>JAJJWX010003533.1:0-1367365 GCA_023529315.1 Papaver bracteatum
AATACATGGCTATTTATAGCTAAATGAAAGGTGTCAATGGTGAGACACTTGTATCAATTAGGAAAATGGTGAGAACAAATGTCCCTTTGAAGTGGCAATATAATCAATGTTTATGCCACTAAATTATTCTTCATGTGACACATTTCATTTTTCTAGAAATTCTTAGGACACTTTATAGGACATGTGTACACATACTTCATTGTTTTATAAATGTTGGGACACATGTATATACAATACTCTCTCCACTAACATCTTTTTTATCTGGCTCTCCTCATTCATCGCCGTCTCCCACCATTTTTGAAACTTTGCTGTTCGGTGATTACATCTCTCTTCTTTGTTTGTTAATGGATCTGCATCTACGTTTTTTTTTTCCATCCACCCAAAACTCAAAAGTCTCAAATATGCTTTTCTCTCTGTCAACATCAGATTTTGGGGTTTGATCTTTTAAATGATTTTTTATATGGATGTGTGTGAATAAAGAGATAAAGAAGTTGATCATTGATTATTTTTATTTTGAGTTTGTTAAAAAAATTGTTGTAATTGTTTTTTTTTTCGTTTAGAATTTATAGATTAGGTATCGCTATTGAAAAAGGTGTTGGGTCCCAGCTTGTAGGTTGTCAACCAAAAATATGTAATTTTCTATAATGGTAGTATTATCCAGCGATTGAAATAAATAAAATAAAATAATAAATATGTGACTTTATTTATAGATGTTATTAATATTTTTGTATTTTTAAAGGGAAATCACAAATTGGTAATTGGTATCTAAAAATAACATATCAAAATTTGATGATATTGACAAACTTTTTATGATAAATAGGAAAATTAGTTCTGGATTCTACTATTGAAAGTTTGGAACCCATATATACACGGAAATTAAGGGATCTGACGGGTTGGTTAACCCATGGTCAACCCGTTTGACCCGCGGGTCCTAAAGCTCAACCCTAACTCGACCCTAATAACCAACAAGTAGGGTTAGGTCCGGGTTTACACGGTCCGGGGTTAGGGTTGACTTGGAGGTTTTGACCCTAATTGCCAGTCTAGATGTGACTAGTGAATGTTTGCGGTGGTGGAAGATGAAGCGGCGCATTTGCAAAAAAAAAAAAAAGAGAGAGAGAAGGATGAAAATATATTAGGGTTAGAAATTCTTTTAAAGTGTAAAGATCCGTCTCTAAACACATTAAAATCCAACGGCCATTATCATTCGGTTAACCAAGGGTTTTCGGTACGGTTTTTGAAAGAAACCGAAACTGGATATGTCGGTTTCCTGGAACTGACAACCTAAACCTAAACCGTATGATTCGGTTTCATCGGTTTTATATTGCAACGGTTTCGGTTCGGTTCATGGTTATAGTTCGGTTTTGTGCAGCCCTAGTGGTGGGGCCATAAATTTTGTGAGGGGAAGTTTTCCCCTTGTCTAAAATCGTTGTCTGGATAAAATCGTTGTAAAAAAAATATGAAATAACGTTCCCACAGTTCACATGTTATCTAGGACGAAAGCGGGATCGAAGATCTGGTAGAGCTAAAACGATATATAGTGAGCTAAATGAAATTTTATGGGGCCTTTTTTTCCCATATAAATTTCCTTAGAAGAAAAAATGATTTTTGGGTTGTATTTAGAATTTTGGGGGTGGCTGGAGCACCCCCACTTCCTTCACTACATGTTTATGGACTCTTTTTTCCCTAAAACAAAATAATTTTCAAGTATTAACAAATACAATGTTCCCAAGTTACGGTTGGTATTCAAGTATTCCCAAATACAATGTTCTTAATAAACAAAACTAGATAAACAAAGAAAAAATTAAATTAACAAATTGTAGCCGGTTGCAAGACATAGCTTGCATAGGCCTGAATATCGGCTTGCTAGTAGTATCTCCCACGGTTAAATTCACAGTCAAATTTACTTTCCAATTTATGTAATTTCCAAAATGAAAAAGTGGTTTAACTAATTTTTTCTTAATCCTAGGTTGAATAGGTTTTTGTTTGACATGGACACGCTGCAAGCATATATTTGTTTCTTTATCTTGTTACTTTCAATATTGGTTATGATAAACATCTAGATAAAAAAAAAAAATTGGAGGACGTCAAATATGGATATGAAATGTCCAGATTCAGGAATCTTAGCTAGTTCTTTGTAAGCGGAAGCTTTGTTGATTATTTTTTTTGGTTTCTTTTGAATTTATTTTTTGTAATTCTTTCCTCTCTTAGTTATGTCTTAAATATCAATATATAAACTTGTACATCTCCTTTTATCTATTTCTCGCAGACTTTCCATTTGTATCCCCAATCGGAATGCGGTTATTTTATACTTAATGACATGTTCCACCTGCTTATTGATAGATTGTAAGTGATCAGTTGATAACAAGGAAAATCATCGAGAAAAGGTATCTTGATATTGGTTATAATTCAATGTAATGATATATTATCTTCTTATTTAAAGTTTGGTTCGTCTTTTAACCTGATCCTGGATTATAAGGTTGTTGCTTAATTATCAGGCTTCTAGCTGTCTTCTGTTAACTGAATAGTGGTATGTTTATGAGAGAATTACCTCAATTTCTGTTGTGTGAAAGATATTATATCTACTATGTTGTATATTTTTAGCATAATAAAATGAAATAAATTTGATGTCTGTAAGAGATATAAAGTGTTTTCATTACCTATCTTATTGCATTCTTAAAACCTTCTCTTTTTGTTGAGAAAGAAAGATTATATTAACAATGTAGAGAATTACAAACATCGACTAAAGGGGAAAATTATTTAGTAGTATTTTATTAAGACATATGGATTCTCGAAGAAATGTGTAATGGGGTTGAATTCCTTGTGAGTAGGGTTAACTACATATTTAGAAAAACAGGAAAGTAAAGACTAAGGGGAGAACATATTACCTTAATATTGCTTCAAAATTCTGGTGAAATGGACTTTGAAGTAGGTAAAACTAACACGCACTGGTAAAAAAAAACCATTGTTGATGGTGGTCTTTAGTTTAGGGTTAAAATCATAAAACGCTAAACCCTAGCAGACACTTAAAACAAGCATTTACTAGGCGCATTAATAAAAGCTATTAATATGTCCCTAATAATTACTAGGGTATATTTTTTTCAAATTAGGGTTACGACAAACCAAACCCTAATTCACCTCGCGTGCCAATGGCAAATCATGCTAACCACGCCTAGCCCAAGCTAGCCACGCCATGCCAATCGCATCGTGCCATGGCCCTAGCTATGCTGGCCGCATCTCATGAGCCAATGGCAAATCATGCCAGCCACGCCTAGCCCAAGCTAGACGTGCCATGCCATGGCCCTAGTCATGCTAGTCACACACCGTGTGCCAATGGAAAATCATGCCAGCCACGCCTAGCCCAAGATAGCTGCGCCATGCCAATCGCACCGTTCCATGGCCCTAGCTATGCAAACCGCATCTCGTGTGCCAATGGCAAATCATGCCAGCCACACCCTACCGTGCCAAAGAATGCCAACCATGCTAGCCGCACCCCGCGTGCCAATGGCAAATCAGGATGACCACGCCTAGCCCAAGCCGGCCGCGCCATGCCAATTGCACCATGTCATGGCCCTAGGTATGATAGCCTCACCCGTGTGCCAATGGAAAATCATGCCAGACACGCCCTAGCCCAAACCACGCGACGTGCCAATTGCACCATGCCATGGCCTTAGCCATGCTAGCCACGTCTCGTGTGCCGATGGAAAATCATGCCAGCCACACCTAGCCCGAGATAGTTGCGCCATAACTTTGCCCTATCCACACCATGCACCCATGGAAAACTTTTGGCCCCATATGCCAACCTCGCTACGCCGAGGCATGCCATGATAGCCTTGCCATGCCGCTGTCCCTCATGAAATCTTCCTGAATCTTGATTTCGGGATGTCCCCCCCCCCGAACGAGTTCAAAACCTAAATATCCACGCGTAAAGAGATAGGAAATTCTTTTCCGGTTGATTTGAGGGGCGTACCATTAAAATCCGAGTCCGCACTAGAATTCTATAGCGGTTCTAGTGAAGGGAACCAATTAGGGTTTCTAAACTAAATTGAAGCCAGGCACCCATCAACGGTTGCCCTTCAATCCCAGGAGCAAATCCTGGACGTATAAAGTCTCCTCATGACTTTATCCCTAGCTTGGTCACGTACCTAACCAAGCTAGCCGCGCCATACCTCACCATGGCCCCTCATGCCGCGCCACCATACTGGCCTTCCCCATGCGGATGCCAAATTGAAGCCAGGCGCCCATCACCGGTTGCCCTTCAATCCCAGGAGCAAATCTTGGCCGTATAAGGTCTCCTCATGACTTTATCCCTAGCTTGGTCACGTACCTATCCAAGCTAGCCGCGCCATGCCTCTCCATGGCCCCTCATGTCGCGCCACTATACTGGCCTTCCCCATGCGGCTGCCAAATTGAAGAAAGGCACCCATCAATGGTTGCCATTCAATCCCAGGAGCAAATCCTGGTCGTATAAGGTCTCCTCATGAATTTATCCCTAGCTTGGTCACGTACCTTTCCAATCTATCCGCGCCATGCTAAACACGCCTCACCATGGCCCTTCATGTCGCGCCACCCTACTGGCCTTCCCCATGCGGCTACCAAATTGAAGCCGGACGACCATCAACGGTTTCCTTTCAATCCCATGAGCAAATCATGGCCGTCTAAAGTCCCCTCACGACCTTAGACCCGAAACCATAGCTTGGTGGCGCCTAGAGCCCATGGCAAACCCTTGGCTCCTCATGCCAAGTCTGAACACACCCTAGTCGTTCCACCCTGTTGGACCTCGCTACACGGCTACCAAAGCGAAAGCATGCAACGATCAACGGTTGCCCCTCATTTCAATATGCAACGTCTCGACCGTCGAAGGTCACCTGGCTAGCAAGTTCCCCAAGCTCGACTTGCCAAGATACAACAACGTTTTACATGTCTTCCAAAATGTTCGATACATCAACACAAACTGGGGGATGCTCATCGGGGTTTTGGTTTGGTGGTCTATAGCGTATGGCATACACAAATGCATGTTTCAAGATAGGGTAATAGGAGTAAGGCGGTCAGTAAATGCAAGAAGCAACGGCGAAACGCTCCTCCATAATGGGACATCAATTCTATTAAATCCCATCAATTCCAGGCGTTACCACCTCTTCCCATTTCACTCACCCGTTTCCTTCTATTATGAGGCCAAAGTACGTTTCTTTCTTGACTTGTATAAATAGGCTTACCTATTTCCACCAGAACACAAGTTCTTGGTGGGAGAAAATACCTTTTCAAAGCAGCTCTTGCTAGCTTTCCCAAAAGCTTTCACCTTCTGATACAAGTCAAGTGCTACTCTAGAATTATTCTGGTCTCAACACTCTCTTCGCTTCCATCCCTAAACCATCCCTTCTCCTCCACTTTGTGACCGAAGAAAGTCTGGAATGGCCATTTCTTGGTTTTGGCCGGACTTGTACAGATTGATCTCTCGAACTTAAAAGTAATCCCTTGCAGTACATTGTGTAGGGTTTAAACTGTTTCTCACCTTCACACCTGCAATTACCAAAACCGGTAGAAACTATTTTCACCCATAAACAATTGGCGACCACAACGGGAGGATTGATCTATCGGTCCCAATATCAAGATGTAAATACGTCTCTCTAACAAGGAAGGATGGTTGGTCTTCGCACCGAACCTGCGCCCTCAGAGCCAATTTAGGAAAACAACAGTGTTTTAACGCCCAACGACGTGGCCGACGAAGGAGTTTCAAGGATGATTGATCAGGCACGGGTCAAGGGGATTCATACCAAAAATATGGATCTGATGAAAGACGCGATCAACTCCATACTAGATTTCCTCATCAATATGACGACAGAGCTGAGCAGCTCACCTGCCTCAGAAATTTCGAAGTTGGGGAATGATGTCCCGAATGAGCACTCTCAGGCCAACAGTTTCACCGCCAACCAGAAACCCGTGAACCAAGAAGCGGCCTCACTATCGGAAAACCTATGTGAACTCTTACATCTTTCAAGGGATCAACAGATAGAGACGTTCGCCGCCATCAACCGAATAACGTCAAATATGCCATTGGTTCCTACGCGCTCGGAAACAACAAGAATGCAATGTTCATCCATTAATAATATCACGTTCACTGACGAAGACATGATGGCTGAAGAAGGCCATAACCGCGCCTTACACGTCACTGCTCGAATACAAGGTGTGGAATTCAAAAGGGACCTCGTCGACACAGGTTCCTCCTCCAATGTTGTCACCCTTAGGACGCTCAGGACGGCTAAAGTGTGATCAAACGAGGTGATAAGACAATCTACTACCATGACAGATTTCGAAGGTAACCAAACTAATACCTATGGGTACGTCAACTTGAATCTGTCGATGGGACCTATCCAGTCAGGAGTAAGATTCGAGGTGATTGAAAAGGATCCAGACTACCATATGATACTGGGGATACCATGGATCCACGATAACAAGATCGTTCCTTCAACGTACTACCAATGCTTGAAGACCATGCTAAATGGAGAAGTTGTTCGCATCGCAGCGTCATTGTCTCCCTATGCGCCAATCTATGGCATGGAGGTTATTGAACCAAAGCATGGGCCGCAAGTCACAACCACTGAGACTCACCACGCCCCACTTCCTAAATGGACGTCCATTGAAGGAAGCGAAAATCCTGCACGATCCCAAAAATAAAATAGACCTCACATCATACCTTCAGGAGAGAGGCGCGCTCCCCTCCATCCACGGATCCAGAGCATGGTTCCAACCAAGCGAGAACAGACTTTTGTTGCAGGCCACGACGTGAAGGGGAAAGACGTATATCAGCGCCGCTGTTAACAATTAATAGGGGAGACCACCACACGGTTTCTCCGCCCAATGGAATGCCAAATCAGTAATGAACCGCAAGATGAGGTGCCTGACGCACCACAGCATCCACAAGACGGCACCAATTCGACCACGGACGAGCTCGAAATTATCAATATCTGGAATGATAAAGATCCACGTCCCATCTCTATAAGATCGACGCTGTACGCAGACGAACACGCAAGGTTGATTGACCTCCTCAGCGAGTATCAAGATGTGTTCGTATGGACATACGAAGAGATGCCTGGCATGGAAGAGAAGCTGGTCACTCACCATTTGCATGTGATACCCGGATCTCAGCCGGTCAAGCAGATCCCAAGGAAGTTACGGCACGATGTTGAAGAACAAATTAAGACGGAGGTTCAGAAATTATTGGCGGCTAGTTTCATCAAACCAATCCACCATCCCACCTGGTTAGAAAACGTAGTTCCAGTGAAGAAAAAGAATGGTCAAATCAGGTGTTGAGTTGATTTCAGAGACCTAAATAAATGTTGCCCTAAAGATGATTTTCCGCTCCCCAACATCGATATGTTGGTAGACTCCACCAGTGGACATGGTATGTTTTCTTTCAAGGACGGGTACAGCGGATACAACCAAATAAAGATATACGAGCACGATGCAAGCAAGACTGCTTTTCAGACTCCTCTCGGAAACTTTTACTACACCGTGATGCCTTTCAGTTTGAAGAACGTCGGTGCTACATATCAACGTGCCATGACCACCATTCTCCACGATATGATGCATAAACAGGTTGAGGATTATGTGGATGACATAGTGGTCAAATCAAGGACCTGGGCGGATCATACAGAAGTTTTGCAACAAGTATTCAAAAGGTGCCGTGAATACAAGCTAAAAATGAACCCGTTGAAGTGTGCTTTTGGTGTCTCCTCGGGCAAATTCCTAAGCTTCCAAGTAACCGCTGAAGGGATTAAAGTTGACCCAACCAAGACACAAGCTATCCTCACAATTCCACCACCACAAAACGTGAAGGAACTCCAGATCTTCATGGGAAAAATAAACTACATCCGCCGTTTCATACCCGGATTGGCCCAACTTATTGCCTCGTTTACCCCATTGCTAAGGAAAGGTGCGAGCTTTGTATGAACCTTGTTACAACAGGAAGCATTTCGGAAAATTCAACAAACGTTATCTTCCCCAGCTATTATGAAATCACCCATGCAAGGGAAACCGCTACACCTCTACACGACTTTCAGTGACACTGCAGTTGGCTCCCTCCTCGCCCAGGAAGATGACGAAGGGAATGAGTACCCCATATACTATTTCAGCCGAATTTTGAGAGACGCCGAACTCAGGTACCTCAAGGCAGAAAAGGCATGCTAGCCTTGGTCAAATCCATCCAGAAATTCAGACACTACCTGTTGTCCAACAAGGTGATACTAATATCCAAATCTGATCCTGTGAAGTTCCTCCTCTCAAAGCCTGCCTTGATAGGAAGGCCGGACAAATGGCTCCTTCAGATGTCATAATTAGACATAACATGTACCTCCCCGAGGGCCATCAAAGGGCAAGCGATTGCAGTTGCTAACATTCCCGGAGAAAACGATGTAACATTGCGAGGATCTCCCTAGGGACTTCCGGAAATCTCTTTCATCTAAGAAGAAACCTGGCTATTGTTTTTTGACGGATCCGCCACCCCCAACAACGGCACAGGAGGGGTCGGCGTGGTTCTAGTATAACCAACCGGCGAAGTCTTCTCACACTAGATTTCCCCTGCACAAACAATTCAGCAGAGTACAAAGCCTTCCTCATTGGTTTGTCCTTGGCTAAACAAGCTGGAGCTACACGTCTGGAGATAAGAGGGGACTCCAAACTACTAGTCAACCAAGTAAATGGAGTATACGCACTAAAGGAGCTAACCCTAGCCCCATACATAGAGGAATCGCATAAATTGTTAAATTATTTCGCCGATGCAACAGTGGCCCATATCGGGCGCGGCGACAACTAGCACGCTGACTGCCTAGCAACCCTATCATCAAAATTACGATTTTAAGGCCTAGAGAAACCCGACGGTGAAAAGAAGAATTGTGGATTCGACGTGGCTTTCACAACCTGAGAAAGACGAAGTGGGTGACTGGAGGACACCGATCATCCAAGAGCTCAGCAGCTCACTCTTTCAAGGAAAGGTCAGTCTTAAAACCTTCCGTGATTTCTTCCTACTTCGAGGGGTACTTTATCATCGAAACCCAGACGGCTCCTTGTCAAGATGTCTCGGAGAAGAAGAAGCTCAACAATACCTCAGCCGCATCCATGGTGAGTTCTGTGGACAGATGTTGGTGGTGACCCTCTATCCCCGTTTACAACGCCTCGGCTATTATTGGCCAGAGATGGAAGTCCAAGATCAGTTACTTCAGAAAACCTTCCCCAACTGCCAGGCACCACCGTATCAATTAGAGATTTTCAATATTGGTCACAGGTACCGGAAGCCATACATCGCCTACCTTCGCGACGGGAAGCTCCCCACCAATGAGAAAGAGGCATCCAAGATGAAACAAAGGTCCAAGAGGTTCGTATTTCACGAAAGGATCTTGTATCGTAAAAGTTTTGGAGGGAGTCTTTTAAGATGTTTGGACGAGGCAGAGGTCCCAATTGTGCTTAGAGAGATGCATGAAGGTGGACATCAAGGAAAACAGAAGTTTTATCTACAAATACATGAGAAGTACTAATGTCCAACCATGGAAGATGACACATCAGTTTTTGTACAGAGGTGCAAGGAATGTCAGGTCCACGGAAACCTTATCCATGTGACAACAACCACCTTGCATGCCATAAGTATTCCATGGCCCTTTCATAGCTTGGGACTCGACATCATTGGGAAGATCAACCCACCATCCTCAAAACAACACGAGTATATAATAACGGAGACAGAATACTTTACCAAATGGGTCGAAGCCATATCTCTACGAGGGACGAACGGAACCACAATTGCGGCATTCATTAAGGAGTACATTATATGCCATTTTGGTGTACCTAAACATATCATCACTGACAATGGCACCCATTTTGCGAACATACAAGTACGAGAGTTACTCTACGAATACGGGATTAAGCAAGTCTTTTCCACCGCATACTACCCTCAAGGGAACGGGCAAGATGAAAGAACCAACAAGACTCTAATTCGGATTCTCAGCTGAACAGTGCACGATAACCCTCGAACATGGCATGATAAACTTCCCATGGCGCTCTGAGCATACCGGACGTCACCAAGAAGTTCCACTTGAGTCTCCCCTTATTCTCTTGTTTATAGAGTTGACACCATCCTCCTGGCCGAAATTAAAATCCCATCAGCCAGGATCGCCGAAGCAAGTGGAGTTCGATGGAATGAAGCTGAGGCCCTAAATGCCAGGGTTGCAAAGTTGGACACCGTAGACTCCAGGAGGGCCAGAGCGGAAGAACATGCGCAGGCATATAGGAGCAGGGTTTCTAGATCATACAATAAAGCCGTGAAACCGCAAATATTTCAAGCAGGAGACTTGGTGCTTTGGCGCTAAACACGTCCGAGAAGACGCATCTCGCACCAAAGTTCTCTTAAAGTGGGAAGGGCCTTACATAGTCACTAAATCATACAATAGTGGGTACTACAAAATCATTAAGGGAGACGGAGGAAAGATGGAAGCAGTCATCAACGGGAAATGGCTAAAGGCATATTACGCCTAGGCTCCGCCTCATTCGTAAGCACGGATAACCAGGCATTTTTCCACTTTCCTCCATACTGTATTGAGTTTTCCATTTTCTATCCTTTCATTTAGATTAAGGAAAATCAATAAAATTCTCTTGTTCTTTCAAAAAAGAAAAAAAAAAAAAAAAATTTCTTGAAGACCCAGAAAAGAAACCCAAACACATCAAAACCACGTGATTCATAAAAGCCCATCTAAGAGGTGATAATCCTTAGAAAACCTCATCTTCAAGCGACTTTGGTACCTCTCTGTCCTGATCTTCAAATTTAGGATCGACTCATCTACCTTATGTGACTCCGTGGCCAAGGTTTTCTCCTCTTCCAGAATAGCTCTCGTGGAAGGGACCATGCAAGCAAGAATACCAGCCTTGTCAACCTTCACGACTTCGAGATGATGCCGCAAACAACTGACATTGAACTTCAGAGATTCACAAGTAGACACCATGTTCTCCCACTTTTGAATGGCTGCTTCTGCAACGGCATTAATGGATACATTCTCCATTTCAACAATCATCGACAGGAGACAATTCAAGACAGAAACCAAGGAGGACGAACAATACTGTATAACTTCTCTGGTGGCAATATGACCGTATACTTTCCATATTCTCGTGTAAAGAGTTATGAATTCTTTTCGCACAAGAAACCCCCCAACGTTCCGATAGTTAGGAGAAAGATACCTCATGTGGGTGCCGAACAATAAACTCATGCTGGGATACTCATAGAAAGAAATTCCTAAGTCTGTATTCTCCAGACCAGCATCAGCCGGAAGAATTGAGCTCGAAGGAAAAGGAGCAACCAAATCATCTTCATCAATGACGGTAACGCATGCTCCAACAGGATACCTCTACCCAGAAGAAAGTTTCCATTATTCATCAGCAAATAAATAAAATATATGCTAGTTAATGAGAACATACCGGTATAACTTTCTTAACCCGAATGACCCGAACGGGAGAGGTGTCGCAATAATCAAGCTTAGAACGCTTTGCTGAGGAACCTGATCGACTCGAGGAAAGTTCGCTTCTGATCGACATGAGGGAAGATTGGACGTGACAAGAAAAACCTCTGTTAAAAACTGGGAAGATGATATAGCTTCACCGGGCGTATATACCGTGGAAACCCTAAGGAAAGAAGTGAAGCACAAGCTGAATAGGTGGAACATGCCGAAATCGTAGCTGGAAAATCATCCTCGGAATAAAACGCCTCATCAAACCGCACTTCGCCTTGCCACTGCCCTGGCCCTCACTGTATCACCACAACTCCACCACGCTTAGCCGCCCTTGACGTGTTCCACCATACCATTTCCGTGGCCAAGACCATGTCTCCTCCCGGACCTTTCAGTCAAAGCTACCCACCTGCTCCGCCATTCGAGACCGTGTCTCCTTTGTCGTGACCACCAACATGGAAAACAGAACTCGCTCTACCACTTAAAAGGTTAGTCGGACTCTCCTGACCATATTTGCAATGATTTACGTAGTCTGTCACCATCATATGCTTACCACACAACAAGGCACCTGTTCCGATCTAAGCAGGGGACTTAATGTTGATGGTGGTCTTTAGTTTAGGGTTAAAATCATAAAACGCTAAACCCTAGCAGACATTTAAAACAAGCATTTACTAGGCGCATTAATAAAAGATATTAATATGTCCCTAATAATTACTAGGGTATATTTTTTTCAAATTAGGGTTACGACAAACCAACCCCTAATTCACCCCGCGTGCCAATGGAAAATCATGTCAGCCACGCCTAGCCCATGCTAGCCGCGCCATCCCAATCGCATCGTGCCATGGCCCTAGTTATGCTAACCGCATCTCATGTGCCAATGGTAAATCATGCCAGCCACGCCTAGCCCAAGCTAGCCGCGCCATGCCAATTTCACCATGCCATGGCCCTATCCAGGATAGCCGCACCTCGCGTGCCAATGGAAAATCATGCCAGCCACGCCTAGCCCAAGCTAGCCGCGCCATGCCAATCGCACCGTGCCATGGCCCTAGCTATGCAAACCGCATCTCGTGTGCCAATGAAAAATCATGCCAGCCACACCCTACCGCGCCAAAGCATGCCAACCATGATAGCCGCACCCCGCGTGCCAATGGAAAATCATGCCAGCCACGCCTAGCCCAAGCTGGCCGCGCCATGCCAATTGCACCATGACATGGCCCTAGCTATGCTAGCCGCACCCCGCATGCCAGCCACGCCTATCCCAAACTAGCCGCGCCATGCCCATTGCACCATGTCATGGCCCTAGCCATGCTAGCCATGTCTCGTGTGCTGATGGAAAATCATGCCATCCACACCTGGCCTGAGGTATTTGAGCCATAAATTGGACCTAGACACACCATGCACCCATGGAAAACCTTTGGCCCCATATGCCAACCTAGCTACGCCGAGGCATGCCATGATAGCCTGGCCATGCCGCTGTCCCTCATGAAATCTTCCTGAATCTTAATTTCGGGCTATGTTTCACCCCACGAACGAGTTCAAAACCTAAATATCCTCGCGTTAGGAGATAGGAAATTCTTTTCCGGTTGATTTGAGGGGCGGACCATCAAAATTCGAGTCCGTACTAGAATTCTGAAGCGGTTCTAGTGAAGGGAACCAATTAGGGTTTCTAAACTAAATTGAAGCCAGGCGCCCATCAACGATTGCCCTTTAATCCTAGGAGAAAATCCTGGACGTATAAAGTCTCCTCATGACTTTATCCATAGCTTGGTCACGTACCTAGCCAAGCTAGCCGCGCCATGCCTCACCATGGCCCCTCATGTCGCGCCACCTTACTGGCCTTCCCCATGCGACTGCCAAATTGAAGCCAGGCGCCCATCAACGGTTGCCCTTCAATCCCAGGAACAAATCCTGGCCGTATAAGGTCTCCTCATGACTTTATCCCTAGCTTGGTCATGTACCTAGACAATCTAGTCGCGCCATGCCTCGCCATGGCCCCTCATGTCGCTCCACCATATTTGCCTTCCCCATGCGGCTGCCAAATTGAAGCCAGACGCCCATCAACGGTTGCCTTTCAATCCCATGAGAAAATCCTGGTCGCATAAGGTCTCATCATGACTTTATCCCTAGCTTGGTCATGTACCTTTCCAAGCTAGTCGCGCCATGCTAAACACGCCTCACCATGGCCCTTCATGCCGCGCCACTAGAGGTGTTAATTGGGTTGTGCCAGCACGAGCACAGCACAACACGCTAAAATTTGAGGACAAGCCAGCACAACACGTGACTTAGCACGGCACGGCACAGCACGTTAGTTAAATGGGACCTGTTGGGTTTGACTAATTGGCACAGTAGCCCAGACAAAGACGCGGATCTTGATTAGCAAGTGGCACGACACAACGACGGACACGTTAAGAAAGCACGTCATAATATGTATAAAATGCTACAAACCATAGCACAATACATCATATTTTGTGTCTATTTCACAAAAAAACTCTTATCCTAGTCAACTATTGACATTTTACTATCGTTATGTTGACTTATTTTCATAATAACACATATAATACCTAAATATTTGAAAAACGTTTATATTGGAAAATATAAAATAAATGTGTCTGGCACAAAGACAAAGACATACGACACAACACATTTATTTTCTGGCTCTTGACCAAAAGACAAAGACGCCTTCTAGCACGGCACAGCACGGCACGTCATAATCTCCGGCACAGCACATAGCACGCTAAGCACGTGATTTCGTGGGCTGTGCTGTGCTGGGCCAGCACGTTTTACACCTCTACGCGCCACCCAACTGACCTTCCCCATTCGGCTACCAAATTGAAGCTCGGAGACCATCAACGGTTTCCCTTCAATCCCAGGAGCAAATCATGGACGTCTAAAGTCCCCTTACGACCTTAGACTCGAAACCATAGTTCGGTCGCGCGCCTAGCGCCCATGGCAAACCCTTGGCTCCTCATGACAAGTCTGAACACACCCTAGCCGTGCCACCCTATTGGACCTCGCTACACAGCTACCAAAGCGAAGGCGTGCAACGATCAACGGTTGCCCCTCCTTTCAAGATACAACGTCTCGACCGTCGAAGGTCACTTGGATATCAAGTTCCCCAAGCTCGACTTTCCAAGCCACAACAACATTTTACATATCTTCCAAAACGTTCGAGACATCAACACAAACTGGGGGATGCTCCTCAGGGTTTTGGTTTGGTGGTCTATAGCGTGCGGCATACACAAATGCCCATTTCAAGATAGTGTAATAGGAGTAAGGCGGTCAGTAAATGAAAGAAGCAACGGTGAAACGCTCCTCCATAATGGGACATCAATTCTATTAAATCTCATCAATGCCAGGCGTTACCACCTCTTCTCATTTAACTCACCCGTTTCCTTCTATTATGAGGCCAGAGTACGTTTCTTTCTTGACTTGTATAAATAGGCTTACCTATTTCCACCAGAACACAAGTTCTTGGTCAGGAGAAAAAACACCGCACTCAGAAAAGAAACTCTTGCTAGCTTTCCCAAAAGATTTCACCTTCTGATACAAGTCAAGTGCTACTCTAGAATTATTTTGGTCTCAACACTCTCTTCGCTTCCCTCCCTAAACCATCCCTTCTCCTCCACTTTGTGACCGGAGCAAGTCTAGAACGGTCATTTGTTGGTTTAGGCCGGACTTATACAGATTGATCTCTCGAACTTAAAAGTACTCCCTTGCAGTACATTGTTTAGGGTTTAAACTGTTTCTTACCTTCACACCTGCAATTACCAAAACCGGTAGAAACTATTTTCACCCATAAACAACCACTTTATGGATTGACTTGTCATTCTAAATGCCCTAACTTGATTATTCTCAAAAGTTGTTGTCACGCTACGAGTTATCAATAGCAAATGTGTTGAATTGATGATATGTTGAACCATAAAAGAACTTGAAGTACGGAGAATTCAAGGTGATGTTGAAGATTTAAGAAATCAAGCATTATGAAGATTGATCTGAAAGGTTTATTTTATCGAATTCATATGTATTGATAGTTTTTTCACTAAAATTGGAAAAGGTGGAGACTGTTAGAGTAGTTCGGTCGAACTCCCAAGTTTTATTATCTCAAGCTTGTTATTTATGTTAGTTGCAAAAAACAATATCTTGACTTCTAGTATACTAAAGTCAATTATCTCATACAAGGATTTAAACAATGTTGTTGAGTATCAGATATCATTGAATATCCGCGAAGATTGATGACTGAAGAAAAAACGAAGACATTTGCGAGAACTTCGTCAAAAAAGGTATGTATGTGAAGACTGATTTATCTTATTTACTCAAAGTGTCTACCATTCTAAACTTTTAGAATTACTTCATTCAGATCTTGTTGATATGAAGTCATTTCAAACTAGAGGCAGTAAGGAATGGTTTGTTAATTTTATAGATGATTGTACGAGGTAGTGGCATGTTTATATAAACTTGAAGCTGAAAACCATAGGAATGTTACCATTTAATACAAACTGTTAGTTCTAACTGTGGTAGTGAGTATGAAATTCCTTTAAAAGATTTCTGCGAATAGCATTGAATAATACTTTAAACAACAGCCACTTGTTCACCTCAATCCAGTGGTGTAGTTGAACGTAATTAAGAACCGTACTCTTAAGGATATGATGAATGTCATGTTGATTAGTTCAGGATTACCTGCGAACTTGTGGAGGGGAGGTTATTATCTCAGCTACTTACATCCTGAAAAAGTACCTTTAAAATATCATATAAAACTCCACATAAGTTATAAGAAGGTAGATAACCATCTTATGCTTAACTACTTCAAAGTATGGGGGTTTCTTGCTTTCTCCATTTTTCTTATTTCTTTTGAGAACTTGAAGCTATGAATGTTGTTCATAAAAGTTATCCAAATAATGGTGTGTATCCAAACTATTGCAGACCTTTCTTGAATTCCTCAATTAGAAATCATAACTAAGGTTTGGTTTCTTACTTTGTTTCGCCTTGGTGCTGATAATCTGCCCGACCTTTATGTTTTGGTGTTGTATTGAGTTTCATACATTATTGTACATACATGTGTTGATCTTGGCGTGCTGAAGGAAATCAAATATATATGTTTGGGAGGCTAGGCCAATGTCTATGTTCATCACCAATTCTGTAAATAATTAATTTTTCTTTTAGTTATTTTCAGAAAAGGATTTGAATACGATTTCTTAGTCTTTGTTTATTTTATTGTTATTTTTCTTTTTTATGTCATCTTCTCGCATGTTGTTTGGACGAAGAATTCGTATGAGATTAAAGTTTTATGATATAAGTCAATTTATTTTGAAGTTAAAAACACTCTTAATTCTTCATATTTTATTTGCAATTTAAGCAATAAGAGAATAATATTTATATAATTATTAAACATACTCCTAATATATTGGCTAGATTTTTTTTTAGAATATAAATTAGATTTTATTTAACAATAACCAAATTAAACAATAAGAATTAGAAATCGTACAAGGCTTTAGTTAGCAACCGAGCAATAAGCTGGGCGCCAACTCTTTTTTGGCTAAAAATTAAATTTTGGAATTAACGACAAGTAACACCTGTCAAAAATATTGACAAGTAAAGCGCGTAGTTCATAATTGATAATTATTAATAGTGGGTCACCATCGATTAAGGTTTTCGATACCTTACAATACGACAGGCCGTCCGATAGGTAGGGTCCATTATTGACAACAAATCTGGTGAATTAAAAAAGGTGATTTACTGGCGTAGGTTTCCCAAACGAAAAAAAAAACACTATCTTTACACCTTCCCAACCCCATTTATTTATTTTTGACTCGAGAAGGGTAAATTTCATCAAAGAAAATCAAAGATGTCACCAAAAGTGACACCGAGAATGACACCAAAAAAAAAAAAAAAAAACTCACAAATGAGCAACTCAGAACCTCCAAAAAGTGTCTAAACATGAAAAACAGGCATTGGCATGGCAAAAACACGAAAACACTGCTAGACATGTCCTCCCTTTTCAACCATATCTATTAACAGTGATGGAGGGAGCATCTGACGTATGGCGTAAGCTTCCTGAAACAGTGAAATCAAGCTAATTACCTCTATTACAGCATCTTTCCAGGATTTGGCATTATCTGCGGGCTCATGATTTTCCAGGAACATCACCATGCACTGCTGCTGCTGTCATTGTACCGTACGTACCAGATACGACCAGATATTTTATTTTGTTAACGTGGAAGTACATTGAAACTCCAACTTGACATTAACAACAGAAAGTCAATCTAGAGATTGGGCCATTAATGCGTGACAGTATCACTTAGAATTTATAATTTGTTAAAATAATGCATTGGACTTTGAATATGTTTAGATTGTTGAAGATTTGCACACGTTAGAGGGTAGCTTGCCCATGGTTTGGTTCTTAGATATACTCTTTTGACCAAACAATGTGAAAGCTTACTCCAATTGAAATGCCAAAATCTTATCCCATTTGAGATCACTGCACCCGGAAATCTATAAATAATAGAGAGTCTTTGTTAATCAACATCTCACACAACCTACTCAAATGTCATGGCTCCTCAACATTTCCTTCTGTTATTCATAATCCTTTTCTCTTCTAGTGTCTTATCAGTTCAATCTACAGTTCCTAAAGAAAAAATTTTCAGATTCGTAAACCAAGGTGCATTTGGAGAATTTAAAGTCGAGTATTCTGCGAGTTACCGTGCCATTAAAACCGTTTATAAAAACCCATTCGGACTGTATTTCTATAACTCTACCCCTAATGCATATAGTCTTGCCATAGGCGCCGGTCCTCCTAACGCCAAATCAGTGATGCGCTGGGTTTGGGATGCTAACCGTAACGACCCTGTTCATGAAAAGGCTACTCTGACTTTCGGCAGCAACGGTAATTTGTTCCTAGCGGATTTCGATGGCCGTGTAGTTTGGCAGACTAACACAGCCAACAAAGGTGTTACAGGTATTTCTATGCAGCCTAACGGGAATTTAGTACTTCATGATAAAAATGGGAAGTTTGTTTGGCAGAGTTTCGATCATCCTAGTGATACCCTTTTGAGAGGTCAGTCCCTTAAGCTCAACGGTGTCAAGAAACTTGTCAGTCGCGCGGCGGTGAAGGATAGCAGGGATGGTCTTTACAGTATTCAGATGGACACAAAAGGGTTCATAATGTATATAAACGATTCAGATTTCTTACTTCTATATGCCGGTTGGGATGCACCGGGGCTTTCAAGTGTAAAATTCGATTCCGTTCATGGAGATCCGCTTACGACTAGCCATGTTCTAAAGCTGGATTTCGCGAAGCCTTCCACTCCGTCTAAAAAAGTTGTAGTGCTTAAGAAAATCAATTACAATTACGCGTATTCATTTCTCCGGTTAGAATCCGACGGGAACCTGAGAGTTTATGCTTACTCTACACGGCTGGGATGGAGTAAGAGTTATGCGTTTTTCGGAGATGCCGTGCAAGAATGCACGTTGGAATCAAAATGTGGTTCAACTGCGTTTTGTGACCCGGATGTATGTGCCTCTTGCCCATCTATGGTTGAGTTAGGTTGTATGTTCACTCCGTGAACAATTGTATAGTTTGGCCAGTCGATTAGAGGCTGGTTTGTACTTGAAAAGATCAATAAATTGTATCCAATTGCTTCAAAAATTGCATTCCTTGTGTGAAGATCGTCAATTGCTCATAAATATTAAATGTTAAGCTTAATATTTACTCCCTGCGAAAGTAAATGAGGATGCTAAATAGACTTTCAGGTTTTACCATTGCTTAGAAAATAATCATGCAGGGTAATTTAAAAGAGTCTGGAAAATTCTTCTGACCTGTTAGGTGCCACAAACACGCATCAGCTGCTCAAGCTGGATGGAAGTGTATCAGTTGATGTGTCGAGTTGGGTATTTGTAGTGTTTGATGCAAATGACGGTGAATTCTCATTGGTAACAAAAGAGCTCATATCACCAAACAGCCAGTCTGTAATATAATTAGGTCTTGAGGTAACTGTGCTTACTTCAATGTCACCTGACAGCATACTCACCACACGAGACATTGCTGGTCTTAGCACTGGTGATGCCTGAGTGCACAAAAAGGCTATTCCAATCATCCGCTTAGCTTCTCCTTTGTCAAAATCAGTTAGTGATGGATCGACCAGTTCCAATGTACGGCCGTTTTCATGTAGACTCCAAGCCTAGAAAGGTGTAGCAATACAAGGAATTAGCTCTTGAACTAAAGTTGCTTGCAAAAATAAATACAAAAATAAAACCTGATACCCTTACGTAAATATAATATTTAACTTGAGAACTTACCCATTCTAAAAGATACATTTTATCTTGGTCCAAGGTTGTGTCAGAATTTGGCCTTCCACTGACAATCTCCAGCGCAACAACCCCAAATCCAAATACATCAGCTTTCTCCGTAAGATGTCCACGCATGGCATATCCGGGGCAAGATATCCTCTTAAAGTGACAGAGATGGTTACTTAGGTGTAATTCAAATAAATTTCAGACTACAGAATGGTATGGTGAAATACGTCAGAAAGCTTACATCGTTCCTGCCACTCGGGTACTAATATGGGTTTTTTTATCATCAAATAACTTTGCCAAACCAAAATCTGAAATTTTGGGGCTTAGATCAGTGTCAAGAAGAATATTACTGGCTTTGACATCTCTATGTACAATTCTTGGTCTCGACTCCTCGTGAAGATAAGCTAGGGCTCTTGCTGCTCCCAAGCAAATTTGATAGCGGGTTCGCCAACTGAGGAGCACGCCACTCTTTCCTGCAAGGTGATGGTTATTAGCAAGCATGATCAAGACCACAGTGTCCACATATATGAACGTAAGAATAGCTTTATGGCCATACCAAAGAGTGCTTGATCTAGGCTTCTGTGTTCGAGATACTCATAAACCAGGAGACGGTTTGACCCCTCAATGCAATACCCAAACAACTTCACAAGGTTGCGGTGTTGAACAGAAGATATGGTAGAAATCTCTGCCACAAACTGGCTTTTTCCTTGTTGAGAAGCTACAGAAAGTTGCTTAACAGCAACTGCTCTTCCATCAGAAAGTGTTCCCTGCAGGTACCACAATTTAATAAAATAAGTAACTGGGCATCGCTGCTAAGATTTTCATTAAAAACAAAATATTGCTGACAAAGATACTACCATATTCTTTGTTGTTTTCAACATTCACGTTAGTATCCAGTACACCGTTTACCGCTCTTAATCGCTCAATTTTGACAATAGAACAGCTAAATACTTCAGTTTTATCTCTCCCAATTTTTCTTACGGTGCTTTTCCTGATCATGTATAATGTATTATATTGGAAGAAACCCGAATTCACATGACATCCTCCAATAAAACTCAATGGGGCTCTGTGATTCCTATCTCAGACATTACTGTTTAAGATACTAAATTAGACATAATAAACCAACTTGAAAACATACACATTAACATTTTTCATCATCGCCATCTTTAGAAGTCCCAGACTTGAGACTAGGTTGCCACACCAAGTCTTAGCTGAAGTTTCCAGAAAATGGTTCATAATAAATGATATAGAGGTCCATTCAGGCGTTGATGAAGCATTTTATGCACATTACGTCATGTGTATTCGACAGCCCCAGTAGAACCAAAAAATTATACAGAAAAAGTTGGCATGTGCAACCTTCCTTGGGGAAAAAGATTGTTTCTCAAATTAAAATTTCAGTACGAAATCGAGTGTGCCAATATACCTTGTGCCAAGAGAAAAGGTCCACCATAGACAACATCATATGCACCGAAAAATCATAAAAGTGACCTAGCTGTGATTCTCTTTATTGAATGATGTATCACTCGCCCAAAGCAGAGTCTGGACTCTGGGGGAACTGAGTCCATCAATTATTAGTTAAGCGAAGAGAAACACTGAGCCTAACCTTGTAAACAGATCCAAATCCTCCCTCTCCTAACTTGTTTGCAGAATTGAAGGCTTCTGTAGCATTTCTCAGTTCTGCGTATGTAAATGTATTTGGCTTGTTCTCTATATCTAGAAGCACTGCAAACCAATTTAGCATTCATAAGCACTAGTTTTAAATCTCAAAAAATGGGGATACATGTACTTATTTCTACCCTCTTAGTTTGTATCTAGCTTAGAAATTCTTAAGCATTTGCTAAATATAAGACCGCGCAAACAGAAAAATGTTATGAAGTTTAGGCTTAGTTTGGTATTGCTGCAGCTTTTGTAAAAATGTTTTTTTGCAGTGCATTATTGTGCTCTGAGAAAAAAGCAGTTAGATTTTTGGTAAAAAATTAACTAAATTTAAAGCTGATTAAAAAAACAATCAGAGTGCGATTTGTAAAATATCAGATTCAATCATTGTTGTTGTAGCATTGACAAAAAAAAATACACTAAAAATAGTTTTTTTCAATTTTATTGGGTTTAAATATAATTAACTTTTTTACTATGAAATATAGCTATATACTATAATTTACTATTTATCACTATTATTACGATCGTTAAAAAAATTATTCTACTTAAATCAAACTAAAATTAAGTGATTATTTTTTTAATTTTTTTTTTCACAAATTAAATCAAATGTTTTATAAAATAATATAATAATATTTAAAGAATAAAAGATAAGAAATAAAAAACTGATTGTACATAAATTTAAGAGTAACTTTTGTCATGTATAAAATAAGATAGGAATAAAAAAGATAAATCAAGCATTAAATTTAGGTGAGACCAGACCAAAGCTTGTGTTTTTGTAGCTTTTAAAAGCTCATTCTCCTCAGCTTTTAAAAGTTGAGGAATTTCGAAAATGCTTTGGATAAAAAGCACTTTAATTTTTTTTACAAAACACCAATTTCAAAAATTGTTGACATATATAGGTTTTGAAAGTAAATTTTGGAAAAGTAAAAGCATTACCAAACACAGCCTTAGTTATATACATGCATAATTGAATTTCAAACCTTACTCCAGATAAGTATTATTTACCTTCTTCTTCATCAATATCTGACCCTTTCATTAAACAATAAAACACCGCAAATATGGCAGTAAAGCTCAAAACCGCAACAGAAACTACAGTACCGACAATTAAACCAATCTTGCTCTTTTTTGGAGCAGTTGGCGGAAGGTTACCAAAAGTTGGTTCAGAAGCTGACCAGGAAATCAAGAATTAGAAGTTGGCGGGTAAGTCTCGGAAACACTTGAACTGACAGAATTTAATAATGTTATTTTACCTGGTGTCACAAGAATGGCAGAAATGGATGGTCCGTAAGAAGCTTGATAAGGTATGCAGCAAGTCCCTTTTCCGGCCCAAAAAAGATGAATCTCAATGTAATTCTGAGATACCTGAACCTTGTAATCCTTCTGAATAGCTCTATTAGAGGCCCCACCTGCCTCCTTTCTTATATCAAAATCCTTCACATGCCTGACCCCCTGAAACAATAACAAATAGACAAAATCAATGGGCATTATTGCTACAATAAATACAGAAACAATAGGAAGCTGAAGCCTGAAGGTCATAACTCTCAAACAGTTCAATTCCAATCACATATAAATTTATAACAGACTTTGTGATTGGTGCAGCCATCAATATCATTAGTTTGAAATACTCATGCATATAATTGGAGATACTACCAAACTGCAATCAGTATCTGTTACCATTGATTAGTCATATTAACAGATATTCCGGGGTGCTCTATTAACTTTCTAGTACACGTGCTGTATAAGTTTAGATAACTCTTGCTTTATTCCAGCTTGGAAGAAACACTCTGATCAAGTGCAAACAACCAAGCTCTATTTAGATGCAGCTAGATGATTATTAAAATAAATGGCAGACCTAAAATTGACTCTTCTACCTGGAAACACTTTAACAACACTTATACCTGAAGATAAATATCGAAAACACGTATTCCAAGACTCTGCCATGTGAGTGAGCTGGGGTCATCATACTCTGTCTCCGCAAATTGTAGGTTGACATTGTACATTCCGTTCTCAAGACCAAGGCTATAGAATCTTAAAGATCCTCCTGACACCCTGGATGTCTGAAACAGCCCCGAGTCTGAAGTGCCCGTAATCTGAGAAAGAGTATTTATGATATCCCAACCTCGCCGTCTTTCGCCAATAAGACCAACATTGCTTTCACCAAACAGACCAACATTGCTAACTGCCCATCTCCTAGTATTAGTAAAACGTAATGATGCTTCACCAACACCTGAGTTGTCTGCCTCAAAATCTATACCATCTGAAGATCTCATCATTCGGCCACCACAGTTAATCGCGGAAGTGGAGGCTGCCGACAATGAAAGTATAAAACAATAATCATAACTGAAATTCTAATGTCTATGAAGGTTCACACCGTGTATTGTATGTATAGGTGGAAAAATCCTGCAACTACCAAGCCCTGCTTATAATAGTGCAACCTGCTGGACTTTGTCTCATAGCCTGGAGATAGCTTTTATACTGATAAATAACACTTGCTGAACTTTAGCAAAAATAAATTTGAAGGTCAATTCTCATCTGCATGCCTATGTCCATAATAACGCCTCACTATACTGTAAGATGACGATAACGATATTCGTTGTTTCTCTATTGGGTATTTTACGATATTCAAATGGTATATGCTGCTAGAACATTGTTAACAAGAAACTCTCTGATAGATTTAGATGGCCTTTTATTTTTTACAGTTGTGTATTGATGGTATCAAATTGCATGGTTGGTATGCTCTCTTCGAGTTCTCGTGAATGAGCACCGCATGTTGGTAATAATCTACCTATTCAACCTACATCTTATAATTACACTTCCATGTTGCACTTGACAGGGGAACGCGGAATCGCATTACTAAAAATCTATTTCCCATTTTGTTTCAAATCATATCTTGTCTTGTTATGGCAGCGGCGGACCTATAAGTGGGATAAGCCCTCTGGCCCATGTCTACTAATTTGTTACATTTCTTCCATATTTTTCACTTGGTTACTACTATTAGCCCATGTCAAGAAAAAATTTAAGCAATCCTTGGATCCGTACAGTTATGGTATTTTTCCAGCAGAGAACATAAGGTCGTGTTCAATCGTTTGCATCCTGATTGGCACTAAAGTTTAAATGCAATCTCACTTGGTCGAGTAAAACACAATAAAAAATTACGATCAGCTGAAGAGTGGACAAAAGAATGTCATCTAACTAACATATAAGGTAGAAGAGCTTGGCAACAAATCGAAGGTGACTTACAGCGAGGAGGATCTCCGTTGCAAGAAAATTTTCGTTGAGGGCAAATCAGAATTGAATCTGGAACACTGAACAAAAAATATCCAGAAAAAGATAATGATGATAAAATAACATGTAAAAGAAGTAATACATTCAGGAGGGTTGAAACAAAGTGTGCACGTCCATTAAAGAAGAGATACCACATAACTTTAGGAAAAAAAAATATCTAACTCGGCATCTGCTGCAACGCCATTTGCATAGCTCACCTGTCTCTAAAAATATCGTCTGAAAAGTTGTTTGCAACCAAATTCCTGCATCACACATTGTGCATTGAGATCAATAAACATTCTATGTTTCTTTATGTTGCAAGTTTGTGCTGAACATATCATTCCCCTTTACAGATCCCACAAACATTTCTCATCAAACTAGACCTCAATAAGATAACAAACAGTAGCGAAACAAGAAAGAATAATAGAAGTAAACAAGAAAGACTTTTACAATGTTAACTTCAAGGTGTTTACTACCCTTGGTGTTGTATCTCTCCTCTATTTTTCCTCTCTGAATTCTTCTTATAGTATTCTCCCTACATCATGTTTGAATCCCTTCTAACAGAAATCTCTCCTCCCTCTATGTACTAACTAGCACGCTCATATTAGACGATCCTTTCTAACCCGGGTAATGCTAAATTAATGTAAGAGTTTTCCTACTAGGAATAGAATCCTAAACTGACTATATTTTTTCCCTTAGAAAAAGAATCCTAAATATAAGACGGATTGGAGTAATTTTCGTATAGACAGACCTGGGTATTGGCTCTCTTGATGGAACCCAAATCTGAAAACCAATAAATGTCCACTGTCGTTATGAATCGCAGAAAATAGATGTCAGTCTTACTAATATTGTCCACCCAAAAATAAAAAATCTGTAAGCCAGACAATATTTTTCCAGTTGTTCTCTTGAAATAAAGACGGGTGTTTGTTATATCGATATGGCTATATAAATGGACAATTCATGACCTTTATAGGTATGCTGAAATGTAAGGATGTGGACAACACCTCACTCCGTAGTCCGTATAAGAAAATAGATCAACAAGAGATGTGTGCGCAAGCACCATCATAAGAGATAAAATTTGTTAAGAACTACAGAAAAGAATAAAACTAGACTAGTAATCTGTTTCTGCATACATACACTTGTCTGTTTTGCTGGAATACCCAGTCAGGAAGACTTCCTGATAATTCATTGTACGACAAATCTCTGCATGATATGAAACATCAGCAATAGATTGTGGTGATTATACAAGTACAAGACAATAAAACAAAACACCATAAGATGATAACAAGAAAGGTCTAGTTGGTAAAAACTTAAAACAATATCGCCCGACAACCCCCAAACCCCTAATATTTGTACAGTGTACAGCAAGACACATCAGGGAGGTAATGTGTTCCCTCACCGTAGAATAATTGCAGCGAAGGGAGTGGCTAGAGTACAAATTTAACTTAGGATTGAGTGTGAGGACTTACACAGTGCGAGGTGCATCACTTATCTCGCTTGGTATGATACCAGACAAGCTATTGTTTCCAAGATACCTGCAAATCAAATGATGGCCAAAATCTATCATCATCCAATTCCTAATTAAGGGCGTATACAACTCGCCTGAATTGTTCAAAAAAAAAAAAAAAACTGAATGAAAGATAGGTTTAGGCTCTTACAAGTAACCAAGAGAACTCAAATTGAAAAGATCATCTGGGATCCGTCCAGTTAAATTGTTAAAGCTCAGATCTCTGGAGGCAAGCAGATAAAAACAAGAACATGATATGAAATTTGTCAATATGTACACAATCATAGTAACACAAAGTATCTATGGATTTAATGAAGAAATTGATAACTTACAGCCTTTTTAATTTTCCATATTCTCCCATGTTGGATGGAATACTACCAGAAATCAAATTGTTTCTCAAAAATCTAACAGCAGGAGAAATATACAGATAAGTTAGGTAAATTTTCCAGAATTGAGGTACCAGTTATAATTGTTTAGCTCAAAGAACAATGTCTTACAAGACGGATAAATTCTTCATGTCCTTGATAAAATCCAACGATGAGCTTATGTTAGACAAGCCACTAATTCGCCTAAACAAATATAAGATATGTCAGCAAATACAAATAAGTTATAAGACACAGATCAAGTATCCGATTGTTAAAGGGCACTCACAAGTCAGATAACAAAGTCAAATTAGATAAGCTGGATGGAATAGGCCCTTCAAAAGAGTTCCCCTCGAATCTCCTGCGTATGAAAAGATAGGCTTAACAAAAAAATCTGAAGTGAAGCAAAAAAAAAAAAAAAAAAAATACAGGACAAATAAATACACCAACAATACAACTCCATAGGATGTGCATTCATTACTGATAGGGAGATGAACGTTATGGAAGATACAAAAAGAAATAGAATCTTAACGGAGTCCCGTGGATAGTATAGGGGTAATGCTATAAAACAGGTATATCATCTTACTATGTTCAACATATCCGGAAGAAACAATGTCGCAACCTCAAAAACTAATAGCTTTTAAAGTATATCTCTATAAGATTTACATTGACTCCATAATTGGATATTAAGGTTACGGGATACCCAAAGAGGTTATCATCTTAATGTAGACTTACTGGTAGTATTGGGATTAATCCAACTAATGAACTATTGTGACAAGTACAAACATTTGTTTTACCCAAAAGCACACAGATGAGATGTTTATTGGTTATTATTACTGTTCATTAGATGGACAAGGCATCCACGCACATCCTAAGTTATAATTACAAAGAAAAATAACAGAAAGGTTCTTGTTTGTGTTTTGATGGTGATAACTGGCATTTATAATATCCAAATACTATAAGCCAGGAATAATTCATCCGTTACATTTAACAATACGAGCGAATTAAATTCATGAGAATATTACAGAAGTTCTCTTACAAGGAGGTTAATTTAGACCAACTCCCAATAAAGTCAGGAATCTTGCCTGTGAAAGCAGTGTCTGATGCCCATCTGAAACCACAAATATGCTTTGCTTGTAAGATGACAAAAAATGTATGCACTGGAGCAGAAGGAAATAATCAACTAGATCAAGAAAACTTTCGGGTCAAAATTCATACATAATTTCCATGTTTACTAGGCTGGCAAATGTTGAAGGTAAATCTCCACCCACTCCAGAACTGTCAATGTACCTGCCATGTTTGATGATACAACAAAATCAACAAACCGGCGTTTGTTATTTCTCCAAAACAGGATGCTGCAGTTTAAAAATGCCCATATAACCCCGCTTCAAACATGTCTTCAGGAAAAAGATGAACCTGTACCTTGCTACTTGTCACTGTTTGATCACAATTATTTTTGAAAGCAGCTGTGCATGATTTATTTTAAGGAAGTGTGTGTGAGAGTCAAGCAGGCTTGGCGTTATCCAAGATTACTAGTCCAAGCTTTCTTATCACTATAACTTTTATTCGGCATTCTGTCTAATGATGACATAAAACTTAAAACTTACATCTGCTGAAGATTGGTTAAAGACCCGAACTGAGGAGGGAGTGACCCAGATAAGCTATTTGTACCAAACGCCCTGTGGAAAAAAGTAGAAAACAAGTAAGCATTTTCAATTTCACTAGTACCTGAACTCAAAATCCACACCTTTTACAGCATTAAGGTAAAAAAAAATTATGTCGGTCAAACTTCTATAATGGCAATGTAAACAACGGAAAGCTGGATCTCGGTAAAAAGTGCCTTACAGTAATTTTAAATTCCGAAGATTTCCAAGCTCCTTGGGTACAGTTCCGGATAAAGAATTAGTACCCAGTGACCTAAAAGAGAATTGAAACAGGAAAAAGAGTTAGCGGCCTTACAAATATCAGTGGATATTAGTGAAAAAATGTAGCTCCTATATCTATATCTTATGCTGTTTCCAAAAGAAATCACAAAATGAACTCACAGCGATTCGAGCAAAGATAAATTGCCAAGAAATGCAGGTATGGGGCCCGTTAAGAAATTTTGATCCAACTTCCTGCAAAAAAAAAAAAAACGTATAAGACATGGTATTAGAATACACTATTTTTAGGAGACTGTGTGCCTGTGCTAGGTCTGGTTTCAACTGATGCAAAAACATTGAACTAAATTAATGAGGAATATTCTTACATAGGTAGAGTGTTGCACAAAATCCATAAATCTTCTTATTGTTTTGTCTACGCGGAGTCGTAATTTTTAAATGCTTGGAATTGAAAAACAAAAGAGGCACGCAAGTATGGCGGTATCTGAACAATGCTACTCTAGTGATGCCAAGTGATAGTCAATCCATAATAAGTAGATTAGTAGTAACCATAAAGCCAATGTAACTTGCATTAATCTATCACTGGATACTGATATGACCACTTCAAATTCATTAAAGGAACTAGACCACTTCAGAGGATGTTTTTCATTTTCTTTCTATACTGTACTCTATTTATGTTTTTTCTCCTAATCTTTTGTCTCTTCCTCCTCAACAACTGCTGGTGTCAAATTATGCTTTTTCAATCTCCTTCCTACTACAGAGATTAAAACTCTAAGTGTTTATTGAATTATTCGAGTAGCCAACTATGCGTTGTATGTAAATAATCCTCTATCATAAACTGTCTCAAGCAAGGTTTTGGGAAGCTTTTTGGACAGCCTTAAACTAATGGCACGGTGGAAAGAGAGATATTAGTCCTGCCATTCCTATTAAATAACAAATCTCTATTTTGACATAATTCGTTGAAATATGCACGTCATGGAAGAACTACATAAAAAATAAACTATTGAGGCAGTTCCTTACAGAAGGGTGAGAAAAGTCAAATCTGCGAGCTCTTTTGGGATCACGCCTCTTTTGTTTAGTGCATACACTTTCCTGCGCACATCAAACCAATCAGATTGCAATAAGAAAACATTGAAAAAAATTATGTATAGTGCTATTCACGAATCGCAACTAAAAGGTACCACATGCCATTCACGCTGCTTATACATAGAATTATTACTTCAATGCAAAAGTGAACAAGTATATGATACATTTCAATTTCCCTAAACTTGAGGTTTAGAACATTTTGGTGTTAATTTCATATACACTCCCATAATTTTCTTTTGTTTTTGAAATAGACATTAAAAAGATTGTTCAATTGATCAAGAAAACCATGAAATGAAAAGATTATAAAAGATAAAACATACAGTTCAGTAATGTGGCAAGTGGATCTATTAGTGGTTCCGCAATTACATTTGATCCCGGGGTTGAAACCGGCATCATCTATATATGTTTGGTCTATTGCAGCTCCGCTGCATGGTTCTCCACTTATGTTCCACAAAGAACCAGCTGAGATATTCCATTGTTAAAAAATGGAATTTAAAGCTTTCACTGGTAAACAAACAAACAATATTTATCAGGATGCTTCAAGAAACATATATATTTATTAGGGAAAGACAACAAAAAACGAAAATTAACACGTTTTAGGTCAAAATTGGAAGTTTCGATTGAAACTAAAAGACTTACTCCATTAAATTGATGGAAATGGAATTATTCATGTGTTCGACTAGACGACTACTACCATTCTCCTGAAGGTAGAAGAAGAAGATGATGATTTGGGTCCTAAGCGAAGAAGGATCTCGTGATTCGCATTTGAGCTTCGGGCAGTATAAGGAGAGTCGTGGATGGCAGATATGCCCATTTTCACCCCACAGTGGAACTGACCAACAGCCAAAATGAGTGGATTTGAGGGTTGGCCCATCGCGTCCAAGGTCAGTAAGTTCCCGAATTATATTTTGTGAATAAGTGCGTATTGATCGAATCAGTACGTATACGTCGTAAAGCAGACAATTTTCCGGCTTAAGACGTGTAATTACGAATTACCGAATCATATGGCCCGTATAAATTTTACCACATTATCACTAAATTGTCATTCTTTATTATATGTTTGATTTTTAGAATTTTATATACATCATCAATCTGATTCCAATACCACCAACATACATGTTATTTGCTAATTGTAATTGACATATCATATGTATAGTTTATGTCAATTATTAAATTATAGTATCTAAAGAGAGATTATATTGAAAATGATTTTTTAACAGATTAATACATCGGAAAATGGGTCATTTGTCCAAAAAAATTTAAAACACGGTTCAAATGGACGAGTAAAAAAATTTATGGGTGAAATGGACAAAAAAAAAATAGCAAGGATGAAACTGGATTCATCCTGGCTTAAACTTAAAAAATAGCAAGGATGAAACTGGATGCATCATGTGTAAAATAAAAAATATAAAAAATATTTGAAAATGGGCAGGATGAAACTGGTTACATCCTGCTTATTTTTAAATTTTTGTCCATTTAAACAGTATCTAAATCTAACTGTCCTTTTCACCCAGGAAATTTTGATTTTGGTCTTTTTAACCAATTTTGTATTAATACATACCAAATTTTGTATGAATTCATATCTCTAAAACAAATTATAGACCAGCGTATGCCCCTTCCGAATCACAAACCGTTGACCTGGTTTTTGACAGAAATTGACTTTTACGAATCTATATAATACTCGTATGTATCACTTCCGAACGTTTTCCGTATCCCGAATTGCTAACTAGGTCTCAACATGAGACGCTCACATGAGATTGAGTCAGTCGGCCTTAACTAGGTCGAGGTTCGTCTGACATTGACACTGGTGGCCTAGACAGAGTCGGCAATGGCTAGTCCTACCCAACGACTCTCATTCCACTTTTTATAAATTCAATCAATTTCAATCCCAAAATCACGCCTTTTTACGCGTACAAATTTTTATATTTTCACTTCAATCCTAATCTTAAATCCCAAAATTTGTAGAAAAGAAAATCTCAAAAAAAGCTGGCTACCAGAATTCATAGTCCTAAGTATACTGAAGAAGGGGACTTAGCTCTTTGCGAAGCTTATGTTTTTCAAATAAGAGAATCTGTAGTGATACGTTTTTTTCACAGATGAGTTTTTGTCAAAACATTTTTGCAATGTTCGCTTCACAAATAAGGAACCCGAGAAACCGTGATGCTCATAGATTGGCTCCTCATTTTCAAGCAATTAGTCATGTTCTCAAACAATTTTTTTGTCTACTAATGCAAACTAACCGAAATATATTTAACGGTCAAATGGCAGCAATCTAAAATTAGATCTTTTCTTTTTATCAACTTGTTTCAACATCCTTAGAGATCTTCGCAGGTTCAACCCCGTCTATCTTCTAGATACTCCACCGGCCGCTCCATGAATGTGGATATTAATTACCTCGGTTTTATGATTTAGTAGTAATTGAGTCTCATATAATTTTATTTAATTTAATGTACTTAGAATAAGAAATGTTCAAATTAGTTATGATAGTGTACTGGTGGTGAAAATACAAAGACATTTTTATTAATTAAACATGGGACAACATAACGATAGTGGAATCAGTCCATATATTTAGTCAGTCCATTCCAACTTAAAACACCTTGGACATTTCCAGAAGTGTTTTTCATATGTGTTTTATTATGTAGAAGTATGCAACTGCATAAAATATTCGCAACTAGAGCTTGTGCATCCCCTAATCAACGGTGTTGTAAACTATATTTCTCCATAGTGGTCGTGATGTGACTTCTTTAACTTGGCTTTATATTTCAGGATTTTGCACAATGATGCTACCTTTTCTTTTTCTTGCTCCTCATGACATCAGCTAGCCTTCTTAGTTTTCACGAAAATTAGGATCTTGACATTTTAAATACCTGAGCTTTTATGGTTGTGATTCAATGACCGTTTTGCGAACTAAAACAACCTACTTGTGGACACTTAGAATACATCCAAGGGAATTGCATCATACTATGGTCATCCCTGAAATATAATAGTCAAACCGCTTTTGCTTCCACACATAATATTTGTTTTCCTTTGCTTTTAAAGTACATGGTGTCGGTTGAGAAAGTTTTTGGTTCAGAATATATTTGGTTCAGAATGTTTTTGGTTCAGAATGTTTTCAAAATTGAGAACGCTTGTGGTTGTGTTTGGAAAATGTTGGTTGCAATGTATTATTTGTATAAGAAAAATTATAATCGTTGAAGATGTTATAACTTTAGTCTTTATAAGTAGAGACGGACATCTTATCACACTAAGATGATCGCCTTAGTTTGATTCGACAACGGCTCGTCCCATCCGACGACTCTTATTTCACTCCTTATAAATTCAGTTTGTTTCAACTCCAAAATCACATCTTTTACACCCACAAATTCTTATGAAATATCATTTAGATCTTAATCTTTCATTCTCAAACTCATAATCTCTCGATTTGTAGAAAATATCTCAAAAAAATGTCTGCCAAAGTTCGTGGTCCTAAATATACTCAAGAAAAAGATTTAGCTATTTGTAAAGCCTATGTTTTCCATACTCAAGGAAATGTTATTAGTGACCAAGCCATGTCGCAAACGTATTTTTGGTAGAACATTTTCACAATGTTCATTTTGGAAACGGAGAACCCTAGACACCGTGATGCTCATGGGTTTTCAGGTCGTTTTCAAGAAATATTAATCATGCAGTCAAGCAATTTCTTACTCAGGTGATGCAAACCAACCGGAAGATCTAAGGGTGAAGCCGAAGATGAAGTGATCCAAGGTAACGGAGAACCCTAGACACCGTGATGCTCATGGGTTTTCAGGTCGTCTTCAAGCAATATTAATCATGCGATCACACAATTTCTTGCTCAGGTGATGCAAACCAACCGAAAGATCTAAGGGTGAAACAGAAGATGAAGTGATCCAAAAAAAAACTCTATTGTTATGGTGGATATTTAACAACAAACCTTTTCTTTACGAAGCTTGTCTCAACATCCTTAAAAATCATTCATTTCAATCACATCTAAACTACCCTCGAATGAGTATGACTCTCTGTCACTTTACTATGAAAGAATATGTTGCTCTTATTCGACGTTGGCTACATATTATAAGAAGAAATATGACCAGTCAGTATTTATGGAAAATTGTGTATCAAAAGTTTGTAACGCTGAGCAATGAAAATTTAAGAATTAACGGAGCCTTAAATTAAGATTTTCATGCATTAATTAGGATGCCAGAAATTATACAGAAGTTTTGTGGATGGTTCACGGTGATAAACAGATAATCCTGAATTTTCCAGAAGAACTAATGAATATCTTTATAATTTTGTCTTCATTTTGAATAAGTTCATCATAATTTAATTAAGATCGTGTTAACTTGTTTTTTATCCATTACTCAGAAAATCATGGCTCATGCCCAATTTGTTGAAGAAAACATAAGAGAATTTAAGCATTTCGAATGCTATGAACTTTATAAGCAAGTTATTTGTTTCTGGGTTTAATCCATTTTAGTTGTTTCAATCTAATGTAGTTTAATTTTATTGCTAACATTATGGAATCAAGTTACTTTATATGGAAGTCTAAATGTAAAAGTATCGTTTAATATAAAATGGAAGTCTAATTTAAGGTCTACATATTTTCATTAATTAATATTAATGCCTCTTCTTTTACAATATAACTTAGACAATAAGAACTTAAATGATAATATTCATTAAAAATCCAGTACAATCTTTCGCTTCCTGGTTCTCGTCGTTTGATGTATCTTCCATTCAACGCGTTCTTACACAGTTTTTCCTTGGTTTTTTTGGAAACTTAGTTATTAACTTTGAAAACTAGAGTTATTTCTTTACCTTTTAGTTGAACATTTTTATGGATTAACTTCCAAAACTTGTACAACTCTTTCCCTTTTACCATTTTCATTTAATTTTTTTTTTCTTGCAACATATTTTATTTACAGCGGCTTCAAGTGTGGGTTCACAAAAAGTGAAATAGCTTTATGAGACATTTCAAAAAAAAAAAGGATTTTTAGTGGAAACTTTTCAAGATAAGGTTGGATTTTGGTATGAGTTGAATGTCTCAAAGAATAGATTATTTATAAGGGGGAAATAGTCATCGTAATTCATCTGTTGTCGTCCCAAGTTGAGACGACCCTCCCTACATGAGACGTGTATAGGCTCAAATTGAGTCGAGACTCGTTTCAAGTTGGGACGTTGGACGGTAATCTTCATCTTCCTCGATATCCCATTTCCCCGATGCACAAAAGTTGGTTTGCACATCCACATGGCATAAAAAACCAGTGGATTTGCAAGTCCCAAATAGAGTTGCTCACAAAGGGAAACTCCAAAAGATGATCGCCATACAAACCCGTTAAGGGATAGGAGCAAGCATCATGGTGAGCCTTGGGTTTCTAGCGTATCCCTCCATGGGATTCAACATATCATTTTCCATATTTTAATAGGAAAAAAAAATCATTAATGACATCAAATAATTGGAACAACTAGTTTTTCTCGGGCAAGAATATGCACCTGACTAGGTAGATCATCTCTAGATGCTACATTCTGCCACAATGATGTTGAGTCCTTGAACCACATATTATGGCATACATAGTCGCAAATGCCTATGGCTACTCGTCATCTTGTGTTATTGTTGTTCCAAAAGCAACCCTTTGGGCTTGATGATATTTGGGGGCGGTTGGGATAATAAAGAAATTAAACTTTTGACTTTGACTCGGCTGAAACTTTGGTTGGGATAAATAGAAAAATGTATACAACACATGCATTTTCTGTTATTTCATCATGTATTCTACATGATTGTCTTATCATTCTTCTTCAAGGTGTTCTTGATGGAAATTAAAAACAAAATTATCTTATTTTTCTTGAAGGTGTTCCAGGTGGAATTTTTGTTTGCCGCCAATAATGTACACAAAGGTGGTTTAATGCATCTATCATTTTTAATTTTCATCCTTAAAAGAATCAAAGGTTAGTAATTATAGTTGTAGGGTTTCAAATGTGATTTTCTTTGATAATCATGATATTCTTGATCTTATGTTGAATGAATACATTGTATAAAACACAATTTATCATTTGAACACATGAGTAGTTTAAACACCATGATTATATATTGTCGAATATTTTCATAAATGTTTGTCACTACGAAAGGGGGTTCTAGAGGGGTGGCAGCGTCTCATAAAGTTTTTTCTGTTTTTGAATTTGATAACCTATTTTTGGTTTACCAAAAAATTCTACAAGCGTGTCCCTTTCCAAAAAGTGTTTCTTCCATGAGACACCATTAATGGATATCTTTTAAAGGCGTCTGTTGGAGATGAAGAGACATCTCCAATAGACATGAAACATTCTATAAATTCCGAAAGTTTTTTCTCATTTCAACACATCAAAATTTTACAAATGCATCTCTTCCCATAAAGTGTTTTTTCCATGAGACACCCTTAATGGATGTCTTTCAAAGGAGTTTGTTGGGGATGAAGAGACATTTCCATTAGACATGAAACCATCTATAAATTGCTAAGGATTTCCCCAACATATCAAAATTTCTGATTTCTTTTCTCTCTAAGCATCTTCAGAATCTCATAATTGTGTGGTCTTGGTTGGATCAAGGGAGTACAACGTTTGAATCCGATAACGTTGTTAGGGATTCACTATATCATGAATACAATATTTCATTGAACGATTGTACTCGCCAATTATTTGGGATGGGTCAAAATATTTGCTGAAAAGAATCGCAGGTCCTTGAAGTTGGTGTTACAATATTGTTTTCCATTCTCTGATTTTTCATCCTCTGGTACTCTTTTTTCCAACATATATCACTAGTTATATAAATTATTGGAGGTCAATGAGTGGTTGAGGTATTAATGCATTGTTGTGCTGAACGTTGAATGCATCGGATTGAAAATACAATTGTTCTTCTAAGAAAAAATGAGTTATATGCGTGAGTATTTAAGAGAAACTTATGGAATCAATTTTCATTCATCGAATGATGATGATAAAGAAGCTCTTATACTCCAATGAATATAAGAATTACAGTATCGTAGACGAGTGATAATTCGCCAACTATAATACCTACATAAGTACAAACACACAAACGACTTAATCATAACCGAAAGTTACATGATGATCAAATGATGTATGACTACTTCACGCTAAAAGGGACCCAAACAAATATCATTTAGATATGCTGCAAGATTTTTCATAAAAAAATAGAAACAAATCTTGAAGTGGATGAAGAATGGTATCAATGATTTATATCATTAGTGGTCTAACACATTGTTTTTCATATCATCTAATTAGGATATGATTAATTTCAACACTTTAATAACTCTTATTATCTGGCTTGACATGTGAAAAAAGAGATCATTTTTATCACACTTAATGAGGTCAGTCGATTTAGTGGATGCTCATACTTCATATCAAGTAATACGATGTTGACATGTACCAATTATGAATTGAGCATCGCCAGGAAACGAAGCTAATCAAAGTTGCAAGTTATGGGAGCTTGTATGAGTAATTTTCATCACATAAGTGATGCAAGGTAAGGATGAAATAAGCCTGGTTGATGCACTCTTGGCACAAGCAAAACCAGTGTATGCATCCAGCTCATTACCAATGCGGATTAAGGAAGCGGAAAATAGTTCTGCAAATAGCCTATGTGTTAGTCCAATATATAACCAATGCTTAGACAGGACTCGGAATGATGCATGCCAAATGTGTCATCATTGGCTTTTATGGCCTAGGTTTAAAGCATCATTCTTGCAAAACATGTTTTGGAAAGGAAAAATAATGTATATTTTCCTATCAATAAGTAGATTTTTATACTGGTAACTCCCATCAAGGTGGCGCATCAGGAAATTTTATCCTGTATAGCACGGCATTGGAGGCTATAATATATCGTTCCTTCATAAGTCTGCACGATCAGGCGATTCCTCCGATCTAAAAAAGCCCGATTATATAAGATTCTGACATTAAAGATTCTAAACATTGGAATAATTTTTACTGAAAAAAAGTTTTATCATTAGGTCGATGTGTCCAAATTGGTATTATGTCGTGGAAATAATCCCACCATATTGTGCTACTTTTTTTCGTTCGTGGTAATTTTTTCCATTTTCACGCAAGAATTTAACGAGGCATTTGTTCTTATGCATATTGGGAAACTATGTTGTTATTCCTACAAGTGAAATAATCCACATTTTATTAAAGAGGAAGAATCCTTAGACAACCTTATATATACATCATTAGTATAAAACAGGGTTTGTATAAGTTTGCCTTTGTTAGTGGTGGTCAGGATTTGTCTGTACAAAGATAAATCTACGACTGTAGTTCTCTTGACCACACCCTCATCTCGCACGTGTAAATGATGGCCAAGATTTCATATCCCAATTGATAAATCTATGGTTGTAATTTGTCTCATAAAACTAACATTTAATGACCCATTAATGAAAATCTAATATAATAAATATAGTAAATGATTAATATAATAAATACCTAACTAATTAGTGTTCCACACTAATTGATATTAAATGATTTATTAATTGCTCATAATAATGTTTGTTCACTAATTGCTCATAATAAATAATCTATTAATTTCTTTCATTATAAAATTTCTCTTATTTAAATTAATAAATTTGTATTTCTTCTATTAATAAATAATTTTGATAAAAACAGAAAAAATATCAATAGATATTAGTTGCGATAGTAGGTTGTGGAAGCGGTGGCGAAGGTCGAATGAATCACTAATCTAATAATATCATTAGATATTAGTTACGGCACGGGTTAAGCCCTATAAACACATAAATAACCACTAATCTAAGGAACAAGTACAAGAGACCTGGATCTTCCGGTAACTCATATAATGGAACACTTTATGTTTTTTTTTATGCAATCCCATTAAGCAAAATCAATACTAATACTTTGTTACTTCACTTTCTTATTATTATCATCAAGAATATAAAGCACAGTTTGGATAACTTTACTTATGTAAGTGGCGGTTCAAATTTTTCCTCACAAGAGATAAATCTAGGGAGGTAATCGTTTGTCATACGTGATGGTTGTGATTGAGATTAGAAATGCATCTAATGGACAAAGGTTATCATGTCATTAAGGTTCCATAATTCTTCATAATAAATAGTCTATAAATCTATGGTTGTAATTTGTCTCATAAAACTAACATTTAATGACTCATTAATGGAAATCTAATATAATAAATATAGTAAATGATTAATATAATAAATACCTAACTAATAAGTGTTCCACACTAATTGATATTAAATGATTTATTAATTGCTCATAATAATGTTTGTTCACTAATTGCTCATAATAAATAATCTATTAATTTCTTTCATTATAAAATTTCTCTTATTTAAATTAATAAATTTGTATTTCTTCTATTAATAAATAATTTTGATAAAAACAGAAAAAAATATCAATAGATATTAGTTGCGATAGTAGGTTGTGGAAGCGGTGGCGAAGGTCGAATGAATCACTAATCTAATAATATCAGTAGATATTAGTTATGGCACGGGTTAAGCCCTATAAACACATAAATAACCACTAATCTAAGGAACAAGTACAAGAGACCTGGATCTTCCGGTAACTCATATAATGAAACACTTTATGTTTTTTTTATGCAATCTCATTAAGAAAAATCAATACTAATACTTTGTTACTTCACTTTCTTATTATTATCATCAAGAATATAAAGCACAGTTTGGATAACTTTACTTATGTAAGTGGCGGTTCAAATTTTTCCTCACAAGAGATAAATCTAGGGAGGTAATCGTTTGTCATAGGTGATGGTTGTGATTGAGATTAGAAATGCATCTAATGGACAAAAGTTATCATGTCATTAAGGTTCCATAATTCTTCATAATAAATAGTCTATTAATTAAATGTCAAACTAAAAAGATAATATTTAAATTATTCTACTAATGATGATAATAAAAGTTTATTTTTATTAGCTAATACTTAGAATTAGTTTGGTATTGCTGCGATCTTTACAAAAGTGCTTTTCCGATGTACGTTATTATGCGGAGCTATGTAAAAAAAATAATTGGTTGCCGATGTAAGTTACAGTGCCGAGCTTAATTTGTAAAAAAAAAACAATTGAACGGTTGCAAATTATAAACTAAAGCTAAAACTATTTTAAAAAACAGACATATCTCTGAAAATATCATGTTCAACTATAGTTAATGAGAAAATGACAAAAGCAGACATATTTCTGAAAATTGTCTATTCTATTTTATAGTGCGTAAAGTAAGTAAATTTTCTACTATTAGAGTACGTACACATGTAATATTAAATTTACTAATTAGTATTATTACTAAAAAGTATTATTTTTCTAAACCACTATTTAAAAATCCATAATCTCTTAATATTTATCGTTGAAAATAAAAGTATATTTTAGTGATATGATATAACATAAAATGTAGTTTGAAAATAAAAAATAATTATCTTTAAAGAATATAAAATATAAAATATAAAAAATAAAAATTGGTGATCATATATAGATTCAAGGATAATTGTTGTCAGTTATAAACAAAATGGGATAGAATTGGAAAATAAAATATGAAGCTAGGGTGAACTATAACTTTTGCTTTTGAAGCTTTTAAAATCTCCTTCTCCCCACTTTACAAATTGATAAATTTTGGAAGTATACACTTTATGAAATCTTTAATAAACACTAAGATGAAAAAATATTGCTATCAAAATGTTTTCAAAATACTTTTTTTTGAATGAAAAAAAGCAGCACCAAACTTAGTTAAATTGGCTAACAATTATATAAGTGGACCATAATGACGGTGGCAAGTATTGGTGCCCAGAGAGTAATTTCGCATCGCCTCACGTATTGCTAAATGGTTTAACGTACGTTATTTTTATTCAATGATGATGGATAACAGAGTTTAATGTTAGTAGAGCTTATTGTTATTAGGTTAATTACTTAATGATTTGACTTACTAACTAATCATGATTTTATTATTTTTATGCAATAAATAACCTCACATTTGGAGGCATAATGTCGTAGAATGTAATGGCCTGCCCTCTACCGATAATGTCCTTACTAATCCACTGCGTTCATCTGATAGTATTGAGTTTTCAATGGTAACGCATTGCGTTCATCTAGTGACTTCTTAAGAGGTCACCCATCCCAAGATTACTCAATACCGAGCATGCTTAACTATAAAGATTTTTCACCAACTACGAAGCCAATTATGCTGAAAAGGTCTCGGTGTTAGCAAATGACAAACCATTACCTCTATTCCAACTTAATTTGGAGCCGTCCTCGGGTACGGAATATGTTCAATCCTAGACTCTGGCATTTTTTCTCACTCATTAGACTATGGAATATGTTCAATCCGTCAAGCATACTCTTTCGCCCTCGACATGTAACCCGTGGTCGACTCTAATACCATTTTTAAGGACCTGATATTTTCCAATACTTTCACACTTAGTCATTGTGGTTATCCGATAGCGTGGAATTTTCAACTAAAACTGATGTGGACATCCATTAGTAGTTTTCTGGGAGGTAGCCCATACCTAGATTACTCTCGCCCGAGAACCCATAAATTTAGTGATTTTTACCAACTCTAGATCCAACTATGTTGAAAAGGCCACAATGTTACGAAAGGACAAGCCATTACCTATATTCTATTCGGTGAACTATTCCTGTCAAATTGAATTACGTAAATAATATTTATGGAAATTTTGAAAAACTAGAACTACATCGTATGTGGGTAAAATGATTACCATCGGAAATGACTTAACATTTTAAAGTATATTATATTAAGTGAATGAATTAGATTTTAAGTATGTCATCATCATTGAAATAGTAAGAACATACAATAAGCTTGGACTTCTCCATACATAGCACCGAGGCTTTTTAGTTAAAAACCCCACACCTCTTATCCCAAGGTGGTCAAGTGGGGTTTCATGTTATGTGGTTGGGCCCTGAGTAGTGTCTGATGGTCCATGAAGATCCTAACAATTGGTATCAGAACCAGTGGTTGGGGCTACTGTTCGAATGTTGAAGTGGTTGTGGATGTCACCCGGTTTAGGGCGCAAGTGAAATCAGACTCAAGGTGAAGAAGGCAAGGCCCAAAGTTGAACTGGCGCTCAAGGTAGAGTTAGTGTCTCACTCATTAACTCAGGTGGACCAGGATTCTAGATCGAAAAGGCAATGCTCAAGGATGAACTGGCGCTCAAGGTGGAGTTGGTGCTTGCCTTCTCATTAACTCATGGTGAAGTAGGATTGTAGGGCTCATAGTGACAATTATCCTGATCGATGGGTAGCATATACAAATGGTAATTATATGGTGAAGTCTGATTGGACTGGTGAAGTGGTTTAATATCGTCAAGGTGGAGATTGTTGGAGTATGTGGCACGATAAACCACTTAATTATAGATAGGGATAGTCCCACATGGAAGAAAGAGGAGTACATGTTGAGCTTAATAAACTTGGGAATCTCCTTACGTAGCGCTGATGCCTTTTAGATTAATACCACACACCTCATATCCCAAGGTGGCCAAGTGGGGACATGATCGGGGCTATGTTGTCGGGCCCATAGTAGGTTCCTATTTTCCATGAACATCCTAACACCATTCACTAAATATAAGAAAGATGAAAAAGGTAATACCATTTCAAAAGATCGATAAGATATCTTTTTAAACTAAAAAACATATCAAATAATATATTATTTTTTTGAGACAAAATATGTAAAAATTAGTTTCGATATAATTTCATTGTTGGCTTGAGGATACAACTCGAAAAAGGAAAGACATAGTATGGGAGGATGTCAAGGCGGAAAATGCTAGAAAGGATGTGAAGTGAAGAATAAAAATATCTATCGGGTTTCCCTTTACTTTTGCAACGATAAGAAGGGTAAACTTGATATTAATACATATTATATTTGATATTCATATGTCGGAAAATTCATAACTAAATAAAAATTATGCATGTGCCGTTACGGCACGGGTTAAGACCTAGTATCCATATAAGATTGAACTAATTTTTCTTTAGAGTCCAACCCACAATGAATTTGAATCCAACATATTGATGATATGTCTTCTTATTAAACTCTAGATTCCTACCAAAAATAAGTACAATCCTAGGCGTATAACACGACCATCTACCATTTTAAAAATCAACGGTTGATATTTCAATCAGTTGATGGTGAGGTTTGGTACATTGGATTGTTCTCATTTTTTGTGGGAATTTAGAGTTTAATAAGAGAAACATGTTGTCAAAATATTGAGTTCAAATACATTGTCATCTAGAATTTAAGGAGGTTATCTTATATGGATAGTATATATATAAGATTGCCAATGAATCCTCTCTCTTTATTAGATTATTCGAATTAATATTCTTGATTGTGGATGGTTCGAGTTTGTTGTCAATCGGAAACAACTCGTCGAAATACCGGCCGACGAATATCGCTGGTAAAGTTTGCAAAAAAAAAATGATAATTAATAAATGTGGAAATTTCTGAGGAACCCAACTTCGGTTCCTCTCTCTTCCGGAAACCCATCAATAAGATACTATATTTATGTAGCCCAAAATGTGAGGTTTACGGTTAAGATTAATAGTTTTTGATTGAAGTTGGATATTTACATTTTATGCAGGACAAAAAATAACCTTTATAATTAAAAATAATAATTCAATTTATACACAGTCAACATATTACTCTTGTGCAACATTTGTGGGAGGAAATTTCTCTCTTTTGTATGCGGATTATTTTATATTAATAAAATAAACGAATTAGTTGAGGACATTTTTTTTTTTGAAGCATGTTGAGGACATTAATATGGACGGAAAATTTTCTGCTTTGTTGGCAGAAATTTCTCTTATTAGGTTAATTAATGGGGAAGCTAATTTCCACATTAATTAATTACAAAATTATATGCCTGAGACTCGGTCGGTTATTTCTCTCTTTCCATTTTAAAGTAGGTTAATCACCAACCATTATAGTGCTTTGGTATTAGGGGAAAAATCAAATCCATCATAAATCTTGGAAAATTCATATTGGTTCTGTTGATGTTAGACTCCATTACGATTAATTTTCTTTTAAGAAGGTAAGTAATCGGTAGAAATTGATTCCTCTCATTGTTCTCGGGTCCTGTTAACTTGTATACCCGTATACAAGTTAACATGGGTATAATTAGAATTTATTTATATAGAAAATTGAAATCAGTTAGCAAAATAATAATTGCTTAACTTTCTCTAAATTTGTGATTTTTGTTCCACTAATACCCTTGGATTAATAAAGGGAGTAAAGTGAAGAAATTCTCTCCTCTTCCTCTCGAGCATCGTCTTCTTCACTTTTATTTTACCGTAAAACTTTGATCTTCCCTTTTCCCATCGACTGCTCTGCCTCTCGTGAGAAACTGAAGAAACATACAGTTTTTTTTTCTTTCAATTGCTAAATTTTTACCCGATCTTAAAACTTCAGATCACAACAAACGTAAAAGAGGTGAACATCTGTGAATATAGTAAAGGTGAAGGAGAAAACCAAAGAACGCATCTGAAAGTGATTTGTGATATCTTAACTTTTCTTAGGGTTTTATCAACAATGGTTTCCAAAGAAAATTAATTTGGATGATTATAATCTTTAAATTAGTTAAATATCATGTTATTGATTTGCTTGGGGTAAAGTAGCAGGTGGAATTTGATTAAGAAAAAAACTGAAAGTTTTTTATACTGAAATTTTAATGGAATTCCTGTTAGTCTCCATGAAAAGAGAAAAAACGAAGAAAGTGGGTGAAAGAAAGGATTAAAATCACGGCCGTCCAGACCTTAAGTGAGGTCCACGGGAATAATACTAATAATGAAAATCTTGTTATAAACCAAATATCTATTTACTAAGATGCCCTTCGTGTCTAAAATTAGGGTTTACATATCTTGAGAACCAAGTCTTCTATCTATATAAAAAGAGGCTTAACCCATTGTAATTCTACACATTAATAAGAAAATTCTCTCTATTCTTATCTTTATTTTCGTCTTCTTCTCCTTTTACAAGACGTTATCATGCACGTTGCTCTGTCAGTGGAAACATTGAAGATTGACTATATTTTTATCTAACTCTTTCTTTTGGTTATGAATTTTTTTTTCTTTCTTTTCGGCTTATTAAAAGAGTTCATACACCATATGGAAAGAGTGCGTATGTGATCTCGGATCCACAAAGAAGTGACCTTAATGGATTGCACGGACCAAAGATACTAAACGCTCAACAAATTAGGTTTTGTTTGGTATTGAAACATATTTTTCTTTTAATATAAAATAGCATCCTATGTGTATATACACGGTGATAAATCGAAGAAGCATTTCCTGTTACTTCTTTTATCGGTGTTTCCGTGTATCACGGATTTTGTATATCTTCGAAATCCCAACTTTGATTATTTAATCATAATCAATTTCAAAAGTTTCTTATTTTTTATTTTTTGGGTGTAGTTAGAACCCATTGATTAATCCTATAGAAACGTGGATTATTTTTTGTGGGATATGGGTGATCAATTTATTTTTCCTGAATAAGTTGATTTACCTTCGTTCTCTTATTTTGTTTTCGTTTTTTTCATTGAGAAAGAAAAACAAAATCCATTGATAAATAGTTACAGTTTTCTATACCTCTAAAAAAAAACTGCAGCGTTTACTTTTTTTTCTATTTTTTTTTCCTTTATAATAAAGAAAGAAAAGAAAATCCATTGGAAGATGGTTTGCGGTTTCTATTCTTTTAATAAAACCGTAATCACCAAAAAAGGGTGGTGTTTTCATGATTGGCATATTTTTTAGATTTTTGCCAATATAGTTTGGGTTTTATTTTTGTCTGCCCATTATGAAAGAACGGCGATATTTAATCAAATCTTATTAAATACAGTAGCTATCTCTCGAAAGAACCATTGATTTCTATTTTCTTTTGCAAGAAATCCTCCATGACCACAGATCGGTTGTTTGTATTACACTAAAACAACTTTTATCCGTAAAACGGTGGTATCGATATGATCTGGTTGACACTAAGGTTTCAATTTTTATAACAGGAACCTTAATCAGCTAATTTGGAGCTTTGATATTTTTAAAAAAATAATTGATTACAATCCAAACAATGACAATCAAAGTTTCTATTTCTCATAAGAAACTGCTGGTTTGGTTTCCCTCAACTCACCAAGTTTTGTGTGAAATTCCGGAGTAATCAATTTCCCTTGTAGCTTTCAAAAGCTTTCAAAATATTTCAAGTAATAACATCCTCAACATGCTGGTACAGCTTATCTTGGTAAAACGGATGTTTAGCTTATATTGATTGTTTTGACATTTGTTTTATTCTCAGGTTTTACTACCTTAAGTATTTATTTATTTTTGTTTGTTAGGTGTATCTTGGCATAAATCTGTTTTTTCTATGCGAAGTCATCTTACGAGTGTTAATCACAGAAGAGGCGATTCTATTTGCTATTTAGAAATTCTTCTAACGAAAAACTAACACCATGCACGCAAAAGCACTCATGAATTGATATATATATATATATATATATATATTTTCGTGATTATGGTAGATAATCCTTCATTAGAATTTTTTTTTTTTTATGTCAAGCAATACTAGCATATACTTGGAATTTAGTGATGCTAGCAGGTACTTGGAATTTAGTGTTTGCTTCCATTCCATCCTTAGGTATCACCTAGGGGCTCCATTTTTCTTATGCCTAAATCTCAGAATAGCTAGGTCATCCGGAAATTTACGATTCCACTTTACAATTTTTCCTTGGCTCATATTTTATTTGTATAAAGATTCCAAACAATCCCCTGGTGTTTTAATTTTTCTTTATGCAAATCAATGCAGATGAAAGTTTATTCCACTATTGATTTTTGTTAACATGTTTATTTTGTTTTATTTGCATGTATTAATCTTTGGATTGGCAATTGGATTAAAAACATGGTTTAACAACTATGTAAGAGGTGCCGTAAGGTGTTTCCCAAGCAGGTTAGTTTCGTCTTGATCTGCATACTAAGGCATCTATTTCTTTTAGTATGAACGGACGGCCATATACCCTACATGGTAATAATGGTGGATAAATTACCTGTCAAAATTCAAGGAGGTTTTATTTTTGCTGTATCTATCATCGTGTACGATTCCTTCTTTATGGAATTTATATACAGTTATCCTCCAGATTTTTTTTTTTGCACCATTAAAATCCGTTAATTAATCTTTGTATAAGATATGGTATATTAATGATTACAGTTCCTATTCCTCTAATGAAACTGTAATCATCAAAAACATGTACTTTTATTTTTTCTCTAATTTTTTCTTCGAGAAAGAAAAAACAAATCCATTAAACGATGGTTATAATTTCTATTCCTTCAATCAAATTGTAAAAATTGGTGGTATCACAATCTAGTTACCTTAACGGTAATTAATCACATGCATGGTTGAAAAACCTCCGGCCAATTAATTTGGTATCTTCGTCCATTTGATGAAGATCATGTGATTTAGAAACCAAACTCAATACATAATGGATTTTCCAATGACTAATGCGACATTTTTTTTCTTTTTCTTTTTGTCAATGCAATTTTGGTGTACCGTATAGACCCAATCGGTATTGGTTTTCCTCCATCATTTTTCTAAAATGAAAGAAAATAAATTGGCATATTATATCAATTTTTGCCAATAAGGATTGAATTTTTCAACCAATAATGGATTTTTTTTTTAATTCAATAAGAAAATGGTTTCTTTATCTTTCTCAAGAAGAAACAAATAAGCCAATTAAGCTTGGTTTTTCCCTATCGATCTTAAAGGGATATATAACATATCGTTACTATTACAAATACCATTAAAATGAGGAATTGTTGCATTTCTTAGGGATATTGAGCAATTATTGTTTCCTCGTGATAATAATCTCCAAAATTCGGATTATTCCACTTGTTTTTTTTTTTTTTGGAACACCAAAGGACATATAAGATCAAAGGGTGCACCCGTATTATTAGCCTATATTATTAGTCCTTGTAATGACTATATTGATCTTTGTTTAATTTTCTTTTGATAAGAAAGTGTCCATAATTTCAAATAAATTTTTATCTTGTTGGCCGTTGAGGTCACGAAGTTATTGGGGGTTTGTTTGCATATTTTTCATGCTTTAGGTTTTAGCAAATATATTTTTATTATTTTTCTTTTATTGCAAAAATAATCCATGGTTGATGTTAAATATGTATGTCTATTAAGACTACAATTTTTTTTTATTGAAAGACATTTAATGAGTATATGTCTCGAATTAATCGGACAATACTTTACGAAACTTGAAATATTCGTACATGAGATGAAAAAGAATTTTCGCCATAATCAGGGGGAGACTATACACAATCAGAATTTTGTGTAATTAACTTAAATGTTATATCAACTTCTCTCCTATCACGATCAAATTGATAAAGGCTGTCATTATATGATTGGCGTAAAATGTCTCGTTTTGCTTTGGTATAAGCTTTTACCTCTTGAAGAGGAAAATCCAGTCACATCTATAAAAATTGTAGCATTGTATAAGAGGCTACAGATAGTGATCCAATTGAGTCTATCAAAACCAGATCCACATTCTCATAATTAATGTCTTCTCACTGGAAGATAAGGAGATTATAATTCCCGCGGGCACTGGTACCAGTAATTCTGTGAATATTTTTCAAGATATGCATAAAATTGAGAATTTCGTGGGATCGTGATAAGATAAATATTGTCGGGTATTCGTTTATAGTAGCTACTGAAATAAAATGATGGTGGTTGTTAACCCCTCTGCAGAGGAATGTCGACATATGTGATTGGTTGGCATACAATCCAAATTAAGTTGGATTAGTTTCTCAATTAACGCAATTTTTGGATCCAAAACTTAACACTTAAAAAAATTCCAAGCCTATTAATTATAGGCTAGTGTAGTCATAGTGCGTTATACGAGAAGTTTTTCGTTGTAGATACGATTTAAGGGTTTCATTTTTGATCAAACCCTAGGATTGATTCGTTAATTGTTCTCTTTATACAATGCATTTGGCGTGGTAGTATTTGAAGGACTTATATTTGCATTGACACAAGAAATGTGGTCGAAGAACATATTGAATTTGTAATCTTTTGAGGATTCAAATTTTATTCAGGCAGCCACCTTATTTGCTTACATAAGGTTTAACAATCCTTTATGTGTTTTTAGAAATTTGTGACACAACCAAAAATCCGGATTAATTGATTTAAACGTTATAGGTCTCTTGATGAGTCCTTAAAAACACTAAAATCCACGCTTTGGCATCATAAATTCTATTATTTTTCTTTCTTAAATCTGCAGTTAGAATTATGCTAGCTTAAACTCTTATTCAAGATGGACTAGAGTTTTTTTTTTTTTTTGATGCTTGTCTTCTGTAAAACTCATATAGTTGGGTTAGCATTAATATTTACATCAAAAATTGTACTATTTTTCCTTCGTTCAAGTTTTGTCCCATGTGGTTTTCTTGACAAGGTTTTAATGAGGCAACTTCTTGTTGACATTTGATTTTCATTTAAAATGTTGATATTGTGCTCTTTTTCCTTCGTCCAAATTTTTCCCTATTTGGTTTTATTGGAAAGGTTTTAGTGAGGCAATTTAATTCAACATGATGGTCATCCAAGGGGGAGTCGTATCAATTTTGGTTGTTTAGTGGATGCCCACATTTTATTAAACCAAATCAACTTAATCATCTCCTAAGAATTTTGGATTTCCTTCTCACAAATACGATTTTTGTTCACGTATGATAAGGTATCTTGGCACTTTATTGAAGAAACTACATCAACTATTTCTGCAAATAAGATTTCTAGCAACCCAAGACACAAGTCGTCAATGTTTATAAAGAAACATAGAGACTCGAGAAAACTACTACTAGGAGACTAACACAAAAGAAGACTTCATCAAGTAACAATTTTGTTGACGAAAGAAGAAGAATCTTCTGCATTCAAGAAGTCTGTTCATCAAATTGGGAAGTCACGACTCAGAGATTTGCAAGCCAAGATTTAACTGAAGTACTCATCAGGGGGAGCGGCGCCATCATCAAAGGTGCATTTACTGGACTTATCGAGTTGTACTCTTTACCCTTCGTCAAGGTTTTGTCCCACTGGGTTTTTCCTTGTCAAGGTTTTAACGAGGCAACATATGCGTGTCCAACACTGTCAGAGTCTTTACATGCTCATGCAATTTCAGGTTTTTCTCTTTTTGAGTTTTCCTGATATTTTTGTAATGACTTAGCCACAGTGGTCATCAGGGGGAGTGTTATAAACCAAATATCTATTTACTAAGATGCCCTTCGTGTCTAAAATTAGGGTTTACATATCTTGGGAACCAAGTCTTCTATCTATATAAAAAGAGGCTTAACCCATTGTAATTCTACACATTAATAAGAAATTTCTCTCTATTCTTCTCTCTATTTTCGTCTTCTTCTCCTTTTACAAGAAATCTCATATTTTCTGTTTTAAACCGCCTTTGGAATTTAAAAAAAAAAACTTGAAAGGGTAACAATGAAACTAACCATTTATTAAAAAAATAAATCATATTTCCAAGAAATTCCAAATACCAAAACACAATGACAACATTCAAAGCAGATAAATATTATTTTATACTTTCTTAACATGTTCTCAGATAGTTTTCTTCTCTTCCGAATCATGGGAATTTTGTGAGCTTTTTTCACATGTTTTCTTTAAGTATTTTTTTTCCCTTATTTGTTTTTCTTCCTTGGAATCATCTTCAATTCCCTGAACTTCTTCCTTTATAAGTTTCATGGTACCCAAAGTAGGAACAACTGTACTACTTATGTCGAGTGATAAATCATTTTTTTCAGCTAAATTTCATCGAAAAATTCCAATTTTCACTATTGAAATTACTAAATCAGATTAAAATGCTGCATTTTCCAATAAAAGTTGTTGCATTTCTAAATGAAAAAACATTAAAAAAACAAATGAAAATTCCGATTTTCACATGAAGTATAATTAGTTGCCATTCGTGATAATTATAATTTTCATTTAATGATCATAGCGAGATAATTAAAATTATCACTAGTTTCCATTAGCGAATATGTGATAATTGTAATTTTTATTTAATACCTATGTGTCACACGTGATAATCAAAATTATCACTAATTCTTTTGAAGCCAAAACCTAAAAAATGCGAACAATAATAACTATCAATAAAGGAAGAAATTGTTGACATATAGCTTTATTTTAGTGATTTTCGGGAGTACTTGGACTTAGAGCTTCTCCAATGGAATGTATGTGATGATAAATGTCTAAGTCCACATAGGATACACATTGATTTTCCCTAAAATTCTTCTCCAACCCAATTTCTTAAATCAATGTTAAGATGACATGGCTTAATTTTTGTTAGACATTGTCAAGTTGAATGTCAAGTTTTAGACATTCTCCTTGACAATGTCAAGCTATCCTAGTAAGCTTTTACTTAACTTAAATTAATTCAAATATCTTAAATAACCATTTTTAGTTCTAATAAAATCTTAAAATTACTAAAAATAAAATTTACATTTAATTAAAAAAAGATCACAACTAACAACATTGGAGATGAATTATTTTTTCCTCCTAAATTTAAGTTAACATTGGAATAAGGATGTCTTGTTTGTGATTCCACCTAGGAAACACACACAACATCATTGGAGAAGCTCTTAGCTCTTAGTTTCCTAAATTTTTGGATCTGTCAATTTATCACATCTCATAATACATATTTTTTAAATATTTATTTATTAATTTTTTTTTTATTATTATTATTGAATAAAGAGTATTACATTAACTAGTTGGAAGCCTAACAAGCTAAGCTCCAACAACATACTACTACATTAATTGAACAGGTTGTTGTGCCAACCTACTAGCGAGCACAAAATTAATCGCTTAATAATGGTAAATTAGATTTTCCTAAAATGTCTTGATTTTTGACTTTTTCCGGAAGTAATTCTTTTTTTTTTAAATAATAAGTAAAAAATATAAACGACTAAATATCGGTAGAGTCGTACAAAATTCTGGTTGGTAACCTATCAACAAGCTGAGCACCAATCCATTTTTGAATACCAACCCCTAATCTATAAAAATGAAATTTACCTACCCCACTTCATTACTGACCAGACAGTTCTTCAATCTCTTAAAAAAAAACACAAATTATCCTCACCTAGCTCTCCCAACGTGGTAAAGGGTAAGACACCCAAACCATAACCATGCGAAACACATTGGTCTAAGTATTTGTTACGTTTTCGCAATACAGCATTGGAAAGATTCCTAAACCGGAAATAATCTCCTTATTTAGTTTAAGGTTAGTTTTGTAAAAGCAGTACTACTAAAACTAATTATGGGTTCTACATATCAATCATCTTATTGGTAGGTCTAAGATATAACTAAAAAGGAAAATGGGCTACAAATATTTTCCGGCTTGGTTGTTTGAATTAATCTGTCCAATTCAAATTTTGAGCGCAGCCTTAATTCTGTTTTTATATATTTTATAAAAAAAAAAAAAGTAAATAACCATTCGGCACTTTCTTCTGTTTGAACGGTTTCAGGAATGATTGATTTTCAAGAATATATCCATCAATGTGAACTCGACCTTACCATTGTCAAATTCATTTTATAATATTTATATTTAATTCAGCGGAAACTAAATTCCATCCAAAAATAAAATAAAAATTGAAGAGAAAATAATTAGAAGAGCAGAGTATTTCTATGTGTACCTTCAACTGGGTCAGTAGTTCGAGCTTCTGATATGTTGAACAACAGAATACTACTGATGATGTACACATAACAGCAGCAGAAGCAGAAGAAGAAGACATAAACTGGTGATGATGATGGCTGAGAATTTCTATCCAAAGCAAACATCATTGACTTCATAATATATATTACTTCAAATCAGGCGCAGGGACAAATTAATGAATCAATTCTCAACAAATTTGGATTAGGGGGGTGGGGAGAGAGATGATTCATCTGGTGACATAGATTTAAAAAAAAAATCTGGCAACACACCAATATGTGACATGGCTACTTACCGAAATATTTTACATTTGCTGGAGAAAAAGAAGAACCACTGCGAAGCTCGTCCACAAAATCCAAGTTGCTGGCCGACACCAAGTTGGACAGGTGATTAATTTGAAAGTAATGACATGGTCATAGCATCATTGAACTATATATATATATATATTATATATATATTTTTTTTTTTTTTGAAAAGAATGCAAAATCTTGTCTATCAATTTTCATCTCCCGACAAATCTCGGTGCATATCTTTGGTGTGCCTAACACGACTGTTTTTTTTTCCCGAGAGAGTGATCTTTTCTCCCAAGAATTTTCGTGTGCCTCCGTGATAGAAAAAAAAGGGTAAACTGTCATTCTCGTACGACTTCGAAAACTGACCTGGTGGGTTCATCTTACACACCTTCCTCTTGAATTCATTTTAGTCATTTTTACCTAAATAGAAGTCAAGTTAAACAAGTGAAAACACCACTTTTATAGAAATGAAGATAGTTTATTGTAATTTTTGGTCAAAATGCTTTTTATGCTTCAAGATTTCTCTGCACTAAACCCATACATCATGTGCAGATCACCCATTAATTAGAGGAAATAAGTAAGAAGTATTTACTCATATTCTATCATGAGCTTTTTGGGCATCTCCAGCAAGTAAAAGTATTCTTCTTTTCCTAATTCTGTTTTTGGAAGAATACAGAATCGTGAATTAGTGCAAGCCAGAAGAATGAAATTCGGTAATACTTGCAAACTGAGGGTAATAGAAATGTATTAACAAACCTCGCAAACTGCAGTTGCAGTGGGTGAAAATAATCCCAAGTAATATTTCCAGAGGTTACAATGACGGAATATTAATGAATCGCCACAAACCAGCAAAAACACTCCTAATGCAATGAAAGATGAGTATATAGTAGTGGCTCCAGGAAAATGCTAACTTCAAATTCAGAGAGTTATCCCTTGAGCAGTATTGTTGAAGGAGTCTAATAACATACTCGGAATTAAGATTGGAGCACGAGGCAGAAAATTGTTGTTGTTTAGGTCTAATATCGTTAAATTTGCAGATGGTCATGTCGCATCTTCGCCGACATAGTCTTGATTTCGAGCATTTCATCCCTGAAGAGCTAAATTTGATTCTCTACCCAAACTAGAGCTCCTGCATTATCAGATCCGCTAATTCGGCTTCGATCCTTTTTATGTATCCACTTATTGTACGAGCATTAAGCTGCATAACAAGACAAAATCAAGTTAAAAGTAAATCAAAAGCAATAGCTCGAGTCACAGTCATCAGGAGAAACAAAAAGATAGAAGGAAAAAAAAGCTTCCAACGGAACATACCTGCAGGCTGAAGTGAACTAGAAGATGGAGTGGAGTCTCTCTATTTTGGTTTATGTAATGAAAGAGAGCAAGAAAGAGACATGGTATTTCCATATTTCCTTGAAGCTTAGAAAGGAGAACAGGAGCATTCAATCTCGACAAGCCTTAGATAACTTGTAAATCTCAAAAGGTTCTGGGAATAAAAGAAACACAAGACCATAGTAACTAGAATTTAGTAAGATTACAAGAAAATCATTCTCAAACTTGGCGAAGCTCTTGGAAGTGTTCTCAACTTCTCAGTGAACTCTTCCACAAGCTTCAATCTACCTGGTGTACCCGCTGTATCTGATGAGTCTGATGTGTCAAAAGACAAAACCAATTCCTCCAATACTAGTGTATTTATCAGCAAAAATTCCAGAAACTGTAGTTCAGTATGACAACCTTTAACTTCTCTGATTTCAATACGCTTGAGGTGAGACAATACGCATGACACTGATAATTCCACTTCATCATCATCTTTGTCGGCTCTGTAGTCCGGCTAAATCCAAGATATTATAGGAAATAATAGTAAAACATTTGCCATCCTTAAATAGTTCCTTAAACATGAAATGCGACTCAAAAGAGTATGGTTATTACCTTCTTTGATGTAAGATAAAGAGATTCTAGACAAGGACATGCCTTGAGTAAGTATATGATTGAGAGCAAGCAGCTTCTTGTAAACCAGGTTGTCAACTTCAAACATTGAAGATTACAGAATTTAAGGGATCGGCCCTCTATCAAGTTTGTAGCTCCTGCAAGAACCTTGATAAACAATAGAAAAATCATATAGTATTCGGATGCTGCTGCACCACACGCTGAAAGCATATGAACACTATTTAATAAATAAAGACGAAAACTCAATCATAAATTCGGATAATCTCTATTACTCTACTTACAAGCGTAAAGATTTCTTAAGCTCAACTGCAATAATTTGTTAGTTGTTACATCTAAGGAACCAGTTGAAATAGCTCTTAAAAGCTTATAGTTTACAGGGTTACATGCTAATATTGCCACTTTAAAGTTTTTAAACACCCATTAAGCTTACATTTGGAACTGTCATCTTAGATGTTGAGTGACCCCAGTTTGACGGTCAATTAATTAGCTTGGATGAATAGAGGTCCAAACAGTGAGTAACAGCAACCTAACGAGAAGCTTTTTGTTTTTAATTACTAAGATAAGTATTTGTTGTACAAAATAACCTGCATCCCGAAAACAGTATCCTTACAACACTGAAAGGAGTAATGAGCAAATTGCATGTTTAGTTGTTTACCAACATGTAATACGATTGAAAACGTTAAAAGGTAAACAATGGGATTTCATAAAAGCAAGATCACGTAACAATGTTTACCCATATTAGGTTGGAAAATTAAAATAAAATAAAGATTGTAACAAATATAGCTAGGAGGAAACCATACCTGAAGAAATCCAGGTGATGAAATTGTTAGGTCTTTTACTTTATGAAATGCTCCGATGAATTCCACCATACGCTTAGGGTACAATCTTTCTCTTTCTTCTTCGGAAATCTCCAAATCGCTATCTTCAAGAGATTCATTTGTGCATTCTTTAAGAATTTCAATATCAGCAGTGACTAGAGAAGAAACGTCCTCTATACAATACTCTTGTAACATGTAATCTTTGCAGATGAATGATTTCAGATTCGGAGTCGATAACTTGATAATCTTTGCCATATTATAATGGGAACAAACAAGCATTTCAATATTATGATTGGAAATTTCTAAGTGCTTCAATACATGAGACTCAATTTTGACATTCGTATCATAGGCATGTTCGATCCAAATATCTCTCAAGATCAGCGACTCAAGAGTTGGACAGCTTGAGATGAGTTTATTAATGGGGTCTCCATGCTCAACAAAAAACGAACTAAGCGACATAAATTTGACCCCAGGCAAATGCATTGATTCAGGAAAAATAACTTGTGATTCATAATTACGACTCATCTCTAATACCAATTTCGATAATGACTGAGAATTAAACAGAGAATGTGGGAACCTTATTTCATGATCACAGCGGCGGTTGTCATCAGATTCTATGTAAATAGATAGGTCTTGGACATTGCATTTTAACACAGCAAGTACCCATGTATTTAGATGTTTGTTTACAATTTTCTCTGTCTGGTAGCTTTCATTCCCCCAATGAAGATGAAACTTATGCATGTCACAGAAATCTCTTAGCATAAATACCGTGTTCACAAACATTTTAAACTTCTTCAACTGTTCAACTCCATTTTCGCCAAATGCATCTCCTCTGAAGACTAAATTTGACACAGTAGGCCATACATACCTCCACCTTTTAGACAAAACACATGTTTGAACTACACATCTCATGTCAAGGAAAGACAGAATGTGATGAATCAGGCCTTCTGGTAAGTTACTGATTCTATCAGTTGATGAGTTTCCAGATTCTTCCATGAGTTTCTGCAACCTAAAACCAGAAAGATAAGCTAGGGTTTGAAGATTTCCACTCAAAACCAAAAATTAACCTAGCAAAATCGTGCAACCTAAAGCAAGTGAATTGAACCAAGTAAACGATTTCCAATGTTGAGATTATTTACATCAAGAAACCCTGAATTTCAAAACAATTTCATTTCAAAAAAAAAAAAAAAAAACAAATTAATCCAGATTCCAAAACAAAAATTAACCCAGATAGCGAGATTACCTGATATGTGGATTTCAACAGCGTGTGAAGTGAATTCCTCTACAATATAGCGATGATGATCGAAAATTTCACTGATTTCATTTCGTTGTTTCTCTAGGGTTTTTATTTTAGTTAAACCCCTAACCTCACAGCATTCCAGCGATGATGCTCAACTGAGAGTGGAAAGAAGTAGAGTTCGTGTATTTACACTTTATTTTATTTTATTGTTACACTCTTCTTACACTTTTGGTTCGGTGGTAATTCTATGCTTTCACCGGCTTTCGGTAACGGTAAAAAATAAAAATAAAAAACTCTACCTTTAGCGATGAGGTGACAAGGTCATCCTCATTTAGCGTGTTTCCCGTTTTTTTGGCCCTTGGTTCAACTTATTTACTTCTCCATTTGCCAATTGCTAACAAAACAAGGCTGCTAAGAGGGGTACCAAATTGTTCAGGGGTGTACCAACCTAAAGGCGATGGATGTTTTGCCTTATGTTTATTTTGATACACCCCAAACAATTTGGTACACCCTATTAGCAATCGTGAATAAAAAACCCCTCCAACAGTCCAACTTGATTATCGTAACTAGTGCTTCTTAGCTTGGATCGATGATCTGCACATGTTGGCAAAGTGTGCTTCTTCAAGCGTAACAAGTGCTTCTTAATTAGGTATTCTATTGTTATTGCACTCTATAATCTATAAATATGTAGCTAGATGTGCACTCTTTCATATGCACAGCACCAATGGCTCCTCCAATTTCTCAGCATTTTCCTCTTCTATTACTCATTGTCCTTTGTTCTAGTATTGCTCTAGTTCAATCCACTGTTCCCAAAGATAAAACTTTCAATTTCATAAACCAAGGTAAATTTGATGACGGTACTGCTGAAGATAATCCGTATGCAAATGGTTACCGCTATGTAGGCCTATCTTCATACCCCTTCAGACTATATTTCTATACCATTGGTTTACGTCGTGCTAACAAACTTGTTCTTGGCATAAGCGGCGGTGATCCCTCCGGACAGTTCATGGCGTGGGTTTGGATGGCTAATCGAAACGACCCTGTTGGTGAAAACTCAACACTCACTTTTGCAAGTAATGGTAACTTAGTCCTCACTAATTTCGATGGTCGTGTAGTTTGGCAAACTAATACGGCCGACAAAGGCGTTACCGGCATTTCCATGCAACCAAATGGGAATCTAGTACTTCATGATGTGAAGGGAAGATTTGTCTGGCAGAGTTTTGATTATCCAAGTGATGGCATTTTAGCAGGTCAATCACTCAAGCACAGCCGTACCAAGAAGCTCGTTAGTCGTGCGAACTTTTGGGAGAGCCGGGATGGGGAGGAGAGTATTGTGATTGGAAAAAAGGGGTTCATAATGTATCTTAATAAAACTGGCAATCCTCTTTACGGCTATGCCGGTTGGGAAGCTGACGGTCTTCATAGTGTGACATTTGATTCGGTTCAACAAGATGAACCTGCTATTGTTACTTATTTTGTAAACTTGGGTTTCGCGAACGTGAAACAAGCTGCAAACACAACCTCCACACCATCCCAGCCACCACCAGTTGTGGATCAGGCTACAAGATATAAAAGAAGGTTACCGGGTCCTCCTCCTGCACCGGAGACTCCAACTCCAGAGTTCAAGGTGGCTCTTCCGCAGCTCCGACCACTGCAGCGAAGAATCATACTTGCCAGAGTTTATTTTGGAGACACTAGATTTATGGGAGTGAAAGCCGATCTTAAATATTCCTTTCTAAGGTTAGATCCAGGCGGAAACCTAAGGATTTACACCTTGTTTGCATATCCAAACAATCGTACGTGGTGGACCGAGACGTATGCATTTTTCTTAGACACTGTGGAAGAGTGTTTACTCCCATCAAAATGTTGCTCATTTGGATTATTGGAATGCAATGCATTATCTCTTCGGTGGTGCTCGAATTGTAACGGTTGCCCTCCTGCTATGCAATCAGGTTGTATGATCAAGACATGAAGAAAGATTATCTTCTTACCGAGTCTTTCTTGCTGGAAATCATGATTAAGTGCTTCTTGTTATTACTTGCAACCACAATATATTTCCAATTTATTTTCACCGGCTAAATTTTTTATTGCATTATTAACCAAAATGTAGTACTAGAACACACTAAACTGAGCAAACTGAACACTTAAATACAAAATAACCCTTAAATCGGTGTCACTGAAATATAGTGGTAAAGTCATTGAGTGATGATGACAGTAACCTGAGTTCGAAACTCACCAGAATCAATATACTTTCTAAAAATCGGAGCTACGAATTCAAATATATTGATCAAGTTGACCTTATAGAAATATAGAAAGTATATCCGTAGTACGTAGTCATTAGTCCATAAATGCGGAAGCATCACTCTTAAGTTACAAGTTTGGCAATATATTGCATTGGGATAGATGACTTGCACATGTTAGCTTAATGTACGTTACAAACTTGTACATGCTTCTTAGGCTTTCTTGTTTGACCCGAAAACAGCTCCACTGAAATGAGAATCTCATTTTATTGTTATTGCAGCTAAAATATTTATAAATAGTTACAACCTGATGATCAACATTTCACTCATACACAGCAGATAAAACTTTTCTCATGGCTCCTCCAGTTATTCTCCATTTCCTTCTACTATTCATTATCCTCCTTTGTTCTAGTGTCCAAATTCAGTCAAGAGTTCCAGCAAACGAAACTTTCCAAATCATAAACCAGCCAGATGATTATTCTGGTTTGATTGTCGAATATTGGGCGGATTACCGTCACATATATGAAAGTAGACTAAGAGCACAGGGGTTCGGATTATATTTCTATAACACTACAAATAACGCATATATTCTTGCCATGGGTTCTGCTTGGACTTCCGACCAGGACATAATGTCTTGGGTTTGGGATGCTAACCGAAACAACCCTGTTGGCGATAATGCTACACTCACATTCGGCGAAAATGGTAACTTAGTTCTGGCAGATGTCGATGGTCGTATAGCTTGGCAAACTAACACTGCTGACAAAGGTGTTACAGGCATATCCTTGAAGTCTAATGGGAATTTAGTACTTCATGATAGATATGGGAGATTTATCTGGCAGAGTTTCGATTATCCAACTGATACCCTCTTAGTAGGTAATTCACTTAAGGTCAACGGTAAAACTAATAGACTTGTTAGCCGTACATCAAATCGAGACGCTCGTGATGGTCCTTACAGTATTGTGATTAACAACAAAGGATTCATAATGTATAAAAACAGTTCCGGTGCACTTGTTCAGTATGGAGGTTGGGAAGCAAAGGGTGCGTCAAGTGTCAAATTTGATTCCATTCAACAAGATCATCCCATTGCGGCTACTTATGTTTTAAATTTTGAATTCCCAAACCAGAAACAAGCAAACATTAACTGTACCAGTGTTCCTCCATCCCCACAACCGGGATCTGATCTCGAGCAAGCCCCAGCTCCGGCACCAGAGGAGCCTCTTCCTCCGGTTCTACCACTACAGCGAAGAGTTATACTTAAGAAAGTCTATTTTGGAGATTGGGTCCGTACAGATATTCCATACAATTTTAATCATTCATTTGTCAGGTTAGAATCAGATGGCAATCTAAAACTCTACACCTTGTATATGTATCCTGGTAATGACTTTTACTGGATTAAAGAAGCATTCTTCGGTACTACTGTGAAAGAGTGTGCATCGTAGCATCAAAATGTAATAGAACTACATGTAGCGGCAACTACTCCGTGTCAGCGTAATAATAAATATCTGCATTAGTATTACTGACTTTTCATAAAATTTTAGTTAAGAGATATAGTTACTTGCGGTTTCGAAACGGCGCTATGTGTGGGTCAACTGTTGGATCGCTAAACTCAGAATGTCAAAATCTTGATTATAACAAGGGTTCTTGAGATTGCAATAAGAATCTCCCAAGTGATTTGCATTACGTAATGTAGCTCCAACTTGCATGTATGAAAAGAAATGAACCCCAAAGTCAAGTCAATTAACCACGGCTATATATGAATATGAAAGCACCAGTTAGGTGGGTATGTCAAATCTTATCCTGATGAATAATGCATTTGAATTGCGTTCGGATCGATGATCTGCACATGAATTGCATTGACCTTAGAATGGCAAGATTTTCTCCACTCAAATGTCAAAGCTTATCCCAATATAGAATGCACCCATGGATTTATTATAAGTAGAATTAGAAACTCTCTGTCAAACCTATCCAAGTATCATGGCTTCTCCATTAGCTCTACATTTCATTCTTTTATTCATTCTCTTCTTCTGTTCTAGTGTCTTGGTTCAATCAAAAGTTCCTAAAAACCAAACTTTCCAATTCATAAACCAAGGCGGATTTGGAGGATTAAGTGTTGAATATTGGGCAGATTACCGTACTGTAGAAGCCGTTTATACATACCCGTTCGGACTGTATTTCTACAATTCAAGTCCTAATGCATATATTCTTGCCATAGGTGCAAGTCCTCCGCACAAAATATGGATGATGCCTTTTGTCTGGGATGCTAATCGCAACGACCCAGTTCGTGAAAATTCGACTCTCACTTTTGGCAGTGATGGTAACTTAGTCCTTGCTGATGTTGATGGTCGTATCGTCTGGCAAACTAATACGGCGAACAAAGGTGTTACTGGTATTTCCATGCAACCTAACGGGAATTTAGTACTTCGTGATAAATATGGGAGGTTTGTCTGGCAGAGTTTTCATCATCCAAGTGATACACTTTTAGCAGGTCAATCACTTACGCTCAAAGGCGGTGAGAAACTTGTTAGTCGCACAGCATATCCGGATAGTCGAGAAGGGCCACATAGTATTGTGGTCGACAAAAAAGGTTTGATAATGTATTTGAACAATTCAGGCAATATTCTTCAATATGCAGGTTGGGAAGCAAAAGGTCTTTCAAGTGTAACATTTGATTCAGTTCATGAAGATCCTCTTACTACTACTTATTTCTTAACCCTTGGTTTTGCAAAGCCGTACAGTACTTCCTCTAAAAGAATTCTACTCCAGAAAGTGAATTACAATTTTTTGCATTCATTTCTTAGAATAGAGTTTGATGGAAACCTGAGACTGCATACAGCTAATACAGAACCTGATCACATGTCATGGGGTGTCGCTTACGAGTACTTTGGAAATACAGTGGAAGAATGTGCATTATATAGAAAATGTGGTTTGACGGGGTTTTGTGATAGGAGCATATGTGGTTCTTGCCCACGTAATGGTTCTTTAGGTTGTATGATCCATCTCTGAACAATAAGTAAAACAATGTAGTTCATTTAGTCCATCAATAAATTCTACTGTATTTGAAATGATGATATGGAAATGTTACGCGAAGTTCAGTTTTGTTTTTAATCTGTTTGTACCTTGTATATGACACAGTGCATGACAATTGACAGGAACTTCCAAAAGAATTTATCGTCAAATATGGGAAGGAATTGTCGGACCATGCAATTACTAGAACACCGCTGCCACGGTAGGGAGGGCCGACCGAAGAAAAACGAAACACCGTTGATTGCATAGCGCGTTATACAATCATTTTTTTTTTGTTGGAATGCCATTTCCGAATTTTTCGTAAAAACTCTAAATTTGATATTGTTGTTTGTACTTATTACGTAACTTTTTCTATTACCTTTCCAACGAGATAAAATTTGTAAAATTCCAAGGCACGGATTTTTATATATGTTATATTAAAGTTTGTTTTCCAATTATACCACTAAAAAATAGGATACATAAGAAGTTATAGTAATTGCACTAAAAGGGAGAGACAATTTTGTCTAGTGAAAAAGTAACCATGGACGTGGAAATTTCCAATCTTTTTATCAAATTGCACATTTGTGTTACTCTTCATTTTACAAAAAAGTGATCATAAAAGGGACTCCCTCCCTTCGAGCCCTTCGGGATCTCCGGTCGGTCGGCCCAATTAAAGTCCCAAATGGTGGTACATTTGGCACATAGGATTGAGGAAAGCTGAAGGTGTAATATTGTTAGAAAATGGTTTGGCCAGAATTTATGGAGTTTTACTCTATATGTGTTGGACATGTCATACTTTTCACATATGATGGGAATTCAAAATATCAGGTTCGTATGGCACGGATGTTGTATGTTAGGGCTCTAGACCAAGACACAAGGTTTATGTGATAAAATAGATATAGAACCAGGATAGTTGAAGAATTAAAAGGTTTATAAGAAGATTAAGAAGAGAATAAGAAGATTAGAGAGATGGAAAGAGTTCTTGTATTAATTCTTAAGTTATTACAAAGCTCTGCAATATAGAACTGGCAGAATATGGGTGTGTTAGAGGAGTAAAATGTGCATACTTTGTTAGACGATCAACAACCACCAAAATTGAGGTCAGAAAGAGGAAAACCATCAATAAAGTCCATGGATATATTAATCCATACGTCAGAAGGAATAGGAAGTGGACTCAATAATCCTGGTGGTGAAATAACTTTTATTTCTTTGACACACATCATAGTGAATAATAAAATCTTTGATTGCTTTCTTCATACCCTTCCAATAAAAATTCCGTTGAAGCCGCTTATCAGTTCTCAAAAATCCGGAGTGTCCTCCTATAGGATTTGAGTGAAACTCCTCAAGAAGTTTGGTACACCATAAAGAAGTATGTACCACAACTATTCGTCCCATGTAGCGCAAAACACCATCAGTGTATTGAAAATTAAATTTGCAAGAAGGAGAATCAATGAGTTTTTGTATTAGTATACTTAGCTCAGCATCTTGATGACATTCTTGAATTATGTCAGCGACTCCAGAGAAAATTGGTGTAGTCAAACTAAAATAAGATCCAATGCTGCGTGACAAAGCATCAACTGCAAGATTTTGTTTTCCTTTTCGAAAAATAATCTCATAATCATATCCCAGAAGTTTGAATAACCATTTATGTTGTTCCATAGAAGAGAGTTTTTGATCAAGAAAATATTTTAGACTCTTGTGATCTGTAAGAATCTTGAAATGTCTACCAAGAAGATAAGGTCTCCACTTTTGGACGGCAGAGACAATTGCAAGCATTTCCTTATCATAAACTGAAAGGTTTAAATTTTTCCCTGTCAAGGGTTTGATGTAATAAGCAACTGGTCGACTAGACTTCATTAACATAGCTCTTAAACCATTTCCAGATGCATCACACTCCAAAGAGAATTCCTTAGAAAAATCTAGAAGGATTAAAACTGGTGTGGTAGTAAGAGCTTTTTGAAGTACTTTGAATGCAGTGGTAGCATGATCATTCCAGATAAATGCATCTTTCTTCAGCAGGTTATGTAAGGGTGCACTAAGCTTACCAAAATCCTTGATAAATTTTCGATAATAGCCAGCTAATCCCAAAAAACCTCTTAATTCCTTTTGTGAAGTTGGAAGAGGCCAAGACAGAATACTTTTAACCTTATCTTGATCAACTGAGACACCTTCAGAAGAAATTACGTGACCCAAATACTTCACTGTATTTTGCGCAAAAGTGCATTTATACTCTTTGACAAATAATTGGTGAAGTCTCAATAATTCAAATACTAAGGAAAAATGGTGAATATGCTCAGTCATGGTCTTATTATAAATTAAAATGTCATCGAAAAATACCAGCACAAACCTGCGAAGATGAGGACGAAAAATGTGTTCCATTAACCCTTGAAAGGTGACTGTAGCATTTGAAAGACCAAACGGCATGACTAAGAATTCATAATGGCCATCATGAGTGCGGAAAGCAGTTTTTGGTATGTCTGGCTTGTGCATAAGTAGTTGATGATAAGAAGATCGAAAGTCTAATTTTGTAAAAACTGTTGCACCATGCAGTTCATCCAATAACTTATCCACTATTGGTATTGGAAAACGGTCTTTTATAGTGATCTTGGTAAGAGCTCTAGCTATAGTCCACACACATTCGCCAAGAACCATCCTTCTTGCGTACCATCAATATGGGAGATGAATAAGGGCTAGAACTTGGTCTAATAAGTACAGCTTGTTGAAGTTCATGCACTATCTTCTCAATTTCGTCCTTCTAAAAATGTGGGTAACGGTATGGTCTAACATTGACAGGTGCAGAATCTGGAAGTAGATTGATATGATGATCATGTAGTCTCTCAGGGGGTAATGATGTTGGTGTTTTGAAACATCAACATATTTGGAAAGCAGTTCACGCAAGTCAGGTGAAGTATTTGTTGGGACATTGATTGAAGTATTTAATGCCAATAGTTGTAAGAAGATTGCAAAAGTCTCTCTAGACAATAAATGTTGCATGGATTTAGTGTCCAAAAGCATAATGCTGGAATAATTACTCCCCAATAAAACCACATCACGAACTTGAATGCTAAACTTCATTATTAACTTTGAAAAATCCCAAGTAATAGGACCTAATATACGTAACCATTGAACTCCTAAGACTACATCACAACCACTGATATCAAGAATATGAAATTAAATCTGTAGAGAATGAATAATCTTGAAGTTTAACTTGAATATCACGACAAGAGCCACGAGTTTATATTTGACCACCATCACCAACAGTAACTTGTAATGTAGAATCCTTCGAATGTGTGGGATAGCCACATTGTTTATCTATTTTAGGGTGAAGAAAGTTATGTGTTGAGCCAGAATCAATCAATATGGAAAATGGCTGAGATTTAGTGTAACCCAAAATACGCATAGTTCTAGGGAATGAAGAACCCATTAGTGAATTCAAAGAGATTGTTGGTTTCAAATTCTCTGAAAAAGTATTTTGAGTAAGAATAAGATCTTCAACAACATCATAGACAGACTCATCATGTGCCTCGTCAATGTTCTCTGAACTTGAAGGAACATCTAATAGTAGTAGTCTAGGCTTCAAACATACATGACCAGGCTGATAAAGTTGATCACAATTAAAGAAAAGACCATTGTCCCTCTTTTCCTTTTGTTCTTCCCATGTAAGTCTTTTAACACCAGCTGGTAAGGTAGTTTTCCTCAATGAAAAATTATTAGTAGCAGTACTTGGTCTAAACTAATTAGGCTTTGAGAGTTGTTTGGAAGTTGTCAACAAAACTGCTTCTTGGTTGAGCACCTTTTTAAAATCTGAAGCTAAAGTAGTTGGTTCAAATAAATTCACAACAGAACCAACTCAGGTTTTAAGGAATGAATAAACATATTAATCAAGTGGGATTCAGGAAAATCAACAAAATTTAAAAAACGTTCAAACTCAAGAATTTGATCTTTAACAATACCTTTTTGTTTAATTGTGCTAATTGCCATTTTAGCATCGATAAACTTCTCAGGAGATAATCGTTCACGTACTAGAGAACAAAATTGTGGCCATGTTGGATTTATAATTGTAGTTCTCTTCCAACGAAACCATGCATTAGCATCTCCTTTAAGATGAGCAGCAGCAAGTGAGACCTTCACATTGTTAGCAATATTATGCCAAGAAAAATATTGCTCAGCTTGAAATAAACAACCATCAGGTTCATCAACATCAAAGGAAGCAAACTTCATATTAACTGGTGGTGTGCGAACTGGAGTTTCAAAAAGTCCAAAGCCATTATTTACGGCATGATGTGTATGTCGTGGAGGAGTACCATCTGTAGAGTGAATTGAAGGATGAAATTATTCAAATAGTGCACGTAACGAAGAGCTTATGTATTTTTTCAAGCTTTCTGTAAGAGATATTTCGTGTTTAGCAAGATCAATTTTACGGTTAGCTCTATCATTTTCACGAGCTGATTTTTCTTATGCACGTAATTTCTTAACTGCAGCTTCATCCAACTCACGATCTTTGGTGATAGTTTCAACCAATGTATCAAGTTTGGTTGTAACACCATTAATACTCTGTTGTAGGATAGACAAGTTGTCTGTGTACGTCATTGGAAGAAGAAAATCTGTAAAAATAGGTACAGGATAAACCTGCTCTGAACCAGATGTTAGGGCTCTAGACCAAGATACAAGGTTTATGTGATAAAAATAGATATAGAACCAGGATAGTTGAAGAATTAAAAGGTTTAGAAGAAGATTAAGAAGAGAATAAGAATATTAGAGAGATTGAAAGAGTTCTTGTATTAATTTTTAAGTTATTACAAAGCTCAGGAGTTGTATTTATAACTCTAAATACTTGCAAAGCAAGTTATACTAACTATAGAATTCTAACTAGTTACGGAAATAAAGACAAGCTAAAAATAAGAGCACTAATTAAAGGAAACTATGCTAACCTAGTGTTGGTACCGCAACACTGTAGTTGCAGGAAATCCTACAACTAACCTCCCTTAACAATTTCTAAGATCTAAACATATTATTGAACATAAAAATGAAGATAAAATGCTTAAAATGTAAAATGGACACAAGGATTTTTTACATGGTTCGATCAATGTGATCTACATCCATGGTTCTTCTTCACTATGAGTGTTGGAATTACATGATTATTACATTTAGAATATCCATTAATGGGTTTTTGGGTAGAGCTCTAGATCTAGTTTTAGGTGATGGAGAAAGAAGATGGTGTACCTCTCTTTTACAATTATGTGTCTCCCCTCTTTTCTATCTCCCGATCTCTTTCTTTATATATGCTAGGGAAACTAGATGGGAAATTACAAACATAACCTTTGCTTCCAAATGAAGGAAACATAGACTTGGTAGTATGTACACGATCCTACTTTGCTAACTTGCTTCGACTCTAGAATAGCGTCACGCGATGAGTACCATTTTTTGTATCTACATGCTCCTGGGATTAATTACCAATCTCATATCGAACAATACCAATCATAAAGGTGAAATGACTTCAACCCATTCAGAGGATGAAGTTGAAATGATTCCAAGTCCAACTCATGATGATGTTGAAGTAGTTTCTAATAATCAGAAGTTGTCATGGATACATTTTTACAGTAGCCAACGCAACGATATGAACCCTCCATGTCAAGGGAATCTCTGTCTGTTAATCAGATTGTCCAACCTCGTAAGTCTCTAATAGTTAAAGGGAAAATCGAAAAAATGCCACAAAATCAAGGCAACGCTGGAAAAATGCCCTATTGTTGATAAGTTGGGAAAATTCCCCATTCCGTCATCTTTTCCATCCAACGAAGTATAATCATATGTGTGGAACAACATGTGCCAGATAAAAGACATATATACCCGTCTCACCCAAGCACGCTTAACTGCAGAGCTCTGATGGGTTCTGGTGCATTAGTGCTGGTATGATTGATTGTTGAAACCTTTTCACCAGTTTTACTACTTAACCTAGCTCCAATGCAATGGCTCGATCAACTTAACGACAATTAGATCTACGCGACAATTCCGATCCGGGCAAATTATGACTCGTTAGAAACCTTACGACGAGGAGATTGTTTTGGTGCAGTTATTTTGAACAAATAATCCCATTTTAATAGTTTTTTTATGAAAAAACATTATAATAATCAATTAAATGGCATTTTTGTTCAGACTTTCACTAAAATAGGGCATGTGCCCCCCCTAAATTAGGACTGCATTTTTTCTCAAGCAATCCCTTCCCTAAGTAGTCACCGGTCATCATAACAAAAAACGCAAAAAAAATTAAAAAAAAAAATTGCCAAAAAAATCAAAAAAGGAAATCAACACGAGGACTTCCCAAGGGGTCACCCATCTTAGTACTAATCTCGCCCAAGCACGCTTAACTGCAGAGTTCTGATGGGTTCTGGTGCATTGGTGCTGGTATGATTGATTGTTGAAACCTTTTCACCAGTTTTACTACTTAACCTGGCTGCAATGCAATGGCTCGATCAACTTAACGGCCGTTAGATCTACGCGACAATTCCGATCCGGAAAAATGATGACTCGTTAGAAACCTTAAGACGATGAGATTGTTTTGGTGCAATTATTTTGAACAAATAATCCCGTTTTAATAGTTTTTTAATGAAAAAACATTATAATAATCAATTAAATGGCATTTTTGTTTGGACTTTCACTAAAATAGGGCATGTGCCCCCCGTAAATTAGGACTGTATTTTTTCTCAAGCAATCCCTTCCCTAAGTAGTCACCGGTCATCATAACAAAAAAAGCAAAAAAATTAAAAAAACAATTGCAAAAAAAATCAAAAAAGGCAATCAACACAAGGACTACCCAAGGGGTCACCCATCTTAGTACTAATCTCTCCCAAGCACGCTTAACTGCAGAGTACTGATGGGTTCTGGTGCATTAGTGCTGGTATGATTGATTGTTGAAACCTTTTCACCAGTTTTACTACTTAACCTCGCTGCAATGCAATGGCTCGGTCAACTTAACGACCGTTAGATCTACGCGACAATTCTGATCCGGGAAAATGATGACTCGTTAGAAACCTTACGACAATGAGATTGTTTTGGTGCAATTATTTTGAACAAATAATCCCGTTTTAATAGTTTTTAATGAAAAAACATTATAATAATCAATTAAATAGCATTTTTGTTCGGAATTTCACTAAAATAGGGCATGTGCCCCCCATAACTGTATTTTTTTCTCAAGCAATCCCTTCCCTAAGTATTCACCGGTCATCATAACAAAAAACGCAAAAAAAAAAAAAAAAAAAATTGCAAAAAAAATCAAAAAAGTCAATCAACACAAGGACTACCCAAGGGGTCACCTATCTTAGTACTAATCTCGCCCAAGCACGCTTAACTGCAGAGTACTGATGGGTTCTGGTGCATTAGTGCTGGTATGATTGATTGTTGAAACCTTTTCACCAGTTTTACTACTTAACCTCGCTGCAATGCAATGGCTCGATCAACTTAACAACCGTTAGATCTACGCGACAATTCCGATCCGGGCAAATGATGACTCGTTAGAAACCTTACGACGATGAGATTGTTTTGGTGCAATTATTTTGAACAAATAATCTCGTTTTAATAGTTTTTTAATGAAAAAATATTATAATAATCAATTAAATGACTTTTTTGTTCGAATTTTCACTAAAATAGGGCATGCGCCCCCCGTAAATTAGGACTTTATTTTTTTTCTCAAGCAATCCCTTCCCCAAGTAGTCACCGGTCATCATAACATAAAACGCAAACAAATTAAAAAAAAAATTGACAAAAAATTCAAAAAAGGCAATCAACACGAGGACTTCCCAAGAGGTCACCCATCTTAATACTACTATCGCCCAAGCACGCTTAACTGCCGAGTTCTGATAGGTTCTGATGCATTAGTGCTCGTATGATCGATTGCTAAAATATTTTCACCAGTTTTACTACTTAACCTGGCTCCAATGCAATGGCTCGATCAACTTAACAACCGTTAGATCTATGCGACAATTCCGATCCGGGCAAATGATGACTCGTTAGAAACCTTACGACGATCAGATTTTTTTGGTGCAATTATTTTGAACAAATAATCCCGTTTTAATAATTTTTTAATGAAAAAATATTATAATAATCAATTAAATGACTTTTTTGCTCGGACTTTCACTAAAATAGGGCATGCGCCCCATGTAAATTAGGACTGTATTTTTTTCTCAAGCAATCCTTTCCCCAAGTAGTCACCGATCATCATAACATAAAACGCAAACAAATTAAAAAAAAATTGCCAAAAAAATCAAAAAAGGCAATCAACATGAGGACTTCCCAAGAGGTCACCCATCTTAATACTACTCTCGCCCAAGCACGCTTAACTGCCGAGTTCTGATGGGTTCTGGTGCATTAGTGCTGGTATGATCGATTGCTAAAATATTTTCACCAGTTTTACTACTTAACCTGGCTCGAATGCAATGGCTCGATCAACTTAACAACCGTTAGATCTATGCGACAATTCCGATCCGGGCAATTGATGACTCGTTAGAAACCTTACAACGATGAGATTGTTTTGGTGCAATTATTTTGAACAAATAATCCCGTTTTAATAATTTTTTAATGAAAAAATATTATCATAATCAATTAAATGACTTTTTTGTTCGGACTTTCACTAAAATAGGGCATGCGCCCCCCGTAAATTAGGACTGTATTTTTTTTCTAAAGCAATCCCTTACCCAAGTAGTCACCGGTCATCACAAAATAAAACGCAAACAAATTAAAAAAAAAAAATTCTCAAAAAAATCAAAAAAGGCAATCAACACGTGGACTTCCCAAGAGATCACCTATCTTAATACTACTCTCGCCCAAGCACGCTTAACTGCCGAGTTCTGATGGGTTCTGGTGCATTAGTGCTGGTATGATCGATTCTTTGAAATATTTTCACCAGTTTTACTACTTAACCTAGCTCCAATGCAATGGCTCTATCAACTTAACAACTATTAGATCTACGCGACAATTCCGATCCGCGCAAATGATGACTCGTTAGAAACCTTACGACGATGAGATTGTTTTGGTGCAATTATTTTGAACAAATAATCTTGTTTTAATAGTTTTTTAATGAAAAAATATTATAATAATCAATTAAATAACTTTTTTTTTCGGACTTTGACTAAAATAGGGCATGCGCCCCCCGTAAATTAGGACTTTATTTTTTTCTCAAGCAATCCCTTCCCCAAGTAGTCACCGGTCATCATAATATAAAAACAAATTTAAAAAAAAATTGCCAAAAAAATCAAAAAAGGCAATCAACACGAGGACTTCCCAAGAGGTCACCCATCTTAATACTACTCTCGCCCAAGCACGCTTAATTGCCGAGTTCTGATGGGTTCTGGTGCATTAGTGCTGGTATGATCGATTGCTGAAATATTTTCACCAGTTTTACTACTTAACCTGGCTCCAATGCAATGGCTCGATCAACTTAACAACCGTTAGATCTACGCGACAATTCTGATCCGGGCAAATGATGACTCATTAGAAACCTTACGACGATCAGATTGTTTTGGTGCAATTATTTTGAACAAATAATCCCGTTTTAATAGTTTTTTAATGAAAAAACATTATAATAATCAATTAAATGGCATTTTTTTTTGGACTTTCACTAAAATAGGGCATGTGCCCCCCGTAAATTAGGACTGTATTTTTTTCTCAAGCAATCCCTTCCCTAAGTAGTCACCGGTCATCATAACAAAAAACGCAAAAAAATTAAAAAAAAAATTGCCAAAAAAATCAAAAAAGGCAATCAACACAAGGACTTCCCAAGAGGTCACCCATCTTAGTACTACTCTCCAAGCACGCTTAAAATGCAGATCTTGATGTGTTCTGGTGCATTAGTGCTGGTATGATTGATTGTTGAAATCTTTTCACCAGTTTTACTACTTAACCTGGCTGCAATGCAATGGCTCGATCAACTTAACGACCGTTAGATCTACGCGACAATTCCGATCCGGGAAAATGATGACTCGTTAGAAACCTTACGACAATGAGATTGTTTTGGTGCAATTATTTTGAACAAATAATTCCGTTTTAATAGTTTTTAATGAAAAAACATTATAATAATCAATTAAATAGCATTTTTGTTCGGAATTTCACTAAAATAGGGCATGTCCCCCCCGTAAATTAGGACTGTATTTTTTTCTCAAGCAATCCCTTCCCTAAGTAGTCACCGGTCATCATAACAAAAAACGCAAAAAAATTAAAAAACAAATTGCAAAAAAAAACAAAAAAGTCAATCAACACAAGGACTACCCAAGGGGTCACCTATCTTAGTACTAATCTCGCCCAAGCACGCTTAACTGTAGAGTACTGATGGGTTCTGGTGCATTAGTGCTGGTATGATTGATTGTTGAAACCTTTTCACCAGTTTTACTACTTAACCTCGCTGCAATGCAATGGCTCGATCAACTTAACGATCGTTAGATCTACGCGACAATTCCGATCCGGGCAAATGATGACTCGTTAGAAACCTTACGACGATGAGATTGTTTTGGTGCAATTATTTTGAACAAATAATCTCGTTTTAATAGTTTTTTAATGAAAAAATATTATAATAATCAATTAAATGACTTTTTTGTTCGAACTTTCACTAAAATAGGGCATGCGCCCCCCGTAAATTAGGACTTTATTTTTTCTCAAGCAATCCCTTCCCAAGTAGTCACCGGTCATCATAACATAAAACGCAAACAAATTAAAAAAAAAATTTGCCAAAAAATTCAAAAAAGGCAATCAACACGAGGACTTCCCAAGAGGTCACCCATCTTAATACTACTATCGCCCAAGCACGCTTAACTGCCGAGTTCTGATGGGTTCTGATGCATTAGTGCTCGTATGATCGATTGCTAAAATATTTTCACCAGTTTTACTACTTAACCTGGCTCCAATGCAATGGCTCGATCAACTTAACAACCGTTAGATCTACGCGACAATTCCGATCCGGGCAAATGATGACTCGTTAGAAACCTTACGATGATCAGATTTTTTGGTGCAATTATTTTGAACAAATAATCCCGTTTTAATAATTTTTTAATGAAAAAATATTATAATAATCAATTAAATGACTTTTTTGTTTGGACTTTCACTAAAATAGGGCATGCGCCCCCGTAAATTAGGACTGTATTTTTTTCTCAAGCAATCCTTTCCCCAAGTAGTCACCGATCATCATAACATAAAACGCAAACAAATTAAAAAAAAATTGCCAAAAAAATCAAAAAAGGCCATCAACATGAGGACTTCCCAAGAGGTCACCCATTTTAATACTACTCTCGCCCAAGCACGCTTAACTGCAGAGTTCTGATGGGTTATGGTGCATTAGTGCTGGAATGATTGATTGCTGAAATATTTTCACCAGTTTTACTACTTAACCTGGCTCCAATGCAATGGCTCTATCAACTTAACAACTATTAGATCTACGCGACAATTCCGATCCGGGAAAATGATGACTCGTTAGAAACCTTACGACAATGAGATTGTTTTGGTGCAATTATTTTGAACAAATAATCTCGTTTTAATAGTTTTTAATGAAAAAACATTATAATAATCAATTAAATAGCATTTTTGTTCAGACTTTCACTAAAATAGGGCATGTGCCCCCCGTAAATTAGGACTGTATTTTTTTCTCAAGCAATCCCTTCCCTAAGTAGTCACCGGTCATCATAACAAAAAACGCAAAAAAATTGCAAAAAAAAACAAAAAAAGTCAATCAACACAAGGACTACCCAAGGGGTCACCTATCTTAGTACTAATCTACCAAGCACGCTTAATCAGAAGTCTTGATGGGTTCTGGTGCATTAGTCTTTGGTATGATTGATTGTTGAAACCTTTTCACCAGCTTTTTACTACTTAACCTCCCTGCAATGCAATGGCTCGATCAACTTAACGACCGTTAGATCTACGCGACAATTCCGATCCGGGAAAAAATGATGACTCGTTAGAAACCTTACGACGATGAGATTGTTTTGGTGCAATTATTTTGAACAAATAATCTCGTTTTAATAGTTTTTTAATGAAAAAATATTATAATAATCAATTAAATGACTTTTTTGTTCGAACTTTCACTAAAATAGGGCATGCGCCCCCCGTAAATTAGGACTATATTTTTTTTCTCAAGCAATCCCTTCCCCAAGTATTCACCGGTCATCATAACATAAAACGCAAACAAATTAAAAAAAAATTGCCAAAAAATTCAAAAAAGGCAATCATTTTTAATGAAAAAATATTATAATAATCAATTAAATGACTTTTTTGTTCGGACTTTCACTAAAATAGGGCATGCGCCCCCGTAAATTAGGACTGTATTTTTTTCTCAAGCAATCCTTTCCCCAAGTAGTCACCGATCATCATAACATAAAACGCAAACAAATTAAAAAAAAATTGCCAAAAAAATCAAAAAAGGCAATCAACATGAGGACTTCCCAAGAGGTCACCCATCTTAATACTACTCTCGCCCAAGCACGCTTAACTGCCGAGTTCTGATGGGTTCTGGTGCATTAGTGCTGGTATGATCGATTGCTAAAATATTTTCACCAGTTTTACTACTTAACCTGGCTCCAATGCAATGGCTCGATCAACTTAACAACCGTTAGATCTATGCGACAACAATTCGATCGGGCAATTGATGACTCGTTAGAAACCTTACGACGATCAGATTTTTTGGTGCAATTATTTTGAACAAATAATCCCGTTTTAATAATTTTTTAATGAAAAAATATTATAATAATCAATTAAATGACTTTTTTGCTCGGACTTTCACTAAAATAGGGCATGCGCCCCCCGTAAATTAGGACTGTATTTTTTTTCTAAAGCAATCCCTTCCCTAAGTAGTCACCGATCATCATAACAAAAAACGCAAACAAATTAAAAAAAAAATCGCCAAAAAAGGCAATCAACACGTGGACTTCCCAAGAGATCACCTATCTTAATACTACTCTCGCCCAAGCACGCTTAACTGCCGAGTTCTGATGGGTTCTGGTGCATTAGTGCTGGTATGATCGATTGCTGAAATATTTTCACCAGTTTTACTACTTAACCTGGCTCCAATGCAATGGCTCTATCAACTTAACAACTATTAGATCTACGCGACAATTCCGATCCGGGCAAATGATGACTCGTTAGAAACCTTACGACGATGAGATTGTTTTGGTGCAATTATTTTGAACAAATAATCCCGTTTTAATAATTTTTTAATGAAAAAACATTATAATAATCAATTAAATAGCATTTTTGTTCGGAATTTCACTAAAATAGGGCATGTGCCCCCCGTAAATTAGGACTGTATTTTTTTCTCAAGCAATCCCTTCCCTAAGTAGTCACCGGTCATCATAACAAAAAACGCAAAAAAATTAAAAAACAAATTGCAAAAAAAAACAAAAAAGTCAATCAACACAAGGACTACCCAAGAGGTCACCTATCTTAGTACTAATCTCGCCCAAGCACGCTTAATCGTAGAGTCTTGATGGGTTCGGTGCATTAGTCTTTGGTATGATTGATTGTTGAAATATTTTCACCAGTTTTACTACTTAACCTCGCTGCAATGCAATGGCTCGATCAACTTAACGACCGTTAGATCTACGCGACAATTCCGATCCGGACAAATGATGACTCGTTAGAAACCTTACGACGATGAGATTGTTTTGGTGCAATTATTTTGAACAAATAATCTCGTTTTAATAGTTTTTTAATGAAAAAATATTATAATAATCAATTAAATGACTTTTTTGTTCGGACTTTCACTAAAATAGGGCATGCGCCCCCCGTAAATTAGGACTTTATTTTTTTCTCAAGCAATCCCTTCCCCAAGTAGTCACCGGTCATCATAACATAAAACGCAAACAAATTAAAAAAAAAAATTTGCCAAAAAATTCAAAAAAGGCAATCAACACGAGGACTTCCCAAGAGGTCACCCATCTTAATACTACTATCGCCCAAGCACGCTTAACTGCCGAGTTCTGATGGGTTCTGATGCATTAGTGCTCGTATGATCGATTGCTAAAATATTTTCACCAGTTTTACTACTTAACCTGGCTCCAATGCAATGGCTCGATCAACTTAACAACCGTTAGATCTATGCGACAATTCCGATCCGGGCAAATGATGACTCGTTAGAAACCTTACGACGATCAGATTTTTTTGGTGCAATTATTTTGAACAAATAATCCCGTTTTAATAATTTTTTAATGAAAAAATATTATAATAATCAATTAAATGACTTTTTTGTTCGGACTTTCACTAAAATAGGGCATGCGCCCAGTAAATTAGGATTTGTATTTTTTTCTCAAGCAATCCTTTCCCCAAGTAGTCACCGATCATCATAACATAAAACGCAAACAAATTAAAAAAAAATTGCCAAAAAAATCAAAAAAGGCAATCAACATGAGGACTTCCCAAGAGGTCACCCATTTTAATACTACTCTCGCCCAAGCACGCTTAACTTCCGAGTTCTGATGGGTTCGGTGCATTAGTCTTTGGTATGATCGATTCTTTGAAATATTTTCACCAGTTTTACTACTTAACCTGGCTCCAATGCAATGGCTCTATCAACTTAACAACTGTTAGATCTACGCGACAATTCCGATCCGGGAAAATGATGACTCGTTAGAAACCTTACGACAATGAGATTGTTTTGGTGCAATTATTTTGAACAAATAATCTCGTTTTAATAGTTTTTAATGAAAAAACATTATAATAATCAATTAAATAGCATTTTTGTTCGGAATTTCACTAAAATAGGGCATGTGCCCCCCGTAAATTAGGACTGTATTTTTTTCTCAAGCAATCCCTTCCCTAAGTAGTCACTGGTCATCATAACAAAAAACGCAAAAAAATTGCAAAAAAAAACAAAAAAGTCAATCAACACAAGGACTACCCAAGGGGTCACCTATCTTAGTACTAATCTCGCCCAAGCACGCTTAACTGTAGAGTACTGATGGGTTCTGGTGCATTAGTGCTGGTATGATTGATTGTTGAAACCTTTTCACCAGTTTTACTACTTAACCTCCCTGCAATGCAATGGCTCGATCAACTTAACGACCGTTAGATCTACGCGACAATTCCGATCCGGGAAAAAATGATGACTCGTTAGAAACCTTACGACGATGAGATTGTTTTGGTGCAATTATTTTGAACAAATAATCTCGTTTTAATAGTTTTTTAATGAAAAAATATTATAATAATCAATTAAATGACTTTTTTGTTCGAACTTTCACTAAAATAGGGCATGCGCCCCCCGTAAATTAGGACTATATTTTTTTTCTCAAGCAATCCCTTCCCCAAGTATTCACCGGTCATCATAACATAAAACGCAAACAAATTAAAAAAAAATTGCCAAAAAATTCAAAAAAGGCAATCATTTTTAATGAAAAAATATTATAATAATCAATTAAATGACTTTTTTGTTCGGACTTTCACTAAAATAGGGCATGCGCGTAAATTAAATTATTTTTTCTCAAGCAATCCCTTCCCCAAGTAGTCACCGATCATCATAACATAAAACGCAAACAAATTAAATAAAAATTGCCAAAAAAATCAAAAAAGGCAATCAACATGAGGACTTCCCAAGAGGTCACCCATCTTAATACTACTCTCGCCCAAGCACGCTTAATTGCCAAGTTCTGATGGGTTCTGGTGCATTAGTGCTGGTATGATCGATTCTTTGAAATATTTTCACCAGTTTTACTACTTAACCTGGCTCCAATGCAATGGCTTGATCAACTTAACAACCGATTAGATCTATGCGACAATTCGATCACGGGCAATTGATGACTCGTTAGAAACCTTACGACGATCAGATTGTTTTGGTGCAATTATTTTGAACAAATAATCCCGTTTTAATAATTTTTTAATGAAAAAATATTATAATAATCAATTAAATGACTTTTTTGCTCGGACTTTCACTAAAATAGGGCATGCGCCCCCCGTAAATTAGGACTGTATTTTTTTTCTAAAGCAATCCCTTACCCAAGTAGTCACCGATCATCATAACATAAAACGCAAACAAATTAAAAAAAAAATTTCCAAAAAATCGCCAAAAAAGGCAATCAACACGTGGACTTCCCAAGAGATCACCTATCTTAATACTACTCTACCTAAGCACGCTTAATCTGCGAGTTCGATGGGTTCTGGTGCATTAGTGCTGGTATGATCGATTCTTTGAAATATTTTCACCAGTTTTACTACTTAACCTGGCTCCAATGCAATGGCTCTATCAACTTAACAACTATTAGATCTACGCGACAATTCCGATCCGGGCAAATGATGACTCGTTAGAAACCTTACGACGATGAGATTGTTTTGGTGCAATTATTTTGAACAAATAATCTTGTTTTAATAGTTTTTTAATGAAAAAATATTATAATAATCAATTAAATAACTTTTTTTTTCGGACTTTCACTAAAATAGGGCATGCGCCCCCCGTAAATTAGGACTTTATTTTTTTCTCAAGCAATCCCTTCCCTAAGTAGTCACCGGTCATCATAACATAAAAACAAATTTAAAAAAAAATTGCCAAAAAAATCAAAAAAGGCAATCAACACGTGGACTTCCCAAGAGGTCACCTATCTTAATACTACTCTCGCCCAAGCACGCTTAATTGCGAGTTACGATGGGTTCTGGTGCATTAGTCTTTGGTATGATCGATTCTTGAAATATTTTCACCAGTTTTACTACTTAACTGGCTCCAATGCAATGGCTCGATCAACTTAACAACTATTAGATCTACGCGACAATTCGATCCCGGCAAATGATGACTCGTTAGAAACCTTACGACGATGAGATTGTTTTGGTGCAATTATTTTGAACAAATAATCTTGTTTTAATAGTTTTTTAATGAAAAAATATTATAATAATCAATTAAATAACTTTTTTGTTCGGACTTTCACTAAAATAGGGCATGCGCCCCCCGTAAATTAGGACTTTATTTTTTTCTCAAGCAATCCCTTCCCAAGTAGTCATAGGATCATCATAACATAAAAACGCAAACAAATTAAAAAAAAATTTGCCAAAAAAATCAAAAAAGGCAATCAACACGAGGACTTCCCAAGAGGTCACCCATCTTAATACTACTACTCGCCAAGCACGCTTAATGCCGAGTTTGATGGGTTCTGGTGCATTAGTGCTGGTATGATCGATTGCTGAAATATTTTCACCAGTTTTACTACTTAACCTGGTTCCAATGCAATGGCTCGATCAACTTAACAACCGTTAGATCTATGCGACAATTCCGATCCGGGCAATTGATGACTCGTTAGAAACCTTACGACGATCAGATTGTTTTGGTGCAATTATTTTGAACAAATAATCCGTTTTAATAATTTTTTAATGAAAAAATATTATAATAATCAATTAAATGACTTTTTAGCTCGGACTTTCACTAAAATAGGGCATATACTTCAGCCCCATGTAAATTAGGATTGTATTTTTTTCTAAAGCAATCCCTTCCTAAGTAGTCACCGATCATCATAACAAAAACGCAAACAAATTAAAAAAATCGCAAAAAAATCAAAAAGGCAATCAACACGTGGACTTCCCAAGAGATCACCCATCTTAATACTACTCTCGGCCAAGCACGCTTAATCAGCTGAAGTTCGATGGGTTCGTGCATTAGTCTTTGGTATGATCGATTGCTGAAATATTTTCACCAGTTTTACTACTTAACCTGGCTCCAATGCAATGGCTCTATCAACTTAACAACTATTAGATCTACGCGACAATTCCGATCCGTGCAAATGATGACTCGTTAGAAACCTTACGACGATGAGATTGTTTTGGTGCAATTATTTTGAACAAATAATCTCGTTTTAATAGTTTTTTAATGAAAAAATATTATAATAATCAATTAAATGACTTTTTTGTTCGGACTTTCACTAAAATAGGGCATGCCCCCCCCGTAAATTTGGATTTTATTTTTTCTCAAGCAATCCCTTCCCAAGTAGTCACCGGTCATCATAACATAAAACGCAAACCAATTGGCAAAAAATCAAAAAGGCAATCAACACGAGGACTTCCCAAGAGGTCACCCATCTTAGTACTTCGATCGCCCAAGCACGCTTAACTGCGGAGTTCTGATGGGTTCCGGTGCATTAGTGCTGGTATGATTGATTGCTGAAATATTTTCACCGAGTTTACTACTTAACCTGGCTCCAATGCAATGGCTCTATCAACTTAACAACTATTAGATCTACTGCGACAATTCCGATCCGCAAATGATGACTCGTTAGAAACCTTACGACGATGAGATTGTTTTGGTGCAATTATTTTGAACAAATAATCCCGTTTTAATAGTTTTTTAATTAAAAAATATTATAATAATCAATTAAATGACTTTTTTGTTCGGACTTTCACTAAAATAGGGCATGCGCTCAGTAAATTAGGAATTTATTTTTTTCTCAAGCAATCCCTTCCCCAAGTAGTCACGGTCATCATAACATCAAATAAAAAAAAATTTCAAAAAATCAAAAAAGGCAATCAACACGAGGACTTCCCAAGAGGTCACCCATCTTAGTACTACTCGCCCAAGCACGCTTAATTGCGAGTTTGATGGGTTCGGTGCATTAGTCTTGCGTATGATCGATTTTTGAAATATTTTCACCAGCTTTTACTACTTAACCTGGCTCCAATGCAATGGCTCGATCAACTTAACAAACTATTAGATCTCTAGACAATTCCGATCCGGGCAAATGATGACTCGTTAGAAACCTTACGATGATGAGATTGTTTTGGTGCAATTATTTTGAACAAATAATCCCGTTTTAATAGTTTTTTAATGAAAAAATATTATAATAATCAATTAAATGACTTTTTTGTTAGGACTTTCACTAAAATAGTATGCGCCCCCAGTAAATTAGGAATGCATTTTTTCTCAAGCAATCCCTTCCCAAGTAGTCACCGATCATCGGTCATAAAACGCAAACAAATTAAAAAAAAAATTTCCAAAAAAATCAAAAAAGGCAATCAACACGAGGACTTCCCAAGAGGTCACCCATCTTAGTACTACTCTCGCCCAAGCACGCTTAACTGCAGAGTTCTGATGGGTTCTGGTGCATTAGTCTTTGGTATGATCGATTGCTGAAATATTTTCACCAGATTTTACTACTCTTAACCTGGCTCCAATGCAATGGCTCGATCAACTTAACAACGAATTAGATCTACGCGCGACAATTCCGATCCGCAAATGATGACTCGTTAGAAACCTTACGATGAGATTGTTTTTGTGCAATTATTTTGAACAAATAATCCGTTTTAATAGTTTTTTAATGAAAAATATTATAATAATCAATTAAATGACTTTTTTGTTAGGACTTTCACTAAAATAGGGCATGCCCCCGTAAATTAGAATGTATTTTTTTCTCAAGCAATCCCTTCCCAAGTAGTCACCTGATCATCATAACATAAATTGCAAACAAATTAAAAAAAATCAAAAAAAAAGGCAATCAACACGAGGACTTCCCAAGAGGTCACCCATCTTAATACTACTCGCCCAAGCACGCTTAATTGCGAGTTCGGATGGGTTTGGTGCATTAGTGCTTGGTATGATCGATTCTTTGAAATATTTTCACCAGTTTTACTACTTAACTGCTCCAATGCAATGGCTCGATCAACTTAACAACCTATTAGATCTACGCGACAATTCGATCCAGCAAATGATGACTCGTTAGGGAAACCTTACGACGATGAGATTGTTTTGGTGCAATTATTTTGAACAAATAATCTTGTTTTAATAGTTTTTTAATGAAAAAATATTATAATAATCAATTAAATGACTTTTTTGTTAGGACTTTCACTAAAATAGGCATGCGCCTACTGAAATTAGAACTTTATTTTTTTCTCAAGCAATCCCTTCCCCAAGTAGTCACCGGTCATCATAAGAAAACTCGCTAAAAAAAAAAATCGCAAAAAAACAAAAAAGGCAATCAACACGAGGACTTCCCAAGAGATCACCCATCTTAGTACTACTCTACCCAAGCACGCTTAATCTGCGAGGAGTTCGATGGGTTCGTGCATTAGTGCTGGTATGATCGATTGTTGAAATATTTTCACCAGGTTTACTACTTAACTGGCTACAACAATGCAATGGCTCGATCAACTTAACAATCGTTAGATCTACGCGAAAATTCCGATCCGGGCAAATGATGACTCGTTAGAAAACTTACGACGATGAGATTGTTTTGGTGCAATTATTTTGAACAAATAATCCGTTTTAATAGTTTTTTAATGAAAAATATTATAATAATCAATTAAATGACTTTTTTGTTGGACTTTCACTAAAATAGGGCATGCGCCCCATAAATTAGAATGCATTTTTTCTCAAGCAATCCCTTCCCCAAGTAGTCACCGGTCATCATAACATAAATTGCCAAACAAATTAAAAAAAATCAAAAAAAATCAAAAATCAACACGAGGACTTCCCAAGAGGTCACCCATCTTAGTACAACTCTCGCCCGAGCACGCTTAAACTGCTGAGTTCGATGGGTTCAGTGCATTAGTGCTGGTATGATTGATTGCTGAAATATTTTCACCAGTTTTACTACTTAACCTGGCTGCAATGCAATGGCTCTATCAACTTAACAACTATTAGATCTACGCGACAATTCCGATCCGGGCAAATGATGACTCGTTAGAAACCTTACGACGATGAGATTGTTTTGGTGCAATTATTTTGAACAAATAATCCCGTTTTAATAGTTTTTAATGAAAAAATATTATAATAATCAATTAAATGACTTTTTTGTTCGGACTTTCACTAAAATAGGGCATGCGCCCCAGTAAATTAGGAATGTATTTTTTCTCAAGCAATCCCTTCCCAAGTAGTCACCAATCATCATAACAAAAAATCAAAAAAATAAAAAAAAAATTGCCAAAAAAAATCAAAAAGGCAATCAACACGAGGACTTCCCAAGAGGTCACCCATCTTAGTACTACTCTCAAGCACGCTTAATTGCAGAGTTCGATGGGTTTGGTGCATTAGTTTGGTATGATCGATTGCTTGAAATATTTTCACGGTTTACTACTTAACCTGGCTCAATGCAATGGCTCGATCAACTTAACAACCGTTAGATCTACGCGACAATTCCGATCCGGACAAATGATGACTCGTTAGAAACCTTACGACGATGAGATTGTTTTGGTGCAATTATTTTGAACAAATAATCTTTTAAGTTTTAATAGTTTTTAATGAAAAAATATTATAATAATCAATTAAATGACTTTTTTGTTGGACTTTCACTAAAATAGGCATGCGCCCCCGTAAATTAGGAATGTATTTTTTCTCAAGCAATCCCTTCCCAAGTAGTCACCGTCATCATAACAAAAAACGCAAAAAAAATTAAAAAAAAAATTCCAAAAAAATCAAAAAAGGCAATCAACACGAGGACTTCCCAAGAGGTCACCCATCTTAGTACTACTCTCGCCCAAGCGCGCTTAATCGCAGAGTTCGATGGGTTCTTGCATTAGTGATGGTATGATCGATTGTTGAAATATTTTCACCAGTTTTACTACTTAACCTGGCTCCAATGCAATGGCTTGATCAACTTAACAATCGTTAGATTCACGCGACAATTCCGATCCTGCAAATGATGACTCGTTAGAAACCTTACTTACCGATGAGATTGTTTTGGTGCAATTATTTTGAACAAATAATCCCGTTTTTAATAGTTTTTAATGAAAAATATTATAATAATCAATTAAATGACTTTTTTGTTCTGACTTTCACTAAAATAGGGCATGCGCCCGTAAATTAGGAATGTATTTTTTCAAAGCAATCCCTTCCCAAGTAGTCACCGGTCATCATAAATTAAACCAAAAAAATCAAAAAGGCAATCAACACGAGGACTTCCCAAGAGGTCACCCATCTTAGTACTACTCGCCCAAGCACGCTTAACTGCAGAGTTTCGATGGGTTCTGGTGCATTAGTGCTGGTATGATCGATTGTTGAAATATTTTCACCGATTTTACTACTTAACCTGGCTCCAATGCAATGGCTCGATCAACTTAACAACCGTTAGATCTACGCGACAATTCGATCCGGCAAATGATGACTCGTTAGAAACCTTACGACGATGAGATTGTTTTGGTGCAATTATTTTGAACAAATAATCCCGTTTTAATAGTTTTTTAATGAAAAATATTATAATAATCAATTAAATGACTTTTTGTTCTAGGACTTTCACTAAAATAGGCATGCCCCCCATAAATTAGGACTGTATTTTTTCTCAAACAATCCCTTCCCCAAGTAGTCACCGGTCATCATAACATAAAACGCAAACAAATTAAAAAAAAATTTGCCAAAAAAAAATCAAAAAAGGCAATCAACACGAGGACTTCCCAAGAGGTCACCCATCTTAGTACTACTCTCGCCCAAGCACGCTTAACTGCAGAGTTCTGATGGGTTCTGGTGCATTAGTGCTGGTATGATTGATTGTTGAAACCTTTTCACCAGTTTTACTACTTAACCTCGCTGCAATGCAATGGCTCGATCAACTTAACGACCGTTAGATCTACGCGACAATTCCGATCCGGGAAAATGATGACTCGTTAGAAACCTTACGACGATGAGATTGTTTTGGTGCAATTATTTTGAACAAATAATCCCGTTTTAATAGTTTTTTAATGAAAAAATATTATAATAATCAATTAAATGACTTTTTTGTTCTGGACTTTCACTAAAATAGGGCATGCCCCCCGTAAATTAGAATGTATTTTTTTCTCAAGCAATCCCTTCCCCAAGTAGTCACCGGTCATCATAAATTGCCAAAAAAATCAAAAAAGCCAATCAACACGAGGACTTCCCAAGAGGTCACCCATCTTAGTACTACTCTCGCCCAAGCACCCTTAACTGCAGAGTTCTGATGGGTTTTGGTGCATTAGTGCTGGTATGATCGATTGCTGAAATATTTTCACCAGTTTTACTACTTAACCTGGCTCCAATGCAATGGCTCGATCAACTTAACAACCGTTAGATCTACGCGACAATTCCGATCCGGGCAAATGATGACTCGTTAGAAACCTTACGACGATGAGATTGTTTTGGTGCAATTATTTTGAACAAATAATCCTGTTTTAATAGTTTTTTAATGAAAAAATATTATAATAATCAATTAAATGGCATTTTTGTTCGGACTTTCACTAAAAAAAGGGCACGTGCCCCCCCCGTAAATTAGGACTGCATTTTTTCTCAAGCAATCCCTTCCCTAAGTAGTCACTGGTCATCAAAACGAAAAACGCAAGAAAAAACAAAAAAAAATTTGCCAAAAAAATCAAAAAAGGCAATCAACACGAGGACTTCCCAAGAGGTCACCCATCTTAGTTCTACTCTCGCCCAAGCACGCTTAACTGCAGAGTTCTGATGGGTTTGGTGCATTAGTCTTTGGTATGATCGATTGTTGAAATATTTTCACCAGCTTTTACTACTTAACCTGGCTCCAATGCAATGGCTCGATCAACTTAACAACCGTTAGATCTACGCGACAATTCCGATCCGGGCAAATGATGACTCGTTAGAAACCTTACGACGATGAGATTGTTTTGGTGCAATTATTTTGAACAAATAATCCCGTTTTAATAGTTTTTTAATGAAAAATTATTATAATAATCAATTAAATGACTTTTTTGTTCGGACTTTCACTAAAATAGGGCATGCGCCCCCGTAAATTAGGACTGCATTTTTTCTCAAGCAATCCCTTCCCAAGTAGTCACCGGTCATCATAATAAATTTGCCAAAAAAATCAAAAAAAGGCAATCAACACGAGGACTTCCCAAGAGGTCACCCATCTTAGTACTACTCTCGCCCAAGCACGCTTAACTGCACGAGTTCGATGATGGGTTTTGGTGCATTAGTGCTTTGGTATGATCGATTGTTGAAATATTTTCACCAGTTTTACTACTTAACCTGGCTCCAATGCAATGGCTCGATCAACTTAACAACCGTTAGATCTACGCGACAATTCCGATCCGGGAAAATGATGACTCGTTAGAAACCTTACGACGATGAGATTGTTTTGGTGCAATTATTTTGAACAAATAATCCTGTTTTAATAGTTTTTTAATGAAAAAATATTATAATAATCAATTAAATGACTTTTTTGTTCGGACTTTCACTAAAATAGGGCATGCGCCCCCCGTAAATTAGGAATGCATTTTTTTCTCAAGCAATCCCTTCCCCAAGTAGTCACCGGTCATCATAACATAAAACGCAAACAAATTAAAAAAAAAATTGCCAAAAAAATCAAAAAAGGCAATCAACACGAGGACTTCCCAAGAGGTCACCCATCTTAGTACTAATCTCGCCCAAGCACGCTTAACTGAAGTTTTGATGGGTTGGTGCATTAGTCTTTGGTATGATCGATTTTGAAATATTTTCACCGGTTTACTACTTAACCTGGCTCCAATGCAATGGCTCGATCAACTTAACAACCGTTAGATCTACGCGACAATTCCGATCCGGCAAATGATGACTCGTTAGAAACCTTACGACGATGAGATTGTTTTGGTGCAATTATTTTGAACAAATAATCTCGTTTTAATAGTTTTTTAATGAAAAAATATTATAATAATCAATTAAATGACTTTTTTGTTCGGACTTTCACTAAAATAGGGCATGCGCCCCCCGTAAATTAGGAATGCATTTTTTTCTCAAGCAATCCCTTCCCCAAGTAGTCACCGGTCATCATAACATAAAACGCAAACAAATTAAAAAAAAATAATTCCAAAAAAATCAAAAAAGGCAATCAACACGAGGACTTCCCAAGAGGTCACCCATCTTAGTACTACTCTCGCCCAAGCACGCTTAACTGCAGAGTTCTGATGGGTTCTGGTGCATTAGTGCTGGTATGATCGATTGTTGAAATATTTTCACCAGTTTTACTACTTAACTGGCTCCAATGCAATGGCTCGATCAACTTAACAACCGATTAGATCTACGCGACAATTCCGATCCGGCAAATGATGACTCGTTAGAAACCTTACGACGATGAGATTGTTTTGGTGCAATTATTTTGAACAAATAATCCGTTTTAATAGTTTTTTAATGAAAAAATATTATAATAATCAATTAAATGACTTTTTTGTTTAGGACTTTCACTAAAATAGGGCATGCGCCCGTAGTAAATTAGGAATGCATTTTTTTCTCAAGCAATCCCTTCCCCAAGTAGTCACCGGTCATCATCATAAAGCAAAACAAATTAAAAAAAAAAATTTAAAAAAAAAGGCAATCAACACGAGGACTTCCCAAGAGGTCACCCATCTTAGTACTACTCGCCCAAGCACGCTTAACTAGAGTTCGATGGGTTGGTGCATTAGTCTTTGGTATGATCGATTGCTGAAACTATTTCTCAGGTTTTTCTACTTAACCTGTCTCCAATGCAATTGGCTCGATCATCTAAATGACAATCAGATCTTCGCAGCAATTCCGATCCGGGCAAATGATGGCTCGTTGGAAACCTTACGGCGAGGAGATTGTATCGGTGCAATTAATTCGAACAAATAATCCCGTTTTAATAGTTTTTTAATGAAAAAATATTATAATAATCAATTAAATGACTTTTTTGTTCGGACTTTCACTAAAATAGGGCATGCGCCCCCCGTAAATTAGGAATGTATTTTTTTCTCAAGCAATCCCTTCCCCAAGTAGTCACCGGTCATCATAAATTTAAAACAAATTAAAAAAAATCAAAAAAATCAAAAAAATCAACACGAGGACTTCCCAAGAGGTCACCCATCTTAGTACTACTCTCGCCCAAGCACGCTTAACTGCATTAGTTCGATGATGGGTTCTGGTGCATTAGTGCTTGGTATGATCGATTCTTTGAAATATTTTCACCAGTTTTACTACTTAACCTGGCTCCAATGCAATGGCTCGATCAACTTAACAACCGTTAGATCTACGCGACAATTCCGATCCGGGCAAATGATGACTCGTTAGAAACCTTACGACGATGAGATTGTTTTGGTGCAATTATTTTGAACAAATAATCCCGTTTTAATAGTTTTTTAATGAAAAAATATTATAATAATCAATTAAATGACTTTTTTGTTCGGACTTTCACTAAAATAGGGCATGCGCCTCCCGTAAATTAGGAATGCATTTTTTTCTCAAGCAATCCCTTCCCCAAGTAGTCAGTCATCGGCCAAAAAAATAAATTGCCAAAAAAATCAAAAAAGGCAATCAACACGAGGACTTCCCAAGAGGTCACCCATCTTAGTACTACTCTCGCCCAAGCACGCTTAACTGAGAGAGTTGATGGGTTCGGTGCATTAGTGCTTTGGTATGATCGATTGCTGAAATATTTTCACCAGTTTTACTACTTAACCTGGCTCCAATGCAATGGCTCGATCAACTTAACAACCGTTAGATCTATGCGACAATTCCGATCCGGGCAAATGATGACTCGTTAGAAACCTTACGACAATGAGATTGTTTTGGTGCAATTATTTTGAACAAATAATCCGTTTTAATAGTTTTTTTAATGAAAAAATATTATAATAATCAATTAAATGACTTTTTTGTTAGGACTTTCACTAAAATAGGCATGCGCCCCGTAGAATTAGGAATGCATTTTTTTTCTCAAGCAATCCCTTCCCCAAGTAGTAGTCATCATAACATCAAAAAATTAAAAAAAAAAAAAATCAAAAAGGCAATCAACACGAGGACTTCCCAAGAGGTCACCCATCTTAGTACTACTCTCGCCCAAGCACGCTTAAGCTGCAGAGTTTGATGGGTTCTGGTGCATTAGTCTTGGTATGATCGATTTAAATTGAAATATTTTCACCAGTTTTACTACTTAACCTGGCTCCAATGCAATGGCTCGATCAACTTAACAACGTTAGATCTACGCGACAATTCCGATCCGGGCAAATGATGACTCGTTAGAAACCTTGACGATGAGATTGTTTTGGTGCAATTATTTTGAACAAATAATCCGTTTTAATAGTTTTTTAATGAAAAAATATTATAATAATCAATTAAATGACTTTTTTGTTAGGACTTTCACTAAAATAGGGCATGCGCCCCCGTAAATTAGGAATGCATTTTTCTCTCAATCCCTTCCCCAAGTAGTCACCGGTCATCATAACATAAAACGCAAACAAATTAAAAAAAAAATTGCCAAAAAAATCAAAAAAGGCAATCAACACGAGGACTTCCCAAGAGGTCACCCATCTTAGTACTACTCTCGCCCAAGCACGCTTAACTGCAGAGTTCTGATGGGTTCTGGTGCATTAGTGCTTGGTATGATCGATTCTTTGAAATATTTTCACCAGTTTTACTACTTAACCTGGCTCCAATGCAATGGCTCGATCAACTTAACAACCGTTAGATCTACGCGACAATTCCGATCCGGGCAAATGATGACTCGTTAGAAACCTTACGACGATGAGATTGTTTTGGTGCAATTATTTTGAACAAATAATCCCGTTTTAATAGTTTTTTAATGAAAAAATATTATAATAATCAATTAAATGACTTTTTTGTTCGGACTTTCACTAAAATAGGGCATGCGCCCCCCGTAAATTAGGACTGTATTTTTTTTCTAAAGCAATCCCTTACCCAAGTAGTCACCGGTCATCACAAAATAAAACGCAAACAAATTAAAAAAAAAATTCTCAAAAAAGGCAATCAACACGAGGACTTCCCAAGAGGTCACCCATCTTAGTACTACTCTCGCCCAAGCACGCTTAATCTGCAGAGTTCGATGGGTTCTGGTGCATTAGTCTTTGGTATGATCGATTGCTGAAATATTTTCACCGCTTTTACTACTTAACCTGGCTCCAATGCAATGGCTCGATCAACTTAACAACCGTTAGATCTACGCGACAATTTCGATCCGGGCAAATGATGACTCGTTAGAAACCTTACGACGATGAGATTGTTTTGGTGCAATTATTTTGAACAAATAATCCCGTTTTAATAGTTTTTTAATGAAAAAATATTATAATAATCAATTAAATGACTTTTTTGTTCGGACTTTCACTAAAATAGGGCATGCGCCCCCCGTAAATTAGGAATGCATTTTTTTCTCAAGCAATCCCTTCACCAAGTAGTCACCGGTCATCGGTCAACAAATTAAAAAAAAATTGCCAAAAAAATCAAAAAAGGCAATCAACACGAGGACTTCCCAAGAGGTCACCCATCTTAGTACTACTCTCGCCCAAGCACGCTTAACTGCAGAGTTCTGATGGGTTCTGGTGCATTAGTGCTGGTATGATCGATTGCTGAAATATTTTCACCAGTTTTACTACTTAACCTGGCTCCAATGCAATGGCTCGATCAACTTAACAACCGTTAGATCTCGCGACAATTTCGATCCGGGCAAATGATGACTCGTTAGAAACCTTACGACGATGAGATTGTTTTGGTGCAATTATTTTGAACAAATAATCTCGTTTTAATAGTTTTTTAATGAAAAAATATTATAATAATCAATTAAATGACTTTTTTGTTCGGACTTTCACTAAAATAGGGCATGCGCCCCCCCGTAAATTAGGAATGCATTTTTTCTCAAGCAATCCCTTCCCCAAGTAGTCACCGGTCATCATAAATTGCCAAAAAATAAAAAAAAAAGCAAAAAAATCAAAAATCAACACGAGGACTTCCCAAGAGGTCACCCATCTTAGTACTACTCTCGCCCAAGCACGCTTAACTGCAGAGTTCGATGGGTTTGGTGCATTAGTCTTGGTATGATCGATTCTTTGAAATATTTTCACCAGTTTTACTACTTAACCTGGCTCCAATGCAATGGCTCGATCAACTTAACAACCGTTAGATCTACGCGACAATTCCGATCCGGGCAAATGATGACTCGTTAGAAACCTTACGACGATGAGATTGTTTTGGTGCAATTATTTTGAACAAATAATCCCGTTTTAATAGTTTTTTAATGAAAAAATATTATAATAATCAATTAAATGACTTTTTTGTTCGGACTTTCACTAAAATAGGGCATGTGCCCCCCGTAAATTAGGAATGCATTTTTTCTCAAGCAATCCCTTCCCCAAGTAGTCACCGGTCATCATAAATTGCCAAAAAAATCGCTAAAAAAAAAAAATCGCAAAAAAACAAAAAAGGCAATCAACACGAGGACTTCCCAAGAGGTCACCCATCTTAGTACTACTCTCGCCCAAGCACGCTTAACTGCAGAGAGTTCGATGGGTTCGGTGCATTAGTCTTTTGGTATGATCGATTGCTTGAAATATTTTCACCAGTTTTACTACTTAACCTGGCTCCAATGCAATGGCTCGATCAACTTAACAACCGTTAGATCTCGCGACAATTCCGATCCGGGCAAATGATGACTCGTTAGAAACCTTACGACGATGAGATTGTTTTGGTGCAATTATTTTGAACAAATAATCCCGTTTTAATAGTTTTTTAATGAAAAAATATTATAATAATCAATTAAATGACTTTTTTGTTCGGACTTTCACTAAAATAGGGCATGCGCCCCGTAAATTAGGAATGCATTTTTTTCTCAAGCAATCCCTTCCCAAGTAGTCACCGGTCATCATAAATTGCCAAAAAAATCAAAAAGGCAATCAACACGAGGACTTCCCAAGAGGTCACCCATCTTAGTACTACTCTCGCCCAAGCACGCTTAACTACAGAGTTCTGATGGGTTCGGTGCATTAGTCTTTGGTATGATCGATTGTTGAAATATTTTCACCAGTTTTACTACTTAACCTGGCTCCAATGCAATGGATTCGATCAACTTAACAACTGTTAGATCTACGCGACAATTCGATCCGGGCAAATGATGACTCGTTAGAAACCTTACGACGATGAGATTGTTTTGGTGCAATTATTTTGAACAAATAATCCCGTTTTAATAGTTTTTTAATGAAAAAATATTATAATAATCAATTAAATGACTTTTTTGTTCGGACTTTCACTAAAATAGGGCATGCACCCCCCCCGTAAATTAGGAATGCAGTTTTTCTCAAGCAATCCCTTCCCCAAGTAGTCACCGGTCATCAAAACGAAAAACGCAAGAAAAAACAAAAAAAAATTTGCCAAAAAAATCAAAAAAAGGCAATCAACAGGACTTCCCAAGAGGTCACCCATCTTAGTACTACTCTCACCCAAGCACGCTTAACTGCAGAGTTTTGATGGGTTGGTGCATTAGTCTTTGGTATGATCGATTGCTGAAATATTTTCACCAGTTTTACTACTTAGCCTGGCTCCAATGCAATGGCTCGATCAACTTAACAACCGTTAGATCTACGCGACAATTCCGATCCGGGCAAATGATGACTCGTTAGAAACCTTACGACGATGAGATTGTTTTGGTGCAATTATTTTGAACAAATAATCCGTTTTAATAGTTTTTTAATGAAAAAATATTATAATAATCAATTAAATGACTTTTTTGTTAGGACTTTCACTAAAATAGGGCATGCGCCCACGTAAATTAGGAATGCATTTTTTCTCAAGCAATCCCTTCCCCAAGTAGTCACCGGTCATCATACGCAAGAAAAAACAAAAAAAAATTTGCCAAAAAAATCAAAAAAGGCAATCAACACGAGGACTTCCCAAGAGGTCACCCATCTTAGTACTACTCTCGCCCAAGCACGCTTAACTGCAGAGTTACGATGGGTTGGTGCATTAGTGCTGGTATGATCGATTGTTGAAATATTTTCACCGGTTTACTACTTAACCTGGCTCCAATGCAATGGCTCGATCAACTTAACAACCGTTAGATCTACGCGACAATTCCGATCCGGGCAAATGATGACTCGTTAGAAACCTTACGACGATGAGATTGTTTTGGTGCAATTATTTTGAACAAATAATCCCGTTTTAATAGTTTTTTAATGAAAAAATATTATAATAATCAATTAAATGACTTTTTTGTTCGGACTTTCACTAAAATAGGGCATGCGCCCCCCGTAAATTAGGACTGTATTTTTTTTCTCAAGCAATCCCTTCCCCAAGTAGTCACCGGTCATCATAAATTTTCAAAAAAATCAAAAAAGGCAATCAACACGAGGACTTCCCAAGAGGTCACCCATCTTAGTACTACTCTACCCAAGCACGCTTAACTGCGAGTTCGATGGGTTCTGGTGCATTAGTGCTTTGGTATGATCGATTGCTTTGAAATATTTTCACAAGTTTTACTACTTAACCTGGCTCCAATGCAATGGCTCGATCAACTTAACAACCGTTAGATCTCGCGACAATTCCGATCCGGGCAAATGATGACTCGTTAGAAACCTTACGACGATGAGATTGTTTTGGTGCAATTATTTTGAACAAATAATCCCGTTTTAATAGTTTTTTAATGAAAAAATATTATAATAATCAATTAAATGACTTTTTTGTTCGGACTTTCACTAAAATAGGGCATGCGCCCCCCGTAAATTAGGAATGCATTTTTTTCTCAAGCAATCCCTTCCCCAAGTAGTCACCGGTCATCATAAATTGCCAAAAAAAATTGCCAAAAAAATCAAAAAAGGCAATCAACAGGACTTCCCAGGAGGTCACCCATCCTAGTACTTCGATCGCCCAAGCACGCTTAACTGCGGAGTTCTGATGGGATCCGGTGCATTAGTGCTGGTATGATCGATTCTTTGAAATATTTTTCCAGTTTTACTACTTAAACTTTGGCTCCAATGCAATGGCTCGATCAACTTAACAACCGTTAGATCTACGCGACAATTCCGATCCGGGCAAATGATGACTCGTTAGAAACCTTACGACGATGAGATTGTTTTGGTGCAATTATTTTGAACAAATAATCCCGTTTTAATAGTTTTTTAATGAAAAAATATTATAATAATCAATTAAATGACTTTTTTGTTCGGACTTTCACTAAAATAGGGCATGCGCACCCGTAAATTAGGAATGCATTTTTTTCTCAAGCAATCCCTTCCCCAAGTAGTCACGGTCATCATCATAAATTTAAAAAAAAATCAAAAAAGGCAATCAACACGAGGACTTCCCAAGAGGTCACCCATCTTAGTACTACTCTCGCCCAAGCACGCTTAACTGCAGAGTTCTGATGGGTTCTGGTGCATTAGTGCTGGTATGATCGATTGCTGAAATATTTTCACCAGTTTTACTACTTAACCTGGCTCCAATGCAATGGCTCGATCAACTTAACAACCGTTAGATCTACGCGACAATTCCGATCCGGGCAAATGATGACTCGTTAGAAACCTTACGACGATGAGATTGTTTTGGTGCAATTATTTTGAACAAATAATCCCGTTTTAATAGTTTTTTAATGAAAAAATATTATAATAATCAATTAAATGACTTTTTTGTTAGGACTTTCACTAAAATAGGGCATGCGCCCCGTAAATTAGGAATGCATTTTTTCTCAAGCAATCCCTTCCCAAGTAGTCACCGTCATCATAATCATAAATTGCCAAAAAAATCAAAAAAGGCAATCAACACGAGGACTTCCCAAGAGGTCACCCATCCTAGTACTACTCTCGCCCAAGCACGCTTAACTGCGGAGTTCTGATGGGTTCTGGTGCATTAGTGCTGGTATGATCGATTGCTGAAATATTTTCACCAGTTTTTTACTACTTAACCTGGCTCCAATGCAATGGCTCGATCAACTTAACAACCGTTAGATCTACGCGACAATTCCGATCCGGGCAAATGATGACTCGTTAGAAACCTTACGACGATGAGATTGTTTTGGTGCAATTATTTTGAACAAATAATCCCGTTTTAATAGTTTTTTAATGAAAAAATATTATAATAATCAATTAAATGACTTTTTTGTTCGGACTTTCACCAAAATAGGGCATGCGCCTTTAAAGTAAATTAGGAATGCATTTTTTCTCAAGCAATCCCTTCCCCAAGTAGTCAAACCGGTCATCATAAATTGCCAAAAAAATCAAAAAAGGCAATCAACACGAGGACTTCCCAAGAGGTCACCCATCTTAGTACTACTCTCGCCCAAGCACGCTTAACTGCGAGAGTTCGATGGGTTACGGTGCATTAGTCTTTGGTATGATCGATTCTTTGAAATATTTTCACCAGTTTTACTACTTAACCTGGCTCCAATGCAATGGCTCGATCAACTTAACAACCGTTAGATCTCGCGACAATTCCGATCCGGGCAAATGATGACTCGTTAGAAACCTTACGACGATGAGATTGTTTTGGTGCAATTATTTTGAACAAATAATCTCGTTTTAATAGTTTTTTAATGAAAAAATATTATAATAATCAATTAAATGACTTTTTTGTTCGGACTTTCACCAAAATAGGGCATGCGCCCCCCGTAAATTAGGAATTCATTTTTTCTCAAGCAATCCCTTCCCCAAGTAGTCACCGGTCATCATAACATAAAACGCAAACAAATTAAAAAAAAAAATTGCCAAAAAAATCAAAAAAGGCAATCAACACGAGGACTTCCCAAGAGGTCACCCATCTTAGTACTACTCTACCCAAGCACGCTTCTGCGAGAGTTCGATGGGTTCGGTGCATTAGTCTTGGTATGATCGATTCTTGAAATTTTTTCACCAGTTTTACTACTTAACCTGGCTCCAATGCAATGGCTCGATCAACTTAACAACCGTTAGATCTACGCGACAATTTCGATCCGGGCAAATGATGACTCGTTAGAAACCTTACGACGATGAGATTGTTTTGGTGCAATTATTTTGAACAAATAATCCCGTTTTAATAGTTTTTTAATGAAAAAATATTATAATAATCAATTAAATGACTTTTTTGTTCGGACTTTCACTAAAATAGGGCATGCCCCCCCGTAAATTAGGAATGCATTTTTTCTCAAGCAATCCCTTCCCAAGTAGTCACCGGTCATCATAAATTGCAAATTAAAAAAAATCAAAAAAAAAAGGCAATCAACACGAGGACTTCCCAAGAGGTCACCCATCTTAGTACTACTCTCGCCCAAGCACGCTTAAGCTGCGAGTTCGATGGGTTCGGTGCATTAGTGCTTTGGTATGATCGATTGCTGAAATATTTTCACCAGTTTTACTACTTAACCTGGCTCCAATGCAATGGCTCGATCAACTTAACAACCGTTAGATCTACGCGACAATTCCGATCCGGGCAAATGATGACTCGTTAGAAACCTTACGACGATGAGATTGTTTTGGTGCAATTATTTTGAACAAATAATCTCGTTTTAATAGTTTTTTTAATGAAAAAATATTATAATAATCAATTAAATGACTTTTTTGTTCGGACTTTCACTAAAATAGGGCATGCGCCCCCCGTAAATTAGGAATGCATTTTTTTCTCAAGCAATCCCTTCCCCAAGTAGTCACCGGTCATCATAAATTGCCAAAAAAAAATCAAAAAAATCAATCAATCACGAGGACTTCCCAAGAGGTCACCCATCTTAGTACTACTCTCGCCCAAGCACGCTTAACTGCAGAGTTGATGGGTTCTGGTGCATTAGTCTTTGGTATGATCGATTCTTTGAAATATTTTCACCAGTTTACTACTTAACCTGGCTCCAATGCAATGGCTCGATCAACTTAACAACCGTTAGATCTACGCGACAATCCGATCCGGGCAAATGATGACTCGTTAGAAACCTTACGACGATGAGATTGTTTTGGTGCAATTATTTTGAACAAATAATCCCGTTTTAATAGTTTTTTAATGAAAAAATATTATAATAATCAATTAAATGACTTTTTTTGTTCGGACTTTCACTAAAATAGGGCATGCGCCCCGTAAATTAGGAATGCATTTTTCTCAAGCAATCCCTTCCCCAAGTAGTCATAGGTCATCATAAACGCAAACAAATTAAAAAAAAATCAAAAAGGCAATCAACACGAGGACTTCCCAAGAGGTCACCCATCTTAGTACTACTCTCTCCCAAGCACGCTTAAAGCTGCGAGTTCGATGGGTTACTGGTGCATTAGTCTTTGGTATGATCGATTCTTTGAAATATTTTCACCAGTTTTACTACTTAACCTGGCTCCAATGCAATGGCTCGATCAACTTAACAACCGTTAGATCTACGCGACAATTCCGATCCGGGCAAATGATGACTCGTTAGAAACCTTACGACGATGAGATTGTTTTGGTGCAATTATTTTGAACAAATAATCCGTTTTAATAGTTTTTTAATGAAAAAATATTATAATAATCAATTAAATGATTTTTTGTTAGGACTTTCACTAAAATAGGGCATGCCCCCGTAAATTAGGAATGCATTTTTTTCTCAAGCAATCCCTTCCCCAAGTAGTCATAGGTCATCATCATCATAAATAAAAAAAAAAAAAAAATCAAAAAAGGCAATCAACACGAGGACTTCCCAAGAGGTCACCCATCTTAGTACTACTCTCGCCAAGCACGCTTAACTGCAGAGTTGATGGGTTTACAGTGCATTAGTCTTTGGTATGATCGATTCTTTGAAATATTTTCACCAGTTTTACTACTTAACCTGGCTCCAATGCAATGGCTCGATCAACTTAACAACCGTTAGATCTACGCGACAATTCGATCCGGGCAAATGATGACTCGTTAGAAACCTTACGACGATGAGATTGTTTTGGTGCAATTATTTTGAACAAATAATCTCGTTTTAATAGTTTTTTAATGAAAAAATATTATAATAATCAATTAAATGACTTTTTTGTTAGGACTTTCACCAAAATAGGGCATGCCCCCCGTAAATTAGGAATGCATTTTTTTCTCAAGCAATCCCTTCCCAAGTAGTCACCGGTCATCATAAATTGCCAAAAAAGTCAAAAAAAAGACAATCAAAACGAGGACTTCCCAAGAGGTCACCCATCTTAATACTACTCTCACCCAAGCACGCTTAACTGCTGAAGTTCGATGGGTTCGGTGCATTAGTCTTTGGTATGATCGATTCTTTGAAATATTTTCACCAGTTTTACTACTTAACCTGGCTCCAATGCAATGGCTCGATCAACTTAACTGTTAGATCTACGCGACAATTCCGATCCGGGCAAATGATGACTCGTTAGAAACCTTACGACGATGAGATTGTTTTGGTGCAATTATTTTGAACAAATAATCCCGTTTTAATAGTTTTTTAATGAAAAAATATTATAATAATCAATTAAATGACTTTTTTGTTCGGACTTTCACTAAAATAGGGCATGCGCCCCCGTAAATTAGGAATTCATTTTTTCTCAAGCAATCCCTTCCCCAAGTAGTCACCGGTCATCATAACATAAAACGCAAACAAATTAAAAAAAAAATTGCCAAAAAAATCAAAAAAGGCAATCAACACGAGGACTTCCCAAGAGGTCACCCATCTTAGTACTACTCTCGCCCAAGCACGCTTAAGCTGCGAGTTGATGGGTTACGGTGCATTAGTCTTTGGTATGATCGATTCTGAAATATTTTCACCGGTTTACTACTTAACCTGGCTCCAATGCAATGGCTCGATCAACTTAACAAACGTTAGATCTACGCGACAATTCCGATCCGGGCAAATGATGACTCGTTAGAAACCTTACGACGATGAGATTGTTTTGGTGCAATTATTTTGAACAAATAATCCCGTTTTAATAGTTTTTTAATGAAAAAATATTATAATAATCAATTAAATGGCTTTTTTGTTAGGACTTTCACTAAAATAGGGCATGCGCCCCGTAAATTAGGAATGCATTTTTTCTCAAGCAATCCCTTCCCCAAGTAGTCACGGTCACGGTCATCATAAATTGCCAAAAAAATCAAAAAGGCAATCAACACGAGGACTTCCCAAGAGGTCACCCATCTTAGTACTACTCTCCCAAGCACGCTTAGCTGCAGAGTTGATGGGTTGGTGCATTAGTCTTTGGTATGATCGATTCTTTGAAATATTTTCACCAGTTTACTACTTAACCTGGCTCCAATGCAATGGCTCGATCAACTTAACAACCGTTAGATCTCGCGACAATTCGATCCGGGCAAATGATGACTCGTTAGAAACCTTACGACGATGAGATTGTTTTGGTGCAATTATTTTGAACAAATAATCCCGTTTTAATAGTTTTTTAATGAAAAAATATTATAATAATCAATTAAATGACTTTTTTGTTCGGACTTTCACTAAAATAGGGCATGCGCCCCCCATAAAATTAGGACTGTATTTTTTCTCTCAAGCAATCCCTTCCCCAAGTAGTCACCGGTCATCATAACATAAAACGCAAACCAAAAAAATCAAAAAAAGGCAATCAACACGAGGACTTCCCAAGAGGTCACCCATCTTAGTACTACTCTCTCGCCCAAGCACGCTTAAGCTGCGAGTTCGATGGGTTACGGTGCATTAGTCTTGGTATGATCGATTCTTGAAATATTTTCACCAGTTTTACTACTTAACCTGGCTCCAATGCAATGGCTCGATCAACTTAACAACCGAATTAGATCTCGCGACAATTCCGATCGGGCAAATGATGACTCGTTAGAAACCTTACGACGATGAGATTGTTTTGGTGCAATTATTTTGAACAAATAATCCGTTTTAATAGTTTTTTAATGAAAAAATATTATAATAATCAATTAAATGACTTTTTTGTTAGGACTTTCACTAAAATAGGGCATGCGCCCCGTAAATTAGGAATGCATTTTTTCTCAAGCAATCCCTTCCCAAGTAGTCATAGGTCATCATAAATTGCCAAAAAAATCAAAAAAGGCAATCAACACGAGGACTTCCCAAGAGGTCACCCATCTTAGTACTACTCTCTCGCCCAAGCACCCTTAAGCTGCGAGTTGATGGGTTCGGTGCATTAGTCTTTGGTATGATCGATTCTTTGAAATATTTTCACCAGTTTACTACTTAACCTGGCTCCAATGCAATGGCTCGATCAACTTAACAACGAATTAGATCTCGCGACAATTCCGATCCGGGCAAATGATGACTCGTTAGAAACCTTACGACGATGAGATTGTTTTGGTGCAATTATTTTGAACAAATAATCCGTTTTAATAGTTTTTAATGAAAAAATATTATAATAATCAATTAAATGACTTTTTTGTTAGGACTTTCACTAAAATAGGGCATGCTCCCCAGTAAATTAGGAATGCATTTTTTCTCAAGCAATCCCTTCCCCAAGTAGTCACGGTCATCATAAATTGCCAAAAAAATCAAAAAAGGCAATCAACACGAGGACTTCCCAAGAGGTCACCCATCTTAGTACTACTCTCGCCCAAGCACGCTTAACTGCGAGTTCGATGGGTTCTGGTGCATTAGTCTTTGGTATGATCGATTCTTTGAAATATTTTCACCAGTTTTACTACTTAACCTGGCTCAATGCAATGGCTCGATCAACTTAACAACCGTTAGATCTCGCGACAATTCCGATCCGGGCAAATGATGACTCGTTAGAAACCTTACGACGATGAGATTGTTTTGGTGCAATTATTTTGAACAAATAATCCCGTTTTAATAGTTTTTTAATGAAAAAATATTATAATAATCAATTAAATGACTTTTTTGTTCGGACTTTCACTAAAATAGGGCATGCGCCCCAGTAAATTAGGAATGCATTTTTTCTCAAGCAATCCCTTCCCCAAGTAGTCATAGGGTCATCATAAATTGCGCAAACAAATTAAAAAAAAAATGCCAAAAAAAAAAGGCAATCAACACGAGGACTTCCCAAGAGGTCACCCATCTTAGTACTACTCTCGCCCAAGCACGCTTAGCTGAGAGTTGATGGGTTCTGGTGCATTAGTCTTTGGTATGATCGATTCTTTGAAATATTTTCACCAGTTTACTACTTAACCTGGCTCCAATGCAATGGCTCGATCAACTTAACAGCGAGATTAGATCTCGCGACAATTCGATCCGGGCAAATGATGACTCGTTAGAAACCTTACGACGATGAGATTGTTTTGGTGCAATTATTTTGAACAAATAATCCCGTTTTAATAGTTTTTTAATGAAAAAATATTATAATAATCAATTAAATGACTTTTTTGTTAGGACTTTCACTAAAATAGGGCATGCGCCCCGTAAATTAGGAATGCATTTTTTTCTCAAGCAATCCCTTCCCCAAGTAGTCACTGGTCATCATAAATTGCCAAAAAAATCAAAAAAGCCAATCAACACGAGGACTTCCCAAGAGGTCACCCATCTTAGTACTACTCTCGCCCAAGCACCCTTAACTGCGAGAGTTACGATGGGTTACGGTGCATTAGTCTTGGTATGATCGATTCTTTGAAATATTTTCACCAGTTTTACTACTTAACTGGCTCCAATGCAATGGCTCGATCAACTTAACAACCGTTAGATCTACGCGACAATTCGATCCGGGCAAATGATGACTCGTTAGAAACCTTCTGACGATGAGATTGTTTTGGTGCAATTATTTTGAACAAATAATCCCGTTTTAATAGTTTTTTAATGAAAAAATATTATAATAATCAATTAAATGACTTTTTTGTTAGGACTTTCACTAAAATAGGGCATGCGCCCCCGTAAATTAGGAATGCATTTTTTCTCAAGCAATCCCTTCCCCAAGTAGTCACCGGTCATCATAAATTAAACCAAAAAAATCAAAAAAGGCAATCAACACGAGGACTTCCCAAGAGGTCACCCATCTTAGTACTACTCTCGCCCAAGCACGCTTAAGCTGCAGAGTTCGATGGGTTCTGGTGCATTAGTCTTTGGTATGATCGATTCTTTGAAATATTTTCACCAGTTTTACTACTTAACCTGGCTCCAATGCAATGGCTCGATCAACTTAACAACCGTTAGATCTCGCGACAATTCGATCCGGGCAAATGATGACTCGTTAGAAACCTTACGACGATGAGATTGTTTTGGTGCAATTATTTTGAACAAATAATCCCGTTTTAATAGTTTTTTAATGAAAATATATTATAATAATCAATTAAATGACTTTTTTGTTCGGACTTTCACTAAAATAGGGCATGCGCCCCCCGTAAATTAGGAATGCATTTTTTTCTCAAGCAATCCCTTCCCCAAGTAGTCACCGGTCATCATAAATTGCCAAAAAAAAATCAAAAAAGGCAATCAGGCAATCAACGAGGACTTCCCAAGAGGTCACCCATCTTAGTACTACTCTCGCCCAAGCACGCTTAAGCTGCAGAGTTACGATGGGTTACGGTGCATTAGTCTTTGGTATGATCGATTCTTTGAAATATTTTCACCAGTTTTACTACTTAACCTGGCTCCAATGCAATGGCTCGATCAACTTAACAACCGTTAGATCTACGCGACAATTCGATCCGGGCAAATGATGACTCGTTAGAAACCTTACGACGATGAGATTGTTTTGGTGCAATTATTTTGAACAAATAATCCGTTTTAATAGTTTTTTAATGAAAAAATATTATAATAATCAATTAAATGACTTTTTTGTTAGGACTTTCACTAAAATAGGGCATCGCCCCGTAGTAAATTAGGAATGCATTTTTTCTCAAGCAATCCCTTCCCCAAGTAGTCACGGTCATCATAAATTGCAAACAAAAAAAAATTTGCCAAAAAAATCAAAAAAAGGCAATCAACACGAGGACTTCCCAAGAGGTCACCCATCTTAGTACTACTCTCGCCCAAGCACGCTTAAGCTGCAGAGTTCGATGGGTTCGGTGCATTAGTCTTTGGTATGATCGATTCTTTGAAATATTTTCACCAGTTTTACTACTTAACCTGGCTCCAATGCAATGGCTCGATCAACTTAACAACCGTTAGATCTACGCGACAATTCGATCCGGGCAAATGATGACTCGTTAGAAACCTTACGACGATGAGATTGTTTTGGTGCAATTATTTTGAACAAATAATCCCGTTTTAATAGTTTTTTAATGAAAAAATATTATAATAATCAATTAAATGACTTTTTTGTTCGGACTTTCACTAAAATAGGGCATGCGCCCCGTAAATTAGGAATGCATTTTTTCTCAAGCAATCCCTTCCCAAGTAGTCATCGGTCATCATAAATTGCCAAAAAAATCAAAAAAGGCAATCAACACGAGGACTTCCCAAGAGGTCACCCATCTTAGTACTACTCTCGCCCAAGCACGCTTAAACTGCGAGTTCGATGGGTTACGGTGCATTAGTCTTTGGTATGATCGATTCTTTGAAATAATTTCACCAGTTTTACTACTTAGCCTGGCTCCAATGCAATGGCTCGATCTACTTAACGACCGTTAGATCTCCGCGAAAATTCTGATCCGGGCAAATGATGACTCGTTAGAAACCTTACGACGATGAGATTGTTTTGGTGCAATTATTTTGAACAAATAGTCCCGTTTTAATAGTTTTTTAATGAAAAAATATTATAATAATCAATTTAAATGACTTTTTTGTTCGGACTTTCACTAAAATAGGGCATGCATTAGTAAATTAGGAATGCATTTTTTCTCAAGCAATCCCTTCCCCAAGTAGTCACCGGTCATCATAAATTGCCAAAAAAATAAAAAAAAAGGCAATCAACACGAGGACTTCCCAAGAGGTCACCCATCTTAGTACTACTCTCCCAAGCACGCTTAGCTGCAGAGTTGATGGGTTACGGTGCATTAGTCTTTGGTATGATCGATTCTTTGAAATATTTTCACCAGTTTTACTACTTAACCTGGCTCCAATGCAATGGCTCGATCAACTTAACGACCGTTAGATCTCCGCGAAAATTCCGATCCGGGCAAATGATGACTCGTTAGAAACCTTACGACGATGAGATTGTTTTGGTGCAATTATTTTGAACAAATAATCCCGTTTTAATAGTTTTTTAATGAAAAAATATTATAATAATCAATTAAATGACTTTTTTGTTCGGACTTTCACTAAAATAGGGCATGCCCCCCCGTAAATTAGGAATGCATTTTTTCTCAAGCAATCCCTTCCCAAGTAGTAGTCATCATAAGGTCATCATAAATTGCCAAAAAAATCAAAAAGGCAATCAACACGAGGACTTCCCAAGAGGTCACCCATCTTAGTACTACTCTCGCCCAAGCACGCTTAAGCTGCAGAGTTGATGGGTTCGGTGCATTAGTCTTGGTATGATCGATTCTTTGAAATATTTTCACCAGTTTTACTACTTAACCTGGCTCCAATGCAATGGCTCGATCAACTTAACTGCTTGAGATTAGATCTACGCGACAATTCGATCCGGGCAAATGATGACTCGTTAGAAACCTTACGACGATGAGATTGTTTTGGTGCAATTATTTTGAACAAATAATCCGTTTTAATAGTTTTTTAATGAAAAAATATTATAATAATCAATTAAATGACTTTTTTGTTAGGACTTTCACTAAAATAGGGCATGCGCCCCAAGTAAATTAGGAATGCATTTTTTCTCAAGCAATCCCTTCCCCAAGTAGTCACGGTCATCATAAATTGCCAAAAAAAAAAAAAAAGGCAATCAAAAAAGGCAATCAACACGAGGACTTCCCAAGAGGTCACCCATCTTAGTACTACTCTACCCAAGCACGCTTAAGCTGAGTTGACGATGGGTTCGGTGCATTAGTCTTTGGTATGATCGATTCTTTGAAATATTTTCACCAGTTTTACTACTTAACCTGGCTCCAATGCAATGGCTCGATCAACTTAACAACTGTTAGATCTACGCGACAATTACGATCCGGGCAAATGATGACTCGTTAGAAACCTTACGACGATGAGATTGTTTTGGTGCAATTATTTTGAACAAATAATCCCGTTTTAATAGTTTTTTAATGAAAAAATATTATAATAATCAATTAAATGGCTTTTTTGTTCGGACTTTCACCAAAATAGGGCATGCACCCCCCGTAAATTAGGAATTCATTTTTTCTCAAGCAATCCCTTCCCCAAGTAGTCATCGGTCATCATAAATTGCAAAAAAAAATCAAAAAAGGCAATCAACACGAGGACTTCCCAAGAGGTCACCCATCTTAGTACTACTCTCGCCCAAGCACGCTTAAGCTGCAGGAGTTCGATGGGTTACGGTGCATTAGTCTTGGTATGATCGATTCTTTGAAATATTTTCACCAGTTTTACTACTTAACTGGCTCCAATGCAATGGCTCGATCAACTTAACAACCGTTAGATCTACGCGACAATTCCGATCCGGGCAAATGATGACTCGTTAGAAACCTTACGACGATGAGATTGTTTTGGAGCAATTATTTTGAACAAATAATCCGTTTTAATAGTTTTTTAATGAAAAAATATTATAATAATCAATTAAATGGCTTTTTTGTTAGGACTTTCACTAAAATAGGGCATGCGCCCCCGTAAATTAGGACTGCATTTTTTCTCAAGCAATCCCTTCCCTAAGTAGTCACTGGTCATCATAACAAAAAACACCAAAAAATCAAAAAAAAGGCAATCAACACGAGGACTTCCCAAGAGGTCACCCATCTTAGTACTACTCTCGCCCAAGCACGCTTAAGCTGCGAGAGTTGATGGGTTCGGTGCATTAGTCTTTGGTATGATCGATTCTTTGAAATATTTTCACCAGTTTTACTACTTAACCTGGCTCCAATGCAATGGCTCGATCAACTTAACAACCGTTAGATCTACGCGACAATTCCGATCCGGACAAATGATGACTCGTTAGAAACCTTACGACGATGAGATTGTTTTGGTGCAATTATTTTGAACAAATAATCCCGTTTTAATAGTTTTTTAATGAAAAAATATTATAATAATCAATTAAATGACTTTTTTGTTAGGACTTTCACTAAAATAGGGCATCGCCCCGTAAATTAGGAATGCATTTTTTCTCAAGCAATCCCTTCCCCAAGTAGTCATAGGTCATCATAAATTGCCAAAAAAATCAAAAAAGGCAATCAACACGAGGACTTCCCAAGAGGTCACCCATCTTAGTACTACTCTCGCCCAAGCACGCTTAAGCTGCAGAGTTGATGGGTTCTGGTGCATTAGTCTTTGGTATGATCGATTCTTTGAAATATTTTCACCAGTTTTACTACTTAACCTGGCTCCAATGCAATGGCTCGATCAACTTAACAACCGTTAGATCTACGCGACAATTCCGATCCGGGCAAATGATGACTCGTTAGAAACCTTACGACGATGAGATTGTTTTTGTGCAATTATTTTGAACAAATAATCCCGTTTTAATAGTTTCTTAATGAAAAAATATTATAATAATCAATTTAACTACTTTTTTGTTCGGACTTTCACTAAAATAGGGCATGCGCCCCCGTAAATTAGGAATGCATTTTTTTCTCAAGCAATCCCTTCCCAAGTAGTCATTAGGTCAGGTCATCATAAATTAAAAAAAAAATGCAAAAAAAAAGGCAATCAACACGAGGACTTCCCAAGAGGTCACCCATCTTAGTACTACTCTCGCCCAAGCACGCTTAACTGCAGAGTACTGATGGGTTCTGGTGCATCAGTGTTGGTATGATCGATTGTTGAAATATTTTCACCAGTTTTACTACTTAACCTGGCTCCAATGCAATGGCTCGATCAACTTAACAACCGTTAGATCTACGCGACAATTCCGATCCGGGCAAATGATGACTCGTTAGAAACCTTACGACGATGAGATTGTTTTGGTGCAATTATTTTGAACAAATAATCCCGTTTTAATAGTTTTTTAATGAAAAAATATTATAATAATCAATTAAATGACTTTTTTGTTCGGACTTTCACTAAAATAGGGCATGCGCCCCCCGTAAATTAGGAATGCATTTTTTCTCAAGCAATCCCTTCCCCAAGTAGTCATCATAACGGTCATCATAAATTGCCAAAAAAATCAAAAAAGGCAATCAACACGAGGACTTCCCAAGAGGTCACCCATCTTAGTACTACTCTCGCCCAAGCACGCTTAAGCTGCAGAGTTCTGATGGGTTCTGGTGCATTAGTCTTTGGTATGATCGATTCTTTGAAATATTTTCACCAGTTTTACTACTTAACTGGCTCCAATGCAATGGCTCGATCAACTTAACAACCGTATTAGATCTCGCGACAATTCCGATCCGGGCAAATGATGACTCGTTAGAAACCTTACGACGATGAGATTGTTTTGGTGCAATTATTTTGAACAAATAATCCCGTTTTAATAGTTTTTTAATGAAAAAATATTATAATAATCAATTAAATGACTTTTTTGTTAGGACTTTCACTAAAATAGGGCATGCGCCCCCGTAAATTAGGAATGCATTTTTTCTCAAGCAATCCCTTCCCCAAGTAGTCACGGTCATCATAAATTGCCAAATAAAAAAAAAAAATCAAAAAAATCAAAAAAGGCAATCAACACGAGGACTTCCCAAGAGGTCACCCATCTTAGTACTACTCTCGCCCAAGCACGCTTAGCTGAGCGAGTTTGATGGGTTCGGTGCATTAGTCTTTGGTATGATCGATTCTTTGAAATATTTTCACCAGTTTTACTACTTAACCTGGCTCCAATGCAATGGCTCGATCAACTTAACAACCGTTAGATCTACGCGACAATTCGATCCGGGCAAATGATGACTCGTTAGAAACCTTACGACGATGAGATTGTTTTGGTGCAATTATTTTGAACAAATAATCTCGTTTTAATAGTTTTTTAATGAAAAAATATTATAATAATCAATTAAATGACTTTTTTGTTCGGACTTTCACTAAAATAGGGCATGCCCCCCCGTAAATTAGGAATGCATTTTTTTCTCAAGCAATCCCTTCCCCAAGTAGTCACCGGTCATCATATCATTGCAAATTAAAAAAAATCAAAAAAAAAAAGGCAATCAACACGAGGACTTCCCAAGAGGTCACCCATCTTAGTACTACTCTCGCCCAAGCACGCTTAAGCTGCAGAGTTGATGGGTTCTGGTGCATTAGTCTTTGGTATGATCGATTCTTTGAAATATTTTCACCAGTTTTACTACTTAACCTTGCTCCAATGCAATGGCTCGATCAACTTAACAACCGTTAGATCTACGCGAAAATTCCGATCCGGGCAAATGATGACTCGTTAGAAACCTTACGACGATGAGATTGTTTTGGTGCAATTATTTTGAACAAATAATCCCGTTTTAATAGTTTTTTAATGAAAAAATATTATAATAATCAATTAAATGACTTTTTTGTTCGGACTTTCACTAAAATAGGGCATGCACCCCCCCGTAAATTAGGAATGCAGTTTTTTCTCAAGCAATCCCTTCCCCAAGTAGTCACCGGTCATCATAAATTGCCAAAAAAATCAAAAAAGGCAATCAACACGAGGACTTCCCAAGAGGTCACCCATCTTAGTACTACTCTCGCCCAAGCACGCTTAACTGCAGAGTTCGATGGGTTCGGTGCATTAGTCTTTGGTATGATCGATTTCTTGAAATATTTTCACCAGTTTACTACTTAACCTGGCTCCAATGCAATGGCTCGATCAACTTAACAACCGTTAGATCTACGCGACAATTCCGATCCGGGCAAATGATGACTCGTTAGAAACCTTACGACGATGAGATTGTTTTGGTGCAATTATTTTGAACAAATAGTTCCGTTTTAATAGTTTTTTAATGAAAAAATATTATAATAATCAATTAAATGACTTTTTTGTTAGGACTTTCACTAAAATAGGGCATGCGCCCCGTAAATTAGGAATGCATTTTTTCTCAAGCAATCCCTTCCCAAGTAGTCACGGTCATCATAAATTGCCAAAAAAATCAAAAAAGGCAATCAACACGAGGACTTCCCAAGAGGTCACCCATCTTAGTACTACTCTCGCCCAAGCACGCTTAACTGCAGAGTTCGATGGGTTACGGTGCATTAGTCTTGGTATGATCGATTCTTTGAAATATTTTCACCAGTTTTACTACTTAACCTGGCTCCAATGCAATGGCTCGATCAACTTAACAACCGTTAGATCTACGCGACAATTCGATCCGGGCAAATGATGACTCGTTAGAAACCTTACGACGATGAGATTGTTTTGGTGCAATTATTTTGAACAAATAATCCGTTTTAATAGTTTTTTAATGAAAAAATATTATAATAATCAATTAAATGACTTTTTTGTTAGGACTTTCACTAAAATAGGGCATGCGCCCCCGTAAATTAGGAATGCATTTTTTCTCAAGCAATCCATTCCCCAAGTAGTCACAGGACATCATAAATTGCCAAAAAAATCAAAAAAGGCAATCAACACGAGGACTTCCCAAGAGGTCACCCATCTTAGTACTACTCTCGCCCAAGCACGCTTAACTGCAGAGTTCGATGGGTTCGGTGCATTAGTCTTTGGTATGATCGATTCTTTGAAATATTTTCACCAGTTTTACTACTTAACCTGGCTCCAATGCAATGGCTCGATCAACTTAACAACCGTTAGATCTACGCGACAATTCCGATCGGGAAATGATGACTCGTTAGAAACCTTACGACGATGAGATTGTTTTGGTGCAATTATTTTGAACAAATAATCCCGTTTTAATAGTTTTTTAATGAAAAAATATTATAATAATCAATTAAATGACTTTTTTGTTCGGACTTTCACTAAAATAGGGCATGCGCCCCCCGTAAATTAGGAATGCATTTTTTTCTCAAGCAATCCCTTCCCCAAGTAGTCACCGGTCATCATAAATTGCCAAAAAAATCAAAAAAGGCAATCAACACGAGGACTTCCCAAGAGGTCACCCATCTTAGTACTACTCTCGCCCAAGCACGCTTAACTGCAGAGTACTGATGGGTTCTGGTGCATCAGTGTTGGTATGATCGATCTTTGAAATATTTTCACCAGTTTTACTACTTAACCTGGCTCCAATGCAATGGCTCGATCAACTTAACAACCGTTAGATCTACGCGACAATTCCGATCCGGGCAAATGATGACTCGTTAGAAACCTTACGACGATGAGATTGTTTTGGTGCAATTATTTTGAACAAATAATCCCGTTTTAATAGTTTTTTAATGAAAAAATATTATAATAATCAATTAAATGACTTTTTTGTTCGGACTTTCACTAAAATAGGGCATGCGCCCCGTAAATTAGGAATGCATTTTTTCTCAAGCAATCCCTTCCCAAAGTAGTCATCATAACATCATCATAAATTGCCAAAAAAATCAAAAAAGGCAATCAACACGAGGACTTCCCAAGAGGTCACCCATCTTAGTACTACTCTCGCCCAAGCACGCTTAAGCTGCAGAGTTCGATGGGTTACGGTGCATTAGTGTCTTTGGTATGATCGATTGCTGAAATATTTTCACCAGTTTTACTACTTAACCTGGCTCCAATGCAATGGCTCGATCAACTTAACAACCGTTAGATATACGCGACAATTCCGATCCGGGCAAATGATGACTCGTTAGAAACCTTACGACGATGAGATTGTTTTGGTGCAATTATTTTGAACAAATAATCCCGTTTTAATAGTTTTTTAATGAAAAAATATTATAATAATCAATTAAATGACTTTTTTGTTAGGACTTTCACTAAAATAGGCATGCCCCCGTAAATTAGGAATGCATTTTTTCTCAAGCAATCCCTTCCCCAAGTAGTCACCGGTCATCATAAATTGCCAAAAAAATCAAAAAAGGCAATCAACACGAGGACTTCCCAAGAGGTCACCCATCTTAGTACTACTCTCGCCCAAGCACGCTTAAGCTGCAGAGTTCGATGGGTTCTGGTGCATTAGTGCTTGGTATGATCGATTGCTGAAATATTTTCACCAGTTTTACTACTTAACCTGGCTCCAATGCAATGGCTCGATCAACTTAACAACCGTTAGATCTACGCGACAATTCCGATCCGGGCAAATGATGACTCGTTAGAAACCTTACGACGATGAGATTGTTTTGGTGCAATTATTTTGAACAAATAATCCCGTTTTAATAGTTTTTTAATGAAAAAATATTATAATAATCAATTAAATGACTTTTTTGTTAGGACTTTCACTAAAATAGGGCATGCACCCCCCCGTAAATTAGGAATGCATTTTTTTCTCAAGCAATCCCTTCCCCAAGTAGTCACCGGTCATCATAAATTGCCAAAAAAATCAAAAAAGGCAATCAACACGAGGACTTCCCAAGAGGTCACCCATCTTAGTACTACTCTCGCCCAAGCACCCTTAATGCAGAGTTTCGATGGGTTCTGGTGCATTAGTCTTTGGTATGATCGATTCTTTGAAATATTTTCACCAGTTTTACTACTTAACCTGGCTCCAATGCAATGGCTCGATCAACTTAACAACCGTTAGATCTACGCGACAATTCCGATCCGGGCAAATGATGACTCGTTAGAAACCTTACGACGATGAGATTGTTTTGGTGCAATTATTTTGAACAAATAATCCCGTTTTAATAGTTTTTTAATGAAAAAATATTATAATAATCAATTAAATGACTTTTTTGTTCGGACTTTCACTAAAATAGGGCATGCGCCCCCCATAAAATTAGGAATGCATTTTTTTTCTCAAGCAATCCCTTCCCCAAGTAGTCATAGGTCATCATAAATTGCCAAAAAAATGCCAAAAAAAAAGGCAATCAACACGAGGACTTCCCAAGAGGTCACCCATCTTAGTACTACTCTCGCCCAAGCACGCTTAAGCTGCAGAGTTCGATGGGTTCTGGTGCATTAGTGCTTGGTATGATCGATTGCTGAAATATTTTCACCGAGTTTTACTACTTAACCTGGCTCCAATGCAATGGCTCGATCAACTTAACAACCGTTAGATCTACGCGACAATTCCGATCCGGGCAAATGATGACTCGTTAGAAACCTTACGACGATGAGATTGTTTTGGTGCAATTATTTTGAACAAATAATCCGTTTTAATAGTTTTTTAATGAAAAAATATTATAATAATCAATTAAATGACTTTTTTGTTAGGACTTTCACTAAAATAGGGCATGCGCCCCCGTAAATTAGGAATGCATTTTTTCTCAAGCAATCCCTTCCCCAAGTAGTCACCGGTCATCATAAATTGCCAAATTAAAAAAAAATGCCAAAAAAAAAAAAGGCAATCAACACGAGGACTTCCCAAGAGGTCACCCATCTTAGTACTACTCTCGCCCAAGCACGCTTAATCTGCAGAGTTCGATGGGTTCTGGTGCATTAGTGCTGGTATGATCGATTGCTGAAATATTTTCACCAGTTTTACTACTTAACCTGGCTCCAATGCAATGGCTCGATCAACTTAACAACCGTTAGATCTACGCGACAATCCGATCCGGGCAAATGATGACTCGTTAGAAACCTTACGACGATGAGATTGTTTTGGTGCAATTATTTTGAACAAATAATCCGTTTTAATAGTTTTTTAATGAAAAAATATTATAATAATCAATTAAATGACTTTTTTGTTAGGACTTTCACTAAAATAGGGCATGCGCCCCCGTAAATTAGGAATGCATTTTTTCTCAAGCAATCCCTTCCCCAAGTAGTCACCGGTCATCATCATAAATTGCCAAAAAAATCAAAAAAGGCAATCAAAAAGGCAATCAACAGGACTTCCCAAGAGGTCACCCATCTTAGTACTACTCTCGCCCAAGCACGCTTAACTGCAGAGTTTGATGGGTTCTGGTGCATTAGTGCTTGGTATGATCGATTCTTGAAATATTTTCACCAGTTTTACTACTTAACTGGCTCCAATGCAATGGCTCGATCAACTTAACAACCGTTAGATCTACGCGACAATCCGATCCGGGCAAATGATGACTCGTTAGAAACCTTACGACGATGAGATTGTTTTGGTGCAATTATTTTGAACAAATAATCCGTTTTAATAGTTTTTTAATGAAAAAATATTATAATAATCAATTAAATGACTTTTTTGTTCGGACTTTCACTAAAATAGGGCATGCGCCCCCCGTAAATTAGGAATGCATTTTTTTCTCAAGCAATCCCTTCCCCAAGTAGTCACCGGTCATCATAAATTGACAAAAAAATCAAAAAAGGCAATCAACACGAGGACTTCCCAAGAGGTCACCCATCTTAGTACTACTCTCGCCCAAGCACGCTTAACTGCAGAGTTCGATGGGTTCTGGTGCATTAGTCTTGGTATGATCGATTCGTTGAAATATTTTCACCAGTTTTACTACTTAACCTGGCTCCAATGCAATGGCTCGATCAACTTAACAACCGTTAGATCTACGCGACAATTCCGATCCGGGCAAATGATGACTCGTTAGAAACCTTACGACGATGAGATTGTTTTGGTGCAATTATTTTGAACAAATAATCCCGTTTTAATAGTTTTTTAATGAAAAAATATTATAATAATCAATTAAATGACTTTTTTGTTCGGACTTTCACTAAAATAGGGCATGCGCCCCCCGTAAATTAGGAATGCATTTTTTCTCAAGCAATCCCTTCCCCAAGTAGTCACCGGTCATCATAAATTGCCAAAAAAATCAAAAAAGGCAATCAACACGAGGACTTCCCAAGAGGTCACCCATCTTAGTACTACTCTCGCCCAAGCACGCTTAACTGCAGAGTTCGATGGGTTCTGGTGCATTAGTCTTTGGTATGATCGATTCTTTGAAATATTTTCACCAGTTTACTACTTAACCTGGCTCCAATGCAATGGCTCGATCAACTTAACAACCGTTAGATCTACGCGACAATTCCGATCGGGCAAATGATGACTCGTTAGAAACCTTACGACGATGAGATTGTTTTGGTGCAATTATTTTGAACAAATAATCCCGTTTTAATAGTTTTTTAATGAAAAAATATTATAATAATCAATTAAATGACTTTTTTGTTCGGACTTTCACTAAAATAGGGCATGCCCCCCGTAAATTAGGAATGCATTTTTTCTCAAGCAATCCCTTCCCCAAGTAGTCACCGGTCATCATAAATTTCCAAAAATCAAAAAAGCAATCAACACGAGGACTTCCCAAGAGGTCACCCATCTTAGTACTACTCTCGCCCAAGCACGCTTAACTGCAGAGTTCTGATGGGTTCTGGTGCATTAGTCTTTGGTATGATCGATTGCTTTGAAATATTTTCACCATTTTTACTACTTAACCTGGCTCCAATGCAATGGCTCGATCAACTTAACAACCGTTAGATCTACGCGACAATTCCGATCCGGGCAAATGATGACTCGTTAGAAACCTTACGACGATGAGATTGTTTTGGTGCAATTATTTTGAACAAATAATCCCGTTTTAATAGTTTTTTAATGAAAAAATATTATAATAATCAATTAAATGACTTTTTTGTTCGGACTTTCACTAAAATATGGGCATGCGCCCCCCCCGTAAATTAGGAATGCATTTTTTTCTCAAGCAATCCCTTCCCCAAGTAGTCACCGGTCATCATAAATTGCCAAAAAAATCAAAAAAAGGCAATCAACACGAGGACTTCCCAAGAGGTCACCCATCTTAGTACTACTCTCGCCCAAGCACGCTTAACTGCAGAGTTACGATGGGTTCGGTGCATTAGTGCTTTGGTATGATCGATTCTTTGAAATATTTTCACCAGTTTTACTACTTAACCTGGCTCCAATGCAATGGCTCGATCAACTTAACAACCGTTAGATCTACGCGACAATTCCGATCCGGGCAAATGATGACTCGTTAGAAACCTTACGACGATGAGATTGTTTTGGTGCAATTATTTTGAACAAATAATCCCGTTTTAATAGTTTTTTAATGAAAAAATATTATAATAATCAATTAAATGACTTTTTTGTTCGGACTTTCACTAAAATAGGGCATGCGCCCCCCGTAAATTAGGAATGCATTTTTTTCTCAAGCAATCCCTTCCCCAAGTAGTAGTCATCATACCGGTCATCATAAATTGCCAAAAAAATCAAAAAAGGCAATCAACACGAGGACTTCCCAAGAGGTCACCCATCTTAGTACTACTCTCGCCCAAGCACGCTTAACTGCAGAGTTCTGATGGGTTCTGGTGCATTAGTGCTGGTATGATCGATTGCTGGAATTATTTTCACCAGTTTTACTACTTAACCTGGCTCCAATGCAATGGCTCGATCAACTTAACAACCGTTAGATCTACGCGACAATTCCGATCCGGGAAATGATATCTCGTTAGAAACCTTACGACGATGAGATTGTTTTGGTGCAATTATTTTGAACAAATAATCCCGTTTTAATAGTTTTTTAATGAAAAAATATTATAATAATCAATTAAATGACTTTTTTGTTGGACTTTCACTAAAATAGGGCATGCGCCCCCCGTAAATTAGGAATGCATTTTTTCTCAAGCAATCCCTTCCCCAAGTAGTCACCGGTCATCATAAATTGCAAAAAAAAATCAAAAAAGGCAATCAACACGAGGACTTCCCAAGAGGTCACCCATCTTAGTACTACTCTCGCCCAAGCACGCTTAACTGCAGAGTTCTGATGGGTTCTGGTGCATTAGTGCTGGTATGATCGATTGCTGAAATATTTTCACCAGTTTTACTACTTAACCTGGCTCCAATGCAATGGCTCGATCAACTTAACAACCGTTAGATCTACGCGACAATTCCGATCCGGGCAAATGATGACTCGTTAGAAACCTTACGACGATGAGATTGTTTTGGTGCAATTATTTTGAACAAATAATCCCGTTTTAATAGTTTTTTAATGAAAAAATATTATAATAATCAATTAAATGACTTTTTTGTTCGGACTTTCACTAAAATAGGGCATGCGCCCCAGTCAATTAGGAATGCATTTTTTCTCAAGCAATCCCTTCCCCAAGTAGTCACCGGTCATCATAAATTGCCAAAAAAAATTGCCAAAAAAATCAAAAAAAGGCAATCAACACGAGGACTTCCCAAGAGGTCACCCATCTTAGTACTACTCTCGCCCAAGCACGCTTAACTGCAGAGTTCTGATGGGTTCGGTGCATTAGTGCTTTGGTATGATCGATTCTTTGAAACCTTTTCACCAGTTTTACTACTTAGCCTGGCTCCAATGCAATGGCTCGATCAACTTAACGACCGTTAGATCTCCGCGAAAATTCCGATCCGGGCAAATGATGACTCGTTAGAAACCTTACGACGAGGAGATTGTTTTGGTGCAATTATTTTGAACAAATAATCCCGTTTTAATAGTTTTTTAATGAAAAAACATTATAATAATCAATTAAATGGCATTTTTGTTCGGACTTTCACTAAAATAGGGCATGTGCCCCCCCGTAAATTAGGAATGCATTTTTTTCTCAAGCAATCCCTTCCCTTCCCCAAGTAGTCACCGGTCATCATAAATTGCCAAAAAAATCAAAAAAGGCAATCAACACGAGGACTTCCCAAGAGGTCACCCATCTTAGTACTACTCTCGCCCAAGCACGCTTAACTGCAGAGTTCGATGGGTTCGGTGCATTAGTCTTGGTATGATCGATTGCTTGAAATATTTTCACCAGTTTTACTACTTAACCTGGCTCCAATGCAATGGCTCGATCAACTTAACAACCGTTAGATCTACGCGACAATTCGATCCGGGCAAATGATGACTCGTTAGAAACCTTACGACGATGAGATTGTTTTGGTGCAATTATTTTGAACAAATAATCCCGTTTTAATAGTTTTTTAATGAAAAAATATTATAATAATCAATTAAATGAATTTTTTGTTAGGACTTTCACTAAAATAGGGCATGCCCCCCGTAAATTAGGAATGCATTTTTTCTCAAGCAATCCCTTCCCAAGTAGTCACCGGTCATCATAAATTGCCACAAAAAATCAAAAAAAAGGCAATCAACACGAGGACTTCCCAAGAGGTCACCCATCTTAGTACTACTCTCGCCCAAGCACGCTTAACTGCAGAGTTCTGATGGGTTCTGGTGCATTAGTGCTGTAATGATCGATTGCTGAAATATTTTCACCAGTTTTACTACTTAACCTGGCTCCAATGCAATGGCTCGATCAACTTAACAACCGTTAGATCTACGCGACAATTCCGATCCGGGCAAATGATGACTCGTTAGAAACCTTACGACGATGAGATTGTTTTGGTGCAATTATTTTGAACAAATAATCCCGTTTTAATAGTTTTTTAATGAAAAAATATTATAATAATCAATTAAATGACTTTTTTGTTCGGACTTTCACTAAAATAGGGCATGCCCCCCCGTAAATTAGGAATGCATTTTTTTTCTCAAGCAATCCCTTCCCCAAGTAGTCACCGGTCATCATAAATTGCAAAAAAAAAATCAAAAAAGGCAATCAACACGAGGACTTCCCAAGAGGTCACCCATCTTAGTACTACTCTCGCCCAAGCACGCTTAACTGCAGAGTTCTGATGGGTTCTGGTGCATTAGTGCTGGTATGATCGATTGCTGAAATATTTTCACCAGTTTTACTACTTAACCTGGCTCCAATGCAATGGCTCGATCAACTTAACAACCGTTAGATCTACGCGACAATTCCGATCCGGGCAAATGATGACTCGTTAGAAACCTTACGACGATGAGATTGTTTTGGTGCAATTATTTTGAACAAATAATCCCGTTTTAATAGTTTTTTAATGAAAAAATATTATAATAATCAATTAAATGACTTTTTTGTTCGGACTTTCACTAAAATAGGGCATGCGCCCCCCGTAAATTAGGAATGCATTTTTTTCTCAAGCAATCCCTTCCCCAAGTAGTCACCGGTCATCATAAATTGCCAAAAAAATCAAAAAAAGGCAATCAACACGAGGACTTCCCAAGAGGTCACCCATCTTAGTACTACTCTCGCCCAAGCACGCTTAACTGCAGAGTTCTGATGGGTTCTGGTGCATTAGTGCTGGTATGATCGATTGCAAAAAATTTTTCACCAGTTTTACTACTTAACCTGGCTCCAATGCAATGGCTCGATCAACTTAACAACCGTTAGATCTACGCGACAATTCCGATCCGGGCAAATGATGACTCGTTAGAAACCTTACGACGATGAGATTGTTTTGGTGCAATTATTTTGAACAAATAATCCCGTTTTAATAGTTTTTTAATGAAAAAATATTATAATAATCAATTAAATGACTTTTTTGTTCGGACTTTCACTAAAATAGGGCATGCCCCCCCGTAAATTAGGAATGCATTTTTTTCTCAAGCAATCCCTTCCCCAAGTAGTCACCGGTCATCATAAATTGCCAAAAAAATCAAAAAAGGCAATCAACACGAGGACTTCCCAAGAGGTCACCCATCTTAGTACTACTCTCGCCCAAGCACGCTTAACTGCAGAGTTGATGGGTTCTGTACATTAGTGCTTTGGTATGATCGATTGCTTTGAAATATTTTCACCAGTTTTACTACTTAACCTGGCTCCAATGCAATGGCTCGATCAACTTAACAACCGTTAGATCTACGCGACAATTTCGATCCGGGCAAATGATGACTCGTTAGAAACCTTACGACGATGAGATTGTTTTGGTGCAATTATTTTGAACAAATAATCTCGTTTTAATAGTTTTTTAATGAAAAAATATTATAATAATCAATTAAATGACTTTTTTGTTCGGACTTTCACTAAAATAGGGCATGCCCCCCGTAAATTAGGAATGCATTTTTTCTCAAGCAATCCCTTCCCCAAGTAGTCACCGGTCATCATAAATTGCCAAAAAAATCAAAAAAGGCAATCAACACGAGGACTTCCCAAGAGGTCACCCATCTTAGTACTACTCTCGCCCAAGCACGCTTAATGCAGAGAGTTCTGATGGGTTCTGGTGCATTAGTGCTGGTATGATCGATTTCTGAAATATTTTCACCAGTTTTACTACTTAACCTGGCTCCAATGCAATGGCTCGATCAACTTAACAACCGTTAGATCTACGCGACAATTCCGATCCGGGCAAATGATGACTCGTTAGAAACCTTACGACGATGAGATTGTTTTGGTGCAATTATTTTGAACAAATAATCCCGTTTTAATAGTTTTTTAATGAAAAAATATTATAATAATCAATTAAATGACTTTTTTGTTCGGACTTTCACTAAAATAGGGCATGCCCCCCCCGTAAATTAGGAATGCATTTTTTTTCTCAAGCAATCCCTTCCCCAAGTAGTCATCGGTCATCATAAATTGCCAAAAAAATCAAAAAAGGCAATCAACACGAGGACTTCCCAAGAGGTCACCCATCTTAGTACTACTCTCGCCCAAGCACGCTTAACTGCAGAGTTCTGATGGGTTCTGGTGCATTAGTGCTGGTATGATCGATTGCTGAAATATTTTCACCAGTTTTACTACTTAACCTGGCTCCAATGCAATGGCTCGATCAACTTAACAACCGTTAGATCTACGCGACAATTCCGATCCGGGCAAATGATGACTCGTTAGAAACCTTACGACGATGAGATTGTTTTGGTGCAATTATTTTGAACAAATAATCCCGTTTTAATAGTTTTTTAATGAAAAAATATTATAATAATCAATTAAATGACTTTTTTGTTCGGACTTTCACTAAAATAGGGCATGCACCCCCCCGTAAATTAGGAATGCATTTTTTCTCAAGCAATCCCTTCCCCAAGTAGTCACCGGTCATCATAAATTGCCAAAAAAATCAAAAAAAGGCAATCAACACGAGGACTTCCCAAGAGGTCACCCATCTTAGTACTACTCTCGCCCAAGCACCCTTAATCGCAGAGTTGATGGGTTCGTGCATTAGTCTTTGGTATGATCGATTGTTGAAATATTTTCACCAGTTTTACTACTTAACCTGGCTCCAATGCAATGGCTCGATCAACTTAACAAACCGTTAGATCTACGCGACAATTCCGATCCGGGCAAATGATGACTCGTTAGAAACCTTACGACGATGAGATTGTTTTGGTGCAATTATTTTGAACAAATAATCCCGTTTTAATAGTTTTTTAATGAAAAAATATTATAATAATCAATTAAATGACTTTTTGTTCGGACTTTCACTAAAATAGGGCATGTGCCCCCCGTAAATTAGGAATGCATTTTTTTCTCAAGCAATCCCTTCCCCAAGTAGTCACCGGTCATCATAAATTGCCAAAAAAATCAAAAAGGCAATCAACACGAGGACTTCCCAAGAGGTCACCCATCTTAGTACTACTCTCGCCCAAGCACGCTTAACTGCAGAGTTCGATGGGTTGGTGCATTAGTGCTGGTATGATCGATTGCTGAAATATTTTCACCAGTTTTACTACTTAACCTGGCTCCAATGCAATGGCTCGATCAACTTAACAACCGTTAGATCTACGCGACAATTCCGATCCGGGAAATGATGACTCGTTAGAAACCTTACGACGATGAGATTGTTTTGGTGCAATTATTTTGAACAAATAATCCCGTTTTAATAGTTTTTTAATGAAAAAATATTATAATAATCAATTAAATGACTTTTTTGTTCGGACTTTCACTAAAATAGGGCATGCGCCCCCCGTAAATTAGGAATGCATTTTTTTCTCAAGCAATCCCTTCCCCAAGTAGTCACCGGTCATCATAAATTGCCAAAAAAAATCAAAAAAGGCAATCAACACGAGGACTTCCCAAGAGGTCACCCATCTTAGTACTACTCTCGCCCAAGCACGCTTAACTGCAGAGTTCTGATGGGTTCTGGTGCATTAGTGCTGGTATGATCGATTGCTGAAATATTTTCACCAGTTTTACTACTTAACCTGGCTCCAATGCAATGGCTCGATCAACTTAACAACCGTTAGATCTACGCGACAATTCCGATCCGGGCAAATGATGACTCGTTAGAAACCTTACGACGATGAGATTGTTTTGGTGCAATTATTTTGAACAAATAATCCCGTTTTAATAGTTTTTTAATGAAAAAATATTATAATAATCAATTAAATGACTTTTTTGTTCGGACTTTCACTAAAATAGGGCATGCGCACCCGTAAATTAGGAATGCATTTTTTTCTCAAGCAATCCCTTCCCCAAGTAGTCACCGGTCATCATAAATTGCCAAAAAAATCAAAAAAGGCAATCAACACGAGGACTTCCCAAGAGGTCACCCATCTTAGTACTACTCTCGCCAAGCACGCTTAACTGCAGAGTTCTGATGGGTTCTGGTGCATTAGTGTTGGTATGATCGATTGCTGAAATATTTTCACCAGTTTTACTACTTAACCTGGCTCCAATGCAATGGCTCGATCAACTTAACAACCGTTAGATCTACGCGACAATTCCGATCCGGGCAAATGATGACTCGTTAGAAACCTTACGACGATGAGATTGTTTTGGTGCAATTATTTTGAACAAATAATCCCGTTTTAATAGTTTTTTAATGAAAAAATATTATAATAATCAATTAAATGACTTTTTTGTTCGGACTTTCACTAAAATAGGGCATGCGCCCCCCCGTAAATTAGGAATGCATTTTTTTCTCAAGCAATCCCTTCCCCAAGTAGTCACCGGTCATCATAAATTGCCAAAAAATCAAAAAAGGCAATCAACACGAGGACTTCCCAAGAGGTCACCCATCTTAGTACTACTCTCGCCCAAGCACGCTTAACTGCAGAGTTGATGGGTTCTGGTGCATTAGTCTTTGGTATGATCGATTGCTGAAATATTTTCACCAGTTTTACTACTTAACCTGGCTCCAATGCAATGGCTCGATCAACTTAACAACCGTTAGATCTACGCGAAAATTCCGATCCGGGCAAATGATGACTCGTTAGAAACCTTACGACGATGAGATTGTTTTGGTGCAATTATTTTGAACAAATAATCCCGTTTTAATAGTTTTTTAATGAAAAAATATTATAATAATCAATTAAATGACTTTTTTGTTCGGACTTTCACTAAAATAGGGCATGCGCCCCCCCGTAAATTAGGAATGCATTTTTTTCTCAAGCAATCCCTTCCCCAAGTAGTCACCGGTCATCATAAATTGCCAAAAAAATCAAAAAAGGCAATCAACACGAGGACTTCCCAAGAGGTCACCCATCTTAGTACTACTCTCGCCCAAGCACGCTTAACTGCAGAGTTCTGATGGGTTCTGGTGCATTAGTGCTGGTATGATCGATTGCTGAAATATTTTCACCAGTTTTACTACTTAACCTGGCTCCAATGCAATGGCTCGATCAACTTAACAACCGTTAGATCTACGCGACAATTCCGATCCGGGAAATGATATCTCGTTAGAAACCTTACGACGATGAGATTGTTTTGGTGCAATTATTTTGAACAAATAATCCCGTTTTAATAGTTTTTTAATGAAAAAATATTATAATAATCAATTAAATGACTTTTTTGTTCGGACTTTCACTAAAATAGGGCATGCGCCCCCCGTAAATTAGGAATGCATTTTTTTCTCAAGCAATCCCTTCCCAAGTAGTCACCAAAATCAAAAAGGCAATCAACACGAGGACTTCCCAAGAGGTCACCCATCTTAGTACTACTCTCGCCCAAGCACGCTTAACTGCAGAGTTCTGATGGGTTCTGGTGCATTAGTGTTGGTATGATCGATTGCTGAAATATTTTCACCAGTTTTACTACTTAACCTGGCTCCAATGCAATGGCTCGATCAACTTAACAACGTTAGATCTACGCGACAATTCCGATCCGGGCAAATGATGACTCGTTAGAAACCTTACGACGATGAGATTGTTTTGGTGCAATTATTTTGAACAAATAATCCCGCTTTTTAATAGTTTTTTAATGAAAAAACATTATAATAATCAATTAAATGGCATTTTTGTTCGGACTTTCACTAAAAAAAGGGCACGTGCCCCCCCGTAAATTAGGACTGCATTTTTTCTCAAGCAATCCCTTCCCTAAGTAGTCACTGGTCATCAAAACGAAAAACGCAAGAAAAAACAAAAAAAAATTTGCCAAAAAAATCAAAAAAGGCAATCAACACGAGGACTTCCCAAGAGGTCACCCATCTTAGTACTACTCTCGCCCAAGCACGCTTAACTGCAGAGTTCTGATGGGTTCTGGTGCATTAGTGCTGGTATGATCGATTGCTGAAACTATTTCACCAGTTTTACTACTTAGCCTGGCTCCAATGCAATGGCTCGATCAACTTAACAACCGTTAGATCTACGCGACAATTCCGATCCGGGAAATGATGACTCGTTAGAAACCTTACGACGAGGAGATTGTTTTGGTGCAATTATTTTGAACAAATAATCCCGTTTTAATAGTTTTTTAATGAAAAAACATTATAATAATCAATTAAATGGCATTTTTGTTCGGACTTTCACTAAAAAAAGGGCACGTGCCCCCCCGTAAATTAGGACTGCATTTTTTCTCAAGCAATCCCTTCCCCAAGTAGTCACCGGTCATCATAAATTGCCAAAAAAAATCAAAAAAGGCAATCAACACGAGGACTTCCCAAGAGGTCACCCATCTTAGTACTACTCTCGCCCAAGCACGCTTAACTGCAGAGTTCTGATGGGTTCTGGTGCATTAGTGCTGGTATGATCGATTGCTGAAATATTTTCACCAGTTTTACTACTTAACCTGGCTCCAATGCAATGGCTCGATCAACTTAACAACCGTTAGATCTACGCGACAATTCCGATCCGGGCAAATGATGACTCGTTAGAAACCTTACGACGATGAGATTGTTTTGGTGCAATTATTTTGAACAAATAATCTCGTTTTAATAGTTTTTTAATGAAAAAATATTATAATAATCAATTAAATGACTTTTTTGTTCGGACTTTCACTAAAATAGGGCATGCGCCCCCCGTAAATTAGGAATGCATTTTTTCTCAAGCAATCCCTTCCCCAAGTAGTCACCGGTCATCAAAACGAAAAACGCAAGAAAAAACAAAAAAAAATTTGCCAAAAAAATCAAAAAAAGGCAATCAACACGAGGACTTCCCAAGAGGTCACCCATCTTAGTACTACTCTCGCCCAAGCACGCTTAACTGCAGAGTTCTGATGGGTTCTGGTGCATTAGTGCTGGTATGATCGATTGCTGAAATATTTTCACCAGTTTTACTACTTAACCTGGCTCCAATGCAATGGCTCGATCAACTTAACAACCGTTAGATCTACGCGACAATTCCGATCCGGGCAAATGATGACTCGTTAGAAACCTTACGACGATGAGATTGTTTTGGTGCAATTATTTTGAACAAATAATCCCGTTTTAATAGTTTTTTAATGAAAAAATATTATAATAATCAATTAAATGACTTTTTTGTTCGGACTTTCACTAAAATAGGGCATGCGCCCCCCGTAAATTAGGAATGCATTTTTTTCTCAAGCAATCCCTTCCCCAAGTAGTCACCGGTCATCATAACATAAAACGCAAACAAATTAAAAAAAAAAAAAAAATCAAAAAAGGCAATCAACACGAGGACTTCCCAAGAGGTCACCCATCTTAGTACTACTCTCGCCCAAGCACCCTAAACTGCAGAGTTCTGATGGGTTCTGGTGCATTAGTGCTGGTATGATCGATTGCTGAAATATTTTCACCAGTTTTACTACTTAACCTGGCTCCAATGCAATGGCTCGATCAACTTAACAACCGTTAGATCTACGCGACAATTCCGATCCGGGCAAATGATGACTCGTTAGAAACCTTACGACGATGAGATTGTTTTGGTGCAATTATTTTGAACAAATAATCCCGCTTTTAATAGTTTTTTAATGAAAAAATATTATAATAATCAATTAAATGACTTTTTTGTTCGGACTTTCACTAAAATAGGCATGCGCCCCGTAAATTAGGAATGCATTTTTTTCTCAAGCAATCCCTTCCCAAGTAGTAGTCATCGGTCATCATAAATTGCCAAAAAAATCAAAAAGGCAATCAACACGAGGACTTCCCAAGAGGTCACCCATCTTAGTACTACTCTCGCCCAAGCACGCTTAACTGCAGAGTTCTGATGGGTTCTGGTGCATTAGTGCTGGTATGATCGATTGTTGAAATATTTTCACCAGTTTTACTACTTAACCTGGCTCCAATGCAATGGCTCGATCAACTTAACAACCGTTAGATCTACGCGACAATTCCGATCCGGGAAAATGATGACTCGTTAGAAACCTTACGACGATGAGATTGTTTTGGTGCAATTATTTTGAACAAATAATCCCGTTTTAATAGTTTTTTAATGAAAAAATATTATAATAATCAATTAAATGACTTTTTTGTTGGACTTTCACTAAAATAGGCATGCCCCCCGTAAATTAGGAATGCATTTTTTTCTCAAGCAATCCCTTCCCCAAGTAGTCACCGGTCATCATAAATTGCCAAAAAAATCAAAAAAGCAATCAACACGAGGACTTCCCAAGAGGTCACCCATCTTAGTACTACTCTCGCCCAAGCACGCTTAACTGCAGAGTTCTGATGGGTTCTGGTGCATTAGTGCTGGTATGATCGATTGCTGAAATATTTTCACCAGTTTTACTACTTAACCTGGCTCCAATGCAATGGCTCGATCAACTTAACAACCGTTAGATCTACGCGACAATTCCGATCCGGGAAAATGATGACTCGTTAGAAACCTTACGACGATGAGATTGTTTTGGTGCAATTATTTTGAACAAATAATCCCGTTTTAATAGTTTTTTAATGAAAAAATATTATAATAATCAATTAAATGACTTTTTTGTTCGGACTTTCACTAAAATAGGGCATGCGCCCCCCGGAAATTAGGAATGCATTTTTTTCTCAAGCAATCCCTTCCCCAAGTAGTCACCGGTCATCATAAATTGCCAAAAAAATCAAAAAAGGCAATCAACACGAGGACTTCCCAAGAGGTCACCCATCTTAGTACTACTCTCGCCCAAGCACGCTTAACTGCAGAGTTCTGATGGGTTCTGGTGCATTAGTGCTGGTATGATCGATTGCTGAAATATTTTCACCAGTTTTACTACTTAACCTGGCTCCAATGCAATGGCTCGATCAACTTAACAACCGTTAGATCTACGCGAAAATTCCGATCCGGGCAAATGATGACTCGTTAGAAACCTTACGACGATGAGATTGTTTTGGTGCAATTATTTTGAACAAATAATCCCGTTTTAATAGTTTTTTAATGAAAAATATTATAATAATCAATTAAATGACTTTTTTGTTTGGACTTTCACTAAAATAGGGCATGCCCCCCCGTAAATTAGGAATGCATTTTTTTTCTCAAGCAATCCCTTCCCCAAGTAGTCACCGGTCATCATAAATTGCAAAAAAAATAATCAAAAAAGGCAATCAACACGAGGACTTCCCAAGAGGTCACCCATCTTAGTACTACTCTCGCCCAAGCACGCTTAACGCAGAGTTCGATGGGTTCTGGTGCATTAGTGCTGGTATGATCGACTGAAATATTTTCACCAGTTTTACTACTTAACCTGGCTCCAATGCAATGGCTCGATCAACTTAACAACCGTTAGATCTACGCGACAATTCCGATCCGGGAAATGATGACTCGTTAGAAACCTTACGACGATGAGATTGTTTTGGTGCAATTATTTTGAACAAATAATCCCGTTTTAATAGTTTTTTAATGAAAAAATATTATAATAATCAATTAAATGACTTTTTTGTTCGGACTTTCACTAAAATAGGGCATGCGCCCCCGTAAATTAGGAATGCATTTTTTTCTCAAGCAATCCCTTCCCCAAGTAGTCACCGGTCATCATAACATAATAAATTGCCAAAAAATCAAAAAGGCAATCAACACGAGGACTTCCCAAGAGGTCACCCATCTTAGTACTACTCTCGCCCAAGCACGCTTAATCTGTAGAGTTCTGATGGGTTCTGGTGCATTAGTGCTGGTATGATCGATTGCTGAAATATTTTCACCAGTTTTACTACTTAACCTGGCTCCAATGCAATGGCTCGATCAACTTAACAACCGTTAGATCTACGCGACAATTCCGATCCGGGCAAATGATGACTCGTTAGAAACCTTACGACGATGAGATTGTTTTGGTGCAATTATTTTGAACAAATAATCTCGTTTTAATAGTTTTTTAATGAAAAAATATTATAATAATCAATTAAATGACTTTTTTGTTCGGACTTTCACTAAAATAGGGCATGCGCCCCCCTAAATTAGGAATGCATTTTTTTCTCAAGCAATCCCTTCCCAAGTAGTCAGTCACCGGTCATCATAAATTGCCAAAAAAATCAAAAAAGGCAATCAACACGAGGACTTCCCAAGAGGTCACCCATCTTAGTACTACTCTCGCCCAAGCACGCTTAACTGCAGAGTTCTGATGGGTTCTGGTGCATTAGTGCTGGTATGATCGATTGCTGAAATATTTTCACCAGTTTTACTACTTAACCTGGCTCCAATGCAATGGCTCGATCAACTTAACAACCGTTAGATCTACGCGACAATTTCGATCCGGGCAAATGATGACTCGTTAGAAACCTTACGACGATGAGATTGTTTTGGTGCAATTATTTTGAACAAATAATCCCGTTTTAATAGTTTTTTAATGAAAAAATATTATAATAATCAATTAAATGACTTTTTTGTTCGGACTTTCACTAAAATAGGGCATGCATGCGCCCGGAAATTAGGAATGCATTTTTTTCTCAAGCAATCCCTTTCCCAAGTAGTCACCGTCATCATCATAAATTTAAAAAAAAAAAAAAATCAAAAAAGGCAATCAACACGAGGACTTCCCAAGAGGTCACCCATCTTAGTACTACTCTCGCCCAAGCACCCTTAACTGCAGAGTTCTGATGGGTTCTGGTGCATTAGTGCTGGTATGATCGATTGCTGAAATATTTTCACCAGCTTTACTACTTAACCTGGCTCCAATGCAATGGCTCGATCAACTTAACAACCGTTAGATCTACGCGACAATTCCGATCCGGGCAAATGATGACTCGTTAGAAACCTTACGACGATGAGATTGTTTTGGTGCAATTATTTTGAACAAATAATCCCGTTTTAATAGTTTTTTAATGAAAAAATATTATAATAATCAATTAAATGACTTTTTTGTTCGGACTTTCACTAAAATAGGGCATGCACCCCCCGTAAATTAGGAATGCATTTTTTTCTCAAGCAATCCCTTCCCCAAGTAGTCACCGGTCATCATAAATTGCCAAAAAAATCAAAAAAGGCAATCAACACGAGGACTTCCCAAGAGGTCACCCATCTTAGTACTACTCTCGCCCAAGCACGCTTAATCGCAGAGTTCGATGGGTTCTGGTGCATTAGTGCTGATATGATCAATTGCTGAAAGATTTTCACCAGTTTTACTACTTAACCTGGCTCCAATGCAATGGCTTGATCAACTTAACAACCGTTAGATCTACGCGACAATTCCGATCCGGGCAAATGATGACCCGTTAGAAACCTTACGACGATGAGATTGTTTTGGTGCAATTATTTTGAACAAATAATCCCGTTTTAATAGTTTTTTAATGAAAAATATTATAATAATCAATTAAATGACTTTTTTGTTCGGACTTTCACTAAAATAGGGCATGCGCCCCCCGTAAATTAGGAATGCATTTTTTTCTCAAGCAATCCCTCCCCAAGTAATCACCGGTCATCATAAATTGCCAAAAAAATTAAAAAAGGCAATCAAAACAAGGACTTCAATCCAAGAGGTCACCCCAAGAGGTACTACTCTCTCGCCCAAGCACGCTTAATCTGCAGAGTTCTGATGGGTTCTGGTGCATTAGTGCTGGTATGATCGATTGCTGAAACTATTTCTCAGGTTTTTCTACTTAACCTGTCTCCAATGCAATTGGCTCGATCAACTTAACAACCGTTAGATCTACGCGACAATTCCGATCCGGCAAATGATATCTCGTTAGAAACCTTACGACGATGAGATTGTTTTGGTGCAATTATTTTGAACAAATAATCCCGTTTTAATAGTTTTTTAATGAAAAAATATTATAATAATCAATTAAATGACTTTTTTGTTCGGACTTTCACTAAAATAGGGCATGCGCCCCCGTAAATTAGGAATGCATTTTTTTCTCAAGCAATCCCTTACCCAAGTAGTCACCGGTCATCATAAATTGCCAAAAAAATCAAAAAGGCAATCAACACGAGGACTTCCCAAGAGGTCACCCATCTTAGTACTACTCTCGCCCAAGCACGCTTAATCTGCAGAGTTTCGATGGGTTCGTGCATTAGTGCTGGTATGATCGATTGCTGAAATATTTTCACCAGTTTTACTACTTAACCTGGCTCCAATGCAATGGCTCGATCAACTTAACGACCGTTAGATCTACGCGAAAATTCCGATCCGGGCAAATGATGACTCGTTAGAAACCTTACGACGATGAGATTGTTTTGGTGCAATTATTTTGAACAAATAATCCCGTTTTAATAGTTTTTTAATGAAAAAATATTGTAATAATCAATTAAATGACTTTTTTGTTTCGGACTTTCACTAAAATAGGGCATGCGCCCCGTAAATTAGGAATGCATTTTTTTCTCAAGCAATCCCTTCCCAAGTAGTCACCGGTCATCATAAATTGCAAACAAATTAAAAAAAAAAAATCAAAAAGGCAATCAACACGAGGACTTCCCAAGAGGTCACCCATCTTAGTACTACTCTCGCCCAAGCACGCTTAATGCAGAGTTCGATGGGTTCGTGCATTAGTGCTGGTATGATCGATTGCTTGAAATATTTTCACCAGTTTTACTACTTAACCTGGCTCCAATGCAATGGCTCGATCAACTTAACAACCGTTAGATCTACGCGACAATTCCGATCCGGGCAAATGATGACTCGTTAGAAACCTTACGACGATGAGATTGTTTTGGTGCAATTATTTTGAACAAATAATCCCGTTTTAATAGTTTTTTAATGAAAAATATTATAATAATCAATTAAATGACTTTTTTGTTCGGACTTTCACTAAAATAGGGCATGCACCCCCCCGTAAATTAGGAATGCAGTTTTTTCTCAAGCAATCCCTTCCCCAAGTAGTCACCGGTCATCATAAATTGCCAAAAAAATCAAAAAAGGCAATCAACACGAGGACTTCCCAAGAGGTCACCCATCTTAGTACTACTCTCGCCCAAGCACGCTTAACTGCAGAGTTCTGATGGGTTCTGGTGCATTAGTGCTGGTATGATCGATTCTTCTGAAATATTTTCACCAGCTTTTACTACTTAACCTGGCTCCAATGCAATGGCTCGATCAACTTAACAACCGTTAGATCTACGCGACAATTCCGATCCGGGAAATGATGACTCGTTAGAAACCTTACGACGATGAGATTGTTTTGGTGCAATTATTTTGAACAAATAATCCCGTTTTAATAGTTTTTTAATGAAAAATATTATAATAATCAATTAAATGACTTTTTTGTTCGGACTTTCACTAAAATAGGGCATGCGCCCCCCGTAAATTAGGAATGCATTTTTTCTCAAGCAATCCCTTCCCCAAGTAGTCACCGGTCATCATAACATAAAACGCAAACAAATTAAAAAAAAAAATTGCCAAAAAAATCAAAAAAGGCAATCAACACGAGGACTTCCCAAGAGGTCACCCATCTTAGTACTACTCTCGCCCAAGCACGCTTAATTGCAGAGTTCTGATGGGTTCTGGTGCATTAGTGCTGGTATGATCGATTGCTGAAATATTTTCACCAGTTTTACTACTTAACTTGGCTCCAATGCAATGGCTCGATCAACTTAACAACCGTTAGATCTACGCGAAAATTCCGATCCGGGCAAATGATGACTCGTTAGAAACCTTACGACGATGAGATTGTTTTGGTGCAATTATTTTGAACAAATAATCCCGTTTTAATAGTTTTTTAATGAAAAAATATTATAATAATCAATTAAATGACTTTTTTGTTCGGACTTTCACTAAAATAGGCATGCGCCCCGTAAATTAGGAATGCATTTTTTCTCAAGCAATCCCTTCCCAAGTAGTCACCGGTCATCATAAATTGCCAAAAAAATGCCAAAAAAAAAGGCAATCAACACGAGGACTTCCCAAGAGGTCACCCATCTTAGTACTACTCACGCCCAAGCACGCTTAATCAGCAGAGTTCTTGATGGGTTCTGTGCATTAGTGCTGGTATGATCGATTGCTGAAATATTTTCACCAGTTTTACTACTTAACCTGGCTCCAATGCAATGGCTCGATCAACTTAACAACCGTTAGATCTACGCGACAATTCCGATCCGGGAAAATGATGACTCGTTAGAAACCTTACGACGATGAGATTGTTTTGGTGCAATTATTTTGAACAAATAATCCCGTTTTAATAGTTTTTTAATGAAAAATATTATAATAATCAATTAAATGACTTTTTTGTTCGGACTTTCACTAAAATAGGGCATGCGCCCCCCGTAAATTAGGAATGCATTTTTTTCTCAAGCAATCCCTTCCCCAAGTAGTCACCGGTCATCATAAATTGCCAAAAAAATCAAAAAAGCAATCAACACGAGGACTTCCCAAGAGGTCACCCATCTTAGTACTACTCTCGCCAAGCACGCTTAATCTGCAGAGTTCGATGGGTTCGTGCATTAGTGCTGGTATGATCGATTGCTTGAAATATTTTCACCAGTTTTACTACTTAACCTGGCTCCAATGCAATGGCTCGATCAACTTAACAACCGTTAGATCTACGCGACAATTCCGATCGGGCAAATGATGACTCGTTAGAAACCTTACGACGATGAGATTGTTTTGGTGCAATTATTTTGAACAAATAATCCCGCTTTTAATAGTTTTTTAATGAAAAAATATTATAATAATCAATTAAATGACTTTTTTGTTCGGACTTTCACTAAAATAGGCATGCGCACCCGTAAATTAGGAATGCATTTTTTTCTCAAGCAATCCCTTCCCAAGTAGTCACCGGTCATCATAAATTGCCAAAAAAATCAAAAAAGGCAATCAACACGAGGACTTCCCAAGAGGTCACCCATCTTAGTACTACTCTCGCCCAAGCACGCTTAACTGCAGAGTTCTGATGGGTTCTGGTGCATTAGTGCTGGTATGATCGATTGCTGAAATATTTTCACCAGTTTTACTACTTAACCTGGCTCCAATGCAATGGCTCGATCAACTTAACAACCGTTAGATCTACACGACAATTCGATCCGGCAAATGATGACTCGTTAGAAACCTTACGACGATGAGATTGTTTTGGTGCAATTATTTTGAACAAATAATCCCGTTTTAATAGTTTTTTAATGAAAAAATATTATAATAATCAATTAAATGACTTTTTTGTTCGGACTTTCACTAAAATAGGGCATGCGCCCCCCGGAAATTAGGAATGCATTTTTTTCTCAAGCAATCCCTTCCCCAAGTAGTCACCGGTCATCATAAATTGCCAAAAAAATCAAAAAAGGCAATCAACACGAGGACTTCCCAAGAGGTCACCCATCTTAGTACTACTCTCGCCCAAGCACGCTTAACTGCAGAGTTCTGATGGGTTCTGGTGCATTAGTGCTGGTATGATCGATTGTTGAAATATTTTCACCAGTTTTACTACTTAACCTGGCTCCAATGCAATGGCTCGATCAACTTAACAACCGTTAGATCTACGCGACAATTCCGATCCGGGCAAATGATGACTCGTTAGAAACCTTACGACGACGATGAGATTGTTTTGGTGCAATTATTTTGAACAAATAATCCGTTTTAATAGTTTTTTAATGAAAAAATATTATAATAATCAATTAAATGACTTTTTTGTTCGGACTTTCACTAAAATAGGGCATGCGCCCCCGTAAATTAGGAATGCATTTTTTCTCAAGCAATCCCTTTCCCAAGTAGTCACCGGTCATCATAAATTGCCAAAAAAATCAAAAAGGCAATCAACACGAGGACTTCCCAAGAGGTCACCCATCTTAGTACTACTCTCGCCCAAGCACCCTTAATCGCAGTAGTTCGATGGGTTCGGGTGCATTAGTGCTGGTATGATCGATTCTTTGAAATATTTTCACCAGTTTTACTACTTAACCTGGCTCCAATGCAATGGCTCGATCAACTTAACAACCGTTAGATCTACGCGACAATTCCGATCCGGCAAATGATGACGTTAGAAACATTACGACGATGAGATTGTTTTGGTGCAATTATTTTGAACAAATAATCCCGTTTTAATAGTTTTTTAATGAAAAAATATTATAATAATCAATTAAATGACTTTTTTGTTTGGACTTTCACTAAAATAGGGCATGCCCCCCGTAAATTAGGAATGCATTTTTTCTCAAGCAATCCCTTCCCCAAGTAGTCACCGGTCATCATAAATTGCCAAAAAAAATCAAAAAAGGCAATCAACACGAGGACTTCCCAAGAGGTCACCCATCTTAGTACTACTCGCCCAAGCACGCTTAACAGCAGAGTTCGATGGGTTCGGTGCATTAGTGCCGGTATGATCGATTCTTTGAAATATTTTCACCAGTTTTTACTACTTAACCTTGCTCCAATGCAATGGCTCGATCAACTTAACGACCGTTAGATCTACGCGAAAATTCCGATCCGGGCAAATGATGACTCGTTAGAAACCTTACGACGATGAGATTGTTTTGGTGCAATTATTTTGAACAAATAATCCCGTTTTAATAGTTTTTTAATGAAAAAATATTATAATAATCAATTAAATGACTTTTTTGTTCGGACTTTCACTAAAATAGGGCATGCGCCCCCCGTAAATTAGGAATGCATTTTTTTCTCAAGCAATCCCTTCCCCAAGTAGTCACCGGTCATCATAAATTGCCAAAAAAATCAAAAAAAAAAGGCAATCAACACGAGGACTTCCCAAGAGGTCACCCATCTTAGTACTACTCTCGCCCAAGCACGCTTAACGCAGAGTTCGATGGGTTCGTGCATTAGTGCTGGTATGATCGATTGCTGAAATATTTTCACCAGCTTTACTACTTAACCTGGCTCCAATGCAATGGCTCGATCAACTTAACAACCGTTAGATCTACGCGACAATTCCGATCCGGGAAATGATGACTCGTTAGAAACCTTACGACGATGAGATTGTTTTGGTGCAATTATTTTGAACAAATAATCCCGTTTTAATAGTTTTTTAATGAAAAAATATTATAATAATCAATTAAATGACTTTTTTGTTCGAACTTTCACTAAAATAGGGCATGAGCCCCCCGGAAATTAGGAATGCATTTTTTCTCAAGCAATCCCTTCCCAAGTAGTCACCTGGTCATCATAAACGCAAACAAATTAAAAAAAAAAAATCAAAAAAGGCAATCAACACGAGGACTTCCCAAGAGGTCACCCATCTTAGTACTACTCTACCAAGCACGCTTAATCGCAGAGTTCGATGGGTTCGTGGTGCATTAGTGCTGGTATGATCGATTGTTAAATATTTTCACCAGCTTTTACTACTTAACCTGGCTCCAATGCAATGGCTCGATCAACTTAACAACCGTTAGATCTACGCGACAATTCCGATCCGGGAAAATGATGACTCGTTAGAAACCTTACGACGATGAGATTGTTTTGGTGCAATTATTTTGAACAAATAATCCCGTTTTAATAGTTTTTTAATGAAAAAATATTATAATAATCAATTAAATGACTTTTTTGTTCTGGACTTTCACTAAAATAGGCATGCGCTTCCGTAAATTAGGACTGCATTTTTTCTCAAGCAATCCCTTCCCTAAGTAGTCACTGGTCATCAAAACGAAAAACGCAAGAAAAAACAAAAAAAAATTTGCCAAAAAAATCAAAAAAAGGCAATCAACACGAGGACTTCCCAAGAGGTCACCCATCTTAGTACTACTCTCGCCCAAGCACGCTTAACTGCAGAGTTCTGATGGGTTCTGGTGCATTAGTGCTGGTATGATCGATTGCTGAAATATTTTCACCAGTTTTACTACTTAACCTTGCTCCAATGCAATGGCTCGATCAACTTAACAACCGTTAGATCTACGCGAAAATTCCGATCCGGGCAAATGATGACTCGTTAGAAACCTTACGACGATGATGAGATTGTTTTGGTGCAATTATTTTGAACAAATAATCCCGTTTTAATAGTTTTTTAATGAAAAATATTATAATAATCAATTAAATGACTTTTTTGTTCGGACTTTCACTAAAATAGGGCATGCGCCCGTAAATTAGGAATGCATTTTTTCTCAAGCAATCCCTTCCCCAAGTAGTCACCGGGTCATCATAAATTGCCAAAAAAATCAAAAAAGGCAATCAACACGAGGACTTCCCAAGAGGTCACCCATCTTAGTACTACTCTCGCCCAAGCACGCTTAACTGCAGAGTTCTGATGGGTTCTGGTATGATCGATTGCTGAAACTATTTCTCAGGTTTTTCTACTTAACCTGGCTCCAATGCAATGGCTCGATCAACTTAACAACCGTTAGATCTCCGCGACAATTCCGATCCGGGCAAATGATGACTCGTTAGAAACCTTACGGCGAGGAGATTGTTTTGGTGCAATTAATTCGAACAAATAATCCCGTTTTAATAGTTTTTTAATGAAAAATCATTAAAATAATCAATCAAATGACTTTTTTGTTTAGGACTTTCACTAAAATAGCATATGCTACCCCGTAAATTAGGAATGCAGTTTTTCTCAAGCAATCCCTTCCCCAAGTAGTCACCGGTCATCATAAATTGCCAAAAAAATCAAAAAAGGCAATCAACACGAGGACTTCCCAAGAGGTCACCCATCTTAGTACTACTCGCCCAAGCACGCTTAATCGCAGAAGTTCGATGGGTTCGGGTGCATTAGTGCTGGTATGATCGATTGTTGAAATATTTTCACCGCTTTTACTACTTAACCTTGCTCCAATGCAATGGCTCGATCAACTTAACAACCATTAGATCTACGCGACAATTCCGATCCGGGCAAATGATGACTCGTTAGAAACTTTACGACGATGAGATTGTTTTGGTGCAATTATTTTGAACAAATAATCCCGTTTTAATAGTTTTTTAATGAAAAATTATTATAATAATTAATTAAATGACTTTTTTGTTCGGACTTTCACTAAAATAGGGCATGCGCCCCGTAAATTAGGAATGCAGTTTTTTCTCAAGCAATCCCTTCCCCAAGTAGTCACCGGTCATCATAAATTTCCAAAAAAATCAAAAAGGCAATCAACACGAGGACTTCCCAAGAGGTCACCCATCTTAGTACTACTCTCGCCCAAGCACGCTTAACTGCAGAGTTCTGATGGGTTCGTGCATTAGTGCTGGTATGATCGATTCTGAAATATTTTCACCAGCTTTTACTACTTAACCTGGCTCCAATGCAATGGCTCGATCAACTTAACAAACCGTTAGATCTACGCGACAATTCCGATCCGGCAAATGATGACTCGTTAGAAACCTTACGACGATGAGATTGTTTTGGTGCAATTATTTTGAACAAATAATCCCGTTTTAATAGTTTTTTAATGAAAAATATTATAATAATCAATTAAATGACTTTTTTGTTCGGACTTTCACTAAAATAGGGTATGCGCACCCGTAAATTAGGAATGCATTTTTTTCTCAAGCAATCCCTTCCCCAAGTAGTCACCGGTCAACATAAATTGCCAAAAAAATCAAAAAAGGCAATCAACACGAGGACTTCCCAAGAGGTCACCCATCCTAGTACTACTCGCCCAAGCACGCTTAACTGCGGAGTTCTAATGGGATCCGGTGCATTAGTGCTGGTATGATCGATTCATTTGAAATATTTTCACCAGTTTTACTACTTAACCTGGCTCCAATGCAATGGCTCGATCAACTTAACGACCGTTAGATCTACGCGAAAATTCCGATCCGGGCAAATGATGACTCGTTAGAAACCTTACGACGATGAGATTGTTTTGGTGCAATTATTTTGAACAAATAATCCCGTTTTAATAGTTTTTTAATGAAAAAATATTATAATAATCAATTAAATGACTTTTTTGTTCGGACTTTCACTAAAATAGGGCATGCTACCGTAAATTAGGAATGCATTTTTTCTCAAGCAATCCCTTCCCCAAGTAGTCACCGGTCATCATAAATTGCCAAAAAAATCAAAAAAGCAATCAACACGAGGACTTCCCAAGAGGTCACCCATCTTAGTACTACTCTCGCTTCAAGCACCCTTAACTCGCAGAAGTTCGATGGGTTCTGGTGCATTAGTGCTTGGTATGATCGATTGCTGAAATATTTTCACCAGTTTTACTACTTAACCTTGCTCCAATGCAATGGCTCGATCAACTTAACAACCGTTAGATCTACGCGAAAATTCCGATCCGGGCAAATGATGACTCGTTAGAAACCTTACGACGATGAGATTGTTTTGGTGCAATTATTTTGAACAAATAATCCCGTTTTAATAGTTTTTTAATGAAAAATATTATAATAATCAATTAAATGACTTTTTTGTTAGGACTTTCACTAAAATAGCATGCGCCTCGTAAATTAGGAATGCATTTTTTCTCAAGCAATCCCTTCCCAAGTAGTCACCTGGTCATCATAAATTGCCAAAAAAATCAAAAAAGGCAATCAACACGAGGACTTCCCAAGAGGTCACCCATCTTAGTACTACTCTCGCCCAAGCACGCATAATCGCAGAGTTCGATGGGTTCGTGCATTAGTGCTGGTATGATCGATTGCTGAAATATTTTCACCAGTTTTACTACTTAACCTGGCTCCAATGCAATGGCTCGAACAACTTAACAACCGTTAGATCTACGCGACAATTCCGATCCGGGCAAATGATGACTCGTTAGAAACCTTATGACGATGAGATTGTTTTGGTGCAATTATTTTGAACAAATAATCCCGTTTTAATAGTTTTTTAATGAAAAAATATTATAATAATCAATATTATGAAAACTAAAGATAAACAAAATCTTACAAAGTTAAAAATTACATACTAGGCAAGCGAGCGACAAGCTGTGCCGCTAGCCCTTTTTGAATAGCAAAACCTATCCTATTAAAAATAAAATCTCGTGAGCCAGGGGTCATTACATTGCTGCGTATGACTTTCTGGACCCTCTTGAGTAGTCCAACTGCTTCTGGAGCCAAATAGCCAAAAGTATCAAAAGCAAAGGGGACGAAAGCATGCCCATTGTCAACACATGCTTTCTCATGCTTCAATATCTTACCGAGGCAGACCTTTAGCGCCGCTCGCCCGATCGTAAAGGTGCCATGTCCAATGACTACCAAAGGAGATACCGGTGAGGTCAACACATGTGTGTTTCCCATTAGCCCATCCAAAAATAAGAACATCAGCTGGTCTTAGTGTCGATCTCCTTCAAGTGGGTCTCACAGAAATGCACATGTGCTTCTTTCTTTGCCGAAATGCTAGACCTCCACAAGACATCATACAAGATATCCCTCACATGATCATGTCTATATTTATAACCAGGGTCTACTTTACAATGAACCGCATGTTCACCATATGAATCCAAGCAACCCGTGATGCAAGCAGGTGGCGAGAGTCGAGGGATAAAGCGGGATCATTAACCCGTATTTGAGGATAGACCGGTACTCCAAAGGAGACATCTTCTCCATTTGACCCCTCAATCGTAATAGCAGAAGAAAATCTTGGGCATGTGTCTTTGCAAACAACCAAAAACCGCTTTCGTCTCTCCGTTAGCATGTAAACTCTATCAATGTCCTTAACCACTTTACCAAAAAGAGCACTCGCCAAGATGCTTTGTGCTTTAGGGGGGGCGTTGTCTTTATTGGTGAAGTTGTTAAGATCAAAATCAGGAAGAGTCACTTGTAACGTTTCCAAAGCCTTATTAAAATTATCATCCATACCGTCCACACCACTACTCCTCAATATGTGATCCTGTAATCCCCAAGATTGCACACGTGAAGCCACAAAAACATACTCGACGCCTCCCTAGTGTAAAGTCCAAGACCTCCATATCTCGATAGGTAGAGTAGATAGTCTCCACCGTAGCTCTCCAAAGAACGGCCCCCACACACCACGATGCCTTCCACCACTTCTCGTAAGTTTCTCTATCAAATATATCTACCGCCTCCATAATATAGTCTGGGTGACAAATAATAAGGCCAAAAAGCACTTGGAGATACCCATACACGTTCGTAAAGCAAAGAATTCACTTTGAGGATCATGGAGCTTGGATAAAATCTCGCATCAAATCCATCGCTTTTTCACCCTCTTAATGGCAAGGCCCTTCACAAAACCATCGTCGAGGCTAATCGCACCACCTAATAGTTTGACTCCCTTATCTGGGTCTTGAGATTTCGACAGGAAACATCCCATCACTTATCCTTCGTCCATCACAAGAGGGCCAAAATATTTCAGTTTTCTTAATATTCAGTATAAGCCCCAGCGCAGGCCCTTCTGTTTTGATAATAGTGAGTGCTTTTGCCACTTCTTCTGGTGCATTAGTGCTGGTATAATCAATTAAATGACTTTTTTGTTCGGACTTTCACTAAAATAGGGCATGCGCCCCCCGTAAATTAGGAATGCATTTTTTTCTCAAGCAATCCCTTCCCCAAGTAGTCACCGGTCATCATAAATTGCCAAACAAATTGCCAAAAAAATCAAAAAAGTCAATCAACACGAGAACTTCCCAAGAGGTCACCCATCTTAGTACTACTCTCGCCCAAGCACGCTTACCTGCAGAGTTCTGATGGGTTCTGGTGCATTAGTGCTGGTATGATCGATTGCTGAAATATTTTCACCAGTTTTACTACTTAACCTGGCTCCAATGCAATGGCTCGATCAACTTAACAACCGTTAGATCTACGCGACAATTCCGATCCGGGCAAATGATGACTCGTTAGAAACCTTACGACGATGAGATTGTTTTGGTGCAATTATTTTGAACAAATAATCCCGTTTTAATAGTTTTTTAATGAAAAAATATTATAATAATCAATTAAATGACTTTTTTGTTCGGACTTTCACTAAAATAGGGCATGCGCCCCCGTAAATTAGGAATGCATTGCCCCAAGTAGTCACCGGTCATCATAACATAAAACGCAAACAAAAAATTGATTTGTAGGTCAATCACTCGCGCACATGCCCAATCCTAAAATACATAGTTCGGCCTCCCTATCCCTACCACCCTTACTAATGAAAGTGAGAATCTGCTTATAACGGTGACATCCATCATTAGAATAAGTAATGTGGGACTAAAGAGCCTTTAGTTCACTCATATGAAAGATGAGCAAGTTTCTTAGTGACCCTTATTTTCTAAATTAATTCCAAACAAAACCGAAGAAACTCAAGTTTATGAACGATATTTAGAACCCTAATTTTCTCCTACAAGCACTACCTTGCTTATATACTGTAATAATCACCACACCTTGTTTTTTTTACCCCAACAAGAAAAATTGTTTACTTCATTACTGAATCCTTTTTTTTTTTTTCTTGTAAGATATTTTCCATCTTCATCTTCCAATGCATCTTTAATTACTTTGGTGCCAACCAATAAATGAGAGGGAGGGAAAGATGATGAACAGTTTGGCAATATTTCTGGTATAATTTCCTGACATTAATTAGCAGCAGGAGGGGGGATATTTTCACCGCATGGGAAGAGGAAACCCAAGATATTTTCTGGTATAATCACCTCACCACTGATTCCTTGTTTACACCACCTGGACTGTCAGGCTATCACCCTGAATTCATAATTATATGTTCGGTATCTGAGATTGTTTAGACTAGATTTTACTGTCTATGGAATACTTAAATATTATCACATGACAAAGACGGCAAATGCAAATGTTTTGTTTCTTGTATCGTGGTTTGTCCATCAATGGTGCTACCAAGTACAAACCTCGCAAAAGTAGGAGCCAAGGAATCAACCCTTCTTGGGGGTATTAGAGGATTTGACTGTTAGTGCTCGATGGATATAAGTGTCTCACTTGTGTTGCTTAATTCGATGGTAATATTTCCCGTACTAGAAAGAAAGTTTCGAGAGAAGTATCAGCGTCGGCAAGCTGGGGAAGCTCAAAGTTGGTAAGGTCACGCATGGAGTAGTCTGGGGAAGCTCAAAGTTGGTAAGGTCACACGTGCTTGGAGTATCCTCTCTCTATATATGTGCTAATTCCTACTGCCTCAAGTAATACAGACGTAAGGTAAAAGATTGAATTAGTAGCCATGGAAGAATCAAGGAGTTTGATGATTTTGGCCGTAGTCTTAATTGGATTATCTTCTTTTTCAGATGTTCTTATTAAATGTCAGCAGCAAGTTGAAGCCATTCCTTTTACGAGGTAAGTATTGTTTTTTTCATTACCCACTCACTAGAATTTTATCCAAGTTTGTTTATGGAGTTCAAGAAACTAAATTTTTACTTGTTTAACTATTGTTGTTTCAGGGATCTAAGGACTAATATCCTTGGAATTTTCGATGGCGCATGGCTTAAAATGGAACTCGCAGATGAAGAGGTTTCGAAACCGAAACGTATAGTATTAAGTCCAAACCTCACAACTTGTCATCAATCACTGTCAGATGCTGATCAACCGGTATACTGCTGTCCACCAGAAAGCGAAACATTGGAACCCATTGTTGATTTCCAATTTCCTGACACTTCAAAACCGATTAAGGTTAGAAAGCCAGCTCACTTAGTTGATGCAGATTACATTGCAAAATACAACAAAGCTATAGACATTATGAAATCATTACCATACGAAGATCCACGTAACTATATCCGTCAAGCAAACATGCATTGTTTATACTGCACCGGCTCTTACAATCAGCAGCACTCCAATTCTCTTCTCAAAATCCACAGAACATGGTTGTTTTTCCCATGGCACAGAATGGTGCTTTACTTTCACGAACGAATTCTTGGAAGTTTGATAGGTGATGAGAACTTTGCTCTACCATTCTGGAACTGGGATTCTCCTGATGGCATGTTCATTCCCGATATGTACTTGAACGGGTCGATGGCTGATACGCAACGCGAAAGCTCTCATCTGCCACCTCAAGTAGCCGATATTAATTACGATTACGTTGAAAGTGGACTAGGAACCAGCGACCAAATTTCAGCTAATGTTGCTTTGATGTATAATCAAATGGTTTCAGGTGCTAAGAAGGCCGAGCTTTTCATGGGATGTCCTTACAAAGCTGGTGAGAATGGGTTTTGTGATGGACCAGGAACTATTGAACTGGCACCACATAATCCATTGCATGCTTGGGTTGGCAGCAACTCAAATACCGAAAGACAAGATTTGGGTGCATTCTTTACAGCTGCAAGAGATCCAATTTTCTATGCCCATCACTCGAACGTCGATCGTCTTTGGAATGTATGGAATGAACTTCGTGGTAACCAGCCGCTAATTGAAGACCCAGACTGGTTAGAATCTACTTTCTTCTTCCACAATGAAAAATCGCAGCTTGTTAGAATCAAAGTCAAAGATGTTCTAGATACTTCTAAGCTTAGATATACTTATGAGAATGTTGCGAATGTATGGCTTACTGCTAGACCTAAACCTTCCATTCCACCAAAGATCGCTCGTCATGTACTGAAAATGAGAGACAATGAGAACCCATTTTTTGGTGATTCTAATCAAGCTATTGTTTTACCTGATATTGGGTTGAATGGTAGGAGACTTGATACCACAATACGAGTGAAGCTGCATAGGCCAAAAACGCGTAGAAGTAAGATAGAGAAAGAACAAGAAGAAGAGATTTTAGTGGTTTATGGAATTAATATCAGTAGGGATATGTATGTTAAGTTTGATGTCTATGTAAATGCAGTCGATGAGACGACAATCGGTCCTGAATCAAGAGAGTTCGCGGGAACTTTTGTGAACATGAAGAGAGGAGTAAGAATAGTCATGGAGAAAGAAGATTTTGTAGTGCAGAGGAAAACAATTTTTAAGGTGGGTATAACTGAGCTATTGGAAGATCTTGAGGCAGATGGAGACCAGACCATTTTTGTAACACTAGTACCGCGAGGAGGGACTTGCATCAATACGAGCATCGATGGGGTTCGGATCGAGTACATGCAATGATTATTTTTTTGTTTGTTTGTTTGATTACATTAATTTATAATCTTTTGTTTAACAATTTTTTAGTTGACTAATTTTGTTACCACTTACCAGAAAAATGGAAGAAGAATTTATGAATTTCTGCCTAAGATTTGACCATGCGTTGTAAATCTTTGACACACCTTATATTAATTACTTAAGGGTTTTGTTAACTTGTGCATCCACGCACAAGATAACACTCAATCACTGCATTGGGAAAGTACAAAAATAATTAAAAAAATAAGAAAGATGGTGTGACTTGCATTGAACAATACAAAATTAACATAGATTTGCACCATTTCTGTTATTAAGATTGAAGTTTTGGATTCTTCCCTAAATCACTAGAAGTGTTTCAGTCATCAGAAGACCCTTGTATAACCTGCAAATGAATGTCACCGCATTAGGAAAAAGTGACGGATGACACCATAAATTTCATCTTAAAAGGTAATTACATACCCGCCATAACCTTCATCCCTGATGATCTTCAGAAGTCCATCTGAAAATCCCCTTGCAAACCCAGGCTGAGTTTGTACTCGTACTTTCACAGCCTCCATGGGACACAAAGCAACATCAGCAATGACCTCAGCGGATGCAGAACCAGCTAGGTAGATAAGAGTCTTGTATTTGACTGCGTTCTCTGGGCCAGCAAGGTCAGAGTAGTACTTCTTGGAGAATTCATAAAACCCATACTTGCAGGCACCCTTCCCACTGTAACCAAGCAGGGTAGGCGCCCAACTCCCGAATAGTTGTTCTTTATATAGAACCCCAAAACCGGACGAGATGCTCTTGTATTTTGCAGGATCTATCTGGATACACGCAAAGAGTAGAAGAGTTAGTTTAGAAAGATGACTGTGTATTTCTCTCGGGAGAGTAAAAAAATAAATGGTGAGCTCGACAAAACCTAAAACAATTTGAGAACGACACTAAGAAACGAACATCCACGTCTCACATCTTTTAATGATGCAGATATACAATAATAAAAATAAAAACTGAAAGAAATTTGATATAAAAATCTGCCTGGTCTTGTAAGGTATTCTATTTCGTTAACTGCAAAAGATATAAAAAAACTTTGTACTGTAAACCATAGTTAACTATTCCCAGCAGACACAGCCTGTCCAAACTACAAGAGGAGAGTGATCAATCAACAACGGGCCAAACTTAGACCGTTACAGGAATTGTAGAGTTCAAAAGGGAAATGTTGTGATCCAACTGCAATAAATCAAAACAAAATAACCAAGCCAAGTCTTTCGCTCCTTTTTTTTTTCCTTCCCAAGCAATCAATGATGTTCAGCGAATTAAGAGATCAAAATGACGCTAAGCAATCCAACTTTCTTCCAACCATTCCTAAAGTTCAATCCAACTTTCTCTAGATCATTAGAAAAAGCAACAAGTTCAATCTAAATCCTAAATCCCAAGTACCTACAATGAAATCTACATATTCATAAAATCTGGATTCAACACCTCTAAATTATAAAACTGAGGCAAAATCGAAGCAATATATAAAAATCAAACCTAGAACCAAAGCACCAAACTAACAAGATTTGGAATAGAAATGAAACCTGCATATTACACTTGAAAAGATCTTAAGGAGTAACAACCATATGAGTAATTCCACAACAAAGACTTCCACTAACAGTACATGCTGCATAGTAACATTCATTTAACAACTGCAGTTTCAGCACCGTTCACCAGAATCACCACTTCCATTCATTCATTAACAGTAGCAGCAACCATTCACACTCCCTGCAGTGCAATCTGAAAACCCATTAATTCTTCGGCATCAAATCCACCAGTCTCCAACTGTAATTACCCATATTACTCATTCTCTCAACTCAGCAGCAACATCAACCATTCATTAATCTTCACTAGTTCAACACCATGGCATCAACCATCGCTGCATCTCTTTCATCTCACCATTTCAAGCCCACTGAGAGATTCAACTCAAACCCATTTCATAATATCCATCAAAACCTTAATTCGTCACCAACAACAGCTTAATCTCGATGTGAATTTGAACCTGGGACAAACCCATCCAGTTCTGCTCATCAATTTCATCAGTAATAGCTCAAGATATGTGTTCTCCGTATTCGACCCTCTAACCTATACCACGATTTTTACTTAAACACCCTTAACAATTTAAACATTTCTAACCTCCGTGTCCTTTTTTCTGTTCACAAAATTTACGCGATTACCCTTCATTTTTTGCCTTATTTACAAAACTGTCTAAAAGAAAAGAAAAAATAAATTACGTCTGCATCCTTTTTGAGGGACATTTTCAGACATTCCTAAATAGACAGACACCAAATCCAATCTTTTGTGTCAAACTGGAAAAAAAAGTCATGTCTCACATTAACACAAAGTCACCGAATATAGAGTCAAAACAAAATAACCAAGCCACATTTATTGACATATAATTTTTTCCTAATGATGAATTGTTCTTCTGATGATTGAATCTATGATATTAGCTTCCTCTGAAGTGTTTACAAGAGAGTTAACGATTTAGTCTTGTCTAGAACTAATTCACAATGAATTGTTCTTCTGATGACTGAATCTATGAGATTAGCTTCCTCTGAAGTGTTTACAGGAGAGTTAACTTAAGTTACATACTGCATATGCTTTTTCAGTATCAAAAGCAATCGAAGGAATTAAAAATAACATGTCATTGAGAATAAGTTAGAAAAGGAACCCTGTTTTAGGGCATACGTAGAACTTTCAAGGCATACAAAACAGTAGACCCATCTTGGGTGACCTTATAAGGGGTACCCTATGGGTAGTTCAATTACCTATATACCTTTAATACAAAAATCTAAAATCAGTTTCCCTTAACATCTCTTCTTCTTCCTCCTATAGCCGAACTCTAACCCTCCCGCGAAAAAAAAAATTCATCACCGTGATTAATTGCCGATTCGTAAAAATTTGATCGTCGATTAAACTCAACTACATAATGACTCGTACAAATAAAAGCAAGGACTAAGCAAACCAAATTGTCTTCTAATCCTTTAATTGAAGAAGAAGAACCAATTGAAGATGAAGGTGTAGAAACAGAAAATCAACCACCAATTGAACCAGAAATTGAACCAATTGCATCTCCAATTTCGGAAATGAGGATAAGAAAGTAAGTTTTACAAACCGAATCTCCTATTTGCTGTTTTTCATCGATTAAATGACGGTTACGGTGTTGGGTTCGGTTCAAAATTGAGTTGCGTTTTTAGCCAAACTGTTCTTCACAAAAGCTTCCTGTAAGTGTATATGAATAGTTCGGCATGAAATTTCAAGCCGAACCTAGTCACAAATAGAGATGCATAAGGGTTCGACGTATTCGATAATCATAATATGTGCCGAACCTAGCACATTTACGAGGTTCGGCTATTACGATATTCACATTAGTGAAAAAACACAAACTTTTTATGATTTTAAGCTACAAAAGTGAGATTAAACATAAGATAGAAGTGTACTTGTGTATTAGAAGCATGGGGTTCCTCATATATGTATTCATCATCCAGATTTGGCTCATAAAAATCATCACCTTGAGTTTGAGTTTGTGAAAAATCATTCTCATAAACTAAGAAATAAGCCATTTCCGGATCATTGTTGTAATTGATAAGTATTTTCCTAGGTTTTTTAGATGAAGAATTACCCTCCTCATCCATTGAATCAAATACAAGCTTTTTTCTCACTTTCCCCTTCTCCTTCTCCAAAAAAACCTTTTTTTTTTTTCTTACTCAAAAATTTTCATCTACACAAATTTATAACTAAATAATCTTAAAACTAATCACTAATCAGAATTATTTTAACTTATCATTAGTATTAACACTAATCCTAAAAGGGCAGATTTGCCATTACCAAAAGTATTTGGTTAAGGGGCTTCTGATTTTGCTATTTACAATCATTTTTTTTCTTTATTCAGTATGCCCTGAAAGTTTTACGTATGCCCTGAAACATGGTTCTTTTCCGGAAGAATAGACGACGAGTTAAACCCTAGAAGATCATACATCAGCTATGGGCTTATCAGTCATAAGCCCATGCACAGGTACGCATCTCATAAACCCAATCTACAAGTTTAGGGAGCACTTTTAATTTCCCACTATCCGGGGATGTGGGACTAGCTAGTAGGAACATCACATGTTCTCGTCTCGGATAACTTTCTTTTCTTTTCCAGAAGCACAGGATAACATTTATTATGCAAATGCAAGTACTATTTATGTTTTCCCATGCAAGTCCAGAGTCTTTCAAGGACATCTTACAAAATGCACATGGATTTAGTTAAAAATGCTCAGCACACTGGTAACATTTTAGTGAACGTTTTCTAGCCTGTTGAACTTTAGTTCTTCTTCGAATAACACACGTGATTCACGTGACTCCGGTCGGGCATCTAGGATACTGTTGAATTTTCAAACTACAGATATTTGAATGTTAATATTATAATGGTTCTCTCAGACCCCAGTGATATTTTGTTTCTTCAAGAATCAAGATTGAGATGTTTCTTGAAGATTGAAAATTTGAATGGTATTGAAGAAGAAGAAGAAATTAATGATGAGTAGGGAAGCTTCAAGATGGGTTTTAGGTTTGTTTTTCTTACTTGCTGTCGCATTAATCTGGGTTGCTTCTAATTTTATTGTACAATCAGTTATATCCGGTGGAGCTTCGCCGTTCCTAATCACTTACATTTGCAATTCACTGTTTACTTTATGTATTCCTGTTTTTGAAATTTATCGTTATTTCGAGGACTCTCCATTAAAACTATGGTTCTGGGGTTCTGGGAATGAAATCAGTAGTCATATGCCAGAGGCGAGTGATTCAGTGGGAGTACCTATTCTGACAAACACAAGTGATTTAATTCTCGGTGAGGATAAGCAATTGGATGAAAAAGGGCGGTGGAATCGTATCAGAACGGCTAAAGTTAGTTTGTTACTATGCCCTTTCTGGTTTCTGGCTTACCTCACTTTTAATCTCTCACTCAAGTATACTACTGTAACGGTATGATTCTTAAACCTCGCAATTTAGTAGTAGTTATGAATGGAATCATGGTGGTAATGAGTATTAATCTCTTTGTTATTGCAGTCGATTACGATCTTAAGCAACACGTCTAGCCTCTTTGCATTTTTGTTGTCTCTGTGTTTCTTAGGGGAGAAATTTACATGGATTAAGCTTATCAGTATTCTGTTGTGCATGGGAGGATCGGTAATTGTTAGTGTTGGTGATATGGAATCAGGGCTAAATGCAACTGCTATGAAGCCTCTCCTTGGAGATATTCTTTCTGTTGTCTCAGCTAGTTTATATGCCAGTTTCCTTTGTATTTTCCGTAAACAAATTCCGGTTGATGATGCGGAAAGTGGCCGCGTAAGTATTCTACAATTATATGGATATCTTGGATTGCTAAACACGGTGATTTTTCTACCGGTCGTGGCTTTGCTGCATTTTACAAAGTTGGAGCAGTTCAATAGTCTTAGCTGGAGCCAGACAGGGCTTATTGTCTGTAAAGGTTTGTTCATCTGAACCTACTTGATTATGTTCATTATCATTTCATCTTATATGTGAAAATGAAACTTTAGCATTACCTTTGATCTTCTGTACTAGGTTTAATGGATAACGTGCTCGGAGATTATTTATGGGCAAAAGCTGTTTTACTAACAACAGCAACGGTGGCAACAGCCGGTCTTACAATTCAAGTGCCTATGGCTGCTGGTATTGACGCAATAAGAGGTCGTGCACCAAATCTGATGGATTACCTTGGAGCTCTAGTAATCATGGCTGGATTTGCTGGTATAAACATCCGTGAATCTGAAAATGAGAATGGTGTTCCAATTGATGAGAGTTACGACTCATTACCAGTAAGTAAGATATCAGCTAGAACAAATTAGCCACAGCATCGTGTCTAATTTTGAATCTGAGAATGAAATATATGTCATAGACGCCTTATTAGTTCAATGCAATAGAATCTCTTAGTGGTTACATATAACGTTGCGTTAGCTTCAACTTGCGTATTATGAAAAGATATGAACCACAAAAGATATAGCATCTTCAACGATAGTGGACCAAGAACCTTTCATGCGTATTTCAACCGAATCTGAGTGGGCTTCTTCAGCTTTACATATAGAAGCAAAAGCCCTTCTAAAAGCTTTAAATGGGTTAACCGGTTAAGTGTGAACTTACTCCCGTGTGTTACCTTTTTCACTGACTGTAAACCACAAGCGGAAACAATTAACAACAAATGAGCGAAGACTGAGTGGATTATCAAAAATACCATAGAAGAAAATATTTATGTTTTTAAATATCTTCCACAAGCACAGGTTAAACATATTTGCAGAGATCATAATGTCGCAGCAGACCATATTGCAAAGGAAGCGAGGATAGAAGACTTCAGCAAAGGACTATGAATATTTACCCAAGAGTCCAAAAAGAGTCAATTATTACTAATGTTTTTGATAAAAAAATGATATTATAAAGTTATTATCCTATTTTGATTAATATAATTACTAACTTTCTCATAAAAAAAAACATATTTTTTAATAGTGTATGGGGGAGTATGCATTTAAATAAACAAAATCAAATTTTATAAATGACCCAATTTTTTAAAAAAAATCCGAAAATATCTTTGCAAGAGGACTTTTATTTTTTAGCATGTACAAGCCACTGTGACACTTCCCCGATATTGATCATGACCATACTTTGATAGTTTTATCGTGAGTGAAGACGCTCAACTTTCACAACTTGCTTATGGCGATATACATATTGCCATCTATAGAAGACAACTCATTTTTTTTTTAATTTTTAATTTTGATACGAAAACGTTTATAGAAGATCAATAAGAGAGTTGAGTTATATTGTTTACTCTAATAGCAGTGGAGTTTTGAGCTCTCACTCTATTGTTCGTTAACATGTCAAAAAGAAAGAGACATGTTTTTAGGCATACCAAAAAATTACTGGGCATACTCAAGGTTCGGCTCACAACCTGTGAGCCAAACCTAGACAAAATGTATGTCCGATAATTTTTTGGTATGCCCAAAAACATCCGTCAAAAGAAAACTAGGTGGTGGGCTTGTATGACAATAGGATGATGTTGCATTGGTTTTTGAAGTCAATGCATAAGCCACCTGATTGGCCCTTTTACCACACAACAAAAAAAGCAATTATATTAATGTTTTCCTTAATCAATTCTATTATAGTAGAAGCCTTCCAGTCCAGCGTGGTTTGTTCTCCCATGATTGCTTTGTGAGTTCTGCTGCACGTTCCTTCAATCTGCATTTTTTCATGGCAAAGCATATTGGTCCAATGTAGTGCTTCTAGAGTAGCCCGCGCTTCCACTTCATCCGGACAATGCACCCTACATTCCATCAGTCTTACCTCCTTGCATAAACCATCAGAGCTGTTGGAATTTTAAAACAAACTTCGGAGATATACGAGCATAGTTGTGTTGCTCGTATAGAGCTCCTAGGAAGCAAGACTAACTCTTAAACTATCACAAACTCTTAATCTTATTAATCACTTCTTGCTTCTTACTTATCTATTCTAACACATGACTAATTTGACTTGTAGAATTCTCTACACAATTCTACACTAATATAGACAACTCTAAATTACAAATTACAATTTCCAACATCCCCTCCTAATTTGTAATCTCCTTTTCATAGTTTCGATCTTCACCCAATTTCTCGTTCATTCTTCACTTCTCATGCTCGTGGTCGCGTCTAACATTTCTTCGCATCGACATCGTATCGTCCTCTCGTAGTGTCTCCTTAGCTCTCGTCTTTCATCCTCTTTTCTTCCAGCTAGCCTATCTTTTCTGCTAGCCACTAAGTGGGTGCGTTCCCACCGTCTCGGCCTTCACTCGGCCTGGCCTTTACGCGACCTTCTCTTAGCCTTCACTCGGCTTTCCTATAGCCTTCACTCGGCTACTCTCGTCACGATTAGAGGATTAGCATCTCGTGACAACATGGCTTTCCTCATGCCATGTACGAAAGTGCACTCTTTTCCACATGCACTCCCTTCTCTTTTCTCTTAACTCACTTTAATTTCATGGAGACTCTTTTACATATCAAAACTATTTAACTTAAACTGGACCTTCACACGAGCAATATCTTCTTCCTTAACATTTTTTTTTATTTTCATATTCTCAAAATTCATTTTACATAGACATGGGTGATAACTTTCATACGGGATCCAAAACAAACAATGAAAACTCAACACTTTGTATATTTGAGAATCATACCTTCACTATCGCGTTTGCTTTAAACTCTACAAGCATTTTTATTCGCGCAGCTTACACGCCCCCATATGGATCGAACCTCCGCTCTGATACCACTTTGTTGGAATTTTTGGAGATATACGAGCATAGTTGTGTTGCTCGTATAGAGCTCCTAGGAAGAAAGACTAACTCTTAAACTATCACAAACTCTTAATCTTATTAATCACTTCTTGCTTCTTACTTATCTATTCTAACACATGACTAATTTGACTTGTAGAATTCTCTACACAATTCTACACTAATATAGACAACTCTAAATTACAAATTACAATTTCCAACAAGAGCATCTTAAAATTAAAGCAATTGTTCCTATGTTGTTGGATTTGTTAAACATAACTGCTGTATTGATCTTCATTTCACCTGTCGGTTGACAAGACCGTATATATATGATTAGAAACCAAAGTGAAAATTAGGTAAAAACATCCTTATTAAACAGTTTTTCATTTATGTGCAGATATATAACATTTTACATGTTTATATTGATATGTTGTTGAATTTCAGCCAACCATACATCGGCCTCCTCCAAGATTTGAATGAGCTCTTATCTTTTTGTTCATGCCATAGCTTTTTGAGTATTGTACTCCCTCCGTACCACATATATAGGCGGAGGGACCAATTCTCTTAGATTAAGAAACTTTTATTGATTTATACCTTTATATGTTTTTTCCTATTTTATCCTTAATTATATTTCCAATGTTAGAGACATATACTCAATTGTGATGATTCCCAAGCAAATAAATGGGGGTAATATACGTAAAAAACCGTTTTGAAATTTGGACTCCGCCTATATAGTGGTATAAGGAAAAATGGAAATTCCGCCTATATAATACTAGATCTTAACCCGTGCCGTAACGGCACGAGATATTTTGTCTCTAATACGATATTGTTCACATTCCTCTTGCTTCATTTTATTCGTGAGTAATTATTTTGATATTCAAATAGGTTTTGGGAAACAAAATGGGTTACCTGATCTTTTTATTTTTTACTTAAGCATGTTATTCTAATTTATTATCTGGACGGAGTAATAATGTTGTGCCAACATGAAAATAAAATAAAAAATTTCCCCATTTATTGTTCCATCATATTATAATTTCAAACTTCAAAAAGAATATTTCATCTAACAGTACATATACCTAAACTGCCAATCCAACTCCATGATGTTTATGAATACATTTGTTCCGAAATTATTGATAACTAAGGCTCTAAGGAGTGAAGCAAAAACCCATAATATTTTCCCTACTATAGATAAACACTATTTATTTATTTATTTATTGCCAATGTGAGAGTTATAAAAATGAAGAATCCTTGGCTATTGGAAGGCTGAGATATACACATGTGAGTTGAAAAAATAAACTTATAATAGTAAATCAAAACATGTGTAAGATTCTTTCTCAATCATATTGATAACATAAAATTGAAGAAATTCGTGGATAAAAAGATTTCACACCAACTATGCTAAGTAGTGCATGAATGACGTTCTCACATCTAGTGTTACTCAAGTAATTTGGAATTTTAAAGAGCATAGTCATATTGATATTTGTATCTACATAAATTCAACTAAACTTCCGAAGAAAAATTATTAGTTTCAAGGTAGAGCCGACACAAACTTTTGTCGCCTTCAATGTATACAACACACATTGGGTTTAATCAGCCTTGAGATTAAACAAATACCCCAACATTAGTCAAATAATGTCTACAAATACGGGATCGAAACAAAGTGCTAACGGGAAAAATGAGAGACTAACATCAGTTCTACGAATAAAATACCCTATATGTATCAAAGTTTGTTAACCAAACATGTATTCAAATTAAAAAGTCATCAACTTAACAAAAAAATATAAAAGAACCAAAGTTAAATCAATACTTGCATAAACAAAACTTATATGAGAATTTTGTAATTATTAAATACCTTTAAAATCACTATTAGAGATTTAATTGCATGCCTCGTTAAAAACTACGGTAGGAATAAATCACCAGATTAATCTGTAGAAATTTCTCTGGATATGTAGCAATTCAGAGAAGTTTACACTGGTGGTGATGCGTTCCATCTAAGTGTTGTTCGATTGATTATTTTTTTAGAAGGTTTCGGTTTTCATTGGAGAAACCGAGAGGGAGCGTTTCATTATATTCATTATCATTCAGAAATCAAAGACCAACTCGCCCTCTGCTTACGGGATCTCAATACAACCTTAGATTTATCTATTGGACGGAGAAACCTTGATACTAAATATGTAGTTTTTAGTGTTATTTATTATATAACGTGACATCCAAATGTTTTTTTCTTCTTCTTAATTTTCATGTATTTTAACCGAGTTTATATTAGCATTAAGACGATCAACCATATTTCTAATTTATAGTGTTATCCTTTTGTAGTAGCACATAATTAACATAGTCAATTACTACTCATCAATATCGGCCAGTACCACAAACCATCAGATATCACTTCTTTCTCCAGCACCACCATTGTCCATCCCTCGTAGAATATTGGGCACACTTATAACTTTTAATCCCACACGTCATGTATAAAGTTTAGATTTAACAAACTTAGGTCGTCAATTAATTTATTCAGCTATATGTTTTTTGTTAATACTGAAAATCATGCGTACGAACGGTTACCAAAGATAGCAGTGGTACCAAAAACAACCATTTTGTCTTATATGATTTGGTATCATCCCAAAAGTATTTGTTATCCGCCTTTTTTGATCGTGTCAAAAACAACCAACTATATTTTTCACAATACAATGTTACCCGTCATGTAAAAAAAAAAAATATTTTTGATTCAAAAATAATGTTACCGCCTCCACCAATACCACCGCCATTAAAACCATCCAGCGCCACTATTTCTTCCACCAAAACTAATGTTACCGCCTCCACCACTTAGTAACACCTTCCACCGCTTCCACCACTTACTTCTTCCTCTACTACCACCACCACCACTAATATCTATTGAAATAGTTTTTGTCAAAATTATTATTTATTGATGGAGATATGTATTAATATTAATTAAGGGATATTTATGATGTAAAATTAATAAATCATTTATCATGAGAAATCAATGAGACATAAATTAATAAAACACTTATACTAATTAATATTTAAGTTGAACAAACCATGACCATAGATTTATCTTCTCTCTAGACAAATCACTTATACTAATTCATAAAATACTTATACTAATTAATATTTAAGTTGAACAAACAACCACTGTTGATTTATCTTTTCTATCAATTCCAACCAAGGTGGAACAATGGTTAGAGGCCACTCTTATGACACAATAGGTCATGAGTTCGAACCTCCCCGTTATAATTTTTGAAATTCCATCTCTTGACTTGAGTATTCATTTTTAATTCATAATATTGGAATGAACACCACGTGTGCGACTTGTAGGGTGTGGCACGAAGAACCACAGCCTTTGATTTATCTTTGCCAAGGATAAATCCTGACCACCACTCAGATAGGCAAAGTTAGCTAAAATCTACTTTATACTATTGATAGGTATACAGAGGGAGTATAAAGGTTCAATTAGTTATTAAAATTGACCAAGGAGTGGAAGTTTTAGTTTAAGTTGCATAACCAACCTATAACTATTGTCTACTATCTAATAGTACTCTTAGTCAAGGTCTTTAAACTCAAAAACTTTTACTAAGCGTAGATTAATGAAAGTAAGGAACTTATAGTACTACCAAAATTAGTTGACTACTGGTAAATATTGAGACATTTTAATAAAATTACATGTGTACATATTGGTACACCTATAATATGAGTATACATGTGACAGAAATTACATGTATACTCATGTTGATTATTAATGTGCACATAAATGTACACATTTTTGATTCCTATGCTTTCTGGCTGTGCACCTTATATTGATGAAAACATTCTCACTTTTTCCAGTGCCTCTCGTGTTCGGCGTAGTCCTACGAAGTGGAGTGCATCTCCTCGTAGGACTCCTCCATTTATGGGTGGAAGCCCTGATAGACGCAGTCATGAAAGTCCTAGAAGTCTCAGCATGAACCTTCTTGTTCTCATAGCCCATCACAACATAATTCTGAGGCTAATGTAAGTTATCTGACCATATTTTTTTTTTTAAATCTTTGAAACTAGAATTAGTATCATGTTAAGCTCGACTTATATTGCATGATTGATGTAGAGTTTACATAATAGACAAGTAGCATACTTTGAGTAGGCATGTTGTTTAAAAGGAGGTGGATCTTTGCATGTTATATTCAAGGTACAACTGTACATAGTTGTACACCTGTTGACTGTTAACGTGTACATAATTGCACACATGTTTTGATTATAAGAAACTGGTTTCAGTAAAACTTTACTTGAAAATATTTTTTTGGTACTACTGAATCAAGAACTTCTTTAGGTGAGCATGTTCGGTTGCTTAATAACGTTCACTACGAGAAAAACATACATTGGAAACTCCCCACAAGTGTCGTCGTTGATCTACAACGACACTTATCGATGGATTGCGGAGGGGGGGTGGGGGGTTGCGGAAGGTCCGCGATTTACTGCAACTTCCAGCTAAGGGTCGTAAACCTAGTTGTGGTTCAAGTTTGGACTACCTTGTGGTTCAGTTGTGATTCTCTCTCGATTTTATTTTGGAAGCCTAAAACAACTTCTACAAGAGTTGTCAATCCGTGTTTCACTATACCGACAGGAGTTGTATGACATCCTTTCACAACTCCTATTTATATTGTTATACATGCTTTTACAATATCTGATAAGGACTATGAATATTTACCAAAGAGTCCAAAAAGAGTCAATTGTTACTAATGTTTTTGATAAAAAAATGATATTGCAAAGTTATTATCCTATTTTGATTAATATAATTACTAAATTTTTCTCATAAAAAAAAGCATATTTTTCGATAGTGTACGGGGGAGTATGCCTATAAATAAACAAAATCAATTTTATAAATGACCCAATTTTTTAAAAATTTCCAAAAATATCTTTGCAAGAGGACAATTTTTTTTAGCATGTATAAGCCACTGTGACACTTCGTCGATATTGATCATGACCATACTTAGATAGTTTTATCGCGAGTGAAGACACTCAACTTTCACAACTTGCTTATGGCGACATACATATTGCCATCTATAGAAGACAACTCATTTTTTTTTTAATTTTGATACGAAAACGTTTATAGAAGATCAATAAGAGAGTTGAGTTATATTGTTTACTCTAATAGCAGTGGAGTTTTGAGCTCTCACTCTATCGTTCGTTAACATGTCAAAAAGAAAACTAGGTGGTGGGATTGTATGACAATAGGATGATGTTGCATTGGTTTTTGAAGTCAATGCATAAGCCACCTGATTGGCCCTTTTACTACTGTCGATGGTGGATTTTAGATAAGGGGTAAAATCTTAAAACCCCATGACCTAGCATTACCAGCAACACATTAACTAAGAGCATTTAATTCAGGTGTCAATAATTAATGGGGGTATTTTTTTCAAAATACCAGATTAGGGTTTTCGAAACAGAACCCTAATTCCAAAACCAAGCCGCATACTGCGCACCATGGAAAGAACGCAAAAACCAAGCCGCATACTGCGCACCATGGCAATGACGCCAAAACCAAGCCGCATATTGCGCACTATGGCAACGACGCCAAAACCAAACCACATATTGCACCCACATGCAACCATTCCAAACTAAGCCGCTATACCATTTGGCACATGCCAAAAATAGAGCCCTAGGCTTGCAAACCGTGTAACTAGCACTACGGGAAAAATAGTGATCAACTACTCCCGAAAAGAGTTGTCATATGTCTACGACGACGTTTATCGATAGGTTGCACAAGGGGGGGAGGGGTTGTAGAAAATCCTCAAATCTTTACAACCCTTCAGTTATAGTCGTAAAAATAGTTGTCGATTAGTTTTGTACAATGCTTGCTTCAGTTGTGAATGTCTTTCCAAATTTCCTCTTAATGCCTAATACGACTCATATATGGGTTGTGAAAATAACTTCTACACTACACTTGTTGTTGTTGTAGATAATTTGTTGACAACTATGGTCATAGTTGTATGTCGTTTATTTGACAACTAGTGTATGAGTTGTATGTCAAGTATTTCACAACAGAGGCAAGAGTTGCAATTTATTTTGTTGACAACTCATATATGAGTTGTATCTCAAATATTTGACAATAACAGGAAGAGTTGCAAGTTATTTTCTTGACAACTTATGTATGAGTAGTATCTCAAATATTTGACAACAACCGGAAGAGTTGCAAGTTATTTTATTGACAACTTATGTATGAGTAGTAAGTAAGGTGTTTGACAAGTATTGCTAGAGTTGTATGTCAAATCTTTGACAACCAAGATCTGTGTAGCAGAAACATGTATTACAATCCACTTACAAGCTTTTATAGCAGTTGTGGTTGTGTGTCATTTGTGAAAAAAAAATGAAATTGGCTACAGCATTCAAATATACCAGCATTATTCAACCAAATGTACCAGCATTCACTAAAATTACCAGCATTCATTGAAACACTTAACCAGTTTTAGATCATTGAAACAGTAACCCATATAAATATCCAGTGACACAATTAAAGCAGCCCATAAAATATCTAGTGACCACAAATTAAAGCAACCAAAAAATAAATAATCCTGAAACACTCCCAAAGAAGATTAAAAACTAAGATGGGTAGTAGAGCTAGTCAAGCAATATCAAATCCTTGGCCCATGCGATGTAAGTTCCTATAGCATCATGGATACACTTCAACTCATTGGTTTGCCTGTAGAGAATAGCATCATCCACCCGAGAAGTTTTCACAGATACCTTGTAAGCTCCAAAACCTATAGGCATTCCATGGATTAACTTCTTTGGATCTGTTTCAGCAATAACTGCATCAGCCACAATCTCGCCCTCAACGTACCAACTAAGTAATCGGCAAGATCTATTCTTCTCTGGCATTCCCACTGGATGTTGCACCCCATTTGTTTTGCTCAAAGGACTGCTGCCATTTTCACGGACAATGCTAGTGCTAGCATGGTTGTTACTGGCATTTCCAGACTACAGAAAACATAACACAATTACAAGAGAAATTAACATTAAGCACAGAGAAAAACAAGCCATAATGCAAAGAAGATAGTTTGGTAAACTATAAGAGATGTATTAGTACCTTATTCTTTGGTAATGAGATAGACTGGACAGTTTTAGCTTCCTAGGTAATCTGCGATATAAACTAGAATAGGTCAAACAAAAGAAGATGGTAAATAAAATCATTACACTAAACAAATAATTATATGTGGACGATAAATCTTTACCTTCTTCTTGGGAGTTGGAACAGACTTTTTGGTCTTGGTTTCTTTGGTAACCCGCACCAAATTATTCTTCACCATTCTAGAATCATACCAACATCAAGAAAATAATTAGAATAATTCAAACATCAGTTCATACATAATTTATCAGGCATAATTGGAACACCCACGCATAATTTGGCAAACATCAATAAAATATTGGCATGATACCAAATTAGAAGGATTTCAAAATGAGATGGTACACTCCTTATCCTATGAGTAAGTCGATCGCTTAATAGTCAAGCAATTGTCTCGCTCATATGATAAAGAGTGCACTAGCTCTCATGAATCCTTAACCACCAAACTTGACATACATATATCTATCAACATAATACCAAATCAAGCAATAGGTAACCACCAAGCAACTTCCAACAGGAGGTTGGAATACCAAATCCTTGCATAAATCTCAGTTGAGAATGAGTTAGGGGTTCGGGACTCAAACCCCCAGTCGTTATAGAGTTACTTAATAGCTTATAAGAGACATGCTCAAAAATCAAACTGTAAATCATGTTAACTCTAAATCAATCAACATAAGAATCGGTTCATACTCTAAACAATCCACCTATGAATCAGTTATGTCAAAAAGCCAAACTTGGCTAAAAAATAAAACCCTAACAGGAAATAACTCTAAATCATACAAGAAATGGAAAAATCAAACTTGAAATCAAACTCGGTATATGAATCAGTTTCACAAAAAACCCTAACTCGGATAAGAAAAACCCTAATCAAGAAATAAGTCTAAAATAAAAACTGTATATGAAACTCTAAATGAAAAACTAATCAAACACAAAGCATATCAAAAACTGCCGCTTAGCCCTTTTGAATATGAAACTATCTAAAAATAAAAAACTAATCGAAATCAAATTGAAAATTCAAAAAAAAAAAATGCCCTAATCATGGTGAGATTTATATCGTATTCAAATTGAAAATGTTGAAAAAAAAAAAAACCTAATCAGGTGAGATTTATACCTGATGTTGAAGCTGCGGCTTCTGGATTAAAGGTGTAGTTATTCGACTCTTGGGGTTTCAATTGAACTCTCGAACTTCAATTATCAGGCCAGATTCCAGTTTTTTCATATCAATTGGTTTTTGGATTTTGCGATTCAGTTTTTTCTGATTTCAGTTTGTTTTGGGTAAGAGGTGAGTTGGGTTTTGATATGATTTAAGGGTAAGGTTTACTTTCTTTTGGGTTTAATTTCTTCTGGGTTGCAGAGAAACACCTTCAAAGAGAAAGAAGAAATGAAATGAGAAGAAATGAATGTTTATTTTCTTCTGACGGAGAAAAAAATGTTTTGGTCAATAGTCAATAGTCAATATCTAGAAGGATGCGTGAAAAATTGGGCGGGCTTTTTTGGTGGGAAACACTGAATCCGCGTGATATAGATCTTGACCTTTAGATTAAAAATGGGACATTCTCATTGGTTTAAAAAAGAGCATACGGATTGAGAAGAAAATATAATTTGGTGAATGATGACTGTTAGATTGGATTGAGATTTGATTTCTTTAAATTTGGTTCGTTGGATTACCAACACTTACAATAAAACCCTGATTTCGTCGACTTCGATAAAGAAACTGGTTCCGAGATCGAAACCTGGCCTCCAAGCGTAAGTCGGAGACTTCGACTTCGAACCATTTTCCAAGAGGTAAGATTCCATCGGAATATTCTCCGAAACGTTAAGGAAACCCTGATTTCGTCGACTTCGATAAAGAAACCGGTTCCGAGATCGAAACCTGGCCTCCAAGCGTAAGTCGGAGACTTCGTCAGAACCATTTCGGGTAAGATTCCATCGGAATATTCTCCGAAACGTTAAGGAAACCCTGATTTCGTCGACTTCGATAAAGAAACTGGTTCCGAGATCGAAACCTGGCCTCCAAGCGTAAGTCAGAGACTTCGTTCGAACCAGTTCGGGTAAGATTCCATCGAAATATTCTCCGAAACGTTAAGGAAACCCTGATTTCGTCGACTTCGATAAAGAAACTGGTTCCGAGATCGAAACCTGGCCTCCAAGCGTAAGTCGGAGACTTCGTCCGAACAATTTCGGGTAAGATTCCATCGGAATATTCTCCGAAACGTTAAGGAAACCCTGATTTCGTTGACTTCGATAAAGAAACTGGTTCCGAGATCGAAACCTGGCCTCCAAGCGTAAGTCGGAGACTTCGTCCGAACCATTTCGGGTAAGATTCCATCGAAATATTCTCCCAAACGTTAAGGAAACCCTGATTTCGTCCACTTCGATAAAGAAACTGGTTCCGAGATCGAAACCTGGCCTCCAAGCGTAAGTCGGAGACTTCGTCCGAACCATTTCGGGTAAGATTCCATCGGAATATTCTCCGAAACGTTAAGGAAACCCTGATTTCGTCGACTTCGATAAAGAAACTGGTTCGAGATCGAAACCTGGCCTCCAAGCGTAAGTCGGAGACTTCGTCCGTACCATTTTGGGTAAGATTCCATCGGAATATTCTCCGAAACGTTAAGGAAACCCTGATTTCGTCGACTTCGATAAAGAAACTGGTTCCGAGATCGAAACCTGGCCTCCAAGCGTAAGTCGGAGACTTCGTCCGAACCATTTAGGGTAAGATTCCATCAGAATATTAAAAAAAATTAGCAGAACTGAAAACAAATTTTAGCAGAGTTGAAAAAATTTAGCAGAACGACAAAACCTTTACGACGACATTTTATAACAGTTGTGAAAGGGGCTGTACAAGACATTAAATCATGACCTTCCATTTCAATCTCTAACCGTCCATTTTTGTTTTTGTTTTTTCATTTTATCCTTATCTTTTTTTCCTCAACCATTCTCAGCCACTTCTTTTCTTTTTTCTCTAACCATTTTTGCAGTACCTCCTCCTTCGTCCCTTCTTCTCTAACGATTTTATTCGATGTAAACCACCATCATCAACAGCTCATCATCGTCAACAACTCACCATCATCAGAACCAACATCATCAACTCAGCTCAGAATCACTCAAACCACCATCAACAGATCGAGGTAGCTAAAGCTTTCATCACCAACAAATCGTGTTGAAGACTAACCATCGAATAGATCGACGTAGCTGAAGACTTAACAGGTATGTTACATGGGTTTCTCGATCTGTAACTTAATTTTCATTCTCGTCCTGTAATTAAATTTGAATCTCGTCCTGTGTAACTCGTTTGTTGATTATATATTTATTTTTTTAAATTTCCAATCATTGCATTTAATTCGTTTGATGATTGGGTGGAGTTAATTCATTTCAATCATTGGATTCAACCCAGTTAAATTATTTCATGCATTTAATTTTAGGGTTTTTTGGACTTCAGGTTTGCATTTAAATTCATGTAGTAGTTGCATTTAATTCAAATGATTGGAATTTTGCATTAAATTCAGGTGTTTTTGTATGAAATTCTATTTAAATTTTTAATTGAAATTTGAATTGTTTTGCAGGATTTGCTTCAAGTTGGCCTTCAAATCAGTTGTACTATTTCATAACAACTTCATGTACACAGAGCTTAAATTGTGAGAAGAGTTGAAAGGTATGCTTTAAAAATTTAGCATTGTCAACTGATTGTTCTATATAAACAGACTTGGGAGCTCTTTGTTTAATGTGTGTATGTGTGTGCATTTCTTGTTGTTAAAAGAAGTGAAATGTGTCAGTATTTCATTACTTGTTGTTTTACTTAATTAGGCATATTATTTGTAGGGTAGATCAGTCATGGGTGGAGGTGTGAAAGACTCTCCAAGTAGCAGTAGTAGCTGCAACAACATCAACAATAAGATGAGAATGGAAAATATCATAACTGAGTGTGCTATGTGTGAACAAGGGAACCATGAGACAAAAGTTTGTCCCTGGATATATTCTAGGTGCAAGCATGTTCCTTGTAATGGTGTGAGAGCATTTCTACGATCTACAACAACTGAAACCAATGGGAAAATGTTCTTCAAGTGCACCATACCTTCCTGCACCTACTTTGAATGGTTTGATGATGCTTCTGACCCTTGCAAAGCCAAGTTGTTGTTGTTACCATCAGAGAAAAGCTGTAATGCTTGTGGAGAAGATGATCACTCTTTCAAAAATTGTCCACTGCATGATCATTTGTGCTTCTCTTCAACCTGCAACTACAAACTCACCCTAAAAATATGCAAAAATAATCACAATAAGAACATAGCTTACCTTGTATGTGAACAATGTGGATATTTTACATGGGATTCAGATGCTATCTTCATTGCTGCAAAAGAAAAAGTTAGAGTTTCTACAAATCAAATGGATGATCTAATTACAAATCTAGGGAAAACTCTTCGTATGTAATAATTTTTAATTATATGTGTAAGACCTGATTTAAATGAAATATGAAGTACCCTAATTTCATACAGATGTTCCAAAATAACACGAGTGCATGTATACTTATGGTTCTTTGAAATAGATAGAGCTGCATATTTTGTCTAAATATGTTTTGCTCTAACTATACTTTTTTCTAACCCAGATTCAAGTGGTAGGTAAACTCAACTCGGTCCAAATGATGAATAAAGATTGGGTTCATTGGCCAAGGTTAATATCCTTCCAAGTTTTGTTTGCTATGCTATATTGTCACTCTAGAAAGTAGATATAAGTCATTTAATTTATATATTACATTCTTTACATTCAGTTGTTATGCCATGTTGTCTACACCGTGTTTAAATTTATCCATTTATCATGTAGGGATGGTGTTGCATTCCAGGATGCAGTGCAGAAGTTTGTAGATATGGCTCATGAGAAACTTGGATATCCTCCTAAGTTTAGTTATTCGTGTGTTGATTGTAAGAATTTGGCTGAGCCACTTCCTCCTGGTACAGTTCATCTTCACTTGCTAAAACGAGGAATGGATCCTACTTACACAGAGTGGGTTCTTCATGGAGAGAAGGATAATAATAGTTCTAATGATGTTCATGAAGAGGGGGCAGGTCGTACTTTTTATCAGATGTGGACAGAAGCTAATGTTGAAGGTTATTCTCCGATTCATCCGAGTCCGGATACTATGCAAGACGAGGAGGTGGCAAACCAGATAGTAGAGGCTGACTTCCATTTATACCCTGGTTGTACTACACACACGAAACTATCGATCACTATTGAGATGTATAGGCACAAGACAGTCAATGGTGTATCTCAGAAAGCTTTTGATGAACTTCTCATGACAACTGGTTCAATGTTTCCCCCAGGTCATTGTCTTCCCAAATCAACATATGAAGTGAAAAAGTTGTTGAAGGCTTTTTCACTGATTTATGAGAAAATACACGCATGTCAGAATGATTGTTGTCTATTCAGAAAGGAGTTAAAAGATGCAAATGAATGTCCAAAATGTCACTATTCTAGGTGGAAGGAAGATACATCTAACATGGAAGATGACGACATGATAGACAAGCCCAAAAAGAAGATACCGGTTAAGGTTCTTAGATACTTCCCCATTGTGCCGAGATTAAAGAGATTGTATAAATCAGCAGAGCTAGATCAACAACTGATATGGCATGCGACACATAAGAGTAAAGATGGGAAGATACGTCATCCATCAGATTCTTTGTCTTGGCAGCACATAGACACAAAGTTCCCCGAGTTTGCTTCAGAATCCCGTAATTTACGTCTCGGGCTTGCTGCTGATGGATTTAATCCATTTGGCGATCTTTCCCCATCACATAGTTGTTGGCCTGTGTTGATTGTGGTATATAATCTTCCCCCTCAGCAGTGTATGCAATCCGAAAATATTATTTTGAGCTTGTTGATTCCAGGAAAGAAACAACCAGGTAGAGACATCGATGTATATCTGCAGCCACTGATAGAGGATCTGATTGAGTTGTGGGAGAATGGCGTGGAGGTTTATGATAAATTTAGTAACACAAGGTTCAACTTGAAGGCATTATTGATGTGGACGATAAATGATTTTCCTGCTTATGGTAATCTATCTGGATGTACGTATAAAGGGAAGGCGGACTGCCATCTTTGTGGTGATAATACTTTTTCGAAATGGTTGCCGTTTAGTCGTAAAACTATTTACGTGAATCATAGGAGATTTCTACCGTGTAATCATCCTCTTCGATCGCGTAATAAGAAATCCATGTTTAATGGAGAGATTGAGAGGAAGGAAAAGCCACCTATTATGTCTGGTGTTGTGGCCTTTGAACGCCAGAGCAGTATTGTGAATGATTTTTGGAAAGCGAAGCAGAACGAGGCGGATAAAAGGAAACAGAAAGAGCAAAATAAGAAGAATAAGAAGAATAACCAGAAAAAGGTTCAGAGTAGTGTGGCAATAGGTGCAAATGATGGTAATTCTAAGTCTGGGAAGCGGAAAAGGGCAGTTGCTACTGATGCCGGTTCGAGTGCTGCTGCTACATCTGGTGCACAGGATGATGACCATCCGATATTCAACAAACAATCCATATTTTTCGACTTGCCTTATTGGAAGGTAAGTTCTAACCTCAAATGCATGTTGGCATGTATGAATATGATAATATATTCTTTTTTATCTGCTACCAGGTATGAATATGTAAATAGACCGTCTCTTAGTGTTTGGAGAGTCAAAATATTATCACATGAGCTACATATTGATGTTATTATCTTATTTCCTTCCTAGGATTTGTTACTACGGCATAATATTGATGTTATGCATACGGAAAAAAACGTCTGTGAGAGTGTCATTGGTACTATATTGAATATAAAGTTTAAAACAAAAGATGGCCTAAATTCCCGTAATGATCTGAAAAGTATGGGAATCAGAGAAGACTTGCATCCAACACTCAAAAATGGAAAAACATGGCTTCCACCAGCACCATATAACTTAAGCGCAAATGGAAAAGCCACATTTTATAATAGGATGAGAAATTTGAAGGTCCCATCTGGGTATAGTTCTGATCTTAGGAGGCATTTCTCGAAAGATGGTTGCTTGGGTGTCCTTAAATCTCATGATTACCATGTTCTTATGAAACAAATATTACCTGTAGCTTTGAAGGGGCTTTTACCTGATGGGCCAAGTACTGCGGTTAATCGGTTATGTTCTTATTTTAACGAAATATTCCAAAGGGCAGTTGATCTCGATAGATTAGTATAACTTGAAGAAGAAATTGCTAAGACTTTGTGTATGTTGGAGATGTACTTCCCTCCATCATTTTTTGATGTGATGGTACATTTGACAATTCACCTAGCTCTAGAAGTACGTTTATGTAGACCCGTACAATATCGTTGGATGTATCCATTTGAAAGGTATTACTTGTTTCATTAGTTTTAACATTCATGTTTTCTTGTTTCATGAAATTAGAAAAACAAATTAAGTGCAATGTTCTAATAATTAAAGGTTTGGTCTGTCGTAGGTATATGAAGACATTCAAAGAATACGTAAAAAATTACGCACAACCTGAAGCATGTATAGCAGAGTGTTACCTCGGAATGGAGTGCGTCAGGTTTTTTAATGTTCATGCAGACAAAGAAGATGAAGGAGGAGTAAATCAGAGCCGTAATGAAGACACTCAACATGATTCCACACCGGCAAGGCGTCCTCTTTATAAAGGTACTCGAGTGTGTATTAGTAGTGATATGCTAAATATAGCTCATAGATATGTGATTTTTAACACATCAGCAGTTGACCCATATAGAACGTAAGTATGACATTATATGTTCATTTGAAATTGTTATCAGTTATAATACCTTTACAGAATCTAACATGGAAGATGATGACATGATAGTAATCTTTTTCATATTAATTTTTTTTTCTTATTAGAATGCACATGGATGAGTTAAGATCTTATGATACTGCCAGTGATGAAAACCAACTCCTTTCCATACACTCACAGACATTTGCAGATTGGATACGACAAAAGGTATGTGCACTACCACTTGGTAATTTTCCAGTACGTAGTACCTCTTTTTGGCATTACCAAAACAGCTTGCTCCCATTACTGTGATCACTTGTGTTCTGCTTACTAAATTATATTTATAGGTTAAAATGAAAATTAGTCAAGGAATATCAGTATCAAATACAGTAGAATGGTTGGCATATGGTCCTTTAGATAACTGTGTATCATATAAAGGCTTGGAAATAAATGGGTCAAGGTTTATTACGAAGGATATTCAAAGATTCACACAAAACGGTGGTGTTTCAATTGAATCAAAATCTTTAGTTACAGGACAGTCACAAATAAGTGGTTTCTATGGTGTTTTAGATCAAATTCTTGTGTTGGACTACCAGCATATGTTTCAGATTCCCATATTCAAATGTGACTGGGCACACACCTTTTTTGGTGTAAAGATTGAAAAAGGATTTACATTGGTAAACTTACGTCAGCATAAGAACCAATATCAGAATGATCCATTCATTTTAGCGTCACAAGCCAGGCAAGTTTTATATTCTCGAGAGTCGGATACATCTAATTGGTTTGTGATGTTGAAACCACCACCTAGGGGTTTCCATGAATTAGAGGAATACAATGAACAAGAAGACACAAGTTGACATCCAGTGGAGCCTTCAACTCTTGGCTTACAAATGGATGATGAGACCGAGAGTTATGCAAGAACTGATGTTGAACCTATATTAGTGGTTCCGACAAAGAAAAATAACAAGAAGAATAAGAAAAAGAAAAAGAAGTGCCATTGATGGTGGTTTACTTTTTTCATTTCTACTGAATTTGGGTATTATTTTTGACACATTTTGGTTCTGTTGTATTTTTGGTATGGACTTGTTTTTCCGTTAAAAGGAAATGTTATCTGTTTCACTTTATGATATGCTATCTGGACTTGTAATATTGTTGGTATATATTATATGCTATCTGTTTCTCTTGAGATGAACCCCCCTTTTTAACTCCGCCATTGAAATGATATATATATCATTTCATTGCCGGTCTCAAGCCCGGATAAAGGAGGAGAGAAAAGAGGATTAATTTGTTACTTAAATGCAGTTTTTCTGATGTTATGTGCAGAAATTGGTGAATTAAATCATGCTTTGGTCTCTAATTCTGCACTTGGATTTTTTTTGCAATCTATGTCTTGCTTTTTTGGCAGTCTGGGAGCATTTGAAACTTCTTCAGGACTGGTCTTTGCTTCACCAAAACTTGCATGAATCTGGTATTTCAGTGGAGATATAGATATACTATGAGTGTTGACTGAAATATCATTGCAGAGAATGCCTTGTATGTTTCAGGTATAGTGGCTGCATTCACTAGCCTTTTTTTATAAGGCTCAACTGAAATTTTTCTTTCATATAGATATAAAATTAAAATGTAACCACACATGTAAATGTGGAAAGATGGTTGGAATCCCCGACTTGGACAGAGGAGGCTCAGGTTCGACTCTCCTGGGCTTCATTTTTTTTCAAAGTTAATTCTTCATTTTACAACTCTTATAATGGTTGTCAATAAAGATCAAAAAACAAAACACAAATATATCAATATTGTGAATACGGAAGGATGGTTGATGGCTTGTACTAACGCGTAGTAGGCTTGTGTTCGAATCTCTCCAACAGATTTTGTCGAACCAATTTTTTTTTTTAACTTCAACAACTCTTATGAATGTTGTTATATAGTGATTCACTATCTTTAAGTTATGAGTAGTTAAAGTCTAAAGGTGGTCACTACTCTTTGCACACAAATGTTGTGTTTTTGATTCCCGTCACTACTCTTTGGTCATGTTTGTCCTAAGAGTTGGACGTTGTTTAACTTTCACAACTATTATTTGGTAAAGGTAGTAAAACAGGCCACATTTCACAACTTTTAAAATATGAGTTATAAAGTTACAGTTGTAGATAACTGTTTTTCCCATAGTGTAGGTCAACTTGGCCGTGCGTGCCATTGGCACATGCCAACACGCACCACTAGCCAAATTCTAAGCCGTTATATCGTTTGGCACATGCCAAAAATAGCGCCCTAGGCTTGCAAACCGTGCAACTAGGTCAACTTGTCCATGCGTGCCATTGGCACATGCCAACACGCACCACTAGCCAAATTCTAAGCCGCTATACCATTTGGCACATGCCAAAAATAGCGCCCTAGGCTTGCAAACCGTGAAACTAGGTCAACTTGGCCGTGTGTTCCATTGGCACATGCCAACACGCACCACTAGCCAAATTCTAAGCCGTTATACCATTTGTCCCATGCCAAAATAGCACCCTAGGCTTGCAAACCGTGCAACTAGGTCAACTTGGCCATGCGTGCCATTGGCACATGCCAACACGCACCACTAGCCAAATTCTAAGCCGCTATACCATTTGGAACATGCCAAAAATAGCGCCCAAGGATTGCAAACCGTGCAACTAGGTCAACTTGGCCGTGCGTGCCATTGGCACATGCAAACACGCATCACTAGCCAATTTCTATTTTCAAGCCGCTATGTCCAGCTAGCGCCCACGACTTGGCCCAATATCCGTGCGTGCCATTGGCACATGCCAACACGCATCTCTAGCCAATTTCTATTTTCAAGCCGATATACCATTGTAGCGCCCGCAACTTGGCCAAAGTGGTCGTGCGTGCCATTGTCACATGCCAACATGCAACCACTAGCCAATTCCCATTCCAAAGCCGCTATACCATTGTAGCGCCCGCTACTTGGCCAAAGTAGACGTGCATGCCATTGGCACATGCAACCACTAGCCACTTTTATCCCCAACTTGCTAGCCAATTTCCAAGGCATCCCACACATGCCACACATGCTCCACTAGCGACTTTGGAATTTCCATTCGCACTCAAAGTGCAACTCGCAGTCAAGGAATTCCGCACATGCCATTGGCACATGCCAAATGCTCCACCAAACGACTTTGGCATTGCCATCCGCACTCAAAGTATAACTTGCGGTCGAGACATCCCGCACATGACATTGGCACATGCCGCAACGCTTCACTAGAAACTTTGGCATTACCACTTGCGCCCAACTCTCGAGATATCAACACAAACTAGGGGATGCTTTCTTGGGGTTTTGGTTTGGCGGTCACAGAGTGCAGCGTACACTGCGCTCGCAATAAAGCAAGGCGTGCAAGGAATGAATAGGTCAATTAAATAAGGAAATTTATGGTGAAAACGTTTTCACCATAAAGCCAACGGTTTCCACCTCCTCTGTTTTAATTGGAACATTTACTCAATTCCTTAATGAGGCCAGGATACGTTCAATCTCACTTGTATAAATAGGTTTCACCTATTATGCCAAAACACACAAGTCTTGGTCATGCAAAATACAACACTATCAGATAACAACTTTGCAAGCTATCTCAAAAGCTTCCATCACTAGCAAGCTTCCGGAAGCTTCTACACTTCTGATACAAGTCGAGAGACTACCTAGCCAGAACTCTCTGGTCTTATCACCCTTCTTAGTTATCCTCCCCAAATCAACCCTTCTCCTCCACTTCGTGACCAAAGCAAATCTGGAACGACCATCTTCTTGGTTTAGGCCAGAGTTGTACAGATTGATATCTCGAATCAAAAGTGCTCACGTTTATTCTCCCATGATTGCAGTTCCTTCAACATTTGTTTAAGGGTTTAAACCAGTATCTCCACCATCGAATTTACCAAATTCGGCAGAGGCGATTTTCTCCCATAAACAACTACATAACAAAAAAAAACAATTATATTAATGTTTTCCTTAATACATTCTATTATAGTAGAAGCCTCCATGAGGTCTTATCTTTTTGTTCATCCATACCGTGGTTTATTCTCCCATGATTGCTTTGATTGAAACTTTATTGATTTATGCACGTTCCTTCAATTTGCATTTTTTTCATGGCTAAGCATATTGGTCCAATGTAGTGCTTCTAGTTCAATTAGTATCCAAGGAGTGGAAGTTTTCCACTTCATCTATAACTATTGTATACTATCTAATGCGCCTGTATTCCATCGTAGATTAATGAAAGTCTTACCTCCTTGCATAAACCATCAATGCATCTTAAAATTAGAGTAAGATGTATACTCGCTATTAATGTGCACATAAATGTACACATTTTTTTCTTATGCTTTCCATCCTTATATTGGACAATGCGCCTGGAGTAGTCCTACGATAGTACGCATGATCCTCGGTGAAATGAAAGTCATGAAAGTCCTAGAAGTCTCAGCGTGAACCTGCTTGTTCTCATATCCCATCACAACAAAATTCTGAGGCTAATGTAAGTTATCTGACCATATTTTTTTTTTAAATCTTTGAAACTAGAATTAGTATCATGTTAGGCTCGACTTATATTGCATGATTGATGCAGAGTTTACATAATAGACAAGTCGCATCCTTTGAGTAGGCATGTTGTTTAAAAGGAGGTGGGTCTTTGCATGTTATATTCAAGGTACAACTGTACATAGTTGTACACCTGTTGACTGTTAACGTGTACATAGTTGCACACATGTTTTGATTATAAGAAACTTGTTTCAGTAAAAGTTTACTTGAAAATATTTTCTTGGTACTACTGAATCAAGAACTTCTTTAGGTGAGCATGTTCGGTTGCTTAATAACGTTATTACTCTCTCATTCTTGCTTTCATTCCTTTTTTAGGTTCTGAAGTTTGGTTTTAACTAGAGGAGATTTATTTTAATAAATATTGAGATTTTAAAACAATCCATAAGATATTGTAAAGATTACAGATTTTGGGTAAAGTGAAAAATGTGAAAATATTCTTAGAAAATACAAGAGGTTGGTTTGGATTGCTAGTTTGCATACGTAAGACCAAATGTTTGTTCGATAATGTATAACAGTCTTCTAATGTCGACGACTGAAATCTCTTCTTTGATCGTAATTCTATTTATTGTTGGAAATATCGGGATCCTAAATTAGGCGATAGATAATGACTGTCATTCCTCTGAATGTAGCATTACATGGAGCCTATATTTGACTTGCATTCATCTTTGTTGATGATTAGAGTAGATTCAGGCAGTCTTATCGTTTTGGAGTGCTCTAGGCGAAGTTAAAATATGATGCCTTTTTATGTGTTACAAGTCAAAGAAAGACTTAAATTTTTAGTTTAGGGGATAACATTTACATATTTAAGGCAATAACTTTGAATAGGATATGCGGCCGAAGGTCGCCCAAATTTTTTAAGCTTTTTTAATTGGATTTTGAGGTTCTAAGCCTGTAAATTAATATAAAATACGCCCAAAATAGGTTGTTGATTCAAAAATCAAAAGTTTAGTAACAGTTGTAAGCCATTTCAAAACATTTAGTAACAATTACCGTTTTCCGTAATTTAGAAAATTATTTTTGTTATACCTATTACTGTGACATATTACCTATAATTGTTTTTTAAAAAAATTTGGGCCCCCATGAATTTGGGGCCCTAGGCGACCGCCTATATGGCCTAGTGCCTAAGACAGTCCTGGAGTAGATGAGTAGTGCCTCCAGTGAGAAACTTAAGGTGTGATTACACCATCTTGTGAAGTTTTCTGTTTCTGCAGCATTATGAGTTTTATTACTATTGTTGCTTATTTTCATTTGAATTTGTGTTTGATGAACTCTTTTCTTACTCACATGTTATATGCACAGAAGGACCATAGAATCTCGAGATGTTTGTTTTAAGGAAATGGAGAGTGCATGTAACAGAATAAGATTTTGAGATGTTGGATATTATATTTTGTAGGTGTGTACATGATCACACAACATTGTGATCTCTCAAAAATATAAAAAAACTAATTTAAATAGCATGCTTCCTATGTGTTTAGGTACTTTTCGAGGGATATTAAGAACGTGGAGAAGAACAATGGACAAGTTGTATGTGGTGTACAAACTACAAACTGGTGCACCTTGTCTTATCTTTGGATTTTCTAGATTTTTGTAGATGTGTGTATGTGTTTAAACACCAGTGTAAATTAATATTTTTTAAAAATGAAAATTATAGTCATATGGACACTCTTTTTGTGTAGATCTCAAAAAGAGCTTTCTGGATATCTAAAAGTTGTGAATTTTGGACAAACAGTTTGAAAGAAAAATTATTTTTTTAATTATTTTTAGATGAATTGTTCTACTTTTTTCATTATATTATTATTTATTTATTTATAAATTAGTAAATCCATTACAAAGAAACATCACTCCATGACAGGATCTCTCAAGAAGTTAGTTGGCACACGAGACACAAGTTATGTGCCAACCCCTCTCTGAAGAGCCACCCCTATTTTATGGAAAAGAAAATTTCCAACTCTAACATTAATATCATGACTAGCCGAGAATTACACAATCTCTTAAGAAAGTCGATAGTCTCGTCTACCAGTCCACCAAAAGTGGTGAAAGCTAAGGTGCCAAAACTGAAACCCTGAGCAATACACTTTTCCAAATACTTCTTTCGCTTGAGGGAGACAGCTTTATCAATGGCTTGACCAGACATAAAGGAATGAACACCATTCCATGTGAAGGGGGAAACGACAGTGACATCTAGGCAAACGTCACGACCATTGTCCCAATTATAAACCAATATGTCCGCCGGAATAATACCAGAGCCATTGTCAGAGATAAATCCAAAATCAACTTCTTTCCGTGCCGGAACACCCAACAGATAGCATATATCCGCAAAAGTATCACGAAGGAGGTCATGTCTGAACTTCAATTCCAGATCATTTTTGTAGTACACGGCGTGATCACCAAATTTGTCCATCGCAGACATGCAAGTAGGGGTAATCCCATCCTCTTCAAATAAAGGAATTCCAAGCCTATACTTGAGGATTGCACTGAAGTGTCTCGGACCAATTTTATGCCCTAAGCCTTCAATGGGTATTGCCAACAGGAAATCTTGAGCATGTTGTTCTCGATTATATTTCCACAATGCCTTATCACGGTCTGTCATCTGGAAGCTGGTAGGCATCAAACTGACCAAAATATCAAAGTAAATAGTTGCGAGGGAACTCATGGAGTGAACGGGTGCAACATCTTCTAAATCGGGTATAGGATGGAGGCACTACGAGCTGTGTTAAAGTCATTTAAGGCATTAGTAAAGAAAGAACCAACATGGTTGATACCTGAATGTCTCATAATGGATCTCTGCAAGGCAAAAGTCTGGAGGCAGGAAGCAAGGTAACAGTAGGTGCGTTAAATTGCTGACATCATCAAGAATCACTTTGGATTAAACTGTAAATATTTGGACTAAATTGTAAACCAGAAAGGTTATATGTGTATTTTCTTTATTTTAAATAACTTTTGGACTAAATTGTACCTAAATAACTCATGATGGACTAATCCGGTACTTTTTGACACGTTTATGGACTAAACCGATTTCGAAATTGGGTAAGATAGAGCCGCAGCTAACACATTTGACTCTTGTTGAGGGGCATTTGTGTCTCAAAAATGCCAACTTAAAACCTTAAACTCGGACAACTCAAAGCAAAAACGTAGACATTTTACGTGATCACTGAAACGAGGGCTCATCAGTGAAAAAGAAAAACAAAACTATTTTCATTTGGTCTATCTAGACATCCGAATTTAATGTACAATGAAATTTCAGATAACTATCAGTATCATTAATGGTTACGTCAACGACTGATAACAGCAAAACACAATGAGGAAAAACTTAGATGGATCACATCAATTAATACACTAGTCTTAAATTACAGAAGCACAAAATCAACTAAAACATTCGTATCAAGTGAACCAAATTGCATCTAGAAACTACACACAAGTTACCACGACTGTGAAAACTCCAAGGGGGCAACAATGGTAAAGTACCGAATTAGGGCCTCAAGAAGCATCATAATATAAGCCTTGTGATCCTTACAAAAAAACGTTTTTTTTGTTTTTTTTTGCACTAGTTAACTTAGAAGAACCTGGGGGTAAAAATTTCACATATTGGACACGCTAACTAGCGGTACACCGAATAAGACCCAGTACTATTCTTATTTACCAAACCAGGCCAAGCAGGACAAAAAAGGTTTAATACATTCCTTAATTACAGTCATATCCCAACAGGTCATGACACTCGGTGGTTATAAATAGGAACTGTGTCCAAATTAGCTGCTACGCTGGAGGGTTGGATCATAAATACGAAATATTTATTATTTCCAATACCCCTATTTAATGTGTCCGAATCAGCTGCCACACTGGAGAGTCAGAAACTAAATAAGAAATATTACTTATTTTCGATTCCCCCTGGAATGTTCCGATATCACCGATAAATCTCATTCGGACAATTATTAGGTTTTACAAAATTTGTGTTGCCGATAAAATTCTCAGACGAATCCCACCAACAATCGACAATTTATATGCCGATAAGAAATTTCTCATTTTCTGAAGAACTGAAGAAGATTGAAGGTATATTTTTTAAACCCTTTTGTTTGTAGATGGTTTCTTCAAATTTTTTTTGTTAACTGATTCATTTATAGGGTTAGGTTCGACTGTAAACATTTTTGATTCAAATCATTAAACCTTCATCAGAAGTTGAGGTTTCATCGTCGGCTCATTTATTGCATTTCATAGGCTAAATATGAAAGATTAATTCATTTTGAATTCTTATGAAATCCATAGTACTGACTGTAGGTTAAAGGTAATGGCTAAAAGGAGACGAGCATAAAAAGAAGTGGGTGTGGAAGTGGAGGTCGAGGAGGACAGGTAAATGGGTTTTTCATGGATCTTTATATGGTTTAGATCTGCAACTTTTTCAATTTATCAGATTGGTAGTGTTCCTCCTATGTTTTAAGTAAAATGAAGTGAGCTGTATAAAAACTAAACAATAAGAAAAATGTAAATTTTATAATCTCAAATCTGGAATAGCATGTTTTTGTGAAACTGAATTGTCTGCAAGCCCTGAATATTCTAAGAAAAAGGTTACACTAGCATTGTCCATTGTGGTGCGGCAAAATAAGTGAAAAAGATTTGGGAATTCATAAGGTGAACTCGAGGCCGGTATTTTGTAACTCGCATATGTTTTTAGACATAGTTGTTAAGTAGTTTTTCCTGAACTGTCTCGTTGTCTTATAATATAGATAGTTGTATCATTATAACTTCATCAGTAGTTGAGGGGTCATTGTTGGCTCATTTATTGCCTTTACATAGGCTGAATATGAAAGATTTAATTAATTTTGGTAGCTTCTTTGTAATAATACCGTTAATAGATCCAATTCTTTTTAGTTGAGTAAATTTTGCTGATACAATTTTATGTCATTTTTTCATGAGATTGCATCTTCTCCTTGTTTTTGAATTCTTATGAAGTCCACAGTACTGATTGTAGGTTAAAGGGAATGCCTTCTGGGAAATCTCCACCCGAGGTTAATGCGCAGATACATCCCGAGGATATGGGGAAGAAGAGTAGTAAACAGCCAAATAAAAGGAGACGAGTTGATACAGAAGTGGAAGTGGAATTGGAGGTCGAGGAGGACATGTAAATGGGCTGTTCATGGATCTTTGTATGGTTTTTGTAGTTCCGATTAGCTAACAAGGTTATTTTGCACCCGTCTTACTAAAATAATGCAAACTCAATGAGTTCGCCTTACACTGATAGCGAATTTTCTCTGGTTGAATTAATTTTGATGATTAAATTTTATGTCAATGTTTCTTACCAATTTTTTTTTTTTTGAATTCTTATGAAATCCACAGTAATGAATGTAGGTTAAATGTAATGGTTTCTAAAAAACCTCCAACGGGGGGGAATGGGAAGAAACATCCCGAGAAAAAGGGGCAAAAAAGTAGTAAACAACCCAAGAAAAGGAAACGAGCCAAAAAAAAAGTGACAACGGAGGTCGAAGAGGACAAGTAAATAGGTTGTGGATGGATGTTTATATGGTTTTTTTAGTTCCAATTAGCTAATAAAGTTATTTTGTACTCATCTTATTATAACAAATGAGGACTCAATGAGTTCACCAGACACTGACGTCTAGTTCCCTATTGTATTGATACATCTGATGGTCTTCAAAACTTACATGTCCTTTATTTGCAAGTTTTGATATTTTTTTTGGTTTTGGTATTCTGCAGTAGGTTTGTCTACACCAACAAAAGGCTGAGGCAGTTTCCCTGTCATGTTTCCAACTACTCGAGCCTACATACACTGAGAGATATACAAAATTCGTTGTCTGAATCTGAGCTGGCCCAGGTTAGGAAAACATCGATTGGACATCTAGTCGACATACCGGAGTCACAAAAATGGTAGGCTGCCCTTTTTTCCTTTTTAATGACTAGGGAGATCCGTGTAGGACCGGAGCAAACATGGAAAGGTGAGGTCTGGTTCCGTATTGAAGGGAAAGGCTTGTGTTTCTGCAAGGCAGACTTCAACACAGTTACAAGCCTGCCTTTCAAGGAGTCGGGTGAAGAAATTGAGTTGAAGGGGGTCTCACACCTCAAGAAGAATCATTTTTAGGGTTTTAAGAAAGTGGAAGGAATAAATTTATATGACTTCCTTGTATTCAGAAAGAAACCCATGGTCCAGGGTGCTAGGGATGATGCTCTTCGTAATCCCAAATTGTCCGGTAAGAGCAAAAAACATCCCCGGAATTTTCTAAAGAGGGAACCGGATCCATGTTCATCTAACGAGAGGGTGAAAATGGCTTTGTTACTAATGGTCCACGTATTCATATTTGGGCGCAAAATCCAGCACAATGTTGAAGACCAAGGCTGGCTTTAGTTGGAAAACCTTGAGAATTTTAACAGAATCTCGTGGGGTGAGAAATCATATGTCCACTATTTTGAGAATACGCAGAAAGCGATAAAATATCAAAATGACAAAGAAGACCCTACCGTTGAGTTGTCTCTCAAGCCACGGGGAATGCCACAAGCATTGGTGGTAAGAGGGATTGGATTCAAATTTTATGCATTCAAAACACATTTACTGATTGTGGTTGTTTTAATATTTATTTGCATGTATTTTAGGTTTGGATGATTGCGCTCTTCCAGAAACTACTTGATAAGTACGGAAGTGAATCCAGTATAAAAGGGCAGCGACCCATGGTTATTACGGTGTTGTGGGAAGAAGTAATTAAATATAAGACACTTTGCGAAGACATGAAAGGAGTAGTCTTTAGTGATGCCATCTTGCAGGAAATCCGTGCGGTAGGTGAAGCGTTTCGTGAGGCTGCATGGGAGGAAGTTGTGTCTGAAAATCATGATTTGGAAGATGCTTCGGCAGATGGTCCCCATGATGAGAAAAATCAAGCCATGAATTCTTCTGATGACAATAGACATGTTGATCACGAGGTTCCGGATCAAACCGGAGAGGTAATAGGGGCAGATGATGCCGAACGTGGTAACGACCTGGGTGTTGGAGTGTCAGCTGAATTTATAAGTAATTTGATGGCAAATGCAACGAGAAAAATGATAAACAGGGTGTAGGAGATGATATATGGAGTTTCTGAGAAGATGACTCAGTTTTTCGATTCACATGCACAGAAAATCGGGTCGGTGGAATCGATGGTCCACTAATTACAGAAAATAATTGTGAGTGATTTTGTGAATTATCTTGATCTTTGTGTGACTTGTATAAATGTTTGGCTGAGATTAAATTATTTTGGTATAACATTATTCTCCTCCGGAGGATACTACAGGCGGTAGTTTGGAATCTAGTGGATCTAGCAAGAACGGCAGTTCTCGCAATGCTGAGTCCGATGAAGAGGATCGCGGTTTAGGACCTACCCACGACAAGGAAGATGAGCCAGTGGACAATGTTGAGGAAGAGGAAGATGATGATATAAGAATTAACATGACCAGTGAGGCTACAAATGTAAGGGAGATTCATTATATTGAGAGTTTTGTCGAGAGTGGACATGACGAGAAGAATGATTTTGATGGTGTGAAGGTGGATGTACAAGGTACTAATCCAGATACTGACCTCATACGTCAAGATGATATGGTGGAAATGTTGGAGAATATGCAGGAAGTGATGCTTACAATCAAAGGTGGGATTATTGATGTGTAAATGGGTAAGGAAAACATGTGTGGAAGAGGATGCCGATACAGAAACTTCACGGAACCGTCAACATGATAATGTGGAAGAGGAGTCCAATGAAGAGGATCGTAGTTTAGGACCTAGCCACAACAAGGAAGATAAGACGGTGGACAAAGTTGAGGAAAAGGAAGATGATGATACACGAACTAACATGATCACGGAGGATACAGTGGTCAGAAAGATTCATGGTGTTAAGAGTTTTGTCGAGAGTGCACTCGAGGATAAGAATGGTTTTGATGGTGTGAAGGTGGATGTACATGGTACTAATCCATATACTGACCACATACGTCAAGATGATGTGGTGGAAGTGATGCTTACAAAAAAAGGTGATGATATTGATGTGGAAATTGATAAGGAAGACATGCTTAGACATAAAGTTTCATCTGAGGAAGAGGGTGCTGATACAGAAACTTCCCACATCCGTCAAGATGATCTTGTGGAAAATATGATTAAATACATAGATTTATCTGTGGAAGAGAATGCTGATATAGGAGTTGTCATGGACAGTATACATGAAAAGGTCAGAGAAGAACACACATGTGAGAGTTCAGTCGACAACAATGGACATGTGATTGTTAAGGCTGATGTTGAGGATCCTTGTACAGAAACTTCCCAGAACCATCAAGTTTTAAATGAGGTAAAGGTCAGAGAGGTTAAGGATAATCTAGAGGATCCCCATACAAAAGCTTCCCAGATCCGTCAAGAAAATATTATGGAAAAGGATGGTGATTCGGTACTTGATATCCCTAAGATGGTCAAAAAGCATGGTGTAGAAAATCCTGGTACAGAAAATGGACAAAACGATCAAGATAGTAATGTGGAAGAGGATGGTGATGCGGAAGCTGAGATGGCTAAGATTAACGAATAACATTGTGTACCCGAGAGCTTAGTCGATGGTGCATTAAACACTAAGTGTACCCTTGACGGTGTGAAGCATTCTGTAGATGATCATAGTCTAAAAACTACCCATGTGGAGGACTATTAAAGATGCAGTTAAAGTTGTTAGTGAAGAAAGACCAAAAGTTAGTGATGATAACGTGGAAAAGGTGATTAAGTTAGTACTAATAGATTTCGATAATAATCTGGGAAAAAATGGTGATGCATAAGTTGTGATGGAAATTAAGTAGCGATAACCCAGTCGAAGAGCATGGTGTAGAGGATCCTGGTTCAGAAACTACCAAGATCAGTCAAGTTGTAAATGTGGGACATTATGGTGATGCGGAAGTCATGTTGGAAAGTAGCAATAACACTGTCGAAGAGCATGGTATAGAGAATCTGGGTACATAAACTTCCCATAACAGTCAAGATGGTGATGCGAAAGCTGAGAGCGCTAAGACGGTTATTCGGCATGGTGTATCCAATAGTATAGTCGATGGTGCATTAAACACTAAGTGTACTCTTGACAGTGTGAAGCATGTTATAGAAGTTTTATCTCGCAAAGTTGAGTCCGATGAAGAGGATTATGGTTTAGGACCTACCCGCAACAAGGAAGATGAGACTGTGGACAAAGTTTTGGAATAGGAAGATGAGCCTGTGGACAAAGTTGTGGAAGAGGAAGATGATGGTGCAAGAATTAACATGACTATTGAGGCTACATAGGTCAGAGAGAGTCATGGGGTTAAGAGTTTATTCAACATAATAAAGGAAAACATGACCAGTGATGCGACATAAGTGATGCTTACACACAAAGGTGGGGATATTGATGTGGAAATTGATAAGGAAAAGGATAACATGACTAGTGAGGCTCGAGACAAAGTTTTAGTCGTGGAAGAGGATGAAGATACAAAAACTGCGCGGAACCGTCAACATAATAATGTGGAAGAGCTGATTAAAGAAATAGAGTTAGATGGAGAGGTAAAGTTCAAAGAGATTAAGGCTAATGTAGAGATGGAAAGTAGCGATAACCCGGTCGAAGAGCATGGTTTAGAGGATTCTGGTACAAAAACCGCCAAAATCAGTCAAGAAAATAAGGTGGAATAGTATGGTGATGTAGAAGTCGTGATGTTAAGTAGCGAAAACCCTGTCGAAGAGCATGGTGAAACGACAACTGGTACAGAAACTTCCCAGAACAATAAAGATAGTGATACGGAAGCTGAGAGTGCTAAGCCGGTTATTCTGCATGGTGTATCCGATAGTTTAGTCGATGGTGTATTAAACACTAAGTGTACTCTTGACGGTGTGAAACATGTTGTAGATGATCATAGTCCAGAAACTACCCATGTGGATGACTATTGTAAAGACGGAGTTAAAGTTTTTAGTGCATAAGAACCAAAAGTTAGTACTGATAACATTAAGCCTGTGACCGGTGAGGATGTCAAAGATGTTCCTAAGTGTAAGAAGAGAAGAAAGGTATTGGCGAAGCGGAATAAGAGGCAGGTAAAGGTACATGACATGAAGGATGTGAGCAAAACTTCTAATGAAAAGGTACATAATAAAGTTGAGTGCTCTGAGTCCACAGTTGACAGCTTATTGAGTTTAAATTTATTTCAAGGGTAGAATGAGGTACGATTTTGGGGAAGTTTGATTGTATCAGAGGTGTAGACAGATTATTTCCCTAGTATTACAAAACTAGCGATAGTTGTGCATGAGAGTAACACTACATAGGCGAATGTTCCAAAGGAATCTTACCTGTAAATGGATGTGATACTGTTAAGGATAATGTAGAGGATCCTAGAACTACTTCTAGTGTCATCGAAACCTAAATATAATTGTGGTCCCTCGTGTGCCTCCCATTCCATTACCCCTACAATCCAAGGATTGGATACAATTGTAGGAATTACTCACTAGCCATAGCAATTTCAACTCCCCCATTGATAGATAACTATCTTGATTTCCCTCAAAATTTTGTGTCCTTTTATCCAAAATATTCATAGAACTATACGAAATAAATATTCTAGAAGTTATGCCATAATTCAACAAAACATAGATACGAAGTTCCCTCCGCTCACAGGGTTTGCCTACTGAACATCATTTTCATCCATTGTTAAATATCAGTCAGTGTGGGGTTTTATTATAACCATTATCATGTTAGATCATCTAAAATTATGAAACGACCACAAGACCCAAAACGTTGATGAGATGCAGCCAGCAACTTCATTAAAACATTCTTCATAACAGTAAAAAAACAACTTACTCTTCCTCGCATAATTAACGTACTTCATAACAAAATTAATTCATTGGTGAAAAAGAAAGATTACAAATTTTGGTTCAGGACATGGGGAATCCAAAAACATGTTACACTCGGCCTTCTACTGTTTTCAGGTGCTTTGTCAACAGTTGAATTTAATTCTCTCTGGATATACTCGAACTTGGAATCAAATTTAGAAAATTAGGTGTGCTTAACTAAGACTAAACAATCATCCATAATTGAACAAGTAGACCAGCTAATCTGGTAAACAGTTTTGAATGACATACATTACTTGTCGCTTCTAATACATATAAAAAGTAGATTTATAGAGTTGCTCCACTGGATAGCTTCAAAAACTGCCAGACTTTCTTCCTCTTCCACATTGTATCTTTCAAGGTACCTGTTAAGTCAACACCAGGTTTGATAAAATATTTCAACACCAGGTTTGATAGTGATGTCATTATAAAGACAGCTTACATACAACAAATCAAATTGTGTTATGCAAGAGAAATGCATAAAAAGGGAAATGGTCTCTCTTTTGTGATAAGAGAAACATCTAATCCATGATGACGGCAGTTCAAAAACTAACATATCTTGTCATGTTCTCTCTATAAAGCAATTGTGTCCTGTTTTCTGCCAAAAAAAAATTCCAAAATGCACTGTCGAGGACCAAGACTAAATACAATTAACTACTCTAGAAAAAACATGCTGATTCTGGAAATCTCATGCCTTTATCACAAGTTACAGACAAATTTAACCCTGCATTTCCTAGAGGCTCTTCAGTTTTTTTCTTTTCATCGTCAGAACACAGTATTCAATAGTCATCATCTGCAAGGATTATGCACACTTCAAGATTAATTTTTCCCATCTTGACCCCCTCCTGCTAACCATAAATTTCATGAACCGAACTGACTGGAGGTGTCGAAACAATTTTTCACTTTTATCACACTCTTTGTCATCATCACATGAATGGTCATCCTGTAGTTAAAAAATAGACATACAAACATATTAATAAGATTTTCTTGGAAAGCATAAAAGGTATTCAGATCAAAAGTTTTGCACACTTGCCCAAGAAAATACAAGGAACTCCAGATTAGGTGCTACACTGAGCAATGCATATATTCGTATATCTTTGGTTGCTCCAAAATGCAGATTCAACTTGTTTAAATTTTGAAATATAGGTAGGTTGCTAACAAAATCGTCTGCAACGGAGAGAGCCTATTTATCCAAATAAAGTGCCAATAAAACATATCAGTTATGAGGAGTCTGATTAACCATATAACACGTAGAAGCTACTACACAGACTGTCAAAAATAATTTACCTCTGCTCTGCTAACAAATAATGATAATGATAGCTTCCTGACATGTGAAAGTGCTCCAACAAACTTTCTTATAACATGACTTATCCTTTGCTCCCACCTTCCTGATTCGTCATCAGATATGTCGAACGAAACTTCTACATAATCTAGTACTAGAAAGCTGCACATAGCTGCACATCAAGACGTAATCCTTCGCAACGAAACCACTACATATAAAAGATACTAGAAGTGGCGCATGAATTTTGAATTCACGATATTCTAAATCCCGGTGACGACAACCATTGGTGTCAATTTCCAAGACTTATAGTAGTGGAGTTAAAATGTTGAATTCCTTCATACCAAACCAAGAACAGTATTTCAAAATCAATTATTGAAGGACATTGAAAGAGGAAAAAGGTTGCTTATTCCAGCAATCATTATTACCAAATTGGATTCCGGAGAGTGTAAGGCTCTTGAGATGCGGAAAAGAGATTTTTTTTAGGTCAATACAAACCCTCACTTAGCTCCAATTTTGTCAATGACTCACATGTAAAAATATATACAAGAAGAGATAAAGGTAATTTTTTAGAAAACCCTACATAGAGACTGATATTTTGGGCATCACAACTGGTTAAATATTCTATCCATGAATGAACCTGTGATGCATTCATATTGTTGAATAAGTTGAGCTAAAACTTTACAATATTTGATTTGTGATGAAGAAGCAATGTTTTGTCTACAAGATCCATGAATTTAATGATCTCCGATGTCGAAGGAGGTAATATCCAAAATCGGAAATCGAGAGTGGGGATAGAGGTCCATATGTGCTTCAATCATTTAGATAACACACAAGTACGAGCAACATCCTTGATATCAAGGGGTGATGATGAAATGATGTGATGAAGAACTGAGTCAGGTAATTGGCTAATCCTATCTTCTAAATCTTCACCCATAGACTTCTGTGATTTTGGATTATTGAAATCCATGAGATTTCAATTTCTCTGCACACAAAAAAAAGGTGGAACAAAGGGGTAGATTTGACAATGAAATGTTTAAATATATCTTCATTTGTTAAATTACGAACAACATAAAGAAAAACTCAAGATTTGATTTGATAAAAAAAAAAAAAAAAAGTTGAAAATCACAAGACATATTGAGGGTTCTATAGCTGCTTATTCATTCTCATTCATTCATCTAATAAAACAAACCATAACTCAATTGATCACTGCAATGTTCACAAAACAAACCATCTAGTTGGAAGCCTAACAAGCTAAGCTCCAACGACATACTATTACATTAATTGAACATGTTGTTGTGCTGGCCTACCAGCGAGCCTCATGGGTAACCTAGCCAAAGGAGCCGAAACGGATTAAAATTATATTTGAAATTAATTTAAATAAAAAAAAACAAAGATTGTCACACAATGAAAAAAATAGTTTAAAAATATTATATTTATTTAATTACAACAATTTACGTCCAGCGGACATCCTTGTTCTTAACTGGGAAAATAGCCCAGACGTGTGTATTAATATCACAGGTGTCTCACACTTCACTAGCGGTAGAGTAAATCTCACCCTTGATAGAGTAAAAAACACCCAAAATATTAAGATCCCAATCATTAAGAATATAAAACAAAGCATGGACAACTTAGCCTAGATAAAGAGTGTTCAGGATGCATTCTGTGGAAAGCTAAATCCATGGTTGTGGTTTGCTCTAATTAAAATTTATCATTATGGGTGTTTTATTAATTAATGTCTCATTAGTCTCTCATTATGAATAATTTATTTAATTTTCATCATTAAATATGTACTTTTACATTAATAAACATTTTAATAAAAATTATATCAATAGAAATTAGTGGTTAGTAGTGGAAGAAGTGGTGGATGGTAGAAGCGGTGGTGGTGGAGGCGATAATATCAGTGGTGGTGGAAAAAAAAATGCTGATGGGTGGTTTTATGGTGGTGATGTTGGTGAATATTCGTGGACATTATTAGTTCTTTTAAAATTAAAATAAATATTAAAGGGCAGATTTTTCTAGGGAGAAAATAAATTAATAGTTGTGGTTTTAAGATTTGTTGGGTTGGGGGCAGGAAAGAATATGAAACCTATAAAAAAATTGACCATATACAAGGCTACACGCGAATTAATTGGAATTGATTTAATTTCTTATATCTCTCTCTAACTTATAAAAACAAAGTTTAGAAAACTTAGGCAAGATAAAAGACTCTCTAAATTCATTCTTGAGAAAGCTAAATGTATGGCTCTTAATTGATCAGTTTAATTAACTTTTGATAATAAATGTTCTATTGATACTTCATATTAAATTTTTCTTTAATTAATCAAATAAAATAGTAAATTTATTTTATATTAAATAAGTAGGAATTAATGGTGGTTGTGATGGTGGGCGAGGGTGGTGGAACGGCGGTGGGGAAAATGGTGGTGGGTGTTGGTGAGAATGGTGGAGTGATGACGTTAATGGTTGTGGTGGTGGAAGAAGTAGTGGTAGTGGGATGAGAAAGGTGTCCTAAGGTAGATAAATTATTTAGTTACCCTTGGTTAATTTTTTTTATATTAGATTTTAAATTTATTTTTCTTCATACTATCTGCAGATAGAATCCAATATTAATTAAATTTTTCTTTTATTTTTTTAAATTAAAAATAATATTAAATGCCAGATTTTTCTAGGGAGAAGATAAATCAATAGTTGTGGTTTCAAGATTACCGGGTTGGGGTAGGACATTAGATGAAACCTATTAAAAAAAATTGACAATATGCTACATGCGAATCAATTGTAATTGATTTAGTTTCTCATATCTCTCTGTATTCCCATTTTTTTGTCATGATTTTTGTTTTTGCCATTTCTCCTTGACTTCATGTGATTATGCATGCCTACGAAATAGTTCATGGTAATAGGTAAAGAGAGAAAATAGGTAGATAAGAAGCAAAATGGATCAAGAGTTACATATTAGTGAACTTTTGGAAAATGAATAAATACAAATCTATGTAAATTTGGAATAATTTATATCGCTAAAGGGAGAAAAGTAATTCCTGAAGCTAAAATATTTTGTAAGATTAATCTGATTTATTTTGAAGTAATTTTGTGTTTTCAGTTTTGTTATAAATTTGGTTTACTACCTTTGATGATTTATTTCTTTTCGAAGTAGGTACACTACTCTATTTTGAAGAAGTGAATAAAGTAGTGTTCTACTACCCATAGGCCCATAGGAATTTGAGGAGTTGGTTAACGATTAACTATGTTTGTCCTAAACTATTATATGATTTACAGACATAATATCAAAAGATTTGATGATAAGGACATGTTTATTAACCAACACCTCAAAAAAAAAATTAGACTTGGATCGACTTGATCGATTTTTCGTAAACAATTATGATATGTATGAACTGATGGATATATTTTAAATTCTCGTGCCGTAACTTAAGCCCTAGTTATATACAATTTAAAGTGTTTTTTATCTTGAGAAGCGTGTTTGGATACACATCCAGAATTATCTTTTTGACTTCTAGAAGTCAAAAAGCAAGAAGTCAGTTTGGGTGTGTAATTTCAGAACGACTTCTAGAAGCAGAAAAATCGACTTTTTTTGAAGCAAAATACATGGACTCCTAACTTATGTTTCTGACTTCTGCTTCTGGACGAAGAACGATGAATAAGATGAAGAAAATAATAATATTTCAAAACCTAATCCCAACCGAGTGTGCCGGAACTGATAGAAGAATGGGGATATGTATTTGGTTTTTAGATTTTAAGTTTTAAGTTTTAGGGGAAAGGGTATAATAGTATTTTTATAATGTTTTTTAATTAACCAAAAGGTATTTTCATAACCAAAATCACCCCTTAACATACACCATGGGTTGAAGGACGTAATTTATATTCCCTAATTTGTTTAAGTATCCCCCAATCGCGTGTTCAAGCGTCTTGTCACAGTTAATCATTTTAGGGTTTTTTTTTTTGACAAAATACAAGTTTATAACCCCAAATGTAACCAAAATTATGATAAAAAAAATTAGGCGGTCTTCGACCACATAGACGAGTTCCAAGTTATCGCTTAGATATACTGATTTATCTCTCCCCAAAAGAAATTGAATTCTAGCTTTATCCTTAACTTACCTATGATAATTTATCCTTAACTTACTAAGACATCTCTTTATTAACATAGTCAAAACCAGCTCGAGGAAAGTATCAAACGAACAATTAAAAGAAAAAACAATTTAAATAGTGAGGGAGGACCGACTGAGAAACATCCTCATTTTAATATTAAAGACAAAAAAAAGTTCAAGGAAAGGAAAATATGAAGGCACAGAAGAAGAAGATAAACAAAGGAAACTGTGTTGGTGAGCACATTAATATCTTAATATCAAAGTTAACTTAAACCGTGCAGACTAAAACTAAAACCTAAAACTTATCAAAACAATTTTCAAATGGACAAACTTGTTTGAGAGAGTTAATGGCGATTTTGGAGAAACCTGCATATAATGGTGTTAGGCTTCATCTAAGATAATTGCACATGACAATGAATTTAATGACATAGTCATCACAGAAGTTGTTAAATCACCAGACTTAGTAAGTTAACACACATTAATTTAAAAAAGAAAAAAAAAACACCTAATTTGAAAACAGAATCAGAAAGTATTCAAGGGAACAAAAAAGCATTCAACTCGGATGGAACAAAGTTTTACTTATCATGGCAGGTATTGGTGTAATGACCTGGCTTGTGACAATTTGAACAAGATCATGTCCCATTAGATGGATCAGGTCTTTGTAGACACCCCAATTTTGCACGGTCACGATAATCTGCCGCGAAATCGTATCCTAACCGGTCTTAGACATTAAGGGTGATGGAGGCCTATATTCATGGTCATAAGGTAGTAACTAAAATGGGTGAAAGACTAAGACAAGAGTACGTCACATTTGTGCTAAAAATGTTAGTCCATGAGCTTGTCCACCATAGAGTCCCAATCCACCGTCCACCACTAAGTCCACTAGTCCTGAAGTCCAAAGATGGACATCCACCAAGTATCCACTAGTGCTGAAGACCAAAATTGGATGTTTCCTTTGATACTCAAAGTGTCGACATCATTTCAACATTAAGTCGGCATTAGTTTGCCTCGTATGCAAGTCTTTCCCTGTTTGACAAAATCATAGGATTAAATGATATATTTGCAATTATAGTTAAATAATTTTTAAATATGAAAATAATATATGTTAATTTGGAAATGATATTTAGGTTTTTAATGTGAGCGGTCCGATCAAAGTTAATTAATCCTTTGGTTATGATTAATGGAGAAACAATATAAATATGGAGCTAATTTTGGTGTCAGGGGAGGATCGTTTCGGATACGTTTTATTTCTTGCGGAGGCTGCATCGTTGGTTCGTCCTTAATAATAATCTAAGTAACATCCAAATATCACTGATTATCCAAAACAGGTGTGCTAATTCCTTTTCGGTTTCGGTATTTGTAGTTCCAATTCGAAGTTAATCTATTACATTGTTTTTGTCTAATCCTATGAGAGCATCTCCAACAGAGGGTGAAAGTTTTTTTTTTTTTATGACACATAGGATTTTAGACCCTCATTTACATTAAACTCATCTCCAACAGTGGGTCCTATTAAATAGTAAGGGTGTCAAAATAAATATGAATGTCTTGGAGAAGGTCTTATTTAGACCTTGGGAATGACCTCCACGTCATCATTTTAACTATATTTTAAATTTTTTTCTTTAAATAAATTGTTATGAACCAATAGGAACTAGGGAATCAATTTTATCATTATTCAAAACAACAAATCTTAAAAATAAGACCTCACACCATTGGAGATAGTCCATGAGCAAAGTATTACTATTTTTACCATATACGTATGACCCCATAAATACGGATCTAAATAAAAATTCCACATAAGATTTTTAGCACCCACTGTTGGAGATGCTCTGATGATGCTCCGAAACAGAGAAGGTCAATACACTAATACGATTGGTTGGTGAATATTTGTTTATCTTTAGTTCTTTATCGTTTGCATAAACTCACGGGTGGGTGATTTTGTTTTATGTTTTTAGCTCTTGTCTTGCATAAGCTTACTCCATGCAAAATAATTATGTTGTCATGCCCCAAGTGATCACATGTGGTTTAATTAATTAATTCAATCTAGTAAACTTGAAAACATATTACTGTTTCTTTATAAGAATGATTATTTACCGTGAGTAGCATAAAGAGGTTACACGCAACTGAATGATTTCAAATTCTTTTTGGATTGATTAGTTGTTAATAGTAGTAATACTTGATAGATGATAATAATTTTGATGTTAGATATAATTTTGGTTCGGAATTAGTTAAGCTTCGACAACTATAATAATTTTATAATATTGATTTGACATTTTTGAGTTGCCTTGATTTCTTTCCCAATAATAATTTGTGATCATTTTTACACAACAATAATCTGGTTTTTTTTTTAGAACAGGGAGTTCGATCGGCTGGATAAAGTACGAGCCGACTCATTTTATTCTATGAGTTTACTAATTTATATTGTGTTTAACTATCAAAAACCCTAAAATCCCAATTATAAAGTAGAGGTCAATTTTCGGATTGGACAGGCTAGGTGCCTCACACCTTCCTAGCCCGTATCTTGATTCCCGCACCTATCTCTGAATATTTGGACCAGTGCTTTATTGGGTCCCAACTCCCTAAGTTGGGTGGCGGCTCTGATAATAATAATTTCCACGTGTGATTCCCATTTTGGATATTTAGAGATCCTAACCGATTTCGACGGTATATACAGTAGCGACTCTGCTGGGGACTTAGAGAATCTAACTTGAAACATATTTGGGATTTTAGGGTTTTGATTTGACACTACTCGGTGTTGCACACACACACTGCACGCACCCATTTGCACATTTGCATTATATTTTGCATCGTCCGAGTCCAAATCTTAGGAAAATCCGTGGTTAGTAAAGATGAACCCTTTGGGCGTTACCAGTCGAACACCACAAGCCTTAGCCCCGTACCAAAGAAGACTAGTCTAACTACGTCTGAGGTATATTTTTCTAAGGTATCCAAAGCCTACCCAAGAGTTAGTAAAACCTGCATGCACGTGCATAAACTTCATCCATTTGAGCACAAAATCTGAGGCATAAGCACCCTTGTGTTACCATATATATTCTTTTGTTTCCTTGAAAACAGGATTTGGAACACAAGCATAGAATCTGAAATGAATATTGATGCTGAGGCCGTAACAGGCTTGATGGAACAATTACAGAAGATGTTGGATACTAAGTTCGCTGAACACCAAAATAATATGAAGAAGTTGACTCTCGAGGCCATTACTGAGTCTCTAGGAAAATATGAGGTTGATACTGGAAATATAACAGACGGGTTAGAGGATCTCTTTGTAGAAGAACATGAGGTAAGCACTATAAGAGAGGACTCCGGTAATACTTTCACTGAAATGCCCTATTTTAATCCAGTCAATTCAATTCGATTAATGGAAAGTCAGAAATGCCCTTCGATCATTCATGTTGAAAATACTTACCTGGTTGGTAAACCAGAGAATTGTGTTCTTTCTAAAAATGTTTCAGGGAATCAAAATAATTTTGGAAACAAAATATCTGACTTGAACAAGGAGCACGATTATACTGATGGATCGACTCCCAATGATGAGGAAATGATCGAAGAGAACGTACCTCATGAGATCCTCAAGTCGTTTGATCACTTGGAAGAAAAGCTGGAACATTTCGAAGAAGTAGAGTCGGTCAATATGAACACGGAAGATCAACCACAAATGGTCAGGATCGGTACTACTTTATCTTCAGAAGAAAGGAGGATGATGATCGAGTTGCTAACTCAGTACAAAGATATATTTGCATGGTCGTATGAGGATATGCCAGGGTTAGACACAGACATGGTAGTACATCACTTACTTATCATCCCCGGAATGAGGCCTGTCAAACATAAGTTGCGTAAGCTCCGACCAGAGTGGTCTCTGAAAGTGCATGACGAAGTAATCAAACAATATGAAGCTGGGTTTTTGATGGTTACAAATTATCCAGAATGGTTGGATAACATAATACCGGTCCCGAAGAAGGATGTCAAAGTACGAATGTGCATCGACTACAAGAATCTTAACAAAGCAAGCCCTAAATACGACTTTACCCTCCCCCATATTGACATCCTTGTCGACAATGCTGCAATGCATGGATTACTATCATTAATGGACGGGTTCTCAGGATATAATCAGATAAAAATGGCAGAAGAAGATAGGGAGAAGACATCTTTTATTACACCTTGGGGAACATTTTGCTATGTGGTAATGCCTTTCGGTCTTAAAAATGCTGGAGCTACTTATCAACGTGAAATGACTACTATTTTTCATGACATGATGCACAAGGAGTTGGAGGTGTATGTAGACAATATGATTGCCAAGTCCGAAAGAAGATAAGATCATCCATCAGACCTGCAGAAGTTGTTTGACCAGCTCAGGAAGTACAAGTTGAGGCTTAATCCCAATAAATGTACATTTGGGGTAAAATCAGGAAAGCTACTAGGGTTCATTGTTAGCAATGGAGGAATATAAATTGATCCAGAGAAAGAGAATGCAATCATTAATATGCCTCCACCTAAGAATGAGAAGGAGGTACGAGGTTTTCTAGGAAGAATTCAATATATCAGTCGATTCATCGCGCAGCTAACTCCGGTTTGAGAACTAATCTTTAAATTGCTAAGAAAGAACTCTCCAAAGGAGTGGAATGAAGAGTGTCAAGAGGAATTTGATCAGATAAGAAAATATTTGTCCAATCCACTTGTGTTGGTCCCTCCGGTACCTGGGAAACCTTTTTTGTTATATTTATCGGTAACTGACTCATCAATGGGGGAAGTCTTAGGACAATACGATGAAGATGGTAAGAAATAGCGGGCAATTTACTATATTAGCAAGACATTGGCCGGATATGAATCAAAATATTCAACCTTAGAGAAAACATGCCTTGCCCTTGTCTGGGCTACTCAACGGCTTAGGCATTATATGTTATCTCATTCGGTGCAGTTGTTATCAAGAATGGACCCACTTAAATATCTTTTTGAAAATCCAATGATCTCAGGGAGAACGGCCAGGTGGCAGTTGTTGCTAGAAGAATTTGACATCACTTATGTGACACAAAAGTCAATAAAAGGAAGAGAAATAGAAGATCACTTAGCAGTGCAACCTATCCCAGATTGTGAGACACTCATAACAGAATTTCCTGATGAACATATCCTTGTTGCTAAACAAGATAATGAAGGTGAATTGTGGAAGATGTATTTTGATGGAGCAATGAACCCAGTTGGTAAAGGAGAAGGGGCAATTTTGATATCTCCTGATGAGGTACGCATTCCAATTTCTGTTCGATTGGATTTCAACTGTACTAACAACATGGCTGAATATGAAGCATGCATTGCTGGCTTGAGAGCTGCCTTAGAGTTATCAGTCAAGAAGTTGGAGGTATATGGAGATTCCTTGCTAATTGTTAACTAAACACAGAAAGTCTGGAAGATCAAGGAAGAAAAGCTAGTTCCATACCATGAATGCCTGATGAAGCTGGTGGAGAAATTTGATTGCATTACTTTTCACCATCTTTATAGAGACAAGAATCAGTTTGCAAATGCATTAGCTGCTTTAGCATCACTAATCCCGATCCCAGGAGACTCCACATTCAAACCCATTGAGGTGGCACGAAGAGAGAAACTAGCTTACTGTTATGTTGTAGAGATCGAATCAGAAACACCTGACGGAGATCCATGGTACCATGATATCAAGAATTACTTAGAGAATCGGACGATGCCAGACGGGTTGAATAGAAAAGAGCGTCGTTACATACAACGCATGTCCTTTCAATACATGATCCTCGGAGGAGTACTTTATAAAAAATCTTATGATGGGATTTTGTTGAGGTGTGTAGATGCAGATGAAGCTCGACGCCTTCTTAGCGAGATACATGAAGGAATCTGCGGCCCACATATGAACGGACACATGTTATCAAGGAAAATTCTTCGGATGGGGTATTATTGGACAACAATGGAATCAGATTGTTTCAAGTACGTGAAAAGATGCCATAAATTCCAAATACATGCCAATTTGTTACATTTGCCACCAACTGAGTTGCACCCTCTTACATCACCATGGCCTTTTTCTGTTTGGGGCATTGACGTGATTGGGAAGTTAAATCCTTCTGCATCAAATGGGCATGAGTACATCATAGTGGCAATTGATTATTTTACAAAGTGGGTAGAAGCAATATCCGTAAAGAATCCTACGGGGAAACAGACTGTGAAGTTCCTCACGAACAACATCATAAGTCGTTACGGATTGCCAAATGAGATTATATCAGATAATGGATCCAACTTTGTTAGCAAGGAGGTAAAAAGAGAGTGTGCAAAGTACAAAATCCAGCTAAGGAACTCAACTGTTTATAGGCCGTAAACCAATGGTGATGTGGAAGCTGCAAATAAGACATTAGGAAGAATCTTGAAGAAGATGACAGAAACATACAAAGATTGGAGTGAGAAGTTACCTTATGCATTATGGGCTTATCGTACATCAATCCGCACACCCACTGGTATGACTCCGTACTCTTTGGTTTACGGCACAGAAGCAGTTTTGCCTGTTGAAGTTGAAATTCCCACCTTACGAGTGATAAAGGAAGGCACGGTACCTGAAGATGAATGGATAGAGTCGAAGGTTCAACAACTAAATTTTATTAATGAAAATAGGATATGTGCCGCATGTCATTCACAGGCTTACCAGGAGAGGATAGCTTGAAGTTTCAACAAGAAGGTTCATCCGCGAGGCTTAAAGGAAGGAGATTTAGTGCTTAAAGAAGTCAGACCTATAAAACATTCTGACCCAAGAGGAAAGTTCAAGCCTAATTGGGAAGGTCCGTACATCATCAAAAGCATCTACCCAGGATCTGCAGTCCGATTAACTGATCTGGACGGGCATGAAGAGCCGAAGCTCACAAATGTCGACCAACTGAAGAAATATTACACCTAAGGTAAGTGCTCAAACCTATCTAAGGGAAGTGAACGCTTATACAACTTAAGGAGATTATTTAGGAGTCCAATATCTCTCTCTCATAGTGTCAGTAAGTAGGGGCATCACCTTTTTTTTTTTTGCCCCCAGTCGGTCAAGTCAAGTCAAGTCAAAAAGTCAAAAGAGTCAAAAAAAAATCAAATCAAATCAAATCAAAAACTATTGTTCTCAGTCTTATACTCTTATAGAGTCAGTAAAAAAAAATAAAAAAAATTATTGTTCTTATACTCTTATAGAGTCAGTCAAAAAAAAAAAATCATTATTCTCAGTTTTATAGTGTCAGGGGCACCGCCATCATTATACTGGGTCCATGTCAGTCAAATGAGTCTTTTGAAGTCATAGAGAGAGATATGTTTGTATGTATGTCATCACTAGTCTTGTATACTATCTCCTAAAGTTCTATGAGCAATGGACGTCCAAACGGATAGATTTGAGTAGCAAAAAAAATAAAAAATAAAAAATAATTGTGTAGTTAATAAACAGCCACTTGAGAAAATTGGTCGGCATTTGAAGAAATCAAAGAAGAATAAGAAGCATCGAGGAGAAATGGTCAACAATTGAAGGAGTTAGAAAAAAATGGTAAGCCGCATGATGAAACAAAGGATAGAAGAAGGTAAGCCAGCATATATGAACTCGGGATTTTTTTGGCAAAACATCAAACAATTGGGGATGGTTGGAAATGGTCAGATTTACTCTTGAAAATTCGACGGTGCCGGCGTAATACCAGTGTTCTCCCACCCTACACGGTAAATCTGGAAGTTGGGCTCCTTTGTTCCATAATCAGGTATTATTGTTTTCAATTTTATAGTGTTTAAAAAAAAAAAAAATTATTAAAACCTCTAGTTGTGTGGAAGACGATGAGGAAAAGTCTAGGTAAACATAAAAAAGGGTAATAATAATAATAATAATAATAATAATAATAAATTAAAACATTTAGATTGACTGAGGCAATAATTCCATGCAATTAGTTGTTTTTCTTAGGTTTTTCTTTTTTCTATAATTATTTTTTTATCGAGGCACGTACTACTAATCACTCTCTTCTTGTTTGAAGCATAGCCTCCAACTCATTAATTCTCAGATCTTTTGATTCAAGTAAGGACTCATGTTTAGCAACTTGGATTTGAAGAAAGTGGCGAAAGTATAAGTCAGCTACTGCAAGAGAGAATATTTGTAAAAGGTAAGTAAGTGTTTCCTTGTTTTTCACTACGCTACATTACAAACTTCTTGACTTACCTATAGTCTTGAGGTAGTAAACGTACGTAAAATTAAATACTTAGAAATAATCTGGATGAACTTTCCAGTGTCATTCTGGATAATTTATAAGTGAGGAATCCAACAAAATATTTGTAACCGTGTTAATGTGCAAAATAAGTGTGCATGTCTTTGGCATTCAGTTGCATGCAAACCTTTGCCAAAGAGGGGCAACTGTAGACACCCCAATTTTGCACGGTCACGATAATCTGCCGCGAAATCGTATCCTAAACGGTCTTAGACATTAAGGGTGATGGAGGCCTATATTCATGGTCATAAGGTAGTAACTAAAATGGGTGAAAGACTAAGACAAGAGTACGTCACATTTGTGCTAAAAATGTTAGTCCATGAGCTTGTCCACCATAGAGTCCCAATCCACCGTCCACCACTAAGTCTACTAGTCCTGAAGTCCAAAGATGGACATCCACCAAGTATCCACTAGTGCTGAAGACCAAAATTGGACGTTTCCTTTGATACTCAAAGTGTCGACATCATTTCAACATTAAGTCGGCATTAGTTTGCCTCGTATGCAAGTCTTTCCCTGTTTGAAAAAATCATAGGATTAAATGATATATTTGCAATTATAGTTAAATAATTTTTAAATATGAAAATAATATATGTTAATTTGGAAATGATATTTATGTTTTTAATGTGAGCGGTCCGATCAAAGTTAATTAATCCTATGGTTATGATTAATGGAGAAACAATATAAATAGGGAGCTAGTTTTGGTGTCAGGGGAGGATCGTTTCGGATACGTTTTATTTTCTTTCTTGCGGAGGCTGCAGCGTTGGTTCGTCCTTAATAATAATCTAAGTAACGTCCAAATATCACTGATTATCCAAAACAGGTGTGCTAATTCCTTTTTGGTTTCGGTATTTGTAGTTCCAATTCGAAGTTAATCTATTACATTGTTTTTGTCTAATCCTATGATGATGCTCCGAAACAGAGAAGATCAATACACTAATACGATTGGTTGGTGAATATTTGTTTATCTTTAGTTCTTTATCGTTTGCATAAACTCACTGGTGGGTGATTTTGTTTTATGTTTTTAGCTCTTGTCTTGCATAAGCTTACTCCATGCAAAATAATTATGATGTCATGCCCCAAGTGATCACATGTGGTTTAATTAATTAATTCAATCTAGTAAACTTGAAAACATATTACTGTTTCTTTATAAGAATGATTAGTTACCGTGAGTAGCATAAAGTGATTACACGCAACTGAATGATTTCAAATTCTTTTTGGATTGATTAGTTGTTAATAGTAGTAATACTTGATAGATGATAATAATTTTGATGTTAGATATAATTTTGGTTCGGTATTAGTTAAGCTTCGACAACTATAATAATTTTATAATATTGATTTGACATTTTTGAGTTGCCTTGATTTCTTTCCCAATAATAATTTGTGATCATTTTTACACAACAATAATCGGGTTTTGTTTTGAGAACAAGGAGTTCGATCGGCTGGATAAAGTACGAGCCGACTCATTTTATTCTATGAGTTTATTAATTTATATTGTGTTTAACTATCAAAAACCCTAAAATCCCAATTATAAAGTAGAGGTCAATTTTCGGATTGGACGGGCTAGGTGCCTCACACCTTCCTAGCCCGTATCTTGATTCCCGGACCTATCTCTGAATATTTGGACCAGTGCTTTATTGGGTCCCAACTCCCTAAGTTGGGTGGCGGCTCTTATAATAATAATTTCCACGTGTGATTCCCATTTTGGATATTTAGAGATCCTAACCGATTTCGACGGTACCCACAATCTTTTATTAGCAGACCGAAATCGACCACCAATTGGACGACCAGGACATCTGCCTGTATTGGGATTCAAAACAACAATAACATCCACATCCTCTAGGAGATCCCAATCAGAAGTCAGGACTCCATAGATAGGAGGCGCATATATACCTCTCCAGATGGAAGTTTGGTAGTACTCCCCACAAAGAGTCTCCCACCTGACCCCAATTTTATGGCATACCGCTATCGCATGGCCACAGGGAAAATGATCAAATGTAAAAACTCTGCAAGTGCAAGACTTTCACGCAAGATCGACAATGTTCTGATCCTGGTTATCACTCTCACTTATTTCATATTGCTCATCTATCACATGGATGACACTACACTTCACAGCCAATATTTTGCGTTCCTCTATAGCTTCATGGGCGTGTTTACTGAATGCATGGTGCCAATCATTAGATTGTTGTCTACGAACAGAGAACCATTTCATGAGCGTTTTCCGGAGAAAATCTACTAAATGATATATGGGCACATCTTTGACTTTTAATATTTTTGCATTCCAAGTCTCTCAGGCGTTCGTTGTCATGAGACTATAACGGGCTCCTTTAGCGTAAACCCTGGCCCATTTGTGTGCTCCAATATCCCGTACGTCATCTGCAACATTTGGACTCAATTTTCGAAGTTCAGCCATAGCTTGTTTATGTTCATGCTCAGTGTAAGCTTGGGAAGCACTCCAAAATAACCTAGCCGCTTCATTGTTGTGGTATTTCTTTTTGATGTTCTCTGCATTTTAAAACCTCACAATTTAAATATGAGCAATGCCAAGACATGTAATATGGAACATATATAAATGCAAAATCGTAGAGAAAATCTACAATGATAATGTGTAGGAAAAGTGTATCATGGTAAAAGTTCTAGTTGCTGTCACATCCTATAAGGTGTTGTCATTAAATACCTTTAATATGGTAGGCGCATAAAACATGGGTAGCATCAGGAAACGCATTTTCAACAGCAGTACAGATGGGTCGAGATCTGTTTGAGGAAATAACCAGATCCTCCATCTTTGAGAAATCATCCCCAAAGGCCGCGACAAACTTTTCCATGAACCAAGCACATGCCTTATTATTCTCCGAATCAACAATGCCAAACCCAATTGGGTAGATTTTTTCATTAGCATCTAATGCTATGGCTGACAGTACGAGTCCAAGACGTTCGCCTGTTAGATGCGTACCATCGACAACAAACTCTACCCTAGCATGTCTCTTAAATCCTTCTAGGCATACTCCTAAAACCACGAAACAGTACTAAAAATATCATCTTTATCAGTTTGAATTGTTGTAAGAGTTCCTTGGTTAAGGTCCGCAAGCATGTGATAATACCCGACCAGGTGTTGGTATGACTCATCTGTGGAACCTCTTATCTGTTCTATCCCACGCTTACAACCTTTAAATGCCTGCGTGTACGTGACTTCCACTTTGTAAGTATGCTCCAAGTCATACTGAAGCTGTCTTGGTGTGTAAATACTATGACATGGTGCAAAAATTTTCTTGAAAAGTTCATCCAAGCCACGACTAGATGATTCTATTTTGATGAGTATTTTTTCGCGATCACATGTGTGAGGAGCTCTGATGGATTTGATTATAAAGTAGGATAGAGCACCCACCTTGGATGCCCGCAGACGCCACCTACATGACTGATCTTTGCAATCGACAACGGTTGGACTTTACAGTGTGCCAGTTAAATCTTTCTTTAAGTTTGGCAACTTCTAAGATAATTTCAAGTATTTATTTGTTCTTGAATGTGTTTTTTTTTTAGACAGTTCATCGTGCCTCATTTTCCTTACTGGTGGAAATGGTGTTGTATCGTCGTCTTCCGGTACAGGAGTACATGGAGCATCGTGCAGGCTGCGTAGCCTCTTATTGCCTGGTGTACCGAGCTTTTCTGTTATTATGCACTCTTAGAGGGTGGAACTCTTTTAGTCCCTGGAATAAATAAACAAGATATGTGTTTGGTAATTTATAGACACCAAAAATAACCACAAAGACCAAGGCTCCAGTTGTTTTCCACAGCCTGATCAACACATAAAAATAACCTAATGTACTGCTAAAAAGAAAATTCACAGAGTCTCCTAAGAGAAGAAATCACAACAATATACCAACAATGTGAATGTTATGTGTACAGATTAAATCCACATAATTCGATTTTCGGTAAACTAGTAACAGTACAACAATAAGAGGGGCAAAATCACAAACCTTGGTGCCAGCCTCCATCCTCGGAAGAATTCATCTGGGGAGGGGTTAACGGACTAGCGACTCCGGCCTCGCCGTTCCTTGCATGTTGATCGGCGTTTGGAGGAGTTACGGGATTTATACGATTCTCACTACCAATATTTACTTCATAATTGGATTTGGATTTTACGGTAAAAAAACTTGTCATTCCTCGTGTCTCCTGAACATAAATCCTCAAAGCATCATTTGAAGTAATCTTAATGCGTTGCTTTCGTTCCATGTAGGGAACCCGCATAAGACCGTAGACATCAAAATCCGACCCGTCCAAGAAATTTTCTAGACACATTGCCCTTTTCTTTATATCTTGTAGAGTGAAGTCACACGGTAAAGCCACGAGATGTAATTCGCCGCTGCGGCCATACTCATCATCACCAGAATAACTCGGATCTATCCAGTCACTATTGCAGTGAAGAAAAACATTTCTTTTCCTTGGCATTTTTGGAGTTGAAAATCAATTATCCTGCAGTTGAAAATCAAGCAACAAACGTTAACAGAATATTAAATCTAGCATAACCCAGTATTCAAATCTAATTGACGCCAAGATTTAAAAAACCCCAAATTGTTCTATACTCCTAGGCTTTCCTAATTTTGAACTACAAACTAGGGTTTCCTAATTTTGAAATACAAACGAGCAATCAAAGTTTTCAAAAAATTCAATAAGATGAATTTATGAAAGAACATCTTACCTAAATGATTCGAAGAATATAAGTGGTTTAGAAAATGTATCTGATCTTACCAAGATAAAGAAGTAGACTTAAAAAAGATAATGGAGATGCTTGAGTTGAGAAGAACACTAATTTAAGGTGGTGGTGATTTGTTTGAAGGAGGCTGGGTGATTTGAGGAGAAAATGTATAAAGTAAAAGAAATACGAGTTAAGGAGCTGAAACGAGGTGTAAGTAGTGAATAACAGTATAGAAGGAAATATAAGGGACTATCAAAATACATAGAAGGAGATGTAAGGGACTATCGAAGAAAAAAAAAAGAAAAAAAAAGGGGTGTCTAAGAAAATATTCTAAAATGCTATGACCCTACGTAATACCGATGTGGAGCCAATTGGACACGCTAACTATCCAATGTGGACACTACGTAAGGGGTGTCTAAGAAAATATTCTAAAATGCTATGATCCTACGTAATACCGATGTTGATCCTATGTGGCAACCAAATTCTAAATGTCATGGGTTTGAACAGCAAGAGTCATCGACAACAGAAAAAGAGAGTCATGATTATACAATAGCTATGTCAATGACATCCATAAAAAATGTAAGTTATTTACGAATAAACCTATTTTTCCTCATAATCATGACGCCGAAGGCATGACACTATACTTTAAAATATTCAAAATAATCTGGTGTCATCAGTTTTTCGGATTCAACGGTCAACATTTGTGAATAGTAAAGGGTGCAGAGGTAAAAAAATATGTACGACAACCACAATCAGCAATTAGGAATAATACTGGGCCTTATTCGGTGTTCCGAATATCACTTTGTCCACAAAGTGAAATTGCCCCACCTGGGGGCGACAAACAAAAAATAAAGACAGCTAAACTAGTCCTCATCCGTTCCTGCCCCAGCGGGCCGATGATCTCTCCTTGGTCCACCTGCTTGTTTTGCCATTATAATCTGCAGCCGTGTAGAAAAGGACCACATATTTAGTTTAAAACAAAGCGTGTAAACGGGTTGGTGCAGAGAAAGAGAATCATACCTGATCCACTCGAAGTACAGTGCACACGGCTTCTGAAGCGTATTTGAGGGCAAAGAATCTGACACAGATGAAATACTACATTAGAAACATGATATCAAAACACTTGCACACTGTGTTAACTGATGAAAAGGAACGATTATCAAAAGGCAGCTTACTTGGTTACATGAAGGTCCCAAATACCCAAGCTGGAAATATCACTGCATACACCTTCTTCCAAGTCTATACCCACTTTGGAGTTTCCAGCCGCATGTTCAGCATATAGAGACGATATAATCTCCATCGAATTAAGCCCAGCATTTTCAGCAAGGCTTCGGGGAACCATTTCGAAGCTCTCGGCAAATTTGTTAATAGCATACTGATCCAATCTGCACAAAGGGAAGTCGTTACAGTGATGACAGGTCAGTGGCAGTCAGCAAGATCTAGAGTATATAGCTCCACTAATCATCAAGAAAAGGTTACAGTGATGCCAGGCCAGTGAACAGAAGTAGAGCAGCTAAGTCCTAATGCTAGGATAGTCATTCAGTGCATCAAGCAATTTTGCATAAAATACAATATTAATTAGCCTTGCACCTACTAGTTATAGTCCTCCTATAACCACCATCAATAAGTCATTGCCCCATTTGCATTTGACTATGCCACCTTTGAACTAAATTTTAATGCTGCATTTGACATCTCTTCTAAAAAGCTGGTATTGGTTTGGTAACTCAAGGATCTTCTTAGCAGGAAGAGCAGTATGTCAGTATGTCAGAGCAAGTTGAACCTCAAACCCTTCTAGAGGCAACTTGCAAACTGAAGGTATTGCAGAATCAGCACGTCATGCCCAATGTAATCATAGAAGGTGATTATGAAAATGTAATAGATCCTGTGATGCCTAATTATAGGGTTGTTAGATGGAAGAATTTCTATCTTCTCAACGACTGCAGGTTAGCTCTTAGAGGTTTGTCTGCATTTTACTGTATTTTTGTATGTAGGGTGTGCAATAAAGCTGCTGCTGTCCTAGCTAAAGCAGCGAATTTAGTCTCATGTACCAGTCTTGGTTTGGTTGTCGCCTATGCTCCTCACTACGGTTCTGGACATTAAGCTTGCTTTTAATAAACTTGTGTTTATGATTATCTTTCTTTTATGATCAGAAAGAAAAAAGTAGAGCAGCTAAAAATGGCTTGGAATTGCACATAAAAGCAACGGAAAAAAATAAATAAAATAAAAACCTACATACCCAACTTCTTTAAAGGAAAATTCCTTTAATTGCCTTGCTAATTCAATTTCTGTTGCTGCAGCTCCAGGGACTATGCGGCTATCCCTGCACATTGCCTAATAAATAAAACAATGTTATAATCGGGATGTAAAAACTCTTTCACTTTTTCAGTTTAGTCCATCTTCAGTAATGAAGTACCTTGTACGTATTCACTCCATCATCAACAGCTCTCTCAAGGTCATCTAATATACCGTCAGTACTTCCTCGTAAGACCACTGTGGCTACCGAGTTTCCACCCTCTTCGCTCTTCACAACAGTGACCTATTAAATGAAAACGTAACATATGCAACCTATAAAAATCTCCAGGAGATGAACAAAAGAATATTTAAGAATCTGTAACAACAGCAAACTGAAAGAAGCATACCCGAGCGCCGCCAATCTCCTCTACTGAGATTGAATCAGCATGTCCTAGATCATCAGGGCTAGGTTGTCTAAGATTCAACTGTTTCCACAAGCACATAAACAAGAATTCACAGGAAATTCTACAAAAGCATATTGGAATTCATGTGGTCGTGATAGTGGGCTTACAAGAGCGATTGATCCCGTAGTACGGCAAAACCGTCTAAGTTCAAACTTTGAACTGATTTTCAAAACCATAAGCCTGGAAGTAAAAAAATTCCCTCTCCCTCTCCCTCTCCCTCTCCTCTCCCAAGGCAAAAAAAAAGGTTTAGCAAGGTTACTTATTTCAAAAACACTTCACGTGCATAAAAAATGAATCTCATCACAATAAATTGCTTGGAAAATAAGGCATGAACTTGTGTATGTACGACATCTATACAACACACACGCTCCGTAGATTGGAAAACATAGGGTACCTATATACATATGCACACTTGGGTATGTTGGTGACAGAGCAAGTAATTCAATTTAATGTACAAAAAACCTATGAAGTGCAATTCATAAGAAACCAAACAGTTGTCTTACTTATAACGTTCGCAGAAATGTAACTGCTGCTCCACTGACGATGACTTTAGCACCTGAATCAGCGACAGACTTGATAAGCTCCTCAATTTTTGCTTCCTCAGTATTTCCATAATTCTCAAGCTGAAAGACGCAATGGTATTTGTCAGATTGTTTCCGAGAGAAAGGTGAAAATGCAAGCATCATACTTTAAAAATTATCACAAAGATTTCAATATTTAACCTGCTCTGCACTATGAATAAGGACAGTTCCCTTTGTCTCAGTAGCACTGGTGTCAACACCTGCAACAAACACAGCAATCTACAGAGAAGCCGATGAAAAAAATGGATTCAGTCAAGTTAGTAGCAAGATACGAACTAAAATCAGCAACCACAGAGTGAAAGAGAAATACATGAATAATTAAAATGAGTAAGTTAATACAAGAAAGCTGTTGTTGATATGCAATAACTAGAAAGAAGCAAACTGAAATACAAGATACCAATATTTGGGAGCAGGCAATTAATACAGGTCAAAAGTAAAACAACCGAACAATTTAAACTGGTTGGTTACTTTCATGCATGCTCACAAGGGTGATGAGCCAGACAATAAAAGAACTGTTATCAAGTTACAAAAACTTGATTACATGAAGAAGTACCTGCTGAATTCCATTCCGTAAGAAAATTCAACCAAATCAGCTCACTAGACTTCCTACTGATCCCATCATGTATGTCAGAAGTATCTCTGGCAGATTCATAGTATCCCATCTATATGCCTAATGAGAAAGATTTTTTTTATGTCCGACAGACTATGAAATAGAAGAAAAAGAAAGAAAAAAAATGTGTACGCCTAAACACACAAGAAAGCAAGTTATCTGAAGATAACAGCCATTGAATTTCTTCAGTCATAGTTGCTTGTTCCTACAGGGTACCATTCTGTAGAATGATTTTTATTCCAATTACAATAGATCCTAGATACTTTATACTTGAACAAGAACTAAAAGAAGATAAATGTGCATTACCAGTGGCCGATAAGGACCAATATTTGCAAGAGAAACGGCATTCCTGCTAGGGAATTACCCAAGCAACTTCCAGTAGCTGAAACCACGAGTGGTCTCTTCTCCTAGACTGATGCCACCCACTTACCCAACAGTAATTACATTAAGATAAAAGTTAGCAGTTGCAGTCCCCCTAATCTGTTTTACATACAGGATACTTAACCGCAAAATTCTATTCTGACACAAAAAAGAAAGGAATAATTCACACCATAACATAACATGTCATACTAATTTCTTTGCCCAGAAACTAATGCTCATAAAGGAACCTCACTCCATTAGCTTGGTTCAGAAATTAAAACTCAAGAAACAAATGATTATGCACGCCAGACAGTATATGACCCCATCCCAATACATAAAATGCGGGGAACAGCTGATTTAATTTAGATACTGCATTTAGAAATCAAATTGGGTAGTTGAATGTCCTTACAAATCACTTGGGTGTAAATGGAGAATTGAGTGAGTTATAAGTGCAGTTATCACCAGGTACAGGTTTAAAGCGCCTAGACATAACCTTTATTTGGGCACATAATTAACCGTATCGAAGTTGAATTATAACTACAGGCCACTGAATACATTTTAAGTCTTACCTTTTTAGATGCAAACTACAGAACAAGGATAGCTCACATGATTGCATTCGGGATCATGAAAATAGGTTTTTTCTTCGCCTCACCTTTGCCTTTTCCACCTTTTTTATGCTCCCAGAGGCATCACCTTTTAAGACCATACCCCGGATAACCATCGAATTGCGCAAACCTCCTCCTTGAAGCTTTGCGACACGCACATTATCCACATTAAAGTTTGTTGGATTCTTGGGGCATACCTGGATACACGCCTGAAGTGGAAAACAGTTCACAAGAATCACAAAAATCATTACAATGGTAACCAAAGTTGTCTCTGTCAAGAATAACAATGAAACAAGAGGATGACGAGTTGGCTTGGTTGTAAATCATTACATCAGAAATAAGAGGGCACAATATATTTTCTTGATCAAATTTCTTGCTAGCAACAACAGCTTTCATTCGAGAAGCAACTTCTTCTGTGTTCCGCACATCCATTGTCTCTGAACCCTTCTCCACCAAGCTCTCCAAGATTTCAACCGTCTTGAAACCAAAACAAAGATAAAACAAAGTCAGGTAAAAACATGCACCGTACTAGACAGTTACTCACTTAACCAAATATCCGAGAGTTCTAACAGATAGTGATTACTTGATAAATACTAGTACAAACCTTATTGGTCCCTTTCATGTATCCGCTGATGATTTCGCTCGGGTGCAGTCCAATTCTGATTAACTCCTCTGCCTTCTGGAGAAGCTCTCCAGCAAATGATACAGTGAGGTTAGCTCCATCTCCAATTTCCTCCTGTTGCGCTTTAGCAGCTAACACTAGGAGTTTGGCTGCAGGGTGCTGAACCTCAAGCTCGTTGAGGATTGTGGCAGCATCATTTGTGACAAATGGCTTGTCCTTATGATCAATGACCATCTTATTCATACCTGAACATAATCATTTGAAAAAGTTGGTTTACATAATGAAAGAGAGAATCGGCTGTTCAAAAAGTAGTCTATATTTGCCGGGTCTTTGACAGTGCTCTATCCAGTAAAACCCAATATCAAGATCAGAAAAACTACTAGGGTTACGGAAACTTAGACCAAAGTCAATCTCGAACCTGTATCACTTGGAAATAAAAGGCTTGACATTACAAATAAGCTGAATCATTATATATCGAGAATGAGATTACCATTAGGACCAAGAGAGGTTCGAGTAATGGCAGAGATCTGCTTGCAACCATCAATGTTTTTCATAACAGCTTCATCGAGTCCAGAGAAATGCCTATGACCTTGTTTCAGCATTGAGTTGATTCCAAACTGCTGCATTATTTTTTATTTTGCAACTAAAAATCTCTTTTGATTTCAATAAAATATTTCCAAGTGAAAAAAAATCTCTAGAAAATGGTGAAGAAAGAGTGAGATATATAGATAGTAAACCCTATTTGTTTTGTCGATGAATGCACCCGTGTTTGTGCCTTTAGTCTATGTACCCCACACACTGCCTCCGTGGCAGGGTTTAGGCGATTTAAATAGAATCCTTGTGCGATATCTCAGTCTGCCGAAACGAGAACGTACTGGGAGACACAAGAATCTTTCTAATGTATCTGGCGATGGTGGAAAGAACAAAGATAATTTGAGTGACTTTGCGGGAGATAATAGCAATGCTGATGGATTGGAATGGGATGATCGGTTCGATGACTTAAGTACATGTATTATAGGTCAGGTGGGAGCCGAGTTGACCTCAACAAAACTTCAGAAAAATAAAAATTTGACATCTGACTCGGCCATATCACACATCTGAGTCAGATTCAGATTTAAACAAACAAGTTGTAGTTATGCATTTTTACTATCCTGATATCCTCTTGAACACAAGATCACAATAATAATAACTTCAGTAAGTAGACATTCTACAAGATCATCACAGTATAAGTGTTTCATGGTAATAAAAAAGGAACACAAAACAAACACACAGAGATTAATGAAAATTATAACATTTGAAACGATTCCTATTTCAAAAGTTTGAAAGAACAGAGAATTGTGGAATGATGTGATCAACTTTAGATGAATAGACATAAGACACAGATCAAGCATGCAGTTGATAATAAAATTGTGCATCATGATGTTCTTGATGAAATATTGGTCTTTGCCATGAGATGATCATAATTATTCCAACAGTTGATCAACGTAAGGACCCTTTTTGCTCAACCGTTTTTGGTTTTTTTTACAAGTCCAGGTGTGTCTCCAGAGTCTAATACTCAGTGACAAATTGGGAGCACGCCGTGTTAGGGAATACCACAAAACTAAACCCCCCAAGTAACCCTCTCAATACACCACTTCATAATCAATCAAGCAAATCCACCATGGTTTTCCTTCTTGGGAACCTCTCTGGCAACCTCAAAATCATCGCATCCTCGATCTGGATAGGTAAATGAGTTGCGACGAACACGATCCCACCTTTCTTTCGATGCTCAGCAATAATGTGCTCAAGCAATTTCACACCTTCAGTATCCAATGCCACTGACGGCTCATCGAGCAACCAAATTGGACGGTCAAGTGCTACTACTCTAGCAAGCTGGAGTCTTTTCCTTTGACCCATGGAAAGCATCCTTGCCTTCTCATTAATAAGCCGGCCAAGACCCATGAGCTCCAAAGCTGCCTTTGATTTACCAGACTTGCCTTCAAGGACTTCAAACCATTGAACGTTGTCTAGAACAGTGAACTTGTCTTTGACAGCATCTTTGAGGGATAACCAGTTGAGTTGGAGTTTGTATTGCTCAAAAACTCCTGACTTTGTGATGTCATGCCCATTCCACAGGATCTCTCCAGCCGATGGTCGTGAGAAACAAGCTAACATTCGTAAAAAAGTGGATTTCCCTGCACCATTTGCTCCTGTTAACACAAGCGCACCTCCGTCATGAACTGAGGCATTGATGTTGCGAAGAATTAATTGGGCATTTCTCATGCAAGAGACGTTGTTTAGGAGCATCCGAGGAAGTGGGGGTTTCCTTATAAACATTTTTACGTCAATCTACCTGCAAGGATTAAAACACAGAAGTTGGATGGAATTTCAAAAACGATTATAACATTTCAAAACCTAATCGGTACATCAAGTTCCCTAGAATCACACAATCTCTATAACAGTTCTCAACCTAACAAATAAATAAACTCCAGTTGAACACCCCAAGCCTATGTGCAGAGTAATCAGTCTCCTAGCAATGTGATCCCTCACAACCATTCTGTCGAACATTTGTCATACAATATCTATGTCGGTAGAAACCATGACTTCGAAGGTGCAGTTGCGTACATATTAACTATCAAATTATACAATTGTTACTATGAAGTATAAACAAACACCCAAAAGTCTAGGGTCATGTATTTGTAATCAAGGTTTCTCAAGATTACCCAATAAAATTACCAAGAAATGTGAATCAAGATTCCTACTTCCTACAGCACTCAATCATCATATAAAGTAATCTCTATGCATTAGAATCCGGATGAAATAAATACCAGAGTTAAAAATCAACTAACCTTCGAAATCTGAGAAATGGATTAAGGGTTTGGTTTTAGCCTCAGTCGGACTATTTGACCTTTAGGTCTCTTAAATCTTAAATAATACCTCAAGACTCCGGTCTCTATTTGTATGGTCCACAATAAAAAATAATAATGAGTATCCAACGGTCATGATTGACGCATCTTGTATCAAGGCCTGTATAACCCAGGCCCTTTCCTTTCTTCTCTGATGAAATTCTCAAATAAATTCATCTCTGCAAAATCAAAACCACCTAATACACACACCTCTCTCTACAGATCGATTCAATCATGGAGTTAACACTACAACAGCTGAAACAATTTGATGGTTCTGATGCAAGCAAACCGATTTACGTGGCATTAAAAGGAAAGATATTTGATGTTACAACAGGGAAAAGTTTCTACGGTCCTGGTGGATCTTACTGTATGTTTGCTGGTAAAGATGCAAGTAGAGCTTTGGCTAAGATGAGTAAAAGTGATGAAGATATTTGTGCTTCTTTAGATGGTCTCTCTGAGAAAGAAATGGGTGTTCTTAACGATTGGGAGAAGAAATTTGAAGCTAAGTACCCTGTTATTGGTTCTGTTGTTTAGATTGGGGAGATTCTCTATGGACAAGTATTGCTACTCCAATCAAGATTTGGGTCACTGTTCTTTGTAATTTGTTGAATTTGTGTTCTTGTTTAGGGTTATGGTGTAGGGGAGAAATTATGAAACAGATAAATAAAAGAAGGTTGTGTGAATCAGTAGTTGTTGGTCTTGTTTCTCTAATTTTGAGTATTTTGAATATGATTTCAATGTTTCCTTGTTGTTTTGTGGTTGTCTGGGTTCTAAGATTAGATTATGATTTGTGGGTTAATGGATAAGGTATTTACAGACAAATAAAAATGGCTGGTGTATGAACTTGTGTTTCGGTATATATATTTTATTTGTGAATTTCTGTAGGATCTCTGCGCTGCTTATAAGTACAATTTGTAGATATGGGTTAGTTATCTATGTATGTTTTGGTGGATCAAACATGGAGGTATCCGGTGAGTTTGATAAGATTACTGGAGTTGAGTTCTGTTGCGTTATTCAAGTGAGACCCTGTGTTGTTACTTGGTTTAGCTAACTTAAATGTGTATTCAAAAGTAGGATACAACAATTTCTTAGTGCACGGGGAAAAAAAAAAGAAAGACTATTTGGCTTAAGATGTGCGGCCAGGTATATAGCCTCCTGCTGCTGCTCCGGCCAAATTTCATTCAGACCCATCAAGCAACACGTTAATGGCATAAGAAAGCATGGTGAAAATGTAGGAGTCATGAGCTCGGACTTTGAGAATTTTAAGTTTGTGAGTTAGACCTGGCCAGAGCTGACAAAGAAGACTTTGTAGAATGGTTCATCGTTCCTTTTTTTAGCGATAAAGAGTTTAGGTTCGGTGTGATTCAATTTGGTGTAGGAAGCATGAGAAAATTCACCTCACGAACAAGGCGTACAATGATATTGACAATAGTTGACATTCCCAGTTTCAAGATTATAGTTAAAATCCATGTTCTCTGTATATCTCTAGTATTAAAAATTATGGCCAGGATACACAAATGATATATGCTCCGCCTCTGTCAAATGAGTTTCTGTTTCTGGGGGCAAAATTAGATATTTTCCAGAATGTTAGTGCATTGATTGCTTTACAGTACATCATCAAACAGGAGTAGCAAATAGTGAAAAATCCAGATTTTGATCTCCCGAGTCGCACATAAGCTCCCCTCACCACTTTAATGCCGAGCTCTAGTCCACAAGTAATAATATTTGCGTATGTTGTGATGTGGTTGTGAGGACTGAAAAGTGCAGCAATAAGAAAATAATTTTGTTGAATGTGTTTGGTAGTGATAAATCCTTAACTCTGAATGTTCTTGATGTGCCCCACTCTCCAGAGACACTTGTGTTGATGGTGTCCAAATCTGCTATCTGAGAATTGAATGTCTAGGTCGCCTTTTGTTGGACATGCAGATGTCCTTCGCCAGTCCCCTATTTCTGGGAAATTTCCGGAAATCTCTTTTGTCAAGGAAGAAGCGTGGATACTATATTTCGATGACTTCCGCCACCCCTAGCAATAATACTGGAGGAGCGGGTGTAGTTCTGGTGTCTCCAACTGGTGAAGTCTTTTCGCATTCCTTCAAGATGGACTTTCAGTGCACCAATAATTCAGCGGAATATGAGGCCTTTCTCATAGGGTTTTCACTGGCCAAACAAGCGGGTGCCACGCACCTGGAAGTAAGAGGCGACTCTAAATTACTGGTTAACCAAATTAATGGAGTTTACGTATTAAAAGAGATAACACTGGCGTCGTATAGATCTGAGGTGCACAAGCTATTGAATTACTTCCCGGGAGCGAACTCATGCCGGTCGAAGCAACAACAAACACGCCGATTGCCTAACCACATTAGCCTCGAAGCTGCAATTCGAAGGTTTAAAAGAGACGTTAGTGGTGAAGAGACGGACTGTAGCGTCAACTTGGCTTTTGCAGTCTAATTAAGGATACTGAAGCCAATGATTGGAGGATGCCGATTATTCAAGAGCTTAACAGTTCGCTTTCCCAAGGAAAGGTCAGTCTCAAACCCTATAAAATTTCTTCATACTTCACGGAGTGCTATATCATCGAAACTCATATGGCTCCCTGTCAAGATGTCTCGGAGACGAAGAAGCACAGCTACAGCTTAACCGTTCATGGAAAAATTTGTGGACAAACGTTGGTGGTGACTCTTTACCGTCGCCTTCAACGCCTTGGATACTATAAGCCAGATATGGAGACTCAATCTCGATTGCTCCAAGGATCTTGCCCAAATTGTCAAGCACCGCCACATCAGTTGGAGGTCTTTAATATTGGCCACACTGGGGACTGGCGAGAGCCATACATTAATTACCTTCGCGACGTTGTACTCCGTGCCAATAAGAAGGACGCAACCAAGATGAAGCAAAGAGCCAAAAGATTTGTGTTTCATGAAGGAACTCTGTACCGTTAAAATTTTGAAGGTGATCTACTATGGTGTATGGAAAAGGTAAAAATTCCAATTATGTTGAAAGAGACGCATGAAGGTGAACACCAAGGGAAGAAGAAATTATTCCTCCAGATGCACGAAAATTATTACTGGCTAACTATGGAAGATGATGCATCAGCGTTTGTTCAAAGGTGTCACGAGTGCCAAATTCACGGGAGCCTCATCCATGCACCTTCTACTCTCCTGCACTCGGTGAGTATTCCGTGGCCATTTTACAGCTGGGGACTTGACATCATTGGGAAGATTAACCCGCCATCGTCAAAGCAGCATGAATATATCATAACCACAACGGAGTACTTTACTAAATGGGTTGAAGCCATTCCTGCGAGGGACTACTGGAGCAACAATTGTAGCATTTATTAAGGAATACATCATTTTTCGTTTTGGCGTGCCTAAGCACATCATTACTGATAATTGCAATCCATTCTCCAACAAGCAAGTACAAGAGTTACACGAAGAATACGGAATTAAGAAAGTCTTCTCTACTACTTACGATCCCCAAGGGAATGGGTAATCCGAGAGAACCAACAAGAATTTAATTCAGATTCTCAGCCGAACAATACATGATAAACATCGGACATGGCACGAGCAATTTCACATGGCACTATAGGCATATCGGGCGGCACCTAGAAGCTCTACTGGCGTTTCTCCATATTCACTCGTCTACACTATTGGAAAATGGTTGTTTCACGACCACCAAAGCAAGTCATAGATATGATTTAAATGACTTGCTTTGGCCGTCTGGGAAAGGGCCGCTGTTTGAGCGTCTTTTTTATCTATGGCGTGTCTCGTGGGTCGTTGAAAATCTTATATCAACGACCGGTGTTAACTATCAATACTTTATGACCGACTTCAATCAGTCATAAATATAAATCTGAATATAAAAAATAGATTCAGATTGGCTGTCTGGCCTGACTGAATCTGACTAAATCTGAAATCAAACACAAATGAAACTCAAATAAGAATCAAATGAAACTCAAATTAAAATTCAAATGAGAATCAAATCAAACTCAAAACAATAACCAAATCAATTGAGAATCAAATCAAACTTGCACTGGTAAACTCAAATATTTTTTCCATTTAACATTCATTGATTCATTAGGTTCAAATTACACAAAAAAAGGTTTAAATTATGGGTTCACACCAATATAAGTTTAAGTCCCAACTGACAATAAAGTTGGAAGACAAGTGCAGTTAACCAGCAAAATGATTTACTCCATAGAAATTGCATAAACATCATTCTCCTAGAATTCTGCATCAATCTGGTTTCAGGAACACCGAGTACAACCTTGTTTCCATCTATCACAAACTGCTTGAGCTGATGGCTGAGCACACCTTGAAAATTTTTGCATTCATAGGCAGCAACAACCTTCTGAAAACATGTTTTCAAGAGAACAATTTTCAGTTACTTGTTGTTCATAGTTGTGAATTTATTTGTATGTTATGCTATAACGAATATGAAAATAAAGTATTTAAGAGATACACTTCTAGAGATTTGCATTCGAACGTGCAAGCATGAGCAGTCAATATTTGATTGGTTTAATGACAAAATGCGAAGGAGGATACAATAATAGACAGTGAAAAGAACCCATATGGAATTAGCTAGAACCACGTGTATCCGAACCTAAATATATGGGACTTATTTAGTTCAGAAATTTACACTGCATGATAAGTTTATGCAAGTATTCATTATAAGGCCAGAGACAAGTCTCTTTAACATCATGAAGTGTGTTTAATTCAGAAAAATAAAACAGACCTGGGAACTCCAGTGTACTGCATTTACATCCATTTTGTGAGTCTTATCCTTCCTTAGTTTATCAACATGTAATGCGTCGCATATTAAAAAAAATAGGATCTGTATCACCTTCATCAGATGTACTGAAGGCATTGGTTGGGAAAATCAAACGACTAACAACATAAATCAAATGTATCACTAAGAAAAAAAAACAAGTAAAACCATAACTAGAAGTCGAAATCAGAAAAAGGATCTAAAATACGATCTCCACTAGCAATTATCTCCTCCATGTGAACAGAAAAAATGTCCCAATTTAATATCTTAAATAAAAACTGAAAGCAATTGACAAATAAATAATTGTGATCAGACTTGCACAACTAAATGTAAACCCTTTCTAGTACAAAAAAATGCCAACTAGAAACAATACTCCCCTCCTGTCATAATTGAAGCAAGGTAGAGTCCTTAGAAATTCGAATATATCACCCATATTCACCGTTCAAGAACAAAAAAAAAAATTCAAACCCACATCGAACACGACACCACCAGCAAAGGATGAAACAAAAATAATATGCTTAATCAAATTGGATGAACAAAAATTCACGCATATAAAGTAGCATCAGTAACCTCAGGGTGATAATCACCAAAGTTAAAGTTCCACAGTTGCTATTAGCTATTGATATGATGTTGACAGCAAGATCGAAACAAGGATCAAATTTTTGAAGTTATGAAAAAACAATATAAGGTGGATATAAGTATAACTTGACTTATATGTGTACTGAGTAGTTAACATAAAATGTGCATTTGAGGGTTTGAAAGCTTACAACAAGGGGGTGAAAGCTATCCAAAAATATGTATGACTTGCACATGAAAAGAAAATCAGGTTTTCAGCCTTCCGATCATGGACTAGATTCCAGGGTAATAATAAGAAGTCTATGACATTAATTGACGCCCAACACCTCATTTCTTTCCATCAGCACCTGTAAAAAAAATTGATCTCAGTAATGCTCAACTCGATGCCTAATTCAGATAGAATACAAAATCAGTAGGGGACAGTGATACTTAGCTTCGCTTTTTGAAATAAGTCAAAGATTTTGCAGTTGGTATTGATGTTGTACCATTTTATCTCCTCTGCAACTTGGTACTCCAGTCATCTCCACTCCATCTTGAGACATATATCTAGAGTAATCCTTTGACCAATCTCCAGTCACATTATTCTCATAACCTCCTGGAAAAAAACATAATAAAAGAGTGAGACCCCAGACAATAAACTATTTACAAGTGTTGTATAAGCAGATAAGACCATAATCCTTCAAGGGGAAATCGATCAATTCACCTGCAAAGAGGTAAAGGGGAGCTGATCAATTTAAAATACCCGTTGATTTAACAGAGAATAGGAATTCATTAAAATTTCAAATTACCTTCTTAGTAACCTCTGGAGTAGCTTCTACCTATTCATCTGCGGTAGGAACTATTATTCCATCTCCATTTATGAAAACTGAAGAAGACCCTTCTGCCATTTATAAAATGTTAGAGCATAGCTCGGTTGAACCCACCAAACGTTGGTATGTCAAGTTTGGTTATCATATTTTAGTGAACCAAAACTCATTTAAGAGTCACTTGATTTAAATGTACTAGAGTCAACTTCGTATAGGTTAGCTTGAAAGTATTAGGATGAGACATTACAAGTATTGCGAAGACTTGAAGAAGTGAAGAAGTACGGAGATACAAACACAACATCACCCTTCCACTTGAGGTTAGTGATATTTGACTTGAACTGTTTCATTCCCTAACGTATCTTTCAAGTCGTGCATATTGAAAACATAAAACTGTGAAGCATGAACACTCTAGATAGACATAGTATTAAGGAATAAAATATGAGGTTTATTGCTTAACAATTAAACTTTATAAATGAGACATCAACATAATCGTATGAATGCTATTGTGATTATGTATGGGTATGAGGTGAGGATTTCATCCTAGGAAATAATGTTTTTACATGTGTTTTAAGGAAGTAAGTTCATGATATGTATTGTGAACCGAAAAGGAAATCGACAGGCGTCATTGGGGTTGTTCTTCATTGCATATCTTATGAACGACCAATATATGTGATTATTATAACCGCTCATGACTTGTTTGTGTTTTTGGTAAAACTATTCACATGAGGCCTGACTTATGTATTGGTATGAATTTTATTAGTGAAACTGATCTTAAGTAGTAACCTGGGGTATGATTGGGTTTGTGTGTCTGACCAAATTTGGGAGAGGGTAACCGATCCTAGTAAGAGGTGCAGTATATCACAAGGGGAACCGATCCTTGTATGAGGTGCATCAAGATTTATAGTAAAAATGGGAACCGATCCTATGAACATGTGCAACATGTTTTTAGGTAAAAATGGGAACCGATCCTATGGACATGTGCAACACATATAAGCTAGATACCAAATATATGTGGGGAACTGATCCTAGTACCTATTCAACTGAATTTTGGAAAGCTAGTGTGACTATGCACAATACTCACATGGAGGTAGAACCGAAACTTGTTTTGGTAGAACCGTTACACCCATGACTTGTGATTGAGTGTTACTTGATCAATCACATAGTTCTTGAAAGTCAGATGAACCAATTTTAAACTTGTTTGGAAGTGTGGTAAATCAGTTTCAAGTGAGTAAGTATGAAAAAGAACTTACAAGAGGAAAGATGTCGACATACTTTGAACACGTGCATTAATGCGTATCTTTTATTTTTCAAAGATATTCCTTAACAGCTAAGAAGGAAGTAAATCCCAAGATCGAATTTAAATAAGTTAAGAATATTTTAATTAAGGTTTTTAATTATATATGGAAAATAAGAATTAGTAATGTGCATTTACTAGTTGAAGATTTTCCAAGGAGATTCCGATCATAAATTTGGACAGTGTATTCTCAGGAATTATAAAAAACCAAATTTGGAATTATATTGAATATCTTGAGAATATTTTCGGTTTTGGAAATTCCTTGTCTATAAATACTTTGAGTTTGCATTTCTGGAAAACTAATCCTTCATGATAGTAAACTTCCTCTGTGGTACTGTTACTGGTGAAGCCGCCTATTCGGAGAGGAGAGCAACCTAATTAGGCAAAATCTCTTACGACCGCTCAGTTTAAAGTCTTCTTTGGTATTGAGAAGCTCTAGTGCATACCGTTAGTGGGAAACTAGATATTGTGGTTTATCTTTAGTTTTTATATTGATTTGATTGACTAACAGTGGTTAAACTTTGATTGCACCTAGTTTGTTTATGCTTGAGAATCTTCTCTTATGATATAAGATTCTCTCAAACTAGTTCAAGGTTTCGACAGGGATCTTTAGAATGTTGTTAGATCTAAAGACGATCTTATGATAATCCATTGTTAACAGACTCCGTTCTGTGTGTGATTGATCACAAGAGATTCAAGTAGTTGTGTGCAGGTGTTTATTGAAGATCTAAGAATATTTGAAGACAAAGAAGAGATAGAAGATTTCTGACTTGGTTTTATAATCTTTGGTGTCCACAATACTTGTTTCGGTAATATAGGATCCAACTATAATCGATTTATCCTTGTGGTATTTTTATATAATAGTTGTGAAGATCAATACGTTTCCTTGGGATTAAATGTATTGACAACAAAATCTTAACGATTACCTTTTGGTGATTGAACATAAGATAGATCTTGGTACCTGACAAAGGATTTTATGTTAAGATAAACAAAAGAGCCTTTGCGCAACTCATATCACTTGGTTAAAGAGTGTTGATACCAAACAGATTTTTTGTTCCTTTACTGTTTGGAATACGAACCAAAGGAATTGGTCCAAGTATGTGGCTTGTTTACAGGTTAAAGGCCTGGGAATACAGACAAAACTAGGTGAACTATAGGTTTAGTTGCTTGGTTTCAACTATACAAAGTTGATTTATTTTGTATAACGGCTTAATCCTGAGAGTATTCAATTCTGGACTAGGTCCCAGGGTTTTTCTGCATTTGCGGTTTCCTCATTAACAAAATCTTGTTGTGTCATTTATTTTATATTTATGCATTATAATTGTTTTATTATAATTAAAGTAAATTGCACAAACGTTAGTTCCTATTTGCTTGATACGCAATCCTATTGGGTTTGGTTAAGTCCGAACCTCTGTATCAAGTAAACACACTTCGTTGTTGTATTATCTCGATCTCGTATCCATAGACGGTCACACGAAGTGTGAACCGATTTGTTGTATTGTCTCGACTCAGTCTATAGACAATCATTTTCGGAGAAAGGACTTATAGGAAGGAAAAGTTATAGCTTGAGGTATATTTGGGTACCCTCGTCTTTTCATAAAAATAGGATAAAATCAAAAACCAAAACCAAAAAATTAAACCAATAAATCAAGTCAAAATATATATAATTGAAAACAAAATGAAAAATTATGAAAAGTTATAGATCAAGAACAGATTAAGAACTTACAAGAGAAAATCACTAAAATGAAGAAAGAACTCCCTAAATATTTCTGAGTAAATCAGTTCCAGACACTAAAACAAACACATAAAAATAAAAATATATTGCTCAGAGCACCCTCCACTTTTATCCTTACTATAAACAAATTAAGCTCATTTTCAAATCTCAAGGTACTAAAGTCTACACCTAAACTCATTTTCAAATCTCAAGGTACTAAAGTCTGCACCACCAAATCCTCTAAATTCTAAGCCTTGAACTGATAGTCACCAGTTAGACCATGGTGAAGATAGTACCATATACGGTGAACATTAATAGGCTTTAAGACTTCATGATTTCCAAACTTATCCAAGTACATCAACGTAGAGCAAGCAACTGGTGTAAAAAACTATAAAATCACAATAGTAGTTTTGAAGTCTCATAACATGAGTAAAGACGAATAGTAGCAAACCTAATCCTAATTTATAGCATATGTATCCCACAAAAAAAATTCCAACCAATTATGATTGCCATAGTGTAGGATTCCTTTCTTATTTAGCAAAGCAGCAAATAATAGAATGAACAAGACATAGGAAAGTTTGGTAGCATACCCAAGAAGAGTACGGCAGACTCCTGCTTGGCGTCCATGGAAGCACCAATCTGTAGGTGGAGATTATGATTCTCTGCGTAACAGCAATGAAGTAAATGATGCAATCTTCTACATTCGTTTTCGAGATATCTACTTTTCACCTCTGATTCTTTCACATACATATTTTTCCTCTCCCTTGATCTCAAAGCAGTATCTATGTTCCTAATCTGTCTGTACATATATAACACCACCATCACCAAAATCAACATTCCCCTCACCACAACAATTAAAAAAACAAAAACCAAAATTCAAGCTCTTTTAATTTATAACGCCTTAATTAACTTTTTAAGAATAATTTAATTACACAGTTTTTCACCAAAATAAATATTTAATAATAATAAATTTAATAGTACCTTTTTCGTTTCTTACTGATTGGATCATCCTTGTTCTCTTCTTCTTCATCTTCTTTGTCATTAGGATTTCCTTTTTCACCTATATTATCATCAGATACATTGGATTCTGGATTCGAACAATCATCAGGACTTCCCTTCTCATGATAGGTGTCTAAAACACCTCATTTTATATTTAGTATTTATGCTTTCTTTGTTATTTTTCGTGTGAATTATGTATCTTATGTTCGCGTTTGAGTTTCATAGGTGTTTTGGAGTCATTATGAGAAAAAGAATGAGAAAACGTCTATTTGGAGTGTAAGGAGCAAAAAGGTCAATCCACAGACGAGTGCTTGGAACCAGCGAAGGGTATGCAGCAAAAGAGGTGAAGAGTGAACTGTCAGTTCCCCGCAACTGACAGTGGAGCAAGAAATAAAACAAGCAGTCAGTCCCTTGAGACTGACAGGCCAAATGGTCATTGGGTAGCCTATTCAATTGCTGGGTGCCTATAGTATTTCTGGTTACTACCTAGCCCTAAATGTTAGGTTTCTCAATCATTATCTTCTCAAATTCAGAGAAGTGTGAAAGAGAGTTGTGGTTGTTGTGATTAAGAGAGGAAGATTGAATCTGAAATTGAGAGAAGGTGGGAAATGGAGGCACAACTATCTGAATTCGAGTGATGATGAACATATGGAGGTGGTCTTGATTTCAGTTCTTGGTGAATGAGGAAAACAAGGGACATGTGGTCTGATTGGTAAGAAACAAGGTTGCAGTCGTTGAATTGAGGAGACTAAGGGGAGATTCGAGTCTATCATAGGATTAATATGAATGGGTTGCTTGAATTTGAGCCTTTGAGTGTTCGACAGAGTTTGAGATCAAGAAGGCAGGGAAGAATATGTGTTACTGCCATTGCTTTATGGCTGAATGAGTGCGATTCATGGATGTCTCCGATATTAGAAATGTGTATTTGTTATGTGATTGAATTATTGATACAGGGAAGGAGATGAGATGATCTCATAAACCAAGAAATATTTCATGTCTGCATCACCAGTTTCTCGCATACAAACTGTCTGTAAAAAGGCCTGAGCCACCAGTTTTACACATTCAAGTTCAATTGTAACCATTTGACTGCACCATCTTTTCTATCAGTAAGACCATATTATCTGGTGGATGCTTGGATGAATGGAGGAGCAGAATCAGTTTGAAATGGCTTGGTGGTGCTGGTTCAATGGGATTGCAGGTGGTGTTTGAAGCTACGGAAGGCGCAGAATGGTTAAGGCATTATGATGTCTGATGAGTTGCTGCTGCAGGAAATGAAACTGGGAGCTGGTGGTTAACTGATGATGTGAGCTGGAATTGCAGAAGTTGGTTATGAAGCTAATGGGTTTGATTGTGGCAATGAGCCGAGGAAGAGAAGTGACCGCAATGGCTAGGACTTGATTAGTGATGTTGTTGCTGGTGATTATTTAGTTGCTGCTTTGAGACTCAAGTGGTTTGGTGGTTTGAAATGCAAATGGGTTAGCTGATGTATTGCGCAGGGAAGAACTGGTATTGTTGCTGTTGTAGCTGGGAGCTTAAGGCAATTGCAGGTGAACATGAGAAGAAGATGGAGAAGGTGGTGGTTGCGGCTACAGTGTATGACAGAAGGAATGGTTGCAATGGGTTTGAGAAGCTGGATGGTGCAGCAACTGGTCATTGAGGTGTTGCAGGGTTGATTCTGTAAATAGGGCAGAAAAGTGGTCTGTGGTGCTGAGTTTTATAGCTGCAGTGTTGGTGATATTCAAAGGCTGTGACAGTATGGTTTGGAGCAGTAATGGTTGGAAGCTGCAAGTAGATTAGCTGGAGCTAAAGCAAGTGAGTGATGCTTTGGATGAGGTTTGAGATGATATTGCAGGTTACAGCTGGGATTTGAGCCAAGGGTGGATGGATGGAATTGGTTGCGAGCAGGGGAGAAATATGGTTACTGGTGATGGCAGTCAGTGCAGAACAACAGAAGTGGTTCGAGATGGTGGAAATTATGAATGGTTTGTTGCTGCTGTGGTGTTGGGAGAGAGCTCGGAACTCGACAGTGGTGAAGCTGTGACTGGAGTTTGTTGTGGGTTTATTAATGTACGATGAGTTCAGTGGTTGGTTATGAAGATGAACAGCTCGAGTTTGCAGAGAGACTGTTGGCTGCTACTGTTGACAGCCATTGGACTGAGATGATATGGAGTTGTATGGGTTTGAGGTGCTGGAGATCGATTGGAAATACATTGGAGCTACACGAGTTTGATGGGACCGAGTAAACTAAGCTGTCGACTGATGGAATGAAGGTCAGGGAAGAGATGCAGCAGACTGAGTCGAGTTTGCTGGCGACGCAGTTGAAGTTAGTCAGCTATGGAGAGATGTCTCTAGTGATGGAGGTGATGCCATTATCGTGTGAAGCCGGAGATGGGTTGTGCAGGGACGTATGGAAGCTACTGTTACGATGGCTATTAACTGAGAAGTTTTTAGAGCTCCAGGAGATGGATTTAGGGGCTGGTGGTTTGTGGTGATCATCAACAGAATGGTGATGATTACTATAGCAAGACGCTGGAAGGAGTTGCAATTATGCATGAGCCGTTGACAAGGACTTGTGCTGGATTGGAAGCAACAATTAGCATGAAATTTAATGGTCTGGGCTTTCTTATGTCCTTGCAAGCCCACTTGGATGTTTCAGCCAATTTATATGAGGACAGGCCAATGAAGACATCAGCTGGGCTTCTACAGTTGTAGCGTGAGCCCAATAATCTATTTAAGGCTGCGGTTGTTTCAGCTTTGGCCGTGAGTTTGGCAAGTTACTTCGTCCGGGATTTGATGCACGGGACACAATTTTAAGGAGGTGCACTTTCCTATTTTACTAGGTTTCCTAATTTCTTCAAGAAGAGGTTACAAAACTCTATATATAGGGAAGCCTAGGCACAAAAATTATATCTTATTATATATCTTATCTCTACTTTTGTGTTCTAGGGTTTAGAAACATGAAAACTTTTATCTTTCTTCTTGTTATGAACTCCTTGAGCATGAGTAGTTAATTTTATTATTGGTTATGGAATAGTTGGATTTCATAAAGCATGATTCTTTGATTCAATATATTAGTTTTGTCTCATATTTATCGTTTGCGATTCTCTGAAATATAGTTGTGATTGATTGTTAGTTTTGTCAGGTTGAAAATTGGTAGAACTCGTAATCATATCTATTGCTAGTTTATGGTTTATTATACGTAAAAGTGATAATCCTTGAATACAAGTAGCATAATTGTGAATATTGCTTGTAGTGATACATCCTAGTAATCACAAGTGAATCATGACCTTTGTTAAATTGAATTAGTGCGCTTTCCACGTTCAATTACTTTGATTGGACTGATTTCATAGAACTTAATGCATCTAGGGAATTAAACTTGATTAGTGCTTTTACACGTTAGGTTGTTCTCTTAGATAGAACTCATACTCGCATCTTTTAATGTGTTTGTTGATGATAAAAGGAGATTTGCGGGATATTCTTGCGATCAAGGTATCCTAAGGCTTTTGATAGAAGTTGAAATTAAATATCAATTATACTTATTGTTTTGAAAGCATGTTAGTGAATGAAGATGAATCCTTAACCAATATATTTTCTATTTGATTTGTTTTCTTATTTCTTTATTTGCTTTTATTTTACTTTTACTTTATAAAAATCAGAAAAATACCCGGTGTTTTATATAAGGAACCGAAAATATATTGACAACCTAGTCCTCTCTGTGGGATCGATCCTTTCTTGCCCTTGCTATATTTATATTTTGAGTAGTAAGAAAGTGTAAATTATTTTTGACGCATACGACAGTGATCATCTCACCGCTATTATACTCTCAAATATAAAAACTTATTCCCAATCTTTAAATCGAAACCCTAGAAATCAATTGTTTCAACAAAAAAAAAACATGAAATTTTGGGTGACAAAATAAGAGAATCACTTTCCTCTAAACTTTTTAATAGTAAAAGAAACCAAATCGAATAAAATCCTAACTATACATGTACATGATGAAAATCTGAACTGCAACTTAAGCTGTTGAAATCCACCTGAAATCAACCAACAAAACAATAATTGTTAAACCCCCGTGACCAAATCGACCAATAAAGAAAAAGAAAAGAAAGAGAAAACTTAAATCCAAAACCTAACTGCACCTGATGAAGAACTACAACTAGAGCTGTTGAGTTTTACCTGAAATCAACCAACAAAACAATTATTGTTATACCCCCATGAAGAAAATCGACCATTAAAAGAAGTAAAGAAAGAAAAGAAAACTTCAATAAAAAACCCTAATTGTACCTGTACATGATGATTTTGAAAATTAAACCTAACTGTTGTACAATTGAGAGACGTAAAAGGTTAATCTTAATTAGTGAGGTTTTCTGATATAGGGACTTAATTAGGTTTCTATGGTGGAGTTCTGATAGAGGAGGAGAAATTTTGGGTGGTTTGGTTTTTTCTTTACGAAATACTTTTTTTCTCTACGAGTGAACAAATGGAGAGATAGAAAGGATGTGGAGGAGGTGAGGAGAGATAAAGAGGATGTGGAGGAGATAGTATCGATAACGCTGGTAAGTAAAGGAAGGTCTCACCTAAAAAAATAGCACTGATTCAACTAGGTAACGCAGTCGAGGTGTGGGTTGATGACTCGGGGATATAAGTGTAATTAAAAAAATTATACAACGACCGTTTTTAACACTCTGGGTTGTGCTCCGCATTTTTATTAAATGTAGGACCGTCTTGACCAGTCCATGGTCTGTTGAACGCCATTGAGGGTCGGGGTGTGGGTCATTAAAACCCCCTTTTCCACTAGCGTATGGCGCAAATGCAATTCTTTCAGCAGAGATTAAAATTCCGTCGGCTAGGATTGTAGCCGCAAATGGAGTTCAATGGAATGAGGATGAAGTATCGAGTGCCAGAATAGCGGAGCTAGATACTCTAGACTCCAATAAAACTAAGGCAGAAGAACGTGCTCAGGAATATAGAAATAGGGTTTCCAGAGCATACGATAAAGCCGTAAAACCTCGAATCTTTCAGGTAGGAGATATGGTGTTGAAGACTGCTAAGCACATTCAACAAGACATGTCCACACCAAAATTCTCTCCAAAATGGGAAGGATCATATATGGTCACCAAAGCCAACAACAGTGGGTACTACAAGGTTTTCAAAGAAGATGGAGGCAAGTTGGAAGCGGTCATCAATGGAAAATGGCTAAAGGCATACTACGCCTGACCATTGCTCCACTTCTTTCTTTTTTACAACACATCCGGCAAGGCATTTTTTTTATTTCCTCCCTCATATCTAAGTTATCAAAATCTAATTCAGTCAAGACGTATTAATGAAAATTCCATTTACTTTTTCCAAAAACCAGTACAAAAAAAAAAAAAAAATCTAGCAAAAACTCATGGCTGTATATTCAAAACAATAACTCAGAAAAGACCATCCAACAAGTTTTAGTTCCTTGAAAACATCATTTTCAACCTCTCTTGATACCTTTCAGTCATACTCTTCAAGTCTTGGATTGCATGTTATACCTTTTGAGATCAGCAGTCAAAGCCTTCTCCTTCTCCAAAATGTCCTTTGTAGCAGGAACAACGTTTGCAAGGATACCAGCTCGATCAACTTTGATGACCTCAAGACGGTACCGCAACCAACTTACGTTAAACTCCGGGATTCGCAGGTAGATACCATGGTCTCCCACTTTTCAATGGTTGATTCTGAGACGTCGCGAATGGATGTGCCTTCCATTTCGACAATCATAGGCAGGAGGCAGTTCACCGTGGTAACCATGGAAGATGAACAGTGCCGCACCACGATCCTAGTCGCAATCTGGCCATATATTTTCCAGATTTTTGTGTACAAAGCCATAAACTCCTTCCGCACTAGGAATTAACCTACGCTCTGATAGCTAGAGGATAAACATTTCATGTGGATATCGAATGACAAACCTATATTAGGGTATTCGTAGCAAGAAATACCCAAATCAACATTTTCCAAGTCTGGGAAAGTTGGCGTACTTGAGTTTGAGGGAAGAGGAGTGGCCAGATCGTCATCATCAACCACGGTCACACATGTTCCAGTTGGGTACCTCTACAAAAAATAAAAATCTCTATTCGTTATCTATTGATGACGATAAGTAAATACCCATTTGTCTATGAAATCATACTGGTATGATTTTCTTGACTCAGAGGATCCGAACGGGGGATGTGTCACGAGGTCCGGGTATTCGGCCACTCTAAAAAAAAACACAGCAACAGTGTTATGAAGAAAAGAGGAATTATCACTTCAAGATCATGAGGTAATTGGAGTCATACCCTAGATACAAGCCTCCTGCGTTTTGACGAAGAGTCTGGTTGGATTGAAGATGATTCACTTCTGTTCGACATAATGGAGCAATACGAATTCCACAAGAATCTTCTTCTTCCTAACAAAGAAAGACAGTCTAGTTTTACCTTCATATATATATGATGGAAACCTTAAGAAGAAACAAATGTCGAACAACCCCAACGAGACTTATCCGATAACCAAGGATTCAACCCTGACCGGGTAATGTTTCTCATTGAAGCCCTAAGGAAGACCGGAAGGAAACATCTAGATAGTCAAAAGACGGATGCGTTTCTCCATCTTGAATCCCTGACATAGACACATTCTGAGGATATGAGGCAGCCACTTTCCTAGTAATATTTGCTTACTCTAGCTTGGCGTTTTATCGCTTGTCTGTCACCATCTCATGCTTACCCCGCAATAATGCTACTATTACGTGCTAAGCAGGGGACTTAATGTTGATGGTGGTTTTTAGTCCAGGGTTAAAATTTTAAAACCTCGCATTTTATATGCCCTCACTCTGCAAAGAGACAAATCCATGTGAAGGTGATGATTTTTCAACCTCTTCATAGGCGCATTTATTGAGCAACTCAATATATTCACATGAAATTTATCCAGAATGGTGCATGTAGCAACAATCCCAGATGTTCTGTAAATTCCGAAACCTTGCATGTATTATTCAATTAATATAAGTTTCTTTGAATTCTTTTTGTTCTATATTCCCCGGTAGAACCATTAATATTGATATGGCATGGCAATTTGTGTTCACTCGCAGCAGAGTAACACGAATTTTAAAGTATCAAGGTTAAGGTCCTTCCATATAGTATTCAATCGGAAAGCATACTGTTTTCTGGAAATAAACTTAAAGAACTCTGTGTCAACACATAAAATTCAATCAATTTTGTGATAATTCACAAGATTCCGATACTACCCTGACTAATTTGCAAAAATTAGGGTTTTGTGCCCTGCGCAGTATATTAGACCCCATAGGTCGAAATTAAGCTTAGGCAAACTAGGAAATTAATCTTCCATGGATTAGTCGGTGCAAAATCCTACCCAAAATCAGAAAACAACTAATAAAAGGAGACGTGGAATAAGAGTAGCAACAAAGGGAGGTGTGGCCATGCCATAGGCCAGCCGGCGCCACTTGCGAGTGGCCACACCCATGTTGCCTGACCACCCCCTATTTTTGGTCGACCAAATATGTCGCTTTAAATCCGCCACACGCAGTGGAAGTGTGGTCACACCCATACTTGGCCGACCCCTATTTCTATTGACCAATCAGGTCGCTCTAAACCTGCCACAGTGTTAAAAAAGGTAGATGGATCAAGATGGTCACAAAGCCAATTGGCTTTCCAAAAACCGCGCCAACATGATAATGACATGCCAAACGTTCCATCCCTCTCTACATGCTAATGGCATGCCAAACATGCCATGCGGCGTCAATGCACTAAACGTGCATGCCAAATGTGCCACTTTGCCACAAAAGCATGCCGAGCGTGCCAACGTGCCATAAATAGCATGCCTATATGCTAACCCACCTTTATGTTCGTGGCCAACGCCATAACAAACTTCAATTAGGGTTTTATAATCAGAAACACGGCTTTTGCTTTAGTGACATTAGTCGAAAGCCTAATTTCCAGTTATATCCCAAAGTACGCCACTTTGTCCCACAACATGCCACGAGCCATGTGGGACCCAGGAAACCCTAAGAATGGCGTCATACCATAGAAACTCATAGCAACCCTTGATCCTATGGCCGTTTCCATATTATGGACTTGTTATAGTTCCTTTGGCATGGCTATGGCATTGTTTACACAAAAACGTCATCGTGCCGCGGTTCGATATGCCAAACCCCAATTTAGTTAAGGTTGCCACGCCAACCAAGCCAAGTAATTCTCCTAAGGATTTAAGTTTGATATAGAAACATGGCCAATGTTGCCAGATCCATATTTGGGTCTAACACTAATATGCCAAAACAGCTGCCACGGCTACGCCAGGCACTACTATGCCACTGCTACGCCAGGCTCCATTATGCCACTGGCATGCGTTAAATATGCCATCATACCATTGGCATATGCCAATGGCGCCACTTTGCTATTATGATGTTCCAACGGAAGTGGCCATAACCAACGGCCACCCTTTCTCACGGGCCACAATCTCAGCCGTCCAAATCCTCCACAGAATTGATAGGCCTGTGCCAAGTTTTAGGCGACTAGACAAAACAAGCCTAATAGCATCACATGTTGTTTTCCTATGGAAAGTCTCTTGACTTTGACTTGCCACACATGGCTATCTGTTACTTAGTTGGCTTACAATTAATCAGAATAGCTAAGTCTTGCATACAAGACTCGTTCAGCAATCTGCTACATATTTTCCAATAAAATGCTAGCTCAAGACATCAAATATGTCACAGACTGGGGGATGTTCATCAGGGCATTGTTCTGGAGGTTTATAACGTGCGGCGTACAACATTCCCATTAAAAGAAAGTGTCAGAAAGCAGGGAAGTTAGTGGCGGCAAGAAGTAGTGGGTATAAACTAACCCATATCCTTTATAGTGGGAACGTGGTTTCTGGCATTTACACACGACCCCACTTCTCCATCACTCAATCATTCTCACTTTCTACGAGATCACGGTGAGTTCAATATGACTTGTATAAATAGGCTTCTACCTATTTCGAAGAAAAAAAAATAAGTTTTGGTTAGAACAACAACACAGTATCCAGAAAATACCAAAGAACTGATAGCTTACATTCCGCAAGCCAGTTTCATATTCTGATACAAGTTATAAAACAACCATACCTTCAGAACTAGTCATTCTGGTTTCAACACCTTCTTTGCTTCCCTCCCTAAGACCAACCCTTCTCCTCCACTTTGTGACCGAAGTAAGACTGGAACGGTCATTTCTTGGTTTAGGCCAGGATTGTACAGATTTATCTCTCGAATCTAAAATACTCATGTGCAGTGCATTTGTTTTAGGTTTAGATTCGTTTCTCATCCACACACCCACACACCCACATTTACCAAAACTAGTAGAAATAGTTTTTACCCATAAATAATTGGCAAATACGAATACGACTGAGTCTTCATGTATATTGTATTTGCATGTATGGGCTGTTCTATTTTAGAGTTTTATGTGGGTTTAGGTTATCACATAGTTGATGGGATTTCATTTCATTTTTCATGAAAGTACGTATGGGTATATTTTTTTTCGGTGCCGGCAAAAATTATTAAGAATTACTTGTGACAACCGTCTGCATCGGAAATTTATTAAAAGAAAAACACCATTACTAAAAAAGGTAAAAATACCGAATGATATTCGAAGGCGGAGTAATGTACGGAGGAAGGGAGCATATATGATTTAAATTATAAACATTTTTACGAAAGAAACAAAATCTAATTATGATGTCGTTGCTTATGCATTAACACATATCGATTGAGCTGAAAGAATTTGGTGAAGTTCTTTTAGATATTTCATCTTTAGAATATGTATATATGTATGTAAAATGGAATACGTCGTCTTCTCTCTCCCCTGTGAGGTGATTTCTTCGCCACCCCTAAAACATCTAGAAAACACCACAACTAGCCAATAACCATCGTCGACTAGCCAGTAACCACCGTTGACGACGAAGAAATTCGCTGAAAACCACGATTAAATCTTATGATTTGACCCCAAGGTTCTAAGACATTTATTCTCATAAAGAAATACTGGCTACCAAAGACCTCAGTTTTGTTATCTCCAGCAACGAAGACACCAAGATCTATTGTTTGTTTGTTTTTATCTATTACAAGACTCTTGAATACAGCTAGAAATCTTCTTTTTGATTTCTTCTGGAAGACCCCCTTTAATCTTTTTGGGATTCTTAGTTATTGGTTCCTGCTACCTTCAACCACGAAGATTCATAAGATTTCATCTTCCTCTTCTAACCCTACTTCCTTAAATTTCAATTTATATGCTAGCTTCAGTTCATTTACTAATGTTTTTTTTTTAAAATTAATTAGCATACATCTATCGCTCTCTAAGTCTAATTTATGAGTTGTGCTTCATCTTCCCCTTTTTTAGTTTCTCTTTTTTCCCTAAATTTGGAACTAAATTTGCCTTATTTTGGGTTGTTAAATTCTTCTTTAATTGTGAATCAAGAGTAGTCCCCTCTATGTTTCTGTCTATTTTTTTGGATCCTAGTCATGAAAAATTTTAAATTCTGCAAAAGTAAATTAAAATTTCTGTCAAGACTTATGCATTCTTGTCTGATTCCAGTACTAGTTGCTTCAATTGGAAAAAAGAGAGGAAATTACTGAGAAAATTAGTAATTCAAGGTGATACTCTTATTACTCTATTGACTCAATCTAAGGTAAATCTCTCAAATATTGAGAAGTTAGATCCGGACCCCAACTGTTCTAATACAATAAACCATGCTAGTGAATTGAATCCATTACATCCCATGAAAGGAATGTCATGCTTTAATGAGGTAATCCCAACCACATTATTGATCTGTAGAATATATAAAAATGTTGTTAGTAAGTTTGGCAAGTATTCTGTTTACATCCAAATATCTTTCGGATGTTGTGCTTTAACCACATCTAATTGCGATAACTTTGTAGAGACTACTTTGGCCATAGAGGTGTGTACATTCTTCTACTGCATTAATTTCCATAGAAGTATAAACACAAAAACTAGAATATGAATGCATCACAATTATAAACAAATATGCTTGTTCGTATGAATTCTATGTGTATGTTTTCTTTGACTTAGAATATCCTGTTGTGTCTTACTTCTGGAAATTTGTTAAAATGATTGCTTGGAATTGCCAAGGTCTAGGAAACATTCCTACTATAAATATCCTAAGATATATTTTAAATCAAGATAATCCAGACTTATTTTTCCTATATGAAACAAAACAATGAGATGGAAAACATAAAGCGAAGAGTAAATATGTTAAATTTTAAGATTGTCCCGCCTAGAGGAACAAGTGGTGGTACTCTTTGCTTAATTTGGAAAAATAGTTTGAACGTCAATATTCTGGATCACGCTTTCAATCACATAAATGTTGAAATAATTAATTCAAATAATAATATAAACTGGATCTTAACTTGCTTCTACGGAAGCCCTTATGCTCCTCTTAAATAAGATTCTTGGGACATTATAAAGAAAATGTCGACTAGGATAACACAACCCTGGATTATAATAGGTGACTGCAATGTGGTCTTACATGAACAGGAGAAAAATAGTAATCACCCTTTTAATTAGGGAGAAGCTACAAAGTTTAGAAACATTATCGATAATTATGGTCTTATTGATCTAGGATTCACAAGGTATACATACACTTGGAATAACCATAGAACAAGTTTAGAATTTACAGAACAGAGACTCGATAGGGCCTTGGTGAATAATGAATGTAATGTCAAATTCCCAAATTCTAGTATCAGACATATGAATCCTTTAACTTATGATCATGTTACAATTTGTTTAAACACTTATAACATATGAAATGATGGTCCCACTCCTTTCAAATACTTTGGAGACTTGATGAAACATGACGAATGTAAACCCCTTATTCTGGATTGTTTGAATAATCCAGTCCAAGGATCACATGCTTGATCACTTTTGTTAAAAATCTAAAAAATGTGAAACATACCCTTAAATCATGGAACAAAAACACATTTGGTCATATTAGAACAAATATAGAAAAGACTAAGAAAAAGTTGGAGCAAACTAATAGAAGTCCAATCTATATAGAGAAAGCAACTGATTTAGCAAATATGAACATTGAACTCAAACATTGGTATACTATTCTTGAAAAATTCTGGAAGGTTAAAATTAGGGATCAAAACCTAGCTTTAGGTGACAAAAATATACTAAATATTTCCATAGTAAAACAAAACAAAGATTTAGAAGAAATAAAATAGAAACACTTAAAAACGAAAATGGTAATTGGATTAATTGTAGAGAAGACATTGCTGATTGTATTACAAAACACTTTAAAGATATTGCGATAACAGTTAATCCTAATATAGACACAAAAATGATTGAGCTAATACCTGAATGTATAACTTCTAGGGATAACGAAATGCTTCAAGAAATTCCAAGCTCGGCGGAGATTAGGAAAACGATGTTTAGTATGGAACCAAAGAAAAGTCCGGGGCCAGATGGTTTTCCTCTTATCTTCTTTCAACAAAATTGGGATATTATAGAAAATAATCTTACACAATTGATACAAACTTTCTTTAGAACTGTCCATCGGTTAAAGGAAATAAATGCAACTTTTATCTCTCTTATCCCGAAAACTATAAATCCCACAACCCCCGCTGAACTCAGACCGATAACCCTAGGAAATACTATATATAAAATTATTTTAAAACTGATGGCAAACAGAATGAAAGGAATGCTGGGTAAGATTATATCTCCTTTTCAATCAGCATTTATTCCAGGAGACAAATTTCAGATAATATAACAATTGCGCATGAACTTATTCACACTATGCGAAGAAAATATAGTGAGAATGGGATTATGGGTCTTAAAATCGATATGTCTAAAGCATTTGATAGAGTCGAATGGAAATTTCTCATTGCCATAATGACAAAAATGGGTTTCTCTGAATTTTGGTGTAATTTAGTGTTTGAATGTATTTCAACGACTAGTCTTTTTGTTTTTCTTAATGGTTCTCCCATTGTTTTCTTTAAACCCTCCCGGGTTTTAAGCATGGAGATTATATTCCCCCTATGTCTTCCTATTTTGTATTGAAACCTTGTCGAGAACTATTATCAATGCTGAATCTACTGGCCTAATAAAAGGAATAAGAATATGTAAAAATGCCCCATCGGTGAGTCATCTTTTGTTTGCCGACGATTGTTTAATTTTTTGTGAGACTAATATTGCTACCAGCACAAACTTAGTTAAACGATTTTCTGACTTTGGAGAAGCTTCTGGACAGTAATAAACCTTAGAAAATTTGGAGTCTTTTTTAGTCCTAGAACTAATCCAAACATAAAATACGAGATACAACAAATTCTATGTGTTAAGGAAATTCCTTTGGACGATAGATATTTAGGAGCGCCCTTATTTACTAACAATTCTAAGATACAAATGCTTAATAGACTGGTTGTTGGGAAGAATCTAAACACTGTTGGGAAATCAGTTATGATAAAAAAAAATATAACTTCTTCATTAACTGTTTACCAAATGAACTGTTTTAAAATACCTAAGAAAATATGCAAAAGATTAAATGATCTTCAAAGAGATTATTGGCGGGGAAAGAATTAGAACGGGAAAAGTCAACAAGGAAAAAAAAAAGGGTATATTTAAAAGCTTGAGAGTCATTCTGTAAGCCTTTAAGTGAGGGAGGAATAGGGTTTCAAAATATATAAAACTTTAATCTCGCCATGTTGGCAAAAATGTGGTGGAGATTGAAAGAAAACGCAGAGTCTCTTTATGTTAAACTCTTATCCTAATATTGATATCCTTCGTATGAAAACTAAACCAAATCAAAGAGACATTTGGGTTTGGAAAGGCATCCTTAACGGTGTCGAACAAATCCAGAAACATTATTTGTGGAAAATAGGAAGAAGAACTATGATTAATGTATGGAATGATTACTGGATTCCAGAAATGAATCCACCGATACAAAAACCAAGTAGGGGATCCGAAGATATAACAATGGTAAACCCATTGATAACTGATGTTAAAACATGGGATATGCACATATTGAGAGTTTGTATCGACCAAAAAACTATAAACTGTATCCTAAAAATAATCCTACCAACTCAAGATATGGCAGTTACATCTCAATGGACTCTAATGCAAAAGGTAATTTTACGGTTAAATCTATGTATAACAAAATCAACTATACTGGTATTGATAGCAAGGATTGGAATCTAATTTGGCAGCTAAAATTTCCCCCATCGGTTTAAACTTTTGTATGGGAAGCATCTAATAATGCTATCCTACCAAACAGTTTGAGGGTTGCATCAGATATTCCTCATATAAATAAAACTTGCACTCTCTGTAATAGTGGTGAGGAATCCCTAACCCATTTATCTATGAATTGTAATTTCGCAAAACAGGTTTGGATGCATTTAAACTTCTGTATGGACTATGTGGTTGAAAATAACACTATTTTTCATGATTGGCTAAATTCTTGGTTTTCTAATACTAACATAAATGACTTCGTGATGCAGTGATTTGAGTTTTGAGTTTTGTAGTATCATTACTTGGCACATTTGAAAATCAAGATGTAATTGCGTCAAAAAGGAAAAACAAAATAGTGCGGTTACGAAAAATGAGATAGTTAAATTCATAAATAGCATTTCTACTGTAACATCTCCAAGTTACAATATTCTTCAAACTCTATATTATAATCCAATGAATGATGACTGTCTTAATATATGTACAACAACAAACAGAAATATTGAAACCAAAATGACTTACAAATTTAGTATAGCCTTGACCATGATGAACCCCGTATCTTCTTCTGGTATTGGTATAACTCTTGCTGATTTTGCAGGCTATACAATTGAAGTCCGGGGAGCTACCTACAACTGCAATACTAGAGAAGAATTAGAAACAAGAGGAGCAGCGCTAGCTTTTTAGTGGGCAGAAGAATGAAGTGGTCATGAGGTGGCTTTTCAGAATGATTCCATGCCTACTTTAATATTGCTTAAAGGAATGTATGTTCAAGCTAGGAAACTCAGATACTCTATTACTAATGACTTCCAAAACACCAATTTAGACTAGATATGTTAACGAAAATATATCATGGTCGAATCATATCCTGATCATGACTAAATACTTGTTTTTGTAATGTTAGAGGGTTTCGACACAATATAGGAACACATGATAAGGGCCCTAGATTGATAAGGGCCATGGGACGTCTTCTTATATGAAAAAATAAAAAAAAGGTCCGGATCATGGGACGTCTTCATTCGACACAATATAGGAACACATGATAAGGGCTGAAAGCAAAAAGATTGATAAGGGCCATGGGACGTCTTCTTATATGAAAAATATAAAAAAAGGGTCCGAATGATCATGGGACGTCTAGATATTATTCGATACTTGTTTTGTAATGTTAGAGGGTTAGACACAACAAGATTGACAACCATCCGACCGTTATAAATGTTGCTGACGTGAGTTCACCATAGACTTAGGATTCTTATTAAACCGAGTCAATACACTAACTCGTCTTCTCCAAAACAAGAAGATCTCCATTTTTGTACCATTTCAAAAAGAAATTTTTTTTATGGAAAAAGACATTGTTGGTTGATGGATTGATCTGTTGTGGTGCCAACACCACACGGTTAGATATTCCATATATTTAGTTTCCTAGATTTCCGTAATTAGTTAAACTCTTTCTCAGTTTAGATAATTATTAAACCCTAAATTCTTTTCTTGTTTACCAAGGCTTTGAAGCTACAAATAGCCTGCCCGTAAGTTGTTTTGACAATCAATCAATATAAACAAGTTTCATTAAACTAGTGTTTCCCTATCAGAGCTGGTGGCTGACCCCCAATCAAAGGGTTTATCTAGTTCTGATTTCTGTCTCACGTAAGTTTTCATTCACTAAAAGTATAGAACCCTAACATGATCTTGATGTTTAACTTGTTCCGCTAATTACATAAAAAAATTATCCCATTAATGAACTTCTTTATTTAGTTTGCAATCATGATGATAACGCGGAAATTGAACCTAGGAAGTGGGTTTCTGATCTCTCACCAAATCGATCAATCGATTACAAGCATCACTATTGACTTGTCAGATTTGATTCATTATTTATTTTCTACACAGAGAATTGCGACAAGCCAATGTCATTCAATTGGGGTGCATGTCTTCTGATAAATTGAGGGTTTTCAAAAATCTAAACCGATGACCTAAAACTTATAAAATCATATATAAACAATTATATTGAAATTAAAATAAAATTAACTAGGAACTGAGAATGAGCTTCACAGTTTTATGGTTGGAAAAAAAAACCCAGAGAAAACTGGAAAACGAAGATATTGTCATTGTTTTAAGTATCCATTGTTTCGACTCGGCTAGACCCGTCGACTCCAAAACATGTTATTAGCCATTGGATTATTGTCAATCTAGGGACCTTAACATGTGTTCATTTATTGTGTCAAATTGAGACGTCCCATGATGGGGACCTAAGGACCAAACAATAATTCAATGATTCGGTTTGGCTGAGTTTTTGGTTTTTCTAATAGACTTTAATTTTTAACTCATAAATCAAACCATAAAAATAATTTCAAGGACCATTAAAACCAATATCTCTTTTAAGAAACCAAAAACCAAACCAGATCATGCTCGGTTTAGAATATTAGATGGGGAAACCATAACGTCCCCAGGTTTTTTTGGTTTTTTGGGTTTTTTTTTTTTTAATAGACTTTAATTGAAGTGGTTTTTTAACTCATAAATCAAAATTGTAAATTAAATCATAAAAATAATTTCTTTATTTATGGATATACTCATTAAAATCATATATATTATACATATATAATTCAACATTAGATACATTTTCATTTATATTTGCTTTATTTATAGATATACTCATTGAAGTGAATATATATTATACTATGATGGAAAGTTAAAATGACATCATCAAATTGAGGGATAATATGCGGTGCTCATTTATCCATATTAGTATGGCTTTTGTCCTGCAACGTACATGTTTTTTTTTGATGTTTTTCTTGTGTTCTCGTTGTATGGCGCCACCCCCGGACGAAATGATGGCTTTTTTTTTTTTTTTGTTCTTATAAAAATAATTTCTTTCGAGGGACGACAAAAAGCGACCCAATGTTTACGATGGTTAACGACTCATTAAAATCATGGAATGCTCTTAACCGTATAGGGCTCTCGGACTAGATACTTGCTTCATTCAATTTTTTGTATATAATTAAGGCGCTCCATTAGATACTTAATATCGGTGTTCCCTTTTTCATTTATATTTCATTGTCTTAAAGTTCTCGGGAAGTTTCCTCTAAACTCATAGATATAGTTCTTTTTGGTTTGGTTTTTTTCAACCAAAATTTTTTTTGGTTCAAGAAATGAATTTTTTTTTTTGTTTTTTTTGGATTTTTGGTTCTTTTGTGACATCAATCCAAAACCAACCAGCTAAAATCGGTTTTCTCGGTTTTTGGGTTTCTTGGTTTTTGGATTTTTCGGTCTCTGGTTTTCTGGGTTTTATTGTCGGTTTGGACCAGTTTGGTTCGGGTAGAAAACCGAACCATGAGCAGCCCTATGGGGACCGGTTTAATGCCTTAAAATATGTATGTAAAAACGAGACATCGAAAAGGACAAGTGTAAACCGGTTTAATGCCTTACTAACCGATTTCAAATGCTGAAAGATTCTTAGTAAATGCACATTGAAAGTCAGTTGTCCTTTTTCAGACACATCTTTCCGAATCGCATCAGTCACGGTCACACAAACAAACACTTCTCTAACGTTAATTGGCTCAAACAAAGTCAAAGAATTACTAGCTCCCACTGTCTAAACTTACTAAAACACCCTTGTAGACACATTGTCACTCTTTTTACAAGTACTACCAAGCAAGGAAAGGATTTTTTTTGCTCCATGCTGCTTTATTACAATAATTGAGATTGGCATCAACAATTTTATAAATGAATGGTTGTAATAATAAATGTAAAAAAAAAAAAAAAATGAAAAATGAAAAATGAAAAACAAAGTTATCACTCAAAAACAAATTGATAAAGCATTCTCATGAAGCCATGTAACATCAAAATTGATTCAAAACAAAAAGTTAAATTAACGTGTTTAATCACTGCTGGTAAATATAATACGTTGTGGATCGTTTATTTCATAATTATCCGCATTCAACCATACCTACGTTCCGTTGGTGGTCATGCATCCAAAAAAAAATCCAAAGTCTACTACAAATCAAAGTAGATTTAACTACAGAAATTGGGTCAATTGTCCAAATATTTTTAAAATATAATTTTAATGGACGAGTAAAAATTAGTATGGGTAAAATGGACACCAAAAAAATAGCAAGAATGAATCTGGATTCATCCTGGCTTAAATTTTAAAAATAGTGAGAGTGAAACTGGATGCATCTTGATGTAAATTAAAAATAAAAAAAAATATTTGAAAATGGATAAGACTTAAACTGCTATTTTTACATAAAAAAAGATCTTTCTTTTTTTTAAAGAAAGTTTTTTTACATTTAATTTCTCGTCCACTTAAACAATAAGTATCTTTTTAAACTAAAAGATTGGGTTAATTGATCAATTTTGTGATTTAACTACATTCTGGCATTTGCATTTCTCTAAGAAAAAAACAAACTACATTTGTCGATATTAATTGAGTTGTATTTTCCTTGAATTTTTTTTTTTTTTTTTTTTAGAGTTACATTTGTTCAACATTGAGGGTAGAACTAATTTTCAAACTATCAGACGCCGTCACCGGGCCAAAGTTGACCGAGTGGCGGGCGAGATATTGGGACTTGTAGCTTGTAAGTGTCGTGCCGTCGTGGTGTGTCACTACTGTGTCGGAACTATCCGCTTTACAGGGGCATTTTAGACCATAATATGGCCCATGATATTTGTACCCGTCATCTAAAAATCCAAATTTCTTTATTGGTCCTTCCACCTTCACCTCCGCGGATCTAGAAAAAATGTCACTATAACCTAATTTCTCTCCGGATTTCTTCCTCTTTCAAACACAATTCTGAAAGAAATAAATCAAAATGCAGTCAACAAAATCCAGAAGAAAAATCACGCCGATCACAAACACCACCACCGCCATCAACAACAGCAAAGCGATCATCAACAGCAACGGTGCCGGAGCTGCAGCAGCAGCAGATTCAGAAAAACTCGACGAGATTTTACTCTTTTCAGCAATCTGTAACGGTGAAGATTTAGCATCGTTCGTCCGTAAAGCATTTATCTCAGGTAAACCAGAAACACTCTTATCACGTCTCCGATCATTCACTAAATCAAAAGAATCAGAAATCGAAGAAGTATGTAAAATTCATTACCAAGATTTTATTACAGCAGTTGATGAATTAAAGTCATTATTATCAGATGTTGATAAATTGAAATCATCGTTATCAGCTTCAAATAATCAATTACATTCTGTTGCATCACCATTACTGGATTCATTGGATTCGTTTATTGAATCTAAGAATGTTAGTAGGAATGTGAGTTTAGCGATTGAGTCTGTTCAGATCTGTATTAAATTGTTAGAAAATTGTGGCAGGACTAATTCACATTTGTTAGGTAATAATTATTATATGGTTTTGAAATGTGTTGATAATATTGAAAGAGACTATTTGGGTAAGATTGATTCGTCGACTGTAAAGTGTATGTTAGAGAGACAGATACCATTGATTAGAGGGTATATTGAGAAAAGAGTTAATAAAGAGTTTGGAGATTGGCTTGTTGAGATTAGAATTGTTAGTAGGAATTTAGGGCAGTTGGCGATTGGACAAGCTTCCTCGGCTAGACAGAGAGAGGAGGAGTTAAGGATTAAACAACGGCAAGCGGAAGAGCAGAGTAGATTAAGTTTGAGAGATTGTGTTTATGCATTAGAAGAAGAAGATGATGATGAAGATGTTGGTAATGTAGGAGGTGACGATAGTGGGAGTGACAAGTTAGTGAGTAATGGTGGTGGTGGCGGGGTGTTAGGTTTTGATTTGACTCCGTTGTATAGAGCATATCATATTCATCAGGCACTTGGTTTGGAGGAGAGGTTTAAGCATTATTATTTTGAGAATCGGAAGCTTCAGCTGACATCAGATTTTCAGGTATCATCAATGACGCCTTTTCTTGAGTCACATCAGACCTTTTTCGCTCAGATTGCTGGTTTCTTTATCGTAGAAGATCGGGTTTTGAGAACAGGTGGCGGGTTGATTTCGAAATATGAAGTGGAAAGCTTATGGGAAACTGCCGTAATTAAGATGTGTTCTGTTTTAGAAGATCAGTTCTCTAGAATGCAAACGGCAAATCATCTATTGCTAATAAAAGACTATGTTAGTCTACTTGGAGTGACACTGCGTCGATATGGATACTTAGTTGATCCACTGCTCGATGTATTGAGTAAACACAGAGACAAATACCATGAACTCTTACTGTCTGATTGTCGAAAATTGATTGCAGAAGCAGTTTCTGCTGATGGGTTTGAGCAGATGCTAATGAAGAAAGAATACGAGTACTCGATGAATGTATTATCATTTCAGATACAAACCTCTGATATAACCCCTGCGTTCCCCTATATTGCACCGTTTTCTTCCATGGTGCCAGACTGTTGCCGTCTTGTTCGATCCTTTATTGAAGATTCTGTAAGTTTCATGTCCTATGGTGGGCAATTAGATTTCCATGATGTGGTTAAGAAGTATTTGGATCGGCTTCTAGGTGAGGTTTTGGATGAGGCGTTACTAAATATTGTAAAATCGAATGTTCATGGGGTTTCCCAAGCTATGCAAGTTGCTGCTAACATGGTGGTTCTGGAACGAGCTTGTGATTTCTTCTTCCGTCATGCTGCGCAACTTTCTGGAATACCTTTGAGAATCACCGAGATTAAGAAAAGTAAATTTCCGTTGACTAGCTCCCGTGATGCAGCTGAATCAATGCTTTCAGGTCTTCTCAAAACTAAGGTTAATGGGTTCATGGCACTAACAGAGAATATTAATTGGATGGCTGATGAAGCTCCACCTAACGGAAATGAATATGTTAATGAAGTGATTTTATATCTCGAAACACTGGTTTCTACTGCTCAACAGATATTACCGGTTCAAGTACTTCAACGGGTTCTACAAGAAGTTCTGTCTCACATATCAGAGAAGATTTTAGGGATTTTGGCTGGGGATTTGGTGAAGAGGTTTAGTATAAATGCTGTTATGGGGATTGATGTGGATATACAGTTATTGGAGTCATTTGCAGAAAACCAACCTAATCTCTTTACAGATGTGGAATCGAATCAATTGAAGTCTGCATTGGTGGAGTCTAGGCAAATGGTTAACTTGCTTTTAAGCAATCAAGCAGAGAATTTTCTGAATCCAGTGATCAGGGAAAGGAGTTACAAAGCTTTAGACTACAGGAAAGTGGTAACAATAGCTGAGAAATTAAAAGATCCTTCAGATCGATATTTTGGAAGCTTTGCAGGAAGGGGAGCAAAGGTGAATACAAAGAAGAAATCGTTGGATGCTTTGATAAAGAGACTTAAAGAAGCACACTGACACACCCGACCATAAGGAGTTTTCTTCAGGTTTGCTAACTTTGCTTACTAGTTTTCTTCAGCAGCGTCTGTTGTTTGTATCAGGTTGTAACACAAGCGTCCTAATCGCTGTGTATCGTATTTAACCCTTTTGTTTACATTTTTGGTTTCTGCTGAAACTTACAAGCTACATTACTTCAATACAACTTCTTTTAAAAGTTTTACTGAAGGACTGTAATAATTGTGGCACTTAATTTTATTTGCTTCACTGTTGTATTTTGTTTAACCTTATTGTTGCCTTGAGGTTCTCTTCATGCTTGATTTTGAGGCTTGTCCAACTGTGTCATAGGTGAACCCTAATTTGCCAGTGTCAGGACCGAAACATGTCAGTAGTCACTTGCATAGAATACTATCAAATCCTGTACGATTAATTAGTACCTGACACTTTACATTTATGGTGCGCGCCTTCGCTTGCCCATAACGAATGTGCAGCGCTCTTTCCTTATTTTATTTTATTCAACTCAGCATTGTGTACAAGATCTCATGAATGACCAAAAACTTAGGTGAAGAAAACAGAAAAATAGAAAAAGAAGATGAGAAACCAAGTTCCACCTTCAAGTGATGAAGAATATGATAACCACAGTGATATTTTATCACCAAGTCACTCATCTTTTCATAACTGGTGGAGATCAGCAAAAGAATTCGATGAAAATGGTAATCTGAAACATGATTACAACAACATTCCTATTACAGATCTTACACCAAGATTGAAAGTTATTAGAGAAATGGAAAGACTTGCTTTAGTTGCTGCCGAAGGTCTTGATGATCTTAGACATAAACTACTAAGTTACAGGTCTGGTGATTTTTGGTTACCAATTGGTGGCATTAAGAAAGAAGAGATGGATATTTCTCCAGTTATTACAATTCTACTAGTTGGATTTTCTGGTGCTGGCAAAAGCTCTATTGTTAACCTCATGTATAGTGTTCTTGGTAGATCTGGTCTCATTCCTTTCACTCATACTTCAGGTAATTATAATTCTTACTTGACTTTCGCTTCGGAATTGTGTATCTTGTATTGATTCAAACTTCGATATTTATGATTTGTGTATTGATTTTGAAATGTACAGCAGGGGTGTCATCAGAGTATAAATCCATGTTCATGGAAGAGCACAATGTATTAAGATCTATGAGGAGTGGATTTTGTGTTTACGACTCGATAGGTTTAGATTACAGTCAATTAGGTGAGAGTCTGGAAGACGTAAATGACTGGATGGTAGCCGGAGTTCAGCATCACCAACTCTACCATAGACCAGGAGTACTAGTAGAAAGTTCGACGCCGGAGCCTACAATGCCGTCTACATCTAGATTTGCAAGGAGACGAGTTAACTGCGCTGTGGTGGTAGTGAACATTGCAGAGATTTACAAAGCATTCATGAATGGCGACACGAAGCCATTGGAGTCTACTAAAGAACTCCTCTACAATACTTCTATAAGAAAATCCAGTAAGCATTTCCATTTCTTCCACTGATAATCATACTATATGGTAGTAGCTAACCAGAGGAGCCGAACATGACTTCGCCCGAGTCAGATGCCGAGTCAGATTAGTTGCAATTCTATTCTGAAGGCTTGAGATTTAAGTTGTTTTTTGTTTGTTCTTTTGGTAATTACAGATGAAAACCCAATCTTGATCATGACACACGGCGATAAGTTAACGGTAGAAGAAAGGATTGACGGCCGGATTAAGATATGTGAATTCTTGGGTGTATCCGAAACAAGTGGAGCATATGACATTGTGTGTTTAACTGAGCATGGAATTCTAGCTGAAGAATCAGACCCGATTACAGCATATGCCTTAACCGAAGCGATGTACAGGGCATTGATATTCTCGGACAGGACTCATTCACCAAAGACAGCTTTCATGGACTACTTTTTAGATTTTCTAAATTTAATTATTTGTTTTGTAGCTGGTATGTTTACTTATCTTGCTCATTTCTTCACACAATTGGCTGATCCCAGTAAACTCAAACGTATGTGAAGTGAAGAAATTTAGAGGGAGCAATCTTGTCAGCTAGCTAAGTTATGTGGTTTAGATTTCCTTAATGACTGATATTTTTCAGTCAGCTAGTTAAGGTATCTGGCAAAATTATTGTAGTCTCAAATTTGAGGTTTAAATATAGAATAAACGTTAAATACACTCTCTTCCATGATTTTTCGCAAAGTAGTTTTGACTCTAGAAGCTCACTCGCCACATTAAGATGGTGGCTGAAATTTGATGATTATAATGGTGATCTCTTAAGATGGTGGCTTTGAGCTTTGTATGTTTCCCCATGCGTGGGTGATAGTAATCGGCTTTCGACAGTTATACTCCCGAAGAGGCCTTCATGGCGTAATCAGTCCACGCCATACGAGAAAAAAACCAAAACAAAAAAACATATGGTTTACAATTTGTGGGTGTAAACTGGCAAAAGAAGAACAGGGAAAAGAAAGAAAAGAGAAATGAGAGTTTCAGCTGACTTACCCAGAGCTGAAAACCATCAGCACAAACAAAAAAGTCACCAGATAAGAAATTTCAGCCGTAATGTACTGTTTGTATCAATAAACTTCTTCTGATTTATATAGATTCACAACTGATCAGATGCTTCTCCAATCAAATGCACAAAACTAATAAACCACCTTATAATGAAGTCAGATCAAATATTTAATTCCCTACATCGAATAGAAAAAAGCTAAATATTTTAGTTTTGTTCTTAAAATTATTTGCATCTACTATTATACACCAACTGTTCAATGATACATAATTAATTCATACTATACTAGAAGTTTACAACTTGTACTTGGGCATAGGAGTTATCTGTACAGCGCTGGTTGGTATGCGATGGGGATGTTGCACCGCTATTGTAAGTACCTAATCACCACTACCACGTGTCTTTCATTATGTCCACATGGAAGCCATGTTGCTAAGGAACATCGAGTAAAGATGGCACGCGTCAACGACCCTGGCTCATCAACATCCACGTGGCCATCATCCAATGGATAAGGAATCCGGGAATACAAGCAGCATAGCACCTGCAAAGCATGATAACATCCCATGAATCACCCAATCCCGAGATACATTCAAAATGGACGGAGGAAATATAGTCCAACCGACATGGACAAGACAACTGCATCAACAACTGTTTACACGCGTGGGATTACCCATCTACTCACATTAAATGCCACGAACAAAGGACGCGTGACAAGTTATGTATGGTCGATTGAGAGGTAGATCTGTGTAACCATACAAGACCGTTGGAGAGTCTTCGGAACACCACGACGTGTGCCAGCAGTTGTGAAGATAAGGGGGCCAGCAGGATGGTCTATAAATAGAAGACTCAGCCAAGGGAAGAGGGATTGACAATTTTAGAGGAGAAGAAGAGTAATCTTAGGAGAGAGAAATAGGTATGAGTGTAAACAATGTAATTCATCATTCTTTCCCTACTCAGAATCACTCGATTAAGATCTGTAACCATATTCTATCCATATTTAGAACTCTCAGTATCCCGCGGACATAGGTGCTTAACCACGTAAATCAGTGTGTTATTTACTTTTCTGCACTTTACTTTCTCATAGTCATACTCACATCCTTTAATTATTGCATTATTACACGCTGATCCTCCAATTCATTTTGGGTAATATAGCACACATACATTAATATTTACTTGAACTGTTGTATTTCACTCAACTACAATTGGTTGTGAACACGAAGATACCCGCATTACTTGGGTGTTCACAATCTAGTGCTAGAAACAGAAATTTTTCGTCCCGGTAAAAGATTTTATCTTTCATGTTTTCCCTTGTTTTCTGTGAACACGAAAAACACGTAAGCATCCACGTGTTCACAAGCAATCTCCGCATGAACTGAATGCATGCATTAAAGTATGAATATAGCATAAAATGCATGGGTAGATGTTGATTCATTGATTCCAAACCCCGCGGGTTTGTCATGATCTCATCAACATCCATAATGATAGATCTAAGAAGTAAACACGTATATAAAGATATATGAATGTGAAATGTAAATGAGACAAGGATTTACGTGGTTCAGCTCTAAGGCCTACTTCCACGGGTCTGGGGGTATTCACTATGTGATAAATGATTACAAGAATAGCCGAAAGACTTTGAGTGATACATGAAACCCGCAGGTTGATGCTCATACTTACTTCTCACTGATTTCTCTCTCCTATTCTCTAGTTCTCTCCAATGTTCCACCCCCTCTCATCTTATTAGGAAGGGATATATATATCTTATCTAAGTGGATCCACTGGAAAAGAGCTGTTGAAGTCTTATCTTCTTGTGTTCTGTGCACAGTCCGCGGACTTCCTTATCATCCCGCGCCTTCTACGATTCCTATGTTCATTACGATGACCAACCCCCGTTCTCTTCGTTGGTCAACTGACACGTGCCCCCTTAGCAGCACTAAATGCGAGTGGTTGGGGCGGTCCAGTCTGCTTCAGGCGGTGTCAGTCTTCCCTTGTCATGTCTGTGTTAGTTGGACTTTCCCCAGCCGTTGATTATACCTCACCTCGTGATGAGATAAAGTGTAGCAGAGTAGCTCTTTGGTGTTATGTGGGGATACCTTCCTTTGATGCTCCTTCATCTTCGACCGTTGAACTCGACAGATGGCACGCCGTCTAAATCCTAAGGATGCCCCTACGTGTCATCCACCTTTATGATGTGGCCTCCACGTGGGCTTGCTAGTACACGTGGTGAGGGAGATAAATAATTTTACTTACAATTTGCCCCTCTTCTTATGACTGGGCGCCAGCTATAGTCAGAAAAAAAATTGCGTGGTACGTTTTTATCTCTCTCTTCATAACTTCTCCTAAAAAGGAGTTATCTGCATTTATTGTGCACGTTTCCCATATCCGGCCATAATTGCCCCTTGGGTAGCGGACGGTTTCTTTTGGTCCTATAAAAGAGAAGAGAATGAGGGAATGTGAATTAAATTCACATTCTCTGTTTATTCTCCGCCCCACTTTCTTCTTCATCTTCTTAACTTTTCCGCAACCATTATGTTGTTGTATTCTTTGCCGTTGTTGCTGCTGCTGTTGCCTTGTCTTCTTTATTCGTTGCTGCTTCGTTTAATTATTAAAGTTCATGTAGGATTTTTTACCTTGTTTACTCGCCGTTTTTGCCCCTGTTGAGTTCTTGATTTTCCGGTGATGAATCATGATGGGTTTTAATCCCATGCATATCATGGAATTGAAAGTTGTCGCTGCTGAGCCGTGTGTTTTACTGGCTACGTTTTGATTCTTTTTTCCTTCTTTTGAGTTGAGTAATAGCTTGAGAGCTTAAATGGTTGTGGATAAAACCTAGGGTTTTCTTCACGTTCGCTGCTGTTCTTGAGATTTTCTTGTTTTTCAATATTCCTTGACTCTGACTTGCTCTTCTATTTGTGTTTGTGTCCGCAGATATGTATGATCATCCGCGGGTTCCTTATCAAACTCCTCCGCCGAGTCCTCATAGATCTCCTCGGAGAGATTCCAATATTAGGGGTGGAACTTCGCCTCCTCCTATTCAGGGTAATCCTCGGGATAGACGAACGTCCTCGTCCTCTGGTCAGAGGCCTTCGCTCAAAAGAGGTGATCCGCCGCAGGGGTCTAGATACACCGTGAATCGTCCTAGAGATGTGTCTCCTAAGAAACAGCAGAATACGCGCACTGAACTTCTAGATGTGAAGCCTCTCCGCACCATGCCTCCCCCGCATACTAATCTTCCTCCACCTCTATTTGTGCCTAGTTCAGGAAAGTCAACTAAGAATCAGCCTCCGAAGAGGAAGGCTGTGGAGATAGAATCTTCGGGAGATGTAGTTCCTCCTAAGAAGAAGGTAGCGGGTTCTGCGGAGGATGCTAAGGGAGACGCTTACGAGGATGACTCTGCTGTTACTTTTCGTCCTTTACCTTTGGGTAACAAGAAGTTCACTTTCAGACACATCGGTCTTGAAGCCTTCAAATTGAAGCACGGTCTTCAGCACTTCCAAATGCGCTTTTATGCCCCTGATAAAGATATAACCTATGAGATGGTTACTAATTATCAGTACGATGCCTTTCATTTATTGACGACCGTGGGTGCTTTCGAGGATGGTTTGATGTTGCCTTTGTATAAAGCTGGTGATGATTTCTACTACCGGGTCTTGTCTATCCGTGATACTGCTAAGAAAAGTCATAATCGTGGGGTGCAACAGTTGACATGAAATTATCTTCGTCATCTCCGAGAATGCTATCTTCGTAGCAAAGGGAAAACGATGATGACCTGCTATACCCCCAACTTAGAAGAGGAGAAAGGGTGGTATACTCCTGAAAATTTCAACAAGTCCTTTGGATATTATGTTAACAGGAAGACATGTAATCCGTGGTCTGTGAATCTGCGGAATATTGCTCATGTTAAGGGGGAAATTCGTCTTTTTAGCGAAGTAAGTGATTCCAATATGGCGAGGATTCCTGGTGCTGAAGGTCTTCCTATTCCTGCTGATGAGAGAATCAAGCGTGATCATGACTATGAGTAGTCTTCCACTGTTCTCGAAGTTGTTGGTCCGTGGGTCTATGGTTGGGTCCTCGGAACCCATGGTTGGCAGCCTACTGTTGACAGTTCTTACCGCGAAGCCTCTCATTCTCGTTATGCCCATTACTGCCCTTGTCAGATGAATTTTAAAGGTATGGATTTTGCTTACAATCGTGATGTTGATGACGCGGATGACGAAGATATCTCCGATGCTAACCCTCCTCCGCAGAATACTAATGTTGCTAAGGTGTTTTGTTTGTTTTCTTCGTATATATTCCCCTTCGTTTTCTTAAGTAATGTTGATTATTCCAAGGAAAGGAGATACAAATGGCTCTTTATTATTATGTCTCGCAGGTGCTTATAAAGAAAAAGATCAATCCCAAGCAATCGTCAAATTCTCCCACCGAAGATTCTACGCACTTTGAGGATGTGAACAGTCCAGTGAATGATGACGAGGATGTTTCCGATGAGGAAGAGCGGATTGAGACTTCTCCACCCATTCAAGAAGGAAATAGTATTGCTGGTGGGGGTGTCGGTGGAGGTGATGGTGATCAGGCCACTGGTGGTGGTGTTGGTGATCAGGCCACTGGTGGTGGTGGTGGTGATAAGGCCATTGGTGGTGGTGGTGGTGGTGATCAGGCCACTGGTGGTGGTACTAAGTCAAGTGGGGTCGCGGGTATTGAGGTTGGTGAGGATCTGGTCGCAGAGGGAAGTGGCATTGGCCTGCAGCGGACCGTTGTAGACAAGGGCAAGGGAGTTGCTCTTGGTAGTAGTGACAGGGATGGGGATGCTTACCGTGAGTTCTCCTTTGGTAAGGTTTTATCCGGGGAACAATATTTTGACATGGCCGCAGCTATGGGGCTTTTCTCGGATTTCAATCTGCTTCCTCCTGGTGATGACTGGGATGTTCTTTAAGGTAGCTGCGGGGGTGGGTCAGCACGCGGATCTGATGCTGAGGTTTTGGTGGTTCATCCAGAGGGTTTTGTTGGCACTTCCTCCGATGCTGGTGGGGATTTGGTGCAAGGCAAGACTGGTGCTTCACTTGGTGGGAAGTCCTCAGATTCTTCCTCAGATGATTTCTCGCAATCCTTGATCGCGGATGACGATGATGATATTTTGGCTTGGCTTAAAAAGAAGGACTTGCTTGTCGTGTCGCATCCTGCCCCTGTGGTTGAAGGGGAAAAGAGTTCGGACTCTTTTACTCTCAAGCATATGGAGCTAACCTCTGAGGAGGTGGTAGATGAAGAGTGGGACAAGAATCTTGTGGCCAGCGGGATTGATCTCGTGGTGAATCCTCCCTCTACTGTTGCTGGTATGATGTCTATTGTTGATGGGTACCAGTACAGTTATCCTCAGCAGCGGTTATTGGAGGTTTGTCCTGCTCTTTCTAACCCTGATTTTACTTAGATGTGTTATGTGAGCTAATTTCCCTTTTTGATCAATAGATGATGAGGAGTGAGTATTGTAACCATAATCTTTACCGGCTCTTCAAGGCTAAGTCTCTTAAGCTAGAAGCGAAACTCCTCCATCGTGAAGGGATGCTTTTGAGTGCTGAATTTGCGGCCTCTGCTAAGGATGAGGAAATAGCAGAGCTGAAGGATCTTCTTAAGCGCAAGGAACAGCAGGACGTGGAAGAAGCAAAGCTGCGTTCTGAGCTAGCTTCGGTTAAGGGAAAGTTAGAGATGGCTGAGAAGAATTCTTCGTCTATTTCAGGTCTATGCCTCCTCTTCTTAGTTTATTAGATGTTCCATATATGTTCTGAGTTTTCTTCTTCTTCCCTCCTCCCGCTGTACTATCTTCAGTGGGTGGAATCCCTGAGTTGATGTGGCTTTGGGGTGAGAGAATTCGTCAAAAAGGTCATATCGCCGAGTTAGTTGGAAAACTCAAGAGTGAATCAGCGAAATGGAATGCTCACGCGGATGTCCATAATGATATGGCCGAAGAATGGCGTAATAAAAAGTTTTGCTTGGTAGATCTGTAAAATAAAAACAACCATGAACGTCATTTATTCAATTGGGATCTTTTATGGACGCGAGATAATCTTGAGAAATCCCGCGACCAGATTTCCACTCTAGAAGTTAAGCTTAATGATATGAAAGAAGAACTGCGGTAAGCGCGTTCTTCTCATCCCTATGATGTGCGGGCTTATATGCAACGTCTTGCTAAGTAAAGAGATGACACTAGGGCGGAATCTGGCGCTCTTAGTAATGCCTTATCCGTGTCTCGAGCTGATGTGGCTCGTCAGGTTGAGTATGAGAAAAACTTAGAGGTGATTATGCACTGTCTTAACAAGGGGTTGGAATCGAAGAATGATGAGGTTAACCGATATCATCATTCGAACTCAATGCTTCGAGATGACCTAAGCGCGAGTCAGTATGCTCATAATCTTCTGCAGGTAGATTATGATAGGTTATCAAATGAATATGATTATTCCGCAGAAGCACGGGATTCCGCGGTTAACCATTGTGAAGGTATATGTCTTTGTCATCGAGTGTGCTTTGTGTTTTATTTTCCATGACTCACTGTCCTCTTATAATATCCACAGAGCTCCAAGTATAGCTTCAATCTATGAATGGCAAGTTTACCGAAGCTCAGGCTAAGGTAGTTCAATTGGAAAGCCAAGTCGATTACCATCGGGGTCTGGCTTCTTCTCAAGAGGAAGCGCTGAAGCAAGCCAATCAAAAGGCGGACCATCTTTCCACTTCCCTAAATCAGGCTGAGATGAAGAGCATAGCTATAGGCTTCGTGGCTCGTAAGTAGTTGGAAGAGGATATTAACAGGAATCTTGGTGAGATTGAGTTGGATCTCAAGAAGAACCATGGTCTAACCAAGAGTTATACTCGTCGTCCCGTGCCCGCGCTCCCTTCAGGTTCCTCTAGCCCTTCCTCTGGAGGTAGTGTTCCTTCGTCGTTAAAGGAGAAACCCGCGGATAATGCTCCTTATCAGTAGATCATATCTAGTATGCTGGGGATTGATCTCAGTTGCTTAGTCTTCTTGGCGTTTTTGCTTCTTTTCTTGCTAGGCTCGTAATCAACTGTTGTGTAATGGATCAAACTTTAGCGTTTAAACCTGAATTTGTATTTTTTTGAATTCACATATATTGGTTTTATAAATCAAGTTAATATAATGAGTAATTCCATAGTGTTTGTAATCCACGGATCTTGATCTTTGGAATTTGAGAAAGTGTAGTGTTCGTGCAATTCCGTAGGTTGGTATCCTCGGAATTGTCTTGTGACCTGTCACCCCGTCCAGCTAATTCCTTGGCCAGAGGATTTCTGAACGGTGGGGGTCTAGCCAGCGTTCAAGGAAATCTTCCATTGAGTTCGCGGCTTATAATATTGCTCGGATATCTCGTTCTGTGGGAAGTCACCCCCTGGTCATACAATTATAGACACTTATGGGGGAGTTCCGAGAGATTGAATATGTATGCTTTGTGCGGGATATTCCCCGGTATATTGCAGTGGGTATGATCCACGCTTTGTGAGGGACATTCCTCTTATTAAAGTATAATGCAAGTTTTCAATAATAGTAACTGCACAATGATTTACGTGGTTCATCCCTAAGGCCTACGTCCACGGGGTAACGATAGTGTCGATATTTTATTAAGATGTGGTATGGTTTACAATGTACATTCATATTTCATTCTTTTGTTGATATCCCTATGTACGGATGGGTATGTGAGTGGTATATACATGTGTCTCATATGGTATTGGTTATGGGTATTGAGTAAATTGAAATGCGTATGGGTAATGAGTAGAATATGACACTTGAAGATGAAAGTTTGGATTGATTGAAAAGTTGAGGCGCGTTACTCCTCCATCAGAGATAGAAACATGTGGACTTGTAAGTCAATTTTCTTCTTCTGAAATGCATACGCAGGTGATAGATTACGGGTAGTATGGTTTGAGATATTTGGCATTCCACGGATGCCTGAGTGTTTCCCCTTTCAAATTACGCAGATAGTAAGAGCCATTTCCTGCGATGTCGTGTATTACGTAGGGTCCTCCCTGATGCAGTTTTACAAGTGGTAAGTATAGGGTTTGATTCTCGGACTTTTTAAAAGATTCGGTTTTAGACAAAAAGATGGTGATTTTTATAAAACTTATAAAATAATGGAAATGCTAAAAATGATTCTTGTGTTCAATTAAAAGAGTCTAGGATGTCAAGATTCCATCACTACTACACATACTAAATGATTATAACTATTCCCTATAACATTCTCCCAAAATTACTCAAGACGATTTAGGACAAATAATACGTCTCGGAAAATAAATCTTTTCAAACAATTATTTTTCTCAAATAATTAACAATTTTTTTCACTATAAAATGCTATTCTCTAACATAGAATATATAAATCAATTATCAAGCATCATAGGACACATGAAGAAAATTATTACCGTTACGAATCAAGAATAAGGACCAAGAGAATTATTATAGAAAATAATCAAAATATTATAGCACACATAGTAGGATTTCATCCCTAATCCTAGATAGAAAATTTAGCTACTCATAATTAAAAGTACTAACAAATAAAAACAGAAGAAGGAATGAAAGAAGAAGAGGAAATGAAAGAAGAAGTGTGGGATGTAGAGGTGTGGGATGTGGAATCGTGTAGAGTCCCCAGCCGGGTCTGTAGAGGTATCAGTATTTCGAGCCTATTTATATGACAAAATATCCGACAATGTGCATCTTCTATCCTTTCTTTTTCTTTTTCTTTCTTTATTTTCTGTGCGTTGGGCACTAGCACTCCACTTTCTATTTTCTTTTCGATCTCCCACCATCCCACGTTCTTTCTTTTGTTTTTCTTTCATTTCCTTACTAACATGGCAGCATCACACCCATTACCTTCTGTTTCTTCACGTGAACATTTCTCGAGCTCTGTTGGTTCAACATCCGCATGCCATCTTCTCCATCATTTTCTTCACGTGCTTGGCAGCATCACCGAGCAGCCCATCAACAGCCTGTCATTTCTTCTGCCAGCGTTATCATCACTAGCTCGGATCACCCGTCAATAGCAGCATCTCAACCACCCCGTCTCAGTCCATTGCTGTCATCATCAGCTTCACGTTCTCATGTTCTCTTTCTTTCCAGCGAAACAACTAGTCATCATTCATTGAGGAAACCAACAAATACTAGCATGGAATTAACACAAAATATATGTGCAAAATGCACTTATCACTCCCCAAGTCGGTGCTAATTTTCCCCATTTTTTTTCTCGCTGGTATTGGGGAATGGTCCTTAACACATACTGCCCTTCTACAAAATTCCTAAGTTTCACTTTTTTGTTATATTCTACGGCTAGGTCACGCTGGTAGTTTTCCATTCTTTGCAGTGCCGCTTCTCTCCTTTCTTCGAGATCGTCAAGCTTTTCCAACATCATGTCCGTGGTGAGGTTCTTCTCCCATGCTTCTGTCTTTGTTGTTGGTAGTAGAATTTCCGTAGGGATTACTTCTTTTGCTCCATACGTGAGTAAAAACGGAGACTCTCCAGTAGATGATCTTCGAGTTGTCTTGTATGCCAACAGAACGTTATGTAACTGCCCACACCATCGCCCCTTTTACTCGTCTAGTTGTTTTTTAAGGATAAGTGCCAAAGTTTTTTTTTGTGGCTTCTGCTTGTCCATTGCTCTGCGGGTATATGGGGGTGGATTTGTTTTATCGAATTTTGAGGGTGTCGAACATCAAGTCGATATTCTTTCCTTGCAGCTGTTTACCATTGTCGGAAACTTATCTGCGGGGATTCCAAACCTGCAAATGATATTTTGAAAAATAAAAGTAAAGACGTCTGAATCACGAATTCTTTCCAGTGCCTTAGCTTCTACCCATTTGCTGAAGTAATCCGTTGCCACTATTAGGAATCTCCTTTTCCCTGTTCCTGATACGAGTGGGCCCACTATGTCGATGCCCCATTTTGCAAAGAGCCACGGACTGCCCACAGAGTTCAACTTTATGGCTGGGGTGTGGATTCGTTTTCCAAATCTTTGACATTCCTCACACCTTTGCGCCATTCTGGCAGCGTCTCGGATCATGGTTGGCCAGTAGTAGCCCTGCATCTTTGCCTTATCTGCAAGGGATCTCATTCCGCTGTGATTCCCTGCGTCTCCTCTATGGATGTCTTTCAAGATGTCATGTCCCTTGGATCGGGATAGGCAGCGACGAAGTGGCCCGAGGAATGATTTTCTATATAAGATTCTGTCTCTTAGATCGTACATCCCTGCTTTGGATTGTACTTTCCTAGCCTGTTTGGTGTCCTGGGGGAGTTTCCCTTCCTCAAGGAAAGAATGGATTTCGATTCTCCAATATTCTTCCTGACTGTAATCGTTGTCCTCATCTGCTTGTCGCATGATGTCATCGTCCTGGAAGTCGTCGAATATGTGCTCTCCGATATAATCGTCAGAGATATCTTCCTCCCTATACTTGCGTTGGTTAGCCGCGCACATCCCCTGGAGCTTGATGGATGGTTCGTACACTCTTGTTACCTTGATTGCTTTGACATCCTTGTTCTTGAGCATGGCTGATACATATGCCAAGGCATCCGCGTGCCTGAGCTCCTTCCTACGCAGATGTCGGAACTTGATTTTTGGTATTTGGGAAACCAACGTTTGCACCAGAGCCATGTATTCCATTAGTGTCTCGTCGTACACATTGTATTCGTAGCCTATCTGCCGTATGATTAGTTGTGAGTCACTTGTCAACCGCACTTCTTGTATCCCCATTTCAATTATCAAGCGGAGAGCATGGACCACTCCTTCGTATTCTACGATGTTATTTGTATGGCCTTCAAATTCCAATCTGAATGCGTGCACGATCCTATCCCCCGTAGGTGTGGTGATGACGATGCCTATCCCCGCGCCCTCTCTATTTTTGGAGCCGTCAACGAAGACCTCCCATTGTCGTGGGTTCACCGGTTCAAGAATATTATTTGGATCATTTTGCTTTTCTATCTCTGGGGCGCCCGCGGCCCTCCATCCTTGTATGCGCACCTCTTCTTCATTGTCCAAATGTAGGTCTGCTAGGAAGTCTGCCAACAATTGCGATTTCTGAGAGTGTTGAAGCTCATAGTGAATGTTGAATTGGTCGAGGTACGTGCACCATTTTGCTATGCGTCCTACCTTTCCTGCCCTTTGAGGATGGCTTCTAATGGTGATCGACATGGGATACGTATGTCATGCGTCAAGAAGTACGTCCTCAGCTTTAAGGTAGACCATACGATGGCTAAAATCAGTTGTTCGATTCTTGTGTAGTTTCTTTCCGCGGAGTTCAGGGTCTTGCTGACATAGTAGATTGGCTGCTCCTCCTTTGTGTGTGTCCTAACAAGTACTAAGCTTACCGCATCGTCTGTTGCTGCAATGTATAATGCCAAGACTTCGTCAGGGTCCGGTTTCTTAAGGATAGGGATCTCCGCTAGGTACTGTTTGATGCCTAGGAAGGCTTCTTCGCATTCTGTAGTCCACTCAAATCTCATCCCCTTCTTTAGTATGTTGAAAAAGAGTTTGCATCTATCCGAGGATATCGAGATGAACCTTCCCAGAGCTTATAGGGATCCATTGATCTTTTGTACTTCTTTTAGGTTCTTTGGAGATGGCATGTCTACTATGGCTCGGATTTTTGCGGGATCTACTTCAATGCCCCTTCTTGTCACCAGGTACCCAAGGAATTTTCCGGATGTTACTCCAAATGTGCACTTCTCCGGGTTTACCTTCATATTGTGCTTTCTCATAGCTTCGAAGATGTCCCTCAGGTCTTGGTGATGGTTCTTCCTTAATCTGCTCTTTACGAGCATATCATCAACGTAGACCTCTAAGGTCCTGCCAATCCATGGCTTGAAAATAGCATCGACCATCCTTTGTTATGTTTCTCCCGCGTTCCGGAGTCCGAAAGGCATCCTCACGTAGCAATAGAGGTCGTGGGGTGTGTAAAATGCCGTATGTTGCTGATATTCTTCTGCTAAAAATAGTTGATTGTACCCGGAATATCCGTCCATGAATGATAGCTCTTCGTATCCTTCTACTGCATCGACTAGTTGATCAATGCCGGGTAGTGGGTAACTGTCCTTGGGCACGATTTTTTCAAGTTGGTGAAGTCGATGCAGATTATGACCCCACCATTCTTCTTTGGTACTATCACCATGTTAGAGATCCAAGTAGGATATTTGACTTCTTTTATGAAACCAGCCTCCAACAGCTTTCGCAGCTCCGTTTCTACTGCTTTGTGATACTCCGTGGCCACCTTTCGTATCTTTTGTCTTACTTGGGGTGTGCCAGGTTTAATGCGCAGCTCATTTTGTACGGTCTTCGGATCTATTCCGGGAATGTCAGATAGTTTCCACGCGAAGATGTCCGCGTATTCCTTTAGTAGTTTCACCAGCGAGGCTTCGCGTTCTTCATCCATTAGAGTTCCTATCTTGATCTTCTTTGGATTCTCCTCCGTTCCTATGTTAACTTCCTTCACCGCCTCCAAGGGTGTGAATGTGGGTTTTGGTTCCCCAATGTGAGGAACTTTCTTTAATTTCTATTTGGTAGGCTCAGATTCTTTGTTCGCGAGAGAATCCTAGTTAGCAGTTGATGTTGATTCTTCCGTGTTCCCTACGGAGTTCCCCTTGGACAAGCTTTTCCCTGAGATTTCTTCCAGGTATTCATCGATGTCTTTGTCTTTTGCTGTTGCTTTGTTCCGAGCCCTACGGGTTCTTCTTTTCTCATATTCTTCATTGTTGAGTTGCATTTTCATTGCCTGGAATTCCTTTGCGGAAGATTGATCACCCTTGATCTCCATTACTCCTAGGGGAGTAGGAAACCTAAGGTATTGATGGTATGTGGCTGCGACTCCCTTAAGCTTGTGGACCCATCTCCGTCCAATAATGGCATTGTAGGGTGAAGGTGCGTCCACCACAATGAAGCGAGTGTCAACTTTCATGGGACCTGCGTCCACCTGCAAAACAATATCCCCGAGAGGCTTCGTAGACGTACCATTGAACCCATAGATGGTATAGTGCGAGTTCAAGAGTTTCTCGTCATTAAGCTCCATACGTTTGAAGGTATCGTAAAACAGGACATTTACGGAGCTCCCTCCATCGATGAGGGTTTTCTTTATGTTGCATCCTGCGATTGGCAAGTGAGGACCAAAGGATCGTTGTGATCTTCCATGTCATCCTCAATGTCCTCGACCTCGAAGGTTAGAGGTGCGTCCATCCATTCTTCGTGATATTCCACTTCTTTCCCGTCTAAATTGTAAAGCTCACAATAGTCTTCAAATTGCTTCCTCAATCTTTTCCCTATATGTGTAGTTAGTGTTGGTTCTTTGCTTTCCGAGCAGGATATAGTATTCACTGTGCGGTTTCCCTCTGGTAATTGGACCTATTTTCTACGTTTGGCTCTATCTTACGCTCCAGCCTTCTCTATATATTTTTTGAGATCCCCTGCATCTATCAGCTTTTGTATCACTATCTTGAGATTTTTGCACTTCTCTGTTGGGTTCCCGTTGAAGCAGTGAAAATCACAGTATTCTTTGGACTTTTCCGAGGTCGGTGGTTGCTTCCCCTTAGACCAAGGCCAGTCTAAGTTTTTGCGGTCCTTGATCTCCATTATGCGTGAGTAGCTGGTATTGAGCTTCGTGTAGACTTGGTCTTCAAATTTTCTACCACTCCTTTTGTGGTCGTCTTTATGATCCCTTGGGTGTCCTCTGGATCCGCTTGCTTGTTCCGCGGAGTTGGTCCGTGGAGGTCGTTGAGCCTGCGCTCTTGGGTTCTCCCGTTGAATTTCTTCCAACCTTGCATGGTTTTCGATTATTATCCTCAAATCTCCCTCTGTGGCTGGGATGGTACCATGGATTTCTAAAAACAATGGGCTCATCCTGTCAAGTCCCCATTTTTAACAGTTAATACTCACCACGGGATCCATATGTCCTATGGCTTGACATATCTTGTGACACCTATCCGTGTATTCTCGAATGGACTCCTTGTATTTGATTGCAAGCGAGAAGAGCTTGTCCATTCCTGTGTTCACAACCTTGTTATACATGTAGGTGGCCAAGAACTTTTCGGTGAGCTGATCATAGGAATCAATGGATCCTGGCTTGAGGTTATCAAACTAGGATAATGCGGATCCTTTCAGGCTTAAAGGGAAGTATCTTCATAGTATAGCTTCATCATAGTCCCACCTGGCCATTATTACCCTGTTGTAATACCGTAGATGGGCAGCGAGATCCGCGGACCCGTCGTAACACTCAAAGGATGGGACCGGACACTTCTGCGGAATGGTAGCCGTAGCCAACTGCCGCGCTAGGGGGTAGTGTTGGCCTCCTTCATAACTTGTTCTAGTCTTCCACCTCCTTGCCTGGTCTTGATTTGGTTGATCTCTTCTAGCATCTCTGCACGAAGACTCTCCATTTCCAGATAGTGCTCGTCCTGAATGGAAGACTGCGTCCTCCTTGTAGTTTGTGGCATCGTGGCCTCCTCTTCATCGTAGTAGTCTGAAGTTTCCGGATGGTGGTCTGGGTCAGACCTTCTGCTGTTCCGCGCACCTCTTCGAGGTATTCCTCTTTCGTTTACTACCGCAGGGACGTTTTCGAGGATCATCCTCCGGTCTCTATTCTGTATCGCAGAGTTAACCTCGTCCTGCTTATTCTCTAGCTCCGCGCTTTGGAGGATCTTTTCTCTTAATTGCTGGTTCTCTTGGGCTAGTAAAGCCACCGCGTCCGCGTATGTATTCTGATTCCTTTTTAGCTCTTCTAGTTCCGCTAATATTTGCGCAGACTGGTTTGATCCTTGATTTGGCGTTCCTGTCTGTAATTGAGCTTGTCCCTCGGGGGCCGCGGTATTGATTTCCTCCACCAGCTGTATAACCGGCTCGATCATTCTGTGGGATCCTGCTTGCAGTTGTGCATTTTGTTCATTGATCGGCGGCATCCCGTAAGGAGGGTTCTGGATTACTGATTCTGCTACTGCTTCTCGAGGCTCAGTGGGCCTGGTTGTAGCTGTCACTTTGGAGGCGGCCACTTGAGGAGCTCCTACGTTAGGAGTAGCAGCTCTTGCCGCCGCGGCCTTCTGTGCTTCCATTGCAATGATGCCCGCATCTAAAAGTAATGTGCTTTCCGCTCCATTCTGCGTCTTGTCCCCGGCTATGAGTCTTTCGCCCTTCTGTTTGCTCCTTGTTACTACTGGCGTAGTCCTAGGCGCCTCTTTTGAAGGTACCTTTGTCTTCCCTATATCTTTGTTCTTTTCCATTGTAATATTCTGCAGAGAGAGCATGGAGGTAAACCGAGACAAAAGGTCCACGGGTTAGCTGTTAAAACATGACATAGATTTCTAGTGGCAAAGAGTGTATTCAAACTACTGGTTTAGCAAATAATGTGAAAAACATAGATGAATGTGCGGAATTAATTGGAATAAGGTCCAGGGGTTGTTGTTTGCAAAGAACCCAGATCTATTGGTAGAAAATATGTGTGAAATACTAGTTAAAACATAGATCCGTCGGTTAGAAGTTATAAAACGCCCAGATCTGTTGGTAGAAAATACAACGGACATAAATATGTGCGAAAAATAGCCCAAAACACAGATCTGCTAGTTAAAGGTCGTAAAAGGCCCAGATCTGCTGGTAGAAAGTACAAAGAATACAGATATGTGCGAAAAATGAGTTTAAACACAGATGTGTCTATGTTCTAAGTAAAAAATTTGAAGTAGAGGCTATAAAATCACAGGAAAAGATAAATCTTTTTACCGGGACAAAGGTCCCTGTTTCTAGCGCCAGATTGTGAACACGAAAAACACGTAAGCATCCACGTGTTCACAAGCAATCTCCGCATGAACTGAATGCATGCATTAAAGTATGAATATAGCATAAAATGCATGGGTAGATGTTGATTCATTAATTCCAAACCCCGCGGGTTTTTCATGATCTCATCAACATCCATAATGATAGATCTAAGAAGTAAACACGTATATAAAGATATATGAATGCGAAATGTAAATGAGACAAGGATTTACGTGGTTCAGCTCTAAGGCCTACTTCCACGGGTCTGGGGGTATTCATTATGTGATAAATGATTACAAGAATAGCCGAAAGACTTTGAGTGATACATGAAACCCGCAGGTTGATGCTCATACTTACTTCTCACTGATTTCTCTCTCCTATTCTCTAGTTCTCTCCAATGTTCCACCCCCCCTCTCATCTTATTAGGAAGGGATATATATAGCTTATCTAAGTGGGTCCACTGGAAAAGAGTTGTTGAAGTCTTATCTTCTTGTGTTCTGTGTACAGTCCGCGGACTTCCTTATCATCCCGCGCCTTCTACGATTCCTATGTTCATTACGCTGACCAACCCCCGTTCTCTTCATTGGTCAACTGACACGTGCCCCCTGAACACTAAATGCGAGTGGTTGGGGCGGTCCAGGCGGTGTCAGTCTTCCCTTGTCACGTCTGTGTCAGTTGGACTTTCCCCAGCCGTTGATTATACCTCACCTCGTGATGAGATAAAGTGTAGCAGAGTAGCTCTTTGGTGTTATGTGGGGATACCTTCCTTTGATGCTCCTTCATCTTCGACCGTTGAACTCGACAGATGGCACACCGTCTAGATCCTAAGGATGCCCCTACGTGTCATCCACCTTTATGACGTGGCCTCCACGTGGGCTTGGTAGTACACGTGGTGAGGGAGATAAATAAGTATACTTACATTTTCATTAACTTACAAAGTTTTGATTTTCTACCTACGGTTGTTAGATGTCACGATATATATTCACGGACCAACTGGCTAGTTGAATGTCGTGTATATATTTCACACATCAACATCCTTTTTAACCCTACAGTAAGAACGAACATGATGCTGACGATGTGATCTGATCTCGGATACACGCTCCGGTAAAAATGAACAAAGGGATCTCGCATAAACTTCTTTCAAATTACCCGATCTGGACGTTTCTTCAAAGGATGTTTTTATTTCTTCTTTATAGGTCCAGATCCAAACATTAAAACCACCATGGCATGGTTGCATCATGTTTTCGTCACATTTCTCGCCGTGTTTCAACCGTGTCTTCGCTTTCACCTCCCTTTTCGCCATGATCAAATCTAACAAGGCCACAACGACATTTCTTTTGTCTCTTTTTCGATTATTTGTTCATGCAGAACATGGATAAAACCAAAGAGGCAGGGAAAACGAAAACAACGTCAAAGGACACACCAAGAACATCTCCGTTCATGACTTGAAGAAAATAGAAGGGTGATAAGCAGACAGCTATCAACAAGAAGCAAGACGCATAGGAAAGTACCAACCCCAAGGATGCATCAGTCATAGTAATGGAGCCACTCAAAGCAACAGCAGCAAAAGCAATCCCCACCGCCAGTACAGCATATCGTCGTGAAGTAGTCGCCGATTCTATCGTACAACAACCCGTCTATGGAATGCCGTTAACCAATGAGCAAAACATACCTTTGTTGCCTGCCAACCTGCCCGTCACAGGAATGTTACAACAAGTTAATCCCGCAAACATTCCCACGGCCGATCTGCCTGTATGCACATATTTCATCACCTGCCACGTGTTTGGCAAGGGCACGTGGCGGACATACAACTCGGATCATCAAGATATGATGCCACACGTGGATAACTAAGAGACATATTTCATCCGTGGAAGATCATTATCGGACAGATCCGACGGTCAAGGATCGAGGAACATCAAGACACCAGGACACGGCGAAGTACTGAAAAGCACCCCAAAACTCACTTTACCCATCTAAGGAAGATCAAAGATTGACGGCTAGGGATAGCCCAACCGACACAGACGTGACGGGCAGAAGCTGTATATAGGGCATTGATATTCTCGGACAGGACTCATTCACCAAAGACAGCTTTCATGGACTACTTTTTAGATTTTCTAAATTTGATTATTTGTTTTGTAGCTGGTATATTTACTTATCTTGCTCATTTCTTCACACAATTGGCTGATCCCAGTAAACTCAAACGTATGTGAAGTGAAGAGATTTAGAGGGAGCAATTCAGTTAGCTAGCTAGCTAAGTTAGGTGGTTTGGAACTTTGGATTCCATCATGAATGTAACTGTTATTTCTTGTTGCAGAGCCTCCTTTAAAGTGGCCTAAAGATAACCAATAAAGCAATAACAGCTTAGTAGCTGACTGCAATATTGAAAGGTAACTGATAACCAATTGGGCTGCGTTCCTGAGTCGCAAGTGTAACTAAAAATTTCAGTAATGTAAACCTAGGATCAGTTTCAGATCTAACATTCAAATGCATCTGTGAAGACTGTTACTCATTATTGACTCCAACCCGACCATTCTGATAAACTGCAGACCTCATTTCAACAGTTAACAATAAAGAAAAAACAGGATTGCCAAATTGACGCACAGTATAATACATCAAAGAGCATCAAAAATCAACAAAATGTGAAGAATGCGAAAAATGTTTCTCTTTCTTAATGGCACAAAATAAGACAACAAATGCATTTGTATATCCATCACCAACAACAACTTGAGAAACTTGTTTGCAGTATACCCGACGAGCCCAGAAACTATAATCCCATTGTTAAGTCTTTATAGTGTAAATAACTATCCTCTTTCTGTTTGCTTCATTGCAAGTAAAAACAACAGTGTAGATCCATCAATTTGCAGTAATGTGAACACTGGAATATGAAAGTAACTACAAAATTCCTGGAACTGCTAGTCTTAGTCCTCTATTTGATTAGTTAAAGAATTGCAGTAAATGAGCAACCCATACCAGTGAACCCAAGTACCAATGTGAGGTTTTAGAAACCAATTCAATGGAACTAAAAGGCTATACAAATCATGGTAGTAACTGAAAGATAATAAGATACCCTACAGATTTCTACAATTCTGCATAAAAATATAGAATTTCATAAAACAATTAGACAAGAAACAAGATATAGTTTACCTTAATGGATCTCAGTAAATTCAGAATTTAAGCCAAACACGCATCATTGGAAATTGACAATCACATTTTTCTCCAAATCAAGATAATGAGATGTTAAGATAAAATATAAAAGATTGCACAAAGTAACACTAAATATGGCTTTGTGGTGACTGATGCATAGGTCGCAAAACCATTTATAATCCAAAAGGCAGAACAGTTTAACGGTATATAGCTTGAATTGCAATTACTCATAATTTGTAAACATAAGCACTAAAACATTACAAGAAGCATTACATTCAACAAACCTCAACCAATACTAGTTATCCGTACCTTTGCTTCTGCTACTCGCTGTTATAATCAAGCAAAGTCAACTCTATATCTCTTGTTATCATCTTAGACTTCTCTCCAAGAGCTTTCAAAGATACAAAGCTATTCATGTGAGGTATTGCTTCGATCAAGGGATGGTCATCGTGGTCAAAGAAAGTATTTGTGATAAGATTCATGTGTTTCTTAAACTCTCTGGTTTGGGGATCATAACAAATGAGAGTCTCATAATTTGACCGCAACAGAAGTTTTCCACTCAATGTCAGGGAAATTGGCCAGTAAAGATCCATAAACTCATCAGATCGACATGATAGGCAATACGTAAGTTCCCACTTACTAATCTCCTTCTTAAATGACCATATATAAAGATGACTACTGCTATGGCCGTCAGCAATACACAACCGCCCTTCCAATACTTGCAGTGTGAAAACATTATTCACGCCAGGATGAACACAAGGTGGTGGCGGGAGCAAACTGAACTTCTCTTCTGCCAATTCAAAGGCTACAATATTCCATTCTTGATCTAACCAATGAAGAGCCCCATTAGCAAGGATACCACGACATGGGCTATAAATCATCTTCAGGTCATTATACCTGTATCTGCGACGATTTGAGTGGACAGTAGGGCAATAATCATAACACTGCAATGAGTAAGAAATCTCTCCTTTGTTTCTCCACCCACTTCCACTACCAAGAGTATAAACCTGGACTTGACCCTTAGGTTGTTCTGATCCTAGTCGGCCAGCAGCATAGTAGATTCTAACAACTTTATATTCATCAGTGACAGAATTGTATCCAAATCCACTGACAATTTCACCATCCAAATAAGTTGTTTTCTTAAACTCCACATTGTTCTTGTTTCTAGCCATGATTGTGAATCTTGGAAGACTAATTTGCTCTCTGAGGTTGGGATTACATATGTATATGGGATCTGCAATGTGGTGTGCGCAATGTATAGAGAAACAGATTAAACCATGACAGGACCCTACAATTGCACTTGTCCCCCAATTTTTTAATGTGAGGATGGTTTACAATCTTAATCACAGTACTAGGTTTTGTATTCTCAGAATACTCCCCACTTTGAATTTTCCTTCTCCCCTCTTCAGTTAACCTGAGATCTGTGTAACTACCAAGTTCCCTAATTTCATCAGGGGATCTTCTGTTCTCAAAATAATATGCATGATAAATTCGACTTTTATCCTCTACAGTCAAGAACAAAAAACTCACCTTATTTTCTGCAATCCCATTATTATTAGAATGATAATTATGTTGTCGCTGCCCTAACAAAGCTTGATGAAGATGAGAATTGCCGAATGAAGGGTTTTGAATAATTTTGCACCAATTTTTACACACTCGTTTGCAATTTAATACTGAATGGATGGGTAATCGAGAAAGAATGTCAAGTCACTTGGAAGATTTCACAGAATCGAGTTGGACTCACCATCATCCGTTGCTACTGGATCTGATTTTCTCTTTCGCTCCCTTCTTTTTCTTCCTCTTCCTCCACTGTTAAGCATTTCATACTTCGACATACCACTTTCCTTCATTTCTCTCAATAGGTACAGCAAAGATTATCGAAAATTAGGTGAGGATTTGCTAAACCGACGAACGAAGAAAAAAAAATATGAGAAGAAATTAGGTTTAAGAAAAAAAACAATATGGCGGTGAAAAGTCTAGTTTGTGGAAATTTGGCGACTGGCATTCATCTCCTTGGGGCTTGGGCTTAAGTTGAATGGCAAGATTTTTAGATGAAAATACATCCATCAAGAAGATATAGCCTTATAATGACATTTGATTTGTGTTTTTGATACTTTCCAAAGCACTTCAATCGTCCAAACATATTAAGTGACGATATTTCAGAGTTTGTTACAATTTTTTAAGGCAAATAAGGGAAAAATTATTTTTAAGTAGTTGAGCTTTATATGGTTGTTCATGTTTGTTGTTCCATGATTTTCAACTTTTGGTGGCATAAGATCAAGACGCTTAAAAAAACAAATTATGAAAAGCTCTAGTTTACGGATAATAACTAGCTACATCCAAATTTCCCAACTAATTGAAATTTATCAAAAAATGATTTATCTCCTCAAGAACAAAATAACCAATGCCTCTATACCCCTAACTAATTATACACAATTTTTAAAAATCAAAAAAACAAAAGTAAAATTAATACTCGATTTGGGGGAAAAAATAAAAAATCGAAAGATTATGCTGATGTTAAAGATTAAGATGCAATCGAAAGATGATAGAAAATCCAAACTAATTGAAGAAGAATCGAAGGAGTGAAGGTCGAGGTCTCTCTTTTTGGAAAAAAAAAGGTTTTAAAAGATTAAGATTATCATATTCTTAATAATTTTACAAACTACGGATAAAAAAAACAAATACCATTGACAAAAATATTTTCAAGTTTGTACAATTTTTAAGGCAAATAAGGGAAAAAAGTATTTTTAAGTATTTTTTACAATTATACTCTTACGGATAATAACTAGTGAATTTTTAAAATGATTTATCTCTCAAACTACACTAAAATATAAACATGCCTATCAAATTATGCATATTTATCTTTTTGTTTAGTTATATAGGTCACTTATTATGGGACAAAATCTAAAAGTAAATAGGTCATTTAATAATGAGATGGAGGGAGTATGATATGGCAATAAGCTGACGGTAGACAAAACTCAAAAGGATGGATGGTTAAGATATGTGAATTCTTGAGTGTGTCATGGACTCATGGTAGTTGAGCTGAAGAATCAGACCCAATAACTGCGTATGCCTTTACTGAAGCAATATACTTCCTCCATCCCACAATCGGTGACCTGGATCAAGTTCACACAATTTCTAAGGCAATTACGTGAACGGAAGTATTTTTCACAATTATACATAATTTGTAAATTTAAAAATGAATAATCTCTCGTACTATACCACGAATATCCGTAAGCTTTAGGCATGTTCCGATGGGGATGACAAATCCAATCATATGCCACGCCAAGTGGCCTGGAAAACTGGTCGCGCCACTATGGTAACAAGGTTATAAGCGATGGAGTTTCTACCAAATGGTAGAGGTTAAAGCACTGGCGATCAAGACTCGACCACCGGCAACTGAGATTCGGACGCTAGCGGTTTAGTATCCACCATACGGTGGTTATTCCATCTCCAACGGTTATTTCTCTACCAAAATTTGTACAAAAAATATTTTATCTATATCTTCTCCCAAAAGAATTCAGATGGAAGAATCTGAAAGCCAATTAACTTGATTTAGCAACCCAACTTGATTTTTCTGGAGTGGTGTTTGAAGCCGTTGTTAGAAAGATATGTGACAATTATAAAGAAATAGGTAAAAATCAAAGAAGTCTACAAGTTTTGGATATTAACCAAATCAAACTTGCAACTAAGAAAAGGCAAAGAAGAGTTCAAGGCAAGGAAAATCTAAAGGAAATGAAGAGGATAAACAAAGGAAACTCCGTTCATGAGCGCATCGATTAGAAGTTATGTAAAATGAAGAAGATAAACGAGATGAAGAACATTGTCCCTAATTTTTATGTTTAAATTTGATTATTTTTCAACAAGATATCTAGGTTATATCTTATTATCTAGATTTACGAAAGGCGCACTAATATAAATTAATTCAAAAATTAGATTTATGAATAAGAAGTAACGTTGAGAATTAGATGTGTTAGGGCATTGCTCGGTCGAACTCATAAGTGTTTCTATATCAAGTTTGTTGTCAAATTTAGTTGTCAAAACTATATCTTGATTTCTAGTCTACAATTAGTTAAGTCTCGGTGTAGGATAAAGGTAGTTGAGAAACAAACCAGTCATCATTTGTATTCTACCGTTTGAAGGCGAAGATCAACCGAAGATTTTGGAGAACTTTATCAACAAAAGGTAAGTGAAGACTAAACCACCTATTTCCCAAGTTATATTCACTTTTCTATCCTTGAGACGTTTGTCGCATAACTAATTAGATTAGCTTGCATAGACACGAATTTCGAGTCGAGAAATAATTATTTAGTTTATGAATTTCTCGAAATATAATGATTAAGCTTAATGAACATTTGTTCATACTTGATCAATTTCGGTGGAGAACAATTTATTGTCCGGAACCAAATCATGATTCAAGTTTATCATTCGAAAATAGCCTGGAAAAGTGATATGTGTCATTGATGTTATTCGGGAATATTTCGAATTGATTTAGAGAAATATAGAACTACTATATTCGGAATGCAATATAATGTTATCAGTCTTACAAACTGAGATAAATTTTATATGTCTGAAGGCGTATTACATGTATGCGTACACGTAGCGGAGTAGCTATATATCAACTTACAGATTTGTGTGATATGCATTTTCGTATGCACATCATGGGAAAATATGTGTGTTTCGTGATCCGGATAGGTATGTATATTCGTATACAAACCATTTTGGAACTGTGGTAAGGGAACCGGATTAAGTATCAAACTGGTATACGAAGCAATGCAATTCTATGTTCTAGAACCTATTTAAGTACCCAAACCGGTACGCAAACTAAAAAGGTTCTGTGAACTCCAGAATCGGTAAAGTCTTAAGGTTTACAAACCGGTTCATAAACTGGAAAAGTTCTGTCAACTCCGGAACTCAGTTTTGCACCAAAGTTTGCAAACCGGTACGTGATCTGAAAAAGTTTTGTCGACTCCGGAACTGGTTTTGCTCATAAGTTTGCAAACCGGACCGCGTATTGTGACTCAACCGATTAACGAAAGACTCGTGTATTTGTACCTTGAACATTTATAAACTATGTCGACTTTGTTCAAATGCGATTAAATTATTTCTACGAGATGATTTGCATTTGATCAATTCTCTAAAAACACTAGACTCATTTGAACACATGATTGCGACTCAAGATTAATGTCTTTGAGTTCATGGAAATGACTATTAAGCTTTCAAGTTCAAACCGGCTAGTTTCGGCTAACCATTTTGAACATAATATTTGTACATGGTTCGGTTACGGTTTACCTAATCAAAGTGTATATCTTTTTTATGTGAATAAGACTCAAAGTTTTCATCTAACGATGAATATTGTTTGCTTGGTTCCAAATCTATCTTATCTTAAACCTAAAGCAACATATGCTTTGAAGTCTATATAAGGGGAACTCTTGGCAACTGGGATATTTGAATCCTGACACTTCTTTTTGGTGTGTCCTAGTTGTATCTAAAGTCGTCCTCTCCGGAAACTCTTTTAGGGTTTAGCGACTATTAAAGACTTGATTAGGATTCGTGAAGCCAGGTACAGTTATCTTTTATCTTGATAATTAACTTGAGTATCCTGATCTTGTTATGTTAGAGCATATCTCGGTTGAACTCACCAAGTGTTGGTATGTCAAGTTTGGTTGTCATATTTTAGTACCAAAACTCATCTAGAGTCGCTTGATTAAATACTAGAGACAACTTCGTTTAGTTTAGACTACAACAATGATATCATCCCGAATACCTGAATAACATGAAGAAGTAACGACTACAACAATGACATCATCCTCCCACTTGAATTTAGTAATATTGACTTGATTCCTAACGTATCTTTCAAGTCGTGCTATATTGAAAACATAACCTTCGAAGATGTATATATTGTATATAATACTCTAGTGATGTGACTTGTATATATTGTATATAATACTCTAGTGATGTGACTTGGTTATAACAATATGATCAAAGTGTCAAGGAAAACATATTACGAAGTATGAATGCTTATCTTTTGAAACTTCAAGTACGACATCGACATAATCTATTGTATATAATTATTTGATTATGTGTGCATTATATAGGTATAATTTCATCCTAGAAAACTATATATGTTTACATGAGTTTAAGGAAGTAAATGTATGAACTTGTTTCATAATCGAAAAGGGAAATCATGATTGGTCTTATTATTTTTGAATATCTTTTGGATGACCAATGAAAGATGACTTTGGTAGAACCTATCTTAACTCGTTGAGATTGATGGTATAACCGGTTATAGCCTAAGTAATATAGTTTATTATAATCGGTCATGAACTTCATTGTAAATCTAGTTATAACCGATCACAATCTATATTGGAATGCAAGTTATAACCATCCATTAGTTACTTTGGGAACCAAGGTATAACTGGTCACAAGATGAATTTGGAAGTTAGTTGTAATCGATCACAAGATACCTTTGGGAAGCAAGGTGTAACCGATCACAAGCAAACTCGGGAAGTAAGGTATAACCGATCACAAGCTATCTCTGGGAAACAAGGTGTAACCGATCACAACCTGGTTTGGGAAACATGGTATAACCAATCACAACATACATTGTGAGGTTGGTAAAACCGATCCCAAGAAGCAAAACCGAGTTTCTAATATTCACATATCTCTGTAAGTTTTGTGTGAAGCTTGAAATTAGGGTTTTCTAAGAAACTTCAAGATGTCAACATATTGAACATGTACATAACTCTTATCATTTATTATTCAAAGATATTCCTTGATACTCAAGGTGATCCCTAGTCCGAAAAATTGAAAAGCATTTAATTATTATTTTCATCATATATGTTTTAATTACCAGCAACTAAAGCATATCCTCTGGAAAATGTTATTAGTTAATGCGCTAGACTAATAATAGAAGTTTTCTATGAGAATTTTTAGAAATATAAGTTTGGCATTTAAGTGGAAACAGGAAAACCGAAATTAGGTACTTTAATGCATATCTTGAGAATATTTTCGGTTTTCGAATTTCCTTGTTGTCCAAACAACCTTGGTCTGTAAATAATTGAGTTTTCATTTATTGCAAACTATCCTAAGAGCCATGCAAACTTCATTTCTTGTTGTTTCTGGTGGTGTCGTCTATTCGGAGAGGAAAGTATCCTAATTAGGTGAAATCTCTTACGACCGCTCGTTTAAAGACTTCTGTGGGATCAAGAAGCTTTACGAGTACCGTTGGTGGGAAACTACATAATTACAGTGTTATTAGTTTTCGATTATTGATTTGATTGACTAACGGTTATTTAAACTTTGATTGAATATAGTTTGTTTATTCTTGAGAATCTTCTCTTCTGATATAAGATTCACTCAGACTAGATCAAAGTATCGACGTGATCTTTAGAACCATATACGGATCTAAAGACATCTTGTGATAATCCATTTTAACAGACTCCGTTCTGTGCGTGATTAATCACAAGAGGATTCAAGTGTTGTTGTGCAGGTTTTGAAGGCAATAGAAGATTTGAAGACGAAGAAAAAAATCTTATTAGTTTTCATATCTTGTGGATTTAGTGCACAAACCTTGATCGGCTGGGACCCAACTAGAATAAGTTTATCTTTGATATACTTGATTGATTAGTTGCGTGAGATCGGAAACTCTCTATAGTTTCTCTTTAAGAACTATATCGATTGAGTGCGAATCTAGAACTTGATTATTTCGGTAATCAATATTTAGATTGATCTAACCAGACAATGTAGTTTATTAGATTAAACATAAGAGCCTTTGTCAATGACTCATTAAATATCTTTTAGCAAGATTGATTAGAGTGGTTACCAAAAAGATTCTTCCTTTGTTGTTTGGAATACGATCCAAATGACTTTCTATTCACGGGCGTGACTCTAGAAGTCGAAGGTGTAGGGTGTTATAACATAGATCGGTTGAACTCACTAAGCGTTGGTGTGTCGAGTTTGGTTATCATATTTTAGTGTGTCAAAAATCATATAAAGTCGCTTGATTGTATACTAGAGTCAACTTCGTTTTGGTTAGACTAGAAAGTCTAGGAATGTTGAGACATACAAGTATTACTCCAAAGACCTGAAGAAAGTGAAGAAGAAGCGAACTACAATAACGACATCATCCTTCCTATTGAGGTTAGTAATATCGACTTGAACTATTTTATTCCTAACATATCTTTCAAGTCGTGCTATATTGAAAACATAACTGCGAAGATGTATATATTGTACATATTGTATAATACTCTAGTGATGTGACATGGTCATATTTTTATGATCATAGTATCAGGGAATTAGACTACGAAGTATAACGCTTATCTTTTGAACTTTGTAGATATGACATCGACATAATCTTGTATATGCTATTATGATTATGTGAATGGGTTTTAGTGAATATTTCATCCTAGGAAACAATGTTTTACATTCATTTAAAGGAAGTACATTCATCAACTTGTTTAATGAATCATAAGGGAAATCATTAGGCTTATTGGTACGGCTATTCATTGTAAATATTTGGATTACCAATATGTGTGAGATGGTAGAACCAATCGTAAATTTGTTACTTATCTTGGTATAACTAATCACAATGCCTGACTTATGATTTGGTACGACTAGTTTTTATTAATTGGTGTAACTGATCCTAAGTAATCACCATGAGATGGTATGATCGATATTTGTATTGGTGTGAACGATCCTAGTAATTGGTATGACCGATCACAAAGAGTTGTGTAATCGATCCTTGTAATTGGTAACTCGTCCTGGTAATTGGCGTAACCAATCCTAGTAACTTGTGCGACCGATCACAAGCAATATCATGGGAATATGGTAACCGGTCTTGGTAACAGATGTTGTTAGAGCACTGCTCGGTCTAACTCGCAAGCGTTGTTATCTCAAGATTGTTTGTCAAGTTTAGTTCCCAAAACTATAAGTCTTGATTTCTAGTCTACTTATAGCTAAGTCTCAGATTTGGATAGAAAGTGTAGTTGAGCATTAGACTTCACGGCATTCATTGATTGAAGACGAATAACTACTAAGGGGAGCTTGTGGAACTTCATCAACAAAAGTTATGTGGATACTTGAACTCATATATCACTCAAAAGTCTATCTACTCTATCTCATATTTGAGACAAAAGTCGTATAGCTATAAAGACTTCGATTATACACATTTGATATTTCGAGACGAGTCTAACTTGCTTATATATTTCTAGAAATATGTGTTGGTAAGCTTTCATTTTAACCAAGTTCATCTTATATTCTTGACGAAAGTCAAAAGATAATCATGTGAGAATCTCCTGGTAACATCTTATATGATCTGTATGAGACAGTCGTTTGATGTAAACTTAGAATATTTTGTATTGATCTATCGATCACTTGAAAATTTCATTAAAGCTAATAGTTTGTGTGACATAGCTATGGTTGTCTTTCAAGAATGTTTAAATGATTGAAATGGGAGTTTAGAACAATTAAACATGATTAGATATAACACAGTATGCGTACTTGTATGCTATCTGTTGCAAGTTATTCCAAGTCTGTGAACCATGGTATGAACACCCGTATGCGCACTGGTTGGTTTAATGAAAATCCGGGAACTTAGTACGCATACCCATATGCGTACTGGCGTAAGTTCACGTCCAGAAATTCAACTGAGTTTGGAAGGTATGCGTACCCGTTCGCATACTGGCGAACCCAAACTAAGTTCGGTCACTTAGGTATGCGTACCCATTTGCATACTTGAGTAGGTTATGTTTTAAAATCAGTTTGTTCATGAACTAATACATTTATATAATAAGGAATGCAATCTTTTGCAAACCGTGGCTATAATGTTCATGAATTGATTCGAGTGAATCAAAATCAATTTTGCTTCAATTGTGTCTTGTATACTTCAATGAGAATATAAACAATTGAACAACTCTATAACTAGTTTTATTTGAGTCATTTGAACTAGTTGTGTTAAGATGAACAAATTTGATATGAAAGTGTTTATATGGCTAACATCGGTTAACTATTGTTGAGCCAACAAGGTGTACACCTTTAGGTACAGTTACCCTAACTTGATTTGTGTTTAAGGTTCTTAAATGTTTAGGTTTGAAAATAGTAGTTCAAGATGTTTGGACTTCATGGTACACATACCAGGTATGCATATCATCTGTTAAAATAAAAATCCAGGGATTTTAGTTCGCAAACCCGTTTTCAAACTGCTCCAGGTCACGAAATTTCGTTTGCAAACCGGTATGCATACTGGCCTGTAGACGTCGATATTCGGTAAACTTGTTTTGGCCGTAACTTCTTCGTACGAACACGGAATGACCTCATTCTTTTTGAAATCTCTTCCTATTTGAATTTTCTTCAAAATGATGATAAAAATTCATGTATTTGGATGAGTTAAAGTTGGTGTTTGTCCCATATCTTGTTTTTGATTATATTGCTCTATTTCGTTGCATTTGTTCCATTTCTCTTGGACTTGGGAACTTGGATTCTTGAATTACTTATCTTCTTAGCTCATTTGTAGCTTTTACAAGAATGGTGTTGGTGAATCACAAAGAATAAAGTTCAAGAATGGACAGTAGTACGCATTGCTATGAGATTCTTGAATGTTCACAATGATCTTGTGAACTATGGTCATGGTATTCAATGAATTTGTATGTTCTTGTTTGTTAAGAAATTCTTTCTATACTCCTTTGGTAGCTATTCTTGGTATAAATCCGTGCAAAAAAAATTGATTCAACCTTCTAAGGACAAATCACCTTGTATGTGCATTACAAGTTTGTCTTGATGTCTAGGAAACTTCTTATGAGAATTTATTCTTGTGTTTTAAGAAGGATAATGAGGGTTTGGAATAGAAAATATTGTGAGTACACATAGCTATTGCCAACGATTTTTATTTTGCAATGTTTTTAAATTTATTTATTTAAATTCTAAAGTTTATTTGGAAGATGATTTTGCAGTATTAATCTTTATTGGTTTTATATATTGCAAATATTGTTATGGGATATGAGTGTTTGCGTCCATGAACTATGTTTGTCCCATATATGTATGAAAATATTGATGGAAGATAAAATGAACTTTTGATAACAAAGATTAAGTATATGATATCATTATGCAAATATTGATGTAAATAGAATGAATCTTTGTATATTCCATAATATTGATCTTTCCCTGATCCAGTTCTATGTGAAATTATTGTGCGGCTCCATAAGTTCTCTTATGTTGAGAATTTCCTATTAAATTAATCATGGGTTCTCTTGTGGTTGATTTAATTGAGTTTTACGGATACAAATTCATGTTTCATGTAATTTGTTAATGTCCAAATAAATCCTTCTTTTCTTGTAAAAGTAAGGTTGCTCTTGTTGTTCTTTTAGGAATGACATTTTATGGGGGAGAGTTCTTGATTAAACTTGTGCTTAATTGCCAAAATCTTTGTGGGGAGTGCGGCTATGGAATATTGTAGGAGTTTTCTTGTATCTTTATAAACTCCTTGATGAATACACTAAGTTTTGACTATATGAAATCATAACAAAGTTGATATGTTCTCTTTTAGTCATGAAGTGTCTATATGAGAATTTCATTATGATCCCACTAGTTTTCGTACCTTTGTCAATTTATATTGACAAAAAGGGGGAGAATTAATGTGTAGTTCACACTACAAATACATATGGTTTACGGATCATTATGTAAGGGGGATTGGTTTTCATTGTGAGATGAAGTGTTGACTAAGGGGGAGTGGTACATAGCACCATAGTATTATTGTCAAAGTTGTGATACAATTGGACTTTGATGCTGTATAATAATACTATGACATTGTATAACAATGATTGAGAGCTACTGTTTTCTTATTTTTATAGATACGGATCTTCAACAACTATGATGCTGATTTGAACACGTTCAGAATCACTAGAGTACTTGGAAGTGACGTAGATTTCAAGTAATGTTGAACCAAGGAGATCAAGCATTTTGATGAGAAGCTACAAAGTTTATATATTTTGTAATCCATATGTATTGATAGTTTTGTCACTAAAATTGACAAAGGGGGAGATTGTTAAAGAACTTCTCCGTCGAAATCGCAAGCGTTGCTATCTCAAGATTGTTTGTCAAGTTTATTTTCCAAAACTATAAGTCTTGATTTCAAATCTACTTATAGATAAGTCTCGGATTAGGATAGAAAGTGTAGTTGAGCATTAGAATTCACGACGTTCATCGATTGAAGACGAAAAAAATACTAAGGGGAGCTTGTGGAACTTCATCAACAAAAGGCATGTGGAGACTTGAACTCATCTATCACTCAAAAGTCTATCTACTCTATCTCATATTGGAGACAAAAGTCGTATAGCTATATAGACTTCTATTATACATATTTGATATTTCGAGTTGAGTTTAACTCGCTTACATATTTTTCGAAATATGTGTTGGTAAGCTTTCGCTTTAACCAAGTTCATCTTATATTCTTGATGAAAGTAAAAAGATCATGATCATGTGAAAATATCCTGGTAACATCTTACATGATTTGTGTGAGATAGTCATTTGATGTAGACTTAGAATGTTTCGTATTGATCTATCGATCACTTGAAAATTGCTTTGAAGCTAATAGTTTGTGTGATACAACTATTGTCATCTTCCAAGAATATTTCAATGATTGAAATGGGAGTTTAGAATAATTAACCATGATTTGATATAGCATAGTATGCGTACTTGTATGCTATATGTTGCAAGTTATTCCAAGTCGGGGAACCATGGTATGCATACTGTGTTCTAATGAAAGTTCGGGAACTTAGTATGCATACTCGTATGCGTACTGGCGTAAGTTCGCGTCCGGAAATTCAACTGAGTTTGGAAGGTATGCGTACCCATTCGCATACTGGCGAACCCAAACTAAGTCCGACCACTTATGTATGCATACCCGTTTGCATACTTGAGTAGGTTATTTTCTAAAATTGGTTTGTTCATGAACTAATACATTTATATAATATGGAATGTAATCTTTTGCAAACCGTGGCTATAATGTTCATAAATTGATTCTAGTGAATCAAAATCGATTTTTCTTCAATTGTGTCTTGTATACTTTTATGTGAATATAAACAATTGAACAACTCTATTACTAGTTTTATTTGAGTCATTTGAACTAGTTGTGTTAAGATGAACAAGGTTGATATGAAAGTGTTTATATGGCTAACATCGGTTAACTATTGTTGATCCAACAAGGTGTACACCTTTAGGTACAGTTACCCATATCTAAATGAAGTCACTTTTCATTTGTGTGTAACAAGCTAAGTTCTAATCAGGTTTTCATCTAACGGTGAATATTGAATGCTTCGTTACCAAGGTAACATTGATTGTGAACCCTGATTTGAAGACTATATAATGGAGAACTCTATCAACTGGGAAACCTAATCCCCACACCTCCTATGTGATACTAGTTGCGACTAGAGTCGATTCTCCTTTAACCTTGGATTTTCTAAAACCATTATAGGTTAACGACTTAAAGATTTCATTGGGATTGTGAAGCCACACCCAACTTTTCTCTGTAGTTGTGTGTTCTGATCTTACTATTTTCTATCGTGATTGAGTATTATCTTATCTAAGATTTTCTCGAGATAAAAAGTAGTAACAAACATCTTCATCTCATCGTTTGTGATTCCACAATATCTTGTTTCACTACCATACGATTGTGAGGTGATTGATATTACTTGGTTATTCTTCGGGAATATAAGTCTGGTATATCAATTGGTCCCTGTTCACCTTGATTTATCAAAAGACGAAACAAAACTCATAGGTATTTCTGGGGGAGATAGATTTATCTATTTAATATACTATTCTGTATGAGACAGATTGGGTTATCAAGTCTTCGACTTTGGGTCATAGAAAATCTTAGTTGTGGGTGAGATCAGCTATGTGATTCAAGTGCGTAGAGTCCTGCTGGGATTTAGAGGCGTAAGGAACGCGACTGTACCTTAATCAGTGTGAGATTGGTTAAGGCTCAACTATATTCCAGTCCGAAGTTAACTTGGAGTAGTCTAGTGTCTGTAGCGGCTTAATACAGTGTGGTGTTCAAATATGGACTATGTCCCAATATTTTTCTGCATTTGCGGTTTCCTCGTTAACAAAATTTATGATGTCTGTGTTATTTCTTTTCCGCATTATATTTTCTATATAATTGAAATATCACAGGTTGTGCGTAGTTTAATAAATTAGATAATCCAACCTTTGGTTGTTGCTATAAATTGATTGACACTTGAACATTTGTCTTTGGTACCGTTCAAGTTGTTTCTCATAATAATCAGGCTCACGGATTCTATATGTTTGATTTGATGATTACATTGAGAAACATAGATACAACTCTTGGATATATTTTCATTGATTGAGTCTGAATGTCTAGTTGATTCTCTTGGAATTATATTAGAGTTTGTCTATACAGATTTCCTAAACAAAATACCGGGTGAGGTTGTTAGACCCCCGTTTTTTCCATATGTAGCCGGTCCTGGTAACTGATGTAACCGGTCTTGGTAATTTGTGTGACCGATCACAAGTATTTCCATATTGAGTTATAACTGATCATAGTGATTGGTAGAACCGATTGAACCCATGTATGTGATTTGATATTTGATCAATCACATAAGTATCTTGGAATACAGGTCAACCAATTCTAAACTTGTTTGGAAGTGTGGTATAAACGATTTCAAGAATGTAAATCCATGAAAATATGAATAAGAATTTACAGTGAAAAGATGTCAACATACTTTGAACACGTACATTAACTCTTATCATTTATTCTTCAAATATATTCCATATTACTCAAGGAGATCATGTGCCGAAATAAATTGAAATTCTTTTAATTAAGGTTTTTGGTTTTATATGATTTAATTACCAGCAATTAAATACATATCTTTATAGAACAAAAAATAGTAATGTTCATTTACTAATTGGAGATTTTTTATTGAGAGATTTTGGAAATTTTGGACAAGCATTTATTGGAATTAGGAAAACCGAATTTTTCTATTCATTGCATATCTTGAGAATATTTTTGGTTTTGGACCTTGGTGTCCAAACATCCTTGTCTATAAATACATATGTTTACATTTCTAGAAAACTATCCTAAGAGCCAGGCAAACTTCATTCTTGTTGTTTCTGGTGGTGCCGTCTATTCAGAGAGGAAAGTATCCTAATTAGGTGAAATATCTTACGACCGCTCGTTTAAAGACTTCTGTGGGATCAAGAAGCTCTACGAGTACCGTTGGTGGGAAACTACATAATTGCAGTGTTATTAGTTTTCGATTGATTTGATTGAATAACGGTTGTTGAAACTTTGATTGCACCTAGTTTGTTTATTGTTGATAGTCTTCTCTTCTGATATAAGATTCACTCAAACTATATCGAAGTATCGACGGGATCTTTAGAACTGTTTGTAGATCTAAAGATATCTTGTGATAATCCATTGTTTACAGACTCCGTTATGTACGTGATTGATCATAAGAGATTCAAGTGGTGTTGTGCAGGTGTTTATTGAAGATTAAAGAAGATTTGAAGATGAAGAAGATTTCTTATTAGTTCTCATATCTTTGTGTGTGCACAAACCTTGATCGGATGGGATCCAACTAGAATTGGATTTATTCGATTGATTAGTTGTGTGATATCGGCATTCTCAATATATCTCTTTGAGATTTATTTTGATTGAGGGTGAATATAAACTTAACTATTTTTTTAGTTATTGGATATATTGATCTAACTAGGCAAAGTAGTTTATTAGATTAAATGAAAGAGTGTTTGCGTATGACTTGAGATATCTTCATCTTGAAAGAATCAATAGAGTTGTTACAAACATTTTTTTTTCCTTTACTGTTTGGAATACGATCTAAAGGAATTGTACCAATGTGTGCACTCACGGAAGTCGGAAGCACATGGATACTGAGGAAACTAAGTGAACTAGGGGTAGTTTCTTGGTCTCAACTATACGAAGTTGGTGTATAATTTGTATATCGGTGATAGGTGTGATAAACATCTAATTTTATATTTAGTATTTATGCTTTCTTTGCGAGTTTTCATGTGAATTATGTATCTTATGTTTACTTTTGAGTTTATTAGGTGCTTTGGAGCCATTTAGAGCGAAAGAAGAAGGATCCGTGTATTTTGAGCAAAAAGGGCAGAATTGTCATTTCAGGGGCAAATACTATCTGGAGCCTAGTCATGGTTAAGGGGTGACCCTATTTGGAGGAGGACTAAACAAATTTCAGTCAAGGATAAGGGGTTGGAGACTTTTTTTGCTAGCCCTTATCAGAATGACCACCCGTTATAAGCACCCAGTATGGGGTGGTCCTATCCCTGGGGTGTACCACTAACCCCAAACCATATACCCTAAACCTAATCGAGAAGAGTATCTACTCTTCAATCATTATCACCAGAGGCGCAGCTATGAATCGGGATCAAGAAAATGTCAAGGGAATTCGATGAATTGAAAACCAGATCGAGAAAGATGAGAGATTGACGGTGGCTTCTTTGAGGCTGAATTATTTCAGACATAGAAGAGGAGAATGGTAGAGAAGCTACATGAAGGTAGAGAGTGATGCAGAGTTAGGGTTGGACTTTGCAGCTGTGTTCGATTGAAGACGACGGTGGAGGAATTGAAGGTCTATATTGAAGCAATTAACAGCTGATTTGAAAGAGTTCGATGTTGATGTTGTTATTGTTGAGATAAAAATCGAGACATCAGTGATGGGTTTGTGGAAATCAATATAAGGAATTAAGGGTTTTTTGTTGAGAAGAAATCAAGGAACTAAGTCGTGTTCCTGTGGATGGTTTAGGGGTTTGAATGAATTGCTACAATTAGTGAAGATGGCAAGATGGTGATGAAAACTGTTGTGCTGTTTTGATTGAACTGGGTATGAAATTGAGATGTTGAACTTGGTTGGTCTGTACTGAATGAAGAGAAGGTTGAGGTGAAATGAAGACATAACTGGCGTTCATGCTGTTCGCTAAAATGGGTGGAAGTGCCGTGAACTAGAGGTTGCCGTGTGAAATTGTGATTGGCTATGATGTTATGTGTTTGTCAGAAGCTGAGAAGGAATGGTTTGAGTTTCTGACATCAGTTGAGAACAAGAAGGTTAGATGAATATTAGAAATTGTGTACAGGGATCGAAGCTGCTGGAGCAGATTGTTATGCTGGAGAATTGGTGGTAATGGAAATTGGGCAAAACTGCAAGCAAATGGTGGTGTTACAATGCAGAGTTGAAGGCAATGAGGAATTGGCTGGTTTGAGAATAGTGGTGGTTGAACTGATGGTTGTGGCAGCTGTGGTGGTGAAGTTATGAATTGCATCTGAAATGGCACTGCAGTAGAGGGTATTGCAGTCAAGAACTGGAGATGCAGGTGAGTTAGCTGTGGTTCTGGTGGTCAGTGACTGATGGAAGAGTGGAGTTTGAATGGGTTTTATGAGATGGGCAGCTGGAGTCGAGGTGAATGCAGTTAGATGTTGAAGTTGCGAATGGTTGAATGGTTTAGGCTTATTTCAAATGGCTAGTCTATAGAAATCTGGTGATGTTGGTTTGTACACTGGAATTATGTTGCTGCCGTGGACTGAAACTGGTATATGAACTGGGTTGTTGCAAGTGATGGCTGCATTGCAGGGAATGAATAGTAGCTGAGCTAATTTGTTGGTGGAATTGAACTTGCTGGCAGAGCAGCAAGAATAATTGGTATTGATGGTAGTTGTAATGGCAGGCTATCTACTGTCGCAAAACAAGGAGAGGAGTAAGAGATGGTTGGCTGTAAAGGTTATTGCCACTGAGTGGTTTAAGCTGGACATGAAGGGAATTTGGTTGCGCAACTGCAATGAGGAGATTGCGAAGGAGGCAATGAACTGCAGAGCTGCTGGTGCTGCAATGAAGTTCATGGAATGATGGAACTGGGTCTGGTGAAATTAGTGGGTGCAGGAAGCTATAGTGAAGGTTATGCGCAGGCACGAAATGGAAGCAGATGGAGGTGTTCTGAGCTTGGGACATGTAATGTGTTTGCAGGTGTTGGCTCAGTTGGTTTAGCTCTGTGTGCGTTGCAGTTGAGACAGAGATTAAGGAGTTTGCAAGATAGCCATTATGGCTGGGAAGAAGACTTGCAGAGTGATGGCCATCTTGGCCGTGACTGAGCTACAGAAACACAGGGCCATCTTGGCCGTACTGCAACAACAATGGCTTAGACCATTGCAAGACCAGTCAGCCGAGTTAGCCAGCTGACTCGGTTCTGACTAGACCTAGCTGACTCAGTGATTCCTCCTTTGACCCCAGTTGACAAACGAAGACCGTTAGGTCAACGGTTATCTCTAACTGCGGACTGACGGAATATTCCGTCGAATATACCAGTGACGGAGAAGAAGATTCCGGTGACCGTCGATAACTTTTCTGGCTGATTCCGGCCAATTTCTGGCCAAAAACCCAGTTTTCCGACGACGAATTTTGGGACATAATTTCTACACGGGTTTCTCTCTCTTGTGGGCTTGGTGGACTTCTAACTAATGGACTTTGAAGAGAAGACCTAATTTTGGAAGGAGTATCCTTTATGGAAATTGAGAAACATATAAAAAGAGAAGTCTTATCTTTGGAATTATATCTTATATCTACTACTTTGTTCTAGGGTTTAGAAACATGTTAGGGTTTCTTTTTCTTCTTGTTATGAACTCCATTAACATGAGTACTTAAGTTTATTATTGGTTATGGAATAATTGGATTTCACATAATATGGTTTTTGATATGATAAATTAGTTTTGTCTCCATACTTTATCGTTTATGATTCACTGTTTATATTGTTACATGAATTGAATGCTTGTTTGATCGAGTCATGAATCGGTTGAGTTTGTGTTCATCTCTATTGCTAGATTAGGGTTTGTTATACGTAAAAGTGATAGATTCCTGATTACAAGTAGCATGAATATGGTTATAGCTTGTAGTGATGCATCCTTATAATCATATGTGAACCATAACCTTTGTTAAATCGGATTAGTGCGTTTTCCACGTTCGATTGCTTTGATTGGCCTGATTTCATAGAACTTAATGCATCTAGGGAATTAAACTTGATTAGTGCTTTTACATGTTAGGTTGTTCTTTAAGATAGAACTCATATTCGCATCTTTTAATGTGTTTGTTGATGACAAAAGGAGATTTTAGGGATATTCTTGCGATCAAGGTATCCTAGGGCTTTTGATAAACGTAAAGATTAAAAATATCAATTCTAGTTATTGTGAAGAAAACATATTTGTGAATGAAGATGAATCCGTAACCAATATTCTCACTACCTTGATTCGTTTACTTTTCTTTGTTTTGTTTTTATTTTATTTTAGCATATAAAAATCAGAAAACCCCCGGTGTTATTTATAAGAAACCAATAATATTTTGACAACCTAGACCTCTCTGTGGGATCGATCATTTCTTGCCCTTGATATATTTATATTTTGAGTAGTAAGAAAGTGTAATTATTTTTGACGCATACGACAACGATCAAATTTTGGCGCCGTTGCCGGGGATGGCAACGGTTGTCACTTGTTTTTGGTTTCTTATTTTAGTTTTTTGTTTTGTTTTTAGTTTTTCTTATTTTATGGTTTTTAACCTTGGTTTGGGAATCGTATTTCAGGTACCAATTCTATGGAAGGAGCATATTGGAACAATGGATACGGCTTTCAACCTCCTCAACACTATGGCAATTTCCCACCATCTATGGAATGCAATCAAAACCAATTTTTTGGCTATGATGCATATCCTAGAGAACCTTATGGTGATTTTCATACATACCAACAACAACCTTGTAGTGGGTATGTAAGTCAAGCACCTAGGTGGGATAATTCTACTTCTAATTGGCTTTATTCGAGTTGTATGCAGATTATGCATGGATTGCAAGATATGCAACAACGGCTAGACCAACTTGACCGTAATAGAGATAACGTCGCACAAACCAATTTTTGGAATATGCCTTCTTACCCGACTCCGGATCGTAGTTATGATCATTCACCCATTCAAAGGGAAGAGTCATGGGAAAGAGAACATATTTTAGCTAATGGTGGTAAGCGTGTGAACATACGGAAACTTGCGCATAAATTATACAAGTTGGAAGACGATGGATACTCGGAAGAGCTTGTCGATGAAATTAGTAGGACCATTCATATGGAACTTAAACGGCGTCGTGATAAAGGTTGGGAAACCGGTTTGACGATTACGATTATGGTGAGTCTGAAGATGAAGACGATGATGATTGTGTTGAAAAGGACCAACCTTTGGAGATATTTGATGACATTAGTGTAGTTGACTCAACTCTTGATCTTTATAATGATCAAGCACCTATTCAAAAGGTACATGAGGATGATGAAACTAATGTTTTTCAGAATTTTGCAACATGGTTTGAGTCTAATGAAGAGGAGTATGTTGATAATGTGACTGTTATGACCAATATTATGGAAGACCCAATTGAGCTTGCATATGATTGTAATGAAGATGTTGATGTCGAGACTCCGGTTAAGGCAGAAACGGATGAAGAATGGTTGCAAGGTTTGATAGAGGACCATGATATACAAGAGGTGAATAGTTCACTTGAATTTTTTAAGGATGAAGAGGATTCCGTAATCCAAGAGATTGTGCGAGGTTTGTCTAACCCTTTGCATATTATTTCTTCTCCTTTACCTCTTATTGGTTTGAATGTATATGCATCGAGAACATTGTTGAATGATTTTGTTTCTCGATTTCCGCCATTAGAGGAACTTGATTCTCATACTATGCAGGTTTTGGAACAAGAAACCGTGGAAGTCCCTGATTTCTATATTCTTTATACACTTCCAAGTGTGGACAAGAATAAGTGTGGGGGAAACTTTTATCGGTTAATAGCTTCGTTTCTATTTTATATTACTAATATTTGTATGGAGCTATTGTTTGCAAAACAGGTGCTATGGGTGGATCCCCAAATTTTCAGATTGATAATATATGGGGAATGAATCTTTCAAGAAGCTAAGTCGGGCCGTCGACTTTAAAACAAGCGCTTAGTGGGAGGAAACCCACCGGTTTTGTATCTCTTATCCTTTTGCTTTTTATTTTATTTTTGTTTATTTATTTTTTATTGTTTTCATATTTGCATCCCCATGTTTAATTTCATTAAGTCCATAATCTATCTTAGAAGAGAATTATGATGAATACCTTTTCTTCAGAAAATTTCAGACTGCGCATAGTTCAGTCCAGAGACCATAACTGTCATACTGTTTATCAAAACACTGTGAAATTTTGACACTGTGTAGAAAACACGTAGGTGAACAACTTTTGTGAAATGGAGTTTTTCCAAATTCCTTACCAATTTGCACAATTTTTGCATTTTATCTTCTGTTACGTCAGAATTCAGAACTTTCGGTTTTACACATTGAGGACAATGTGAAGTTTAAGTGTGGGGGAGCATTTATATGTTTGTATAGTTTGTTTTAGTTTGTTTTATGCCATTAAAAAAAATAAAAACAGAAAAGTAGAAAAACCAAGAAAAAATTTGTGCTTTTTGAACTCCGAAATCTAGAAACTTGTGCCTTTAGGATGACACCATTAGTGGATGGAACCATTTTGAATGCAGGAGTTGAGGAACCAATTAACTAAAAGGGACGAACATAGCTCAGAAATCACAATTAACATGATAGTTGTTACCATATCTCGGAATATCACCATATCACATTCTATTTTTATTTTTCCATATTTATCTATTGTTCTCTAAGTGCTTTGGTGGGTCACTAAAAATCGAGTTGTTATTACTGCCAGGATGAAATAGAGTGATTGAGTTACTAGAAAAAAAAAAAGATTAAAAAAAAAAGAAAAAAAAAAGACCGACCAATTAGACCAAAACGGAATAAAATGACACTTGGGAATAGCAGTATGTGTGAAACGTAGTCCCTGTCTCCGTCGCCTAAAAAAGCGTGGAATGCATGATCCAAGGCAACTATCATGTACTTGCTGACAAGAAGCATGCGCTTGGATCCAAAAGATTTAATCATGTTGTCTAAGAAAAAAAAAAAAAAGAGTGAAAAAGTGAAAAAGAAAAGAAAAAGAAAGGAAAGTTTTATATTGGTTGAATAAAGTCACTCCTGGTTCCCTTGTATATGCCAGTGAGTTGATGTAGAATTCAAACCAGTATCTCAATCCAATATGCATAGGTTCATCTTAGTAGTGACCTTCAGACAGATATGGGAAACATCGATCACTTGTGAACATTCGCCAACATCTACATCTTTATCCATCTTCTTTATCTTTTCATTGTGATCGTGGTTTGTTAGTTTCCGAGTATTGTGGCTTGTTCGACTATCTAATTAGAGTTTATTTACTAATATATGAATTGAATTTGTGCAAGGTACCTCCTCCTGTAGTCATTTTGGATTCGTTCATTGATTTGTCACAAATAGACGGAGTTGGAAATATAGGTTTTGTAGGTATATCTCTAGTAAACCTTCACGAGACTATAACTCGTCCACTAGGGACACCTAGGGGTTTAAAGGCTTGTTATTTATGCTAAAAGTGACCGTAGCCTCGACGAGACGGAGTTGTTGTATATTTGTTTTGTTTGATTTGCTCGAGGACTAGCAAAGTCTAAGTGTGGGAGAATTTGATAGGTGTGATAAACACCTAATTTTATATTTAGTATTTATGCTTTCTTTGCGAGTTTTCATGTGAATTATGTATCTTATGTTTACTTTTGAGTTTATTAGGTGCTTTGGAGCCATTTAGAGCGAAAGAAGAAGGATCCGTGTATTTTGAGCAAAAAGGGCAGAATTGTCATTTCAGGGGAAAATACTATCTGGAGCCTAGTCATGGTTAAGGGGTGACCCTATTTGGAGGAGGACTAAACAAAGTTCGGTCAAGGATAAGGGGTTGGAGACTTTTGTTGCTAGCCCTTATCAGAATGACCACCCGTTATAAGCACCCAGTCTGGGGTGGTCCTATCCCTGGGGTGTACCACTAACCCCAAACCATATACCCTAAACCAAATCGAGAAGAGTATCTACTCTTCAATCATTATCACCAGAGGAGCAACTATGAATCGGGATCAAGAAAATGTCAAGGGAATTCGATGAATTGAAAACCAGATCGAGAAAGATGAGAGATTGACGGTGGCTGCTTTGAGGCTGAATTATTTCAGACACAGAAGAGAAGAATGGTAGAGAAGCTACAGGGAGGTAGAGAGTGATGCAGAGTTAGGGTTGGACTTTGCAGCTGTGTTCGATTGAAGACGATGGTGGAGGAATTGAAAGTCTATATTGAAGCAATTAACAGCTGATTTGAAAGAGTTCGATGTTGATGTTGTTATTGTTGAGATAAAAATCGAGACATCAGTGATGGGTTTGTGGCAATCAATAGAAGGAATTAATGGTTTGTTGTTGAGAAGAAATCAAGGAACTAATTCGTGTTCCTGTGGATGGTTTAGGGGTTTGAATGAATTGCTACAATTAGTGAAGATGGCAAGATGGTGATGAAAACTGTTATGATGTTTTGATTGAACTGGGTATGAAATTGAGATGTTGAACTTGGTTGGTCTGTACTGAATGAAGAGAAGGTTGAGGTGAAATGAAGACATAACTGGCGTTCATGTTGTTCGCTAAAATGGGTGGAAGTGCCGTGAACTAGAGGTTGCCGTGTGAAATTTTGATTGGCTATGATGTTATGTGTTTGTCATAAGCTGAGAAGGAATGGTTTGAGTTTCTGACATCAGTTGAGAACAAGAAGGTTAGATGAATGTTAGGAATTATATACAGGGCTCAAAGCTGCTGGAGCAGATTGTTATGCTGGAGAATTGGTGGTAATGGAAATTGGGCAAAACTGCAAGAAAATGGTGGTGTTACAATGCAAAGCTGAAGGCAATGAGGAATTGGATGGTTTGAGAATAGTGGTGGTTGAACTGATGGATGTGGCAGCTGTGGTGGTGAAGTTATGAATTGCATCCGAAATGGCACAGCAGTAGAGGGTATTGCAGTCAAGAACTGGAGCTGCAGGTGAGTTAGATGTGGTTCTGGTGGTCAGTGACTGATGGAAGAGTGGAGTTTGAATGGGTTTTATGAGATGGGCAGCTGGATTCGAGGCGAATGCAGTTAGATGTTGAAGTTGCGAATGGTTGAACGGTTTAGGCTTATTTCAAATGGCTAGTCTATAGAAATCTGGTGATGTTGGTTTGTACACTGGAATTATGTTGCTGCCGTGGACTGAAACTGGTATATGAACTGGGTTGTTGCAAGTGATGGCTGTATTGCAGGGAATGAATAGTAGCTGAGCTAATTTGTTGGTGGAATTGAACTTGCTGGCAGAGCAGCAAGAATAATTGGTATTGATGGTAGTTGTAATGGCAGGCTAGATACTGTCGCAAAACAAGGAGAGGAGTAAGAGATGGTTGGCTGTAAAGGTTATTGCCACTGAGTGGTTTAAGATGGACATGAAGGGAATTTGGTTGCTCAACTGCAATGAGGAGTTTGCGAAGGAGGCAATGAATTGCAGAGCTGCTGGTGCTGCAATGAAGTTCATGGAATGATGGAACTGGGTCTGGTGAAATTAGTGGGTGTAGGAAGCTATGGTGAAGGTTGTGCGCATGCACGAAATGGAAGCAGATGGAGGTGTTCTGAGCTTAGGACATGTAATGTGTTTGCAGGTGTTGGCTCAGTTGGTTTAGCTCTGTGTGCGTTGCAGTTGAGACAGAGATTAAGGAGTTTGCAAGATAGCCATTATGGCTGGGAAGAAGACTTGCAGAGTGATGGCCATCTTGGCCGTGACTGAGCTACAGAAACACAGGGCCATCTTGGCCGTAATGAAACAACAATGGCTTAGACCAGTGCAAGACCAGTCAGCCGAGTTAGCCAGCTGACTCGGTTCTGACTAGACCTAGCTAACTTAGTGATTCCTCATTTGACCCCATTTGACAAACGAAGACCGTTAGGTCAACGGTTATCTCTAACTGCAGACTGACATAATATTTCGTCGAATATACCAGTGACAGAGAAGAAGATTCCGGTGACCGTCGATAACTTTTCTGTCTGATTCCGGCCAATTTCCGGCCAAAAACCCAGTTTTCCGACGACGCATTTAGGGACATAATTTCTACACGGGTTTCTCTATCTTGTGGGCTTGGTGGACTTCTAACTAATGGACTTTGAAGAGAAGACCTAATTTTGGAAGGAGTATCCTTTATGGAAATTGAGAAACATATAAAAAGAGAAGTCTTATCTTTGGAATTATATCTTATATCTACTACTTTGTTCTAGGGTTTAGAAACATGTTAGGGTTTCTTTTTCTTCTTGTTATGAACTCCATTAACATGAGTACTTAAGTTTATTATTGGTTATGGAATAATTGGATTTCACATAATATGGTTTTTGATATGATAAATTAGTTTTGTCTCCATACTTTATCGTTTATGATTCACTGTTTATATTGTTACATGAATTGAATGCTTGTTTGATCGAGTCATGAATCGGTTGAGTATGTGTTCATCTCTATTGCTAGATTAGGGTTTGTTATTCGTAAAAGTGATAGATTCCTGATTACAAGTAGCATGAATATGGTTATAGCTTGTAGTGATGCATCCTTATAATCATATGTGAACCATAACCTTTGTTAAATCGGATTAGTGCGTTTTCCACGTTCGATTGCTTTGATTGGCCTGATTTCATAGAACTTAATGCATCTAGGGAATTAAACTTGATTAGTGCTTTTACATGTTAGGTTGTTCTTTAAGATAGAACTCATATTCGCATCTTTTAATGTGTTTGTTGATGACAAAAGGAGATTTGCGGGATATTCTTGCGATCAAGGTATCCTAGGGCTTTTGATAAATGTAAAGATTAAAAATATCAATTCTAGTTATTGTGAAGAAAACATATTTGTGAATGAAGATGAATCCGTAACCAATATTCTCACTACCTTGATTCGTTTACTTTTCTTTGTTTTGTTTTTATTTTATTTTATCATATAAAAATCAGAAAACCCCCGATGTTATTTATAAGAAACCAATAATATTTTGACAACCTAGACCTCTCTGTGGGATCAATCTTTTCTTGCCCTTGCTATATTTATATTTTGAGTAGTAATAAAGTGTAATTATTTTTGACGCATACGACAACGATCAATCGTCTTAATTTTGAGAGTATTCAATTATGGACTAGGTCCCAGGGTTTTATGCATTTGCAGTTTTCCTCGTTAACAAAATCATGTTATGTATTTTACTTTTCTGTTTCCAAAATTATAATTGTTTATTATAATTATAAGTAAAATACACAAATGTTAACTCCGATATACTTGATAGTGATCCTATAGAGTTTGGTTAAGTCCGAACCTATTATCAAGTATCACACTTTGGTAGTCGTATTATCTCGATCTCGTATCCATAGACAATCACACAAAGTGTGAATACCGATTTGTTGCATTGTCTCAACTATGTCCATAAATGGTCACTTTTGGTAAGAGGACTTATAGGTTGGAAAAAAAAAGATTGTGGTGTATTTGGGTGCCCTCGTCTTTTCACAGGGATACTGAGGGAACTAAGTAGATATGGGTAGTCTTCTTGGTCTCAACTATACTAATTTTGTATTAGATTTTGTATAGCGAATTAATTACGAGAGTATTCAAAACTGGACTAGGTCCCAGGGTTTTTCTGTATTTGCGGTTTCCTCGTTAACAAAATCTTGTTGTGCCATTTACTTTACTTTTCCACATTATAATTGTTTTATTATAACCAAAGTAAATTGCACTTATACATTAATTTTGTAACACTTGATATTGATCCTATAGAGTTTCGGTCATTACCGAACCTATTATCAAGTGCACACTTTGTTGTCGTATCGTCTCGATCTTGTATCCATAGTCAATCACATAAGTGACCTTGTTCTTGTATTGTCTCGATCTCATATCCATAGACGATCACACAAAGTGTGAACCTATTTATTATATTGTCTCGACTAAGTCCATAGACGATCACATTCGTTAGAGGACTTATAGGTGGATAATTAAAAGATTGTGGTGTATTTTGGTACCCTTATCTTTTCAATTGTTATCAGAGTATGAAAACATGAAAAGATCGAATAATCTGTGTTTAGTGCGATCCAACCTATAAGACATAAGTCAGAGTAAGATTAAGAGAATGCTAATATTAAAGAAAGACTCAGTTAACGTAACACAAGAGGTTATTGAACCACTCTCAGAATCAGTTTACGAGAAATTGCTTACTTACAAAAATAACCTAAATAGATCTAAAGAGCTAATGAAGAAACTTCAGGATGAGTTGAAAGCAATAACTACTGAATTTAAAAGGCTTCGTCAAGATTCTGAAAAGTTGAGGAAAGATGCTTCTCAACAAATACAGGGTCTTGAAGACAAAGCAAGTGCTAGTCTCTCTTAAACAAAATTGTTATAGAAATAGCGTGATGATGCTCTTTAAAAGGTCCATTTTTTTGAACAGAAACTTTTTGAATCTAAAGCAATGACTAACTCCCAAAAAAATAGTTTTGAAGAGAAAGAAGGTGAATATCTCTCACGGGAGAAACTCCTCGAGGCTGATCTAACTAGTGCTCTTGATAAAATCAAGACGTTGGAAGAAGAAAATTTGGAATTGAAAAAATCCAATGAAAGCTCAAACAAGACAACCTCAATGTTTGAAGCAAGTAGAATTCATCGTGATACACGAGGATTGGTCTATAAGGGAATAAAAGCGTCAAATATTAGCAAAGAGATAAAATTTGTTAAAGCTACAAATTCTTCTAAACCGGAGGATTCCACTGACGTCAAAGATGCTCTTATTTCTTATAAAGAGGTAAAGCATGGCAAGCCTAAGAATTGTTTTCAACCAAAATATTCAAGTACAACAATCAAAGAGATCACTTATGCTAATGTCAAGAAAGCAACAACGTTGAACAAAGATAAGAAGAAGAAGAAAACTCATCGAGCTCCAAAGCAAGAGGTTCCACAAAAAGGTAACATTAAAATTCATGCTCCTCATGTTACTAAGCATTGGTTAAAGGACACTTGCAATGGGTATGCAAAGTTCGTAATATGCAAGATGCACTTTCTTTTGTATCAAATGAATTGGCTAAGTTTGCTCCCCGAAAGAACTAAGATCGTTATTTTCCTAAGTTTAGGAAAATTTTTTATTATAATGATAATTCAAAATTTTCCTATCGCTCGACAAGGTCATCTCATAAAAGATCTGAATATAGAAAGATAGATGACTTTGTAAATATGAAGACAATATCTGATGTTCCAAATTGGAGAAAGGTCGTTTCACAGAATATCAAAAAGGGAAATGGTCCTAATGGTATGAAGGCGAAATCCGCTCCTGCGATACCCATCTATGAATGGGTCCAGAAGTTATCCATAGCCAAGGAGAGACCAAAAGTTAGTCACAAGAATGATTCTCGTTTGATAATTATTGGTAACAATGATTATAAGAATCTTCTTGAAAGACTAAAGAAAGATATCATATTGTCTAATATCTCTTGTACAAATGCACTCTATGACAATGAAACTCTTTATCACAAGTCAAATAAGAAAAACAAGAGATGGAACAAGAGTAAGAAAACCAGCAAGGGGTCAAGAATGATTTTGTCTTAGTCACTCGTGACAAAGAAGACAAGACTCTAATAAACACAACCTAGTTGTGTTGGAATGTGCATGTTTACTTTTGTGCATAATCTTATGAAAGGTGAGGAAGCACATGAAAACTGAGCACATGACCTCTTGGTTATTATATGATTAATTAACATCTTCATGAAGATTTTTCTCTTCTTTACTCATACCTTATCTATCCATATCTGAGCATTTGATAGAAATAGTAATTAGTTTATGGTGATATCTACAGGTTATGTATGTGTATCTCTTATTTATACGGTTAAAACAAGCCAAAAATCACTGAATTCGGCCATCGTATGCAAAAGTTATGCCTAAAATAGTTTTGCGTAGGAACTCAAGGTATAACCGGTGATGACCTAACTTAGGGATCAAGGTGTAACCGGTTATAACCTAATGCATATGAAAGGAGTGTAAAACTGTTTTTCCCATAACTTCTTCGTCCAAACTCATTCTTTTTTCCTTTTTTTCGTAGTTCTATTCCCTAAAAGAATGAGGTAATTGCAATACTTGAATTATGTTTAACAAAAATAGTGAATTGCATTTAAGTTTATGAGATAAAGCATTTTGTTTTATTCTCATATATTGGCTCACTTCCTTATGGTTAGTGACTTTTGAGTGTAGCCGATATTTGGATCATATCGTCATAATTGTTATATCAAAATCATAAGAAAGTTGTAATGGTATGATCAGTTCCATATACAAAACCAATATCTTTGGTTCACATATTTCTTCATGGTGTGTGTGAATTAGGGATTAGGGTTTTCCAAGATGAGTAATCTAAATATATGAGATAAATGTGTTTTTTTTTTCATTAACATTATTTGGATTCCATATTGTGATAGCACTTATGGTTTGTGTGGCTTTTTGATTTAGCGGGATTAATGTAACACCCCATATTTTTAGCATGGTGCATGCTGAAAGATGCCTCATGGCCTGAGATGAAGCTTCATCCAAAGCTTCCATTGGTTGGTAATAATTAGATTGGCTTAAGGCCAATATCGCTCCAAAATGGCGCATTACGTTTGATATTTGTCCAAGAGCCAATTCTCGTGTCAAAGGATGCGTTTGGCCAAGGGCCAATGTTTGGTGCCAAGTAAGGCATATCGCGAGGGCATATTGGCAAAAGTCTAATGTTGCATCATCATGATGCATAAGCTAGAGAGGGTTGGCCGAACGAAAATTTTGCAAGCGCAATGATTGCGATGGATGGTGAAACGCAAAGATTGCGATGGAAGGTGGAACGCAAAGATTGTGATGAACAGTGAAATGCAAAGATTGCGGGGAGTAGATGAAACAATTTTGGTCTTCTTTCCATACTTGTAGAAATTCCATTAAGACGTTGGTTGAAGGTGCATATGCGGACTATGCACCAAGTGAGCTTCATAGATTAGCCGGAAGTGTATAAATGATGCCTAAGGCTCATTTATAGTTGTGTAGCCTTGAGAGAGGGCATTTGATGCTTAGGCATCACTATGCCACGGTGCGGACCCGATGATGCATAATCATTGTGCATCTTTGACGAAATAGCCTACGAACCATGCCATTACTATTTTTGCTAGGCTATGGCCTAGCTAACGAGTTGGAATAAGTTTCTTGTCCCTTCGAGGATGAACTACGATCTGTTCTTGATTCCTTTAGAGTAGGGAAGGATACGTAGGCAGCCGCAATGAGTAGCAGCATTTCCGGTCCAGCACATTGGCCCCTCATATCATCTAAGCTCGGTAGCTCGATGCAATGGATGATTGTGGCCATACTTGATGAGGCTTAGTTGCATGCCAGTAAGGGGATGCTCATACTTCCTATCAAGTTACGAAGAGTTGGTAAGCGAAGAAACGTAGGAAATGGCAAGGGCTTGGTGCGGACTATGCCTAAGTCCACAACTTATGCCTTAAGTCTGGACAAGACCTGATGGCATGACGATTGCTCAGCTAGATAGAAAATTCAGTGATGAATTCCCTACGTTGAGGAAAATCTAGATATGCATGCGAAGTGCATTGGCATTGGCCTTATGGCCATATAACCTTCGGCGGACAAGGGTGACTTTGGAAAGGTGCGAAAGCTTAAATAGATGCATCATGCTCCACGAGCATGATTGCAAGGGAAAATGAGCGTGCATTTGGCTAGGGATGAGTCCCGGATCATAGCTTCATCAGATTGGCGCACCGGGAAAATTACGGCCTGTGGGGCGACGCGCCGAAGGCGTAATTTTCCTGTCCGTCACAGTTGGTATCAGAGAAAGTTCCGAGAAAACACTAGGGACTTGTGCGGAGTGGACTTGTCCACAACTATTATTCTTAATGGAAAACTTAAAGTTGGAGAGTAGGCCAACTTCTGCGCGGAAAAGAGTTGTTACTGCTTCTCCAGTAACTGTGAAAATCGAGTTGAGCTTGTCCATGTAATGTGAGTTTGCCTGGCCTAAGTGGTACACCACTTACGAGTGGATATCCGGAAGACCGTCATGGATGGTGGGTAGAAAATGAGACTGATCATCTCCACACGTTGGAAACTGTCCAAGGTTGTGCGTTGTCAGGCCCGACTAGCATCCCATTTACGAGTGGCAACCTGGATGACCGTCAGGGACAGTGGGAAAATGGAAAACTATTCCACACAGTACAATGCTGAAATATTGTCATTCAGATGACATCTTTTAACTTGTGAACCTTAGGGATTCCTGGGTGGTAGTATGGGCTGCTATCTAGGATACCTTGTCGAGTTATCATCTTGGCACTGGCCAATTGCGATTCTTGGTATGGTTGTGGACACTTTTGGATTCCTGGGAAGGTAGTATGGGATATTTGCTCAGAAGGTCTAAATTGTTGTTCATGACAACTTGAAGAAACCTGTGATTTCTGAGCATCTGGTATGGGACTTTTGCTCAGGAAATCCAAACCGAAGAGATTGTCCACAATAGTTTAGGTTTTGAATTTCGGGGACGAAATTCTTTAAAGGGGTGAAGAGTGTAACACCCCGTATTTTTAGCATGGCGCATGCTGAAAGATGTGCAATGTCCTGAGATGAAGCTTCATCCAAAGCTTCCATTGGTTGGTAAGAATTAGATTGGCTTAAGGCCAATATTGCGCCAAAATGGCGCATTATGTTTGATATTTGGCCAAGAGCCAATTCTCGTGTCAAAGGATGCGTTTAGCCAAGGGCCAATGTTTGGTGCCAAGTAAGGCATATCGCGAGGGCATATTGGCAAAAGTCTAATGTTGCATCATCATGATGCATAAGGCCAGAGAGGGCTGGCCGAACAAATATTGCGCAAGCACAATCATTGCACGCAATGATTGCGATGGACGGTGAAACGCAAAGATTGCGATGGAAAATGAAATGCAAAGATTGTGATGAACAGTGAAACACAAAGATTGCAGGGAGTAGATAAAAGAATTTTGGTCTTCTTTCCATACTTGTAGAAATTCCATTAAGACATATATAGGGAAGGGTAGTTGGTTGAAGGTGCATATGCGGACTATGCACCAAGTGAGCTTCATAGCTTAGTCGGAAGTGTATAAATGATGCCTAAGGCTCATTTATAGTTGTGTAGCCTTGATAGAGGGCATTTGATGCTTAGGCATCACTATGCCACGGCGCGGACCCGATAATGCATAATCATTGTGCATCTTTGACGAAATGGTCTACGGACCATGCCATTACTATTTTTGCTAGGATATGGCCTAACTAACGAGTTGGAATAAGTTGCTTGTCCCTTCGAGGATGAACTACGGTTTGTGCTTGATTTCTTTAGAGTAGGGAAGGATACGTAGGCAGCCGCAATGAGTTGCAACATTGCCGGTCCAACACGTTAGCCCCTCATATCATCTAAGCTCGGTAGCTCGACGCAAGGGATGATTGTGGCTATATTTGATGAGGTTTAGTTGCATGCCAGTAAGGGGATGCTCATACTTCCTATCAATTTACGAAGAGTTGGTAAGCGAAGCAACGTAGGAAATGGCAAGGGCTTGGTGCGGCCTATGCCTAAGTCGATAGCTTATGACTTAAGTTTGGACAAGACCCGATGGCATGACGATTGCTCATCTAGATAGGAAATTCAGTGATGAATTCCCTACGTTGAGGAAAATCTAGAGATGCATGCGAAGTGCATTGGCATTGGCCTTATGGCCATATACCCTTCCGCGGAAAAGGGTGACTTTGGAAAGGTGCGGAAGCTTAAATAGTTACATCATGCTCCACGAGCATGCTTGCAAGGGCAAATGAGTGTGCATTTTCCTAGGGATGAGGCCCGGATCGCAGCTTCATCAGAGTGGCGCACCGGGGAAGTTACGGCATGTGGGGCGACGCGCCGAAGGCGTAATTTTCCCGTCCGTCACAATTAAGTTCTAACCCATGTTGGTAAGCTTTATCAAAGGATCATAAGGTGTTCCGATTGAAACTCATATGTGAAAAGTCACAATATGTTGATAATAAATTTACGTTACATAAGTTGTGTTTAGCACAACATATGTGTTTCGGGTTTCAACTTTTTCTATTGGCATGCATTAGTTAAAACCGTTTCAACATTTCTTTGGTAAAGGTTGCTTTTGTTCTTATTCTTTTGGTCTTGCTAGAATATGACAACACACATGGGAAAAGTTCTTATTTGAACTTGCGCTTAATGATATATCTTTATGGGGAGTAGTGGCTGCAGAAATTGAGGTAAGGATTTTATTTGTTAGTTAATCGTTTTTCTTGTTTAAGAAAAGCATGTTTATATTGCATATATTTTTTTTTTGCTTAACAAAATTTTGGTACAATTGATATGTTCCATTATGTTGTGTATGAATTGCTTATATGATTCGGTTGTTTCCGGTTAAGAAAAAATGTGTCAATTTATTGGCTTATGATTTGGTATATTCCTTATTGTTGGGTATCAAGTGTTTTTGCTTAACAAAATTCGGTGAAATTGTAGTGTTGTAATGTATATATTTGTTTCAATTTCTTACGGTTAAGAAAAACAATTGCAAGTCAATTTATTTTGGTTTGTATCTATTGTTTTTTTGGCTTAACAAAAATAAGGGATCATTTTTTTAGTCCATATGATTCTTGATAAGAGAAACTAAGTTAATATTGATCATAGTTAGACTTATCAATTGGAGGATTTGGTTATTCAAGTCTAACCGAATGCCTTGACAAGAAAAAGTAGTTAACTAACCTTGTGTTTTTCTTGTCTAAATGGAAAGGTCTAAGTTATTTTCGGAATAATTAGAGCTTGATGAGAAAAATAAAGTTAATCTTGATATTTATTTTGGTCTTATCGAAACAAGTGATTGTATATACACAATCGGTCCAACAATGGTATTAAGTATCTTAGTCAATTTGTTGGACTATAGGGAAAATTACTTCGGGTAATTGTTTACTTGATACCATATTGAAACTAAATTACTTTTGTAGTTTCGGTTTTAATATCGGTTATCTAAAATGGTATATGAAACCTTCGTGCTTAACTCTTATAGGTTGTACAAGTCTTATAGATTTGTAAGATCCATTCGATTTGACCTTTATTTGCTCGAACCTTTGTCATTTTGTGACAAAAATGGGGAGAAATATATGGAGTAAACAAGTGATTTTTAATCACTAGGAAAGGATAATGTGCTTAAACGTTATATCTAACGAAAGAGTAAAGCATAGACTAAGGGGGAGAAACATATCATAATGATGTGTAGTATTTTAGACTACAAAAGGGGAATAACAAAGATGTTCATATTGAATATTTACCTAGCTTGCCTTTAGGGGGAGTAAAAGCTTTTGTTATTCAAATGTCAACAACTGCATTTATTTATTGAATATATGCAGGTTATTGTGTTGTTGAAACTTGGAATCAAGCGTATGAATAATTGTTTAGCTCCATATGTAATAAGAGTTTTGTCACTAAAATTGACAAAGGTGGAGATTGTTAGAGCATAGCTCGGTTGAAATCACCAAGCGTTCGTATGTCAAGTTTGATTGTCATATTTTAGTACCAAAACTCATCTAGAGCTTCTTGCCCAACGGAAAATATTTAGACCAATAAGAATCATTTGTTTTTTCACCACCAATTTTTGGTATTTTCTCCACCGCTTCTCTATCTTTTGGTAAGGTTTTCGTGGGGTTTTATTCTTTAACGATAAAATATATATTAGGCTAATTTGGTTTTTATTTATGAACAGTGATCATGGGCATACGGGCATTACAAATAATGGGTTTTGAAATCTTATTTCCTATTAGGTTTTCCCAAAATCAATTTATGTAAGAAAAAAAAAACAACATCGTCGTTATGCTCTTACCATTGAAATAGAATAACAAAGAATCATCGATACATAGACCATAAAGCAAGTAAAGTTTATCAGAAGAGGATCCCAGGCAGTCGATGTTGATGCTTTGAAGTCTGAAGCAAGTTTGATAAACTACAAATCAGAAAGTTTGCTATTATTTTTTTTTTGACAGAAAGCTAATTATATTATTATTGGCTACGAATTACACGCCCTGTTGTAACTTGGGCATTGTATAATACAAGAAACTGATTTAGAAAAGATGGTGTTGTATCAATCCATATTTTTGTTGGATTTCCCACCTTGTTTTCTCCTCTGTTCGCCAATCATGATTCCAAATAGGGATCGACATCCCATTCCCAATGATATGTGTCATTTACTGAAGTAGTAGTAGCTTAAGTGCAACGATAGAAGTTCCAGAGGGACTTGGTTTATTCACACGTACTTGTTCAGCATTAAGAAAATCATTTCCTTTAAGATATTTTGAGTTGTAAAGACGAGACCATAAGGATGATGGTTGCTGGTGAATGTACTAATTTTTTTTCAAAAATAATGCTTGGTTCATTGGTGTTGCTGCTCTAATAACGATACCTCCTTCCTCTATTTTCCTTGTTACTTTCTTCCAATTGATTGGATGCATTTTCCTTTCCGTATTCGAATGACCCCATAGAAAGTTTCTGGTCAGTTGATCCAGCCTATTATGAACATGGGTTGGTAACATGGTGTTTTGCATGATATGATTTGAGGATGGTGTTATATAGGATTTTATCAAGGTTAGCCTTCCTATTTGGTTGAGAGTATGTGTCTTCCATCCTGGAAGCTTCATTGCGATCTTGTTGATGACTATATTATACACCCAAACAGAACACATGCCTGAAGTTAGGGGAACACCCAGGTATGAAGAAGGTTGAGAAGTAAATTGAATGGGAAACAATGTTTGTAGTCTTTGGATGATATAAGTTGAGAGTAAGGGGTGATGTATAAGGGATGATTTGTTGAGATTGAAATGATGTCCAGCAGATGCACTGTACTTGTTGAGTAGCTGTAATAAATTGTAGGATTGATCCACCGAGACTTGACTTGTAAGAAGGAGGTCATTATCATACATTAAGTGGGATATTGCAGGTGCATTTCTCACAATTTTGACTCCTTTGTAGTTACCTGTAGATTCAAGATGTATAAGATTGATAGACAAAATTTATGAGAACAAGATAAAAATTTACGGTGATAACGGATCCCCTTGGTGTATTCCATATTTTGGCTTGATAGACCCATGGAGAGCGTCATTTATCTTGACTGCATATGTTACAGAAGATACACAAAATAACATTATTTCTACCAACCAAATTGGGAATCCCAATGCAAGAAAAGATTGCTTAATGAACTTCTAGTTTAGCTTAACGTATGCCTTGTGCACATCCAGATTAATTGCCAATTTCTGTTCTTTCCCTGGTTTGGTGGAATAGATGCTGTGAAAAATTTATTTAGCAATAAAAATGTTATCCTAAATCGACTTGTTTGGGATGAATGCACTTTTCCTGTGACCGATTATATGATTGAGCAGAAAACGTATCTTGTTGATTATGATTTTTGAAATGACTTTGTAAGCCATATTGCATAGACTGATTGTTCGGTATTCGTTTGGTGTATACGGGCTATCAACTTTTGGGATTAGTGTGATGTTGGTGTAGTTAATTTGATTCTCGAAGATTCCGGTGTCAAAAAATATCCAAACTATGTCACATAGATTGGAGCTGACAGTTTGCCACGAATTCTTGTAGAATGTGCTGGTGAACCCATCTGGGCCCGGTGCACTTTCATTTGAGATACCAACCAATGCAATTTTAATCTCATCAATCGTTAACAAGTTCATTAATTTTTGTTGATGTTCCACTGAAATTCTGGGAGAGACACAATACAAAAGAGAACAGTCCACCTCAGGTGTATTAACTTGATAATATTCTCAAAAAAGGATACAAAAGTTGTGACAATATCATCATGTTTTGTTTTCCGGATTCCATCTTCATTTTTAACACGTATGATAGTGTTACGAGCCTTATGTATTGTCGTATTCGTATGGAAAAAACTGGTGTTTTTATCTCCCAGCTGAAGCCTTTGGATGCGTGAATGATGTCGCCATTATTTTTCCAAATGCTGCAGTAGGCGCTGATGTTGTATGAGTGCCTATTATGTTTGCTCTACCGCTGCCCATCGTTGTCTCTCATATGTTATGGAGTAGAGATATGCGCCCTATCTTAATATTTCTCCGAGACTTTTATGCGTTGTGAAAAAGCGGGGGTACAACAACCACACCCAATATTTTGTTCGAAAATCTGAATAGACAAACTCCAATATACTTTCAAGAGAATCAACTAGACAGTCAGACTCAATCTATATAAAAGTATATCAAAGCGTTTAATATCTATATTTCTCAATTCAATCTGTAATCAGTAAATAGGAATTTGCGAGCCCGGTTGAATATAAGAGAAATAAATTGAATGGTACTAAAGACCAATGTTCAAGGATCAATCAATTTCAATCAACAACCAAAGGTTGGATTTACTAATTGATCGATACAACACACAACCGGTGATATAACAATTATATAACAAAATATAACGCTAAAAATAAATAGCACAGACACCAGATTTTTTTTAAAGAGGAAACCACAAATGCATAAAAAACCCGGGACCTAGTCCATCTTTGAACACAAAACTGTATTAAGCCGCTACAGACACTAGCCTACTACCAAAGAACTTCAGACTGGAATGTAGTTGAGCCTTAAACAATCTCACACTGATCAAGGTACAATTGCACTCCTTACGTCTCTGAACCCCAGCAGAATTCTACGCACTTGATTCCCTTAGATGATCTCACCCACAATTAAGAGTTGCTACGACCCAAAGTCGAAGACTTGATAAACAAATCTGTCTCACACAGAAAATTCTATTGGAATAGATAAATCTGTCTCCCACAGAAATACCTACGAGTTTTGTTCTGTCTTTTGATAAATCAAGGTGCACAGGAACCAATTGATAAATCGAACTTATATTCCCGAAGAACAACTTAGTATTATGATAGGTGTAGAATACACCGTATTTACTATCTAGTAGTTTATGCTTTCTTTGCTATTTTTTCTAGTAAATTATGTATTTTACGTGTGTTTTTGATTTATTAGGTACTCTGGAGTCGCACGGAGGAAAAGAAGAAGGAATTACCCAAATTTGAGCAACAAAGGGCAGAATTGTCATTTCATAGGGCGAACACTATCCGGAGCCGAATAAAGGTTAAGGGGCAACTCCATTTTGAAGAAGTATTAAAAGACACTTCCATACACTTACACACATCTTTTGCATATCTTTTGCACACTTTTACACACACTTTTATTTTCTTTATTCTTTGCGTGAACTCTTTAATATGAGTAACTAATTTGATTAAGGATGAATTCCTAGTTCTTAACATGTTTTGAGTTTTGTTTTAAACCTACTTTGAAGTTTTCATATGATTATCGTTTGTTTTTACTAATAGGAATGTTTATACATTCATGATTGATTGATAGATTGTTTAGGTGCGCAACTAAATTGATTTGTTAAATTGATCTATAGCTAGTGAAAGTTAGGGGATAAGTAATCGTTTCTTGACTCTTTACATAAGTAGCAAACACAAGACCTTGCGGAGGGATTCCGTGGAGCAATTGTGTGTAAAAACAACGTTAGCAAGTGGACCTTGATCTAAGAGTCTAACTACTAATATCAACCTAATAAATTCATAAATATTAATGCGTTTAACTAAATTACATCTTGAGTGATCTACTACTAGGTGGTTTGGTGAATATAATCCGGTAGTCGAGAACTTCCGTATCCGGTGATATAAGGGATTTTGGGGTTAGCACTGATCTAGCTGCTATACCTACGGTTGGTGATAATCTGTGACTAATAAGAAGTGGAAAAGAACATAACTTGAATCATTGTTTTGCAACGAAGAAGGATTCCTTGATCTAATCTCTCTTATTGATTTCTCTTATCTTTTTAATTGTTTTGTTTATTTATTTTATTTTCTTTTACTTATCTAAAACATACCCCCCTTTGTGACATTATAAGACAACTAGAATCTCGTGCTCCTCGTGGGATCGATCTTGAATACCCTATATTACTTGTTAATTAGGTAGTAAAATATTAATTAATTTGTTGTGGTTACGACACGCATCAAATTTTGGCGCCGTTGCCGGGGAGCATCGAATGATTTTAGTTGTTTTCTTTTTATTTTTTGCTTTATTCTTGCTTTGTTGGATTCTTTATCGTATCTAACTTAGTTTTTAAGAATTGTTTTTCAGGTACCGGTTTTCCATGTATGGTGAACAAGAGCAAGCATATTACAACAATCAATACGGTTTTCAACCTCAACATCATGGCTATGATCAATATCTTACGGAACCTTATGGATACTCTCATGCATATCAACAACCTTGTAGCGGGTATGTAATTCAAGCACCAAGGTATGATAAATCTACTTCTAATTGGATTCATTCAAGTTGTATGCAGATTATCAATGAATTGCAAGACATGCGAAAAACACTTGACCGTGATAGAAAGAACGTTGCACAAACCAATTTCTACAACACTTTTTCTTACCCTACTCCGGATCGTAGTTATGATCATTCACCCATTCAAAGGGAAGATTCATGGGAAAGAGAACCTATTGTAGCAAATGGTGGTAAGCGTGTGAACGTCCGTAAACTTGCACAAAAATTATATAAATTGGAAGATGATGGAGACTCGGAAGAGCTTGTCGCAGAAATTAGTAGGAATATTCATATGGAACTTAAATGACGTCTAGATAAAGGTAATGAAACCGACGACGATTCTTATTATGGTGATTTCGATAATGAAGATGATTGTGTTGAAAAGGACCAACCTTTGGAGACTTTTGATGACGCTAGTGTAGTTTACTCGAGCCTTGATCTTAATAATGATCAATCACCTATTCAAAATGTAGAGCTTGAGGAATATGCATTTAGTGCTTGGAAAAAATTCCTTAGGGAAAATTATGAGTCCGCGGAAGTGTATGAGCGTTGAAATAATGAGGAAGTTATTCCAACTCCGGATCATAATAAGGATCCTTCACCTATTCAAAAGGAGGAGATTGGGTGTGACTTTCCAATTGTTGTAAACGGTGTAACACCCTCACAAGAAGATCTTACAATTTTTACCGACGAAAATCACTTAGTGAATGGCCCGATTCCGATAATGAAGATGTTGAAGAGATGATGCTCGATAAAAAAACCGAATTGATTGAATTTGTGGAAGACCCAATTGAACTTGATAATGATTATGATGATACCGAGACTTTAGTTAAGGTAGAAAATGATGAAGAATGGTTGCAAATTTTGATAGAGGACCATGATATGCAAGAGGTAAGCAATTCACTCGAATTTTTTAAGAATGAAGAAGATTCCATAATACAAGAAATTGTGCAAGGTTTGTCTAATCCTTTGCATATTGATTCTTCTCCTTTACCTCTTATTGGTTTGAATGTATGTGCTTCGAAAGTATTTTTGAATGACTTTGTTTCTTGATATCCACCATTGGAAACACTTGATGCTAACACTATGCAGGTTTGCCAAGAGGAATACATGGAAGCTCCCAAATTCTATGTTCTTTATACACTTCCGAGTGTGGACAAGAATAAGTGTGAGCGAAATTTCGGGCGTAACTTTAAGTTACGCCCGATCATCAGACGCAGTTATAAATTACGTCCGTTAGGGCGCAACTTTAAATTACGCCCGACTAAAACCAAACTATAGACAAAATATGATATGGTATTTGGTTTTACTCTGGTCTTTGATCTTTACTCCACTAGTGGAAAATCAAAAAAATAAGTCTGCCAGAAAAGGACTTAACATCACTAAAAATGACTGCTTTTGGGGGCCCTAGATTTGTAGTCTTATTTCTCAAAAAGACTGTTTCTAAGATTCTTTAAATGTTTTAAATTATGACTGACTTCGATAGACACAATACAAGTGCTAACTAAAACAGACGTTTCATTATATTCAATATTAAAAACTATAAAAGCTAATCTACAGAGAATGGGTCTGAATAATTTCAAAACAGCTGATTCATCTGAATCACAGTCTAACTGGTATTTCTGACTGAACCTATTTCATAAAATCTGATTCATCTGAATCCCCTGACTCACTTCTGACTGAAGATTAGAAATTCATTAAATTCAAATTAAAAACTCATTTCATACACAAATCAAAACATCACCATTCAATTCAAATTTTGTTGTACCATTAAATGAATTCACATGTGAATTGAGCTACACTTAGTTCAAAACCCCAAAAATCTCTGCATAACTACTGAATTCACACCAATTTAAGTTCTTACAGATGTATTTTCTTACAATAGGTGGAAACCAACCTACAAACAATGAAAAGAAACTAAAACCAGCAAAAAGATGAACTGCTCCGCCAACTGATCGAAATAATATCCCAGCGGCAAAATGAAACTCTGTTAAATCTTTAATTTCACAAGATAGAATAGAATAACCATCAGTACTAACTGGAACTGAAAAAGACAAACCATGAGATGATACTAACGTAATCTAGATCTAAAATTCAATTTAAGAAAATTTTACAAGTGGCGAGAGAAATTTTCAATGGACATAATAACACAAGAAATGGAACACTAACCTCAAGAGAGATGTTTGGAATCTAGCACTGGCAATTATCACAATGGTCATGGCTTCATCTCATCATCCCCTGCATAATTTATGTTTGTGCAGGGGATGATGAACCCAAACAATATAACATATCTCACTAGACCTAACCCAACAGATAAATAGCACCAGCACAACCACACATCATCAGCATCATCATAATAATTCCAAAATTATGCAATTCCATGGTCAAACAGGACTAATGCCCTCATCTCAGTCATCATCACTAGTACAATCTTTATTAAATGGTACGGGGAGCCATGGGTTTTCAGCAATACAGCTCTTGGAACAACAACAGTTAGCTCATGCTATGTCATCACTTGCTGGCAGTAGTAGTAGTGCTAGACAGGGGGATCATTTGAATGGACAACATGCACCATCATCATCGACATCATTAGTTGAAACAATTATTACTGCTGCTATTGACAATATGATGCATTGATAACGTGAAGATTGGGACAAGCTTAAGCAATTTCACAAAGGGTTTCGTCACTTACACATAAACAATTTGACATATACAAGGCTCACAACAGCAGAGGACATGATGTAATGTTACAAAGCCACTTAGCAAGTGCAGTCTGCATACATATAAATTGGCAAGTACGTCAAACATAAAAGATTTGGAAAGGGTACAAAAATTTGAAAAGATTTTACAGTGTCCAATCAATTCACTCAACCCTTTTTAAGTTCACAAGAAATGATTTTTTTTTCCCTTTCGTAGTGCATCAAGGTATTGACAATGCAAAGAAAAATGACTTCATTAAAACTAGTAAAATAACCTTAGCGTATGCAGATTTTACTAAACACAACCAAGATGCAAAGAAATAATGACTTAATTTAAAAGCAATCAACTTAGTGGCTAATATTATGTACCTCATTTACACTATTAAAGCAAGGATTTGATAGATGTAAGATTTTTATGATATCCAGCTGCAAGACATGCATGTAAACAAAGAATCCTACACTTTTAGTGGACTAAATTTCAGCCATGAGTTTATAAGTGGGTGAAACCAATCCTTGTAATGTATAGCTCATTCATTTTACCATTTAATTGATTACATTTTTACACAATGTAGCTTTAAAAATACAAGCACACACATTAACCATTTTAGCTCATATCCATTAATGAAGTCAACCATGACCAGAAGACCAAGATGTACCATCGTATGCCATTTGGGTCATTTAGAAAAATTCACAAACAGTTAAAGTGTACAACAAGAACAGAGAAATAATGAATTTTGTAAATTGTTTAAACTACAGCCAAACATCATCATTTTCCACTTATGAACATTTATATTCACATGCTAGTAATTCTTTTATTGATGTGGTCCTGTACTAGATCGATTTCGATATGCATGGACACTGAGACTTGAGTTTAAAAGCGGTCAACACCATTTTTCTTTTCTTATATAAACCCCTAAACAACGCAAAAAGAGCACAAATCAATCGATTTCACTTGAATACTAACCTTGATGCCATCCGAAATCTTGATTAATTTTCGGACCAAATTAGATTTCCTTAACTTGTATCACAAGTTCCATGATAGGAAAAAAGCTCAGTTCCTATAAATTTAGTCACAACCAGTTTCGAGATTCTTTTATTTACTTTATTTTTATAAAGAGGGAGGAATTTCTCTTAGAGAAGATGACGGAAGAGAAAAAAGAGGACAAACTCTCGTACCTGTTAACCTAACTCAACCACCATCTATGAATAAATCAACCTCGGTCTAGGCCAATAATCCACATAAATCCATCACCAAAGACCGTAACTTCAAAGCATAGTAACCACCATCTCCATTCTCTCCTTATCAATCTCAAGAACATCACCCAACTACGCAATCTAAAATATCACAATCAAATGCCAAACCCCATCTTCTACAGTGAGTTCAAATCAACCAAAAATACCCAATTCCATATTTAAACCATAAATAAGCAAAAACAATTTAAAATAAGGAAAACCAATTTTGAGAAATTGAAATCAGAGAAAGAAAATTACTAAAATTACAATCTACACAAAACTTAACCGGGAAAATTAAGATATGCATAACAAAATTAACGAAGAAAAATAACCCACCTTTTAGATTTTGATTTGTAAGACTACTGATTCCTCCTCCTTCAATATATCTTGTTCAATGGCTTAATCATCAGATCCAAAAGATATAAGATTTTGATTAATGTTGCAAAGAATAGAAATTCGATTCATGTTAGGACCATGAATGGAATGGAAAAAGAAATTTGAGAGATCTATCGAGAAGGAAGATTTGAATGGGTTTGTTTGAGAAGATGCAGATGACGGTCATCTTGAATTCAAGATCGAGAAGCAGTTAGGTGTTGTTTCTGTGAAATTTAGATGAGCAAGATGTTGGATCTGAGAGCTGCAGCTTATAAAGGAAGATGTTTGAATAGGTTTTGAGCTTTTGTGGTGATGAAGATCGAAGAAATTGATTGGGTTTGAGTCGATAATGGCAGAAATTGAGTTTAGGTCATAAATAAGAGATGGGTTAGTTTGAGATCGTAGAAATTAAGAAAGAGAAGTTCTGCTATCGATGTTGGTTGATTAACGAGAGATGGATATATGAGGAGATGAGGTAAAGAGATGAAGATGAAGAAAAAGTTCTTTGAGAGAGAGTTTAGATATAACCCAGACAAGAGAGAAGTGATAGAAAAGAGGCAGCTGGGTTTGTCTGGAAGGAACTACGAAACTAGTTTCCTCCCCAGACTTAGTTAATGTGGACCACATAAACTAGTTCCTCGGGCAGTTTTAATAGAAATCCACGTGGAAAGCTTTTCTATTTCCTAAACTGCCCCTTATATTAAAACTGCCGAGGGAACTTGGTTTTCATTTGCTATCAAAAGGACTGCTTTGGAAGCCCATTATACAAAGAATGCCTAGGGAAGTCTTATCTATAAAGCCCAATCAGACTTAATAAACCCATTTTCCACTAGTGCTCCTTCTCCACTGCGTCTGGTTTTTGGTCTTTGGTTTTAGTTTTGGTCTACCGCTATGGTTGCTCTCATGGACTAAACAAAAATTCTCAGGCTCCACTTTTCCAGAGAACCTCATTTTTTTTTCCAATGAAGATGATGGCTAAAGAAAGCATCATATTAAAGTTGTTATACCTTAAACCGATAAAGCAATGGATTTTCTTATTGGAATTATAATAAAATTCTTTTTGTTAATACTATCATTTTTAGTATTTTAGTATTTTATTGTCAATTTTTTTTTCAAATTTTTAATCTCAAAAATATAACCACCAACAATACGCACTCTTCTCTACAAAATATCTACATCTGTGCAACGCATGGACGCAACAACTAGTATGGTATAATTCTTGATACGTGCTACTCCATGATGATACATTTTTATTTTTATATCCATAATTTTTTCTAAACTCATCATGAAAAACCCACCGTGAAATCCACAGGGATACATATAAAATGGGCCTAAAAGAACCCACCAGCAAGATGAATCAATCCAGTCTCTTAACTCGACCCAATATTCCTAAAAGAAATACTTTATCTAATGCTTCACTTAGAGAAAGTTCTGACCAATGGAACTTAGCTCTATTCAGCAGAGTCTACAAAAAAGAACCAATAGATAGAGATATTCGTGTGGTAGAAGAAGAACTGAAGAAACTTTGGCCGAAAAAACCATTTCAACTGAAGACGGTGATTCCAACTCACAATACTTTTATCATCAAGTGTCATAACAAGGAAAATTATGATGAGATTCTAAAGCAAGAGCCTTGGTGTGTATTGGGATACTTATTGTTATTGGAGAAGTTTGTCCCTGGCATACCCAATAAAGTACAAATCAAACGTCAAAAGTTCTGGATTCGACTTTATAATCTGGATGTCACCTTTCTCTACCCGAAAATCATCAAAGAGATTGTGGAACCGCTAGGTGTTTATATTGACATGTTACCAAGGAATGGTAATCCCGAAAAAGGGAAAATGGTGAAGGTGCATGTAGCCATGGATATTGCATCTCCATTAGTAAGAGGATTTTGGCAGAAAACTCTTTCTGGTGAAGAAATATGGATTGAGTTCTATTACGAGAAGCAACCAAAACATATATGTCACAAGTGCTACATATTGATCATTAAGAAGTACACTGTAAGTATGTGGAAGAAGACCTTCTAATGGATATGTTTGGTATGATCCCCCTAGAAGATGATTTGAAGGCATATGTTAGCGCATTCAAGTATATTTTTTTCATCAAAGGAAAACATTTTAATTTGGATCATATCTAACATCTGCCTGAAGCTGCAAAGGCACTGATTAGGAGGAATGGAGGGGAGCTTCTGAATTACATCAACTTTGGAGATAAAGAGTTTGGAGAATTTAATATGGGCTTGGGCTCAGCTTCCTCTCATAACAAGAAAAGAGCCAGAACTAGTGGGCTTAAGGAAAATCTGACTTATAATGAACCATCTTTTAGGACTACCCAAAAAAAGTGGGGGACTACCCAGTGATACAAATGTCCACCCTACAATGATAAGGGGTGTCCTAAAATGTGGAAATGACTAACCTAACCTACCCTTAACATATATATATATATTACCACCTCCTCTCATCACCACCACCTATATATATATAACCATCCCATTGAACCGACCACTTTGCATATGTTAGCATTAACAAAACAAAATCAAAATCAAAATCATAACAAACCCATTACTTGTCATTCGTTTTTTGTTGCAAAAATTAATCATAAAATGAGTTGAAAAAAGTTGCGGAAGAGTTCGGTTAGGAATTTTGAAAAATTTGGACTCAACTTTTAATGGAGGTTTTCTAACATCTTTAGTTCGGTTACGCAATTTGTTTTTCCTGAAGCTGCAAAGGCGAAAACCTAAATATTGATTAGGAGGAATGGAGGGGACAAAAAATTCCTTCTGTGTTTTTAGAAACAATTACACTTGTAGGTGAGTTCAACATTCTTCAAATGTTTTGAACTTTGTAAACCAAGAAAATCAATTTGTAAATTGTTCATTTTTAGGAATGTTTTGGCCAATTCAAGCACCATTAACTAAATTTGAAGTATCCATGAGTACCCAAAACATCATACTCTTGTTCTTCCTATTTCCTTCTTCTTCTTATCTCTAAAAAAAAATGTTAAAAACAAAACAATCCAACTTATAAAACACTAATCACTAATCAGTTTTTAACTAATCACTAATCACTAACTAAGAACTAAAGTGGGCAAAAATTATAAAGGGTGACCAAATATTAAGGAAAATCTTTTTTTGGGTAATGCCCAAAAGATGGTTCTTATAATACCACCACCAGTGTTATCCAAAATACCCAATCTAATTTCAATTCCATTTCCAATCCCATTTTCTCCCCCAATTCTGAGGATAACAACTCTGGATTTCGAGGCAATAAGGATCTAATGAATGATAAGCAAATTGTTAATCAAGAAGATTCAACTGCCATTTTGAGGGTGGAGCACACAATTGCTAATCAGAGAGAGCAAAATCCCATTCAATCAACTGAAACTGGAGGTGGTACTGCAAACGATCAGGTTAATACTTCATTAATTTTTTTATAATTACTTCTTTCAATCATTCTCACTTGTTTTGCAATACCCTTACTTTTGATCTGCTCTTTGTTAATTTAAATTTTACTGGTGTAGATTATCAAGTTCACCCCTTCTGTAATAACATTAAAATCAAAATGAAAATCATAAGTTGGAATTGTAATGGCTTTGCTGCTAAGGTTACTAGACAACATCTTTTAGATTTAAATCGTATGCTTAGTCCAGACATAATTTTCCTGTGTGAAACTAGAATTAGGTATTGCTTTGCTTTGGAAAGATGAGTTTAGCTTTGATATAGTTCATCATGATAGAAATATGATTCATGCTCTTGTTACTAGTGATCCCTCCAAACCACAATGGCTTCTTTCATGTGTTTATGGCTCTCCATACCCTATTGAAAGAAGTTCACAATGGGACTTTATTCTTAATCCAAGTAACACTTATGGAAATAGTGTTCCTTGGGCTATGCTGGGGGATTTGAATATTACTCTGCATACAGAAGATAGATTTAACAATGCTGGGTCTTCTTCTTTTTCTACTACCATTGTTAATATCATCCATGATTCTGGTTTGTGTGATTTGGGATTTCATGGTAACCCATACACATGGACCAGTAACAAGCATGGGACAGGGAAAATTAAGTCAAGGCTGGATAGAGCACTCACTAACTCTGAATGGCTCATTCATTTTCCTGATTCTTGTCTTAAACATCTGCCACAACTAGGGTCTGATCACTGTCCAATCATGTTAGATCTTTCTCCAAGAAATTTTTCGAATGTTGGTTAAGAGAAAATAGTTGTAAAGAACAAATTGCTAAGTCTTGGTCCACTAATCATAGAGGTTCTGCTGGCTACAAATTAGAACAAAAGCTTAGTAAAACTAGAAGGGACCTTTCTAGGTGGAACAGAGATACTTTTGGCAATATACATGAAAACATAAACTCTTTGCATACCAAACTGACTAATTTGCAGCAAACAAGTATCAATGGTGGCAATACCAATGAAGTGCAACAAGTTGAGAATGAAATAGAGGAATGGAAGCAAAGGGAGGAAGAATTTTATAGACAGAAGTCGAGAGATAGTTTCTTTCATGAAATAGACCAGAATACTAGAACTTTCCATATGAATGCAAACAAAAGAAGAGCAAGGAACAGAATTGAAGCTTTAAAGAAACAAGATGACTCTTGGTGTAGTGGGAGAGAAAATCTTGAAGAACACCTGACATCTCATTTTGAAGACATCATGAGCACTACTTCTCCTGATGTGAATGAAGACCTTATGAAGCTACTTCCTGAATGTATAACTGAAGCGGACAATGAAGCATTGACCAAGGTACCGGATGAAATGGAAATTTATAAAACTCTCAAATCTATGAAGCCGTGGAAGGCTCCGGGGCCGGATGGATTCCCACCGGGATTTTTCCAAACTCAGTGGAGTACTGTTAAAGAAGATGTGGTCGATATGGTGCAAAGTTTTTTCAGAAGTGGCAGACTATTAAAGAAAATAAATCACACTAATCTTACCTTAATACCCAAGGTCAAATCTCCTCAACAGGCTGGTGATTATAGGCCTATTGCATTATGCAATACCACCTACAAGCTCATCACTAAAATTCTATCTGCAAGAATGAAGCCTCTGCTAGACAAATTCATTTCTCCGATGCAAGCCGCTTATGTCCCTGGTAGACAAATTGGAGACAACATCATGCTAGCACAAGAGATTATGTATTGTATGAAAAGGAAGAAAGGGAAGAAGGGTTATATGGCACTCAAACGAAGGCCTTCGACAGAGTTGAATGGAGTTTTCTGGATAATATCATGAAAAGATTAGGGTTTAACAGCAAGTGGTGCTCTCTAATTATGGAATGCATTAGTACTTCTGAAATTCAAGTACAGCTGAATGGATCACCCTGCAATGCTTTTAAACCTACCAGAGGCATCAGGCAGGGTGATCCAATTTCCCCATATTTATTTCTACTCACCATGGAGGTATTCACAAGGGAACTTGCTTGTGCTGAACAAAGTGGACATATTCAAGGGGTGAAGATATCAAGGAGGGCACCACAGATAACACACTTACTGTTTGCGGACGATTGTTTGCTCTTCACAAAGGCAGACTTTCGTAATGCAGATAATATTCTCAAAATTATTGAGCTATTCAGCAAGTGTTCAGGGCAACAAGTCAATCTCCAAAAGTCTGCAGTTTTCTTCTCAAACAATCTCCATACTAGGCATTGCAGAATTCTTACAAGACAACTCAAGATGAGAAGAATGGCACTGGAGGAGAAATACTTAGGGATTCCTTTATTCCTAAATCGGAAAAAAACCACTTCATTTTCTTCTCTTGTAGGTAACATGAAGTCAAGACTAGCAAGATGGAGAGGAAAATTTTTCAATCAGTCAGGCAGAGCTGTGATGATTAAGACGGTTCTAAATACAATACCGCAACATCAGATGGGTACTTTCAAAATCCCTGAAAGTACAATAAAGGATCTAACTGCAATACAAAGAGATTACTGGTGGGGAAAACAAGAAGGAAGAAATATGTGTCTGATGTCTTATCCAAAACTCTATACTAGTAAAGCTGCAGGAGGTATGGGATTTAGAGATTTGGGATGTTTTAATGATGCATTGTTAGCTAAAGCAGCATGGAGGTTATGTAGTAATCCAAATCAGTTATATGCCAAAGCACTTAAGGAAAGATACTTCCCAGACACAAGCTTTCTTCACTCTTCGCAGAAAAATGATGCAACTTGGGCCTGGAAAAGTCTATTATAGTTCTATCCATTTCATCAGAACACAGTTTCTGGCAGCTTGGTGATGGTTCAAAAATACTGATTTGGCAAGATATTTGGATCATGGGTGAAAATGCTCCGCCTATCCCTGCAGCTTCGGAAGAGATAACAAGTCAGTATACTACAGTTTTTGACCTAATAGATGCAGTAAACAAATGTTGGAGAATTGATATAATCCTTACACTCTTTCATCCTAATGCTGCTGCTAAAATTCTCAACATGAGAATACCTCTTTATGGAGAAGACAAACTTATATGGACTCTCACCAATAACGGTAAATTCTCAGTGAAGTCGGCATATCGAAAACTTGTTCAAATCAAGAAAAACCACCAGGAAATAGTGACTGTGGAAGAAACTAAATTCTGGAATAAGTTTTGGAAGATGAATACTCTACCTAGAGTTAAACATTACATCTGGAAGTGCATCACTGATATTGTCCCCTCCAATGAAAGAACTGCCAGAGCTATGGGTCATGTAGGAGAAGTTTGTAAAGTCTGCAATGGAGAAGTAGAAACCACCAAACATATCCTAATGGAATGCCCTCTCTCTAGGGCCATTTGGTTTACTATATCTGGAGCTAGAAGGTCAATAGAGGTATATGGAGGTAGTATAAAGGAATGGGTGCAATCCTGGTTTGAGGCTGCTGAATATCAGTTAGATGAAGACTGGTGTGTTAGAATGGCTAATGCTGCTTGGGAAATCTGGAAGTCTAGATGCTGTTGTGTCTTTCAGGGAGTAAAACCGAATCCTGTAGAGGTTATTAGGCGGATTGACACCTTAAATTTCATGACAGGAAAGAAGATGGAAAAAGGAAGAACTAACAATTATGCCTCTCTGCCAGACACCATCATAACTTGGAAACCCATGCACGATTTTGATTTCTATATAAATTGTGATGCTTCATTTAAATTACCTATTATTGCATGTGGTATTGGACTAATACTCAGAAATTGTGCAGGTGAGTTCACAACAGCAAGGTGTGGATATGCTGCTGGAACCTTGAGTGCTGAAGAGGCTGAATGTAAGGCTCTCTGGTGGGCAGTTAAGTGGGCTAAAGAGCTGAACATTCAGAATCTGTGCTTCATAATGGATGCGCAGAAGGTGGTTAATGGAGTAAACGAAAATCTTAATAGTATTTGCTGGCAGAACCATCCTGATCCGGTGCTATCAGACATCAAAGAAGTTTTTCGTTCCTTTCCTTCCTGGTCTTTACAATTTGTTAAAAGAAACTTAAATAAGCCGGCAGATAAATTAGCCAGGCATGCTAGGTTAGTTAAGATGTCAAAAGTGTGGTCTGCTACTCCTCCAAACTTCATTATAAGGAGTTTAGAGGCAGATAAACACAATGTTTTCTCCCAGTAATTAATGAATTATTCATTTGCATAAAAAAAAACATATAAAATGAGCCCCTATAAATCCCTCGGTGATGGGTCTCAAGAACATTTTCCACCGGGAAAATGGGGAAAAGCACGGTGAGCGTAGAACTGGTCTTCTCCCTGAAGTAATTTTTACGGGGAACAAGGAGTCTGGGGGCAGCAATAGTTCGATGTAAAAGAAAAAAACATGGTGCAAGTCCATTTGACTGGTGGACAACATTCATCCACCACTGTCAATTATACCAGCATGTCAAAATCAAAATTACATGGACCCATTTCATACCCTAACCCTATCAACCATTGTTCCTACTTTAATAAATACCACCCCACGTGTCATCAGCCACCCTTGGTATATCCTCTGATAAGAAAAGTCGATATCACAGCCCTAAAACTCTGTTTTGTCGTATGCGAGTGATTAGTTATGTCAAAATCCTAGTTGTAATCTATGTGGGGCTCATCTAATTTTGTCTAGATCTTTTAATAATACATATATGCGTCTGTATTTTTTTTTTTTTTTTTTTTTGAAGCATGAAATTTATTAGATTAAACTGAGATTACACGAGGGTATGTAATACCCACAGAGTCTGCTATTACAAAAGAACGGATAGGTTGCGGAATTGTATGTTCCCATACTGTTGTCGTGAGTCTCCCTACGGAGCAATCACCCGCCGCTCGGTTTGCTAAGCCATCTACTGCTTGATTTGCTTCTCTGTAGACGTGGCTAACGGTATATTGCTGGATTTGGGTGAGCCTTTGCTTGATCTCTGCAACCAGGTCAGATATATAAATCTCATTAAATTTTCCGAATTCGTTTCAAATTGGACTTTTGACCATCCTCGTTCCGTCGCCGTTTTAGATGCTATGTGCATGGCCCAGGTCTCCGCTGCAAGTCCTGTAGTGATTCTTAGTGGTTGTGCTATTGCTAGGATAGTGTTGGATTCCTCATTTCTACAAATAATACCCGCTCCCGCTATTCCGGGGTTTCCTCTTGCTGCGCCGTCCGTGTTGATTTTGATCCAATCTGATTGAGGCTTGAGCCAACCTACATAGATGGTTGAAATTGTAACTGTTCTTTGTGTTGGGTTTGGATATGGTTGCATCCCAGGGAGCACCGGTGGGAGGTGTGTCTGGGCCCAATAATATTCTTGTTGGAGCTTGATGGCCATTTGCATGACATTTATTGGGTTTTGTTGTTGTTGGCGATACATCACACCGTTCCTGGTTAACCATAAGGACCAAAAAAGGAAGCAGAAGGTTGTGGTTATCGGTGCAGGTACTTTTGTTTGAAGAAGTTCGGATATGGTTGTTTGATGAGGTAGTGAAATATGTATGCCTTGCGAGGCAACATGAAGGTTTCTGAGGTGGTTTAGTAAGAGGTTCCAAGAATCTATAGATGTCTGAAAATGTAGCATAATGTGACTAGATGTTTCGGGATTAGAACTGCATTGAGGGCATATGTTGGAGTTGGTGAGATGGATGCGATGAAGAATGTTGAAGGTTGGTAAACCCTCATTAGTTGCTTTCCACAAGAAAAGCTGTACTTTTGGGGGACATGGGAGTGTCCAAAGGAAGTTGGATGGTGGAAGTGGGTTTTGGTGAGTTTGCGCAGAAGCGCTAATGAGGCAGTTGTATCCTGAAGCAGTAGTATATTGCCCGCTTTTTGTAAAAGGCCATATGATCCTATCGGGGTTGATTTCTTTGTGGGATATGGATGTTGATGATTCGTTGAATTATGGGGTGGGGTAGTAGTCTTAATCTTTCATGATTCCAATTCCTGGTTGATGGGTCGATGATGTCTGCTACGAATTGTATTGGATAACAAGAAGTTGGGTTAATGGTATTTTCAGAGAATATGCGTCTGTATTTTATTTTATTTTTTGAAGCATGATATTTATTAGAAAACTAAATAGCTATTACACTTGGGTAAGATATACCCGAAAAGTCAACAGTTACAATTGGATTGACAAGTCTATATTCTTCGGTAATAAGATAGTGAAGAGATTGATCAGCCTTCTTCGGATTAGGATTGCGTCGGGGAGAAATATTTGAATTGGTGAGGTTGTCGAGGGACAGTGAGCCTTCGACGAATGCTTTCCACAAGAAAAGATGTACTTTTGACGGGCACCGTTGTGCCCAAAGAAACTTGGTTGTTGGTGGATGATTTCGAAGCAATTCCGAGATGCTAGTCAGGCTCTTGTAACCAGATGCTGAGGAGACTTGCCAGTACATTACCCGTCCATCTTCTAGTATTTCTGCTTGATCCATAACTATACTTTTGACTTGTGTCTTTATCTTGAGGAGTACTAACATAAACTGAAGGAAGGTGCGGAAGTAAAATAGAGGTCTGAAATAACTATTTAGACCAGGCCTAAGAGCTATTAAAATACCTATTAGACTTGCGCTTTATAGATATAGCACTTACAGAAAATGTTACAATAGAAGGTTCCCACCAGGTATGCACGAAACAGAACTACAGTACCTATTAGAGCCGATTTTTAAAGAAAATTAGAAATATAAAAAGAGTTGCACTAAGATTAGGACTCGGACTCGATTGCAGCTAAGGAAAAAACTAAGACACAATATAACTAATACGACAGAAAGGTCCTATAGAATGAACAAATTAAAAATTGAATCCACCGACCCATAAGCTGGCCATGAGATTAGACGACAATTAGAGCTAAATTGTGACAAATAAGGATCATGTTCTGAAATTGAAGGTGATTCAACTTGATGCTCCTGATGTTGAGAAAAAATGACCTTAGGTATAAAAGCTTATAGTCTAACCCATATACTTCATTGGCATCTTCATATAAATTACTTTTCAATCCACCACAAAGATGTAACTCATTGATTAAAATTCCCAAAGAAGAAGCATGATGCAGACCCCTCATTAACTCTTGATTATTGTCTAGGTACTTCAACCCTTTGCTGTAACAACCAACCATACCAGATACAACAGGACACGTCTAAAAGGATCACAGATCGACCACTGCGAGACCTCTAAATGAAAAAATAAGGTAATTATAAAATAAAAGCCTTACAAGGATCAACTTCAGATTTAAAGAGAGGTTGATGGACACAAAAACGGCAGATACATGCCTAAACCACAATAGACATACTGATAATGAAAACACATAGGAGGGGGAGGTAACTAGCAAATCACCCTCAAAAACAGAAACATGGTTGGATAAAAAGGGTTGAGAGATAACCAAATTGATAAGGTTATGATTTTGGGTATGAAATAATCATCTTCAAAGAAAGAGGAATTAACATGATTGAAGGGTTACAAACAACAAGGGTTTTGAAAGCATAAAGGTATTCAGCTGAGAAATAAGGGCAAAACCATTGTTGTAATAGAATCTGAGTCTTCAAGAAATAAGACCCAAAGTCACCGAAAACTCAATTGATATGAACAAGATAATGAAAATTACTTTTTCTATCAGATCTTAAAGAACGGATGTCGAAGAAGAAAGGAACGATTCAAAATCGCATAGACCCAATAATATCATCACCATCAAGATCTAAGTAAGGTGGTCACCAACATCAGAAACCCAAAAATTCGAGGTTGAATCAGAACTATTATAGTTACGAAAATATGAAAAAACATGATCACATCACAGACATAGCATCTAATGACGTCTATGGCTTCACTAGGGCCGGTGGAATTGAAGATTAGCCAAGCATATAGAAATAAAACATGGTGGAAAATAGGTTTAGGGTTCTAAAGAGGGGAAAATCAAATCAACAGATGAAACTAATACTAAAAGATTAAAAACTATATGCTAATGAAGGATTGTTACTCAGATCTAGTCCATAATGGACTAAATCTGAGAAAGAAGCCGCCGCCGAAGAAGTTTTTCTTGAATTTCTCTTGGGCTTTTTCTCTGGTTTTTGGAGAGGAAAGAGAAAAAAGTAGTGCCAGTTGTTGGTTGGGAAGTATTATCGCGAGAATTTTCGTCTGTATTTGATTACGAGGAAGGAGATGGAGAAAATTCAGAGAATCCGGTCGTCCGTAGGAATTCCGCCCCATTCCGGCTCGCCCCAATCCAGCGATCCAACTTGGTCCCAGTTCCAATCCCAGTCCCAGTCCTGTTCTAGGATGGTTTTGGGGCGTGCGTGATTAAGACCGTTCCGTTCCTGTCTATGTATAGGGGGAACCAAAGTCCAAATTTTGAGATATATAACTACAACGCGAGTTTTTATATGCTAAGTTTATTTACTCGCTAGCACTTGAAGAGACGAAGATCTTCGGAATTAATTTGCAAGAAGTGAAGACGGACTTAAAAAACAAACAAAATATTATACTTTTGAGGAAACTATATCAATGCCACTAGGAAGATATACCAGCCCCTATCAGCAAAATGCGAAGGACATCCTAGGGAATATCAGTACTGAAAGGTACTAAAGTGGCAGCATTGCATTTTTAGTCCTTGACGAACAATACCAGTTTCATTTTTGGTGCAAGTTATCTCATTGCATCATGAAAATTGCTAGCCTATCCTTCCACTATATTGCAGACACGAGAACAAACTATATTCATTGTGTTACATATATCATTTTAGAATTTGAAATATTACCTGTAAATAAACCTTCATAACAACATTCAATTGGTGCAAATCTATTCCAGCCTGCTTTCCAGCTGAAACTGCAGAAGCTAATGAAGAAAGTGTAACCATCCCATCACCGACTTTTGATGATATCCTTTCATCTCTTAATGATACTGCACCGAATCATATAAAGTAATGAGGGTTAGACGTACCGACTCATATAAAACATGTGAAAAGGGACATATATATTATGAAAAAAAATTATTATTATTTTTTTCCCAACAGTAATGACACCAAAGTATAGGTATAAATTGAACATGGGATCAACTAAAATGTAATTCTAGCGCCCATCATAAATAAAAGAGTTGGAAATTCACCTTGGTCATAGGTGTTGGTATATACCATATAATGTGTATGTGTATCATAGTAACAACCAATTTTCACGTCAACTTTAATGGCAACAAGAACTTTTCCTGGCCAATTGACTATCTTATCGAGCGCAACACTACTCATTTTTTTTTAAGATAGGACAAAGACGTCGCAAAATCTCTAGAATCTAGATGTACCAAGAGATAATCACACCTTGTTAAATTCCCAAGTAACCCATGCAAATGGATATCATGTGGAACATCAAAATGATGAGAATGTAATTGATTGCATCTTTTATGGTCTCTAATATATTTGGAAGGAAATATATTTTAGAGAAACTAGTGAGTCAATCTAGTGCAATGTAATTCACTATAATATTTGGATTATTGAACCATATTGACTCTGACGATGAAATGTTGGAAACTGACTCATACAGGATTTGGGCATAACCATAAAGAAACTTTGGTTGTGACATGATGATTGTTTTGAAAGAACTCATACAAATATCACTTTATTTGAGTGAACGAAAATGGAAAAAAGATCGACAGAATGCAAAGTGACGACATATCTCTCAATAAGTGTTTTCTAAATTACTAGATGCACAACCCCCCTTCCCATTATGTTTTTAGGTAAGAAAGCATATCACTCATTTTTACAAAGTATTCAGTAAAATAGGATCGAGACCATCCTAAGATGCAAATGGTAAAAATTCCATATTACAAAGAAAACAAGGTGAACTTTATAAAAATATTCATGCAGATTGTGGACCATTAAAGTGACTGATGGATCTGGTGAATGTTTTGACATTTTGGACTAGTTATAATTCCCAAGTAAGTATGGGTACTGTCAGTTTTACGGATGGGAATCCTAGACGTAACTCTTCCTGGAATATCACTTTCAAATTAAACTTTGTTACGACTGAGAAACCAAACCGTAAACCAAATTACGGCCAGGATATCTCACCGATAATATGGGACATGTCAGTTTTACGGCTGGTAATCCTAGCCGTTAATAACAGACAGCTGAAAATCCTAGCCATAATAAAATATGATACATTAAGAATCAAAACACTAGTATCCATTCATTCAAAGTTAAGTCTGCATAATGAAAAGTAAGTTTGAAAATTAAATCACCCAAATCCATAACCTAAAACAGGCTAAAAGTATGACTTAAACAAGTACATAACCTACAATCATCCAGTACGAACAACAATCGAAGGAACTTCCTCAAAAGATGATGAAAAACTGTTGGGAGTTTAGGAAAGACTGATCCAATCATCCCCGTCGTTAGTATATAGATCATCCATGGATGGATTATGTAACTCATGAAGCCTCCTAATCAGTGTTCTTTGTTCGTCGCAATCACAATATAGAACCTCCTCAATGTTACGGATCAGTCCCATGTCAATCCACTTAGCTCTCTTGACCTATTTTCACATCATTCAATTAATAGTGGTACATAATTTGTGCAACATATACAAAAAATAAAAGAATACATCATGTACTTAGCCTACATACCATCATCGTAGCAATATCACACATTGATAGTTCCTGGGGTTCTTTCTCCTTTTCAGAGTTCCTCCTAAAAATTATGAAAAACATATCAGAAGATACGACCAATTCACAAGGACTGATACAATTACGGTTTGGAAATAACATATAACCCATCCGTAAACAGCGTTTCGGCTTAGAAATATGCGGACGACCTAACCGTAAACAAAATATCGTCTTAGAAATATGCGGACCACCTCTCCGTAAACAAAATATCGGTTGGAAAATAAAAAAAAAACGGCTCGGAAATTTAATTTACGGTTAGAAACTCCCAGCCGAAAGACTTATCACTCAATTTTTCTATGCAAACACATGACAACTTACGGCTGGGAAATACTCATCCGTAAATGTATTTAACGGTTGGGTTATCAAATTTGCCCAACCGCTTTGCACATTAACGGCTGGGAGTTCTTGACGTCCTAACCGTTATATACAATTACGGCCAGGACGATATGAGTTCCCAGCCGTAAGTGCTTCCGAAAACCTTTTATGGAAACCCTAAAACCATCAATCAAACTTAGTTTTTCAATCTAATAGTAAAATATATGGTGGGTTTTTCGATTCTTACCTAGTAGGATTCATTTGTGGAGGATTCACAGGTGTTTGAACAGATTTTTTCACCCTATCTCCATTAAAAGGAACATCAATAACTTGCCCTGTTTAAGAATCATGGTTCAATCGGTCGGATCTTGATCTTGCTGACATCTGGAGCTTCTTCAGGAATCAGTGGATAAGAAAGGGAGATATTGAGAGGTTTTGGAGAGTGTTTTTGAGAGATTTTGGAGAGTGTTTTTGAGAAGAAGGGAAGAGAAAATGAAAATGAAAAGGTTTTGATTTTTGTTGGAATTAGGAATAGGTTTTAATTATATAAGATTTGTTTTTAAAATTGATTTATTAGGAAAGGGTAAATCTGACTTTTTAATCACTTGAGACCTCTCCAAATCATTTCTTGGCTACACAAAGCAATTTAGCCCCCAAAAAGTCAAACTCAAGCGTCCCCAATAATAGAATTCTATAAAAATCGTCTGAGAATAAAATCTTTCGTATCAAACACTGTTACAGACTCTCCCTCACCCCTATGCTCTTTTATTTTTTTTAAATTTTTGCACGGTACATTTTTTTTTAATAAGTGGATAGATCTTTTTTCCAAGCCTCCCCACCCCTGAAAATCTTTAATCCTAGTTCCGCCACGGCCAATTTCCACCTACGGATGAAACATGAAAGCCATCCGACCACTTAAAAAAAGTCTGGTTCTGGTAGCCAGTGCTGGTTCAAACTAGGGGTGGGACTTGGGTTGGTTGGGCATGTTAGAAGGCTTGGACGAGGCAGACCCGAGCTAGGAATTCTTTGCCCAGATTGCCCATCAAACCCGTGGAACTCATTGAGGTGTTTCCCAAGTCTGCCCAAGTTATGTTCCTCGGGTTTGACCAAGTTCCACTAGACATACAAGTTTGTTAATGTGATAATAATAAATTTAGTAATAATAAGATTTAATTGCTCCATTTATTTTAAATTTCTAAATAACTAAAGATTATTTACAATAATATAAACTCTTTTCATATCAAATGATTAATGAGATATATATATAATTTATATTTTCATTAATAGATTTGAAGAGAATATCTAAAATTTCTCTAAATATATGATATACTAATTATAAAAAATGTCTTATATATAGTTCTTCGGGTTGGGCGGGTTGTTTGGGTTAAAAATATTTGTGCCCATGCTTGCCTAAATTTAACTCGGGTTCATAAAATTTATGCCCAAAATTTTGAAATATGTTGCCCATGTCCGCCCAACATTCGGGTTGAGCATGGATTGGGTGGGTTGACCCAACCCAAGTCCCGCCCCTAGTTCAAACTAGACGTGCCGTTTGTGGTTTCATCTACCTCTCTTCCGTGTAAAAGAAAACAACATGGTGCAAGTCCATTTGACCGGTGGGCAGAATTCATCCACCCCTCAGTGTCCTACACCAAAATGTCAAAATCAAAAATTACGTGGATCCATTTCATCCCCTAACCCTACCAACCTTTGTTCTTGGCCGTCGATCAAAATCCCATTTCATCTTGGTAACGGATTTGTAGGTCCTTCAATAAATACCACCCCACGTGTCCTCAAATAAATCCTCTCCGATTTATAGGAAAAGTCGATATCACAACCCTTAAACTCTGTTCTATTAGTATTATTATTTGACCATTGTTTTATTTCTTCCGATCTTCCTCTGTTCTTCAGATCATCAAAAAGAATATGGATTTCGAATTTAGAAGAAGCCCCAGATCTCTAATCGCGATTCTCTTTCTATCCCTCTATTTAATTACACCGTCAAATGGAGAAGATTATGGTATTGGCGAAGAAGAATATGAAGGACCTGGTGAAGAAGTAACTGGTGATGATAAACCTTCAGCTTATGAGATTCTTGAATATTATGATTTCCCAATTGGATTACTACCAAAAGGGGTAACTGGATACACATTAGATGAAAAAACTGGTAGATTCTCTGCATCAATGAAGAAAACATGTAGTTTTTCGCTTGAAGGTTCTTATCAATTGAGATATCAATCAACTATACGAGGTGTTATATCTAAGGATAAACTTACAAATCTTGAAGGTGTAAGTGTGAAGATATTGTTGTTTTGGGTTAATATCATTGAGGTCCTTAGAAAAGGTGATGAACTTGAGTTCTCAGTTGGGATTGCTTCTGCTAATTTTGCTTTGGATAATTTTGAAATACAACCTCAATGTGGATGTGGATTGAATTGTGGTGAATCTGTTTCTAATGATGGTGATCAGAGATCAGAGATTAAACAAGTAAGGATGAGTTTGAGAAGTCCTTCTGTTGTTGCTTCTTCTTAGGCTTCTTCTTTTTTTCAGTTTGTTAGTATCTCTTATGTGTTTGATGAAATAACTGAAAGACATGTCTTTAGTATTTTTCAATGAAATATAAGTTTCTGGGTATTTTTTGTTTTTGTTTTTAGGATCAAACTTGAGCATGTTTATCATGTTTTTGTTTTGGGTTTGTTTTTTTATCTGATTTATTTGTTTCTAGGGCTCCTGAATCAGTATATGTAGAGTCAGTTTAGTGCTGCAGAAGTGATAAATTTGGGTGATTGTGAATACATCTGTTTAAAATATAAACTAGATTAAGGAATGCGAATTGAGAAGTAGAGAATATGTAACTACACATTGTAGGCTTTACACATTGTTAGAAGAACAGTAGTCTGTAGGGCTCTAGTAATGTTTATATGATTATCCCACAATCTTATGTACTCCATTGCCATTGTCTCTTGATGTAACTCCATCTAGCATATTTTGGTTTGCTTTTGTTGGATACACAAGTTAATGAAAACTTATGCTCACTTTAGTCTGCATTAGCAGACAGATAGAATAGTCTAGATCTGTTCATTTTAACTTTTAGACATTGTAAGAGATCTGGCAAAACAATCATTCTGCAGAGTTACCTCTCTGCCATGTATTGCTGAAACAACACAAGACTTACTGTGAATAGAAGAACTGATAAGTGATATCTTTATGATTCAATCTTTCAATCAGTGAAGAGGCTGATATTGTTTTAGGTTGTCCAAAGCTACTCATAGAAGTTTGGATTTGTTTAGCTACTCATCTGTTGTTTCCTGCTTTAAGAGACTTGCTCTTTCTGATGAATCTCTTGTGGATGCTGACTTCATATGTTCTGCACATCTAGTTACTAAGTGCAATCAACATATAAATTTTGTTCCATGGATTATTAGAATATCCAAGATGTTGGTGTTCTGTAATTACCCGATTGGGTGATAATGTCGATGAGGGTATGTTTTGCCTACTTAGATTTGGTTTCATGTGAAATGGCTCCTGAGATGAGCTATAAGTCAAAACAGTGTGTGTTTTTTGGTCTCTATTTAAACACAGATATGTGAACCTAACCATGAGCGCAGCCTATTTTCGGAAACGGCTTATCCTATGATGATGTATGGCCGGCATTCAACACTCAAAAATATTGATGACCACTACAGGAACTGCCTACTGCCTAGTGTTCTGATGCATACCATGCCTTCATGACATTGTAGGATATCTGAAAGAAATGATCATTCTGCAGAGTAACCTCTGCCATGTTTGCTGAAACAACACAAGACTCCTACAAATAGAAGAACTGGTATCTTTATTATTTAATCTGTCAATCAGTGAAGAGGCAGAATAAGTTAATACTGTTCTAGGTTGTCCGAAGCTACTCATAGAAGTTTGGATTTGTTTAGCTTACATCTCTGTTTTCTGCTTTAAGAGACTTGCCGTTTCTGATGAATCTCTTCTGGGTGCTGGCCTTCATATGTTCTGTGCATCTAGTTACTAAATGTAATCGACATATAAAAATTCCTTTAGTCGATTGTTTCAATATCCAAGATATTTAGTATTTCAAAACAAAATATAGAACAATTATAAACACTAACAGTTCTAAAACAATTATAAACACTAACAGTTATAAACACTAACAGTTATAAACACTAACAGTTCCTTTGACTTCTGGGGAAATGGCGATGTTGGATCTCAGGATTTTTCGTGGTACTGCAACGACAAATGGGAACGGTGATGGCTGAGCTAAGTGGTGATGCATTACATATCCTTTCTTACTTCTTAAGCAATAAATTCTTGTTGACCATCTCCATTAATTCAACAATCAACTTTGTTAATTCATTAGTACCTTTAGCACTATCCGCATCTATAAAATCAGATACTAAATCAGTAACCAACCATCCTTAACCTACATCTGACATCTCCATACCTCTCCCTCATTTTCTCAAGATCTAGTTTAACACAACACCACATTATATGGCTTCGATCAAGTTGTATGGAATTCCTCTTTCAGGTGCCACCGGACCTGTGATGATTTGCCTCGCGGAGAAAGGAGTTCAGTATGAACTTGTTCCTGTTCAACTCGCCAAAGGAGAGCACAAATCTCCTTCTTTTCTATCGAAAAACGTAATCTACATACTTCGTTTTGCATTTGAGAGTTATCATTTTGTAAATTTTCGTCATTTGATATTTTGTGTGTTATTTACCTGTGTTGACAGCCATTCGGTGTGATCCCGGCACTGGAAGATGGTCCAATCACACTTTTCGGTAAGTTTGATACTTTGATTGTTCGGGTGCTTGCTTCTGTTAATCAATGAATTCGGCTATGTTAATTAAAAGTTGGTGGCATTTGTTTGATCCATAATTTGATCAGAATCCAGAGCTATTACTAGGTACGTAGCCCATAAGTATGAGGGTACAGGCACGGATTTGTTGAGACATGACAATATCGAAGAAGCAGCAATGGTTGGAGTATGGATTGAAGTGGAATCGCAACAATTTAACCCTCCGGCTGTAAAGATCATCTACCAAAATTTCGTAGCGCCTCTAAGAGGCGAAACTCTAAATCAACCAAGAAATTAGATCAAGTCTTTGATGTGTATGAGACTAGACTTAGCAACTCAAAATACCTGGCTTGTGATTCTTTCACCCTTGCGGATCTTCACCACATTCCATACATTTACTATCTTATGAGGACTCCATGGGCTGATCTGGTTACTTCTAGGCCTCATGTTAAGGCGTGGTGGGATGACATATCAGCTAGGCCATCTGTTGTTGAGGCTGCTAAAGGGATTGATGCATTTGTGCATTTCACTACAGCCAAGTAGGATGTATTATTTGTTTCCTTTCTGTTGTTTTGTGCCTTGTGCGCTGTCTATGAACGATTAATAAATAACTATGGGTTGCTTTGGGTTTTACCCTCAGGCAAACGATAGACATATATTGAAGAAGCTTACAGGAAGCAAGCACGCTATAACGAACCAAACAAGAGAAAGAACACTGACAGACTCGATATTAAACACTATCTTGACATGAACTTTCATCAAAAACTAACAACATTTATTGATGAAGGATCTAAACTGAATATTTGCAATAGTAAATAAGGCCCATAAAGAAAAGTTTCTCTAACACCACTCAAGGCTCTTTTGCTCTCAAACTTGATATGAGCAAGGCCTATGATAAAGTAGATTGGGATTTTCTAATCCAAGCTTTAATTAATATAGGAATCACTGATAGAGCCCATGCCCTTAATATGAGTTGTGTTAAAACCACTTCATTTTCAGTTTTGATAAACGTACAACCTGAAGGTTTCTTTACAGGGGAACGCGGAATAAGACAAGGGTGTCATTGTCCCCTTACTTGTTTACCATTTGTGCTCATACTTTGTCAGGCATTATCCAGAAAATGGAAGATGAAGGATTGATTCTAATTCAGTCAGTCTTAGCCTTAATCCCAAATATTTTTCTTAACAAACTCACTTTCCTGGAGATTCCTCCAAGATCAAGACTCTCTGTGGGCACAACTAATGCGTGCCAAATATCTTAGAAATACTTCCTTTTGGGAAGCAAAGAAGCCGAGTGTCAGTTCTACTACTTGGAATGCGATGTTAGAGAGTAGAGATAATCTCAAGAAGGGGTGTTTATGGCTAGTTGGTAATGGTAATAGAATATACATTTTCTCAGACCCTTGGTACACTCGACTCAGTTGAAACTTAGGTATAGAAGAGAAGAAGAAGAGTTTAGGGTTAGAGAGAAAACTGGTTTCTTATTAATTGATTGATAATTTGATTACAATATACTCGTGTGTTATATATACACACTCAGGTGACTTCTTTACAAAGTAATATGGGATACACGCATCGTGTGTTACAAGGTTACCTAAAATACAATCTTATATACGTAACTATCACGTTACGTCAATACTCTCCCCGCAAGTTTAACGGGTCATCATGAACCGTTAGCTTGGACCGCAATAAAGCAAAACGATCCTTAGAAGTGGTTTGGTAAAAATATTCTAATCTGATCCTTCAAGAAATGAAACTAACATCTAGTTGTTTCAAAGCAACCTGATCACGAACAAAGTGGTAGTCAATTTCGATATGTTTGGTGCGAGCATGAAAATTGGATTGATCGTAAGATAGGTAGCACCAAGATTATCACACCACGCAACAGGTGGAGACAAAGTAGGAACTTGCAACTCGAAAGAAGAGAGCTAATCCACATAATCTCAGCTAGTGAGCAATTGCAAGACCCCGATATTCAGCTTCAAAGCTAGAACGAGATACGGTTTTCTGCTTCCGAGCACTCCAAGAAATAATGTTATCACCTAAATAAACACAATAGCCACTTGTAGACTTTTGATCATCCAAAGAGCCTACCAATCGGAATCAAGATAGGCACAAAAAGATAATTGTAGAGCATTAGTCAAGTTTGTGTGATACTAAACGTAGAGGTTTGCTTAAGATATCTTAAGATATGTTTAACTAACATCCAGTTGAAATTCCGTTGGAGCATGCATAAACTGACAGACTTTGTTGACAGTGAACAAACTGGACGGTGAAGGTAAGATATTGTAAAGCACCGGTAATACTTCTGATATCCAGGATCACGTAAGAGAGGACTCCCGATCGATGATATATCGCCAGTAGTACTTAATGGAGTTTGAATGGGCTTAACACCATCCATTTTAGCACTAATAAGAAGATCATGAGCATACCGTTTTTGTGTAAGAAACATACTGCATTTAAGTGCGAGTAGCCTCAATCCCAAGAAAGTAAGATAATTCACCAAGGTCCTTGATAGCAAATTCCTTATGAAGAGACATGCTAATAAACTCCAACGTGGTATTATTAGAACCTACCAAAATAATATCGTCGACATAAACAAGTAAGTAGACGACGCCTGTGCATCACGTCGAATAAATAATGAAGAATCACACTTAGAAGTAACAAAGCCGAGTTGAAGCAAGAAAGTACTTAGCGGGTGATACCATGCCCGTGGTGCCTGCTTTAAACCGTAAAGAGACTTCTGAAGTTTACGTACGTGGTTAGGAAAAATTAGGATCAATATATCCTGCATTGCTTCATGTAAACCTCTTCTTCAAGATTGCCATGCAAAAATGCATTCTAACATCAAGTTGATTAATATTCCAATTATGGGACAATGCTAAAGTAAGAATAATCCGAATAGTGCATGGTTTAACCACTGGCTGTATGTCTCACTAAAATCCACACCTTCTCGTTGATTGTATCCCTTAGCAACCAAACGAGCTTTGTAACGTGACAATCTTCCCATTAGCATCTCTTTTAACCCGATACACCCATTTACAACCAACTAGATTCATAGAAGGATCAAAAGGAACGAAGTCCACGTACCATTTTGGAGAAGAGCATTATACTCATCATCGATGCTTGACGCCAATTTGGATCCGCCCGTGCTTGAGAAAAGCAAAGTTGGTTCAATAGTGGAATCACAAATAAGAGAATATTTGGAATTCTACTTGAAAATCCCATCTTTGGCGCGAGTGACCATAGGATGAATGATGGAGCATCGTGGAGATGAGAGTCCCCAGATGTTCGTAATGAGGAAGACGTAAACGCTGACCACAGAGCGGACAACACAGTGGAGAAGCCGACGCCAGTAGGTGACGAGGCGACGACGCCGCAGCTGATGAGGTAGACGGTGTAGTGGACGTGCAGCCGGAGAGGACGATGTAGCCGATCGTGGAGCCGGAGATGACGATGTAGTAAGGACGGGACATGCCGGATCGGACGAAGCATTGGCCGAACGGTAAGAAGGTAGCTCTATAGGTGCTATATTCACGAACTGTGGTTGAACAGAATCGACACAAAGAGGAATCATAGTCATGGGAGAAGATATTACCTCATCGCAGAAGACGATGCCGGTGCAGGATGATGCTTCCGCCAAGAAAAGGGAAGGTGGTTTCATCAAAGACGACATGCCGACTCAACATAGATACGACCAGAGGAATGTGAAGACATTTGTAGCCCTTATTTTGGAGACTATAGCCAATAAAAACACAAGGAGAAGAGGAAGGATCCATCTTATGAGAACGATAAGGGCTAAGATGAGGAAAACAAAGACAGCCAAACACCCAAGAGATGTGTAATCAAGTCAGAGCCAAATAGTAATTCAAATGGAGATGATTTATAAAGAGCAAGAGGATGGGACTCGATTCATGAGATAACATGCAGAAAAAATGCATCATACCAATAAGAGGATGGTATAGAAGCCATAGATAAGAGAGTTTGACCGGTTTCTCTAATATGGCGATGTCTACGCTCAACTAAGCCATTCTCTGTTTCGACGATGAGGGCAAGAAAAACGATGGAAGATACCATGTTGTTGAAGATAAGGAGTTAACTTGCGATATTCAAGTGCATTATCCGACCGAAAAATCTTGATTTTTCGACCAAACAAATTTTCAACATGTTTTTGAAAGACAAGAAAATAATAGACATCAGATTTATGAGTGATAGGAAACATCCATAAAGCGAGAAAAGGCATCGATAAAAATTATGTAATAACGATAACCTTCATTAGAAATAATATGAGATGGTCCCCAAACATCCGAAACAATCAAATCAAGAGGATTTAAATAAATAGTAGTACTAGAAGAAAAGGGTAGCTTATGACTACGATGTTCATGACAAGAGGAACAAAACTAATAGTTTTACTAGAAACAGAAGAGAAAATTTAGATATAACATGACGCATGTCTCGCATCATGGGATGTCCTAATCTAGAGTGCCATTCTTGAATACTAGCACGTTCACCAACCAGACTTTATGAGAAGTAACTCGAACTAGACGCCGAATCAAGAACATAGAGACCACCAACCCTATCGCACGCGCAAAAGCACCTTCCCCGTGCATCGATCCTTCACAAGACAAAAATTAGGATGAAACTCAAATAATACATCATTATCAGTAGTGAGACGAGAAACTGATAATAGATTGTGAGAGATTTGAGGAGCAAATAGAGTGTTTTTAAGGTACAACTTACGAGTAGTAGGTGTACCTAAGATGGAGGTACCAAGATGAGAAATAGGAATAGAGGAACCATTACCCATCCTAATTTGATCAGACCTGTGTACTCCGAATAGGGATGTAGCTTAGATAGATCGTGTGTAATGTGATCCGTAGCGCCGATCAGGTACCAAGGGCAGAGATAGAACCGTGAGCATCAGCGATGTAAGCTCGAGGTGTAGATCGTTGAGGATGCCGTGGATGAGATGATGCACCGATTGTTTACGAGCAGGTGTTGAGGACGCCAATTTCTATCAAAACGTTTCAGACATAGGGGCTAAGTGGCCGACTTGTCGCACATCCGACACTCACGATTTGGACGAGACATAGAGACACAACAGTGTAGGTAGAAGTCCAGCATAGTGGAGACTCGAAGACGCAGAAGAATAAAGTTGAGATTGCAGGGCTTTGATCTGTTTCAATGCGCAGCTCAAACGTGAGCAGTGTAGGTGAAGAAATCCTCAAGCTTCATCGATCCCATCGAGGTAGTAAGGAGGTCACAATGGCATCGTATGAGTCCAAACCAGCAAGTAAACAATGTCGAAGTTCAGAGGTGGTGACGATAAGATCACCAGCAGCCTGTGCTATCAACGATATTCCTAGCACGATCTATGTAGGCTCTCATAGAAAGAGATCCCTTTTTCAAGGCACGTAACTCACACTGAAGATGATGTATATGTGCATCAGATTTGGAAGCAAAAAGAGAGTCTAGGGATAACCAAACCTCATGAGATGTCGTGAGACGATGCACACAACGTAGAACAGCAGGAGTAAGGGATGAGAAAATCCAGCCAAGAAGAATTTTGTCCTGTTTTATCCAAGCAGCATACTCAGGATTAGGAGTTGGAGGACTATTTGAGCCTTGGGTTCGTGGTCTGGGAGAGTGGCAGATGGACATGGGTGTGTGCCATCAACAAAACCAAAGCAAGATCATATCCTTGAAGGTAGGGTAAAACCGAGCTTTCCAAAGAGAATGATTTGTTTCATCAAGCTTATAAAGTGATAATATGATGGGGTTGTGAAAAGTGTGAAGATGTCATCATAGATTGAGCGTAAGAGATAACGGTTGAAATAGTTGAAACAAAGAGAGGCAGGAAGACATGAGAATCGCGAATAAGGATGATACCAAGTTGAAACTTAGGTATAGAAGAGAAGAAGAAGAGTTTAGGGTTAGAGAGAAAACCGGTTTCTTATTAATTGATTGATAATTTGATTACAATATACTCGTGTTATATATATACACACTTATGACTTCTTTACAAAGTAATACATGGGATACACGTACCGTGTGTTACAAGGTTACCTAAAATACAATCTTATATACGTAACTATCACGTTACGTCAATAGAACTCGGAGCCATTTCCAAGAGATAATGACAGCTCCCAACCATCCACCCATCTCCACAATTCCATCTCTCTCTCTTGCCTCATCTTCTCGTCCAGTCACACGATCTTCTCGTGGCATTTTCAAACTAGAAGAATCAATGTTCAAAGAAGTATATCAAGTCTACCAAAGTCTCACCTTTATGCCCTTAGGGATCCAAACTTGAATAAAGCCATGCAAGATGAGTACATTGCTATGTTGAAAACAAATACTTGGGAACTAGTACCGAGACCTCTTGGTGCTCATATTATTGTTCCATGTGGTTATTTCGCCACAAATTTCATGCCGATGGTTCCCCGCAACGATATAAGGCACGACTTGTTGCAATCAAATCCCGAAGAGGTTGGAGTTGATTGTTTTGAGACTTTTAGTCCGGTTGTTAAGCCCGCCACTATCCGCACTGTTCTCACCATTGCTACCTCACGCTCTTGGCCCATACACCAGTTAGATGTCAAGAATGCTTTTCTCCATGGGGATTTGAAGACAGTCTATATGCATCAACCTAGATTTGTTGTCCGTAGATTCCTTTTCAAAATCTCGGGCATGGCAGCGATTTGCGAGTTTTATCACTGCTGTGGTTTTCGTGAGCGTTATGTGATCCCTCACTTTTATATACTCGATCGGACACCGCATACTTACTGTTATACGTTGATGATATTGTACTCACTCCATGGATGATCTTCTCGCACCGCTTTATTGACATGATGAAACGTGAATTTGCTATGACTGATCTTGGACCTTTACATCATTTTTTGGGTATCACTGCAACTCGTTCTTCCGAGGGCTGTTTTTATCTCAGAGTCATTATACACGAAGGACATTATTGCTCGTGCATCCAGAACAATTGGAGTATCTACTGAAAATGACACACTCAATCCAAGCTTAGTGCCACGTCTGGGTCCTTCTTGCGGATCCTACCTTGTATAGAAGCTAGCTGGGCATTACGCGAGAACCTTACTTTCACATCAGAGGATATATCTTATGCGGTCCAAAAGATTTTTTGTTCATGCATGAAGAGAGCCTCACATCCATGCTCTCAAGCGCATACTTCGATATTTACGGGTACTATTGATCACGGACTATTCCTCTCAGTCTCCACTATTTCTGGGCTAACTGCATACTCTGATTGGTCAGATTCACGACGTTCAAATATCTTTCTTGGAGACAATCTCGTCTCTTGGTCCTCCAAACGTCAAGCTACTGTCTCTCGATCCAGTGCGGAGGCAGAATATAGAGGGGTTGCCAATGCGGTTGCTGAAACAACTTGGCTTCGGAATCTTCTTCTTGAGCTACATATACCATTACGGGAATTTAATATGGTCTATTGTGATAATGTGAGTCTTTGTTCACATGTCTGGAGATCCGGTGCAGCATCAACGCACCAAACATGTGGAGATAGACATTCATTTTGTTCGTGAGCGCGTCCATATTGGTGACATTCGCGTCTTGCATATTCCATCTGAAAATCAATACGCTGATATCTTCACCAAGGGTCTCCCTAAACAATTATTTTTCGTTTTCGTTCTAGTCTAAGCGTTTGCTCTTCTACCGCTAAGACTAAGGGGGTGTAATAGAATATATTTCCCTTATTCTCTGTCAGGATATTATTCCCTGTATTTACTACATTTATTCTATGAAATAATATATATTGGGGATCCTTCTCTGGGATTCCTCATGGAAGTTTATTCACTTCTGAGAGAAACCTATGCTCTGACTCCTTTGAAACTGTGGATCAGCTGCTATTACACTGTGACTATGCCAAGGCAGTTTGGTTCACTTCTCCTCTTGGATTAAGACTTCAAGATGACCACCAGTTACAACTCCAAGGGTTATTAGATCTCTGGCTCAATAATAATGATGATGAATATTGTATGGCTTTGGGAATGGCGATCTGTTGGGCCATATGGAAAACAAGGAATGCCAAAGTTTTCGAAAACAAGAGCATCAAAATTCAAGGGAATTTAATTATAGCTATGTACTGGTTCAACCTATACTACAATTTCTCTGAAGAGGGGGAGACTGAAGTTGATATTCCAGGCATCACCGAAATAATAAATAGTGATTTGAATGTTTGGATTCCACCCCCAAACTCTGTCATCAAGATGAATGTTGATGCGGCATGGAAAAACAGTTCCTTTGCTAGTGCTGCTATTGCCAGAGACAGTAACGGTCTTTGTTGTGGTGCTGCGACGAGAATTGGTACGTCTGACTCAATTGTCTGTGCAGAGGCTGACGGATTTCTTCTTGCAACCGAATTGGATAGATGGATGAACCTTGACAATATAATCGTTTAGGGGGATAGTCAAGTGGTAGTGAACTGCCTTACAGGAAAATCGAAAACCACTCCCTGGAAAATTTGAAAACTGAAGGACGACATCCTCAAGCTGGTGTCCAACACGAATAGCAACAATATTTTCAGCTATGTACCAAAGAAGATTAATTCAGCAGCCCATAGTCTGGCCTCTTATGCTATGTCTCATAAGATCCAAGCCAATTGTACTAGGAATGTTTTACCTTCTGAAGTTGTTACACTCTGTAATGTAACAACGTAGTCCCTCTTTGTTTTTCTTTTTGCATACCAATAAAAAGAAAGAATATATATATATATATATATATGTTCAGAGATGAGAGAATAAAAAAAGTCTCTCTCCTAAAAACAAAAACAGGCTACAGCTCCTCTGCTCAGATTTGCTCCTTTTTAGCAGTAAATCTGAGCATATCAGATCATCTCCAACCTTTCTTCTTCCTTTTTTCCTTCGATAGGTGTAATTTTATTTAGATCTAGTTTGATTTTTGTATTTTCAGTTCTTCTTTTTAGGGTTTGAGAACTTTGATTTCTTGCTGTATTTTCAAATCTTTCAAATCTTCTTGTTTGAAGGGTGTTTCTATACAAGGGTTGGAATTGTTCATCAAGTTTGTGAAGTTCTTACATATTTTATTTTTTTTCCAGTAGATCAAGTTCTCCAACAGCCATGGAAAATAATCAACTTCAACAGAAATTTGGATAGCAACAACATCAAAGATTCCTTCAACAGCAGCTTCATCAACAACAACATCAAAAGACACCAAGACTCCAATGTCGATTCAGACAGACTCCTACCTACTCCAACTGATCCCGATGACCTGTGTTATTGTTACTCTTATCTAGGTTACTTAGTTTACTGTTACTGGTTCTGTTTTACCCAAGAGACTAACAATCCTTGGTTTTATGAAAAAAACCCTTGGCTGGATGTTTTCAAAGATCCCAATTTTGCTTTTTTTGAAGAGTGCATATTTGTTTTGTTTGAAACAAATTTGTCCCCTTAGCATTCTTATGCTAATGATTTGTCCTTTAGTGATTCATTGAATGGGTGTAATGATTGAAATGGTGGGAATTTCAGTCAAGAATTGGCGGAGTTTTTTTAGACTTGATGATTGCAATATGATCTCTGATCACTTCTATAACGATCCCAATTTCAAATCGGTTGTTTGTATCAATATATGAGGCTTGCCTCTTTTATGTAAAAAATAAAAGAGAGATAAGAGAAAAAACTACCTGAATCAGATATGACTACACTCTTAAATTCTCAAACTAAAGCCAATTGGATACGTTGAGAAACTTAAAACATCTCTAAATCAATATAAAAATTAGATCTACATTTCAGCATTTATACATAGAGACATAAAAATAGATCTTAAAATGACTCCATCCACAGAGACATAAAATTTATACAAGACTTCTCCCCGCCTCATATTTTACAGCAAAACAATTTAGATTAAAGAGGATAAGTCATTGTGAGAATTAATTTTCTCAAATAGTATACACAAACAAATGCAGATTTTTGGTCCTAACTGTTCCTTAACTAGAAATAACATGTAACGTAACGGTACTGGTTTAATCATGTTTTCTTCGTGTTAAAGAAAATATTTATCGTGCAACACCTAATTATGAGACAATTACAATTTGTATCGTGCAGATCTAATATCCATGTATGCGCACAAAAATCAACCCCTCTACATCATTGAAAAAACGACAACCCGTCCTTAAGGTATGCTCCCTCCGTCTAAATTATATAGGCGGAGAGACAAAATCTCTTAGATTAAGAAAATCATATGGGGTTTTATAATTATCCACCCTCTTTTTTTGTCTTAACCTTTACTTTTGATGAAAACTATAAATATTAAATTAATTTTAGTATGAAAGTTTTACAAGAAACTGGCCGAGAATCTAGCAACAAGCTAAGCTCCCATACCCTTCTGAATAACAATTTCTATCATATGAAATAGAGAATTACCAACTTTGTCGTTTCCGTCGTGGCTTGCCAAGTAGTTTTTAAACCTCTTCAAAAAGACAGTGGCTTCGTCAATAATATTATAATAATTTTAGTATAGGCATATTTGAAAAGAGTTATCTAGGAATTTGAAGTATGCATATGTTACTATGTAGATGGACAATCAAAAAATAATTCTCCGCCTATATAACTTGGACGGATGGAGTACATAAGATTGTGTGAAGTAATACAAATTACAATTGACCAAATGACAACTCAATCCTTAACATATACATAAGATTGTGTGAAGTAATACAAATTACAACTTACCAAAGAGACTTAGGTAGAAAACCCCGACAACACAAAAAACTATATAAGACTGTTCATGATTTGATTACTAAATTTTTTTTCATGATCGGATTACTACCAAATCAACCAAAAACTCACTTAAAACACCAGCAGTCGTATAATATAATCATGATATCTTCATAGCCATTATAATTAGCCCAATATATGCCACAAAAATAGACAAAGTTAATACAATGCAATTATTGCATCCCCTAAGACGTATAACGGCACAAGAAGAGCAAAGCCTTTGATATTACTAACCAAAAATATAATTTGCAATCTAGTGGATGTTTTTCATCATATCAAACTTTTTTAACCTATAGGTTGGTAGAGTCCAACGCATAGTCCAAGTTTTCAGCAAAGGTAATTGATGCTAAAATGAAAAGGAACTAATGGAAACATAGTCCAAGTTTTCAGAAAAGGTAATGGATGCTAAAATGAAAATGAACTAATGGAAACAAAACACACATAATTTATTTTTCAGAATGATAAGAGATTACTATCTGCACATGGGTCGGGGGGTCGGGTTTCATCTAATACCAATTACCAACCCGATATACTAGCGGGTTTGCATTTTTTTAACAACCCTGCCCACCCAAATTTCGGGCGGGTTTTTGACCCGCCTGTTACGGTCCGGTCGGTTTCGGGTTTAAACCCGTTTTAACCCGATACAGGTTGTAGCCAAAAAAGGTTGTACCAGCCACAGTTTCCTAGGAAAATTAATTCAATATTTCCTGCAAGTTTTTCACATGTAGTGTTTATATTTTTACCTACTTTATATTCAAAGTTCAAACATACTTAAGTTTTAAAGTTTAAACATACTTCTTACTTAAGTTCTTAATTACTTGAACAAATCAATTCATAAACATAAGTCTTCAAAGTTCAATATAGTATTATTGTAATACTACTTCCAATAAAAACAAGTTTAAACAGTACAACTACTTCAAAGTTAAGATTAAAACTTAAACAATAAAAGATTGCAGACCAACAGTAAGTGACTCAAGTCTCTTCTATCATCTTCAAGTCTTTCCTAACATCCCCAAATATTAAAGACTTCTGATCCTGACATTATAAATAAGTCTTCAACCAAAATAAAATTTATGTTACATTTTTTAACATCTTTACTGACAAATACAGAAAAGAGAAAACAAAGAAGAAAAATATTTTGAAGATTACCTCGTCAATTCTAGAGAAATCACCTGGTACATAGTCAATTAGAAAATCAAGAGCGATAGGCTTTTGTAACCAACTTTGCGTACTCAACTGTCCTCGCAGACAAAGAGCTTATCCTTTGACTAAGAGCACTCTTCACATACCTGATACAGAAGTTCTCTAAATGTCTTCATCGATCTTAAGTTTTCAAGGGTGATCTCTGATACTTAATTACAATTCTAACCTAATTAATCAGAGACTTAACTTAGTAGTCTAGAAATCAAGATATAGTTTTGATCATATAACACTGAAAACAAACTTGATATAACAAAATTAGTGGGTTCAGCCGAGCAATGCTTTAACAATTAGAGAAAATGATCACCTAACACTGAAAACAAATTAATATGCTTCAAGTTTTTTTTTTTAATAAAACTAACAAATCAAAAATAAGAAACTCCATTTTGAAGTTCTTGTAATAGTTTAATGCAAAGAGACTGGTAAACAAAAGTTTAACCATTTTGGATCATTCCACAAAAAGATCGTAAATTCGTAATATCTTGGAACCTGCAAAAACATAAGCAATACAATCAAACTTAGCATATTATACATATAGAGAGAAAATAAGAGATCTTTAAATAGATGGAATAAATTGAAAATAGATAGATAATATGAAAAAAATAAAAAAAATGGGTACATGGAACTGATGTCTCTCCTAATCAGGCTAAGTCATGCATTATCCTTAAACACAAATAGGTAATACTTCTTTCTTTTCTTTTTTCAAAATCTTACTCCATAGCACGGCTCTTATGAGAAATGGATTATAAACAAAGGGTCGGGATCGACTAACAAAGGATTTTGACAAAATATCTTGACAAAACATATCAGCCATAGGATTTTACATATCTAACGGCTACCATCTTTGATGAGATGGCAATATTTTTGTGTTGGTTCGTGTTTTCTCAATAAATATATGTTTGCACCTTATCCTACATCTCTGCATCTCCCCGATCAATCTACATTTTTTCCAATATAGAAATTAAAAGCTCGAGCCTTAGATGAACAACAAATCTTATCTGTAGACGCCTCATACCTCGACTAGTTTTATTCATGAAAGATTGAAAATTCAATCGAAACAAGATGGACATGATAAAAAATATTATATAATTGGAAGAAAAAATAAAAATTGGATGAAAGATGTGAAATTGAATAGGAAAAGTGAAAATGTGAATTGCAACTAAGCGATAAAACCAACAGAACTTTGGTAAAGGGGATATGCAAAGAAATTTTAATGAAGTGTGGATATGCACATCTACGTGAAATGCTTAATCCAATTTTTTTTTTACCTTATGAAGGTAATAACAATGATATCCTCAAAACTTAAATGGTAAGATCACTAAAAAAGATAGTTAAAAGGCGAGGAGTTTCAAAATAAATACAGACATGGTGAACTCTTTTAGTGTGTTAACCCATAGATTACTCACCATCCAAAAATTAAATCAATCTTGAGTTTGCATATGCAAAAATAAAAAATGAATAAAAAGTCTAGGACTCAACTAGATTACTCATCCAAACACACAGGAAAGCTAAAATGGATGCCATGTCATCAAATGTAATAACTGTTAGATAAATTAGATCCTATGGATAGTATGTTGTGTCAAAACCCTTTGTTAGTTGATCTCGACCCATAAAAAAAATACAATCCATCAAATGTCTAAGAAAGGTACCTATCCGGGTAAAAAATTCATTATTCATTAAAGAAAGAAAAACATAAAAAAGACCGTCAATAGAAAATTCAACCAAATACAGTCATGAATGAAGAAACATAAATCGCATATTACCGTGAAAGAAGCATCCATTTGCAATAGGCAAAGAAATAATAGTTTTTTCATCCTTCAAATCAATAGGAAAAGAAATATTAATATCTACATGTTTAAAATTTCACTATCAGGTTTACGGACTTGCTTCTGTTTAACTATTGATTGTGTTGAGAATAAGATAGATCTCTTTAATATTATTTCTCAAGTTAGAATACGATGCAGTTTGTTCTGCAACGCTAGTGTGCGAACAAAACTTTTTTCGGTTTATTAAAAAAAAAAACCCCTATCCTCCCGTCTTTTAACCGCTTGCTTAGGTTTGGTCATTTTTGGTGCAGATCTGGGCAGGATTTCTTGTCTTTTTAAGTTTTGTTACGTAGTTTATTGAATAACACTAATTTATTTTTTATTTTTATGTCATTTGACATATTTCTTTAATATTTGGAGAGAAAATTCATCGCTATTTGGGGAGATTTTTTCTTCGCTTTGAGGGAGATTTATTCAAACCTTGATCGTTGGTTCGTGGCTTTCCATTCTCGATCCAAGAACATCAACTGTTCAATACGGTACTTCTTTGAATCGATATTCAATCAAAGGGGTTTAGGGAACCCTGGTTCGTTTGGATCCACAAGATTATGGAAAAAGAGAAAATGGGTCATTTGCCCATAAAGTTGAAAAACTTGGTTCTGATGGACGGGTAAGATTTGGGCTGGGTGAAATGGACATAAACCTTTTAAATTTAAAACTAACTGTAGTACCCATCTTCTCACTTTCTCCATTATCTCCCATCTTCCTTCACCAACAAAAAATACTCCATTACTGATACATTTTGTTTCTCCACCATCCCCACCGCATAAATCCCCACGACCAGAAACCATCAAACTCTTTCTTTCATATCTACATTAATCACCATCACAAACACCAACAACAGTCATCAATTCCATCTTTTAATCACCACCATGGCCACTTCAATCAGAAATTTTTATCACCACCATCAACAAAAACAACAAAAACCCTAGTCGATTCTTCTCTTAATCACCACCACGAAGAGGGTGATTCTTTAGATCTATTAATTTTTGGTTTCATTTTTTATAACTGGATGAAAATGATATCATCATATATTTACATTGGATGAAATATTTGTACACCCCATGTGATTGTCAGATGAAACTAGTTTCATCATATGTTTCCTTGGATGAGCCTGGTTTCATCCAAGTTTAAATTTGTTTCATATCGTGTTATTGCTGGGTGAAATATGATTTTAAAGTTAAACCAGATGAAACTGATTTCATCATGTGTTATTAGTTGATGAAACTGATTTCATCATGTGTTATTAGTTGATGAAACTGATTTTTTGTTTTTTTTTTGTTTGAGAAGATTACCTATAATGGTTAATAGAAAAGTATCTTTTTAATTCCCGTCCATCTGAACATTATCAAACTTTATATGTATTTCTCAATTCTCACCCATGAATTGTTGTTTTAGGGCTAATTGACCAATTTTGTGATGTAAAAAATACTCACGTTTTAGGGACATCTCTTATTAAAGAATAAGAAAATCAAATCAAATAGTTAGAATCGATTCCGGATAATACCACAATCCTTCCCTAATACGTATACAGAAATTGGACTTTCTTGTAATTGATTTCTTAATTTGTATCTTGTATTTTGATATTTTTGTTATTCTTGTAGGCGATCATGTAATCACGATTTTGACATGAATAAATGGAAATATATAAGTTGACCAAAAAAATATTAATATATTTACAAATGGTACACACAAGACAAAAGCTCACATTAATATTATCAATCGATCCATATAAACGAAAAATAAGCGAAGTGAAAATCATAATTTAGTAGGCTTTCCCCATAAACAATATATAGGTACCGGCCAAAATTATTCATCATGCTTGGTGAACACCGAAATTGAGTCTGCCATGCATGGTAATAAGTGTAACCAGGGTCGTCCATGACATTTTTAAGACCTTGTTGGTGTTAGTATCTTTTTTTTTCGTAAATGAGGCTAGCCTCTTACATTACAAGATAAACTGAGTTTTTACAAGATAGGTGTTTTGTTGGAAAATACAGGGTAATAGAGGATGAAAACAGAGATTGAAAAGAATGTTGTAACACAAGCTTCAAGCCCTTACGATTCTTTTCAACAATTATTTCGACCCTTCCCAAATAATTGGCGAGTACAATTGGTCAGCGAAATATTACCTTCAGGATAAAATGAAGCCCAAATAACGTTGTTGAATTCAAGAGTTGTACTCCTTTGACCCAACCAAGAACACACGGTATTTTGTTTCTGAATATGCTTAGAGAGAAAGAATTTTTGATAATAGAGATGGGAGAAAGCCTTCACTATTTAAAGAGGGATTCATGCCTTTTCGTGATGTCTTTTCATCACGAACAGACGCTTTCAATGGGCATCCATTAATGGTGTCTTTTCAGAAGAAACCTAATGGGAACAGAAAGGTTTCTGTTGAAAATTCTGGAAACGATTTTAACTGTCGAAACTGTTATGTACAACCAAAGCAAACATTATTGAAATTCTGGAAACAATTTTAAATTCTGGCTACGCCCCCAGGACCCCCCTTAGTAGCGGCAAACATTATTGAAAATATCTAACATGTTTAAGATCACAACAACGTCTTGAGCTATCACCATCGACACTTAGGTTTCTCCTCAGTTCAGAGAGTCCAACCATTACAACCAAAGCAAACTTGCAAGTTCCCAGATCAAGGTTAAATGGACATATATGGGTAGTTATAAATAAAACCCAACAGTTTAACATGGCTGCACAAGGAATCCATAACAAGATCAATAATTGATCCATCCATTTCTCAAGATTTTTTATAAATTGGTTAAATGGCCATGTTTGGGTTGTTGAAGACAACACCAAACAATTTAAAAGCTCTGCACTAGGCAAAGATGTTAGGATCATCATATGATCCATCCATTTTTCAAGATTTTTTCTAACAAAGTAGCCATTGTAACTTACTAAAACTAAACTAAAGTAGCCTCTGGTATCAAACTGGGTCTGGATCGGTCGGAAGTTGGCTGAATCGGTATGCATCTGTGTCTGAATTGTTATTTGAATCTATGTCTTAGTGATTTGTGTTGCTTTACTTGATTTTGTAGCTTATTTTGTTGTGGTTTCCGTTGATCTAAACACTAAACTTGTAAACAAATAACTGTAAGATGATTTAGAGGTCGATTTTCTTAGAGTTGTTGGGGTTGACATCGTTGCTGTGACTGCGACTTGAATAGAGATCGGAACTGGAGATGATGGTATACCTTGATCTCTTCTCTTCATCATATGGAGAGACATACCTTCACTAAACCAGCCAAATCCACCTAGACTAATCTTGAAAACGCAAAGAATCGGACCCAAAAACTCAAAATCAAAAACTAAAGAAACTTGAAAAAAATAGAGAATCGAATGAAGCAAAGAGAGAAGATGATGGGGTGTTGATTGATCTTCCCATATCTGCTGCTAAGGAGCCGATATGGGCAGAACGACGCTTAAAAAAAAAGTTTTTCGTCGCTTTGTTTTTTTTTTAGAGGAGGAGAGAGGTTTTTCCTACAATATATTTGCCAAAGGTGTTAGTATCTTTAGAGTGATGGTTGATCTTCTGGTTGAGGAGCATGTTTCCAAATTCATCTATATCAATATATTCAGCTGGGTGCTCTGGTCTATAATAACCAGTAATTGGACAAGGGACCCATGGAGATAGTTCTCCTCTTACTACCATGGATCGTTGCTTCAATTTTTCTTCTCTTACAACACTTGATCCAATGGCTTTTGTTGCTATATATATAATACCTCGAGATCTGCAAGAGCATCATCCAAATATTGGTGTTAATAACTACACCCAATAAAAAAACTACAATCGAACCTCGATAAATGAATGCTCCCGGGACCAAGAAAAAATATTCGTTTAGCGGGGTTATTTATTTATCGATAAATGAATATTTTATTTATTTATCGATAAACGAATATTTATTCATTTAGACAATATTTTCTTAATTAAGAACTTATATTGTATAGGAGAAAATGTACAAGTATACCTAGGAAATATTGGTCAAAATTCTTATCTATAATTCAATTAACATTCATTTTCTTTTGAATTAACTGGTGTCATTTCTAATTTTCTTCATAGAAATGTGATGGACGTTGAACATCTTTTGTACTATCCTAACGATAATGATGCAGTTATGGAGTCTCCAACAGACAAAGATATTATTGAGTCAGTAATGAATAATGAAAATGATACTGAACCAGATGATGGTAGCGCCATACCAAATGTGTCATCTAAAGATGCTTTTCAAGCGATGGTCCCTTTAAAATATTACTTGCTACAACACGAGCAAAATATTCCAGAAATTGTGCAAGCATTGCATAAAATTAAGGATACGGTGCATTTTGGTTTGGGTGGAAGAAAAAGACAATCAACCATAGATGAATTTTTTTTGAGTTCATTCCTACATGTATTTTTATGTAAAATTTTCTGATTATGTATTTTGGTTTATTTTTATATATTTATTTTTATATATAATTCATTGATTATTCATTTATATTTCTATAGGGCATTTAAGGATCCAATTTTTTATATTCATTAATGCATTAAGCAAGGTTATTTATTTATCACCTTGGCCCAAGTCGGGACCGGAGAAAATTATTCATTTGGCGAGGTTATTCATTTATCGAACATTCGTTTATCGAGGTTCAACTGTATAAATGTAAAGAACAAATTAGAAATTTTAAGAAATTGTAACATGATGGGGGAATTGTGTGTATACCTGTTAATAGATAGAGAGTTACTAGCAATGAGAGCACTGAGAACAAATTTAATGTTTGATAATGATCTAGCTATTGTTATAGAGAAAATTTAGATTAGAAAGAAAGAAAATTTTGATTCTTTTTTGTATGTTCAACCTTTTTTCTTATTGAAATCTTTTTGACGAGAAGGAATTGGGTGTAGGGGTTAAGAGAAAACTTCATGGTGGAAGAATTCTATCTTCCAAATTCTATACACCTCGCAACTTTGAATAAGTCGTAGAAGTGCAGGTCTAGTGATGGATGTTTCCATCATTATTTCTGTAAGAAAACGTGGGTTTCCTAGTTTAGGTCAAAGAAGACGGCTAAATTCTAGGAGGTTCCGGAAAGACTCCGTTAGGGAAACATAGCTAGTTTAGGACAACTTCCATATATAAGATGGGTTTCCTAATTGACCATGGTTTCCTTGGGAACCAAGTTTGTGACTCCTATATAAGGAGGTCTAGGCTAAGTGTTTTAGTAATGGAATCCTCAATGTAAAATCTCGTAGAGATGTGAGGGATTCATCCCACCTATTGAGGTGTTTATGTGAGAGACCTAATGGTGGAAGGAGTACACCATTATGGTGCTTATGGGATACTTATCGATGTTGGAAGATATGTCGTTATGGAGTATTCATATGGAGATGTTGGTAAAATATCTTGTTGAGGAGAAGATCATCTTGGTGGTGATGGATTAGATTATTGTTGTTGAGATAAAGGCGTCCATGGTAATCTATATCAGGGTGTGCAGAGAAGATCATCTTGTTGTGGTAGATAATGTGGTAAACATTATCTCGTATGGGTGAAGACACTCACTACTTTGGATCTTATAGGGTGCTTGTGAGAGTTCTTGTGTTAGGTCACGTTGTGGTGAGTCGATGGATTGATTTAGTCAATCAGTTGTGTAATTCTCAGTGGTAATTCTATAATGAATAAAGAGGTCGTAGACGTTTGGTGGATGTAGACAATATTACATACATTGTGTATATTGTTGAACCACATTAAATCCGTGAGTACTTTACTTCTTGTTTCTTTGTTTATGGCTTACATCTATGTGGTTCTCTTTCCCTTCTTCTTATCCTAGATCGTAGTGAGGTTCATGAAGCAATCCAAGAGATCAAGTGTTTCTTGTTAGCTATTTTGTTTCCGCAATATTAGCATGTAGATGGCTCTGAACCCCAACAATTGGTATCAGAGCTTTAGGATGGATAGAAGTTTTGAAGAGAGAAGTTTTGGGTTTTCCAGTGATAGAAAATTTTCAAGACAAAGGATTTGGTTTCATCAAGTATGTGAGGATTTGATATTACAGCTTCCGAAGATGCAGAGTTTTGATGTTATCAAGTATGTGTAGGATTTGATTTCATCAGTTTTTGGGAACAAAACAAAGTAAAGCGTACTTCTGAAGGAATGAGATTATATCAAGTGATCTTCATTCGATATGGTCAAGATGTATGGTCTTGATGCTTGTGGTGCTCTAAAATGGAGATTTGATATTGATACTTATTGGAGAGTAAACCCTATGCATGGCTTCAAGTAAGTTTATTTATTCTCTATACTTCGTACTATATTCTTGTGAACTGTTTGAAAGACCTACATAGATATGGTTTTCAATTATTCGGTGTTTGCTTGGCAAGACACAAGAATGAAAGAATATCGTAGTTGGGTTACCAATATTGGTTTGTATGTTGGTGGAAGTGAAGATCTGATATTCACATGTCAAAGTCTCATTATTGTTCCATATCAAGGGAAACAATAATTTGGTTATCAATCATCATTCATTGGATCATGTTGCTAAGTTATCTTTAACCTATAGTTGATGAAAGTCGAAGATGAATTCATACTCGTTCTGCATTAGTTGATTGTTACAATAAGAATTTAGAGAAATCTCGTAGTAGGTTTCGTTTTGGAAGTATTAACTGTTGTCCAGGGTTTCATATGTTCCAGAAGTGAAGAGTTTTATTTTCAATCTTAGTATTTGAAGCATGTGGCTACAAATAAGTTGCAAGACATTGATCGTTGTATGAGATGTGATATTGGTTGTAGTGGAGCTATGGATTCTTAATATTGTATAAGAAGAAGTTTTTCAACACAGTTTGTAGGGTTTGTTTGTCTGTGTTGAGTATGGCATTGTGTCGGGTAGAATATGGAGTTTCTCTCGTACTTGATGGAGAAGATAGATAGTTTGTGATCTTTTGATTCTTGCCGATGACGTTCAATCGAAGAGTTATTTTTTGGTTGTACACCATTTGAAGTCGATCGGAGATAGTTAAAGTGCAAGACCATTGGGAGAAACAGGTTGGTCTATTTGTGTTGCGGATACGTTCCTATTTTGGTAAAGACCCGTTATGAGGAATTAAAAAGGTATCGCTTGGACACTTCAAGAGTTTTTAAGAATAAAGATATAATACTACAGAATATATGTGGTAGTGTGTCTATGGAGGCTAGTACATACTATTTAGGAGAAAACACAGTGCATGAATTTGAGTAGGGCTACAATTTCGGCATGTTTTTCCGTCAACCTTTATTATCCATTGGCTATTTAATTTCCTAATGATCGGCGTGATACTTTCTGTTGGAGAGAGCTACATTATAGCAATGGTAATATTTTGGGATTTTCTCATCTTCTATAGTTATTGAAGTTGAGTTCAATAGTGACAGAGCCTGTAGAGATGAAGGTAAAGATTTCTTTTGAGAAATTTGGTTCAGCAACGATATAGTTTCTATCAAGTAATTTTCTCTACATAGAATGAGAAAGTAAATACAATAGCGTCTTGAATTGCTTGGAGCTTGAGAAAGTTTCCAAAGGTTTCAGATTATGGATAGGTGTAATTGGGTATTTGTTTGAAGGACGGATTATCAGATTTCGCAACGTTGGTGTACGTTTAGAGCAAGATAAGGAAAGGTATATGCACAAGAGAGAATGTGTGACATTATGTAGTGTTACAAGGGTAACAGTGAATTCTTCGACGATGATCACAGTTCTATCCGAGTCCGATTGTGTTGTGGTTTGACTATCATGAAGTCGAAACTACATGCTTGCTTAAGAAATTGATAAAAGACTATCTTGACAATTATGTCTGTAAAAGGGACATTGTTGTCAAAGCCCATTGAGGTTGCTGAAGTGGTGAAGATGATTGGTGTGTCAGCTGTTGAAGTCTCTGTGAAGCTGGACACGTGTTTGGATCTTATAAGGTGCTTGTGAGAGTTCTTGTGTTCATTCATGTTGTGGTGAGTTGATGGATTGATTTAGTCAATCAGTTGTGTAATTCTCAGTGGTAATTCTATAATGAATAAAGAGGTCGTAGCCGTTTGGTGGATGTAGATAATATTACATACATTGTGTATATTGTTGAACCACGTTAAATCCGTGATTACTTTACTTCTTGTTTCTTTGTTTATGGCTTGCATCTATGTGGTTATATTTCCATTCTTCTTATCCTAGATCGTAGTGAGGTTCATGGAGCAATCCAAGAGATCAAGTATTTCTTGTTAGCTATTTTGTTTCCGCAGTATTAGCATGTAGATGGCTCTGAACCCCAATAATTTCAACCAACACTGAAACATTATTTGGACTTTTGCTTTAACTTGTATTTCAAGCCCCCTTTCAAGAAATCTTAGAACATATCTTGGGGGAAAAAAATGAACGTCTTTAACTTTGAAGCTATTAAATTTGACATTCCACATTTTTTCCAAGTTTGGAATATTTTGGATTCCACCGTAAGTCTTGCTCTTTCATTGATATAGAAAGGAAAAAGAATGTAGATCAGAGAAAAGTCTATTGCAACACAATGACAAATTCTTCATATATTGATACCAATGACCTGATCGGTTCAAAACCTGTCGACACCAAACTCTTTATCGATGAAAGAAGAATGTAAGAAGAGAAATGGGGTGGGAAATAAGGTGCATCACTACATAACTTTAATTTGTTGTTCATGAAGGCGACAATGTCACTTGCCCATTTCGATCAATGTGTGGCACTCTCTGAAATAGTCGTACACTTTACTTGGTATTGCTTACTTTTCCGTATATGTTATACCATTCAACTCGGATATTTTCTGAAGTAATCGACGGTGCAATCTGTTGTATGCTTATCCTTTGGATATTAAACTAGCACTAAAAGTCAACGAGTGACACAATTATCACCCTATCATTTGATACAAATCACTCCTCCTTTAAAAGGCTAAGTCATATGAGCTCCCACGTTGCACGGTGAGCATGACACCCACCTCAAATTAAATTAGATAAAAGATTTCAACTACACCAATTCTGGAGAAGACAAGTGTCGTAACGTTATTGGTCGAAGAATGTTTTTTTTTAAAACACCCCTTAGTATAAAAAGTTATTGGTCCAATCCCCTTGATTTTAACGGCTAAATACTAAAACCGTTAGTAGATTCGTGGGTATACAACACTTATATGTGGATTTGCACCTAACTAATAACTTACACTTGGTTTACACCAAAAACTTAACTGTACGTTAATTACGTCCGTTGAGTGTACAATACACCTGTGAGAAGCCTTATATATTGTCTTGGAACTTTATCGTGTTATGAGGCTCTGAGAGAAGGAAAAAACCAAAAAACCAAACTTTTTATAAGCAGCCCTGGCGGAAGAATCATCATCACCCTCTGTTATTCTACAGTTTGCTCCAATCCAAAGTGTTGTTGATGATGGGTTTTGAAGGAGATTATCTTCTCTAAAGCTTGATACATTAGGGGTCGATTAATCTCCGACCTCAATCACAGGTATAAAGTTAATTTTTTAAACAATTCTCTCTCTTTTTGGTTATGATGATATGTACCTTTTGTTTCTGGAATCCTTATTCATATATTCTTCATGAAATTTATCGTATTTGCTTAGTTAGATTTTGGGGTTTGTGTTTGTTGTTATACAACTTTTGAAAATTCTGAAGTGATTATCATGGAAGAGGAAGAATACGATGTTGATGTCCCTGATTTGTGTGGTTTTCATGGAGTCCAAGATGGATTTGTGCGGTTTGGAGTCTGCTAGGGGTTTGAGGAGAACACAGTTAACTCGCCGCGGTAACATCAGATCATGCACACAAAGTGTTTGAAGAAAGGCATTCTTTTTGTCTTTTGTGATTTTGAACTTATCTAACTTCTGAGTTTCTCTTTCCAGTCATTCATGCATCTCTTAATTCAGTCATTGGAGGAGCTGCAGCATCAAGGTATAATACTTTAATATGAAGATATTTCTTATCTTCGATCTAGGTGGTGATGCATTTGAAAATATCTTTGAGTTGAAGGCTCTGTGGATGAAGATTATATCACTTTTTCTGAATCATGGGGTTCAAGTTTTGAATGTTTCCCCATATATTAAAGGTAATTAGATTGCTCAATGTCTATTTTTTCATGTGTGTCCTGTGTTTGAGCTCAAATGTAAATGTCTATAGAAGATTCAACTAAAATGAGGTAAAATCTGCAGGCCTAACAATTTCACCAAAATCAAATATCCTATATGTTTTCCAAAAGTATGTTTACCCCCATCTACGGGCATGTAGTCAAAAGGTTCACCACAAAGAAGACAAAGCTGCTTCACTATAACACACACCAGTCTTCGTTCGACAATTTGAATGGCAAGCTTGAAGCTTTTTATAAAAGGTACAATATGTAGATTATTTCATCATTTCAGTTTAGTTTTTGAAGTGTGGGCTCCTTATGGATAGACCCTGCAACCCCATTTTATGGATATGCTTTTCCATTTATGTATTTTGTTTTCTTTGAAAATAATGTTCTAATATAAGTTAAGAGTTAAGAGGTTTTGCTCAAGTTTGGGTTCCAATTGAGGAAGAGATTAGCTATGAGGTTTCCAACACTTAGAAGGACTGGTGCTAGCTAAATTTGTAAAGCTAATATTTAAAATCACAACTGTATTAATAATAATAGGTACTAATAATGATAGTAAAACTCATTAGTATGATCGTTTCCATCTAAAGTATATGGTTGGTATTTTTATTTCTTCAATTTTTGGGTATAGTTTGGTGTTTGTGAAAATGGACTGTTGATATTCGAGAACCTAATTGAAGGATCCATTTTGTGCAGGAAGTTTGACAATGCAAATTATGATCTATATTAAGTCTTTTGCCTTATTTTTGTTTTTATCATCAATAAGTTTCTCCTTCACTTCTATCCCTTTTTTCTAACTGGTCTTAACAACAATTCCATGGAAGGAATTGTTCAAGTTACTAAAACCTTAGGTCGTCATACATGCTTTGGTAATGTTGTCTGTTTATGAAATATTCATTGTGGGTGTTTTGCAGGTAATTAACATTTTTTATGGACGTTCTCCTCGCCACACCAAATCAAAAACGCATCGCGATGGGTGGACCTTACCTTTATTTGCAATGAGTCTGTCTTGCAGGTTTATAGCTTCTGGATGTATTTTTGTGCTTTCCTTACCTTTGTCGAAAGTACTCTAAAATATATGGACTTCGGAATTCATGAACTGATTCACGCTCTACACTAGCGGAGATCTGGGGTCATTCTAGGAAGCAACACCATCAAGGAAAAATGAGAAGAAAGTAGGATATGTCCTTGACAAGTTACGCGACAGCCGAAACATGTACGTGTACAGGTGTCTTCTTGCAGAGTTTAACCCATTTTCTAAAAATATTTCGAAATATATATCCTATAGATTATGCACTTGAAGCTAAATACCATCTCGGGAAAATGAAAAAGGTAAAAACATTTTGTTTTAGCAAGGTCACTCAAAAAATCCTTTATATAAACTGAAAAAAATAAACTACATGTTTTATGCAGCACTGCACAAAAAACTAGGAACTCCAGAAAACAATTTTGGATGAAGATAAAAAAAAATCCTAGACTTGAACGCTTTGATTGCATTGGCAAAATCTTAGGAAAAGGAAAATGAACAATGACAGGTTAGAGTGTCATAGTTGATGGAGTAGCTCAAGGAGGAGACTCAGAAAAGGAGTAGTAGCATGAATAAAGTTTCTTTTATCAATATTCTTTTATCAGTCTGTATTGTGAGTGAGACAAGCATGATTATTCTGTTGATGGAAATTGTTTTTTGAGTTTAATAAACAACCAGCTCCATTTAAAGGGAAAAGTATGTGTTTTGTCAAGTCACGCCCGCCATCGCGACGTAGGCTGTGTGTAGCTTTAGTTACATGCCAGTTTTCACTTCAGCAACTGCAACGTAATTCGTAGGTAATTCTAATGGTCACGAATGGATGAGAGAATACACAGAAGATAAGTGGATTACCAAATCATAAATTGAACCAAATCAAAAAACCATGGACGGGGCGAGGAAAATCCAAGCCACACCAAATCAAAATGCATCGGGGCGAAGCGAAGCCGAGCCACACCAAATCGAAAATTATAAACGACGAGACAGGTGAAGCCTCGCGACACTAAATAAAAATGCACAACGTGGCGAGACGAAGCCACATCACACCAAACCAAAAATATGGGTAAAAAAATAATGATAAATGGTTTTTGGGTCCGCCCAATGCGTAGCACGGGCACAAAATCTAGTACATTTTATATTTCTAGGATTTATTATGCATAGAATTCCAAATTTCCAATTAAAGGTAAGTATACGTCAATGGAACCAACTGTTATTAGCCCAGTTGGCCAGGGATTAGGCTCCCAACCTATAAGTTGCGGGTTTAATTCTCGTGCTGATCGTGTCAAAATAAAAATAAAAATAAAAACATATATATATATATATATGTCAATGGAGTTTTACCAATTCATTTCTCAATGTTTACCGAGTGTCAACCCACCATATATATATATATATATAATGTATGTAAATTATCACACTTCTGACTTTTAGATGTCAAAGATGAACTAAATCAGATATTTTGTCAAAAATCAATGAAATTTATAATTTTGCAATAATGACTCTTTGCAACATAAAAAAAAAAAAAAAAAAAATCGTATAAGTGTTGATAACAAATAGTTGGAGGGGTCAAACAAACTTACGTAAGCAAAAAAGAACTAATTGTAAATGTGTCTCACAAATAATAGGATTATTGACATACCTTTTTAAAAAAGAAAGGATGTGGAGTTGGAAGGGACAAGAAGATAATAATAATCTAGCTAGGAGGATTATTAATATCAAACTGTGACCTAATCATTAAACTAAGAACGAATGAACTTCTGCCATCAAACTGATAAATAATTGAGTCCTTGGACACGTATATCTATCATCACGATTACTCTGCTAAATTAATGAACCCACCATCTTCTCTTCTATCAGCTTCAAAAAAGAAAAATCTCTCGCCTATGTTGATCGACCCTTACTTTATTGGGTTGTCTCAATTTATAACTAATATGCAGCAGTGCAAAATTGTTTTTGCCGTAATTCAATGAACGGGATCATTTCTTCTTGGACAATGTTTTTTTTTTGTTGGCCACAGGAATTAGAATGCTAACGACGGTTTTTATGATTTAAAATCATGGGAGCGAGCAATATCCTGATCAAAGATATGCTTTTAAGTTTTACAGTCTTGGTTCAAATTTACCATACAAGATTTCTATCCACAATGGCTTTTATATGTAAAATGTAATCGTAACTTAAGAAGACTCATTCGTTTCAAAATCGTAAAATATACAAGAAACTTAAATCATTAATAGTGGTTGTTTGATTTAATTTAAGTGAGAAGATAAATCTATGGTTATGGTTTGTTCAACTTAAATATTAATTTAATTAAGATTTCATTAAGATGTTCCTAAGTGGTGGAGGCGGTAACATTAGTTTTGGTGGAAGAAATAGTGGCGCTGGATGGTTTTAATGGCGGTGGCATTGGTTTTTTCTTTTTGAATCAAAAATAATAAATTTTTTTACACGACGGGTAATATTGTATTATGAAAAGTATAGTTGGTTGTTTTTGACACGATCAAAAAAGGCGGATAACAAATATTTTTGGGATGATACCAAATCATATAAGAAAAGATGGTTGTTTTTGGTACCACTGCTATCTTTGGTAACTGTTCGTACGCATGATTTTCAGTATTAACAAAAAACATATAGTTGAATAAATTAATTGACGACCTAAGTTTGTTAAATCTAAACTTTATACATGACGTGTGGGATTAAAAGGTATAAGTGTGCCCAATATTCTACGATGGATGAAAAATGGTGGTGGTGGAGAAAGAAGTGATATCTGGTGGTTTATGGTACTGGCCGGTTTGGATGAGTAGTAATTGACTATGTTAATTATGTGCTGCTACAAAAGGATAACACTATAAATTAGAAATGTGGTTGATCGTCTTAATGCTAATATAAACTCGGTTAAAATACATGAAAATTAAGAAGAAGAAAAAAACATTTGGATGTCACGTTATATAATAAATAACACTAAAAACTACATATTTAGTATCAATGTTTCTCCGTCCAATAGATAAATCTAAGGTTGTATTGAGATCCCGTAAGCAGAGGGTGAGTTGGTCTTGGATTTCTAAATGATAATGAATATAATGAAACGCTCCCTCTCGGTTTCTCCAATGAAAACCGAAACCTTCTAAAAAAAATAATCAATCGAACAACACTTAGATGGAACGCATCACCACAAGTGTAAACTTCTCTGAATTGCTACATATCCAGTGAAATTTTTACTGATTAATCTGGTGATTTCGTCCTACCGTAGTTTTTAACGAGGCATGCAATTAAATCTCTAATAGTGATTTTAAAGGTATTTAATAATTACAAAATTTTCTTATAAGTTTTGTTTATGCAAGTATTGATTTAACTTGGGTTCTTTTATATTTTGTGTTAAGTTGATGACTTTTTAATTTGAATACATGTTTGGTTAACAAACTTTAATACATATAGGGTATTTTCTTTGTAGAACTGATGTTAGTCTCTCATTTTTCCGTTAGCACTTTGTTTCGATCCCATATTTGTAGACATTATTTGACTAATGTTGGGGTATTTGTTTAATCTCAAGGACGATTAAACCCAATGTGTGTTGTATACATTGAAGGCGACAGAAGTTTGTGTCGGTTCTACCTTGAAACTAATAATTTTTCTTCGGAAGGTTAGTTGAATTTATGTAGATACAAATATCAATATGACTATGCTCTTTAAAACTCCAAATTACTTGAGTAACACTAGATGTGAGAACGTCATTCATGCGCTACTTAGCATAGTTGGTGTGAAATCTTTTTATCCACGAATTTCTTCAATTTTATGTTATCAATATGATTGAGAAAGAATCTTACACATGTTTTGATTTACTATTATAAGTTTATTTTTTCAACTCACATGTGTATATCTTAGCCTTCCAATAGCCAAGGGTTCTTCATTTTTATAACTCTCACATTTGCAAAAAATAAATAAATAGTGTTTATCTATAGTAGGAAAAATATTATGGGTTTTTGCTTCACTCCTTAGAGCCTTAGTTATCAATAATTTCGGAACAAATGTATTCATAAACATCATGGAGTTGGATTGGCAGTTGATGTATATGTAATGTTGGATGAAATATTCTTTTTGAAGTTTGAAATTATGGAGATCTAGTTTTTTATACAAAGCACAAGGACTGGATCAGAACTCAGTAGGCCCCCCATATAGATTCCGGCCAACATGTTCTAAATAGAGTTTTGCCATGATACTGGATAAGTGGAGCAGTCCCTGACATTTATGAGACCTTGCTGGCAGCCGGCGTAGATCTTTCTAGTGATGATTGGTCTTCTGGTTGAGGAGTGTGTCTCGTAGTTCAGCTACATCAATATCATTAGCATGATTCTCAGGTCTGTAATAACCGGTAACTGCATCAGGGATCCAAGGAGATACTTCTGTCACTGCTCCTGGTGATGGTTTTTTCACCTTTTCACCTTTTACCACAGTTGATCCAACGGCTTGTGTTGCTCCTGATGTAATACCTCGAGATCTACAAAATAATCATCCAAATATTGAGTAACAAAATTATAAATATGAAGAATTAAATTAGAAATTTAAAAAACATTTGTAACATAATGGGGTGAATTGTGTTTGTGTATACCTGTTGACAGATAGAGAGATACCATCAACGAGAGCAGTGAGAACAAGTTTAGTGTTTGATAATGATCCAGCCATTGTTATAAAGAAAATAGATTAGAAAGAAAGTAAATTTTGATCTTTTTTTGTGTGTTCAACTTTCTTTCTTTCTTTCTTTCTTGTTGAATATCCTGATGAGAAAGAATGGAAGGGTGTATGGGGGTTTATATAGAAAGGAGGTGGGTCTCGTGGGAGAAGAAAAGAAGCTGCATGGTTACTACTTGTGTAGTAGGCTTTAAAACGGCACTTGCTCAAGTCGATCAATGGCACTCTGAATTAGCCACACATTAAAGTGACTACATCTACAAGGTCATTAACTTTTCCCTATCTGGTATATCTCATTCCCCTACAATCAACTCAGATATTTTCCTCACGGGGTCGACCTTTTGTCTGCTTATCTGCTCGTACCTAACTGAAATAAGTGCACACCTCACTGTAATATAGGGGTAAATTTGTTAGGTGATGATAACTATGACCTACCCCATCCATTATCAGTCATTGGCCCGTACTCTCTACACGTATCTAAAGCTCGTCACTTTGACTAATCCATTTGATACCTATGACCTTATCTAAAGCTGCGTGCACACTTTGACTGAAAATCCTAATTAAGAAATTTGATGTTGCTCCCCTATGACCTCGATGTGAGTTGATCGGAACTCGTCTCCACGTGAGTGAAGATATTTTATTTTCATTCTTTGCTTAACTACTCCACAAAAAGTGGGGATGCCCTATTTTATGTCTTTCTTTTCCTAACTACAGAAAATGCTTCCCTTCCCCATTAATGTCCCATATCGCTTTTTCTCACCTATATGTCAAGTATCTGTTGGTTAAATTTAATAATAATGAGATCCTTACTAATCTCAATCCAAAAATCAAGAGCTAAGAACGATGACACGTAATGGGAAAAAGAGTGGGGAAGTATAGCACTTCCGACTAACTACTTACGCTAGCTTACCTCTTCTTACAAAACAGAAGGCAACCCCTTACTAGCCCACCTCTAATAGAGGCAAGACAGGTCGAAGGGTCCCACCTCTAAGCTGGACGCAACCCACGGGCCACGACCAATGCATCATTGACGACGAGCTAAAACTTGTCAAATGGCATTGTGTGAATAATGTGAAAAATAGTCAAAGAATATCTTGGAAAAGTTAAGATGGCTCCTGCCACCTGCTATAAGCCAAAAAAGTTGTCGATCAATTAACGCTTGAATCATGAATCTTTTCTCCTACTTAATGGCTATACGTACACCTATAAACAAAAGTAGGAAACATGTGGATCTATCTTCATCACCACCTGGCTTGATGTTAGGTTTTCTGTTGCACTTTATTTTAAAACTAGATTCTTATAACAAATAAAGCAACATGACCTAAATCAAGATGACACGAAACTTCTAAATTCTATTGATCATATGCAAAACAAAAATGATTAACTGATCCATCGTAGAAATTTTAAATCCTGCAGGTAAATCTGGTTGGCTGTAAAAGCCAATAGGTTCTACAAGCAACTTTCAACCCCAAAAAGTCAGTTTCTAGCCTACTAAAACAAATATATAAAGTTTATTATTATATATATAAAAAAGTCAGTTTCTAGCCTACTAAAACAGATTATTATTATTATATATAGAGTTTATTATTGGAAAGAGAAACTTCTAATTATCACTAAGAAGGAAACTAGTAATATTTAATCTAAAGATTCCAAACACCAACATGCCGCGTGCACCTTGATTGATCCCACATTAGAATATCCACTTTTCACCCGCATGTCCAAAATACCTTTTGCAGCCACATATTCAATGCGGAATACACTTGGTCTAAACTGTCCCGTCAAATGTCAACAATTTTTACTAAATAAACCCGGCTAGTTCGGAGCCTAGTTAGGAATAATTCGCGGACGTATCCGAATTGACTGAATCCGAATAATATTTCTGAACTATTTGAACTCGAATCTAGTTCGCGGAATATATGGACCTCACGAATGATTCGCGAACGTATCCGAACTGACTGAATCTGAATGATATTTCTGAACTAGGTAACTCTCATAGGTAACTCTCTGACCAGAGTTCTATTGATTGGTTTTTGTTTGATTTTGTATATACTTTATATTTAAATATAATTATTCAGTTAATTTTTTTTATTGGTAGTTGTTTAACCAGTGTTTTATGTGTTGATTTTGTTTAAAAGTCTATAAACTCGTTTTATAATACATTTATGCGATTAAATTGTTTACTTCAAGTAATCATGCTAAAATGTTTTTTTCCATCTTATAAATCATATACAAATAAAATTAATCTCGTAATAAGGTCATAATATTTATCAATTTATCATATATGTAAGCCGAATTTTAAGTGCAGAACTCACATTTATAAAACGAATATGCACGTACGTATGTTGTTCCGAACTACTGTCCGAACAATGAACCGTTGACCGGATTTTTGACTGAATCCAACCTATCTGAATCCGTATAATTCTCGTATGTATGCCGTCCTGAACTACTACTCGTACCCTGAATTGCTAACTAGGGTTCGGAGACTATGATTATTTGGGACCTACCACTACGTGACAAAAGTAGATAAAAATACTAAAGTACCCTCACTTTTAAAGTTCAATCCTAATTTTTATTCTTCTTGTTATAAACGTGTAATTATGTTAATAATATCTAGGGTGAATCTCGTTTATTACTGGGATGCCCTTGTGTCTAAACCTATAAATAGAGACTCTAATATTTATCTATTGTACACAGTTAATAAGAATTCTTCCTCTCTTTCTCTACTTTTCTATCTTTCACGTTATGTTATCAGCACGCTCTTCACCGAGTGTTTCTCTAAACTTAAGAAGAAAAAGCATTTTGAGATTTTTGATTTTTTTTTTCTTTAAGCCGCATAAGATAGCACTATAAAACAGGGAAGCTTTCGGTCTAATCTCTATTTTGTTTTACATATTCAATCATAACGTGGTATGATTTGTTTAGTTCTAACATCGACTGTTGTTCATGTTTTGCATGTACCCACTCATCTCGATTGGATACTCGAAGCAATAAATCATCTGATGTTTGTGGTGTAAAGATTCCACCACTATGAAATCGATACCAATTCGTTAAGATGGTTTGACATATACCATAACTAAACAAACTAACATGTTTTTCCGTTAGCATCAACGGAGCCTTTTTATAGGCAGGTATGGCGGTATATGCACAAACACATGTCTGAGCATGAGATGTCACAATTTACACGGTGTTATACAGTAAAGTTAATTTATTGTATTTAATCTTTCTTTCTTCTATTTTTACTTGATTTGATTACTTGATCAATTAATATTAATGGTCAATTATGTTTGATGTCGTTTTTCTTCCTTGTTTTTGTCAACACACATCAGGATATATTTCCTTCCAATGGATTTTATATATCTCCGTAACCCTAACACGAGAATCTAATTATAATTTTTCTCGGTATTATTTTTGGGTGCAATTAAATTCCATTGTCTAATCCTAAAATGGCATGACCTTTTTTTTTATGGGGTGTGTTGACCAACTTTTGTTAACAAGTTCCAAATCCTTTCTTCTCTCATCTTTTATATATTTACATAGAGAAAATAGAAAGAAAAATATCGAAAAATAGTTTATAGTTTGCATCCATGTAATGAAACTATAATCACCAAAAATTGGTGTTGGATTGGACTTGATCGCATTTACGATAATGAATCACATGCATGGTTGAAAAACCTACGGCCAATTAATTTTGGTATCTTTGTCCTATAGACAAAGATCATGTGATTTACTCATATGTTTTCTATTTCTTTACAAGAAACCATCACTACAAGAAAATTGGGCTCTAGGGACTACCTCGATTAGGTTGGTACAGGGTCGTTTGTAGTGTTTAGAGATCTACAACAACCAACATGGCAACAAATAGGATCTGTGGCTGAAGACTGCTTTGCTGGAGACCTCTACCAACCATGTTGTTGTAAGAGATATATTTCAACTACTATGAAGCGACTCAATCTTGAGTTGGCACAAACATTCGCTAACCATTAACTTTCGTTGGCAGAGTACAAAGCCTTTGCAGATGAAATATTTAACTCACAAAAATATTGGTGGATCAAGACTTAAACATTGTTGGTAGAGGTGGACAGTTATACAATGTTTCAGCCGCTGAAGGGTTTAACCGGATGAATTCTAGTTGTCGATGGTGCTGGTGAAGGGTTGGAGTCGCTATCAGTCTGATGGAAAAGAGTTTCCTTCCGCTGAATTTTAGTTGCTCAAGAATTTAAGATTCCTTGATGTTTGTCGGATCAGAATTTCAGCCGTTGTTTTTGCAGTTGGCTGAAGGGTTATGCCACCAACTTTTTGTTGGTCAAGGTTTCTAGACACCAGTTTTTTGGTTGGATCAAGTGTTAGCTCTGAGTTGGTGAAAAGTTATACACACATGGTTAATTCGGCTGCTCATAGGCTTGAGCCATTACAAATTCAGTTGGTCAATTTTTTATAAATGTTTCTCAAAGTCTTGTGTCGCTATATATTTGAGTTTCTAAAGGGTAGTTATATCACGAATATTATGAAAAAATAAATTTGGATTTCATATTGATATTGAAATTCAACATCATTGATTCATCAACATTCAAAATACCCCAAAATATATTCAAGACATCCAACTACAATATACAAAGAGGACACACTGGCCTATGCGGAAATGAGTGGTGGCTGAGAGTATAGATCTTCACTACTACTGGCTGAGAGTCTGGATCTTTACTTAACGAAGCTCTCACTGCGGGAATGATTGGATCCAAGGTTTCTAAAGGAACACCTTCAACTGGAGTGAGCATCTCCAACTTGAGTTTTCTCAACAAGATAAATAACAATAATAATGATCAGATTGCAATATAACGTGATGTACATAAGAGGCAGATAAAAATTTACCTTGAATTTGCCTGCATGTCTTGGGAAGAAAACGAACTTGGCCTAGTATATCTTAAGATGATAGAAAATGGATTGGATCCCTTCCAATGACTTGTTTCTATGCCTGTGGTCCACAACGATACCAATTGTAGGAGAAAGCTTTTTAAGAATTACAGCACCCTGTGAAGTAAATTGCAATAAGATTTTTAAGCAACCCTATGTATTGCTGAAATGTAGAATTACCAAATCAAATACAAATAAAAGTTATTGGTTATAATTTCTTTAAGTGTCGGTGTAAGTACAAGGAAATATTCATTTTGTCGCAGTATCACATGGGTTGAGAATATGTAACCGTGGCAAAGCTTAAAAGAACACATTTCATTACCTTGACACTCCACCTTGAGTACCCACTTTGAACAACCACCGCCATAATTGAAAGGGGTCTATTTTTCTGTGTCCGTAAGAATAAAGAGTTTAAAATATCATATCAAAGGATTACCATGAGTTAAGAACTAGAAGTTCAAATAAGAAAGTGTTTATGGGTGAAAATGGTTTCTGCTGATTTCGGTAACTTTGAGTGTGTGGGTGAGAAACAACTTAAACCTTAAACAATGTACTGCAAGGGATTACTTTTAGATTCGAGAGATCAATTTGTACAAGTTCGGCCTAAACCAAGAAATGGCCGTTCCATACTTGCTTCGATCACAAAGTGGAGGAGAATGGGTTGGTTTTTGGGAGGGAAGCAAGGAAAGTGGTGGGACCAGAATAGTTGATTCTGGAAGAGTAGTTGGGTTATTATGACTTGTTATCATAAAAGTGAGAGAGCTAACAAGGTGAGCTAGCAAGTAAGTATTTCTGAGTGTTGTATCTCCCGTATGAACTTGTTGTTCAATGGAAGGAGTGGGGAAGTAAATGGGAGGAGGTGGTAACCGTATGAATGGAATTGATGTTCCATAAAGTGGTTAACGCATGAAACTGCTAACGTTATGGAACTGATGTCCCATAAAGTTTTTAATGCGTGTTCTTTATGTCCCATGAACGTTTCACACATAACTTCCCGTATTTACTAACCGCCTCACCCTTATGACACTTTCTTATGACGGGCGTAGTGTACGCCGCACGTTGTAAACCGCCAAACCAATACCCAAAGAGGATCTCCCCGTTTGTGTTGATGTCTCGAATGTTTTTGGAAAAGATGTAGCACGTTTTTGTGGATTGGAAAGTCAAGCTCGGGAAACTTGCTAGCCTGGTGACCTTCGACGGTCGAGATTTTGCATCTTGAGAGGAGGGGCAACCGTTGACCGTTGCACGCCTTCGTTTTGGTAGCCGCGTAGTGAGGGCCAACATGGTGGCGCGGCTAGGTTGGCATGGCATGGTTTGGCGTGGCCAAACTTAGGTTTTCGGGCCAAAGGTTACCATGTATCATCTGGTAACATTGGATGGGTAGGATTTTCTCCTGGGATTGAAGGGAAACCGTTGATTGTTGCACGCCTTCATTTTTGTGGCTGCGTAGGGAAGGGAAACAGGGTGGAACGGCTAGGGTGTGGTTAGGCTTGGAATGTGGGGCCAAGGGTTCGCCTTGGGCGTGGCTAGCTTTGGATAGGTGTGATTTTGGCTTGGCATATGGGGCCAAGGGTTTTCCATGGGCGTATGGCGTGGCTAAGGCCAATGCAAGGGCGTTTGGCTTGGAATGATGCGACTAGCATGGCTAGGGCCAAGTCAAAGTGCGCTTGGAATGGCGCGGCTAGCTTGGATAGGTTTGGTTTGGCTTGGCATGTGGGGCCAAGGGTTTGCCATGGGCGCATGGCGTGACTAGCTTGGGCTAGGTGCGGTTTTGTCATTGCATGTGGGGCCAAGGGTTTTCCATGGGCGCATGGCGTGAATAGCTTGGGCTAGGTGCGGTTTTGGCTTGGCATGTGGGGCCAAGGGTTTGCCATAGTCACATGGCGTGATTAGCTTGGGCTAGGTGCGGTTTTGGCTTGGCATGTGGGGCCAAGGGTTTTCCATAGGCGCATGGCGTGACTAGATTGGGCTAGGTGTGGTTTTGGCTTGGCATGTGGGGCTAAGGGTTTGCCATAGGCGCATGGAGTGACTATCTTGGGCTAGGTGCGTGACCAAGCTAGGGTTTTGGGGAAAAGGTCGTTTGGTAACCTTAGACGGTCAGGATTTGCTCCTGGGATTGAAGGGCAACCTTTGATAGCCGCGTCGTGAAGGCCAGTATGGTGGCGCGGCATGGGGTCATGACGAGGTGTGTTTGGCATGGCGCGGTAGGTGTGGCTGGAATGATTTGACATTATCATGGAGGTGCGGCTAGCATGGTTGGAATGCTTTGGTGCGGTTGGTGTGGCTGACATAATTTTCCATTGGCACATAGGTACGGCTAGCATGGTTGGCATGCTTTGGCACGGTCGGTGTGGTTGGCATGATTTTCCATTGGCACAGAGGTGCAGCTAGCATGGTTGGCATGCTTTGGCGCGGCCGGTTTAGCTGGCATGATTTGCCATTGGCACAGAGGTGCGGCTAGCATGGTTGGCATGCTTTGGCGCGGTCGGTGTGGCTGGCATGATTTTCCATTGGCACGGAGGTGCGGCTAGCATGGTTGGCATGCTTTGGCGTGGTCGGTGTGGCTGTCATGATTTTCCATTGGCACAGAGGTGCGGCTAGCATGGTTGGCATGCTTTGGCGCGGTCGGTGTGGATGGCATGATTTTCCATTAGCACAGAAGTACGTCTAGCATGGTTGGCATGCTTTGGCGCGGTCGGTGTGGCTGGCATGATTTTCCATTGGCACAGAGGTACGGCTATCATAGTTAGCATTCTTTGGCGTGGTTGGTGTGGCTGGCATGATTTTCCATTGGCACAGAGGTGCGGCTAGCATGGTTGGCATGCTTTGGCGCGGTCGGTGTGGCTGGAATGATTTTCCATTGGCACATATTTGCGGCTAGCATAGTTGGCATGCTTTGGCGCGGTCGGTGTGACTGGCATGATTTTACATTGGCACAGATGTGCGGCTAGCATGGTTGGCATGCTTTGGCGCGGTCTGTGTGGCTAGCATGATTTTCCATTGGCACAAAGGTGTGGCTAGCATGGTTGGCATGCTTTGGCGCAGTTGGTGTGGCTGGCGTGATTTTCCATTGGCACACGTGGGAATTAGGGTTTGTCTTGTCGTAACCCTAATTTGAAAAAGATACCCCGGTAATTATTTAGAGACACATTAAAGGTTTCAGTAAATGTGCCTAGGTAATGCTTGTTACTTTAAATGTTGTGACATCACTGTCTGCTAGGGTTTGGTGTTTTACGATTTTAACCCTAAGCTAAAAACCACCATCAACAGAAAGAAAGATCAATTACCGTAACATCCAACTCCAGTCAGATATCTTCTTGTTGTGACCAAGAATCAGAGGATGATTTAGTTCCTACAGGCATTTAAATTATCAATTCCTGCAGATATTCAAATTATGTTATTAACAACATGATAGTCACTTGTACATGTTGAGTTCGAAAAAGTGCATTCACAAAATACAACAGGAAAAACAATATGCAAATCACCAAAAACAATACAATATGAAGTTGTAGATCTGGTTTAGGTTTCTGTAGGGGACAAAGGGAGGGTGAGTGAGCCTAGGCGGAGATAGAGAGAATATAAGGTCAAGTTTATGAATTTTCTCTCTCTTCTTAGCTTTTATCATGTGTTTTTAGATTACAGATAAGGAGGAGAAAAAAAATCAAAGGCCTTGTAAAAAATAATTGAACGGTGGAAAAAAAAAATTGAATGGTGGAAAAGGAGTCATACGGATTAGGAAACCTTTTAGATGGTGGAGATTTAGTTTGGAAGCCTCACACGGATTGAGAAGAATGTGTGGGTAAAACGACCGCGTGCATTCAGTTTTATTATCAATCTTCGATATGACAAAAATCCGAAGAAACTTTGTTGTTGTTATCGACCTTCAGTTATGCATAAATTGCAATACATATAAGTATAATTCAGATCAGAAGAATGAGAAATGAATTCAATAGTTGTCATTTACGACTAGATATAATTTATAGGTTAAATGATAATAAATTTAGAGTTCCAGTAGATATTTCGACTTAGAGTAAGACGTTATTAAGGATAATATGACGAACATTGGTTGATTTATGGTTTCAGTCATCCAAAACAAATAATCAAATTTCTTATATTAAGTCATAAAATCCAAAGAAACGCATATGAGATCTGAAGAGAAAATGAAAAAAAAAAACTCATCTTGGATGGAGAATCAAGATAAAAATAAGAGAAAATATTAAGATTTCCAGTAGATGTCCAAAACCTGAAAAAATAAAAGAAATGAGCAAACTCGAAAAGATAACCACCTTGTTACATAAAAAGAGTGTGATGGAAAGAGTGATTCAATGATTGATCCTTTGCAAAGAGCGAGATAGAGAGAGGGATTCAGTGGTGGGAATGAAGGAAGCCGCTGTGAGTTAGGGTTCGGGATAAAACAAGGAAGAGAGAAAAGGGAAAAATGAAGTTGAAAAGGAAACATAGGGGTTTTGTATAGAATTTTGAACGATGGATAATAATGGTCATATGGATTAAACCAAATTTAGGAAAATTTTGAAATTTCGTTTAGGACTCGTACGGATTGAGAAAATTGTGTGAGAAGTATGTGTGGTTCTTTTTGTGCTAAAATGAACTGGTGCATTGGGTTTATTCATCAACCTTTAATAGGTTAAAATCCCAAAGAATATTAGTACATACATGAGAATAACTATGGATATTTTTTTATTGACCTTTAATTATATAAAAGTTCGAATACATATAAGAATGAATTAGAACAATAAGAAATTAATTCGATAATTGTTATTGAATTCTAAAATACAATCAAAGAAAAATGTGACAAGAGGTGGTATGTAAACACCTAAGCATTTTTCATAAAATCGATTGAATACTAAAATTATATTGATTTTTCTTGTAATCAGCTTACGTAAATATCCAAGTATAACGAATCTTTTTTTGGTCTTATTCAGTTTCATCTGTCATCAATCAATTTCACTAAATTTCCCTTATATAGGCTCAAATTCAATTTTAATTAAATAACATATCATTCCGGAAAAGAACATAAATTTATCTTGATTTATATGAATCTAAATTCTAGGCTATGTTTAATTTCACTCGATGTCGTTGGTTTTATCCACCTAATTTAATTTCACCCATTATCATCAATGTTTAATAGCCATGTACTTACTTTTACAGTTGGTAAAGGTGTCCATAGACAGATAGTTCTGGTGGCTAGATGCGCTTGCTAGAAATATATCACTTCTATTATGCTTGTTAGTTGTCAGACAATAGTTGTCGAAATATACTAGCAACGCCTGCAATCTGATGGTTGGATTAGGTGTCTACCGACAGGGTTTTCTGGTGGGTAAGATGAGTGACAAAAAATGTATACATTCTATGGTACATTTTGGTTACCCAACCATGGTATCTGGAGCATAATAACAACAAATATGATATTTCAGTTGTTAATTCATCGTTGCTAAAGAGTTCAACCAACTGTCATTGCTGGAAAACTGGTTGTTAGATATATCTTCTAGCTGGAGTTGTTTTTGGTTACCAAAAGTTGTCGTTGAAGGGTTCCACCAACTACAATTGGTAAGAAAGTAGTCGTTAATGCCAATTTTTCTTGTAGACATATATCAACCACAAAAGTGGATTTTTTCATTGTGAAGACTAAAGCGGCGATTTTATTTTATTTTTCCGATACGAGAGTTTGGTAAATCGTATAAGCTAATTGATGCTAATTTTCTCCATTGTTTCCATAAGATTGGCATATTTTCTAAAAAAATTCCAAAAGGATAGAATTTTTTTCGACTAGATAATATTTTTTGTTCTTTCAAAGTCGATAATGACAATGATTTCTTTATTCTCTTAGAAAAAATCATAAAGCCAATTGAAACTGCTTTCTTTGTAAATCCTAGAATGATGACGTATCATTATCATGTATTCACAATTGCAAACATCAATGAGATGGAGAATTGCTGCATTCCTGAAGGATATTAAGTAATTTTTAGTTCTCTTCCTTGTATTATTCTCCAAAATTTGAAGTTGTTCCACTTGTAGTTGGAATTGGAAACTAAAGATCAAAGGGTGCGCACCCATCTTGTTTGCCTATATAATTAGTCCTTAAGCGACTTAATTGATCTTCTCTAAATTTCTTTTGCTAACATAAGTGTCCATAATTTTATTCTAATTTTATTATTTTGGAGAGTTCGCATATTTTATATGCAATTGCACCAATTAATTTTGGGTTCCAAATGTACTCCATGGTTGATGTTAAATATGTGTGTATATTAAGACTACATTTTTTTTTTATGTCGAAAGACATTTCATACTGATTATATGTCTCGAATTATCAGATAATACTTTACGAAACTTGAAGTTTTCGTATTTTAGATAAAAAGAAAATTTCCACCATGATCGGGGGGGGGGGGGGGCATACACTATCAGAATCTTGTGTTAATTAACTTCAAAGTTATATCAATTTCTCTCCCTACATGATCAAATTGAGAAAAGGCTGTCACTATCAATTGGTGTGAAATATCTGATTTTGCTTTTATATAAGCTTTTGCTTCTTGAAAGGAAAATCCAATCACATATAGCAAAAATTAACATTTTAGAATAAGCACTAGTGGAAATCACCTGTTTCGCGACCGACAAAGAAAGTAATTTAACTCGTATCTAGGACTTGCTTTGTCAGTCGAATAAAGGTCGTTGTTTGAGCGTCTTTTTCAACTATGACGTGTCTCCGAGGGTCGTTAAAAATCTTATATCAACGACCGATTATAACAGTCAAAACTTTATGACTGTCTTCAATCAGTCATGGATATAAATCTTAATATAAAAAAAAAAGATTCAAAAAAAGATTCAGATTGGCTGTCTGGCCTGACTGAATATGAAATTAAACAGAAATAAAACTCAAATGATAATCAAATGAGAATTCAAATGAGAATCAAATGAGAATTCAAATGAGAATCAAATTAAACTTGCACACAAATAATCATTCAATTTAACATTCATAGATTCATTGGTTTCAAAAATCTGTAGTTCTGACCAGTGTAATCTGTAGTTCTAGGATTCGATTACAAAACGATGAACTAAAAAACTATTGATTAAATAACAAAATTATAAACTCCGATGATGATGTACGTATTCCCACTTTATAATGGCGTAACTGCACAGAAAAATCCATCAACAAAATTACGAGAGGCCCCAAGATGAATAACCAAAAGAACTCAACAATTTTAAACACTGTAACCCTTTAACAAGAAGTAAGATCTGCCAATATATTCATTCATCGAGTTTTACGAAGACAAGCAAGCGGCAGCAAAAATATAATGAGATACACAAATTTTGATAGCAAGTCCCTTGTACTGAACTAAGAGCAAGGTAGGGGTCTCTTTAGACAACTAACAATGATTAGGAGCTTCCCTCGGTAAACCCATGTTTTCATTCATTATCATCACCGAAGGATCAGTTCAATTTCATACAATTCTAACAAAAGAAATTTGAATTACTAGTGAAGCATGCTAACCAGTGGAATCAACAGAAAAAAATTATAGAGCACTCTATAAACTACTTTTGCAGCATAGAATGCAAATGAAATATAACCAGTTCAACAAGTATAGATCACCCTATAAACTACTTTTGCACTCTATAAACTACTTCGATGAAATTTAGGATGACACGCGTCAATCCATCTCATCTCATTTGGTAGTAAGTGATACACTATGACATAGAAAAAACTAAACTAAGAAAACAATTTCAGAACTTGCACTAAATTTGGTGTCAAACAATCATAGGGACCCTAGAATTCACCAGCCACGTTACTAAGTTCTTTTTTGTTTATAATAGTACTAGTTCTAGAAAAATGTCATTATATGATGTTCTTCGCAGGCATGTGTGTCTTAATAGAAATCAATATTATATCATTTACTAAACCATATAATGCCTTCATATTTCTTTGTTCTTTTAACTTTCAAAATTATGGCAGGAAAGGTATACTGATTCATTGTAAATTAATTTAAGAGACAAGGTTAAGCATAATCATAGGGAATGATGTCAACATGAGTTTCCTCAAGATCACTCCTTGAAAGTTGCATGTCCCCAGTAAGCTCCTTCACACTCAAATTTAATGGAGCCAACATATGGCTGAAGGTTGCTGTGAACTCTGCAACTAAATCCTGGAGAGGCAACACTAGAAATTAGAAACTCTTTACAAGGTTAATCATATCGATAAGTAAGCTAATGGATGGGTTATACCTTCATAGGAGCAACATAGACGATTTTAAATTCATTTTTATGTAAAATACCATCTCAGTAGTGTCGTTTAATCTACAAAATAAAATCGTAGTTCAACCAAACGAAGAAAAATAGAAAAGAACAATGTGAACAATGAAGATGGAAACATATAATTGACATTTCAAAACTAAGCAAAGGTCAATAAGAAAGATATCAACAAATTACATTTAAAACTCTAACCAAATTCTAAACTAGAGGGACCACATAAACCATCATAAGTGATACTTTTAACTTCTGTTGCTGTGAAACGCCAACCAGACACTAGTTTCCCCAAAATAAGGTGATTTAACAAATTTACCAGTGCATACCTCGTGTAAAACAACAATCATAGCGATATTGGTCTTACCAGCTCCTGTTGGAGCACAAACCTGCATGTTCATCGACAAAGTTAATTTCGAGTTCTGTCAATAGGCAACACTTATAAGAAAGATGATTTATCCATTTGGTCTATATGTCAAAAGAATAAACAAAGTGCACAACTCACTAATATGTTCTCATTAGTATGATAAGTGGCTTGGTAAATACGACTCTAATTACGGTTCATGGAAAGCAGCCTGAGCAAAGTCATCCAATTATTTTATCTCGATCTGAAACAAATAATGAGAATGAAAGAATTAGCTTAACAACAACTACTAGAGCTAACATCACCTGTTACGGCAAGAGTAACTGCGTGAAAATCGTAAAACTAAGTACTAAAGACAATATGCGAAAATTTGAAAAAGAAAAGAAAAATAAGTACCAGCCGCTCCCCAAGTTTCATTTGTGCAGTTTCTGTAGCAGGGATACTGACTTCCTCATACCCCTTCAAGTTCTTCCTAACAGTGTACATTATTGCATATATGCCACAATCCACATTCAGGTGGCAGCCTTGGTAAAGCAGCACACCAGTAACTGCAAACAAAAGTAAACAAACAAAAAAAATCAATAAATCATTTTCCATTTCATAAACAAATGTCAAAACCTGATTATGCACCAGCAGTTAACAAAGGTTGAACATTCCACTTCCTTTAAGACCAGAGGGTGCATCGATCTTTATTTGTCATATGTATCTGTATAGTCATGGCCGTGAGTCATGTTTCAGGATGCAGGTGCTATCATAAGTTCAACTAGCAAACATGCTACAAACTTCAGAACTAATCAAAAGCCCCAACCCAGTAGATTTGATGATGTTACCAATGGTAAATATCTGGAAAACATCACTAAACAATATCAGAAGCTAAGTTTACCTTAAGAGCACCAAAGATACAATATCATGTAGTTTTTTGTAGATTTACAACATCCACAAGAGCATAGAAGGACCTTCACATATCACTGGGTTCAATAGAGTAGTCTTCACTGGAAGCCTACAAGTGACAAGTGATATCTGTCACTGAAATGTTTCTTCTGCCTAGATTTAACCATATTATATAAAAATGGTAGTACAACGTTTACCTCAATATTGCCTCCATTTTCTCCATCTATATCAACCTTATTAAGAAATTCTCTCCATCTATCTGAACCTTATTAACAAAAAAAAACAAGCAAAGAGAGGGCCGACAATTAGATGTGGGAAATGATTTTAGCACATCAATTGAGACTTCTCATTTACAATTGGTAATATGAAACCAGCTAAGTGACAAACACAACTGAACTTGTAATACAACATGAAACTGGAATTCAATTAGACTCACACTTCCAATAGTCTTCTGCATCGCATCAACACGTAAGAAACACCTTTCAAATGTCAGAAAGCTAATATTTAGGTTCCCCTATATTTTCTAGCTAAATCATCATTCTATATCATGGGACAAGAAGTGTTTTGTACATTCTTCTATACTTGAATAACATCAAATGTCAGAAAGCTAATGTTTAGTTGGTAAAGAAAAGAAGAGGCTCATATTGAAACAAACTGATACATGATTGACTCTTTATTAATGAAAACTTATACATCATGGGACAAGAAGTGTTTTGTATTGATGAAAATAGTGCATATTGCATGTAAAGCGCGTGTAATCATTGATCTAATACCACCAAAGGAACCTTAAAAGGGCACATTACTATTATTATTTCTACTTACAACATACTCAACACTCATAATAGGGCCAGAAACGAATCCTAATAGTCATACTACGACACCACCTGATTTTTTAATATCCGTAATCATTATCACAGAAAATTTCAAGCAGGCTTTTACAAACCATCAATTTAGATTACTAAAAACTTCAATCTAATATCATTAAACTACTGTACTAAAAAAAACATCAATTCATGCAGAAAGACAAGTTATGCGCAAGTCTAACTCTACAACTCAATAAACAGGATAAAAAGCAATGCACAATCAATCTTAATTGTACAATTTCAGTAAAAAAAAATCACAGTAAAAAATAAACAATGAATTCAGCATAAAATTGGTTGTTATGCTACAATATACAAACTAACAATAACCAGTACAACATTCAAAGTAGCCAATCAACTCCTGTGCAATAACAACTTTCTATATTAGACTCTAGCAGCAACAATACCATCACCAAGAGGAGTAGGAACCATTCTTATAGTAACAGAACAATATTTCCCAGTTACCTTACAAGGAACAACATGTGGTTTAGAAATTTCAATACCCCAATAAATTCTTCGAACAGGTAGAACAGATAACTAAGCAAGACTAATCCCACCACGAATAACTTCAATAACCATCCACCCTGAAGAAAACTGGAAGAATAGTCAAAACCTTAACTAAATACACAAACAGAAACATAATAACATAAGAAAATAAATGCCTGATACTTACCAGAAAACCTTGCAGATCAAGAAATGCAGCAACACATCTAGTTTGATACTTCAAGGGTGATTAAATTTTCTCAAACTCCTCCTGTTAATATCCATAACTATTATTACACTGAGATTTGATTACCAAAAAATCTAAATAAAAAAACATCACATTGTGCTATTTAGATAATTTCACTTAGGTTTGTTCAGTTAACATTCCATAAGAATATTTCCTCAACCTTTTCTTCGGATTTCAAAGACACCGACTCAGGATCTGTGAAAATTTGAAAGAGAAAAACAAAAATTATAAATGAATTCATTATTAACGAAATCAATGCAGCAGATATAACTTTTTTAAATACCATAAAATACAAATTGAAAAAACAAAAACAAAATCCCTATAATCTGAATTGAAAAACCAAAAACAGAATACAAATAGAACTTCAGATTATAGCAATAATCTCATGAACCATAGAAACGATGTAACGATTCAATAGATTTTAAGATTCAGAACCCTTGATATCTTCACAATGATTCAATTGAGTGTTAAATCAGAGTAACGAACAAGAGTTCTAAACCAATCTAATTCAATGATTCAAATCCTAGAATATAAATCTTCTCGGATTGAAGATCGATAACTAGAAACTAAAAACCCTAACAAAAACATGAAAAGCTATTATCTGTATAGATCGAAGAAATTGAATAACATCTCAAGATTCTCAAACCCTAAAACGAACAAATTTAACAACAATCATAGTTTATTTAGAAGTTGTTAGAGATTTCGGAAATGAAGAGGAAGATGAGCTGGGAGGCGGATACGGAGAAGAAAAAGGAGAATATATAAGGTTTTGGGTGACTTTCTCTCTTGTCAATTTTTGTATAGAACCTTCGGTTATAGAGTATCAAAGTTGGATGCCTATTTCATACCACACCAACATGATTGGTTTGTGGGGATCAAATGTTTAATCTCTAACCACGCGTCAGAAAACAAAGGTCATTGAACGGTGGTCATTGTTTTCATACCACACCAACATTGATTATTAGAGTTGAACCTGAGTTTCCCATTCGGGTGAACTGAAGATTATATTTATCAGATTTGAATATCCCAGTTTCAAAGATTAGCAGAGTTGGACCTGAGTTTCTTATTCGGGTGAACTGAAGATGAAATTTATCACATTTGAATATCCCAGGTTCAAAGATTACCAGAGTTGGACCTGAGTTTCCCATTCGGGTAAACTGAAGATGAAATTTATCAGATTTTAACATCACAGGTTCAAAGATTACCAGAGTTGGACCTGAGTTTCCCATTCGGGTGAACTGAAGATCAAATTTATCAGATTTGAACATCACAGGCTCAAAGATTACCAGAGTTGGACCTGAATTTCTCATTTGGGTGAACTGAAGAGGAAATTTATCAGATTTGAACATCACAGGTTCAAAGATTACCAGAGTTGGACTTGAATTTCTCATTTGGGTGAACTGAAGACGAAATATATCAGAATTGAACATCATAGGTTCAAAGATTACCAGAGTTGGACCGGAGTTTCTCGTTCGGATGAAATGGAGACGAAATATATCAGAATTGAACATCACAAGTTCAAATATTACTAGAGTTAGACTTGAGTTTCTCGTTCGGATGAACTGGACACGAAATATATCAGAATTGAACATCACGGGTTCAAATATTACTAGAGTTGGACCTGAGTTTCTCGTTTGGATGAACTGAGGACGAAATATATCAGAATTGAACATCACAGGTTCAAATATTACTAGAGCTGGACCTGAGTTTCTTATTCGGATGAACTGGGGACGAAATATATCAAAATTGAACATCACAGGTTCAAAGATTACCAGAGTTGGACCGGAGTTTCTCGTTCGGATGAAATGGAGACGAAATATATCAGAATTGAACATCACAAGTTCAAATATTACTAGAGTTAGACCTGAGTTTCTCGTTCGGATGAACTGGACACGAAATATATCAGAATTGAACATCACGGGTTCAAATATTTCTAGAGTTGGACCTGAGTTTCTCGTTTGGATGAACTGAGGACGAAATATATCAGAATTGAACATCACAGGTTCAAATATTACTAGAGCTGGACCTGAGTTTCTTATTCGGATGAACTGGGGACGAAATATATCAAAATTGAACATCACGGGTTCAAATATTACTAGAGTTGGACCCGAGTTTCTCGTTCGGATGAACCGGAGACGAAATATATCAGAATTGAACATCACATGTTCAAATATTACTAGAGTTGACTTGAGTTTCTCGTTTGGATGAACTGGAGACGAAATATATCAGAAATGAACATCACAGGTTCAAATATTATTAGAGTTGGACTTGAGTTTCTCGTTCAGATGAACATGAGACGAAATATATCAGAATTGAACATCACAGATTCAAAGATTACTAGAGTTAGACCTAAGTTTCTCGTTCGAATGAATTGGAGACGAAATATTTCAGAATTGAACATCATAGGTTCAAAGATTACTAGAGTTAGACTTGAGTTTCTCATTCGTATGTACTGGAGACGAAATATATCAGAAGTGCAATAAATAAAGTAAATATTACATATTGTGAAAATGACCATATTACCCTTATTGGAAATAAGTTCAATAAATATTATGGAGACTGTGAAAATGACCATACTACCCTTATTGGAAAAAGTGCAATAAATATTATGGATATTGTGAAAATGACCATACTACCCTTATTGGAAAAAAGTGCAATAATAAATATAATGGAGATTGTGAAAATGACCATACTACCCTTATTGGAAAAAAGTGCAATAAATATTATGGAGACTGTGAAAATGACCATACTACCCTTATCGTAAATAAGTAAAGTAAATGTTACAAACTGGGATAATGACCATATTACCCTTATTGGAAATAAGAGCAAAAAATATTATGGAGACTGTGAAAATGACCATACTACCCTTATTGGAAAAAAATGCAATAAATACAATGGAGACTGTGAAAATGACCAGACTACCCTTTTCGGATATAAGTAAAATAAATATTACAGACTATGAAAATGACCATATTACCCTTATTGAAAAAAGTGCAATAAATAATATGGAGACTGTGAAAATGACCATACTAGCCTTATTGGAAAAAAGATAATAAATATTATGGAGACTGTGAAAATGACCATACTACACTTATTGGAAAAAAGTGCAATAAATATTATGGAGACTGTGAAAATGACATACTACCCTTATCGGAAATAAGTAAAGTAAATGTTATAAACTGTGCAAATGACCATATTACCCTTATTGGAAATAAGTGCAATAAATATTGTGGAGACTGTGAAAATGACCATACTACCCTTATTGGAAAAAAAATGCAATAAATATAATGGAGACTGTGAAAATGACCAGACTACCCTTTTCGGAAATAAGTAAAGTACATATTAGAGATTGTGAAAATGACCATATTACCCTTATTGGAAATAATTGCAATAAATATTATGGAGACTGTGAAAATGACCAGACTACCCTTATCGAAAATAAGTAGAGTAAATATTAGAGACTGTCAAAATGACCATATTACCCTTATTGGAAATAAGTGCAATTAATATTATGGTGACTGTGAAAATGACTAGACTACCCTTATCGGAAATAAGTAAAGTAAATATTACACACTGTGAAAATGACCATATTACGCTTATTGGAAATAAGTGTAATAAATATTATGGAGACTGTGAAATTGATCAGACTACCCTCATTGAAAACAAATAAAGTAAATATTGCACACTTTGAAAATGACCATATTACCCTTACTGGAAATAAGTGCAATAAATACTATTGAGACTATAAAAATGACCATATTACCCTTGTTGGAAATAAGTGCAATATGTATTATCGAGATTTTCACATTCTGTAATATTTATTACACTTAATTTTACTAAGGGTAATATGGTCATTTTTATATTTTGTAATATTTACTTTTCCTATTGCCGATAAGGGTAGTCTGGTCATTTTCACAGTCTCCATAATATTTATTGCACTTATTTCCAATAAGGGTAATATGATCATTTTCACAGTAGGTAATATTTACTTTATTTATTTTTGATAAGGGTAGTTTGGTCATTCTCACAGTCTCCATAATATTTATTGCACTTATTTCCAATAAGGGTAATGTGGTCATTTTTACGGTATGTAATATTTACTTTATTTATTTTCAATAAGGGTAGTTTGGTCATTTTCACAGTCTACATAATATTTATTGCACTTATTTCTAATAAGGGTAATATGGTCATTTTCTCAGTCTGTAATATTTACTTTACTTATTACACTTAATTAGGTAGTCTGGTATTTTCACTGTCTCCTTAATATTTATTACACTTATTTCCAGTAAGGGTAATATGGTCATTTTCAAGAGTGTAATATTTACTTTACTTATTTTCGATATATAAGGGTAGTCTGGTCATTTTCACAATCTCCATAATATTTATTGCACTTATTTCCAATAAGGGTAATATGGTCATTTTCATAGTCTCCATAATATTTATTGCATAGATAATAACGTGGTGAGAAAAGGAGGGCCCCGCCTAAAAAAAGCAGCAGTGATTCAACTAGGTAACGCAGTCGCGGTATGGGTTGATGAATCGGGGATATAATCGTAATTAAAAATTTATACAACGACCGTTTTTAACGCTCTAATTTGTGCTCCGAAAATTTATTATATCTACCACCGTCTTGACCGGTCCACGGTCTGTTGACCGCTATTGAGGGTCGAGGATGTGGGTCATTAAAACCCCCTTCTCCAATAGTGAAGCTACTGATAGTACTTCAATAGAGTCTATCAAAACAAGATCCACATTCCCATATTTCATATCTCCTCACTGGAAGAAGGGAGATTATAATTCCCGCGGGCACTGGTACCAGTATTACTGTGAATCTTTCAAGATATGCATATACTTGAGAATTGTGTGGGATCATAGTTAGTTAACATTTTCAAATATTCATTTATAGTAGAAACTGAAATAATAAAAAAGATGGTGGTTGTTAACCCCTCTGCAGAGAAATATCGACATATGTGATTGGTTGGCATACAATCCAAGTAAGGTTGGATTAATTTTTCGATTGATGCAATTTTGGATCCAAACTTAACACCATAAACATGCCAAGCCTATTAATTACAGGTTGGTGTAGTCATATTGCATCTTCATATGAGAAATATTTCCGTTGTGAAAAACGATTTGAGGGTTTTATTTTTGCTTAAACCCTAGGATTGCTTCAATAATTGTTCTCCTTATAGGATAATTTGGCGTGGTAGTCCTTGAGGGACTCACACGTGGTCAGAGAACATATTAGGATTTGTAATCCGTGAAGGATTCAAATTATATCCATGTAGCCACCTGAATCGATTATATCAGGATTAACAATCATTTATGTGTTTTTAGAAATTTGGTACAAATCCTGGAATCCGGATTAGTTAGTTGATGATATCAAACTTTATAGATCTCTTGAGGAGTCCTTAAAAACACAAAAATCCATGTTTTAGCAGCATAAATTCTATTTTTCTTTTATTCTTAACTCTGCAGTTTAAATATTATGCTTGCTTAAAACTTGTCTATGATGTAGACTATAGTTATGATTTTGGTGCTTGTTTTCTATGATACTCATACTTAGGGGTGTTCATGGTTAATGGTTAACTGAGAAACCGAACCAAACCAAACCGATTAGGGGGAAACCGAACCAAGCCATTAACTAATGGTTGGTTTTGGTTTAGAAAAAATGAAAACCGAGATTAATGGTTTGGTTTTGGTATGATAGAGAAACCGAACCAATAACCAATGGTTAACCAAATATTGATTAAAAAAAAAATCATTAATTAAATTTTCATTAGAGATGTCACTGTATAGCCTACCATTAGTTAAATCTTCTTTTGATCTCTAGATTTAGAGTAAGCTTTAACTACTCTTGATATTCTTTTTATTTATTTTTTGTCTTTAAATTTTTGCAAACCAATACTATTTTTTTCTGTAAATTTGTGTAATTTTTTTTTTTGGTTTGACATAATTATTGGTTAACCAAAAACCACTGGAAAAAACCGAAACCGGCTGGAACCATTTGGAAACCGAACCAATGGTTAATGGATTGGTTTGGTTTCAATTTTTAGAAACCGATAGTATTGGTTTCGGTTTTGGTTTGGCTTGAAACCGAACCAAAACCGACCATGAACATCCCTACTCATACTGTTGAGTTAGCATCCATGAATTGTCAAAAGTTGTACTTTTTTTCCTTCGTTTCAGGTTTTGTCCCATATGGTTTTCCTGGTAAGGTTTTAATGAGGCAACATCTCGTTGACGTTTAATTTTCTTTCAAAATGTTGATATTTGTGCTCTTTTTCCTTCCCCCAATTTTTTCTCATCGGTTTTTATTGGCAAGGTTTTAGTAAGGCAATTTAATTCAACATGATGGTCATCCAAGGGGGAGTTGTATCAATTTTGGTTGTTTAGTGGATGCCTACATTTGATTAAACCAAATCAACTTAATCATCTCCTAATAATTTGGATTTCCTTCTCACAAATACGAATTTTGTTCACGTATGATAAGGTATTCATATCTTGGCATTTTGTCGAAGAAACTACATCAACTACTTTTGCAAATCATATCCGAGAAGCTAGCAATCCAAGACGCAAGTCCTCAATTTATTTAAAGAAGCATGAAGATTCGAGAATACTACTATTAGAAGACTAACACAAAAGAAGACTTCATCAACTAGCAATTTTCTACAAGAAATAACAACAATATTCTGCATTCAAGAAATTCGTTCATCGAAATCGCGAAGTCTCGACTCAAAGATTTGCAAGCCAAGATTTAACTGAAGTACTTATCATGGGGAGCATCATAGTAAAAGGTATTTTACCGGACTATCACGTTGTACTCTTTTTCCTTCGTCAAGGTTTTGTCCTACTGGGTTTTTCCTTGTCAAGGTTTTTATGAGGCAACATATGCATGTCGAGCTCCGTTCTAAGTTTACTCATAATTGTACTCTTTTTCCTTCGATCAGGTTTTGTCCCATTGGGGTTTCCTGACAAGGTTTTAACGAGCCATTTAGCTTAGACACAATGTCATCAAGGGGAGTGTTATAAACGTGTAATTATGTTAATAATATCTAGGGTGAATTTCGTTTATTACTGGGATACCCTTTTGTCTAACCCTGTAAATAGAGCCTCTAATGTTTGTCTATTGTACACAGTTAATATCTATTGTACACAGTTAATAAGAATTCTTCCTCTACTTTTCTATCTTTCACGCTACTTCTAAATTTAAAACTGGAAATGATATTGGCCTCTCTTTATAGAGCTCTATTTAGCACTCAACATGACGTGGAAAGCTTAGTTGGTCAAATATGCTCTTCCTTTTTTGTGACGTGTAATTTTTTTTTTTCCTATCTTTAATTATTATTTATTTATTCTTTCTCTCCTAATTTGTTTCTCCCCTTCTTCTCCTTCCCCTAATTTCTTCACCTTCCCACCAAACACCTCCATGGAAATACATTCAAACCTCAAACCCAGATCATAAAATTCTTAATTAAATCACACCCTTGCTACATGGGTTATGGATTGGTATTACCTATACGTCTAACAATCGATTAGCAACAAATTACGTCTAATAAACAAGAACCTTTAGAATCCAACCATTGCCCTTTTCATATTTGATTTAACAAAAGAACAATAGCAAGTAATCCAAATTAAAGCTCAAACCTAGTCATCAAATCAAAAGAACCACAGAGAAGAACACAACAAATACAAACTTTTTTTGAATTTAAAAATCAATTATTAGATCAAAAATTACTAGTCTCAGGTCTTGGAATTGAATAAGATGGGTTTTGTAGAAGTATGTCTAGAGGAAAGATGGTAACGAGTTTTGATTTGATCTTGCTGATGATGATCATAATGGTGGCGGTGTTAGGTGTCAATTGATTGTTAATATAAATTTTAGGAAGAGAATCAATTGATGATACAAGTTGTACAGAACTACCACCACTCCTACTAACACCATCACCGACATGGAAGATTTTTTTTTTTTTTTTTTTTGAACAATCACTATATACTTCATCACCAGATTCACCACTAGTATCTAACGACTGCGTAATCCTAAATCTAAAAATAAAAAAATTGATGGAAAATTAATCCTCTCAATCACTTCTTCAAAGAGTTAATTAGTGTTTGGGTCGTAGGTTTTGGTATGTCTTAGGATTTGGGTCCTAAGTTTGTCCAGTTTTGAGTTTGGGTCGCTGACTCGTTAGTCAACTGGATTTTCTGGTCAAACCGTTAAAAGAGTGAACGTCCGTTAAGGTTAATATTAACCCTGTTTAGTAATTGAAAATGAACGACCGAAAGTAATCCACGTGTGTGGTCGTATCAATTGCTCTTTAGGGTTTCTTTCCTTTGCATCTCAGCTCCACCTTCTTCCCATCATCATCAGCGTCATAAACTGCATCAATAATACCTTTGGGAGCAATTCTGACCAAGTAAGATCAAGACAGTAAGCTATACATGATTCCTCCCGTAAGTTATTCTTCCCATTTTCAGTATATCCCACCAAAGTTTAGTCGATGCCGATGGAATAGCTTAATCTTTCTCATATATCACGACTTATAGCATTGGGTCTTCCCACGGTTATAAATCATATAATCCACGTACATACCATCTCCTATATTTAGCATATCAGTATACCATCAACACTGTCAAACTCTTCTTCCAAAAATCCAACATACAGAATAGAAAAAGAACCCAATCATCGACAATCTATAGAAAATCCTCCATAGATTCAATTTTCAAACAACCCTCTCATCTATTCAATACTACAATTCAGAAGTCTATTTTATTTTTCTTCCTGAAAGCCCTAATTTCACTGTAGAAATGCCGAAAAATAATCTGTTTCAAGTTAAGAACATCAAGTTTTCATCACAAAATATCATGGTATTCTTCTTCGAATCTGCCTAAAATCCCTGAGAATTTATCTCTTATCAACGATCCATTGGTTGAAATTGTTGGACCATAAGGAGTGACCAAACCCAACACTATATTTAGCATATCAGTATACCATCAACACTGTCAAACTCTTCTTCCCAAAATCCAACATACAGAATAGAAAAAGAACCCAATCATCGACAATCTATAGAAAATCCTCCATAGATTCAATTTTCAAACAACTTCTGTCATCTATTCAATTACAATTTAAGATTTTATCGTCATAAAATTTGGGGCGGTGTGTTCCAGTGCTAGAGTTATTTTTCGAATTATCAAAACCGATCTTTTTAATCACATCCCTAAACGTTCATTTCGAGTGATTCACTGAATGGCAAACTTGCAATTAAAATAGTAACATACGTTAACATTCTCAGCAGCTTGACTAGCAAATACAGTTGACTAACGGGTCAACGACCCAAACTCAAAACTGGACAAACTTAGGACCCAAATCCTAAGACATACCAAAACCTACGACCCAAACACTAATTAACTCTTCTTCAAAAAATTGATAAGAAGATGAAAAAGTTTTCAAGATGAAGCATTTTTTTTAACAAAAAAATGATGAAGAAAGAGAAAGAGTTTGAGAATAAAATGGAAAGGAAAGTTAAAAGAGAGAGAAAAAGGGAAAGTCTCATAGACTGAGAGAGAAAAAATAATGAAAAGTATAGCATGACGTGGTATGGTAGTGTTTTGTCATCTACTGCAGCTTAGTTTGCCACGTCATGCCGAGTACTAAATAGAGCTGTATAAAGAGTGGCCAATAGCATTTCCGATTTAAAACTGTTTCAAAACAAAAACCTATTCACATCATTTTTCTCACAAATTCATCCATAGATTCAAACAACATCGATCGATTTAAAAGAAATTTCATCATCCATTTTTTTCTTAAAAATAAAATTAAAATTAAACATCGTCGATTGCAACTTATATCTCTTTATTATACTTTCGACTGAGTTATCTATTCAAGATTGAAAACTATAAATAATCTTGGGTTATTGTGTTTAACATTGTCGGTCGACGTTCATGTCCATACTTACCGATTCCTGTGATAATCGGTCGATGTTCATGAACACGTCAACCGATTGTCCTGAATGTGTTTTCTGGTCGAAGAAAATTTAACCAGAATCGGTAGAAGTTAATTCCCACATAAACCAATTATGGTATAAAAGAGACTCAGTTTTCTGTATGTTATTTTCGTTAGAATCGAATTATGTGGATGTTCACATAAACAAATTATGTATGTGAACCAATCGGTATGTATGTGTCTACGAAAACCTCGATTTTAAAAACGGATTTTATCTATGCATACTTTAACCGATTCTGGATATCCTTCGTGAATACCGAAACACCAACTCATAATTGGTTTACGAGTGCGTGAACGTAAACCAATTTTGGGTAGTGTTTTCGGAGCAATTTTTTTTTATCGCGTTTTGGTGATGAATCAACATTAGTTGATTTCTAGATTAGTATGATTAAACACTATTAATAAACCGAATTAACACTAATTAATCAAGAAAATAGTTGGTCAAGGGGTATTTAATTTTACTTCGAAATGACTTATTTTGTCACGTAGTAACATACCCCAAATAATTGGCCAGGCAGGTAAATAAAATGAAAAAAATACATACCTAAATAAATAAATTTAATCAAAAAATAACACCAAGGCTGCTGCAAGATTTACTTGAGTCGTAATCACGAATAGAACAAGGGAGTCCAAGCACTCGAATACAATGAATCTACGAATCATTGTCAAGAAGAACGAACGAAGTATTCATTTTGGTGGAGCATGACAGGAAGCAAACAAATGAAAAATTGGAAACCCATTAAGTGGGCGAACAACCTCCCCTTGCCTAGATGCCCCTAAGCACAAGCATCCATGTGCAACTGGCCTTGCACCATACTGAATGATCTACCAGAATCCTAATTACCAATATCGACCTAAGTATTACTATTATTTGTCATAGTCAATTAGCAAACAATCATTATCACCTAATTGCACCACACATTTGTGCAGTAGCTAGCTACCTATTAATTTTTCTATTCATTGTTTGTTAATTTACATGGTCCAAGGAGGACAAAATATATGCTTATATTATGTGGAAGCGACAATATCAAACCATTGTGTCATGAGGAGAAGAAGATGAAGAGCGGTGGAGAATCCCTACAGAGTTGAAAAGACAAACACTGTAATGTACTGCTATGATTACGCATAATTTGGGGCCAACTAAAAGTTCCATGACCCATGTATATCCAAACAATATGATAAGACTAAAACTAGAATCCTAACTTTTCAAATAATTGCTTTGCTTATGCAAAGAATTTGGAGGTGACAACGGAATCCACCCCAAGGGGCATTGCAAAAACTCAACGCCTCACCAATATATCAGAGACGATGACCTCAAGTTTGGAGATCTGAAAAATGAATCAAATGACCTTTCCATTGGAAATAACTCATTAGTCATGACTCTTAATTCCTCCCCCGCCCACATAATTATGACACTTTTTGCCAACTTGATGGAGTAACCCTACGTGTTTTCTAAGTATCTATTGTTTATGTTTATTTTGATGAGTGAATAATATGGTGCTGAAGGTTTTAAACTCAGATCATTGCTATCATTACCTAGTAATTTTACTACAACTAAGTATCAATTGTTTCACATAGAAAAAAAAATTTTTGCTGGAACCTGGGGAATGGTATTTAATTTGAATGCAAAATAGTGGTGGAAAAAATTATATAACCACAAGCAAAGGCACATATTTTTGAACATGATGATTATGAAGATGCTACAAGCAGAGAAAGATGAAGTCCTGATATCATTATAGTGGAGACGTATAACGGGCACATACAAAACTCTAGAGACGGACCATGATCGACGTAACAATTTTAATTTCTGAGTTCAACAATTCACATATCAAGATAGTGACAACCACACGTAACTAAAAAACTGCGGAGAGACGATGTATAGAGTAGTAGACTCCCAACACAACAAAGTGGAAAATCAGAATTCCGTATGCCTTTCCCAGAAACTGTAGGTTCCGGCCAACAAAATTCATCATGCTTGGTGAAAACATAAAAAATATCTAACTTCTGTCTGCCATGATAAGTGCAGAGGAGATAGGAATCCGTTCTTTTTTTTCTTTCTAGTGATGGTTGATCTTCTGGTTGATGAGTGTCTCTCTAAGTGCAGCAACATCAATATCATTAGCATGGTTTTCTGGTCTGTAATAACCAGTAACTGGATCAGGAACCCATGAAGATTCTTCTGTCACTGCTGTTGATGGTTTTTTCACTTTTACTCCTCTTACTACACTTGATCCAACGGCTTGTGATGCCACTGATGTAATACCTCGAGATCTACAAAAACATCATCCAAATAATCATGTCAATAACAAAACTATAAATATGAAGAACAAATTATTCGATGAATTATCTATCAAGAGAATTTGTGTACAATTATTCGATGAACTGTGTATATATATACCTGTTGATAGATAGAGAGATACCATCAATGAGAGCAGTGAGAACAATTTTGGTGTTTGATAATGAACCAGCCATTGTTACAGAGAAATTTGATTAGAAAGAAAGAAAGAAAGTTTTGATGTATTTTTGTGTATTCAACTTTTTTTCTTTCTTTCTTGTTGAAGATTCTGATGAGAAGAAAAGAATGGGGTGAGTGGGTATTTATAGAAGGATAGGAGGAATGCAAGTCAAGAAAGGTGGTGGGAGAAAAAACAGAAATGATACATGCACCGCGGCTGTATACCGTGACAAAATCGAACGGCTGTTAGGGAAAGGTACGGTGATTAGCAGGGATGGGGGCTATTGATGGGGCCATTTTTTATTTTCTATCTCTCTCTCGGGATAGGGTGCGGTTTACCTTTTGGGTGCGTTAATCATTTTTGGAGAAAAAAAGAAGGTGCATGGTTATGTGTGCGCTGTCAATGTATATTTGGCAACTGAAGAACGCGTCAAATGAGAACGGCACTTGCCCAGTTGCTCAAGTCAATCACTGGCTGCCACTCTGAATTAGTCACGCATTAAAGAGACCAAGTCACTAAAGGTTGCTTGTTTTTCCATATTTGGTATCTCATTCAACTCAGATATTTTCTTCACCACCTGGCAGTCTGTTGTTTGCAGTGGCGGACCCAGAGATTTGGAAAGGGGGTTAATTTTTTTTGATGAACAATGTGTTTGATGCGGCCGAAGGCAACAAAATATTTCCTCGTTTAGGCCTTTGATGACTAGTTTGGTTAGACATTTAGGACGCTAGGCTTGTACAGCTGGGCGCTTGGTCTATAAATAGACTTGGTGAACTAATTTATTTATTTTTTGAAACCATGGTGGACTAAATTGATTGAAGAGGTGGGCTAAATTGGTTTGGTAGGTGGACTAAATTTATTTATTTTCAAAACTAAAGGTTAATTTACATACATGGATGGGTTTTATCAGAAAAAGGGGGGCTACAGCCAGGGCTAGCCCCCTTTGGTTCCTCCCATGATTGTTTGCTTATCCATCGGAACTGATACACTCACGGTAGATTAGATCCCCTGGTGTATCTCCCAAGAGAGTGGGATGGTCCCGCTAACCCGGTAGTTTAGCAGCGGTTGGTTTAGGATGGGCCCCACCTATTCTTGGGGACAAATCGTAGGACTAACTCACGGTCAGTTTATACTTATCTGCTCAACTGCTCATCAGATGTATAATTTTTTATTTATTTTTTTGTTGTTGGTTACATGCGATGGAAAATGCTTAAAAAATTACCGAAACTCTCAAAATTTTACCCAAACTCTCAAAATCTATCATCTAAAACAGTTTGTCATTACAGAGAAAATCAAGATTTAAATAGCTTCAAAAATAAAATAAGACAACATTAAAGCTAAGCTAACTAAACCTCGGTTTATCAAATAAAATCGAAATAAATTTCGCGTTCGTTGATGAAAACCCAAGCAAAAAAATCTCTTCTAGCAGCTCTCCGGATTTGGATCTTAGAAATTGAAATGAAAACAAAAAAGTGAAATGAAATTTAGGTACCCTGTTTTTATATACATAAGGGTGTTTTGAGAATTTTAAAAATACGCATAATATTTCTCACACGTGTGCAGGGCCTAGGATAAAAAAATTGGCTCCGTTTTTATTTTCTCTTTTAATTATGTATCACTAGTTATTTAGCTCTTAATGGATGGGCCTGCCACTATCTAAACCTACAATAATAGTACGTACTTATTGGTAATTCCTACTAGTGTGAATAATGTGAAAAATAGTCAAAGAACATCTTGGAAAAGTTAAGATGGCTCCTCCAGCCTGCTATAAGCCAGAAAAAGTTGTCGATCAATTCATGCTTGAATCATGAATCTTTTCTCCTACTTAATGGCTATATGTACCTATAAACAAAAGTAGGAAACATGTGGATCTATCTTTATCACCCATTGGCTAGATAATGTTAGGTTTCCCGTTACACTTTATTTTCCAATCTTATTATAGGGACGACATGGTTTATTAGAGGGGCGGCAGTGTGATAGTAATGTCCCTCTAGTTGGTTAGGGGATGTCCTAAAGGGGATGTAAATTGACTAGATTATCCTTTTCACCTTAAACAACCAAAATCAAATCAGTTTTTTTTTTCATCTTCTTCTTCATCTTCTCTTCTCCTCCATCAACCGTAACCTTCATCAAAACTGAAAATTTCATTGTGTTCGATTAATCGGCGATTTGAAAAACGTTTGGAAAAACTCAGTTATGGTTTAGTTTATTGTGTTGGATTTAAGTTAGTTTTGTATCAAAAATTAGGGTTTTGTATTAAAATTTCTTGTTGCATGTGAGTTACGGTTGGTAATAACTCAAATATGAACCGTAATTGTAGATTGGGTTGATGTTACGGTTGGTTTTAACTCAAATACCAACCGTAAGTTCTTCGTTTTGAGAAATATGTTCAGTTACGGTTTGTATTTGCATCATATTTATCAACCATAATTGAGTTACGGTTTGTAACTCAAACAACCATATCAATCGTAAATAATCATGTGTCTTAAGAATTTATCAAATAATGATTTACGGTTCAAAATTTAAGTTGGCATACCAACCGTAGGGTAGTTAGGGTTGGTCTCGATTCATTAGTTACCAACCGTAATTTATTTACGGTTGTTGTCCAAATATAATTACCAACCGTAACTGGTTTTACGATTGGATATTCCCCAAATTTAACCAGTTACGGTTGGTATTCGATAACTTACGAACCGTGACTCTTGTCATGAGAAAAATTGCAACCATAAGTTCTTCTGAAAATTTAAAAGTTTTGATTTTTTACGTACTTTAGATAATTTTGAGCGAGAAAAAGTTAATGGGAACTAATTTAGAAGTATACCGGGTCACTGGAATCACTCATTTTGGTTGAGTGAATCAAAATCTAGGGTTTCAAAAATATCACAAAAGTTTTTCTTTTTCTTCTCCTCTGAATTTTTTTTAACTCTAAAAATCTGATTTTGTTTTGATTTTGAGTTAATATAAGTGAAATTAATCATTAACACTAAACTTGATTAGCATCACTAAACTACGTTATCAATAATGAGGGTTAATTTGTCATTTCCAGTTTTTTATATAAGGGACATCTTGAATGATCATATAATAACCCTTTTTGTCCTATTAGTTGCAGGAAATCCCACACTACACCCTTGTTATGATTTTGTTATATTCAACTCACAATTGAAAATTAAAAACGACACTTTATTATTTTGTTCTCAGAGATGTTTACAGAAATGGAAGAATTCAAGATTACAACTATTCTCTTCAAGTTTTTCTCTCCTCAAGACTTTCTTAACTCTCAAAAATACATCATCCTTTTCTGGACATATTGGGTCTCTATTTATAGGGTAGTTACATAATGGATGACAGCTAAGTTTTCCTCTTATCTCGTATTTGTTCTGCGATTGTACCGTGATAGTTACAATATTCATTCTCGCAAGCTTTGTATCCATCGCGGGACAAACATGCTCTTCTCATGTTTTCTTCATTTGTCATCTATTACGTCACTCTTTTGACTGCTTTTGTAACATTCGCCAAGTGTTGTTAAAAGCTTGCGGTAATGCTCACTGAGAAGCATTGTTAATCTCGCAGAGGAGTATTGTAGCGATATTCTGGTCCTACATCTTGCCTCTTCTCATGTCTTCTTCGCAAGGTGGATAGGATATGAGAATCTTCAATTCTTCAAAGTGCTCGCAGCCTCTTTTCTTTCCATATTTTCTTCTCGAAATTGTTCCGTTAATTTAGCTTAACCGCCTACACGTGTTGTAAATTTATCTTTTTACTGACACGTATCTACTCAATAGGTTATTCCCCTTTGCTTATAAAAGGTAGAGTTAGACTTCAAAACTAATTTTCTTCTTTTATTTCTCTATCTTCTTCATCTGTTTATTCTATCTTCCGTCTGCAACTCTTCTTCTTCTTCATATTCTCCTGCTATTGTACTAATGGAGTCATCAAGGTATGTTTTTTGATTATAATCTCTATTTGATTCAAATTTTACTCATATTCTTCGATTTTCTCTATTTGATCCTTCATAACTCTCATATTATGTCTTTTCTTTAGTGGAACTATCCCCAACACCCAATCCTCAGTTCAAAACCCTAATGCTCGCAAAAGGCCAACTGATAAGAAGAAGAGAAGTTTTGTGAATGATAAGGTGGTAAGAAACACATCATATTTCTTAATAACAATATTGTTGTCTCTGTTTCTTATCTAAATTATTATTCGCAGAATTTCGAGAACATAGCTAATCCTCCCAAAAGACCTCGTCAATTTAAAGTTCTTGAGGCTGATTTCACCATCCCCACGTTAACATCTGCGAGAGTTACTCCTACACCCTCGCGATTGGATCCTCTTTCTTTTATCTGCGAGAATACCGCTGCCAACACCTCTATTTCTTTTGATTCTTTGACAAATCAGGCTCCTGAAATTGCTGTGACTGAAATTCCTTCTATCCCTTTATTGCCTTCAACTGTTGTTTTTCCCAATACTCCTCCTTCTGATAATACAACCATCGCAAATGACTCAAATCCTCAACTTGTCCTCGTTACTACTTCACCCTCTGCATCTCTTCCTCCATCAAATGAAACCTCTACATCAACCTTAGCAGGAGTTGATGTTGCTTTTAAAATTTTATCTAATATTTTAGATGATGCTAGAAAATCTTCTACTGACTCTCTCCAATATAAAGTTTGCGAGACCTTACTCAAATATTTTGGCTCTGATAATACTGCTTCACGAGCATCTTTGGAAAATGAATTTGAAGCTCTAAGAAAAAGCCTTCAAGTCAAAATTTCTGAATGTGATACGCTAAACCATATGCTTCGCAATTCTTCACTTAACTGCGAGAACCTTCGCAGAAAAAATGACGAGCTGAAAGGTACAATTTTCTTGCCTCTACTCTTTTGTCTTTCTATTTTTCTTTCATATCCTCTGTACTCAAGTCTCCTTCTCAAATTCTTGGTTCATATATTAGTTTCAAATCAGACTCGTTTCATGGAAAGACTTAAATTTGAATCTATTGCTGAAGAATCTCGTGTTGAAAGAGATTCTTGGATGGACCAGTATAATAGACTAGATAATCTCTACACATATTCAATCGATCAAATAGATAATCTTACTAATGAGAATAATCAACTATCGCAAAGTCAAACTTTATTAAGTAATGAGGTTACTCGTCTCTCGTATTTGTTAATCAAGTCTAACTTGGCGATAAAATCTTTATCAGATGAAAATAGAACTTTATCCCAATAGAAACATAGATTTTCAAGCTTGATGGCAATTTCTTCACAGCAATTGAGTAATCTACAGAGAATATGTGATAATGAAGAGCGATCTCTTCGCTCTCTTAAAGATGAACTCAAGGAAGTAACTGAATCATCTGCCGCTGAGAAGGATAAACTTATTAAGGGTAGATTAACTCTTAGTTTAAAGGCCAGCGAGCTTTAAGACCAGTACTCCCAATTAAAAAAATCTCATTCTTTATTAGCAAAGGAAAATTCGTATCTACACTCCAAATAAGAAAACATGAAATCTCGTCTGAAGGGTATGGTTGGCGGTAAATTTGATGACGCTATGAATCAATGGGATAACTGTTTCTTTACATTAATCCAAAACTTAACCTCTCAAAAACAAGGTAGTCAATTGACTGCCTCATTTGTTGATCTTTCTGTCAAATTTTACGTTATGTTTCTTGCGAGATCTTTGTCTGAATAATATTTAATCATTTTTGTTGCTCGCAGAATCTGAAAGAAATCTTCATTCCACCATCACTGATCTTACTGATAAATTGGATAAAGTTTGCAAAGAAAATAAGATTCTCACTACTGATCTTGTAGAAGTTCGCGATAAGTCAGAGAGAAGACTTGACTATCTTAAGTACTTCAAAAATATAGAAATTAGAAATCGTGACAGAGGTTTCCTTCGCAAGGTTCACCTTAGTGCTGAAGTTCTTGTGAACGATATTCTGATATCCCATTCTCTCCCTCATGTATCTGTTCTTCCTCTAGAAGTTGATGATGATGAAGTCCCTCTCCCCATGGACAAGGATTTAGAATATGCATCTGTTGAAGAAGATGTTGAAGAGAATAATCCAGAAGAAGAAAAAGATTCTCCCAGAGAAGGAGAAACTCGAAATGAGAAAAATGTTGGTAATGCTGACAATAATGGCAAAAACCCTGAGTCTGGCGAGACCATCGCTGAAGCTTAAATTTCATTCTTACTTTCTTTTCCTTTTTCTTTATTGCGTGTAATGTAACTTTTGCAACTTTTAATTTTGTTTACTTTGAACATTCTCAAGGAAGATAATGAGATCTTATTTAGTCATTCCCCTACTTGCCCTTCATTAACTTTCTTGAGATGTGGAATTATTTCCCGTATCTTCTTTTTGCGATCTGCGATGTAATGAATTCCTGCGATATTCCGAAAAATTCTGACAAAGGTTGCCTTCTCATATATTCTCATGCGATGAACAAATATTTCTTGCACTCTTGAAATAGTTAATGTTTAATATTATTCTGTTGGTCTTATTTTGCCTTCCTAGTTAAAGGTCTTATTTTTCCAAATTTTTTTTTTTTTGCGACAAAATCGCAGAACATCTCTACATTTTTCTGCGACAATATGACAGATCTAAACCCTCTAGCGAGAATAAAGTTCCATGACATTGTCGTCTTGCGATGAAATCGCAGGATGTCCTTACATTTTCATGTAAAAACCCATTGATCTCATCTAAACACATCTCTTTTGGCTTGTTGCCTCTTTATAATTTACGTCACGCGACAATATAACATGCCTAAATGTTATTACGATCATAAAGACCCATGACATTGTCGTCTTAAGACACTTATCATATCCCTAATGGAGGGTGCCGCCCTTATCTTCCCCCTGGTTGCCCCTTCAAGGAGGGAACATCGGCGATACAAGACTAGCTCCTCCCATCCAGATTTTCCAACAACCAGTTGTTTTCGCAACCTCTTGTCCTTTATGCTTATATGGCTTATAGTTACAAGACTGCACCCTAAGTGGGGTTTTCTTCGGGCCGAGTGCATCATAGCCAAGACTTTCCAAGGATGGCCAGGGTAGTTTCGTACGCCCCGGGCACCCTTGACTCAACCGTGTACCTCGGCGCCTTGGTCATACTCTGCACTCCTTAGAAGAGGTTCTTAGTCGTCTAACCAGGGTATAACCTTATATAGTTAGAAATCCAAGATCCCTCTCCTGGATAGGTTTTCTTTAACCCCAACATCTTCATGACTCAGGTTCCAGCAGCGGTATAACCTTATCTCTGAATCATGTTAAGAGATACCCCCTTATATGACGCACTATTAGGTCTTACATTTTCCTCTTGCGAAATTGTATCCGCGAACTAAGGTGCACGCCATAAAGGTTCGTCCCATTCTATTAATCTTTGCGAAATTTTATTCGCGCTTCTCGCGAGTATTGTAACTCTGATAAAATTTCATTTCTTTGATATTCTTGTAAAATTTTGCAATTCTTTCAAACAGAGTACTTTTTTCAATTGCTTTTTCTTCAAACAAATTTTGTGTATGTTTCTTTAAATTTCATCATTTTACCTTTCTACTTACTATTTTCTGGTTCTGCTTTTTTGTTACGTTTTGCTGTTTTTTCCTTATCTTCTAGCCGCTCGTCATCATCTTCCTCTCGCTGCTCTATTGAATCAATCATCAATCTTTCACATCTCTGTTGTTGTTTGATGTTGTACTTCCAATTGCTCTTCTTCTCAGCTCTTTCCTCGCAAGATTTCATATCAATCTCATAACATTTCTTGCTTTCTCCCCAATCTCCCTTAATAACTCCAACACTATTAGGATGAGGAAAATTAACACACTGGTGGAAAGTAGATGCTACACCTAATATCCCATGTAGACAAGGTCGACCAATCAAGGCATTGTAAGGTGATTCAATATCAACAACACAGAACAAGATCTTGGAAGTTATCCCCTTTAATGGAATCCGCATTTCAATTTCCCCTTTGGGTTTATTGGTAGTACCATTAAAACCATAGATTTTATATGTTGATGGTATTAGATCTTCGTCTCTTCCACACATGGTCTTGTAGGTATGATAAAATAATATGTCAACTGAGCTGCCTATGTCTATTAGAACTCTATTAATGGCCCAAGAATCTTCATTATCGTTATCATTTTCTTTATCTTCTTATTCTACTTTCTTGGGGTTTATCTCTAACCTTACTACCAATGGGTTATCATGATGCTCTCCTGGCTCTGGTACTTATTGTGCAGTAAAAGATATAGTTTGTTTTTGACATTCTTCTAATGGCGAGGCTCTCGCAATATTCATTATCTCTTTTCCATCTGTGTCTCTCGCGAAGAATCTGCTTAGAACATTATCATGGAAATCCTCAACTGTTCTGGATGAATGTACGATGGAATTGCAAAACAAATTCTTTGCTTTAGCCCAACTTCTATTACAAATGATTCTGCTCCTTTTACAGTATTTACCCTGCGAATTTCTGGTGCTGGAGGCAATCGCTGAGATTGTGGATGTCCTACTAAAAAGTTGTTTAGCTTTCCTTGGTCAATCATCCTTAAAATTATTCTCTTTACATTCCTGCAATCATTTATTGTGTGACCATGAAAGTGATGGTAAGGACAAAATTCTTGACTACGATTATTAGGATGCGGTTCTTTTCCCATATTCCATGGTGATGGTATATTTTCCATCAAAATGATAGCTTCCCAAATTTTTTATATACTAGCATTTAGAGGTGGCATCTTAATTTCTTCCCATATTATCTTCTGGTTACCTTGGCTTCTGAAATTGTTTTTCCTCTGTCCACCATAAGTTTCTTGCGGCTGATCAAGCCTTTGAATCTTATTATTCCCACCGCGATTGTAATAATTCTTCTCCCTTTCATATTCTTCTTGATCTCGACTGCCCATAGCTACCAACTTTTGCTGGTTATCAACTTCCACTTTCTCTTGTTGTGCTTGCGAGATGCTCGCTACATTGTTAATCATTTTAGGAAGTAAACTCCCATTTGCTTCTACTGAATTGGTATTCGCGATTGGATATGATTCCATCTCATTTTGTTTCTCCTCCAAATCAATGTATTCTTCTTGTAGTTCTCGTAGTTCAGTCATAGTGATTGTATTCTTGACTCTGAAAATTTGTATGTACAACAGATTGGTCGCGAACATTGCATTGATAAAAGACAAGATAAGATATCTTTTGTCTACTCTTCCTTCCATCTCGCTGCACATTATCTTCCATCTTATGGTTAAATATTTCAGACTCTCGCCAACCCTCTGCTTTAACCCAAACACATCTTCAATACCTGGCCGCGATGAATTATTGCTTATATATGCTCCCAGAAATGTAGCTTGCAAATGATCAAAATAAGTTATAGTATTTTTTGGCAATCCCTCAAACCATTTCAGCGCCTCGCCAGTTAATCTAGATGCAAAATACTTGCACAATACAGCATCATGATTCTCCCATTGCAGCATACACCTAACATAAGCCTTAACATGTTGTACAACACAGGTAGTTCCATCAAAAATGCTGGTTAATGCTGGTAGGTTGCACTTTGGAGGTATTCCTCTTAATTGTACTTCTTGAGTGAATGGAGTTCTCGCAGCTTCTTTAATATCTTCATCAAGTTTCCTTCTATCTCCTTCTCTTCTGGTATTTATTATTCCCCTCATCTCTGCTAACTCTCTTAAAATTTGCTCATTCGTAGCTGAATTTGGTTCCATTGGTCTTTTCAATGCTGCTTCCCTTCTCCTGCGTTCATGTACTTTTTGTCTTGCGAGATTTTGTGTATCTTCATCTACATCCATATTCCTTATTCTGCGATCTTCTACTTCACCTTCTTCTTGCCATCGCAGCTGATTATACTGTCTATTTTCTTCTCTGCGAATTTTTTCATTTCTCATCATTTCTCTTTGTTGTCTTTCTATTCTCCTTTGTATTCTATCATACTCTTCCTGAATATTATTATTATGGAGATTTTGCGCCCGTCTCCTTTCTCGATTTTCATGGTTATTTTGTCGTAATGCCTCTTGAAACTCTTGTTCTTCTACTTATGCCCTTAATCTTTCTCTCTCACAAGCCAGGCGTGCTTGTTCAACATAATGCCTCTCAATTTCTTCCTCAATTATTCTTCGATTTCCCTGAATCTCTCGCCCATGTAATATCCTCCTACCTTCTTCTGGATTATCTTCACCATTTTGGTTATTTTCATCCTCTTGATTTCTATTAATACGCCTATTTTCCATAGTTTCACCTCGCGGATCTTGGCGATCTTCAATTACCTCTTCTTCTCTATGACGTTGCTCTTCATTTGGATTTTGTCTTTCTTCTCAATTATTTTCTCTAGCATTTCTTATTGGGGAATTTCGCCTTAATTATTCTCTTAATGATCTTGAATTTGATCTAATAGTGCTTCTTGATCTTCTACTTTGTAATCTCAAATTCTCCATTTCCAACTCGTGATTTTGTCTTGTCAAATTTGCACGCTCTTCCGCCTTTAATCTTCTTTCCTCTTGTATTCTTTGTCTTGGATCATCTGTTGTTTCATTTTTACCTCCTCCATGAATTAATCCTTCAACCACCCCTTGATTTCTTTCTTCTCTTCTTCCGTCTCTTAATTGTTAATCTTCTATATCTTCTCTCGAATCCGATCTCCAAGTATGCACACTCACTCTATCATAATCCACATTTCTATTTTGTATCGGTGTTTGTTGATTAGGTTGTGGAATTTGATCTTCTCCTTAAATCCTTGTTCTATTTCTTCCTGTTCTTATCCTTGAAGATCCTTCTAATTCATTTGTTTCTCCTCCTGCAAGTATTTTACTCCTCCTTACAGTTGTTGATGGTTCTGATGTATTTCTTCTTCTTCTAGCCATTTCTTCAACTCTAACAATTTCTTCAAATCTTCAAATTGTAATTAGAGATTTCTTAACTTGATTCTCCCTGTTTCTAGCGCCAAAATGTAGTTGCAGGAAATCCCACACTACACCCTTGTTATGATTTTGCTATATTCAACTCACAATTGAAAATTAAAAACGACACTTTATTATTTTGTTCTCAGAGATGTTTACAGAAATGGAAGAATTCAAGATTACAACTATTCTCTTCAAGTTTTTCTCTCCTCAAGACTTTCTTAACTCTCAAAAATACATCATCCTTTTCTGGACATATTGGGTCTCTATTTATAGGGTAGTTACATAATGGATGACAGCTAAGTTTTCCTCTTATCTCGGATTTGTTATGCGATTGTACCGTGATAGTTACAATATTCATTCTCGCAAGCTTTGTATCCATCGCGGGACAAACATGCTCTTCTCATGTTTTCTTCATTCGTCAGCTATTACGTCACTCTTTTGACTGATTTTGTAACATTCTCCAAGTGTTGTTAAAAGTTTGCGGTAATGCTCGCTGAGAAGCGTTGTTAATCTCGCAGAGGAGTATTGTAGCGATATTCTGGTCCTACATAAACCATGTTCCCCTATAATAAGGTTGGTATTTTAAAACTAGATTAATTCTTAACAAATAAAGCAACATTACCTAAATCAAGATGACACGATACTACTTCTAAATTCTATTGATCATATGCAAAACAAAAATGATTAACATATCCGTAGAAATTTCATAAAAATTCCGGCAGGTAAATCTGGTTATTGGCCGTAAAAGCCAATAAGATTTATAACTTTTATAAATAACTTAAAGCAAGAGAGTGCACTATTGGACCACGACAACAAATTAGTTTACTAATTTAATTATGAGAGGATCCGTGGAAACTCTTAGATAGATATTATCATATATGATTTGCGTCATTTTTGTCGCTAAACCCAAATGACAATGAATTTGAATCTAATATTTTGATGATACGTTCCTCTTATAAGACTTGACATTCCTACCAAAAATGGGCACAATTCGAAATACCAAACTTCACCATCTATGTATCTTAATTTCAACCATTAACTTTTAACGGCTGATATTCAAAGGGGTAGATGGTGGTGTTATATGTATCGAATTGTGCTAATTTTTGTAGGAATGTAGAGTCTTACAGCCCGTTCGTTCCAAGTAATTGTATTCCTTGGAATCCAATTCCTAGGGAATGCTTCCAATTCCTTGAACCGAACGGCGCAAATGAACTCTATGTAATTGGAAATTTTAATTCCTAGGAATCCAACTCCCTCAAAAATGATAGATTTCCATTGCATTGGTCCCATGATGCAATGAAATTGGATTCCAGGGTAAAAACAAAGGTAATTGAATTACCTCAACCGAACATAATTTTTTTGGATTGGAATCCAATTCCAAGAATTGGATTACCCCATAATTGAATTCCTAGGATTCTAATTCTCCCAACCGAACGGGCTGTTATAAGAGGAACATATTATCAAATTCTTAGATTCAAATTCATTGTTATCTGGGTTTTACCGCGAAAACGACGCAAATCGTGTATGATAGTATCCATCTAAGAGTGTCCATATATATCCCTTCTTTAATTATATAGAGATCATTTGGAAGAGAAAAATCTAATTATCACTAGAAAAAATAATATTTAATTTAAAGCTTCCAAACACCAACATCTGCCGCGTGCACCTTGATTGATCCACATTAGAATATTCATCCATCACTAAAGATAATTAATAGGGGGAAAGCCACTTTTACTGGAGGGAAAGCTGACTAAGTCTAGACTATTTGACTTCTAGTCGATGTTGGGTGCATCTAGTAATAAGCTTTCCCCCTATCAATTTCTTTTTTCTTTTTTTTTTAAATTTGGAGTTTAGATTCTATATCAATATCACCCTTCTTCAAACATGCGGATGGCGTGAGAACTTCCTTAGTTTCTCTTTGCAAGTTTGTGTCCAAAACAGGACGTACTGGGAGGACGGTGCTGAAACTAGTACCGAACGGATAAATCAAACAAAGGAGTTAACTTTGGGTTCCATATGAACCTGTAAGGGAACTGTGCCTCTTCTTCCTTTGAGATAAGTCGATCATAAAGAGATATTACTGTAGACCAACCACGTATTCATAAAAATAATAATGGAGAAGTGGTTATACATATGCTCCCAATTTTTATCAACGAGAAACATTGTGTCACCCGCGTAATGATAATTGTGAACACGCAAATCACGTAGGCATCAACGTGTCCACAACCAATCTTCGCATGTATATAATGCATGCATTAAAGTACGAATATAGAGTGAGATGCTGGGATAGATGTTGATTCATTGATTCCAAACCCCGCGGGTTTGTCATGATCTCCTCAACATCCATAACGACATATCTAAGAGATGCATACGAATATTAGGGTAGATCCATACGAAATGTAAATGAGACAAATATTTATGTGGTTCAGCTCTAAGGCCTACATCCACAGGTCTGAGGGTTATTCATTATGTGGTAAAAGATTACAATAATAGTCGAAAGACTTTGGGTGATCATGGAACCCGAAGGTTAACGCTCATACTTACTCTTCCCTTGCTTATCTCTTCTTCCCTCTCTCTCTCCAATTGTTCGACCCCCCTTCAACGTATTAGGAAGGGACATATATATAGCTCACCTAAGTGGGTCCCTTGGAAAAGAGCTGTTGTAATCTTATCTTCTTGTGTTTTGTGCATAGTCCGCGGACCTCTTTGTCATCCCGTGGATTCTATGCTTTCTAAGATCATCACGTTGACCAATCTCTGTCTCCTTCGTTAGTTAGCTGTTGCGTGCCCTCTGAGTAGCACTAAATGCGAGTGGTTGGGGCGGTCCAGTCCGCGCCAGGCGGGGTCAGTCTTTCCTTGTCATGTATGTGTCAGTTGGGCCTTCCCCAGCCGCTGATTACATCTCATCTCGAGATAAGATAAAGTGCTCCCGAGTAGCTCCTTGGTGTTAAGTGGGTATACCTCTCGTTGATGTTCCTTCATCTTCGACTGTTGATCTCGACATGTGGTCCATCACCTAGATCCTTGGATCCCCCTATGTACCATTCACCTTCATGACGTGGCCTCCACGTGGGCTTGCTAGTACACGTGGCGAGGGAGATACATAAGTGTACTTACAATTTGCCCCTCTTCTTATGATTGGGTGTCAGCTATAGTCGGAAGAAGAATCAGGTAGTGCGCTTTTTCTCCCTCATAACTTCTTCGAAAAAGGTGTTATTTGCATTTAATGTGCACATTTCCCATGTCCGGCCGTAATTGTGTCTCGGGTGGTGGACAGTTTCTTTTGATACTTTAAGAGAGAAGAGAATGAGGGAATGTGAATTAAATTCACATTCTATGTTTTATTCCCTGCCCCATTTTCTTCTTCATCTTCTTGACTTCTTCTGTAACTGTTTTTGCTGCTGCTGCTGTTTCTGCCGCACCCTTTCGTCAAGAACCCTAATTCTCCTACTTATACTGCTACTGCTGCTGTTTTCTGCCGCCGCTGCTGCTGTCGACGTCTTATTTTTAATCATCGAAGTTATTGTGGTTCAGGTAGGCTTTTTCACCTATTCTTCTCGCCATTTTTGCTTCTGTGGAGTTCTTGATTTTTAGTGATGAATCATGATGGGGTTAAATCCCATGCATGTCATGGAGTCGAAGGCTGCCATTGTTGAGTCGTGCGTTTTATCGGCTTTGTTTCGATTCCTTTTAAGTTGAGTAATGATTTGAGAGCTTATATGATGGTAGATGAAATCTAGGATTTTCTTCGCGTTCATCGCTTTTCTTGAGATTTCCTTGTTTTTGATCTTCCTTGACTCTGACTAGTCCTCCTATTTGTGTTTGTGTTCGCAGATATGTCTGATCGTCCGCGGGTGCCTTATCAAACTCCTCCGCCAAGTCCTCATAGATCTCCTCGGAGAGATTCTCATATCATGGGTGGAGATTCTCCTCCTCCTGCTCAGGGTAACCCTCGGGATAGACGACCATCCTCGTCCTATAGTCAAAAGCCTTCCCTCCAGAGAAGTGATCCGCCGCATGGGTCGAGATACGCCGCGAGCCGACCTAGAGATGAGTCTCCTAAGAAGCAGCAGAATCCGCGCACTGAACTTTTAATTGTGCAGACTCTCCGCACCATGCCTCCACCGCGGGCTAATCTTCCTCCGCCTTCGTCTGTGCCTAGCTCAGGCAAAACAACTGAGAATCAGCCTGCGAAGAGGAAGGCTTCAGAGATAGAATCTTCGGGAGACGTGGTTCCTCCTAAGAATAAGGTAGAAGATTTTGCGGAAGATGTTGCAAGGGACGCTTATGAAGATGACTCTTCTGTCACTTTTCGTCCTTTACCTTTGGGTAACAAGAAGTTCACTTTCAGGCACATAGATCTTGAAGCCTTCAAAGTGAAGCACGGTCTTCAGCACTTTCAGGTGTGTTTCTACGCCCCTGATAAAGATATAACCTACGAGATGGTTATTAATTATCAGTACGATGCTTTTCATCTGTTGACAACCTTGGGCGCCTTTGAGGCTGGTTTGATGTTGCCTTTGTATAAAGCTGGTGATGATTTATACTACCGGGTCTTATCTAGCCGCGGTACTGCTAAGAAAAGTCATAACCTTGGGGTGCAGCAATTGACGGGAAATTACCTTCGTCATCTCCGAGAGTGATATCTTCGTAGCAAGTGGCAAACGATGATGACCTGCTATGCCCCTAACTTAGAAGAGGAGAAAGGGTGGTATACTCCTGAAAATTTTAACAAGTCCTTTGGAGATTACGTCAATAGGAAGACGCGTAAGCCGTGGTCTGTGAATCTGCGGAATATTGCTCCTATTAAGGGGGAAATTCTCCTTTTGAGCGAAGTAAGTGATTCCAAGATGGCAAGGATTCCTGGTGCTGAAGGTCTTCCTATTCCTGCCTACGAGAGGATCAAACGTGATCACGATTATGAGTGGTCTTCCACTGTTGTCGAAGTAGTTGGTCCGTGGGCCTATGGTTGGGTCCCCAGAGCCCATGGTTGGCAGCCTACTGTTGAATATTGCTCCTGTTAGTAGATTATGGGTAGTATGGCTTGAGATATTTGGCGTTCCACGGATGCCTAAGTATTTCCCCTTTCAAATTACGCAGATAGTACGAGCCATTTCCTGCGATGTCGTGTATTACGTAGGGTCCGCCCCAAGTTGGTGCTAATTTTCCCCATTTCTTTTCTCGCTGGTATTGGGGAATGGTTCTTAACACATACTGCCCTTATACAAAATTTCTAAGTTTTACTTTTTTGTTATATTCTCTGGCCAGCATGCGCTGGTAGTTTTCCATTTTTTGTAGTGCGGTCTCTCTCCTTTCTTCGAGATCATCAAGCTTTTCTAACATCATGTCCGTGGTGAGGTTCTTTTCCCATGCTTCTGTCTTTGTTGTCGGTAGTAGAACTTCCGTGGGGATTACTGCTTCCGCTCCGTATGTGAGTAGAAATGGAGACTCCCTAGTAGCCGATCTGCGGGTTGTCCTGTATGCCCACAGAACGTTATGTAATTTCTCGCACCATCGCCCCTTGTACGCGTCTAACTGTTTTTTGAAGATGAGTGATAGAGTTTTGTTTGTGGCTTCCGCTTGTCCATTGCTCTGCGGGTATATGGGGGTGGATTTGTTTTTTCGAATTTTGAAGGTGTCGAACAACAAGTCGATATTTTTTCCTTGTAGCTGTTTACCATTGTCGGAAACTATCTCTGCGGGGATGCCAAACCTGCAAATGATGTTTTGAAATATAAAAGTGAAGACGTCTGAATCACGAATTCTTGCCAGTGCCTTGGCTTCTACCCACTTGATGAAGTAATCCGTTGCCACTATTAGGAATCTTCTTTTCCCGGTTCCTGATACAAGTGGGCCCACTATGTCGATGCCCCACCTTGCGAAGGGCCACAGACTGTCCACAGAGTTCAACTTAGTGGCTGGGGCGTGGATTCTCCTTCCAAATCTTTGACATTCCTCACAGCTTTGCGCCATTCTGGCCGCGTCTTGGATCATTGTTGGCCAGTAGTAGCCCTGCGTCTTTGCCTTATCTGCAAGTGATCTCATTCCGCTGTGATTTACTGCATCTCCTCTATGGATATCTTTCAGGATGTCATGTCCTTCGGATCGGGACAAACAGTGACGAAGTGGCCCTAGGAATGATTTTCTATATAAGATTCTGTCTCGTAGCTCGTACATCCCTTCTTTGGATTGTATTTTCCTCGCTTATTTGGTGTCCTGGGGTAGTGTCCCTTCCTGGAGGAAAGAATGGATTCCGAGTCTCCAATCCTCTTCCCGACTGTAATCGTCGTCCTCATCTGCTTGTTGCATTATATCGTCATCTTGGAAGTCGTCTAATATGATCTCTCCTATATCCTCATCAGAGACATCCTCCATTGCGGACTTGCGTTGGTTACTCGCGCATATCTACTGGAGCTTGATGGATGGTTCGTACACTCTTGTCACCTTGATTGTTTTGACATCTTTGTTCTTGAGCATGGCCGAAACATAATCCAAGGCATCTGCGTGCCTGAGTTCCTTCCTACACATATGTCGGAACTTGATTTTTGGTATTTGGGAAACCAACGTTTGTACCAAAGCCATGTATGTCATTAGTGTCTCGTCGTACACGTTGTACTCGTAGCCTATCTATCGGATGATTAGCTGGGAGTCACTTGTCAATCGTACTTCTTGTATCCCCATCTCGATTATCAAGCGGAGGGCGTGGACCACTCCTTCGTATTCTACGATATTATTTGTATGGCCTTCGAATTCCAATATGAATGCATGCACGACCCTATCCCCTGTGGGTGTGGTGATAACGATGCCTAACCCCGCACCCTCTCTATTTTTGGAGCCGTATACGAAGACTTCCTATTGTCGTGGGCTCACTGGCTCAAGAATGTCATTGGGCTCCTTTTGCTTTTCAATATCTGGGGTGCCTGCGGCTCTCCATCCTTGTATGCGCACTTCTTCTTCGTTGTCCAGAGGTAGGTCTGCTAGGAAGTCCGCGAGTACTTGGGATTTCTGAGAGTGTTGAAGCTCATAGTGGATGTTGAATTGGTCGAGGTATGTTCTTCATTTTTCTATGCGTCCTACCTTTCCTGCCCCTTTGAGGATGGATTCTAAGGGTGCTTGACATGGGATACGTACGTCATGCGTCAATAAGTACGTCCTCAGCTTCACGGTGGACCATACGATGGCTAAAATCAGTTGTTCAATTCTTGTGTAGTTTCTTTCCGCGGAGTTCAGGGTTTTGCTGACATAGTAGATTGGTTGTTCCTCCTTCGTGTGGGTCCTGACAAGTACTACACTTACCGCATCATCTGTTGCTGCGATGTATAATGCCAAGACTTCGTCAGGGTCTGGTTTCTGAAGGATAGGGATCTCCGCTAGGTACTGTTTGATGCTTAGGAAGGCTTCTTCGCATTCTGCAGTCCATTCAAACTTCGTTCCCTTCTTTAGTATGTTGAAAAAGAATTTGCATTTTTCAGAGGATCTCGAGATGAACCTTCCCAGAGCTGCTATGGATCCGTTGAGCTTTTGTACTTATTTTAGGTTCTTTGGGGATGGCATGTCCACTATGGCTCGGATTCTTGCGGGATCTACCTCAATGCCCCTTTTTGTCACCAGGTATCAGAGGAATTTTCCGAATGTTACTCCGAAGGTGCACTTTTCTGGGTTTACTTTCATGTTGTGCTCCCTCATAGCTTCTAAGATGTCCCTCAGGTATTGGTGATGGTTCTTCTTGAGTCTGCTCTTTACGAGCATACCATCAACGTAGACTTCTAAAGTTCCACCAATCCACGGCTTAAAAATAGCATCGACCATCCTTTGGTATGTTGCTCCTGCGTTCCGGAGTCCGAAAGGCATCCTTACATAGCAATAGAGGCCGTGGGGTGTGTAAAATGTCGTGTGTTGGTGATCTTCTTCTGCTAAGAATAGATGATTGTACCCGACATACCGTACATGAACGATAGCTCTTCGTATCCTTCTACTGCGTCGACTAGTTGATCAATGTTGGGTAGTGGGTAACTGTCCTTGGGGCATGCTTTGTTCAAGTTGGTGAAGTCGATGCAGATTCTGACTCCGCCATTCTTCTTAGGTATGATCACCATGTTAGAAATCCAAGTAGGATACTTGACTTCTTTTATGAAACCAGCCTCCAATAGATTTCGCAGCTCCGCATCCACTGCTTTGTGATACTCCGTGGCTATCTTTCGCACCTTTTGTCTTACCGGGGGTGTGCCAGGTTTGATGCGCAGCTCGTGCTGTACGATCTTTAGATCTATTTCGGGCATGTCAGACAGTTTCCACGCGAAGATGTCCGCGTACTCCTTAAGCAGTTTCACCAGAGAGGCTTCGCGTTCTTCATCCATTAGAGTTACTATTTTGATCTTCTATGGGCTCTCTTCTGTCCCGTTGTTAACTTCCTTCACCGCCTCCAAGGATGTGAATGTGGGTTTTGGTTCCCCAAGGTGAGGAAATTTCTTTAATTGCTATTTGGCAGGTTTGGGTTTTTCGTTCACAAGGGCGTCCTGGCTAGCAGTTGATGTTGATGCTTCCGCGTTCCCAACGGGATGCTCCTTGGATAAGGTTTTCCCTAAGATTTCTTCCAGGTATTCATCGATGGCTTTGTCCTTTGATATTGCTTTATTTTGAGCCCTCCGGGTTCTTCTTTTCTCTCCTTCTTCATTGTTTAGTTGCATTTGCATTGCCTGGCATTCCTTTGCGGAAGCTTGATCACCCTTGATATCCATTACTCCTAGGGGGGTAGGAAACCTGAGGCATTGATGGTAGGTGGATGCGACTCCCTTAAGCTTGTGGACCCATCTCCGTCCAATAATGGCATTTTAAGGTGAAGGTGCGTCTACCACACTGAAACGAGTGTCCACTTTCATGGGACTTGCATCCACCTACAAAAAAATATCCCCGAGGGCTTTGTAGCTTTACCATTAAACCCGTGAATGGTGTGGTGCGAGGTCGAGAGCTGTTCGTCATTAAGCTCCATATGTTTGAAGGTATCGTAAAACAGGACATTTACGGAGCTCCCTCCATCGATGAGGATTTTCTTTATGTTGCATCCTGCAACAGGCAAGGTGAGGATCAAAGGATCATTGTGGTCTTCCATGTCATCCTCAATATCCTCTATTTCGAAGGTTAGGGGTGCTTCCATCCATTCTTCGTGATCTTCCACCTTTTTCCCTTCTAGATTGTAAAGCTCACAATAGTCTTCAAATTGTTTCCTCAATCTTTTCCCTATCTGTGCAGTTAGGGTTGGTTCTTTTCTTTCTGAGCAGGATATGGTATTCACTGTACGGTTGCCTTCTGGTAATTGGACTTGTTTGCTGCGTTTGGCTCTGTCTTCCGTTCCATCCTTTTCCACATATTTCTTGAGATCCCCTGCATCTATCAGCTTTTGTATCACTATATTGAGATTTTTGCACTTCTCTGTTGGGTGTCCGTTGAAGCAGTGGAACTCACAGTACTCTTTGGACCTCTCTGAAGCCGGTGGTTGTTTCCCCTTAGACCAAGGCCAGTCTAAGTTTTCGCGGTCCTTGATCTCCTTTAAGATGCGTGATTAGCTGGTATTGAGTTTCGTGTAGACTTGATCTTCGAACCTTCTACCACTCCTTTTGTGGTCGTCTTTCGGGTCCCTTTGGTAACCTCTTGATCCGCTTGCTTGTTCCGCGGAATTGGTCTGTGGGGCTCATTGAGCCTGCGCTCTCGGGTTCTCCCATTGAATTTCCTCCAACCTCGCATGTTTTTCGATGATTATCCTCAAATCTCCTTCTGTGGCGGGGATGATACCGTGGATTTCGACAAACAATGGGCTCATCCTATCCAGTCCCCATTTGTAACAGTTAATACTCACCACGGGATCCACCTGTCCTATGGATTGACATATCTTGTGCCACCAATCCGTGTATTCTCGAATGGATTCCTTGTACTTTATTGCAAGTGAGAAGAGATTGTCCATTCCTGTGTTCACAACCTTGTTGTACATGTAGGTGGCCAAGAATTTTTCGGTGAGCCGATCATATGAATCAATGGACCCTGGCTTGAGGTTATCAAACCAGGATAGTGCGGATCCTTTCAGGCTTGAAGGGAAATATCTGCACAGTATAGCTTCATCGTAGTCCCATCTGGCCATTACCATGTTGTAATATCGTACATGGGCAGCGGGATCCGCGGACCCGTCGTAATATTCGAAGGACGGGACCGGACATTTTTGCGGAATAGTAGCCGTAGACAACTGGCGTGCTAGGGGAGTAGTGCTGGCCTCTTTCATAACCTGTTCTAGTCTTCCACCTCCTTGCCTGGTCTTGATTTGGTTGATTTATGCTAGCATCTCTGTACGAAGACTCTCCATTGCCAAATAGTGCTCGTCTTGAATGGTAGGCTGCGCCTTCTTCGTAGGTTGCGGCAATGTGGCCTCATCTTCATCGTAGTATTCTGAGGTCTCTGGATGATAGTCTGGGTCAGACCTCCTGCTGTTACGCGCACTTCTTCGGGGTATTCTTCTTTGTTTACCTGCCGCGGGTACGCTTTCGAGGGCCGCTCTCCGGTCTCTATTCTGTGTCGCATAGTTAGCCTCGTCTTGCTGATTCCCTAGCTCCGCGTTTTGGAGGATCTTTTCTCTCAACTGCTGGTTCTCTTGGGCTAGTAAGGCCATCGCGTCCGTGTATGCCTTCTGATTCCTCTTTAGCTCTTCTAGATCCGCCCATATTCGCGCAGACTGGTTTGATTCTTGACTTGGCGTTCCTGTCTGTAATTGAGCTTATTCGTCGGGGGATGCGGTATCGATTTCTTCCACCAACTGTACAACCGGTTCGATAATCCCTTGGTATCCTGCTTGCAGTTGTGCATTTTGTCCATTGGTCGGCGGCATCCCGTAAGGAGGGTCCTGGATTACCGAGCCTGATGCTGCTTCTCGGGGATCAGTAGGTCTGGTTGTAGTTGTCACTTTGAAAACGGCCTCTTGAGAAGCTACTACACTAGGTATAGCATCTTTTGCCGCCGCAGCCTTCTGGGCTTCCATTGCAATGATGCTCGCCTCTAAGAGTAATGCTCCTTCCGCTCCATTCTGCGTCTTGCCCCCGGCTATGAGTCTTTCGCCTGTCTGTTTGCTCCTTGTTACTATTGGCATAGTCCTAGGCGTATCTTTGGAAGGTAACTTTGCTTTCCATATATCCTTATTCTTTTCCATTTTAATATTCTGCAGAGAGAGCATGGAGGTAAACCGAGACAAAAGATCCACGGGTTAGATGTTAGTTCATGTCATCCATAAGCTAGATTTCTAGCGGCAAAGAGTATATTCAAGCTACTGGTCTTGCAAATAGTATGAAAAACATAGGTAGATGTGCGGAATCAATTGAGATAATGAGGTCCAGGGGTTGTTATGAGACTCAGATTGATTGGTAGAAAATACGTATGAAAAAAATAGTTAAAACACAGATCCGTCGGTTAGAGGTTATAAAACGCCCAGATTCTGTTGGTAGAAAATACATTGGTCATAAATACGTGCGAAAAATAGCTCAAAACACAGATCTTCTAGTTAAAAGTCGTAAAAGGCCCAGATCTGTGAGTAGAAGATACAAAGAATATAGATGTGTGCGAAAAATAAGTCTAAAACGCGGATCCGTCTATATTCTAAGTAAAGTTTTTGTCAGAGAGGCTATAAAATCACAGGAAAAGATAAATCTTTTTACCGGGACAAGAGTCCCTGTTTCTAGCGCCAAATTGTGAACACGCAAATCACGTAGGCATCAACGTGTCCACAACCAATCTTCGCATGTACAGAATGCATGCATTAAAGTACGAATATAGAGTGAGATGCTGGGATAGATGTTGATTCATTGATTCCAAACCCCGCGGGTTTGTCATGATATCCTCAACATCCATAACGACAGATCTAAGAGATACATATGAATATTAGGGTAGATCCATACGAAATGTAAATGAGACAAATATTTATGTGGTTCAGCTCTAAGGCCTACATCCACAGGTCTGAGGGTTATTCATTATGTGGTAAAAGATTACAATAATAGTCGAAAGACTTTGGGTGATCATGGAACCCGAAGGTTAACGCTCATACTTACTCTTCCCTTGCTTATCTCTTCTTCCCTCTCTCTATCCAATTGTTCGACCCCCCTTCAACATATTAGGAAGGGACATATATATAGCTCACCTAAGTGGGTCCCTTGGAAAATAGTTGTTGTAATCTTATCTTCTTGTGTTTTGTGCATAGTCCGCGGACCTCTTTGTCATCCCGCGGCTTCTATGCTTTCTAAGATCATCACGCTGACCAATCTCTGTCTCCTTCGTTAGTTAGCTGTTGCGTGCCCTCTGAGCAGCACTAAATGCGAGTGGTTGGGGCGGTCCAGTCCACGCCAGGCGGGGTCAGTCTTTCCTTGTCATGTATGTGTCAGTTGGGCCTTCCCCAGCCGCTGATTACATCTCATCTCGAGATAAGATAAAGTGCTACCAAGTAGCTCCTTGGTGTTCCTTCATCTTCGACTGTTGATCTCGACATGTGGCACATCACCTAGATCCTTGGATCCCCCTATGTACCATTCACCTTCATGACGTGGCCTCCACGTGGGCTTGCTAGTACACGTGGCGAGGGAGATACATAAGTGTACTTACAATAATGATCGAGTTGATTTAGGAATAGCATTATGGTGGATATATATGACATCAATCTTATAACCTCTAGAGAACCCAATTACTAGCTATTAATTCGCCACCAAACGACAAAAGCACTCGATCAAAACCTATCTTTATGTTATGTGAACTTGCAAGTAGACAGATAATGCCAGAGCAGGCGATGGAAATCCAAACGATTGGATTTTTGTATCGTTGCTTTTCTTCCGTTTCTACCTCAAACAATTGGATATAATAGTTTTCTTCCATTTTACTACTTCATATTCGGATCAAACTAGTAATCTAAACAGTTTGATGTTATCCAGGGTTTGTCAATTCGTAAATACTAAAAAAAAAATAAAAAAAAAATAGGGTTAAGTGGGATGTGTACATTCGGTTTGTTTGGGAAGATTAAAGGGTGTCATAGGAAACTAAATTACAAAAAGTATTTTTTGACAGGGGTAAGTTTATTTTAAATCCACCCAACAATAATCCAAAGTCAAATAACCTACACTAAAGTCAGCTTTCCCACTAGTAAAAATGGCTTTCCCCCTATTAATTATCTCACTAAATACATTTTGCAGCCACATATCCAATGCCCAAATAAACTTGGTCTAAATTGTCCTGTCAAGTGTCAACAGTTTCTGCTAAATAAAACGAAAAAAAAATATATACTTAAATAAATACTACTATGAAAATTAACCCCGCTTGATTAGGGTATACCCAGATTAATTCGGGTATACCTAATAAGACAAAATATGATAATTTTGAAGTAAAAGAGGTCACCCCTTAACCATATATTTTCAAAATGGCTAAATTGCCCCCATAATGATTAACACTAATTTAATTTAAATAATTAGATTAGTTAAATAAGTTAGATTAGTTAGTTGATTTGTATGAGACGATTTGGAAATAAAAGGGAGTAAGAAAGAGTATGAAGTAGTAGAGGAAGTTTTTTGGGGAAAAGTTAGGGTTTTTGAGAAATTTGTGATATGAGTTATTGTAATCCTGATTTCGAAGTGGAGGAGTCTTCTAATTTTTCTCCTACAAATGAGTACTTGTATGATAATTTAGCAAATCATGATCGAATGCATTATATGCATGATCCTCACTTTTATTTTCCTCATACTCAAGATGGGTATGGAAGTGATGAATGTCTTGAGCTAAACGTAGAATCCAATGACCCAGAAGAAGAGAATGGAGCTGCGAGTCATCAGGTACACAACTTACGTGGTGAAGATTGTTATTTTTTCATGCAAATGATCGATTTTTCTTCTTTTTTTTCTTCACTTTTGCTGCCCAGAGTCGGCATGGTATATATTACCCAATGCTCCAACTTTTCATGAGTAGTATTTTAGTCAGCAAGGTCGAAAATATGTACCCTGCCGGCTACAGCTTTTTTTCCAACACAAGAGTCTTTATTTGAAACATTTTTAAGACGACATTGTAGTGGTAGGTAGACCCTGCCGACTATAGTTTGGTCGGCGATGTTTTATTTTTCGAACAAGCCGATTTTTATCTAGCCGGCGTTGTTTTAGATATATACCCAGCCGACTACAAACTTTTTTGCAACACAGGTAACGAATTTGAAACATGCTTGAGTTGGCATTGTTCTCTATACGTCGACCCTGTCGAATGTTGTTTGGTCGCCACTCTATTATTATTCAACAAAGCCAGCGGTTTTGTAGCCGACGTTGTTGTATATATCGACCCTGCCGACTTTTGTAGTACATATCAACTAACTTGTGTTGCTTTGTAGATTGCATTGGTACCAATGACGAATCTGTAGTTGCAGCATAACCTACAACTACACCCTCAATAGAATTAGTAAAAACTAAAGAAGTTCTTGATAATGAATAACAATTTTCTTATTAATGTTCTCAATTGATTACGAAGAAGTATCTAAATGGAACTAGAATAGTTACAACTTTCTCTATTCTCTTTCCTAAGATATTTTCTAATACTCACTAAAAGAACCTCTCGAATTTTACATTTGAAATCCTATTTATAGTAAAACTTATACAGCTGTATATGAGTTGCGAAGTATCGCAACTCATACTCGCAAAATTATTCCATCCTCGCAAAACTTCATATTTCTCCGCGCTACTTCTATCATCGTATCATTTTATATCTCTTTTCTCCTTTATTTATTTCGATACTCGTGAACTATTATCTTGCGATATTCAGTACCTACATCTTGCCTCTTATCATGTCAATTCTACGAAGAAGAAATGATCATGAGAACATAACCGTTACTTAGTCTTTTAAAATTTTGACACGTCTTTTGTAACCGTTCTTTTCTAGTTATTCCCTTATATAACTCCTTTATATTCTCTTCCTTTTCTTCTTCTTATTTCCGCAATTCTATCTTCTACTCATACTCTCTATTACTGTTTTCTCTGCAATTTTTTCTTGTACTATATCTTCATGAATTCTCCAAGGTAATTTCCTTCTATCTCCGCGCATTTCATTTGTTCTTTCTCTTTAATTTATGTATAATTTGTTATCTGATTTTGGTTTATTTCAGCAAAATAACTCCTCAGATGAAATCTCAACTAAAGAATCCAAGCCTTAATCCACGAAGAAGAAAATCTGAGAATCAAAAGGTAGTTAAAATACTTTGCCTTCTTTCCCGAACAATATATTGTTGCCTCGGTTTTTAATCTACATTTTGATTCGCAGTTGGCGAAAAACCAAACCCTAGTAAGAGATCTCGAATAACTAAACCCACACCATTAATTCCGATTGATGATTTCCTTCCTGAAGTTGATAAGGAATTTTCCTCTCCTCCTCGTGAAAATGCTTCTTCACACACTCCCGCCTCTACTCCATTACCTACCTTTCAATCTCCCATCAAGTGTCAATTTATCAACACTTCTTCAAGATCAACCCTCACAGAATATTTCTTCAACTTCTTCTCTTGAAAAACAACCCTCGCAAAATATTTCTTCAACTTCTTCTTTTGAAAAACCTGTCTTGTCCCCAAATCCTTTGAGTGCTATTTCTCCGGACAATTTGCATCTTGCTCTTATTCCTTCAAATTCTTCTCCTCTTCCTCAGGAAATTCGAGATGGAATTTATTCAACTTTCCGAATGTTATCTGAGATTTTGACCAATACTGCGAAGTCTACTAATGTTCGTTCGCAATATGAGTTTTGCGAAGTTCTAAATAATTTCGTCAATCCAGACATTTCTTCTTCACGTCAATCTTTGGAAAAAGAAATTGAATTGCTTCGCCAATATTTGAAATCTTCTCAAGCAGAATGTGAGGATCTCCATAAAGAAAATCATCATCTTCAGAATAATTCTCTCGACAGTGCGATTCTTCGCAAAAGAAATGATGAATTGAAAGGTATGATTACTATCTTCATATTTTCCCTTTTATTTACTTTTATTCTTCATATGCTTGAAACATCCATTAAAACCCATTCCCCTTTATAGAATCCATCCGTAAATGTAGAAGATTGGTACTTCACCATGAATCGATGCAAAGAATATCGAACCAAGCATGAAAGCCTCTCAAACCAATTCTCCCATTTATCTAATCTTTACTCGTGTGCTCTTGACAACTCTGATGCTCTTTTTCAAGAGAATAATCAACTGATATATGATCGAAATTTTTTGAATGATGATATATCTCAACTTTTTTCTTCCTTAACTAAAGCTAATTTGAGAATAGAAACCTTATTAGAAGAGAACAAAACCTTATCAGAAGAGAAATGTTCGTTTTTGAATACAATGATTGTTTCTTCGCAAGAATTAAAAACTCTTCAGAATAAATGTTGCGATCAAGAAAATCTTCTTTCTCTGTTGAAAGGTGAACTTGAGGAATTAAAGAAGTCTTCGATTTGAAAGAAATTCTTTTGTTATTGAGAAGAATTCCCTTATTAATAAGAACATAGTCTTGAGTGCTAAGAAGAATCAACTTGAAGAAGATTATTCGTCATTAAAAAGTCTTAATGCCAAACTTGTGAAGGATAAGAATTTTCTCCTTTCTAAAGATCAAAAGCTTCAATCTCGACTTAAAGGATTAGTTGGTGATGGTTTTGATAATGCGATGAATCAGATGAAGAACTGTTGTCTATCTTTAACTCAATCTCTTACTTCGCAAAGAGAAGGTAGTCATTAAAATTTGATCGCCTCTCGGTATATCTTTTAAATTTCGTTATACTCGCAAATTTTATTCTTTGAATTTTGTTTTATTTGCAGAATCTGAGAATATCCTTCGTAATGCGAAAGCTGGATTAGAAGCCTCCTGTTCCGAACTTCGTAAGAAAAATGCTTTGCTTTCTACCCGCTTAATCAACTCTCGTGACCGTGCTACTCGGAGATTCAATTATCTTGCTTATTCCAAAGATATCGAAGATACCAATCATCAAAAAGCTATACTTCGTGAAAGTCATCTGAAAGCTCAAGTCTTTACGAATAACATTCTCTTATCAAGAGCCTTGCCTCCGTGAAAATTACTCCTCTGAAGATATCTGACGATGAAGTTGCTCGTGAGCCTGATAGTGATTTTGATTATGAGAGTGATGATGAAGATCTTGATGATGAGAAAGAATCTATTCCTCAAGGAGATGTTCCTGTTGCATATTCTTCCAAGGATGATATCTCGCAAAAGTCGAAGGCTGATAATGACCCTACTGATCTTGAAGATCCAAATTTAAATGTTGATGAAGCATGATAACATTATTTTTTCAATTTATCATTGACTCTCCTGTCCTCCTTTCTTTTGAATTCCTTCCCTTAATTACTGTTGGTTTTCTTTTTGCGAACAATTCTATTTTTTAAGAAGTACATCTGATATTTTGCGAAGATGATTTATCCTTTCTTTCTGATATTTTGCGAAGATAATTTATCCTTTCTTTAATTAAATTTCCCCCATTTGATCATATGAAGAGAAATAATATATAACTCACAGATAAAGCTTAGTATCTCCTTTTCCCCCTATTATTTCTCTTTAAATGATTAAACATTGTTTAAAGTATTAGAATATCTGCCTCAATTTATCTTACGAAGTTTCAACTTGTTACGATTGTAAATAAGAAATCCTCCCTTTTAAGTATAAAAATAAAATATATGAAATATCCTTAATAAGTATACTACATATACAATACTTTTGAAGAAGTATTAGAAGTACCAAATCCGTCAAATGAAGAGATATAAGAAGTATTAGAAGTACTCGATCCACCAAATGAAGAGATATAAGAAGTATTAGAAGTACTCAATTCACCAAATGAAGAAATATAAAAAGTATTAGAAGTACTCAATTCACCAACTGAAGAAATATAAGAATTATTAGAAGTACTCAATTCACCCACTGAAGAAATATAAGAAGTATTCAATCTGTGAATAATTACGTAACATATGACGAAGTATAATGATTATTTAACCTTCACCAAATGAAATATCCGTTAAAGAAGTATAATGAATATGATATATTCTTGAAGAATTATAAGAAGTATTCAATCTTTTGGAGAAATATTCAATATATGGAGAAGTATAAGAAGTATGTAATTCTCGTAACATTTTACGAGTATGAACTTATCTGTATTTGATTGCTATCAAAATCGCATATTTTGCTAAGTCTTCGTGACAATTCTTTAATGATGTTATCTTCTTTGATAGGACTTTTTGTAAAAATTCTTCAATGGTATTGACGTAAGCTGTCTTCTTCTCTTCAAATCTTCATAATGTATATTCTTGTATAATTTCTTCAATGATATTGATGTCTTCTCTTCAAATCTTCATAATGTATATTCTTGTATAATTTCTTCAATGATATTGATGCAATGAATTTCATTAATTTCTGTGGTCTTATCATGCCTTCCTAAGTAAAGGTCTTATTTTTCCACCTCTTTTGTAGTAAATTTTTGTATTTGCGATAATATGACAAGTCTGAACATTCTTGCGAATATACAACCTCGTGACATTATCGTCTTGCGATGAAATCGCAGGACGTTCTTACACTTTCATGCAAAAACCCATTGATCTCATCTTAACTTCTTTGTATAGTATTTTAGCCTCTTCAGGAATTGTTGCGACAATATGACAGGCCTAAATATTCTTGCGAACATAAAGCCCCATGACATTGCCATCTTGCGATGAAATCGCAGGACGTCTCTACACTTTCATGTAGTGACCCATTGATCTCATCTTAACTTCTTTATTATGTTCTCCGAGTTCTTTATTCTTTATTCTTTTCTTTCTTTCTTTCTTTTTTTTTTTTTTTTTAGAAGGCTCGCAGAACTTCATTTGTTGCACAAATATGACAAGCCTTTATGTTTTCGCAAACAAGAAGCCTCGTGACATTTGCGTCTTATAGCACGTATCAGCTCCCTAATGGAGGGTGCTGCCCTTTATCTTCCCCCTGATTGCCCCTTCAAGGAAGCGTACATCGACCATACAAGGTTAGCTCTTCCCATCCGGTTCTGCCAACAACCAGATTTTGATCGCAACCTCTTATCCTTTTTGCCTATAGGGCTTATAGTTACGAGGTTGCACCCTATGGGGTATCTTTGGGCCAAGTGCATCATTTTCCAAGACTTGTCAAAAATGGCAGATGTGGTTCAACCTCACCCGGCACTCTTGACTCAACCGTGTACCTCGGCGCCTTGATCGTTTTCTGCACTTCTTGGGAAAGACAGTATGCCTTAGTCGCCCAACCTAAATCCTCTTACACCGCATTTTATATTGCGTAATGTCGCTAGATTAGGTGAGAATCCAAGGTGTCTAACCCGGATAGGTACCACATTATTGGGTTGTACCCCTAAATTTTTACCATGTACTAAGGGCCCTTGGTGGTGTTCCGGTTACCCTTAGCCACGTTATAGGTACCCCCTTAAATGACGTACTTTAGGACTTTGCCTCTTACGAAATATAGCTTCGCGAACTAGGGTGTACGCCACAAAGGTTTGCCTGTATAAAATTTTCTGCGGCTCTCTTTCTTTTTTGGAGGCTGATCACAGATTGCGGTCTTTTATTCGCAAATTAATGAAAGTTTAATCGGAATATAAATTCTGAAACATGTAACTTTTCCCAATTTCCTGCGAGCAAACAATATTCGTAAAACTTTTCATGAGTTTTATGGATAATACCTTTTCAAATATAGTCTGTTCCAAGGTCTACCAAGCCTCAAACCCATGTCTCTCCCTTCTGGATCCATCAGCCGATAAGCTCCGCTTCCTACAACTTCTTTAATAACATATGGTCCATCCCATTTTGGTGCTAATTTTCCTCCATTTTCTTTTTGATATCGAGGTGTTTCTCGCATGACTAAATCACCTGGTTTATATTCACGTTCAATGACTCTCTTGTTGTATTCTCGAGCTAATCGTTCCTGATAAATCTTCATATGGTGCAACACCTTTTCTCTTTTTTCTTCCAAATCATCCAATTCTCTTAATATTACTCCCGCACTTAAATTTCTTTCCCAAGATTCTTTCTTTGTTGTCGGAATTACAACCTCTGTGGGTAATATTGCTTCTACTCCATATGTTAGACAATAAGGAGACATTCCAGTTGCTTCTCTTCTAGTCGTATTGTATGCCCAAACTGCGCTAGGTACTTGCTCGCACCACCCTTTGAGATGTCCTTCTAATTTCTTTTTGATTGTATCTGCGATTGTTTTATTTGTTGCTTCTGCCTGTCCATTAGCTTGTGGATATAACGGTGTTGATTTCCCACATTTTATCCTGAAAGCACTGAGTAACATCTCTATGTTCTGCCCCTCAAATTGTTTTCCATTATCAGATACTAGTTGTGCTGGAACCCCGTACCTGCAAATGAGGTTCTCAAATATGAATGTAAAAACATCTTTATCACGAATATGTTGTATCGCTTTTATCGCGAGCTTCGTGAAATAATCTGTTGCAACTATCAAGTATCGCCTTTGTCCAGATCCGTATAAATGGTCCAACAATATCCAACCCCCATTTACCAAAAGGCCAGCACTTGTTGAAGAAGTTAATGTGGCCCCTGGTGCATGAATTCTTTTACCATGTCGTTGACATTCCTTGCATCTTCGCATTTTAACAATTTTGCGTCTCTGTATGCATATAAGGCCAGTAATATCCTTGTATCTTTGCTCTATATGCTAGAGATCTTCCCCCACTATGATTGCCAGCTTCTCCTCCATGTAACATCTTCAATATCTTTTCTCCTTCTTCGCGAGTTAAGCATCTGAGAGGTGGTCCATTAAAAGATTTTCTATATAAAATTCCTTCTCGCAACTCATAGTTTGTTGCATGACTCTTTAATTTATGTGCTTCTAGTCTGTTCCTGGATATTTCTCCTGTTGCGAGATATGCATGAATTTCTTTTCTCCAATCTGCGATGTTGTTTGATAACTCTCTTTCTACTTCCATCGCAACATCTTCCTCAATTTCTTTCTCTTTGTCCACTGATGGGTGTTGAATTATCTGTATTTGGATATTTCTTGTATTTGAATTTGTCATCATGCTTGGAATAAATGCAAAAGCATCTGCGAGACGGTTATATTTTCTGGATATATGTCTCCATTTTAATTTTGGTATCTTCGCAGATAATTCTTCAACGAGTTTCTTGTATTTTTTCAAAGAAGATTCATTTGTGGTATATTCCCCTTTAATTTGACAAATCACTAAATGTGAATCACTTGTTATCCTTATACTTTCGAGCTTCCTTTCTATTGCGATCTTTAATGCATGCACTACAGCTTCGTACTCTATTTCATTGTTCGTGGATGTAAATTCTAGTCTGAATGAGAATGCTGTTCTTTCTCCTTCTGGTGAAATAAACACGACTCCAATTCCATTTCCCTCACTATTGGATGATCCGTCCACTAGAATTTCCCATCTATCTGGTTCTGTTAACAAGTATTTTGGATTTCCAAATTCTTCTTCAACATCCATCATTTCCTCATCGCTTCATCTTCTTCCAAAGGAAATTCTCGCAAAAAAATCTGCGACAACTTGTGATTTTTGCGATGATAATACTTCGTATTTTATCTTGTAATGGTTTACTTGTGCATTCCACCTTTCTATTCTTCCTGACCTTTTTGTGTTCTTCATGGTTGATTCAATTGGGACTTTGGTTACCACTTTTATCACATGTGCTTGAAAGTATATTCGTAACTTGAATGATGCATAAACCAGGGATAAGATTAACTTCTCCATTTTAGAATAATTCTTCTCGGCTGCATTAAAAGTTTTACTAATGTAGTAAATGGGCCTCTCTACTCCTGCATCTGCTCGTAACAGAACTGCACTTAGAGCATATGGAGTTGTTGCGAGGTATACCAATAATTCTTCACCTTTCTCGGTTTTCGTAGTATAGATGTATTTGCGAGGTACTCTTTGATTCCTTGAAAAGCTTTTTCACATTCATCAGTCCACTTGAATTTTGCTCCTTCTTAAGTATGTTGAAAAAATGCTTGCACTTATCTGACATTCGCGAAATAAATCTTCCAAGTGAAGCCAAGAGTCCATTTAGCTTTTGTACTTCTTTTACTGTTTCAGGTGTTGGCATGTCACGAACTTCTTGGACCTTTTCTGGATCAACTTGTATTCCCTCCTTCGATACTATGTATCCCAAGAACTTTCCAGATGAAACCCCAATTATACATTTCTCAGGATTTAATTTGATGTTGAACTTTCTCATTTGCTCAAATATTTTCTTCAAATCTTGTACATGGTTTTTAGCTTCCTTTCTTTTTATCAACATATCATCTACATATACCTCCAAAGTTTTATGTATCCACTTCGCGAACACTTTTTCAACCATACGTTGATATGTAGCACCCGCATTCCGCAAACCAAATGGCATCTTCACATAACAATACAAACCCCTTGGAGCAAAAAAGGCAAAGATGTTCTTGATCTTCTTCTCATGAGTGATATTTGATTATACCCTTTATATCCATCAAGTGAAGTGACTCTATCATGACCTGCAAAACCGATTCCACCATTTGTGGTATATCTGGTAATGGAAAACTGTCTTTGGGACATGCCTTGTTTAGATCAGTGAAATCTATGCAAATTCTTATTCCTTTATTCTTTTTCGGAACAATGACCATATTCGCAATCCATTCTGGATATTTTGCTTCCCTTATGACCCCTGCATCCAACATCTTTTGTAATTCTTCTTCTATCTGTACATGATAATTTTGTGATATCTTCCTTATTCTTTGTTTGAATGGTCTTACATTTTTATCTATGTTCAATCTATGACACGCCACTGATGGATCAATTCCTGGTATCTCATCTACACTTCCTGCGAATATATCTTTATATTCTCGCAAAAGATCAATAGTTATTTTTTCTTCTTCTTCATCCATCTTAGTTCCAATTCGCAAGAATAAAGGCTCCTCTTTACTTCCAATATTTATTTCTTTAGTTGGTTCAGCTGCAACATAACTTGGATTTTGCTCCCCCATAGGTGTTGGTTCTTTGATTATTTTTGTTGGTTCCTCTTTTTTTTCTGGAATCTCATTTGGTATACCTCTCCCTTCCTTTGCTCTTACTGTATACACTCGGAATTCTTCTTCCTTTTTTGTTTCCTTCGCAAGTTTCCTACGAAGCTGTTTCTTTCTTGCTCTTCCTCCGCATTGCGTTACTTCAATTTGATAACAAAATTTTGCACTATCAAGATCTCCTTTTATTTCTTGTATTCCATTTGGTGTAGGAAATTTGATTTTCTGATGTAATGTTGAAGCAACGGCTTTGATCGCATGAATCCACGGCCTTCCTATCAGCATGTTATATGGAGATTCCATATCTATCACACACAAGATTACATGTGTTTCGATTTCTCCCAAAAGAATATTCGCAGCGCGATTTCCCCTTTAGATTTTGTTGTAGATTTTCCTAATCCATGAATAAGACATTTTGAATTTGTGATTTCTTCATCTTTAATTCCCATCCCCTTAAGTGCATGATAGAATATGATATTAATTTAACTCCCCGTATCAACCAAAATTCGGTTTAATTTCCATTTTTCTACAGCTTTCTTATCTTCTAGCATGATTGGCAATGTGATCACCAATGGTGAAGTGTGGTTCAAGTCTTCATTTGAATTTTGCATCGAAAATGTGATTTTTGCTTTTCCCATTCTTCTAAAGTCGTTACCTTTTCTTCCTCCATGATCTTTCTTCCTCTACAATCTCGCTTGTATATTTTTCCCTTCATATTACTATGAAATTCATCAATCATTGTCTTTGTGATCATATTACATTCTTCTTTTTGCAATCTCCATCTACTGACTTCATTTGATCTTCAAATTTTCCACAATTCCCTCAAATTTAGGCTACCACAATTCTCAAGTTCCCTGTTTCTAGCGCCAATTATGTAGTTGCAGAATAACCTACAACTACACCCTCAATAGAATTAGTAAAAACTAAAGAAGTTCTTGATAATGAATAACAATTTTCTTATTAATGTTCTCAATTGATTACGAAGAAGTATCTAAATGGAACTAGAATAGTTACAACTTTCTCTATTCTCTCCTAAGATATTTTCTAACACTCACTAAAAGAACCTCTCGAATTTTACATTTGAACTCCTATTTATAGTAAAACTTATACAATTGATATGAGTTATGAAGTATCTCAACTCATACTCGCAAAATTATTCCATCCTCGCAAAACTTCATATTTCTCCGCGCTACTTCTATCATCGTATCATTTTATATCTCTTTTCTCCTTTATTTATTTCGATACTCGTGAACTATTATCTTGCGATATTCAAGTACCTAAAGCGGTTTGAAATGGTATGCGAGTGTAATGGGTCGCCGGACGCAAGTCACGAGAGAAAGGGTTATGTGTATGATAAGAAGACGACTAGGGTGTACAAGACGAAGTCAAAGAAGCGTGGATTCCCATTCAAGATTATTCTTGGGAGGAACCAAGAAATCGATAACATGTGGAGAATGAGTAGAGTTGATGTTGGTTGGCATAACCATAAATATCCGGAAAGTCTGTTGGGCACTGCCAAGTTGCCAAGTTGAAACCGATAAAATAATAATTATGATTAAATAGCCATGGAAAATTATTAGTGCTCATTTATAATTAAGTCTTGCAAAGTTAAATAATAACAAATTTTAATTTTGTGTTTTGCGTATGCACGAGTTCGAACAAGTGAGAACAAGTTTGAGAATTAAACCAAGAAAGATCCTTAGTAAGTTCAAGAGGGACGACCCGCATAACCTCTCTTCATTGTCTACAATTTAAGCGGTCAAGGAAACTATTAAAAGACCTGAATGGGATGGAAGAAAGGTAATGGAATAATCACAAGGGTTGGAACACAAATAAAACTACACGGTGAGACACCATGAGTTATCGAAGGGGAAGGTGGATCGTATTTTTCTTGCGCATCCCGATGTGATTCAATTGGCGCGTTTCTTTTACCAAATTTTGTTCACGGATTGTTCTTATAAGATGAATAGGTACAACATGCCTTTGTTGAACATTGTTGGACAAACCTCGGATAAGCAATCGTTCATGGTGGCATGGTGTTTTATGGATCGCGAGAAGGATGATAGCTATATTTGGGCATTGGAAACTTTGAAGCTTCTCTACCACGAAGACGAGACTCCCGGGGTTGTAGTGACTGCTAATGAGCAAGAAATAATGAACGCTGTGAGGATAGTCTTTCCCAATGCACAAAATTTGCTTTGAACTTGGCATATACAATGCAATCTTAGAAAGAATTGTAGGAGTCATATCCAAAAACTAAAGGCAAAGAAAGGTACTAAACGTGAAAAAGAGAAAGATGAATGTCTTAGCAAACTAACTAAAGAGGAGCGAGAGAAGGAGAAAGAGAAAGAAGACGAAGAATTAAAAGAAGGCGAGATCAAATTTGGGTTACTCATGAAAGTGTGGGATAAGTTGGTTTGGTCGATGAGTGTGGAAAGATATGAGATAAACTTAAAGGAGTTCGGAGATGATTGAGGCACTAATTACCCCAAAGTAGTGGAATATTGCAAGAGACAATGGTTGATGCCACACAAAGAGAGGTTTGTGTATGCTTTTACTTACGACTATAAACATTTCAAACTTGAGTCCACAAGTATGGTAGAGAAAGCGCATGGGAGACTAAAACGTCTACTTTTCACAAGTCAAAATGGGATTGTGACGGTGCAACATGCTATCCATGAGTACACTAATAATGATATCGACAAGATAAGAAAGCAATTCGAAGAAAGTAGGTTCCGGAAGTTGGAGGAGTTTAAGGAGGATAATTGGTTGCTTGTTGGTATACATAGAAATGTCTCGCATTGGCAATATGTTTCATGATGAAACATCTCAAGTTGTATCAAAAGTATGATGACCCGAGCACTCCTTATAAGTGTAGGATAATGAAGGATATCGACTTCCATGTCGTCATATGCTTGGTAGGTATAAAACTCCCATTCCGATTGAAGATATAGATCCTTATTGGAAGCAACTATCTTTCAAACCATCTCCAAGAGAAGATCCCGATGAAGAGTTTGGCGACACGGAACTTGGGAGAATAATCCTCGACAAGTACCCCAAGTTGAATAGGTTGGACAAACAAACTATGAAGCACAAGTTAATACCGATTGTTTACCCTTTTATGGAAGAGCTTGAAGAAACGGCGAAACAAGATCCTTGTGGTAGACCACCTACCACAAAGACAAGGGCGGATGAAAGGGGACAAATTAAAGACTATTTGAGTGACATGAGTATACCGAGGCGCAATACAAAGAGGAGCCGGCTAAAAATAAAAGGGGTCGTCCAAGGGAAAAAATAACTACACTAACGGTTTTAAACTTGAATCCAAATAGAACTCCACCTCTTAAGAGTCAAGCAAGTATTTTAAATAAAAGGGGTCGTCCGAGGAAATAAAAAACTACACCAACGGTTTCAAACTTGAATCTAAATAGCACTCCACCTCTTGAGAGTCAAGAAAGTGTTGTAAAGAAAAGGGGTCGGCCGAGGAAAGAGACAACTACACCAACCGTTTCAAACTTGAATCGAAATGACACTCCATTTCTTGAGAGTCAAGCAAGTCAATGAGATGTTGTGAAGAAAAGAGGTCGTCCAAGGAAGGTAGTAAAACCGGTATTGGAAGAGTATCGCATACAACTCCCTCAAATTATTCAAGAGTTCGTTATTTGTACCAACGACGTCCCAAAAGATGGTGATTGTGGATTTCAAGTTGCCTCCCAACAATTGGGACACCTGCTAGGTGGAGAGGTTGGGGAGAATCTCACCCAATGTCAATACATGAGAAAGAAGATGGCCACCTGACTAAAAGAAGACAAGGAGTTTTATATCTCAATAATGCTAGAAGGTTTGATGGAAGATAAAGAAACGAATTTTAAAGATTTGCTAACTATTGTTAAAGACCCGTCGGGAAATGCACCGGTCAAATCGGAGCATTGGTTGAGAATGCCGGAGTATAGCCATCTATTCCCGGATACATGGTCATGCGTACTACATATTTTTAGTAAAGGACTAAGTGTGGCTTTTTCACCGAAACATGCGGTTTGTGTGGAGCATCTCAATCATAAAAGAATTGTTATGGCTTTGGTGGATACTAATCATTATATAGGTCTACAACTCAACAAGGAATGTCCATTACCTTCTCTTTGTAGGTTTAGTTTTTGGAAAAAGTTCATATTCAACAAGAGCAAGGAATGGATGAAACTTTATGAGGACACCATGCACCTTTGGAATGCTTTAGATGATTCTAAGAAATGTCCCATAAAGGAGGTTCAATACATTTGAATGAACTCCCTCCAATAGATTTGAGTGATGAGTGATTATGATTAGGAAATAAGGAATCTTTTTGGAGTACTTTTGTAATCGCATTCGTGTTTTTTGTAATGTACTTTGGAGTACCACAAATGAATGAAATGGATGTGGTTTTTTTGTTGTCAACTCCTTTGGTCGGCATTGTATTTAACACACGAATATGCCGACCTCCCCAAGGTCGGCAGGTTTTAATTTCGTCAGGTTGCCGACTATACATGCAGGTCAGCAAACGGAAAAAGGCCTGGAACAATCGTCAAGGTTATTGAACTCACACATTACTGACTACTTTGTGGTCGGAAGGGTTTATAAGGAAATTATTGCCGACTATACTTTCGTCGGCAAGGTAAATATTCGGTTAACTCCTGACTGTTGGTTCGTCGGCAGGATTTCAATTTTATATAGTGCCGACTAAATTCTAATACAAAGATTGTTAAAAACTAAAAAATCTTTAAAACTCAATCAGAGCATACAAACCTTAAAAACTTAATTAGAGCATACAAACCTTAATTAGAGAATACAAACCTTAAAAACTTAACCCTAACACATTTGGGACATAGATAGTATCTTTTTCCGGTACACATTTTTTTAGGAGAGGTAATTAACTTCATCTTACCGTTGCAACATGGCATATGTGCATGGAAGAAGGTTGATTTTAGCAACTTCATCTTCATACGGAGTAAGGCGCTCATCTATCCAATAGAAAAATAAGGATCCCTTACAACCATCAATAATGCATTTGCTTACTTCAAAAGGACAATGATTTGAAAAATGACCACTTACTGTACAAAGGCTACAAATATTTGGTTGTGTTGCACTTGAAACTTCCATTCTTTATGCAAGGTTGAAGATGAAGTTGAGAATGATTTTATAATAACAACACACTTAATGTCTTGATTTTGAAATTTCTAGTCGTTGAGCATTCAATGGGTTGTACTTTGTACCTAAAAGGTAATATTGTTATACTACTAACATATAAGTCGGCAAGGTAGAGATTTCAAACCATGCCGACTTAATAAATTCTAATATTGTCTAAAACTGCATTAAAAAAAATTCTGAAGCAACTGAAACTGAAAATTAACAAGTCTAAAACCACAATTTAAAAGTTCAAAACATAATGTACGAGTTCAAAACACAATCTAAGTTTCTAAACCAAGTGAAACATAATAAAATTTAAGAATTTCATGGATCCTTGTTGTTGTTGTTATCTTCCTCCACATCACTAGCTTTTTCACCATCATCAGCTTTTGATTTTCCCTTATCTGGACCTATGTAGTCACCGGCCTCATTGTAATAAGTGTTCACTCCAGAAAATTCATTTGCCTTGAAAAAATTTCTTGGATCAAGCTCCTCTTCTTCCTCTGATGATGATGTGCATTCAACATAGTTTAGGGGATTGCTAGGACTGTTCATAAACCTTAGGAATTCTTCAGGATCTTCCTTACCCATCAGAAGTAACTTTCTTACAGGGAAATTCTCTTCAATTTCATCTTTAGGATCTTCTAAATTGGGATAATTTCGTCAATAAATTGTAATAGCTCTTCTGCATTGTTAACAAGACAAGGTAGATCTTGTTTTTTTCCCTCTAGGAACCTAAACAATGCACAAATAAAATATATGAAATTTTTACACATTGAAACATGGTTTTGGTCATATGGTCGGCAAGGTCAAGAATCTATACATTGCTGACTAATACTTACTCGGCAATGTTGTAATCATATACCAAGCCGACTAACACACAGTCGGTAAGGTACTATACAAGAAATATGTCGATGGTTAACTTAGGAAATTAAGGTTTTTGTGACCGTAAGTCGGCATGGTACAAGTGTAATAGAATTCCGACTTGATATGGGTCGGAAAGATTGGTTATTATACCCTGCCGACCCTGATTATTGTCTAACAGTCGCCATGGCTTCTATGAAACGTCGGCAGGTTATTCATCCTGAGACTGTGCCGGCTCTTTCGAAATATCAATAGTCGGCGTGATTTTAAATTATCTACCTTGCCGACAAAAAACACATAAATCATGATTTTCGATTTCTAACCTAATATAACAATCATACAACACATCAGAATAATGGGTTTGAGTTTAGAAATCACTTACAATATTATTTTCGCCGGTGGATGGTTCTTCTCATCATTCTCAGGGATTGCATTCTCGGGTTTACTCATTCCTACTTTTTTCTTACCTTTTCCCTCTGATTGGATCTTCTTATGTTACCTGTTGAATCTCTCTTGCTACTGGATCGAACCATTTTTTGTAGAATATCAAAATTGAAATTTTTGGTTGATTTTGGTTGATGGAATAAGATGAAGGAAGGAGAAGAGGAGAGGGATTAGAGAAGATAGAATAGAAGAAGATTAAACGGTTTTTAGTTTTTAAGTTTATGGTTTAATTTTAGGTAAATTAGTGCAGGGTACTAAAGTAAGTTCATCATGTATTGGCCTCCCCTTAGTAAGGGCACATGTCCATTTAAATCTGGGTATACCCCAATTAATCTGGGCATACCCCAATCAAGCCAAGAAAATTAACACCCAAGCTACTACATAATCCCTGTGGTATTTAGTAACTCCTAGGAACCACGAATAGCACAAGGACGTCCAAGCACTCCAACACAACGAATTTACAAATGGGAATTTTAAGAAAATGCCACACTTCCAATTTCCGGTTTAAGAAACTGCCACTATTTTTTTCTTCAGAATTAATAAAATGCCACAACTGTTAAAATTTCTGTTAAGGCCCACATAAGTTAAGTCAATTTTGTTGGAACCAGTCAACATCTCACCAGATGAGGTGAAAAATTAATTGAAATTACTTTTTTATCCTTACCTAGATATAACCCTAAAGCTACTTTGTCAATGTGCCGTCCGCACCTCCCCTTGCTTCTTCTCTAAACTCCTAAAAAAAAAGACCTTCCCACTGTACAAATTTACTTATATTTCTTAAGTTGATTCAAACTATTCTTGAGTTTGAGCGGACGGTGAGAGTTCTAAAATCCAAAACCACAACAACAACATAAAAGCACAAGCATAAAAGCACCAATTAACGGCGTTATAAGCCATCTGACTTACGTGATTGATAAGTTAACTAATTATCAATTTAATTTTTTCAATCACTTTCTGAATCCAACATTGTGCCGGTAAATATTGGATTTTGAGTAAATATTAGGTTTTGAGTTATAATTGGGGAAGAAGATGAAAAGGAGCTTAATCATCTCTTTTTTTGATTGTTTGTGAAAGTTCTGAACTTGCATAATTTAGCAGTTGTGACTAACAGTGTGTTGATTTAACTCATAAAAGATATGGCTCACTATGATGAGTTGAATTAATTTTTTCAATCACTTTTATCCAACATTGTGCCGGTAAAAAGATTTTGAGTTTGAGGGTTTAAATGTCTTTTACTAGGATGAATAATTGACACCTATGCAATAACAGATGCCAATTGTTCTTTGAAAAAAACGGGATGGAAAAAGTCAAAAGCATAATATTTTATTAAGTTTGAAAAAACGGTGTCATTTTCTTAATCATGAAAATGAAAGTGTGACACCTTATTAACTTCGAGCAGAACAAAGTGTTCATTTTGGTGGGAGACTGACAGGAAGCAAACAATGAAAAATTGCCCAACCCATCAAGTGTGTGTATGGGGGGTAGGGGACAACCTCCCCTTGGCCAGACGACCCTGAGCACAAGCATCCATGTGCAATTGGCCTTGCACCATACTTAATGAAGTATTCTCTCCAATAATGAATGAGGGAACTTGGAGAATAGAGATAATATACCAGAATTCCAATATCGACCTAAATATAACTATTAGTATTTGTCATAATGAATTAGCAAACAATCATTATCAACTAACTGCATTACATATTTCTGCACTACTGCCTCTTGATTTTTCTATGCATTGTTTGTTTATATGATCCAAGGACGACAAAATATCTGCTTATATATAATATAAAGGAAGAGACAAGATCAAACCATTGAGTCATTAGAAGAAGAAGAGAGGTGGAGAATCCCAACAGAGTTGAAAAGACTGACACCATAATGTACTGCTATGATTACGCACCATTTGGGGCCAACTAAAAGTTCAATGATTCAGACATTCCCCTGTATATCCACACAATACGATAAGACTAAAACCAGAATCCTAACTTTTTTCAAATAATTGCTTTGCTCATGCAAAGAATTTGGAGGTAGCAAAGGAATGCACCCCAAGGGGCATTGCAAAAACTCAACGTGTCACCAATATATCAGAGACGATGACCTCGAGTTTGGAGATCTGAAATGAATCAAATGACCTTTCCATTGGAAATAACTCCTTGGTCTTGACTCTTAATTCCTCCCCTCGCCCACATTACTATGACACTCTTGCCAACATGATGGAGTAACCCCACGCATGGACGGCCCCATGATTTTCCTTTTCGTAGGGCTGAATTGTAACTAGGCTCCGCACACTGCAGTTGTTCGTGCGGTTATTGCTAAAACCGTTGGCATAACCGCATATGGTGTGGTTTCTAAATTTGAAATCGAAGCCGAAGTGTTAGAATTGCGGTTCGGTTTTTAACCGAGTCGACTCGGTGCGGTTATTTACGGTTTTAACCGTTCTAGAAATTTTTTTTAAAAAAAATCCCAAATCTGCAACTTTAATTTCCTACAGGTATTCAAGCTTCATTTCATCGTTCATTACACATACAAACATAACAATTCAATCATTATACAATTAAAATTAAGGTTCTAAACAAGCTTAAGATTAAAACTTAAGAACAAAGTTAAAATAGAAACACAAATAAGTTTAGCAGCTTCCTTCAAGCTTCCTTCTCTTGGTTTTTAATTCCAAACAACTCTGTAACAACGATTAATTTCTCTGCGAACCTGCAATTATCATGAAAACTCCCAAATTAAAATCCTAGGGTTCCATTATCTTGAAGATCAAAACCTAGGATTTTCCAAATCTGATATTTATTATAACCATATATATGAACTTCAAATCTAATAAAATTAAAAATACTGTAAAACTCATATCCTAAAAATCAAGCAAACACCCCTCGGATCTAAAACACATACTGTAACATTATCTATAGGGTATTGATGATGAAGAAGAAGAAAGAAAGAACCCCTGATTATTATGAATTTCAAGAAAATAATCAAATAAAAATATAATAAATCTAATCTAGAACATGAACAAATGAATACCCCCATTCAATCAAATCCAGAACAAAAAGTTAGGGTTTATGGTAAAAAAGACAACAAAAATCAAAATCCAAATAATCAAATCACTACTCCTACAATCAAAATCATGAATACCCATTCAACCAAATCTAGAACAAAAACTAGGGTTACGTTAAAAATCAACAAAAATCAAAACCCAATAATCAAACTATAGAAAATCATAGAACCAATTAGACAAGAAGAAGGGGAGACTAGTTTGTACTTACTAAATAGAGGTGGTGAATATGTTGGTGTGTGGTGGTGTTCTTTATGGAGACGGAGGTGGTTGATATGATGGTGAGCGGCGGTGGAGGCGACTGCTCTAGAACAGATAGAGAGAAGAAACGAAAAAATGAGGATGAAATGGGAGTTTAGATTTAGGGTTATTATACGTATATAAGTATAGTTGTAGACGGCTAGGATTAATCAGGATAAAAACTAATCGACGGTCCCTATTGATCGGTTTTTCGGTGCGGTTATGGGTAAAACCGTACACCGAACCGTAGATCTAACAGTTATTAAAATGACAACCGTGACCGACCGTACGATCATCGGTGCGGTTAGTGTGCAGGCCTAATTGTAACAGTCGATAATGCGGTCGAAGGCCGCGGCAAATTTTTTTGGAATACATCACATAATTAGTGGCCAAAGAGTGATCCACTCGTACAATACTAAATAGCCAGGGAAATAAAAGTTAAAACGAACACAAATAACAGAAAAACAAAAGTGATTACCAAGAGAGAAGAAATTAGGAGTAGAAAGGTAGTGAGTGGAAGAAGATTATTTACTTTAAACATAATTTAAATTTTGATCACCTCATAGTATGGGCTAAAAATCACATACAATTAGCTAAATACAACTAATATGTGTGCTAAACATAAAATTTAACTTAAGTTTCCATACTAAAAAAAAATTACCCAAAAATTAGGGACGGACTACACTAGAACCTCCATATATTAGTAACCTCTACGTATTAATAAAAATTTGTGGTCCCAACTTGGGCAAGTGAGAAATAGTAATGACCTCTCCAATTTAATATTAATGATTTTTTCCAGTTCCGCCTCAAAGAATTTACCTCCAAATACTAATACTCCCTCCGTCCCACTATTAGATGACCTACTTAGTTTAAAATTTTGTCCCACTATTAGTTGACCTATTTCATTAAACAAAAGATATATTTCTAAAATTACCTTTTGATTGATTATCGGTAGTATAAGAAATATGTATAATTTGATATCCATGTTTATATTCTTTGCGTAGGTGTTTTAAAATGCTTTTCAATGATACGAAGTTTACGAAAATCCATAGTATAGTTTGAGAGATAAATCATTTCGATATTTTACAAATTACTATCATAAGGGTATAATTATAAAAAATACTCCCCTTTTTTCCTTGCCTTAAGAATTGTGCAAATTTGAACTAGGTCATCTAATAGTGGGACGGGGGGAGTAATCAATATTCTTTAAAAATATATATATTTAGTTACATTAAATTTATGATCAAACAAAATACTTATCGATAGTATTTAAGAAATAGAAGTAATTTTTTTGATTATTACAACATCTTTTAGTTTGTGGATGCGTAATATCTCGTCAATATAGACATCTTCTTGTTGAAGCCAAAGTATTTCCAACTTGTCGAGCATGTTTAAAGCTTCCAAGCTTCTTAGAACTATAAAAATGTATAAACATCATCTAAATACAACTATAGATACATTGCACATACGTTGAACTTAAACTTACTTTTACATTTTCTATGGGTACCTCTATATTAGTAACCTCCATGTACTAATAATTTTGTGGATGTCAAGGAGTATTAATATAGGGAGGTTCTACTGTATAGCCTCCTTTAGCCCCTTGCTAGGCCCGTTTTTGACCCTACGTGTTTTCTAAATATCTATCTTTTTGTTTTTGATGGGTGAATAATATGGTGCTGACGACTTTCAAACTCAGATCACTACTATCATCACCTAGTGATTTTAGCACAGCTAAGTATCAATTGGTTCACATAAAAAATATATTTGTTGGAACCTGGGGAGATGGTATTTAATTTGAATGCAAAATAGTGGTGGAAAATTTTATAAAACCACAAGCTAAGGCACATATTTTTCAACATGATGATTATGAAGATGCTACAAACAGAGAAAGATGAAGTCCTGATATTATCATTATAGTGGAGACGTATAACATGCACTGTAGATACGGACCATGATCGACGTAACAATTTTAATTTCTGAGTTCAACAATTCACATATCAAGATAGTGACAACCACACGTAAGTAAGAAAACGCCTAGAAACGATGTATAGAGTAGTAGACTCCCAACACGAACAAAGTGGAAAATCAGAATTCAGCAGGCCTTTCCCAAAAGCTGTAAGTTCCGGCCAACAAAATTCATCATGCTTGGTGAAAACATAAAAAATATCTAACTTCTGCCATGACAACCCGTTCTTTTTTTCTTTCTAGTGATGGTTGGTCTTCTGGTTGATGAGTGTCTCTCTAAGTGCAGCTACATCAATATCATCAGCATGGTTTTCTGGTCTGTAATAACCAGTAACTGGATCAGGAACCCATGAAGATTCTTCTGTCACCGCTGTTGATGGTTTTTTCACTTTTACTTGTCTTGCAACACTTGATCCAACGGCTTGTGATGCTACCGATGTAATACCTCGAGATCTACAAAAACATCATCCAAATAATCATGTCAATAACAAAACTATAAATATGAAGAACAAATTAGAAATCAAGAGAAATATTCGATGAATGGTGTGTGTACCTGTTGATAGATAGATAGATGCCATCAATGAGAGCAGTGAGAACAATTTTGGTGTTTGATAATGAACCAGCCATTGTTATTTGCTAGAGAAATTTGATTGATCAGAAAGAAAGAAAGTTTTTTGATATTTTGAAGTGTATGTATTCAACTTCCTTTCTTTCTTCCTTTCTTGTTGAAGATTCTGATGAGAAGAAAAGAATGGGGGTAAGTGGGTATATATAGAAGAATAGAAGGAATGTAAGTCAAGAAAGGGGGTGGGAGAAAAAAAAAAAAAAAAAGGGTGCATGCATGATTGCTTCTCATGCGTGTGCTGTCATGTATATTTGTTGGAAAAGGCAACTTAAGAACGCGTCAAATGAGAATGGCACTTGCCCAGTTGCTCAAGTCAATCATCAATGGCACTCTGAATAAGTCAAGAGACCAAGTCACCAAAGGTTGCTTGTTTTTCCCCATTTCGTGTCTCACTCATCAAGATTCAACTCAGATATTTCCTTAAGGGTCCACCTGGCAGTCTGTTGTTTGCTTATGCATCTTTTCTTTTCGTTAATAATATATAGAAGAATACGTGCGATGTATAAAAATGCCGTCAAATGAGAATGGCAAGTTGGTCAATCATCAATGGTGAATTGGTGTGGGTTATTTTTTTTATTTCTAAGGGAATGTTGCGATGTCAAAAAAAGTCTGAATGTTAAAAAGCGATGGAATCTGAATGTTAAAAAGTCGGAAGCCAATTTGATAATAATTTTACAAAACAATTTCTAAGAGCAGAAAAATCAGTTTTTTATTAATCAAAATAATTTTGTTTCTAATTTCCACTTGTGGAGAAACATGTAATAAGCAGGTTTGTATCTAAATGCACTATTAGAGAATTACCCCAACTTTCTAAAGAGTAAAATCCAACACTAACATATTTTGCTTTTTCTAGTAGGTCATATCGAATTTACCATCTATAAGGGTTCATCGTTGCCTGTATTCGGCTTACCACCGGCTTGATACGGGTGATAAAGTCTGTAATAATATCGAGTCATCCGTGAGCTAAATTCGTCAAAGGGCATTGAGTGAATAATGTGAAAAATAGTCAAAGGGCATTTCAAAAGTTAAGATGGCCCCTGCCGCCAGCTATAAGCCAAAAGAGGTGTCGATCACTTGAATTCTTTCTCCTACTTATTAATAATGGCTATACATACACAAAAGTAGGAAACATAATACATATCCATCGCCCACCTGGTTTGATTTAGGTTTGTTTCTTGTTCCACTTTATTCTTAATCAAGATGACACGAAACTTTCTAATGATCAGATGAAAAACAAAAATCATTAACTCAAGGCTTTTCCTACGGGTAAATCTGGCCGTTGATTGTATCGGTAGAGTCTATGACTTTCACGGTTAACTTAAAACTTACCTTTTTTTTTTTTCTTTCTTAGATATAGGTGTAGAACTACTGAATGCGAAAAGCCAGATCAGTGCATTACTGTCTGGCCTACTGCATTCTTAATTACAACTTAATCTAATTTAAAGAGAAAAAAATCAATTATCACCAGGAAGGAAAATAATATTTTGTCTAAAGATTCCAAACATCTTACATCTCTGACTGCCGCGTGCACCTTGATTGAGAATATTCTTCCATTAGTAAACACATTTTGCAGCCACATACCCAATATGCAATTAACTTGGTCTAAATTGACCTCAAAAGTTTTATACTAAATAAAATGAAGAGGAATAAATAAATTTAAGAAGAAATAACAGCAACACTGCTACAGCGGGGTCATTGAATTCAACGAGTGATTATCAAATCAAGTCCCCTGCGGAATTTTAACCTGTAACAACCACTAATAACACAGGGTCTAAGCACTCGAATACAATGAATCTTCAGATTAATGTCATTAGTAGGATTGAAGTATCTATTCTGCAAAGAGCATGACAGGAACCAAACAATGAATAAAAAATTGGCCACCCCCGGTGACAAGTTGGGGAACAACCTCCCCTTGCCCAGATGCCCCCGAGCATGGGTATCCCATGTGCAGTCGGCCTTTAGTTAATAATGCACACCATGCTAAATGAAGTATTCTCCAATAATGAATGAGGTCAGATTAGGTCGGAATAAAAGAGGAGAGATAATATACCAGAATTTTCAAAATCCGATATCGACCTAAATATTACTCTATTATTTGTCATGGACTGTTAAAACAATCATTATCAATTAACTGCATTACATATTTCTGCAACATATATTTTTCTATACATTGTTTGTTCATATGGTCCAAGGACGACAAAATATCTGCTTATATTATATAAAGGAAGAGACAAGATCAAACCATTGTGTCGCAAGAAGAAGAGCGGTGGAGAATCCCTACAGAGTTTAAAACAAACACTATAATGCACTATAATGTGTATAAGAAACAAATGATTATGCACCATTTGGGACCAACTAAAAGTCACATTCATTCGTTCAATGATTCAGACATTCGCATGTATATCCAAACAATAATTGACCTTAAAGAATATGATATGACTAAAACTGTTTAATCCTAGCTTTTCAGATAATTGCTTTGCTTATTGTAAAGCATTTGGAGGTGCAAAGAAATCCAACCCTGGGGGATTCCAAAAACTCAACACATAATCATCCGAGACGACTCGAAGTTTGGAGGTCTGGAAAGGAGTCAAATGACCCATTATGATTCCTCTCCGCACCTCAGTACGTTACCATGACACTATTGCCAACTTGATGGAGTAACCCTACGTGTCTTCTAAGTATTAGCATAAAAAATTGGTGTGGTCGTGTTAATTGGAATGCAAAATATTGGTGGTAAAAATTATAAAACCACAAACAAAGACACGTATTTCAGAACATGGATATTATGAAGATGCTATGAACAGAGAAAGATGAAGTCCTGATATCGTCATAGTGGAGACGAAGAAGAGGCACATAAGTGCAAACTTGTTGTTAAATAGTTTAGCCTGCGTTGGGAAACTCTAAATTCTATAAAGATTGATGTACTATTAATATCTCTATCAGGGAACTGGAAACAACTTCTCTTTCTATAACTTTTATCTTACTGGAATACAATCACCATGCCAAGCAAAAGAATACCTTTCAGCTCCTTCTTAGATGGCATCAGAGTAGCTGCATGTTGATGGGAAGGTGTCCAACGTTTAGTGAACAATCCTTTGTGATCATTTTAATGCCAATCTGGTAGGAATATTAAAAGAAGTTAATGCCAGCTTCACTGAAACTCAAATTTGATAAATAGCCAAAAAAATAGGTAAAGAACAAATACCAGTGAATGACTTGTACCTCGAGCATAATTCTGAATGATGGTCCTCCGTTCAGATGATCTCTCCATGCAAATACAAAAGGACAAGAGCCTCACTTACGATACCATACCCAATCTTTCCTTAAACAGACTATGTTAAGTATCCAATTCCACTTTCAACCCCACTCCAATACCAACCTTGCAGTCACAGCGCTGCCATCACATCTGGCAATGTACACTTTTTTTAAGCTATATGAAATTCAGGGGAAGTTATTTGGTTGTTAGACCACCACAGACCTGAATATATAATAGATTGAGATGTTAGTTACAAATTCAGGGAAAAAGAATCACTAATCTTCCTGAAAGCAGATAATAAAGATATTTCGTCCAGCAAAATGTACCAGGCACAGCCAACCAGAAGATAGATACTCCAACTTCCAAGCTACAGATGACAAATAAAAGTTAGTAGAGTACAATAAAAGGTTCCATCTTGAGGTACACAAACTCAATGTCAGGATTCATCTACATGGTTTCAGCCTTTCAGGTAAGACAGAGACAGGGGAGGAGAGAATCAGAAATCATCTAAAGGCGAGAACCCCACAAGAAAGACCCTTATACTCTTTTGTCCAGCTTATTCTCATGCTTTCTCTGGAATTTTCATCTGTCTCCTACGTGAAGGATATTGAAGTTAGGGTTTTTAGGGTTACGAGAGATTGATATCAAACACTTGCCTAAGAACCGTTCAAGTATTTACCAGCCGCAAAAGAGGAGAAGAGCTAGTTTTAGCAGGGAGGGAATCATAAAAGAGTAACTTGTGTAGGTTTGGAGAGTAGAGATGTTTTGGTGAATGTCAGAAATAGAAGGGTGAAAATTAAACATGCTCTTCGAAACTACTTTTTTCTTCCCCTTTGAATCTTCAGAATGCATTGGAGACGGTAGATCAGCAGAGTTCTGAATTGATGCCCATCCAGGCAATGGAGTACTATAAATCTTGGTTCTAAGAAGCACGCTCACCTGAAGTGGACTGTGTCACATTACGAGATATAGGCAGGCTATGAATTAAAAAGATGAAAGGTTTTTATGTGAAAATTCAAATTTGATATATTCGAGAATGACTGTAACTACAACTGAAAATTAGGGATAGAATTGACACACTCAGGATAGGTTTATACTCACAAGAATCACCTTCACTACCGGAACTGAAGTTTGGATATTGAATGATACGCTTGGAGACAGGTTGTATACACGAGAACACGAATAACTGGCCTTAGTTAGGGAGAATGAACTTCTTCTTAGCGAGCTGCTAGATGCTATGTTATGAAATCAACATCTCCCAGACTTGGCCTGCACACCTCTGTACAATGAGAGACAAAGGACACTCAGATTTGACTTACTTACTATATAAAGCCGAAAACAGATTGAGAAAAGAGCTCATAACCTGATTTTCAGCAGTAATCAAATATAAAACAATAAATGAGTTTAACCATTACCCTTAACATGGTTGTTAAACTCCCAAGATTATTGCAAATCAGCCAAATGGCCTCGAGTCCATTTCGAATCCAAGGAGATTCAAACATTCATCTGAAGATTTTAAAAATGAAACATATCTTCATATTTGAGTGGGAAAAACCCCAAGTAATTACTGAAATAAACGGAATAATACTGACAAATGCTAAACTACCAGAACTGGCCAATAATATTTCAGATATTTCACTCTGCACAATTGATTTTGCATATACACTTATATAAGTAATCATATAGATCAAAGAGACCATAAATTTTTACGAAAACTCACCTGATATTTGCTCGAAGAAACCCCCATCGCCACTTCAAGACTACCAACTAACAAGCTGTGCTAAAATGTTACCAATTCGATCATTAGGACGCGAGTGTACTTCTGTCAATTTGGATGGTTATGGTAGTCACAAGCTTGAGAATGTTGGGAATTCCACTGCACCACCAAGCTTATCTTTAAACTCTTGTGACAGATTAGCCTCTATGCCAGATGTATGCACAACCCTAAGTTTCTCAACTCAATCTCTGGAGTCCATAAACTTACATTCCTTGACACTTCAAACTTCAATCTCATAAGGTAGACAAGACATGTAAAGACCCATAAATGTATCCCCATGTAGACAGTAGAATATGTCAAGCACCAATATTAAATTAACTCCAGACTAGACTGCATTGGCTACTTCATTTTAGTTGAAGAAAAATGGTGACTTTAGAACTTCTTTTAAATCCAAGTCTCCGCGCTCTGGTAAAGGAGGAAAATCCAATGTAGGAAAACACTTCTGGAAACTCGCCAGTAAGTTTTCTAGTATAGGTTGCTCATAGAGTTCAACAAATTGTTCACGGAGTATCCTGTTCATTTCATCAACATCACATGCATGTGTCCAGTATGAGTCGTGAACTCCTGCAAAGTTTATCCCAGCTCTCTTGCAAGCAAGTGCTGTCATCATCATATGGGACCCATCAAGGGAATGGACGAAATTCGGTGGAAATGCTGTTCTCTGCCTCTGGATCATGACATTGTCAGTTTCCCGTTGCAAAGTTAAAACTTGAAGGGAAGTATTAATATTATGCCTTCGTAATCTGCGGTACGGCTGGACAACGGGAAGTCCAAGAGGAGTGATCCATTGCACTGGATGATTTTCCGAGGCAATCACTTTTGCACAATCACTTAGCCACTTCATGATACGACGTGCGGCTTCAAACATTTCCTCTAAGGCAGTTAAGGTAACTTTTGCTGCATAACAAGCTAGAGTAAACTGCTCTTTATTATCAGTAGCTGGATCTTGTTCCCTTAACCTCCTATTAATTTGATCACGGGCACCTACGTAAGTAACACCATACACTGATGTCATCACAGTCTGCTTCACCAATTTCCTGTTCACCAACCCCTTTTCAATTAACAGTTTGGCATGCAATGCGTTCTTGTAAGCACCAGGATCTTTCTGGGCATCATCCTGCATAATTTCACGAACTCTCTCAGCAATTCCTGAGTAAACATCTGATGGTTTTTCTCCAGCAAATAAATTTACTGCAACTGCTCCCGATTTATCTCTTCCGAGGGCCGCATAGTGTTGTAAGCCATTACATGAACCATCCTGGTGTACAGGAATATGTGATATAGTAGTTTCTGGTGAAGAGCTTCTCAATGCTTCTGAGAGATTAACGCAAACTGCCAAGCATTGGAATGGATCCTCTGCCTTCAACCACCACTGGTTACCCTCGAGAGGTCTGTCTGCAGAATCAAATATGTTATCCAAGTTGCTCTCTATAAAAGCTATTCGACCCTCATAAGATAGTTTATCAACACCACCAGTAGCATACAAATTGGCCAGATGTATTTTCAACCACCGCAAGCCTGAATTTCCAAGAGGGCGTCCCTCCGCAAATTCAAGGATACCCCGGCATAAATCTGATCCAAGATGGTTTAAGTATGCGTGCATGGGATATGCCCGTCCTCGGAAATCAAGGTTGTGTGGATAGTAGAAACCATCCTCGGCCTTCATTTTGTGGGCTACAGCAAGTTTGAGTTCCACGTCGCACCGTTGAGAATACCTTTCACTGTTCTCTTTCTTGATGCCTTTCAATTTCTGTCTCCAGTTCTTGAGTGCCTCTTCATCTTCTATTGTCGGTTTCTCTGGTAGGGGCACATCGGCACGTTCAACTAGACCGGCATCTTTGCCTCCTTTAGCCCATATACGGTCAACTACTTCAAGTAACACCTTGTTCACCCGCCACTTTGTATTCCCAAGGATATTCAGGGCCTCAAATACTGAATCAAGCTGCTTCTGTGGTGTTTTCTTGACTGCTTCACGCTGCTGCCTTGATCCATGTGTGCGCATCACATACGATGGTAGAAACAAATATGCCCCTTTATCATACCTGATCCAATTTACTGGTGGCACCAACATGGGCATATAAGGAATCACCGTGTGCCTTGCTGTTCTTTCCATTCCCTGGCGAACCAGAGGGTCACACTCAATAATTCCATACCTTCTACTAGATCCTTGTGCATCTTTCTTTCCGACTTTGACAAAATGCTTAAATGCTGGTCGAATATCAGGTGGACCATAATCTAATCGATCAATAGGTGGTTGTATATAAGCTGACCGAACCAACAATTCAATCAAACGGCTCCCAACCTTAGCTTGAGCATCCTGTCCCCATGGCTTGAAACCATCTTGTCCCTCTACTATGTGCTTCACTTGTCGTAACTTTTGCTTTTTCATCAAATTCGTTACTTTTTTCCTCAAATGTGCTTGTCTTACGGCTTCAGGATCAGCTTCGCCGCGTTCTTTCGCTTTATCTTCATCCAACTTCTTTCTTGTTTTCTCCAAAAAATTATATATCCTAACCTCATTTTCAATAGCTTCACCAATAATACAAGCAGCTGGAACCACCCTAGCACTACCATAATAATCCGATGTCATCATCAATCCCATCAACTTATGCATTGTAATAACAGCCATCATATCAGCCGGCAACTGACCAAAATAACGCGCATAATTAGCCCTTTTGTTCTCTTGTTTACACAATTCTTGTTCATTAACAATGCAATCACGAAACGGCTCAAACCAACCAAGAAACAATGACTTCATGTATGGCAAATTTGGTGCCAATTTATGCTGACACATCTCTGCAAGTAGATCCTTGTACTCATTCGTTGCTTGTGTCCAAGCTTCCGTTTCAATCTTTATCTGTCTCCGCCTAAGTAAACGATACTTATAATTCCCAATTCCAGACACCATTCTGGATCCCTCTTGACCCTTCTCTCCCACCAATTCCTCGATTTCTATATCATCTTCAGTATCGCTTTTCGGAATGGCTTTGGCAACACTAGCATAACCTTTAGGACGACTCAACATCTCAGAAAAAATAAATGAGGCATTACTAAACCTAAACCACTGAAAACAGGATTTTCCATTGTGATGAATCGGAATCAAATCTAAATGTGTGTTATTATTTACCTGTATGATGGAATTTCCCAATGATTTCGTTAGTTTCCTTGAAGTCACTGCTCGTTTTGAAATGTTTCGCCACATACTAGTAGAAATTCTTGTTTGGAAATCAGTGGTTGTGAATGAGATTTGGACCTGCCATTGAAGAAGCATAAACCCTAATTCCAAAGTCCTTAAACCCTAGACAGTGACGAAAACGCAACACAAGAAGAAATGGGAACCAATTAGGTTAAGCCCCTTGGGGGTTTCAGCAACGTTTTGAGTCACCCTAACGTACGTTAATAAGAATCTAATCTTATTATTGGGGCCGTAAAAGGGGTGGGAAATTTTGGGCTTCACGGGGTCACGAAATAGTAAAGGAAGCTATCCCCTATCATGTTATGTTTCTTAATGTCTAATATACCCTCTTGTGTATTAGTGTTAAATATGATGTTTAACTAAAAAATCAATAACATGAACCAAAATCAATACATGAACCAATTATTTTTCTGGAGTCTAAAATTTTTCCCATGCTTGTTTTGTTGGTTCTCACTATTGAGAGAAGGCTGGTTTATCTCTTGACTTGGGACTGTTCAAGTATTTCTCAAGAGTGTTATATAATTATTCAAGGTCAGGTTAGACAACAAGGTCCTAAGGCAGTTCGGTATCCTCCCTGGATTTTTATTCCCTATTTTACATACTTCATAACATGCAATCATCGATTAGTGGGGGCTGTTAGCGAGTCAGAATACTTCGAAATTACTTCAGATGATAGACAGGTGACGGTTATGTGTTGTAACTTCTTTCAAGTGACAGGGAAGAGTGAATCTGGCAATGCACATGAATTATCTTATCAGATGCATCTTAGTAATAACTGGAGTTTCATTGATTCTCTCATCCTGCAACAGAGATATGATTTACTTGATACATGGGAAAACCTTGAGGATCTGTACATCAGCGAAAAAAGAAGAAGTTGCGTCGCCACTTCTTTGGAAGAAAATTATAGGTGTACACATGATTCCTTCACTCATTGTTCTGGATAAATCTCTTGGTGTTAGAGAACAGATGGGACAGTTACTAATAGATTATGGCATGTATGAGCATAACATTAAGCAGGAAAACGGTCAGCTGACTTATGGGCTAGGAGTTGAGATGCTTAAAGGCTTCAGAGGAGAAGAGTTTATATTTGAGGATAAATATTTACTCAAGGTTGTAGAGCAACTGGTGGAACATGAGTGGAGGCGAACCAATCTTTGGCAAAATTTCAGGTGGAAATTACATGTACTACCAGCTCAACATTGTAACCCAGTAATTGCTCAGGCCTTAACTGAAATAATTATAAATGTCATACTTGTATCACTCATCCAGAAATTGGTTGTTGGTCTTACTGAAAACCTTCGGGACAGTCGAGGAAATGTCGAAATGTCAAGTGGCTTGACATCAGGGAGTTCTTTTCCTTGTGGTAAACCTCAAGACGTCAACCAAGCTACATTTGCTACTAAATTGAAATTATTTTCTGAGGATACGTTTGTGGCATTGCCTATTTCAGTTGGTGTGATCAGGATCCATAATAGAATTTTTGAGCATCTCACTTTCTTTCGTGGTTGCAATCAACCGTTGGGTTTCTTCATTAGACACATATGGCGTTTCAAGAGAGAGTTATTATTGTGTAAGGAACTGGAGGTATTGACAAGTTGGTGTATTTCGAGGTACGACCTTGAAGGACTCTCCAACAGAATTCCTTGTGTTTCTATCATTCATCCTTGAGGACAAGGATGTTTTGGAGAGGAAGGTATTGTCATGTACTTGACTATTGAGAGTAGGGTTACCCTTATCCTATCTAGTGTCAGTGTTTAGTATTAGGCCTATTAGTAGTGATTAGCTTATTGATGGGTGTCTTTATCATCTGTAATTAGTGGTTTAAATGTAACCAGCTGGGAAAATACTACCCGTAGATTCTAGATCAGTCTGAGTAAGGATTTATAAGATGGAAATCTGTAATGAAATGTTTATCTGGAAAATTAATCAAAAAGATCGTTCAACGATTAAGGATGTGTTCTTAGGAACCAGTAGGCTTGATTCTTCGGAATTAAGAGAGGTTTATCCTCAAATTATCTATCAATCTTGTCATTGTACCTTGGTACTTGATAATTGGTATCATATTCACGATCCTGCAGACCTGATTCATGATGGAAGGAGGTGATCCAACAATACTGAAGGTTGCTGCTCAACGACAACGTCATGGTGAGCGATTATCAGTTTTGGAGATTCAAATGAACGATATCAAAACCCAAGTGCGTTCAATTGAAGAGACTCTGAATTCTCAGTTTTCTTTCTTATGCAAGCATTTGAGAATTTTAGTACCAGTTGTTCCTTCTACAAATTTCACACCAGATCCAGGTTCAACTTATGCTGCTAAGTCATCTGAGGAAACAAAACCAATTGACGAAGCACCAACTGATTCTCTCGAATTAGAATTGATTCCTAATTTTTTCTTTATTGAAAACGATGATGTTGATTTACTTCATGGTCAATTTGAAGACAATTCCAAATTAGAGTTCAATTGCTTCTCCGAGTTATCTCCAGTTACAGTTGACAAAATCAAAGATATAGAGATGCAGTTTTGGGTCAATTATTTGGAGAAGAATTCTGTAATTTCTGAATACTTGATGGATTTATTCTTTCTTCACAGCAAGTTACTTCATATGGATTTTTTTGGTCTCCATTATGATTATACTCGCTCCTTGTTTGATTGAGGTAAGTGTGCTGTGATATCATCATTTACTTATGAGAAATTGCTTCTTCAATTGCTTATTAGATTAGGGTATGACTCACATTTGAGGTTAATCAGCTCGATTCCTCTTTCATGTGTTAATTCTATTGAAATTCATGGTGAGAAGAATCTGCTTGTTCAAATTCCTGTGAGGGGTAGATTTTTGTTCCTCTTGTTTCCTAGAGTAATTACTATTGATATTAGCTATGAACACCTTACAAGCTCAAAAGAATTAGTCGTTCACGACAGAAAATTGAATTGTAAGGACTATGTTACTCGTCTTTTTGATTATGCTCGTTCATTATTGGATCGAGGAAAAGAGATAGAATTCGGTTTAAGAACTTCTTGTTTTACTAAATGTATTGAAATTATGTCTCAAATTGATGTGTGCTTGAAATTTTTGGCGAGATACTACAGAGTTTCTATTCCAGAGTTGATTCATGCGCAGGGTATTTCTAGTACACTGCTGCTTGATAAAATGTTTGAAATAGATATTGTATGCCTCAAGAACAAAAGTGTTTCCAGTGTGAAATCCTTAATTGATGGTAGAGTATTTGATCGCGGAAAAGAATTTGGAACCAGTCCTGGATGCTCTTATTTTACTGGTGGCTGTGAATTCAATTTGGGTTTAACTGCTTCTTGTTTGTTTGTGCTACATGATTGTCCAATTTTAAGGAATGCAAACAATGGAAATTTCGTTTATGAGCTGTTTTTTAGACATGGGTTTCAATTACATTCATTCTCTATGAATTATATCTTGCTAGCGTTCACAACTGGTGATATTAGTGATGTTTATTTATGGTGTTTTCAAATGCTTGAGATGTGGAGAACATTACATTTTCTTTTGCAGCTGCAGTATGGTTTGTTTCTTGAGATTTCAGTTCATTCTCTCGGATCATTGGTAGTCATTCAAATTCACTTGGAGAGTTTTTACTGTATGTTTGAGTTTATTATGTTCAATAGGTTAACCTTACTTCTCCATGGGTTCTTATATCTGCAACCATGTATTATCTTCCATATTATGTTATGGCTTCATACAGATCATGGTAACGGGGTTGTCCAGATTGCTAGTGCTAGCTTGGGGTACCACTCAGACTTTTTGTCTATACCATTCATTGTTCTCCTGTGTGTTACTAATGCTGACATTGTTGATAAGAGGACAATGACTGTTACAATGTCTGCAAGAACTGGAAATTTGAGTCACTTGGCTAAGATTTTAGTGGGGAAATTCCGTAATGGTGATACAGATATTCTCACAGAACTTCATAGTGGTGATTTATTTTGGTTCCAAGAAGATACTTCTATGCTGCTGCTCTTATTTTTTGGAAACTGGTTCAAATTCTTAACAGTAAGTATCTCCTTACACTATTCAGTACCTAATTATACGCTCTCCAGTAGTCATATTGTTCTAGGAAGCAGAATACAACCCCAACATGGTGCTACAGGGATTCATGGTGACGGATCGTTAAAATTTAGTGTAGATTTACATGAACCAATTATTTTTCTGGAGTCTAAAAATTTTCCCATGCTTGTTTTGTTGGTTCTCACTATTGAGAGAAGGATGGTTTATCTCTTGACTTGGGACTGTTCAAGTATTTCTCAAGAGTGCTATATAATTATTCAAGGTCAGGTTAGACAACAAGGTCCTAAGGAAGTTCGGTATCCTCCCTGGATTGTTATTCCCTATTTTACATACTTCATAACATGCAGTCATCGATTAGTGGGGGCTGTTAGCGAGTCAAAATACTTCGAAATTACTTCAGATGATAGACATGTGACGGTTATGTGCTGTAACTTCTTTCAAGTGACATGGAAGAGTGAATCTGGCAATGCACATGAATTATCTTATCAGATGCATCTTACTAATAACTGGAGTTTCATTGATTCTCTCATCCTGCAACAGAGATATGATTTACTTGATACATGGGAAAACCTTGAGGATCTGTACATCAGCGAAAAAAGAAGAAGTTGCGTCGCCACTTCTTTGGAAGATAATTATAGGTGTACACATGATTCCTTCACTCATTGTTCTGGATAAATCTCTTGGTGTTAGAGAACAGATGGGACAGTTACTAATAGATTATGGCATGTATGAGCATAACATTAAGCATGAAAATGGTCAGCTGACTTATGGGCTAGGAGTTGAGATGCTTAAAGGCTTCAGAGGAGAAGAGTTTAGATTTGAGGATAAATATTTACTCAAGGTTGTAGAGCAACTGGTGGAACATGAGTGGAGGCGAACCAAGCTTTGGAAAAATTTCAGGTGGAAATTACATGTACTACCAGCTCAACATTGTAACCCAGTAATTTCTCAGGCCTTAAATGAAATAATTATAAATGTCATACTTGTATCACTCATCCAGAAATTGGTTGTTGGTCTTACTGAAAACTTTCTGGACAGTCGAGGAAATGTCGAAATGTCAAGTGGCTTGACATCAGGGAGTTCTTTTCCTTGTGGTAAACCTCAAGACGTCAACCAAGCTACATTTTCTACTAAATTGAAATTATTTTCTGAGGATACGTTTGTGGCTTTGCCTATTTCAGTTGGTGTGATCAGGATCCATACTAGAATTTTTGAGCAGCTCACTTGCTTTCGTGGTTGCAATCAGCCGTTGGGTTTCTTCATTAGACACATATGGCGTTTCAAGAGAGAGTTATTATTGTGTAAGGAACTGGAGGTATTGACAAGTTGGTGTATTTCGAGGTACGACCTTGAAGGACTCTCCAACAGAATTCCTTGTGTTTCTATCATTCATCCTTGAGGACAAGGATGTTTTGGATAGGAAGGTATTGTCATGTACCTGACTATTGAGAGTAGGGTTACCCTTATCCTATCTAGTGTCAGTGTTTAGTATTAGGCCTATTAGTAGTGATTAGCTTATTGATGGGTGTCTTTATCATCTGTAATTAGTGGTTTAGATGTAACCAGCTGGGAAAATACTACCCGTAGATTCTAGATCAGTCTGAGTAAGGCTTTATAAGATGGAAATCTGTAATGAAATGTTTATCTGGAAAATTAATCAAAAAGATCGTTCAACGATTAAGGTTGTGTTCTTAGGAACCAGTAGGCTTGATTCTTCGGAATTAAGAGAGGTTTATCCTCAAATTATCTATCAATCTTGTCATTGTACCTTGGTACTTGACACATCATTTTCATCATGATGAAATTATGATCATCATGATTTATACTCCCTCCGTTACAAAAAGATAGTCCACTTTGACTTTGTCAAAATATTAAGAAGACCATTATACTTTACTTGACTACCCTTAATTATTTATCTATTTATGTTAATATAAAAATGCAAGTATTAAAAACTGCCTAAAATTATTAAAAGGATTGTAAATAGGAAATAAAAAAAGAAAATTAAAATATATCGAATTTGTAGGTACTGAATATCGCAAGATAATAGTTCACGAGTATCAGGAGAAAAGAGTTATAAAATGATACGATGATAGAAGAAGCGCGGAGAAATATGAAGTTTTGAGAGGATGAAATAATTTTGCGAGCATGAGTTGCGATACTTCGTAACTCATGAACAGCTGTATAAATTTTACTATAAATAGGAGTTCAAAGGTAAAATTCGAGGGGTTCTTTTAGTGAGTGTTAGAAAATATTTGAGGAAAGAGAATAGAGAAAGTTGTAACTATTCTAATTCCATTTAGATACTTCTTTGTGATCAATTGAGAACATTAATAAGAAAATTGTTATTCATCATCAAGAACTTCTTGAGTTTTTACTAATTCTATTGAGGGTGTAGTTGTAGGTTATTCTGCAACTACATAATTGGCGCTAGAAACAGGGAACTTGAGAATTGTGGTAGCCTAAATTTGAGGGAATTGTGGAAAATTTGAAGATCAAATGAAGTCAGTAGATGGAGATGGCAAAAAAGAAGAATGTAATATGATCACAGAGACAATGATTGAGGAATTTTATAGTAATATGAAGGGAAAAATATACAAGCGAGATTGTAGAGGAAGAAAGATCATGGAGGAAGAAAAGATGACAACTTTAGAAGAATGGGAAAAGCAGAAAATCACATTTTCAGTAGCAGAAATTCCAAATGAAGACTTGAACCACACTTCACCATTGGTGATCACATTGCCAATCATGCTAGAAGATAAAAAAGCTGAAGAAAAATAGAAATTAAACCGAATTTTGGTTGATACAGGGAGTTCTGTTAATATTATATTCTATCATGCACTTAAGGGGATGGGAATTAGAGATGAAGAAATCATAAATTCAAAGTGTCTTATTCATGGATTAGGGAAATCTACAACAAAATCTAAAGGAGAAATCGTCTCTGCGAGTATTACTAAGAGAAATCGAAATGCATGTAATCTTGTGTGTGATAGATATGGAATCTCCATATAACATGCTGATAGGAAGGCCATGGATTCATGCGATCAAAGCTGTTGCTTCAACATTACATCAAAAAATCAAATTTCCTACACCAAATGGAATTCAAGAAATAAAAGGAGATCTTGATAGTGCAAAATTTTGTTATCAAATTGAAGTAACACAATGCGGAGGAAGAGCAAGAAAGAAACAACTTCGTAGGAAACTTGCGAAGGAAACAAGAAAAGAAGAAGAATTCCGAGTGTATACAATAAGAGCAAAGGAAGGGAGAGGTATACCAAATGAAATTCCAGAAAAAGAAGGGGAACCAGCAAAAATAATTAAAGAACCAACACCTATGGGGGAGCAAAATCCAAGCTATGTTGCATCTGAACCAACTAAAGAAATAAATATTGGAAGTAAAGAAGAGCCTTTATTATTACGAATTGGAACTAAGATGGATGAAGAAGAAGAAAAAAGAACTACTGATCTTTTGCGAGAATATAAAGATATCTTCGCAGGAAGTGTAGATGAGATACCAGGAATTGATCCATCAGTGGCATGTCATAGATTGAATATAGATAAAAATATAAGACCGTTCAAACAAAGAATAAGGAAGATATCACAAAATTATCATGTACAGATAGAAGAAGAATTACAAAAGATGTTAGATGCATGGATCATAAGGGAAGCAAAATATCCAGAATGGATTGCGAATATGGTCATTGTTCCGAAAAAGAATAAAGGAATAAGAATTTGCATAGATTTCACTGATCTAAACAAGGCATGTCCCAAAGATAGTTTTCCATTACAAGATATACCACAAATGGTGGAATCAGCTGCAGGTCATGATAGAGTCACTTCACTTGATGGATATAAAGGGTATAATCAAATATCACTCGCAGAAGAAGATCAAGAACATACTGCCTTTTTTGCTCCAAGGGGTTTGTATTGTTATGTGAAGATGCCATTTGGTTTGCGGAATGCGGGTGCTACATATCAACGTATGGTTGAAAAAGTGTTCGCGAAGTGGATACACAAAACTTTGGAGGTATATGTAGATGATATGTTGATAAAAAGCAAGGAAGCTAAAGACCATGTGCAAGATTTGAAGGAAATATTTGAGCAAATGAGAAAGTTCAACATCAAAATAAAATCCTGAGAAATGTATAATTGGGGTTTCATCTGGAAAGTTCTTGGGATACATAGTATCGAAGGAGGGAATACAAGTTGATCCATAAAAGGTCCAAGCAGTTCGTGACATGCCAACACCTGCAACGGTAAAAGAAGTACAAAAACTAAATGGACTCTTGGCTTCACTTGGGAGATTTATTTCGCGAATGTCAGATAAGTGCAAGCATTTTTCAACATACTTAAGAAGGGAGCAAAATTCAAATGGACTGATGAATGTGAAAAAGATTTTCAAGGAATCAAAGAATACCTCGCAAATACATCTATACTACAGAAACCAGAAAAAAACGAAGAATTATTGGTATACCTCGCAACAACCCCATATGCTCTAAGTGCAGTTCTGTTACGAGCAGACGCAGGAGTAGAAAGGCCTATTTACTACATTAGTAAAACCTTTAACGCAGCAGAAAATAACTATTCTAAAATGGAGAAGTTAATCTTAGCCTTGGTCTATGCATCATTCAAGTTGCGAATATACTTTCAAGCACATGTAATAAAAGTGGTAACCAAAGTCCCAATTGAATCAGTCATGAAGAACACAAAAAGGTCAGGAAGAATAGAAAGGTGGAATGCACAAGTAAACCATTACAAGATAAAATACGAAGTGTTGTCATCGCAAAAATCACAAGTTGTCGCAGATTTTTTTGCAGAATTTCCTTTGGAAGAAGATGAAGAAGTAGAGGAAATGATGGATGTTGAAGAAGAATTTGGAAATCCAAAAGACTTGTTAACAGAGCCTGATAGATGGGAAATTCTGGTGGATGGATCATCCAATAGTGAGGGAAATGGGATTGAGTCGTGTTGATTTCACCGAAGGAGAAAGAACAAAGATTCTCATTCGGACTAGAATTTGCATCCACGAACAATGAAACAGAGTACGAAGCTGTAGTGCATGCATTAAAGATCGCAATGGAAAAGAAGCTTGAAAGTATAAGGATAACAAGTGATTCACAATTAGTGATTTGTCAAATTAAAGGGGAATATACCACAAATGAATCTTCTTTGAAGAAATACAAGAAACTCGTTGAGGAATTATCTGCGAAGATACCAAAATTAAAATGGAGACATATATCAAGAAAATATAACCGTCTCGCAGATGCTTTTGCATTTATTCCAAGCATGATGACAAATCCAAATACAAGAAATATCCAAATACAAACAATTCAAAACCCATCAGTGGACAAAGAGAAAGAAATTGAAGAAGATGTTGCGATGGAAGTAAAAAGAGAGTTATCAAACAACATCGCAGATTGGAGAAAAGAAATTCATGAATACCTCGCAACAGGAGAAACATCCAGGAACATACTAGAAGCACATAAACTAAAGAGTCGTGCAACAAACTATGAGTTGCGAGAAGGAATTTTATACAGAAAATCTTTTAGTGGACCACCTCTCAGGTGCTTAACTCGCGAAGAAGGAGAAAAGATATTGAAGATGTTACATGGAGGAGAATCTGGCAATCATAGTGGGGGAAGATCTCTAGCATATAGAGCAAAGATACAAGGATATTACTAGCTTTATATGCATACAGACGCAAAATTGTTCGTACGAAGATGCAAGGAATTCCAACGACATGGTAAAAGAATTCATGCACCAGGGGCTACATTAACTTCTTCAAAAAGCTGCTGGCCTTTTGGTAAATGGGGGTTGGATATTGTTGGACCATTTATACCTGGATCTGGACAAAGGCGATACTTGATAGTTGCAACATATTATTTCACGAAGCTTGCAGAAGTAAAAGCAGTACAGCATATTCTTGATAAAGATGTTTTTACGTTTATATTTGAGAACCTCATTTGGTGTACGGGGTTCAAAGCACAACTAGTATCCGATAATGGAAAACAATTTGAGGGGAAGAATATAGAGATGTTACTCGGTGCTTTTAGAATAAAATGTGGGAAGTCAACCCCGTTATATCCACAAGCTAATGGACAAGCTGAAGCAACAAATAAAACAATCGCAGATACAATCAAAAAGAAATTAGAAGGACATCTCAAAGGGTGGTGCGAGCAAGTACCTAGCGCAGTTTGGGCATACAATACAACTAGAAGAGAAGCAACCTGGAATGTCTCCTTATTGTCTAACATATGGAGTAGAAGCAGTATTACCCACAGAGGTTGTAATTCCAACAACAAAGAAAGAAGCTTGGGAAAGAAATTTAAGTGAGGGAGTAATATTACGAGAATTTGATGATTTGGAAGAAAAAAGAGAAAAGGTGTTGCACCATATGAGGATTTATCAGGAACGATTAGCTCGAGAATACAACAAGAGAGTCATTGAACGTGAATATAAACCAGGTGATTTGGTCATGCGAGAAACACCTCGATATCAAAAAGAAAATGGAGGGAAATTAGCACCAAAATGGGATGGACCATATGTTATTAAAGAAGTTGTAGGAAGCGGAGCTTATCGGCTGATGGATCCAGAAGGGAGAGACATGGGTTTGAGGCTCGTTAGACCTTGGAACAGACTATATTTGAAAAGGTATTACCCATAAAACTCATGAAAATTTTTACGAATATTGTTTGCTCGCAGGAAATTGGGAAAAGTTACGAATTTTCAAAATTTATATTCCGATTAAAGTTTCATTAATTTGCGAATAAAAGACCGCAATCTGTGATCAGCCTCCAAAAAAGAAAGAGAGCCGCAGAAAATTTTATACAGGCAAACCTTTGTGGCGTACACCCTAGTTCGCGAAGCTATAATTCGTAAGAGGCAAAGTCCTAAAGTACGTCATTTAAGGGGGTACCTATAACGTGGCTAAGGGTAACCGGAACACCACCAAGGGCCCTTAGTACATGGTAAAAAATTTGGGGTACAACCTAATAATGGGGTACCTATCCGGGTTAGACACCTTGGATTCTCACCTAATCTAATGACATTACGCAATATAAAATGCCGTGTAAGAAGATTTAGGCTGGGCGACTAAGGCATACTGTCTTTCCCAAGAAGTGCAGAAAACGATCAAGGCGCCGAGGTACACGGTTGAGTCAAGAGTGCCGGGTGAGGTTGAACCACATCTGCCATTTTTGACAAGTCTTGGCAAATGATGCACTTGGCCCAAAGATACCCCATAGGGTGCAACCTCGTAACTATAAGACCTATAGGCAAAAAGGATAAGAGGTTGCGATCAAAAGTTGGTTGTTGCCAGAACCGGATGGGAAGAGCTAACCTTGTATGGTCGATGTACGCTTCCTTGAAGGAGCAATCATGGGGAAGATAAAGGGCAGCACCCTCCATTAGGGAGCTGATAAGTTCTATAAGACGCAAATGTCACGAGGCTTCTTGTTTGCGAAAACATAAAGGCTTGTCATATTTGTGCAACAAATGAAGTTCTGCGAGCCTTCTAAAAAAATAAAAAAAAATAAAAAAATAAAAAAAAAGAATAAAGAACTCGCAGAACATAATAAAGTTAAGATGAGATCAATGGGTCATTACATGAAAGTGTAGAGACGTCCTGCGATTTCATCGCAAGACGGCAATGTCATGGGGCTTTATGTTCGCAAGGATATTTAGGCCTGTCATATTGTCGCAACAATTCTTGAAGAGGCTAAAATACTATACAAAGAAGTTAAGATGAGATCAATGGGTTTTTGCATGAAAGTGTAAGAACGTCCTGCGATTTCATCGCACGACGATAATGTCACGAGGTTGTATGTTCGCAAGAATGTTCAGACTTGTCATATTATCGCAAATAATCAATTCAAAAGAGGTGGCAAAATAAGACCTTTACTTAGGAAGGCATGATAAGACCACAGAAATTAATGAAATTTATTACATCAATATCATTGAAGAAATTTTACAAGAATATACATTAAGATATTTTGAAGAGAAGATAGCTCTGGCAATATCATTGAAGAATTTTACGAGAAGTCCTATGAAAAAAGGACAACATCATTGAAGAATTTTAATGAAGGCTTAACAAAAGATGCGATTTTGATAACAATCAAATACAGATAAGTTCATATTCGTAAAAGTTTACGAGAATTACATACTTCTTATACTTCTCCATATATTGAATATTTCACAAAAAGATTGAATACTTCTTATAATTCTTCAAGAATATCTCATATTTATTATACTTCTTTAATGGATATTTCATTTGGTGAAAGTTAAATAATCATTATACTTCGTCATATGTTACATAATTATTCAAAGATCGAATACTTCTTATATTTCTTCATTTGATGAATTGAATACTTCTAATACTTTTTATATCTCTTCATTTGGTGGATTGAGTACTTCTAATACGAAAAAGGGAATTGTGTATTTCTAATAATTCATTTGGTAGATTGAATACTTCTAATACTTCTTATATCTATTCATTTGATGGATTTGGTACTTCTAATACTTCTACAAAGGTTGAAACTTCGCAAGATAAACTGAGGCAGATATTTTAATACTTCAAACAATGTTTAATCATTTAAAGAGAAATAATAGGGGGAAAAGGATATACTAAGCTTTATCTGTGAGTTATATATTATTTCTCTTCACATGATCAAATAGGGCAAATTTAGTCAAAGTAAGGTTAAATTATCTTCGCAAAATATCAAAAAGAAAGGATAGATCATCTTCTTAAAATATCAAATGTACTTCTCAAAAAATAGAATTGTTCGCAAAAAAGGAAACCAACGGTAATAAAGGGAAGGAATTCAGAAGAAAGAAAGAAAGGAGAGCCAATGATAAATTGAACAATGAATATTATCATGCTTCATCAACACTCTGTCTTTGGATCTTTAAGATCAGAGAGTCATTAGTGACCTTCGACTTTTGCGAGATATCATCCTTGGAAGAATATGCAGCAGGGACATCTCCTTGAGGAATAGATTCTTTCTCATCATCAAGATCTTCATCATCACTCTCATGATCGAAATCACTATCAGGCTCACGAGCAACTTCATCGTCAGATATCTTCAGAGGAGTAATCTTTACAGGAGGCAAGCCTCTTGATAAGAGAATGTTATTCGCAAAAACTTGAGCTTTCAGATGACTTTCGCGAAGTATAGCCTTTTGATGATTGGTATCTTCGATATCCTTGGAATAAGCAAGATAATTGAATCTCCGAGTAGCACGATCACGAGAGTTGATTAAGCGAGTAGAAAGCAAAGCATTCTTCTTACGAAGCTCAGAACAGGAGGCTTCTAATCCAGCTTTTGCATTACGAAGGTGATTCTCAGATTCTGCAAATAAAACAAAGTTCAAAGAATAAAATTTGCGAATATAATGAAATTTAAAGACATACCAGAGGCAGTCAAATTTTAATGACTACCTTCTCTTTGCGAAGTAAGAGATTGAGTTAAAGATAGACAACAATTCTTCATCTGATTCATCGCATTATCAAAACCATCACCAACTAATCCTTTAAGTCGAGATTGAAGCTTTTGATCTTTAGAAAGGAGAAAAATTTTATCCTTCGCAAGTTTGGCATTAAGACTTTTTAATGACGAGTAATCTTCTTCAAGTTGATTCTTCTTAGCACACAAGACTATATTCTTATTAATAAGGGAATTCTTCTCAACAACAAAAGAATTTCTTTTAGCATCTGAAGACTTCTTTAATTCCTCAAGTTCACCTTTCAACAAAGAAAGAATATTTTCTTGATCGCAACATTTATTCTGAAGAGTCTTTAATTCTTGTGAAGAAACAATCATTGTATTCAAAAACGAACATTTCTCTTCTGATAAGGTTTTGTTCTCTTCTAATAAGGTTTCTATTCTCAAATTAGCTTTGGTTAAGGAAGAAAAAAGTTGAGATATGTCATCATTCAAAAAATTTCGATCATATATTAATTGAGTATTCTCTTGAAAAAGAGCATCAGAGTTGTCAAGAGCACACGAGTAAAGATTAGATAAATGGGAGAATTGGTTTGAGAGGCTTTCATGCTTGGTTCGATATTCAGTTGCATCTGATTCATGGTGAAGTACCAATCTTCTACATTTCTGGATGGATTCTATAAAGGGGAATGGGTTTTAATGGATGTTTCAAGCATATGAAGAATATAAATAAATAAAAGAGAAAATATGAGGATAGTAATCATACCTTTCAGTTCATCATTTCTTTTGCGAAGAATCGCACAGTCCAGAGAATTATTCTGAAGATGATGATTTTCTTTACGAAGATCCTCGCATTCTGCTTGAGAAGCTTTCAAAGAATGGCGAAGTAATTCAATTTCTTTTTCCAAGGATTGACGTGAAGAAGAAATGTCTGGATTGACGAAATTATTCAGAACTTCGCAAAATTCATATTGCGAACGAACATTAGTAGATTTCGCAGTATTGGGAAAAACCTCAGATAACATTCGGAAAGTTGAATAAATTCCATCTCGAATTTCTTGAGGAAGAGGAGAAGAATTTGAAGGAATAAGAGCAAGCTGCAAATTGTCTGGAGAAATAGTACTCAAAGGATTTGGGGATAAGACAAGTTTTTCTAAAGAAGAAGTTGAAGGAATATTTTGCGAGGATTGTTTTTCAATTGAAGAAGTTGAAGAAATATTTTGAGAGGGTTGGTCTTGAAGAAGTGTTGATAAATTGACATTGATAGGAGATTGAAAAGCAGGTAATGGAGTAGAGGCAGGAGTATGTGAAGAAACATTTTCACGAGGAGGAGAGGAAAATTCCTTATCAACTTCAGGAAGGAAATCATCAACCGGAATTAATGGTGTGGGTTTAGTTATTAGAGATCTCTTGCTTGGATTTGGTTTTTCGTCAACCTGCGAATCAAAATGTAGATTAAAAACTGAGGCAACAATATATTGTTCAGGAAAGAAGACAGAGTATTTTAACTACCTTTTGATTCTCAGATTTTCTTCTTCGTGGATTAAGACTTGGATTCTTTAGTTGGGATTTCATCTGAGAAGTTATTTTGCTGAAATTAACCAAAATCAGATAACAAATTATACAGAAATTAAAGAGGAGAACAAATGAAATACGCAGAGATAGAGGGAAATTACCTTGGAGAACTCATGAAGATACAGTAGAAGAAAAAATTGCAGGGAAAATAGTGATAGAGAGTATGAGTAGAAGATAGAATTGAGGAAATAAGAAGAAGAAAAGAAAGAGAGTATAAAGGAGTTATATAAGGGAATAACTAAAAAAGAACGGTTACAAAAGACGTGTCAAAATTTCAAAAGACTAAGTAATGGTTATGTTCTCACGATCATTTCTTCTTCGTAGAATTGACATGAGAAGAGGCAAGATGTAGGTACTGAATATCGCAAGATAATAGTTCACGAGTATCAGGAGAAAAGAGTTATAAAATGATACGATGATAGAAGAAGCGCGGAGAAATATGAAGTTTTGCGAGGATGAAATTTTTTTGCGAGCATGAGTTGCGATACTTCGTAACTCATGAACAGCTGTATAAATTTTACTATAAATAGGAGTTCAAAGGTAAAATTCGAGGGGTTCTTTTAGTGAGTGTTAGAAAATATTTGAGGAAAGAGAATAGAGAAAGTTGTAACTATTCTAATTCCATTTAGATACTTCTTTGTGATCAATTGAGAACATTAATAAGAAAATTGTTATTCATCATCAAGAACTTCTTGAGTTTTTACTAATTCTATTGAGGGTGTAGTTGTAGGTTATTCTGCAACTACAGAATTTATGGAGTATAAACTCTTTAGGGGATTTAATTCTTGGAGCTAAATATATTGTCTTTTAAAATAAAAGGAATGAAGGATATATTTGTTTCCTTAATTGTACAAATTTCTTTAATATTTTAGATTAGTTCCCATTAATTTGCATTTATGAATATAAAAAAATAAAGGTTGTAATAGAGAGTTCATTGAAAAAAATACGCTCATAAACAAAAGCTGGACACAATTTTGAAACTGACGGAAATTGAATAGAGGATGTACTTTTTGAAACAGAGGGAGTAAATGAGAAGAGAAAAAGAAGGAAAAGATAATAGTTTTGGATTTTTTACGATCTTCATTTTCCTCATGATGAAATCATGATCATCATGATTTGTGAATGAGAAGAGAAGAGAAAGAAAAGGAGAAGATTATAGATTTAGATTATTATTTTTATATAATGAATAGTTAAATTTGGATGAGGGTATTTTTGACTTTTGAGTCATATAAGGTGCCCCCTTGTCTATATTTTGGCTATTAGTATCATATCCAAGGGCAAAGTTCTCTTTATTTATTTTTTATTTTTTGAGATATTTTGTAAAACATTCCTAGTATGGGGCCAATGACTGCCACTAAAAGTTAAAAAGGGTTAATTTTGAAGTAAAATAATAAAAAAAAAAATTTGACTGAAAATTGCAAATTCTATTGAAAAGAGAAACTGTCACGAACTGTGACAAGAATCTTGAATTACATGGAAGTATCAAAAATAGCTTCCCAATTACACAGGACCGTTGATAACGGATAATTTGCGAAAATATCGGTATTACGGGTCCAATTGTGAATCACCGCTTTAACTTCCGTAATCAGTTGCTTGACATCTCTTTTAGTGTTGTTGTATAACCTGTTGTTTCTTTCCATCCACACACACCACCAAATAGCAAATGGTATATAACCCCAAATCCTTTTAACTCTATTATTGCTTTTCTTCACACTCCATTCCCATAAAGTCCTCTTAACATCACCACCAAAGACCCAAGAAACTCCAAAACTTTTCATAAAGTAAGACCAAATCTCAGAAGTGATTTTGCAGTGAATGAAGAGATGCGGATTAGATTCTGTGTGCTGATCACATAACAAACAGTTTGCATTTTGGACCATACCGGCACTGTACAAATAATCCAACGTTGGTGCACCATTATAACACAAAGTCCAAATCAGAAAACTCACCTTCAACGGAATATTAGAGTTCCACAGCTGTTTATCTGGAAAAGAGTGAAAACCTTCAGTTTCCATCGCTGAGTAAGCTTTGGCCACCGAGAACTGTTTTCCATAACCATAGCTCCAAATTCTGCCATCTGAACCCAAATTCTCCTCTGACAAGAAATTGTTAGGTTCTCCGATCACCTGCAGCAAATGAATCACTTCCAAAACCTCATTTTCATTTAAATCTCTATCCAAACTTAAATTCCAAGCTCCTGCATCAGTCACCATCTCTTTAATCACTGCATTCTTGTTTCTAGAAAGCTTGTATAACGTCGGAAAAGAAATTCTTAAAGTCTCTTCTCCTGCCCAAGTGTCGATCCAAAAGTAAATGCCCCTGCCATCCCGAAGAACTAATTTTGTTCCTGATTCCACAAAACTTCTCACTTTCAATATACCAGCCCACGGACTATAGAAAACATCCATGTTAGACTGATTAGGATAAAGAGCATCAGTAACACCTCCGAATTTTTGGTTTATTATCTTTCTCCATAACGCTTGTTTCTCCGAACCGTATCTCCAAATCCACTTAGCATGAAGAGCTCTGTTAAAAAGCTTCAGTTTTCTAATCCCAACTCCTCCCCTGCCTTTGGGTAAGTTTTCCTTCGACCAAGCAACCCAGCTTTTTTTCTTCACCGTAGCACTCGAGCCCCACAGAAAATTGCGCATAATTATTTCCATTTCATTTGCCACGCTCACAGGCATCTGGAAAATAGAAAGAAAGTACACATGGAGACTTTCCAAAACACTTTGGATCATAATCAGACGTTGCCATTTCGAGAGATAAGATCTTTTCCATCTTGCCAATTTTTGCTGAAAATTTTGAATAATCTTATACCAAACAGCTTTGCACTTAGACTTACTTCCCAGAGGAATGCCTAAGTAATTTAGAGGTAACTAGGAATGCTCACAGCCAAACAACTCAGCACACATTTCACCATCATGCATTTGACCAATTCCCACAATAGTACTCTTTCTAAAATTAACTCTTAAACCAGAAATTGCCTCAAAAGATAATAAGATACTCTTTAATTACTGAATTTGTGATTCATTATCATCCAGAAAGACTATTAAATCATCTGCAAAATGTAACTGAGTAATAACAGTAGCTTGAGGTGCTACCTTGAAGCCCGAAATAAGGTTTTGAGCAGCCGCAGATTGAAACATCAGCGCAAGAACCTCAGCAACCAGAATGAAGAGAAAAGGCGATAATGGGTCACCTTGCCTGATCCCCCTTTCACTTCTAAAAATCTCAGTCGCCTCTCCTTTGATAAGAACATCAAACCTCGGTGTAGAAATACACCATTTTATCCAGCTTCTCCACTTGTAACCAAAACCAAATTTCGCCAAAGTATTATCCACAGCACCCCAATTAACGTTGTCGAACACCTTTTTAAAATCAACCTTGCAGATAATACCCGTAAGATGTTGCCTTAATCTTGAGTCAATAAGTTACGAGGCGATCAGGATGCCATCATGGATTTGTCTACCCTGCACAAAAGCTCCCTGAACATCTGAAATTATTGACGACATAACAATCTTCATTCTTTCTGCCAAAAGCTTTGAGATAATTTTATAAACACTGCTAATCAGACTTATAGGTCTAAAATTAGTTAGCGAAACTGCACCACTACACTTCGGAATCAAAGTGATATTAGTACAATTGATCCTCCAATTCAGTGCACTGGTTTCCTCAAATTCTTTCACCACTAGAATTATATCATCTTTTATTACCTCCCAAGCATGTTTATAAAACTCTAAGGTGAAACCATCGGGACCTGGACTTTTGTTCACTCCAAAATTGTTCACCACATTCTTAACTTCATCGACTGAAAAAGGCTTTTCTAGGTTGATACTCTCCATAACCGAGATAGTTGGCATTTCCAATTGGTTAAAGTCTGGTCTTGACTTATGTTTCTTAGTAAACAGTGAATTATAGAAATTTTTTGTCTCCACAGCTATCTTCCTTTTGTCATAACACAAATCACCCTCAAACCTAAGGCAATTTATACTATTATTCTTATATTTGAAAGAAGCAATGTGATGTAGGTAACTAGAATTCCTTTCACCATCTTTAATCCATCTATCTTTGGCTCTTTGACTGATTTTCCTAGCTATATTTAAAGAGATTGAAGCATGGTTTAGCTTAGATTGCTCCCTAGCTACTAAGTCTTCATCCGAAAGAACATTTATTTCTTCCAGGTTATCCAGCACATCTATAGTAAGTTCCAGGCTTTCTCATTGAGACTGCATATTGCCAAACGTATTTCTCTGCCAATTCTTAATTAAAGGTTTTAAGGCTTGTAACTTCTTAGAAAAACTGTAACTAGGGGAGCCAACGAAAGAAAGATTTTCCCACCAATTTTTGAGGATGTTTATAAAATCTGGATGAGACAAAATGAAATTATCTAACCTGAAAGGATACTTTAACTTGTCACCCAAGTTGCAGTTGATCATGATATAAGCATGATCTGAAACATGTCTCTTTAACCTCAGTTGCATAGGCGCCGGACAGTGATCTAAAAAATCCGCAGTAAGAAGAAATCTGTCTAATCTTAACCAAATAGGAGGTTGTTGCGAATTAGTCCAGGTAAATCTCCCCCCCACCATTGGTAAATCTACAAGAGAAAATATGTTGACAAAAGCCTTAAAAGACTTACTGTTAGCCATTCTACCTCCCGGCACATTTCTATCGTCTACACTGAGAGTAGCATTAAAATCTCCACCAATAAGCCACGGGTCATCAAAGAGCAATCTTATATCCCGGAGTTCCTGCCAACATTGATTATAGTAGCCACTGTCATAAGCACCATACACAGAAGTAAAAAATCCAAACGAAATCATCAGAAATATTTCTGAATTTGATAGAAACAGAAAAGGCCCCTATAAGATGGTCTTCCATTTCCACTACCCCCTCCTTCCACATAACTATTATACCTCCAGAAGCACCTTCAGAGGCCTGGTAGATGTAATTGCATCTATTACTTCCCCATACCGACCTAATCAAAGCATCATCGACCACCTGTTTTTTTGATTCTTGAATAGTCACAATCACCGGGTTATGTTTCAAAATCTCATTTCTAATAGCAATAACTTTAGTGTCTTGACCTAATCCCCTAATGTTCCAATCTAAGATTTTGTGATCCATTAATTGATAGACAAAACCCTAGAAGCAATTGGGTTGAAACCCACTTCCATATCCGTATATTCCTCTTCCCCCGAGTCTAGCAGCGCTCCAATTTTTTCTTCCTTCTCCAAATTTTTGTCATTAATCTCCTCTTCTGAATCATAATTCGCCAAACCATCTTCATCTTCTTCGAGTGGAATTTCCATTGACGCATCATGACTTGAGTCTCTTTCTACCAGTTCACTGCAGATATCGATCATCCTAGTATGATCAGTTGATATACCCATCAATTTATTTACACTCAATTGATCTTCTAATCTCCCTTGAAATTCTATTTTGTGAAGCTCTGACTCGGAAGAATTTATCTCTTTTTTGTGATGGATATTTCTATAAGCCTTTTGTTTCATAGACTCATCAGTCGCATAAACAATCAACGGCTCATAGACATTCAGATCATGGGCAGGAGTTCCATCCTTTACTGATGTAGAGACGATATTCGGGTCTAAATCCGCACCCGACGATACCACTCTCCCCATCTGGCCCATATCAAGATCTGACGTCTGTGTCTGGTCATGGTTTGGAGTTCCGCTCATAGAAAGTGTATTTCCTATACCCTTTTCACCACCAGGCTCCTGTAAAATCAAAAATCACTTAACTAATTATTTTTATTAGTGCCTAAACTATTATTTATCGTCTTAGTTGGCTAATTAATGAGCTAGAAGACGAAGAAGATCATCAAATATGGGTTATGCTAAATAGATTATGTGTTTGGTTTGAAGAAAAATATCAAAAATTCTTAGAAATACAAAAATCATGTAACTATCCATTTTTTATTGATCAATGGGAAATCACGTGAAAAAGAATCAAATTTATAGCATCCGATGATTATAACATGAAAAAATTTGACTTCTATTAAGAATTCCTGGATTCATTTTACCCAAAATCGAAATATAAGATATTACAGTAAATACCTATTATAATTGATGTTCTTCGAAAATGAAGAACAAGCCCCAGAATCGGTATATATACATATACCGTATCCACCGATTCTATTATGAATCTATTATTTCTAAGAACAGTGAGTGATAGGGATGAGAGCTAAAGATCTACAGTAACCACTGTACTCCTCAGAGCCGGCCTCTTTTCTTCTATTAATTCATTGATATCCCTTCATTACAGAATTTCTTGCTTTATAAAGCTCAAGTCACATAAACTACCCTAGATCTAACGTCTAGACAACCCACAAAAGTTTACATCTAACCCCTCATTACAAAATGATAAAGACAACCGTTATTTGGTTAAAGGCTACCAACTATAGATTTTGTTAAATACTGACATCGAATATGATACGGTCACCCTCCTCCTAGGCTAGGTACGTGACAATACCTTCCCCTTCAGACTATCCTTGTCCTCAAGGATAAAGAATTGAGTCGGAAAGTGGCCTTCCACCCGACGTCTGTATACTCTCATGCTTGGTCATCCACCAGTAAATATGACCTTTGTTTAGCTTCCTTAAACTCCAAATATCCACCTGTACAATTTGAAACACCCTTAGAAAATATTTAGCTCCAAGATAAAAGCATTCCCCCTTAAGACCTTTAAGTACTCCAGCTGCAAGACCATCCAACGACCGACCATCCACATGCGTAATGTAATAACCAGCATATGTGGTTATGGTTCCTCCCTTAAAGGAAAACAGCGGGTATCTCTATATGCTCAGTCCCCAAAGGTAAGAATGTGTGGTATCTTCATAACCACTCATATAAACATTCCTGTCTATGGTAGTCTGGTTCTCAGCTAATATTGAATGGTGTAGCGTCTCCACCTCCTGATGAGCTATCCGATCTCCACCTCCTGATGAGCTATCCAAAACTGACACGGAATTATACACTTGGCTGCAAAGCAAATTCCAAGCCAACCTATGGCTGCTCACACTCAACAACACTATCCATTTTAGATGAAGGTGTAGGTGGTTTCACACATATTAAAAAACAAGAAAGAGATTATATATTTTCCAAATCCACCCTCATTAATATCTTCTAAAATATTTAAATCTATAATTTTAAATTCTTTGGTTTTAGTGTGTATTTAGAATCTAGTGGATTATTTAAAAAAAATACTTGGGAAATTGAGTTTATATTATATTTTATGTTTGTATATGACTCCAAAGCATGGACAAATAAGGAAATTTTTGGGGAAAATAGGAAAACCTTCAAGTAATATGGGACTTGTAAAAAGCCTAAAAACTTCATCTAAATTTGGACAGAGGGAGTATAAATCATCACATGGTAGACGAAAGGTATAGGATCCACCAGTATGTTATACAATTGAGCAACAAAATATGCTGCAATTGTCCATTTCATAGAGACCATCATTTTTAGCACATTTGTATGGTGAATTCTCCCCGGCTTAGTTATCCCCTCCAGATCGACAAGAAATCCAACTGTAGTTCCCAAGTACAAACTTTGTATGCTCATGAGAGGTGCAGAAATTTGTTGGTTATGTTCCAAAGTATTATGTGATTGATGCGTGTCGTAAGTGCAACAAATTAATCAAGATATTTCCCACTAATTAACTAGTAATATAGCGGTAGTAAGGATCGTTCCTACAGAGAGATGTGCAATCGATAGGTTATTTGGATCAGCAAAACAAAGTAAAATACAAAGGGGGATTTGATTACAGTAAATAAAAAGAAACAAATAAGAAAAGAAAGAGATGATCAAGGAGTCCTCCGCCGTTTCCAAACGTTGACTCATTAGTATACTTATTTATCTTCGTTAGAACCATTCATCACCAACCGTAGAATAACCAATAGAGCAGTGCTATCCCCAAACTTCCTTGTGTAACCGGATACCGAAGCGCTCGCATATCAAGTTTTATCCAACCGAACCACCAAGTAGTAGTGCACTAAAGGTGTAACCAAATCGGAAGCTTTAAGTTATGTGAACTTAAATTGATCCTAGCAGTTAGACTCTTAGCGTAAGGTCCACTTACTAGTGTTGTCTTCCCACCCGATTGCTCCATAGAATTCCTCTGCGAGGTCTCATGTTCTCTACCTATGTAAGGATAATTCAACAATTACACATATATGCTAACCCTTTACTAGCAATAGAATGATCAATAGATTAATCTAGCATGCGCTCCAAATAATCTAATTAATCAATCATAAACCCTATAATTAGTGAAAACAAATGATGATGATAAAAACTCCAATTTGATTTATATAACTAATAAAACTTCACGCTAGTATATTGAATTCATCCTCAATCAACGAAGGCTTAGATAATCATAATTACAAAGAAAATTGGGTTCCCCCTTAGGGGTAAACCCTAGAATATGGAATATAGCCTTTCTTCTCTCCTTAGTTGTGTAAAAGATATGATAAAAAATATGGAAGATGTCTTCTTATATAGAATTCTCATAATTAGGCTTATAATACTTCCGGGTCCATTTTTCCTAAAGTCATAAGTTAATTTTGTGTCCAAATATGTCCCAGGAAGTTGTCATGTCCGACTCATAACTTTCTGACCTTTCCCGGACGAACCTGACAAGTGAAACTCCAGGTGATTACCAGGTTCGCCTCACTTGATTAGATAACCTTTGAGCCTAATATATCACTGTATACTCTTCGAAAATCTTAATTTTTAAGATCTAGGTTTGGATGACTCGAGTTGATGAAGTTATCAGCCGAATATCTCTCTGTATCTTCAAGTATTTCAAAAAAAAATCGCCGATAACTTTTTCGTCCAATGTCGGAATGACCTCATTCTTTCTGCGTTCACTTCGTATTCTCGTTCTCTTCAAGATGGTATTAAGAAATCCTAGATTTTAATGAGTTGAATTTGGTCCTTGATGCTTATTCATTGATAAACTCCATTTCCTTGCTCATTTAAGCACTCATAATAACAAGTAATATGCAAGAATTGTAGCTAAAACAAGTATGGATTTGACACTCTAAGCATATAAATTAAGAACTTATCAAATTTCCCCACATTTGGCTTTTGCTAGTCCTCGAGCAAACTACCTAACATAAAGTACAACAACTCCATTTCGTCGAGGATATGTATGCACTTAGCATATGAAACATGCCTTTCAACCCCTAGGTGTCCTTAGTGGACGAGTTATAGTCTCGTTAGGGCTTACAAGAGATATACCCACCAAACTCACTCCAAGTTCAAAGTGTTCCAGCGTCCCACGCATCCAAAGATCTAGGAGGACATAAGGTTCTCAACCTATTGTCAAGAACTCAGAAGTACAAGAGAGAATTAACATGTAAATTACGATTAATCGAAGAAAGTGTGACCGGTCAACCTATGCCATAATAAGTGAATGCATGTTCGAGAGCGACCAATAAGTATTTCTCCTTAAAAAGAGAGTACCAGAATGCTATATGGAACTTGAAGATAATTGAATACATAATACCTATACGTAGTATAAAACTTGCAGAAGATTGAATTCAGAATACCTCTAATTTTTCATACGAAACTTGCAGGAGATTGAATATATAATAGATCAATGATATATAGAACTTGCATAGGATTGAATGGAGAATATCTTTATGTCGTATGACACTTACAGAAGATTGAATATAGAATTCCTCTAATTTTTCATGCGAAACTTGCACAAGATTGAATAGACAATACCTCAATGCCATATGAAACTTGCAGAAGATTGAGAAAAGCATAAAATCACATTTACGGCAGCAGAAATACCAATAGAAAATTTGAATCATACATTTACTTTGGTAATTACGGTATCCGTTATACAAATAAAGAAGGAAAAATCAACAAGATCTGCAGAAGAATGGGTTGTAAATAGAACTTTGGTGGATGCAGGAAGTCCTATAGATATAATATTTTATCATGTATTTAAGAAAATGGGATACAGAGATGAAGAAATGTCTTGTTCAACATATCATATTCATGGCTTTGGAATTTTTTTAACAAAACCTAAAGGAGAAATAGTGGTACGAATTCCGCTAGGAAAGATGGAAACACAAGTAACATTATGTGTGGTAGACGTGGAATCACCGTATAACATGATATTGGGAAGACCATGGATACATGCAATCAAGGCTGTAGCATCAACATTGCATCAATGCATCAAATTTCCTATGCCCAATGGAATTGGAGAAATTAGAGAAGATACTGATCTTGCGAAGCTGTGTTATCAAACTGACGTGAGAAATTATGAAGAACGTCCAAAGCTGTGAAAATCTCACAGAAAAATGGCCAAAGAAACAAAAAAAGAAGAAGAATTTAAAGTTTACATGATAAGAGAAAAAGAAGGAAAAGGAATACCCAGCGAAATCTCGCAAGAAGGAGATGAACTCGCAAGAGTTGTGAAAACCTCAACACCAATGGGAGAGCCTGAAACCAACTACACCGCAGCGGAGCCAACAAAAGAAGTAAATATTGGAAGTAAAGAAGAACCTAAGATATTGAAAATCGGAACGAATATGGATGCAGATGAAGAAGAGAGAACCGTAAACCTCTTGCGAGAGTATAAAGACATCTTCGCATGGAATGTGGATGAGATGCCTGGAATAGACACATCAGTTGCATGTCATAAGCTAGAAATTAACAAGGAGGTAAGACCATTTAAACAAAGGATAAGAAAAATCGCAACAACATACCATTCCCAATTAGAAGAAGAATTACAGAAGATGCTTGATGCGGGAATTATAAGGCAAGCAAAGTACCCGGAATGGATTGCAAATATGGTGGTGGTTCCAAAGAAGAATAAAGGGATAAGAATTTGTATAGATTTTACTGACTTAAACAAAGCTTGTCCTAAAGATAGCTTTCCATTACCAGATATTCCTCAAATGGTCGAATCAGCAGCGGGAAATGATAGAATATCTTCATTAGATGGGTATAAAGGATATAAGCAGATTCCTCTAGCTGAAGAAGATCAAGAGCACACCGCATTCTTTGCTCCAAGAGGATTGTACTGTTATACAAAGATGCCCTTTGGTTTACGAAATGCTGGTGCAACATATCAAAGAATGGTGGAAAAAGTGTTTGCAAAATGGATCCATAAAACACTAGAGGTATATGTAGATGACATGTTAGTCAAAAGTAAAGAAGCTAAAAACCATGTGCAAGACTTAAAGGAGATTTTCGATCAAATGCGACATTTTAACATCAAGGTGAATCCCGAAAAATGTACTTTTGGAGTAGCTTCAGGAAAAAATTTGGGGTACATTGTGTCAAAGGAAGGAATACAAGTTGATCCAGATAAAGTATAAGCAATTCGCGACATGCCAACGCCAGCAACAATAAAAAATGTGCAGAAGTTGAACGGGCTCTTAGCCTCGCTAGGAAGATTTATCTCGCGATTTTCAGATAAATGAAAGCATTTTTTCAACATACTCAGGAAGGGTACAAATTTCAAATGGACAGATGAATGTGAGAAGGCTTTTCAAGGAGTTAAAGAATATTTAATAAACATATCTATCTTGCAAAAACCAGAGCCCGGAGAAGATTTATTGATCTACCTTGCGACAACTTCGCACGCATTAAGTGCATTATTACTGCGAGTGGACGCAGGAATAGAAAAAAAAATTTATTACATTAGCAAAACATTTAATATTGGTGTAGTTGCAGGAAATCCTACACTACACCCTTGTTAAGAATTTGTAATAACCAACTCAAATTTGAAGATTAAAAACGACACTTTATTATTTGATTTTCAGAAATGTTTACAGGAAATGTAAGAACTCAAGAATATAACTTTTCTCTTGAAATTTCTCTCTCCACAAGACTTTCTCAACTCTCAAAAATACATCATCCTTCTCTGAATCTAGTGGAACCCTTTATATAGGAATTTACATAATGGATGACAGCTAAGTCTTCCTTTTCTTTCGGATTTACTCTGCGATTGTATCGCGACAGCTATAATGTTATTTCTCGCAAGCTTTGTGACAATCGTAGGATAAACATGCTCTTTTCATGTTTCTTCAATCGTCAGCCATTACGTCATTCCTTATCCTATTCTGTGACACTCGCCAAGCATTGGTAAAGAACTCGCGACGTTCTCACATAAATGTTGTTATTCACTGGAATACCATTGTAGTAATATTCTGGTCCTACATCTTTCCTCTTCTCATGTATTCTTCGCAAAGTGGAGAGGATATGAGAATCTTCAACTCTTCATAGTGCTCGCAGCTTCTTTTCTTTCCATATTTTCTTCTCGACATGGCTCCGTTATTTTAGCTTAACCGCCTACACGTGTTGTAAATTTTTCTTTTTACCGATACGTCTCTAACCAACAGGTCATCCCCTTTTGCTTATAAAAGGTAGGATTAGGTTATAAAACTAATTTTCTTCTTTTACTTTTCTATCTTCTTCATCTGTTTGTTTTGTTTTCCGTATGCAACTTTTCTCCTTCTTCATATTCTCCTGCTACTGTTCTAATAGAGTTATCAAGGTATGTTTTTCAATTATATGATATTTGTTTGAACCAATTTTTATTCATATCTTCCAATCTTCTCTATTTGATTTTTTATAATTCTCATATTATGTTTTATCTTCAGTGGAACTACTCCTAATTCCCAGTCTGTAATTCAAAACCCTAATCCTCGCAAAAGGCCGACTGAAAAGACGAAGAAGAGTTCTGCGAGTAATAAGGTAGTAAGAAACACATTATATTCCTTAATAACAATATTGTTGCCTCTGTTTCTTATCTAAGTTATTATTCGCAGAATGACGAGAATATCGCTAGACCTCACAAAAGATCCCGCCAATTTAAAACTCTTGAGGATGATATCATCATTCCCCAGTTGAAATCTACGAGAGCTATTCCCACACCTTCGCAATCGAATCCTCCTTCTTTTATCTGCGATAACCTCGCTGCCAATACCCCCCATCTCTACTGAGTTTTTGACAAATAAAACTCCTACAATTGATGTCAACAAAATTCCCTCCAGTCCTTTACAACCTTCAACCGTTAATTTTCCAGACACCCCTCCTTCTGATGATGCTACCATTACAAATAACTCAAATCTCTAACTCGCCATTTTTAATACTCCACCCTCTGCATCTCTTCCTTCATCTGAAGAAACATCAATTGGGATCGATGTTGCTTTTAAAATTTTATCAACCATTCTAGATGACGCTAGAAAATATTCTACTGATCCTCTCAAACATGTTGTTTGCGATTATTTAATCAAATATTTTGGTTCTGACTGCACTGTCTCGCGAGAGTCTTTGGAAAATGAAATTGAAGCTTTAAAGAGAGACCTTCAAGCTAAAACTTCAGAATGTGATGTTCTTCGCCAACAGCTTCGCAATTCTTCTCTTGACTGCGAGAATCTTCGCGGAAGGAATAACGAGTTGAAAGGTATATTTTTCTGCCTCTATCTTTTTGTTTTTCTGTTCTAGCAAGTTTTCATATTCTCTGTACTTAAGCTTCTTTCTTAAATTTTTGGCTTGTATATTTAGTTTTAAATCAGAGTCGATTCATTGAAAGACTTTAATTTGAATCTATCGCTGAAGAAGCTCATGCTGAAAAAGATTCTTGGATGGATCAGTTTAATAGACTAGATAATCTCTACACATATTCAGTTGATCAAATGGATAATCTCACTAATGAGAATAATAAATTATCACAGAGCCAACATTTATTAAATAACGAGATTACTCGTCTCTCATACTTGTTAATCAAAGCTAATTTGGCGACAGAATCTTTATCAGATGAAAATAGAACTTTATCTCAAGAAAAACATAAATTTTCAAGCTTGATGGCGATTTCCTCACAACAATTGAGTAATCTCCAAAGAATATGTGACAATCAAGAGAAATCTCTGCGTTCTCTTAAGGATGAACTCAAGGAAGTAACTGAATCATTTGCCGCTGAGATGGATAAACTTATGAAGGGGGGATTAACTCTTAGTTTAAAGGCCAACAAACTTCAAGAACAATATTCCCAATTAGAAGAATCTTATTCTTTATTGACAAAAGAAAATTCATATCTCCATTCCAAAGAAGAAAACATAAAATCTCGCCTGAAGGGTATAGTTGGGGATAAGTTTGACGATGCCATGAATCAATGGGAGAATTGTTGTTTACTAATCAAAAATGTAACTTCACAAAAAGAAGGTAGTCATTTGACTGCCTCACTTGCATTTTTTTCTTGTTAAATTTCTATGTTATATTCCTTGAGAGATCTTCATTTGAATATTTTCTTGTTATTTTTGTTACTCGCAGAATCTGAAAGAAATTTTCACTCTACCTTTTCTGATCTGACTGGAAAACTGGATAAAGCTCCCAAAGAAAATAGGATTCTCACTTATGATCTTGTAAAATTTCGCGACCATGCAGAGATAAGATTTGATTACCTCAAATACTTCAAGAATATAGAGATTAAAAACCGTGACAGAGGTTTCCTTCGCAAGGTTCATCTTAGTGCTGAAGTTCTTGTGAATGAGATTCTAATTTCTCAATCTCTCCCCACTGTATATGTTCTTCCTCTATAAGTTGATGATGCTGAAGTACCTCTTCCCATGGATAAGGAGTTAGAATTTGCCAATGATGAAGAAGATATTATTCAAGAAGACCCAATAGAAGAAGAAGAAAGTCCTCTTAAAGAAGTAGCTACAGGTGGTGAATAAATTGCAGATAATGAAGGAGAAACTCGCAATGAGAAGAACGTTGGTGAAGCTAACAATTCTGACAGAAATAATGAATCTGGCGAGCCCAACGTTGAAACTTGAATTTCATTTTCGTTTTCTTTTTCTTCTCCTTTCTTGAGAGCAATGTAACTTTTTGCAACTTTTAGAATTCAACTTTTACTTTTGCTATTTTGAATATTCTCAAGGAAGATAATGAGATTTTATTTATCCACTCCCCTTATTGCCCTTCATTATATTTCTTAAAATGGTGAATTATTTCTTGTATCTTATTTTTGCGAGCTGTATGGTTATACCTCTTACAAAATATATCTGCGATGCAATGAATACTACTGCGATATTCTGAAAAATTCGGAAGGAATCTGTTGTCTCATATATTCTCCTGCGATGAACAAATCTTTCCTGCATTCTTAAATAGAATAGTTGATGTTTAAGATTATTCTGTTGGTCTTATTTTGCCTTCCTAGTTAAAGGTCTTATTTTGCCAAATTTTCTCTGTCTGCGACAAAATCGCAGGATTTCTTCACATTTGCATGTAAAGACCCTTTGATCTTGTCTTATCCATATTTTTTAACTTCTTTGCGACAATATGATAAGTTTAAACTCTCTTGCGAGAATTAAACCTTATGACATTTCCGTCTTGCGATGAAATCGCAGGACGTCTTTACACTTTCATGTAAAAACCCATTGATCTCATCTTAACTTTTCTCTTTTGGCTTGTTGCCTCTGTATAATTTTCGTCACGCGACAATATGACAGACCTAAATGTTCTTGCGATCATAAATATCCATGACATTGATGTCTTTAGACACTTATCATCTCCCTAATGGAGGGTTCCCCCTTATCTTCCCCCTGGTTTCCCCTTCAAGGAGGGCACATTGGCCATACAAGACTAGCTCCTCCTATCCAGATTTTCCAACAACCAGTTGTTTTCGCAGCCTCTTGTCCTTTATACATATATGGCTTATAGTTACAAGACTGCACCCTAAGTGGGGTTTTCTTCGGGCCGAGTGCATCATAGCCAAGACTTTCCAAGGATGGCCAGGGTAGTTTTGTACGCCTCGGGCACCCTTGAATCAACCGTGTACCTCGGAACCTTGGTCATACTCTTCACTCCTTAGAAGAGGTCCTTAGTCGTCCAACCAGGGTATAACCTTATATAGTTGGAAATCCAAAATCCCTCTCCTGGATAGGTTTTATTTAACCCCAACATCTTCATGACTCAGATTCTAGCAGCGGTATAACCTTATCCATGAGTCATGTAAAGAGATACCCCCTCATATGACGCACTATTAGGTCTTATATTTGCTTCTTGCGAAATTTTATTCGTGAACTAGGGTGTACGCCATAAAGGTTCGTCCCATTCTATTAATATATGCGAAATTTTTATTCGCCTTTCTTGCGATTATGCTCGCAGCTCTTGTTTTGCTTCGTTATCAGAAGAACCTCTCAGTTGTAATAGAGAAAGAAGAATTTATTATATGTTTCATCATACAACGTACCAGTATCTCTTATCTCGCAGAGGTTGTCATTGATAATACCTTTTGAGAAATAGTCTATTCCATGGTCTATCAAGTCTTTGACCAACATCTCTCCCTTCAGGATCCATTAGTTTGTATGCCCCAATTCCAACTATCTCTTTAATAATGTACGGTCCATCCCATTTTCTCGCCAGCTTTCCACCATTTTCTCGCTGATAACTTGGTGTTTCTCGCAGCACCAAATCGTCAGGTTGGAATTCACGTTTCTTAACCCGTTTGTTGTACTCGCGAGCTAATCTTCGCTGGTAATTTTCCATATGTTGTAAAGTCTTTTCTCTTTTTTATTCTAATTCATCCAATTTATTTAAAATCATTCCAACACTTAGATTTCTTTCCCAAGCCTCTCTTTTTGTTGTAGGAATAGCTACTTCTGTTGGTAACACAGCTTCAACTCCATATGTCAAACAAAAAGGTGACATTCCAGTAGCTTCTCGTCTAGTTGTATTGTAAGCCCATATTGCATTATGCACTTGCTCGCACCATGCTTTATGGTATCCTTCTAGATTCTTTTTTAAGATGTCTGCGATTGTCTTATTAGTTGCTTCAGCTTGACCATTTGCTTGTGGGTATAAAGGAGTAGATTTTCCACATTTTATCTTAAATGCATTGAGTAGTAATTCTATGTTCTGCCCTTCAAATTGCTTTCCATTATCAGACACCAACTGTGATGGAATCCCAAATCTGCAAATTATATTTTCAAATATGAATGTAAAAATATCTTTATCGCGGATATGTTGTACTGCCTTTACTTCTCCCCACTTTGTGAAATAATATGTTGCGACAATTAGATATCTTATTTGTCCAGAGCCAGGCACAAATGGCCCCACAATATCTAATCCCCATTTCCCAAAAGTCCATACACTTGTTGAAGATGATAATGGTTCTCCTGGTGCATGTATCTTCTTTCCATATCGCTGGCAATCTTCGCAACTCCTTGAGAGTTGCTTTGCATTGTCATGCATATATGGCCAGTAATAGCCATGCATTTTTGTTCTATATGCCAAAGATATTCCTCCACTATGATTACCAGCATCACCACTATGCAACATCTTCAATATGTTTTATCCTTCCTCCCTCGTCAAACATCTTAGCGATGGTCCACTAAAAGATCTGCGATATAATACTCCATCTCTTAACTCATAGTTGGTTGCCCTATTTTTTAATTTACATGCCTCTAATCGAAATCTTGGGATTTCTCCTCTTGCCAAGTATGCATGAAGGTATGCTCGCCAATCTGTAATGTTTCTCTTTTATTCTTCCTCACCAACTTCTACCATCATCACATCTTCCTCTTCCTTGTTTATCGCTGGTAATAAAAGTGTTTGAATTTTTATGCATCTCGCAGCTGGATTTTTCATCATACTGGATATGAAAGCAAAAGCATCTACGAGCCTATTATCTTTCCTTGATATGTGTCTCCATTTTATTTTTGGAATCCTCGCAGATAATTCTTCAACTAGTGTTTTATACTTTCTCAAAGATGGTTAGGTTGTTGTGTATTCTCCTTTTATCTAGCGAATAACCAATTGTGAATCGCCGGTGATTCTAGCATTTTCCAACTTCATTTCAACCGCAAATTTTAAAGCATGAATCACGGCCTCATATTCTGTCTCATTATTAGTGGATGTAAATTACAATCTAAATGAAAAAGATGTTTTTTCTTCTTCTGGTGAAATAAAAACAACTCCAATCCCATTTCCTTCTCCATTTGATAATTCATCCACCAATATCTCCCATCTGTCGGGTTCTGTTAATAGCTATTTTGGATCTCCATGTTCCTCTTCTATATCCATCATCTCTTCCACGGCTTCATCATTTTCTAAAGGAAATTCAGCTAAGAAATCTGCGATAACTTGTGACTTTGGCGAGGATAAAACTTCATATTGGATATCAAAGTATCCTAATTATGCATTCCATCTCTCAACTCTGCCTGATCTTTTTGAATTTTTCATTACTGACTCAATTGGCACTTTTGTTAACACTTTGACCTTATGTGCTTGAAAGTAGATGTGAAGCTTAAAAGTTGCATGCACCAACGCTAGAATTAGTTTCTCAATTATTGAATAATTTCTCTATGCAGAATTGAATATTTTACTGATGTAATAAATTGGTTTTTCTACCCCTGCATCTACTCGCAGCAACACAACACTTAGCGCATATGTGGTTGTCGCGAGATAAATCAATAGTTCTTCTCATGGTTCAGCTTTATGTAAGATAGTTATGTTCATTAGATGTTCTTTTATTCTTTGAAAAGCCTTTTCACATTCATCTGTCCACTTAAATTTTGTTACCTTCTTGAGTATATCGAAAAAATGTTTGCACTTGTTTGAAGATCGCGAGATGAATATTCCTAGCGAGGCTAAGAGTCCATTCAATTTTTGCACATATTTTGTCGTCGCAAGCGTTGGCATATCGCGAATTGCTTACACTTTTGTTTTATCAACTTGTATTCCTTCTTTTGAAACATTATACCCCAAAATTTTTCCTGAAGTTACTCCAAAAGTACATTTGTCAGGATTCACTTTGATATTAAATTGTCGCATTTGATCAAAAATATCTTTCAAATCTTGCACATGATTCTGATCTTCTTTACTTTTAATCAGCATATCATCTACATACACTTCTAATGTTTTGTGGATCCACTTTGCGAACACCTTCTCCACCATTCTATGATATGTTGCACCAGCATTTCGTAAGCCAAAGGGCATCTTTGTATAACAATATAATCCTCTTGGAGCAAAAAATGCAGTATGCTCTTGATCTTGTTCAGCGAGATGGATTTGATTATATCCTTTATATCCATCCAATGAAGATATTATAGCATTTCCCACTGTTGATTCGACCATTTGTGGGATATCTGGTAATGGAAAACTATCTTTAGGACAATCTTTGTTCAAATCAGTAAAGTCTATGCAAATTCGTATCCCCTTGTTCTTCTTTGGGACCACCACCATATTTGCAATCCACTATGGATATTTTGCTTTCCTTATAATTCCTGCATCAAGCATTTTCTGTAGTTCTTCTTCTATTTGGGAATGGTATGTTGTTGCGATTTTCCTTATTCTTTGTTTGAATGGTTTTACATCTTTGTTGATTTCTAATTTATGACATGCTATTGAGGGATCTATCCCTGGCATTTCATCCATGCTCCACGCGAAGATGTATTTATATTCTCGCAAAAGATTTATAGTTCTTTCTTCCTCCCCAGCCTCCATTTTAGTCCCAATTCTCAATATTTTAGGCTCTTCTTTACTCCCAATATTTACTTCCTTTGTTGGTTCTGCTGCAGTGTAACTGGTTTCAGGTTCTCCCATTGGTGTTGGTGCTTTCATGACTCTCGCGAGTTCATCTCCTTCTCGCGAAATTTCGCTGGGTATTCCTTTTCCTTCTTTTGCTTTTATCATGTAAATTTTAAATTATTCTTCTTTCTCCGTTTCTCTCGTCAATTTTCTGCGAGCTTTTCGCATCTTTGGACGCTCTTCATAATTTCTTACTTCGATTTGGTAACACAGCTTCGCAAAATCTGTATCTCCTCTAATTTCTCCAATTCCACTGGGCATAGGGAATTTGATGCATTGATGCAATGTTGATGCTACATCCTTGATTGCATGTATCCATAGTCTTCCCAATATCATTTTATACGGTGATTCCACGTCTACCACACATAATGTTACTTGTGTTTCAATCTCTCCTAGCGGAATTCGTACCACTATTTCACCTTTAGGTTTTGTTAAAGATTTTCCAAAGCCATGAATATGATATGTTGAACAAGACATTTCTTCATCCTTATATCCCATTTTCTTAAAAGTATGATAAAATATTATATCCACAGAACTTCCTGCATCCACCAAAGTTCTATTCATAGCCCACTCTTCAACAGATCTTATTGTTTCCTCCTTTCTCATTGGTATAGTGGATACCGTGATTACCAAAGGAGATGTATGACTTAGATTTACTTCTGGTACTTCTGCTGCTGTAAATGTGATCTCCTGCTTTTCCCAATATTTCAATGATGATATTTTCTCTACCGTCATAATCTTCCTTCCTTCATAATCCCGTTTATGTATCTTTCCCTTAATATTTTCATGAAATCTATCAATCATTGTTCTTGTTACCATTTCATACTCCAATTTTCTACAATCCTCTTTGATTCTGATCATTCTTCCTTCAATTATTTCACCAATTTGCTTAATGATTTTCTTAATCTTGAGCAAGACTTATCTTCTTCTTCACTTTTTCTGTGATTTTCGTTAATTTAATCCCTGTTTCGGGCGCCAAAATGTAGTTGCAGGAAATCCTACACTACATCCTTGTTAAGAATTTGTAATAACCAACTCAAATTTGAAGATTAAAAACGACACTTTATTATTTGATTTTCAGAAATGTTTACAGGAAATGTAAGAACTCAAGAATATAACTTTTCTCTTGAAGTTTCTCTCTCCTCAATACTTTCTCAACTCTCAAAAATACATCATCCTTCTCTGAATTTAGTGGAACCCTTTATATAGGAATTTACATAATGGATGACAGCTAAGTCTTCCTTTTCTTTCGGATTTACTCTGCGATTGTATCGCGACAGCTATAATGTTATTTCTCGCAAGCTTTGTGACCATCGCAGGATAAACATGCTATTTTCATGTTTCTTCAATCATCAGCCATTACACCATTCCTTATCCTATTCTATGACACTCGCCAAGCGTTGGTAAAGAACTCGCGACGTTCTCGCAGAAATGTTGTTATTCGCTAGAATACCGTTGTAGCGATATTCTGGTCCTACAACCGCAGAGAAAAATTACTCAAAAATTGAAAAGTTAATTCTGGCATTGGTTTATGCTACCTTTAAGCTTCACATCTATTTTCAAGCACATAAAATAAAAGTATTAACAAAGGTACCAATTGAGTCAGTAATGAAGAATTCAAAAATATCAGGCAGAGTTGAGAGATGGAATGCACAAGTAGGACACTTTGAAATCAAATACGAAATCCTATCCTCGCCAAAATCACAAGCTGTAGCAGATTTTTTAGTAGAATTTCCTCTAGATGATGATGAAGCTGTAGAAGAAATGGTGGACATAGAAAAAGAACATGGATACCCAAAAGATCTATTAAAGGAACCCAACATGTCGGAAATTTTGGTGGATGGATCATCAAATAGGAAAGGTAATGGAATTGAAGTTGTCTTTATTTCACCAGAAGGAGAAAAAATGGCTTTTTCATTTCGTTTGGAGTTCACATCCACTAATAATGAGACAGAGTATGAAGCTGCAGTGCATGCGTTAAAACTCGCAATAGAAATGAAGTTGGAAAATGCTAGAATTACTAGTGACTCGCAATTGGTTATTCGCCAGATAAAAGGAGAATACACAACAAATGAACCATCTTTGAAGAAATACAAGAAACTTGTTGAAGAATTATCTGCGAGAATTTCAAAAATAAAATGGAGACATATATCAAGAAAAAATAACAGACTCGCATATGATTTTTCTTTCATATCAAGCATGATGATAAATCCGGTTGCGAGATGCATAAAAATTCAAACACTTGTATCACCCTCAGTAAATAAGGAAGAAGAAGATGAAGCAGATGTGATGATGATAGAAGGTGGTGAAGAAGAACAAAAAGTCAATGTTGCAGATTGGCGAGCAGAACTTCATGCATATTTGGCAAGAAGGGAGACACCAAGAAATAGATTAGAAACACATAAGTTAAAAATCTGAGCAACAAATTATGAATTAAGAGATGGAGTACTATATCGCAAATCTTTTAATGGACCATCGCTAAGATGCTTGACACGGGAAGAGGGACAAAAGGTGTTAAACATGTTGCATAGTGGAGATGCTGGTAATCACAGTAGGGGAAGATCTTTGGCATACAAAACATAAATGCAAGGTTATTATTTTCCATACATGCATGAGGACGCAAAGCAACTTTTAAGACGATGAAAAGATTGTCAGCGATATGGAAAGAAAATACATGCACCAGGGGAACCATTATGATCCTCAACCAGTGTGTGGCCTTTTGGAAAATGGGGGTTGGATATTGTGGGACCATTTGTACCGAGTACTGGACAAAGAAGATATTTAATTGTCTCTACAGATTATTTCACAAAATGGGGAGAAGTAAAGGCAGTGCAACACATCCACGACAAAGACATTTTTACATTCATATTTGAAAATATAATTTGCAGATTTGGGATTCCTGCACAGTTGGTATCTGATAATGGAAACAGTTTGGAGGACAGAATATCAAATTGTTACTTAATGCATTTAATATTAAATGTGGAAAATCAACACCACTATACCCACAGGCCAACGGATAGGCTGAGGCAACAAATAAGATAATTGCAGATATACTGAAGAAAAAATTAGAAGGACACCATAGGGCATGGTGCGAACAAGTACATAATGCCATATGGGATTACAATACAAATAGACGGGAAGCTACTGGAATGTCACCTTTTTGTTTGACATATGGGGTTGAAGCTGTATTACCAACAGAAGTTGCTATTCCTACAACAAAAAGAGAAGTTTTGGAGAAGAATCTTAGTGCTGGTATGATTCTAAATAAACTTGATAAGTTAAAAGAGAAGAGATAAAAATCCCTACAACATATGGAAAATTATCAGTGGATATTAGCTCGCGAGTATAACAAACGTGTCAAAATACGTGAGTTCCAACCAGGTGATTTAGTGTTGCGAGAAACACCATTGTATCATCGAGAAAATGGGGGAAAGCTGGCGAGAAAATGGGATGGACCGTACATCATTAAAGAGACAGTTGGAACCGGGGCATACAAATTAATGGACCCATAAGGTAGAGATGTTGGTCAAAGACTTGATAGACCATGTAATAGATTATATCTGAAAAGATATTATCAATGACAAATTCTGCGAGATTAGAGATGCTGGTATATTATATGATGAAATAGATAATAATTTTTTCTTTCTCTATCACAAATGCAAGACTCTTCCAATGACAGAGAAAATAAGAAATGCGAAATTATCGCAAGAAACGCGAATAAAAATTTCGCAGAGATATAAGAATGGGACGAACCTTTATGGCATACACCCTAGTTCGCGAATAAAATTTCGCAAGAGGCAAATGTAAGACCTTAAGTGCGTTATATAAGGGGGTATCTCTTTGCATGTCTCAGGGATAAGGTTATACCGCTGCTGGAACCTGAGTCATGGAGATGTTGGGGTTAAATAAAACCTATCCGGGGGAGGTACCTTGGATTTCCAACTGTATAAGGTTATACCCTGGTTGGACGACCGAGGGTCTCTTCTAAGGAGTGCAGAGTATGACTATGGCTCCGAGGTACACGGTTGATCCAAGGGTGCCCGGGGCATACAAAAATACCCTGGCCATTCTTGGCAAGTATTGGCCATGATGCACTTGGCCTGAAGAAAACCCAACTTAGGGTGCAGTCTTGTAACTATAATCCATATAGGCATAAAGGACAAGAGGCTGCGAAAACAACTGGTTGTTGTTAAGACCGGATGGGAGGAGATAGTCTTGTATGGCCGATGTTCCCTCCTTGAAGGGGAAACCAGGTGGAAGATAAGGGCGGAACCCTCCATTAGGGAGCTGATAAGTGTCTAAAGACGGCAATGCCATGTGGCTTTATGATCGCAAGAACATTTAGGCCTGTCATATTTTTGCGTGACAAATATTATACAGAGGTAACAAGCCATGATAAAAAAAGTTAAGATGAGATCAATGGGTTTTTACATGAAAGTGTAAAGATATCCGGCGATTTCATCGCACGACGGCAATGTCATAAGGCTTTGTTCTCGCAAGGGAGCTTAGACTTATCATATTGTCGCAGAGAAATTGACAAAATACGGATAAGGCAAGATCAACGGGTTTTTACATGCAAATGTAAAGACGTCCTGCGATTTTGTCGCAGACACCAAAAATTGGCAAAATAAGACCTTTAACTAGGAAGGAAAAATAAGACCAACAGAATAATCCCAAACATTAACTATTTTCTTTTAAGAATACAAGAAAGATTTGTTCATCGCAGGAGAGATGATGAGAAACAAGTATCCTTCAAAATTTCTCAGGCATATTATTCAGAATCACACAGCAGGATTATTCATAATTTCGCAGAAGTATTCATAATATCGCAGCATTATCCATAATTTCGCAAGTACTATTCGCAACACAGTTCGCAAGAAAGACTTGTTCATTAAAAGAAAGATAATGAGGGGGAAGTATGGGAATTGATAAATAAAATATCATTATCTTCCTTGAGAATATTCAAGATGACAGAAATAAAATAAAATTCCAAAGTTGCATAAAGATACATTGCTCACAAGAAAGAGGAGGAAAAAGAAAACAAAAACTAAACTCAATCTTCAATATTGGTCTCACCATTAGTCTCGCCAGCTCCATTTTCCTTGCCAATATTCTTCGCGACACGATCAGCTTAAGCTCCTTCTTCATCTAACTTTTCACCAGTAATTGCTTTACCACCAGTAGCTACTTCTTTAGAAGGATTTTTTTCCTCTTTTATTGGGTCTTCTTGAGAGACATCTTCTTCACCACTTGCATAGTTTAGATCATCATCAATGGGAAGAGGAATTTCATCATCATCAACTTCTAGAGGATCAATGGATACAAGAGGAAGATACTTGGATATCAGAATGTCATTCACAAGAACTTCAGCATTAAGATGAACTTTGCGAAGGAAGCCTCTATCGCGATTTCTAATCTCCATATTTTTGAAGTATTCAAGGTAGTCATATCTCCTCTCTGCTCGATCGCGAGATTGAACAAGATTGGAGGTGAGCACTCCGTTTTCTTTGCGAACTTTAGCCAGTTTTTTAGTTAGATCAGAAATGGTAGAATGAAGGTTTTTTTCAGATTCTGCGAGAGACATAAGTTGACAAGAAAATGTTCAGATGAAAATATCGCAAGAAATATAGCAAAGAAATTAAATAGAAAAATTAACAATTAAGGCAGTCAAAATGACTACCTTCTTTTTGAGAAGCTAAGTTTTGAATTAGTGTTAAGAAAAAATTCTCCCATTGGTTCATGGCATCATCAAAATTATCTCCAATTATACCCTTCATGAGAGATTTTATAATTTCTTCTTTAGAGAGGAGATAAGTATTTTCTTTTGCTAATAAGGAGTAAGATTCTTCTAATTGAGAATATTGATATTGGAGTTTACTGGCCTTTAAACTTAGAGTTAACCTGCCTTTGATAAGTTTATCTTTCTCAGCAGCAGAAGATTCAGTCACTTCCTTGAGTTCGTCTTTTAATGAATGAAAAGATTTTTCTTGGTCGTTACACACTTTCTGAAGAATATTTATTTGCTGCGAGGAGATTTCCATCTTGTTTAAAAATCTACGTTTCTCCTGAGACAAAGTTTTATTTTCATCTGATAAAGATTCCATCGCCAAGTTAGCTTGGGTTAATAAATATGAGAGGCGAATAACTTCGCTACTTAATAGATTTTTGCCTTTGCACTAATTGATCGTTCTCATTGGTAAGATTATCTATTTGATCGATCGAATATGTGTAAAGCTTATCAAATATATTATATTGATCCATCCAAGAATCTCTCTCAACACGGGCTTCTTCAGCAACAGACTCAAATTGAAATATCTTCATTAATCGTTTTTGATTTAAAGCTAGATAGGCAAACCAAATATTTAAAAGGGAATTGAGTACAGAAAAGATGAAAATCTACTAGAACAGAAAAATTATAGGCAGGGACATAAGAACTATACCCTTTAACTCCTTGTTTTTATCGCGAATATTTTCGCAATCCAGTAAAGAGTTGCAAAGCTTGTGATCAAGAATATCACATTCTGAAGTTTTGTCTTGGAGACGCTCGCGAAGCAGTTCGATCAGAACCAAAATATTTGATTAAAGTCTCGCAAACGTCATATTTGAAAGGGTCGGTAGAAGATTTCCTGGCATCATCTAAAATGTCAGACAAAACTTTAAAAGTAGCATCAACCCCTACTGATGCTTCTGTAGATGAGGAAAGACGTGCAGAGGGTGAAGTGGTAATGATGGCGAGTTGGAGATTTGAGTCATTTGCGATGGTTGCATCACCAGAAGGTGGAGTGTCTGGAAAAGTAATAGTTGGAAGTAAAATAGGAGAGGAAGAAGCTTTGTTCATAACAGTTTTGGGAGTCTCATTCACTGGAGGATTAATGGCATTGGGGGTATTGATAATGGTATTCTCGCAAATAGTGGATGGAGGTTCCATCTGCGAAGTAGTAGAAACAGATTTTGAAGATGAAAATTTGGGAATAGTAATATCAATCTCAAGAGCCTTGGTTTTGCGATATTTCTTGCGAGGTTCGATAGCATTTTCATCACCCTGCGAATAATAACATAGATAAGAAACAGAGGCAACAATATTTTTATTAAGAAAACGAATGTTTCTTACTACCTTATGACTCGCAGGCTTCCTTTTCTTTTCAATGAGTTTTTGTTGTGAATCTTCGAGAAGATTAGGGTTTTGGTCGATAAACTGGGTGTTGGATGTAGTTCCAATGAAAAGAAAACATAGTATGGGAATTATATGGAATCAAGCAAAAAAGGTCAAATAGGGTGAATAAACATGATTCAGACAAGAAAAATCGAGTTTAATAACGTCAGAAGAACACATACCTTGGTGATTCCATTAAAGCAGCAGCAGGTGAATCTGCAGAAGAAGAAAGTTGCAGGTAGAAAAAAATTACAGAGAATGAAGAGGTGAAGAAGACGAAGAAGTAAAAGAAGAAAAAATATTTCTTTGATAGGCTCTCTCTTTTATAGACAGAAGGGTGGTAACCGGGTAATAAAAGATTAACCGGTAAAAAGAGGAATATTCGACACGTATAGGCGGTTATACTTAATTCACGGAGCCTTGTCGAAGGAAGAAGATGAAAGGATGAGTAACTGCAGCATTTTATTTCTCATGATCTTTTCTCCTTCGTAGAAAAAGACATGAGAAGAGGCAAGATGTAGGATCAGAATATCGCCACAACAATACTTCTACGACATTTACAGCGACAAAATTGCGAGCTGTTCAATAACATTTCACGAGTGTTGCAGAATGACTCAAAGCAATGACGTAACAGATGACGATAGATGCAACATGAGAAAAGTGTGACCATTCTGCGATGGTTACATTATCTGCGATGGTTAACATTATCACTGCTGCGATAAGATCGCAAGTCAGATCCAAAATTAAAGGACAGCTTAGCTGTCATCCACTATGTAACTACCCTATATAAATAGACCCGGTAGGTTCAGAAGAGGATGATGAATTTTTGAACGCTAAGAAATCTTTGAGGAGAGAGAAAATCCAAGAGAGTGATTGTATTCTGGATTTCTTCCATTTCTTGTAAACATTTCTGAGAATCAAATAATGAAGTGTTGTTTTTAATCTTCAAATATGAGTTGATTATTTTGAATTCTTGTAAAGGGTGTAGTGAAGGTTTTCCTACAACTACATACATCTTCAACTCGAATCTTCGGTCTTCAAAAAGGTCAGTCGAACGATTTGTTAGTATTTTCTATTTCAGTTTTACGACCTATGTTCTTACTACGGATTAACGTGGAATTACGTCTTCAGCCTCGCATCTACGATCTTCAAAACGATCACTTGTACAATGTTTTAGTATTTAAGTTTTTCTTTCAGCATCCTATTATGTCACTACAGATTAACATGGAATTATGTCTTCGACCCCGCATCGTCGTTCTTCAAAACGGTCTGTTGAATGATTTTTTAGTATTTTCGTTTTTATTCAACTGTCATATTATTTCAATACAGGTTAACGTGGAATGACGTCTTAGGCCTCGCATCTTCGGTCTTCAAAACGGTCAATCGAACGATTTTTTAGTATTTTCGTTTTCAGTCTTACGTCATATGTCGTCACAACGGATTAACGTGGAATTACGTCTTTAGCTCGAATCTTCGGTCTTCAAAATGGTCAGTCGAACGATTTATTAGTATTTTCTATTTCATTTTTACGTCTTATGTTCTCTCTACGAATTAACGTGGAATTACATCTTCAGCCTCGCATCTTCGATCTTCAAAGCGATCACTCGTACGATTTTTTAGTATTTCGTGTTTATTCAACTGTCTTATTATTTCAATACGAATTAACGTGGAACGACGTCTTCGGCCTTGCATCTTCGGTCTTCAAAACGGTCGATCGATTTTTTAGTATTTTCGTTTTCAGTCTTACGTCATATGTCCTCACTATGGATTAACGTGGAATTACGTATTCAGCACGAATCTTCGTTCTTCAAAATGGTCTGTCGAACGATTTTTTAGTATTTTATATTTCATTTTTACGTCTTATGTTCTATCTGTGGATTAACGTGGAATTACTTCTTCAGCCTCGCATCTTCGATCTTCAAAATGATCACTCGTACGATTTTTTAGTATTTTCTTTTTTATTCAACTGTCCTATTATTTCAATACGGATTAACGTGGAACGACGCCTTCAGCCTCGCATCTTCAGTCTTCAAAATGGTCAATCATTCTTTTAGTATTTTCGTTTTCATTCTTACGTCCCATGTTCTCACTACGGATTAACGTGGAATTACGTCTTCAGCTCGAATCTTCTGCCTTCAAAACAGTCAGTTGAACGATTTGTTAGTATTTTTTATTTCAATTTTACTTTTTATGTTCTATCTTCGGATTAACGTGGAATTACGTCTTCATCCTCGCATCTCCGGTCTTCAAAACGATCACTCGTATGATTTTTTAGTATTTTCATTTTTATTCAACTGTCCTATTATTTCAATACGGATTAATGTGGAACGACGTCTTCGGCCTTGCATCTTCGGTCTTCAAAATGGTCGATCGATTTTTTAGTATTTTCGTTTTAAGTCTTACGTCTTATGTCCTCACTACGGATTAACGTGGAATTACTTCTTCAGCCTCGTATCTACGGACTTCAAAACGATCAGTCGTACGATTTTTTAGTATTTTTGTTTTTATTCAACTGTCTTATTATTTCAATACGGATTAACGTGGAACGACGTCATCGGCCTCTCATCTTCGGTCTTCAAAACGGTCGATCGTTTTTTTTAGTATTTTCGTTTTCATTCTTACGTCCCATGTCCTCACTACGGATTAATGTGGAATTACGTCTTCATCTCGAATCTCCGGTCTTCAAAACTATCAATTGAACGATTTGTTAGTATTTTTTATTTCATTTTTACGTCTTATGTTCTATCTACGGATTAACGTGGAACGACGTCTTCGGCCTCGCATCTTCGGTTTTCAAAACGGTCGATCATTTTTTTAGTATTTTCGTTTTCATTCTTACGTCTCATGTCCTCACTACGGATTAACGTGGAATTACGTATTCTGCTCGAATCTTCGGTCTTCAAAACGGTCAGTCGAACGATTTGTTAGTATTTTTTATTTCATTTTTACGTCTTATGTTCTATCTACGGATTAACGTGGAATTACGTCTTCAGCCTCGCATCTTCGGTCTTCAAAACGACCACTCGTACGATTTTATAGTATTTTCGTTTTTATTCAACTATCCTATTATTTCAATACGGATTAACGTGGAACGACGTCTTCGGCCTTGCATCTTCGGTCTATAAAACGGTCGACTGATTTTTTTGTATTTTTGTTTTCAGTCTTACGTCCTATGTCCTCACTACGGATTAACGTAGAGAATTACGTCTTCAGCTCGATTCTTCGGTCTTCAAAACTGTCAGTCGAACGATTTTTTTGATATTTTCTATTTCATTTTTACGTCTTATGTTCTCTCTATGGATTAACGTGGAATTACGTCTTTGACCTCTCAACGGATTCACGGTCTTCAAACGGTCTTCAAAACGATCAATCAAACGATTTTTTAGTATTTTCGTTTTTATTCAACTGTCCTATTATTTCAATACAGATTAATGTGGAACGACGTCTTCGGCCTCACATATTCGGTCTTCAAAACGGTCGATCATTTTTTTTAGTATTTTCGTTTTCATTCTTACGTCCCATGTCCTCACTACGGATTAACGTGGAATTACGTCTTCAGCTTGAATCTTCGGTCTTCAAAACGGTCAATCGAACGATTTGTTAGTATTTTTTATTTCATTTTTACGTCTTATGTTCTATCTACGGATTAACGTGGAAATACGTCTTCAGACTCGCATCTCCGGTCTTCAAAATGACCACTCGTACAATTTTTTAGTATTTTCGTTTTTATTCAACTGTCCTATTATTTCAATACGGATTAATGTGGAACGACGTCTTCGGCCTTGCATCTTCGGTCTTCAAAATGGTCAATCAATTTTTTAGTATTTTCGTTTTCAGTCTTACGTCTTATGTCCTCACTATGGATTAACGTGGAATTACGTCTTCAGCCTCGTATCTACGGTCTTCAAAACGATCAGTGGTACGATTTTTTAGTATTTTCGTTTTTATTCAACTGTCTTATTATTTCAATACGGATTAACGTGGAACGACGTCTTCGGCCTCGCATCTTCGGTTTTCAAAACGGTCGATCATTTTTTTAGTATTTTCGTTTTCATTCTTACGTCTCATGTCCTCACTACGGATTAACGTGGAATTACGTCTTCTGCTCGAATCTTCGGTCTTCAAAAGGGTCAGTCAAACGATTTGTTAGTATTTTCTATTTCAGTTTTACGACCTATGTTCTTACTACGGATTAACGTGGAATTATGTCTTCAGCCTCGCATCTACGATCTTCAAAACGATCACTTGTACAATGTTTTAGTATTTAAGTTTTTCTTTTAGCGTCCTATTATGTCACTACAGATTAACATGGAATTATGTCTTCGACCCCGCATCGTCGTTCTTCAAAACGGTCTGTTGAACGATTTTTTAGTATTTTCGTTTTTATTCAACTGTCATATTATTTCAATACAAGTTAACGTGGAATGATGTCTTCGGCCTCGCATCTTCGGTCTTCAAAATGGTCAATCGAACGATTTTTTAGTATTTTCGTTTTCAGTCGTACGTCATATGTCGTCACAACGGATTAACGTGGAATTACGTCTTTAGCTCGAATCTTCGATCTTCAAAATGGTCAGTCGAACGATTTATTAGTATTTTTTATTTCATTTTTACGTCTTATGTTCTCTCTATGAATTAATATGGAATTACATCTTCAGCCTCGCATCTTCGGTCTTCAAAGCGATCACTCGTACGATTTTTTAGTATTTCGTGTTTATTCAACTGTCCTATTATTTCAATAAGAATTAGCGTGTAACGACGTCTTCGGCCTTGCATCTTCGGTCTTCAAAACGGTCGATCGATTTTTTAGTATTTTCGTTTTCAGTCTTACGTCATATGTCCTCACTATGGATTAACGTAGAACTACGTATTCAGCACGAATCTTCATTCTTCAAAATAGTCGGTCGAACAATTTGTTAGTATTTTATATTTCATTTTTACGTCTTATGTTCTATCTGTGGATTAATGTGGAATTACTTCTTCAGCCTCGCATCTTCGATCTTCAAAACGATCACTCGTACGATTTTTTAGTATTTTCTTTTTTATTCAACTGTCCTATTATTTCAATTCGGATTAACGTGGAACGACGTCTTCAGCCTCGCATCTTCGGTCTTCAAAACGGTCAATCATTCTTTTAGTATTTTCGTTTTCATTCTTACGTCCCATGTTCTCACTACGGATTAACGTGGAATTACGTCTTCAGCTCGAATCTTCTGCCTTCAAAACAGTCAGTCGAACGATTTGTTAATATTTTTTATTTCAATTTTACTTTTTATGTTCTAACTTCGGATTAACGTGGAATTACGTCTTCAACCTCGCATCTCCGGCCTTCAAAACGATCAGTCGTACGATTTTTTAGTATTTTCATTTTTATTCATCTGTCCTATTATTTAAATACGGATTAATGTGGAACGACGTCTTCGGCCTTGCATCTTCGGTCTTCAAAATGGTCGATCGATTTTTTAGTATTTTCGTTTTAAGTCTTACGTCTTATGTCCTCACTACGGATTAACGTGGAATTACGTCTTCAGCCTCGTATCTACGGTCTTCAAAACGATCAGTCGTACAATTTTTTAGTATTTTCATTTTTATTTAACTGTCTTATTATTTCAATACGGATTAACGTGGAACGACGTCTTGGCCTCGCATCTTCGGTCTTCAAAACGGTCGATCGTTTTTTTAGTATTTTCATTTTCATTCTTACGTCCCATGTCCTCACTACGGATTAACGTGGAATTACGTCTTCAACTCGAATCTCCGGTCTTCAAAACTATCAATTGAACGATTTTTTAGTATTTTTTATTTCATTTTTACCTCTTATGTTCTATCTACGGATTAACGTGGAACGACATCATCGGCCTCGCATCTTCGGTTTTCAAAACGGTCGATCGTTTTTTTAGTATTTTCGTTTTCATTCTTACGTCTCATGTCCTTACTACGGATTAACGTGGAATTACGTCTTCTGCTCGAATCTTCGGTCTTCAAAACGGTCAGTCGAACGATTTGTTAGTATTTTTTATTTCATTTTTACGTCTTATGTTCTATCTACGGATTAACGTGGAATTACGTCTTCAGCCTCGCATCTTCGGTCTTCAAAACGACCACTTGTACGATTTTATAGTATTTTCGTTTTTATTCAACTATCCTATTATTTCAATACGGATTAACGTGGAACGACGTCTTCGGCCTTGCATCTTCGGTCTATAAAACGGTCGATCGATTTTTTGTATTTTGTTTTCAGTCTTACATCATATGTCCTCACTACGGATTAACGAGAATTACGTCTTATTTCGATTCTTCGGTCTTCAAAGCTTGATCATCGAACGATTTTTTGATATTTTCTATTTTATTTTTACGTCTTATGTTCTATCTACGGATTAACGTGGAATTACGTCTTCAGCCTCGCATCTTCGGTCTTCAAAACGACCACTCGTACGATTTTATAGTATTTTCGTTTTTATTCAACTGTCCTATTATTTTAATACGGATTAACGTGGAACGACGTCTTCGGTCTATAAAACGGTCGATCGATTTTTTAGTATTTTTGTTTTCAGTCTTACGTCCTATGTCCTCACTACGTATTAATGTAGAATTACGTCTTCAGCTCGATTCTTCGGTCTTCAAAATGTCAGTCGAACGATTTTTTTGATATTTTCTATTTCATTTTTACGTCTTATGTTCTCTCTACGGATTAACGTGGAATTACATCTTCAGCCTCGCATCCACGGTCTTCAAAACGATCAGTCGTACGATTTTTTAGTATTTTCATTTTTATTCAACTGTCCTATTATTTCAATACAGATTAATGTGGAACGACGTCTTCGGCCTCGCATCTTAGGTCTTCAAAACGGTCTACCGTTTTTTTAGTATTTTCGTTTTCATTCTTACGTCCCATGTCCTCACTACGGATTAACGTGGAATTACGTCTTCAGCCTAGTATCTACGGTCTTCAAAAAGGTCAGTGGTACGATTTTTTAGTATTTTTGTTTTTATTCAACTGTCTTATTATTTCAATACGGATTAACGTGGAACGACGTCTTCGGCCTCGCATCTTCGGTTTTCAAAACGGTCGATCATTTTTTTAGTATTTTCGTTTTCATTCTTACGTCTCATTTCCTCACTACGGATTAACGTGGAATTACGTCTTCTGCTCGAATCTTCGGTCTTCAAAATGGTCAGTCGAAAGATTTGTTAGTATTTTTTATTTAATTTTTACGTCTTATGTTCTATCTACGGATTAACGTGGAATTACGTCATCAGCCTCGCATCTTCGGTCTTCAAAATGGTTGATCGTTTTTTTAGTATTTTCGTTTTCATTCTTACGTCTCATGTCCTCACTACGGATTAACGTGGAATTACGTCTTCTGATCGAATCTTCGGTCTTCAAAACGGTGAGTCGAAGGATTTGTTAGTATTTTTTATTTTATTTTTACGTCTTATGTTCTATCTATGAATTAACGTGGAATTACGTCTTCAGCCTCGCATCTTCGGTCTTCAAAACGACCACTCGTACGATTTTATTGTATTTTCGTTTTTATTCAACTGTCCTATTATTTCAATACGGATTAACGTGGAACAACGTCTTCATTCTATAAAATGGTCGATCGATTTTTTAGTATTTTTGTTTTCAGTCTTACGTCCTATGTCCTCACAACATATTAACGTAGAATTACGTCTTCAGCTCGATTCTTCGGTCTTCAAAACTATCAGTCGAACGATTTTTTTGATATTTTTTATTTCATTTTTACGTCTTATGTTCTCTCTACGGATTAACGTGGAATTACGTCTTCAGCCTCGCATCCACGGTCTTCAAAACGATCAGTCGTACGATTTTTTAGTATTTTCGTTTTTTTTCAACTGTCCTATTATTTCAATACAGATTAATGTGGAACGACGTCTTCGGCTTCGCATCTTCGGTCTTCAAAACGGTCGATCGTTTTTTTAGTATTTTCGTTTTCATTCTTACGTCCCATGTCCTCACTACGGATTAACGTGGAATTACGTCTTCAGCTCGAATCTTCGGTCTTCAAAACGACCACTCGTATAATTTGTTAGTATTTTCGTTTTTATTCAACTGTCCTATTATTTCAATACGGATAAATGTGGAACGACGTCTTCGGCCTTGCATCTTCGGTCTTCAAAATGGTCGATCAATTTTTTAGTATTTTCGTTTTCAGTCTTACGTCTTATGTCCTCTCTACAGATTAACGTGGAATTACGTCTTCAACTTCTTATCTACGGTCTTCAAAACGATCAGTGGTACGATTTTTTAGTATTTTCGTTTTTATTCAACTGTCTTATTATTTCAATACGGATTAACGTGGAACGACGTCTTCGGCCTCGCATCTTCGGTTTTCAAAACGGTAGATCAATTTTTATTTCATTTTTACGTCTTCATCCTCGCATCCTCTCTACAGATTAACGTCTTCATCCTCTCTACGGATTAACGTGGAATTACGTCTTCATCCTCGCATCTACGGTCTTCAAAACGATCAGTCGTATGATTTTTTAGTATTTTTGTTTTTATTCAACTGTCCTATTATTTCAATACGGATTAACGTGGAACGATGTCTTCGGCCTTACATCTTCGGTCTTCAAAACGGTCGATCAATTTTTTAGTATTTTCTTTTTCATTTTTACGTCTTATGTTCTCTCTACGGATTAACATGGAATTACGTCTTCAGCCTCGCATCTTCGGTCTTCAAAACGATCACTCGTACGATTTTTTAGTATATTTTCGTTTTTATTCAACTGTCCTATTATTTCAATACGGATTAACGTGGAACGACGTCTTTGGCTTTGCATCTTCGGTTTTCAAAACGGTCGATCGATTTTTTAGTATTTTCGTTTTCAGTCTTACGTCCAATGTCCTCATAACGGATTAACGTGGAATTAAGTCTTCAACTCGAATCTTCAGTCTTCAAATCAGTCAGTCGAACGATTTGTTAGTATTTTATATTTCATTTTTACGTCTTATGTTCTTTCTATGGATTAACGTGGAATTACATCTTCAGCCTCGCATCTTCGGTCTTCAAAATGATCACTCGTACGATTTTTTATTATTTTCGTTTTTATTCAACTGTCCTATTATTTCAATACGGATTAACGTGGAACGACGTCTTCGGACTTGCATCTTCGGTCTTCAAAACGATCGATCGATTTTTTAGTATTTTCGTTTTCAGTCTTACGTCCTATGTCCTCACTACGGATTAACGTGGAATTACGTCTTCATCCTCGCATCTACGGTCTTCAAAACGATCAGTCGTATGATTTTTTAGTATTTTCATTTTATTCAACTATCCTATTATTTCAATACGAATTAACGTGGAACGATATCTTCGGCCTTGCATATTCGGTCTTCAAAAAGGTCGATCAATTTTTTAGTATTATCTATTTTATTTTTAGGTCTTATGTTCTCTCTACGGATTAACGTGGAATTACGTCTTCAGCCTCGCATCTTCGGTCTTCAAAACGATCACTCGTACGATTTTTTAGTATATTTTTGTTTTTATTCAACTGTCCTATTATTTCAATACGGATTAACGTGGAACGACGTCTTCGGCTTTGCATCTTCGGTTTTCAAAATGTTCGATCGATTTTTTAGTATTTTCGTTTACAGTCTTACGTCCAATGTCCTCATAATGGATTAACGTGGAATTAAGTCTTCATCTCGAATCTTCGGTCTTCAAATCGGTCAGTCGAACGATTTGTTAGTATTTTCTATTTCAGTTTTCTGTCATATGTTCTCACTACGGATTAACGTTGAATTACGTCTTCAGCCTCGCATCTACGGTCTTCAAAACGATCACTTGTATGATTTTTTTGTATTTCGGTTTTTCTTCAAGCGTCATATTATGTCACTACGGATTAACATAGAATTATGTCTTTGACCCCGCATCTTTGGTCTTCAAAACGGTCGATCGAACGATTTTTTAGTATTTTCGTTTTTATTCAACTGTCTTATTATTTCAATACGGATTAACGTGGAACGACGTCTTCGGCCTCGCATCTTCGGTCTTCAAAACGATCGATCGATTTTTTAGTATTTTTGTTTTCAGTCTTACATCCTATGTCCTCACTACGGATTAACGTGGAATTACGTCTTCAGCTCGAATCTTCGGTCTTCAAAACGATTAGTCGTACGATTTTTTATTATTTTCGTTTTTATTCCACTGTCCTATTATTTCAATACGGATTAACGTGGAACGACGTCTTCGGCCTTGCATCTTCGGTCTTCAAAACGATCGATCGATTTTTTAGTATTTTCGTTTTCAGTCTTACGTCCTATGTCCTCACTACGGATTAACGTGGAATTACGTCTTCAGCCTCGAATCTTCGGTCTTCAAAAAGGTCAGTCGAACGATTTGTTAGTATTTTCTATTTCATTTTTACGTCTTATGTTCTCTCTATGGAATAACGTGGAATTACGTCTTCAGCCTCGCATCTTCGGTCTTCAAAACGATCAGTCGAACGATTTTTTAGTATTTTCGTTTTTATTCAACTGTCCTATTATTTCAATACGGATTAGCGTGGAACGATGTATTCGGCTATGCATCTTCGGTCTTCAAAACGGTCGATCAATTTTTTAGTATTTTCTATTTCATTTTTACGTCTTATGTTCTCTCTACGGATTAACATGGAATTACGTCTTCAAATTTCGCATCTTGGTCTTCAAAACGATCACTAAAACGATTTTTAGTATATTTTCGTTTTTATTCAACTGTCATATTATTTCAATACGGATTAACGTGGAACGACGTCTTCGGCTTTGCATCTTCGGTCTTCAAAACGGTCGATCGATTTTTTAGTATTTTCGTTTTCAGTCTTACATCCAATGTCCTCACTACGGATTAACGTGGAATTAAGTCTTCAGCTCGAATTTTCGATCTTCAAAACGGTCAGTCGAACGATTTGTTAGTATTTTTTATTTCATTTTTACGTCATATGTTCTCACTACGGATTAATGTGGAATTACGTCTTCAGCCTCGCATATACGGTCTTCAAAACGATCACTTGTATGATTTTTTAGTATTTCGGTTTTTCTTCAAGCGTCATATTATGTCACTACGGATTAACATGGAATTATGTCTTTGACCCCGAATCTTTGGTCTTCAAAACGGTCTGTCGAACGATTTTTTAGTATTTTCGTTTTTATTCAAGTGTCTTTTTATTTCAATACGGATTAACGTGGAACGACGTCTTCGGCCTCGCATCTTCGGTCTTCAAAACGATCAATCGATTTTTTAGTATTTTTGTTTTCAGTCTTACGTCCTATGTCCTCACTATGGATTAACGTGGAATTACGTCTTCAAATCGAATCTTCGGTCTTCAAAAAGGTCAGACGAACGATTTGTAAGTATTTTCTATTTCATTTTTACGTCTTATGTTCTCTCTACGGAATAACGTGAAATTACGTCTTTGGCCTCGCATCTTCGGTCTTCAAAACGATCACTCGTACGATTTTTGATTATTTTCGTTTTTATTCAACTGTCCTATTATTTCAATACGGATTAACGTGGAACGACATCTTCGGCCTCTCATCTTCGGTCTTCAAAACGATCGATCGATTTTTTAGTATTTTCGTTTTCAGTCTTACGTCCTATGTCCTCACTACGGATTAATGTGGAATTAAGTCTTCAGCTGGAATCTTCGGTCTTCAAAACGGTCAGTCGAATGATTTGTTAGTATTTTCTATTTCAGTTTTACGTCTTATGTTCTTTCTACGGATTAACATGGAATTACATCTTCATCTTCGCATCTTCGGTCTTCAAAACGATCACTCGTACGATTTTTTATTATTTTCATTTTTATTCAACTGTCATATTATTTCAATACGGATTAACGTGGAACGACGTCTTCGGCCTTGCATCTTCGATCTTCAAAACGGTCGATCGATTTTTTAGTATTTTCGTTTTCAGTCTTACGTCCTATGTCCTCACTCCAGATTAAGGTGGAATTACGTCTTCAGCTCGAATATTCGGTCTTCAAAACGGTCATTCGAACGATTTGTTAGTATTTTATATTTCAGTTTTACGTCATGTTCTCACTATGGATTAACGTGGAATTACGTCTTCAGGCTCGCATCTTCGGTCTTCAAAATGATCACTCGTACGATTTTTTAGTATATTTTTGTTTTTATTCAACTGTCCTATTATTTCAATACGGATTAACGTGGAACGACGTCTTCGGCCTTGCATCTTCGGTCTTCAAAATGGTCGATCATTTTTTAGTATTTTCGTTTTCAGTCTTACGTCCAATGTCCTCACTACGGATTAACCTGGAATTAAGTCTTCAACTCGAATCTTCGGTCTTCAAAACGGTCAGTCGAACGATTTGTTAGTATTTTCTATTTCATTTTTACGTTCTATGTTCTCACTACATTTTAACGTGGAATTGCGTCTTCAGCCTCGCATCTACGGTCTTCAAAACGATCACTTGTACGATTTTTTAGTATTTCGGTTTTTCTTTAAGCATCATATTTTGTCACTATGGATTAACATGGAATTATGTCTTTAACCCCGCATCTTTGTTCTTCAAAACGGTCTGTGGGACGATTTTTAGTATTTTCGTTTTTATTCAACTGTCATATTATTTCAATATGGATTAACGTGGAAAGACATCTTCGGCCTCTCATCTTCGGTCTTCAAAATGATCGATCGATTTTTTAGTATTTTTGTTTTCAGTCTTACGTCCTATGTCCTCACTACGGATTAACGTGGAATTACGTCTTCATCTCGAATCTTCGGTCTTCAAAACGGTCAGTCGAACGATTTGTTAGTATTTTCTATTTCATTTTTACGTCTTATGTTCTTTCTACGGATTAACGTGGAATTACATCTTCATTTTCAGATCTTGGTCTTCAAAACGATCACTCATACGATTTTTTGTATATTTTTTTTTATTCAACTGTCCTATTATTTCAATACGGATTAACGTGGAACGATCGTCTTCGACCTTGCATCTTGGTCTTCAAAACGTGATCGATCGATTTTTTAGTATTTTCGTTTTTAGTCTTACGTCCAATGTCCTCACTACGGATTAACGTGGAATTACATCTTCATCTCGAATCTTCTGCCTTCAAAACGGTCAGTCAAACGATTTGTTAGTATTTTCTATTTCATTTTTAAGTCTTATGTTCTTTCTACGGATTAACGTGGAATTACATCTTCAGCTTCGCATCTTCGGTCTTCAAAACGATCACTCGTACGATTTTTTGTATATTTTCGTTTTTATTCAACTATCCTATTATTTCAATACGGATTAACGTGGAACGACGTCTTCGGCCTTGCATCTTCGGTCTTCAAAACGGTCGATCGATTTTTTAGTATTTTCGTTTTTAGTCTTACGTCCAATGTCCTCACTACGGATTAACGTGGAATTACGTCTTCAACTCGAATCTTCGGTCTTCAAAACGGTCAGTCGAACGATTTGTTAGTATTTTCTATTTCAGTTTTACGTCACATGTTCTCACTACGGATTAACGTGGAATTACGTCTTCATCCTCGCATCTACGGTCTTCAAAACGATCACTTGTACGATTTTTTAGTATTTTCGTTTTTCTTTAAGCGTCATATTATGTCACTATGGATTAACATGGAATTATGTCTTCGGCCCCGCATCTTTGGTCTTCAAAACGGTCAATGGAACGATTTTTTAGTATTTTCATTTTTATTCAACTGTCCTATATTATTTCAATACGGATTAACGTGGAAAGACGTTTTTCGGCCTCGCATCTTCGGTCTTCAAAACGATCAATCGATTTTTTAGTATTTTCGTTTTCAGTCTTACGTCATATGTCCTCACTACGGATTAACGTGGTATTACGTCTTCAGCTCGAATCTTCGATCCTCAAAACATTCAGTCGAACGATTTGTAAGTATTTTCTATTTCATTTTTACGTCTTATGTTCTCTCTACGGATTAACGTGGAATTACGTCTTCGGCCTCGCATCTACGGTCTTCAAAACGATCAGTCGAACAATTTTTTAGTATTTTCGTTTTTATTCAACTGTCTTATTATTTCAATACGGATTAACGTGGAACGACGTCTTCGGCCTCGCATCTTCGGTCTTCAAAACGATCGATCGATTTTTTAGTATTTTTGTTTTCATTCTTACATCCTATGTCCTCACTATGGATTAACGTGGAATTACGTCTTCAAATCGAATCTTCTGGTCTTCAAAAGGTCGATTGAACGATTTGTTAGTATTTTCTATTTCAATTTTTTACGTCTTATGTTCTCTCTCACGGATTAACGTGGAATTACATCTTGACCTCGCATCTTCGGTCTTCAAAAGGATCACTCAAATACGATTTTTTATTATTTTCCGTTTTTATTCAACTGTCCTATTATTTCAATACGGATTAACGTGGAACGACATCTTGACCTTGCATCTTTGGTCTTCAAAATGATCGATCGATTTTTTTAGTATTTTTTTTTTAGTCTTACGTATATGTCCTCACTACGGATTAACGTGGAATTACATCTTATTTCGAATCTTCGATCTTCAAAACGATCGGTTAACGATTTGTTAGTATTTTCTATTTCATTTTTACGTCTTATGTTCTCTCTACGGATTAACGTGAAATTACGTCTTCGGCCTCGCATCTTCGGTCTTCAAAACGATCAGTCGAACGATTTTTTAGTATTTTCGTTTTTATTCAACTGTAATATTATTTCAATACGGATTAACGTGGAACGACGTCTTGACCTTGCATCTTCGGTCTTCAAAACGGTCGATCGATTTTTTTAGTATTTTCGTTTTCAGTCTTACGTCCAATGTCCTCACTACATATTGACGTGGAATTACGTCTTCAGCTCGAATCTTCTGCCTTCAAAATGGTCAGTCGAACGATTTGTTAGTATTTTCTATTTCATTTTTAAGTCTTATGTTCTTTCTACGGATTAACGTGGAATTACATCTTCAGCTTCGCATCTTCGGTCTTCAAAACGATCACTCACACGATTTTTTAGTATTTTCGTTTTTATTCAACTGTCCTATTATTTCAATACGGATTAACGTGGAACGACGTCTTCGGCCTCACATCTTCGGTCTTCAAAACGATCGATCGATTTTTTAGTATTTTTGTTTTCAGTCTTACATCCTATGTCCTCACTATGGATTAACGTGGAATTACGTCTTCAAATCGAATCTTCAGTCTTCAAAAAGGTCAGTTGAACGATTTGTTAGTATTTTCTATTTCATTTTTACGTCTTATGTTCTCTCTACGGATTAACGTGGAATTACATCTTCAGCCTCGCATCTTCGGTCTTCAAAACGATCACTCGTACGATTTTTTATTATTTTCGTTTTTATTCAACTGTCCTATTATTTCAATACGGATTAACGTGGAACAACATCTTCGGCATTGCATCTTCGGTCTTCAAAATGATCGATCGATTTTTTAGTATTTTCGTTTTCAGTCTTACGTCATATGTCCTCACTACGGATTAACGTGGAATTACGTCTTCAGCTCGAATCTTCGGTCTTCAAAACGGTCAGTCGAACGATTTGTTAGTATTTTCTATTTCATTTTACGTTATTATGTTCTCATCTACGGATTAATGAATGGAATTCGTCTTGACCTCGCATCTTGGTCTTCAAAACGATCACTTGTACGATTTTTTAGTATTTCGGTTTTTCTTTAAGCGTCATATTATGTCACTATGGATTAACATGGAATTATGTCTTCAACCCCGCATCTTTGGTCTTCAAAATGGTCTATGGAACGATTTTTTAGTATTTTCGTTTTTATTCAACTGTCATATTATTTCAATACGGATTAACGTGGAACGACATCTTCGGCCTCGCATCTTCGGTCTTCAAAACAATCAATCGATTTTTTAGTATTTTCGTTTTCAGTCTTACGTCCTATGTCCTCACTACGGATTAACGTGGAATTACGTCTTCAGCTCGAATCTTCGGTCTTCAAAATGATAAGTCGAACGATTTGTTAGTATTTTCTATTTCATTTTTACGTCTTATGTTCTTTCTACGGATTAACTTGGAATTACATCTTCAGCTTCGCATCTTCGGTCTTCAAAACGATCACTCGTACGATTTTTTATTATTTTCGTTTTTATTCAACTGTCTTATTATTTCAATACGGATTAACGTGGAACGACGTCTTCGGCCTTGCATCTTCGATCTTCAAAACGGTCGATCGATTTTTTAGTATTTTCGTTTTCAGTCTTACGTCTTATGTCCTCACTACGGATTAACGTGGAATTACGTCTTCAGCTCGAATCTTCGGTCTTCAAAACGGTCAGTCGAACGATTTGTTAGTATTTTCTATTTCATTTTTACGTCATATGTTCTCACTACGGATTAACGTGGAATTACGTCTTCAGCCTCGCATCTTCGGTCTTCAAAACGATCACTCGTACGATTTTTTAGTATTTATTTTTATTCAAGCGTCTTATTATTTCACTACGGATTAACGTGGAATTAAAACCTCGCATCTTTGGTCTTCAAAATGATCGACGAACGATTTTTTAGTATTTTATTTTTATTCAACTGTCTTATTATTTCAATACGGATTAACGTGGAATTACGTCTTCAGCCTCGCATCTTCGGGTCTTCAAAACGATCAATCGATTTTTTAGTATTTTCGTTTTCAGTTTTACGTCCTATATTCTCACTACGGATTAACGTGGAATTACGTCTTCGGCCCCGCATCTTTGGTCTTCAAAACGGTCTGTCGAACGATTTGTTAGTATTTTCTATTTCATTTTTACGTCTTATGTTCTCTCTACGGATTAACGTGGAATTACGTCTTCAGCCTCGCATCTTCGGTCTTCAAAATGATCACTCGTACGATTTTTTAGTATTTTCGTTTTTATTCAACTATCATATTATTTCAATACGGATTAACGTGGAACGACGTCTTCGACGTCGCATCTTCGGTCTTCAAAACGTCGATCGATTTTTTAGTATTTTCGTATTTTATTCTTACGTCCTATGTTCTCACTACAGACTAACGTGGAATTACGTCTTCAGATCAGCATCTTCGGTCTTCAAAACGGTCGCTCGTACGATTTTTAGTATATTTTCGTTTTTATTTCAACTGTCTTATTATTTCAATACGGATTAACGTGGAATTACATCTTCGGCCTCGCATCTTCGGTCTTCAAAATGTTCGATCATTTTTTAGTATTTTCTTTTCATTTTAACGTCCTTATGTCCTTTCTACGGATTAACGTGGAATTACGTCTTCGACCCCGCATCTTCGGTCTTCAAAACGGTCTGTCGAACGATTAGTTAGTATTTTCTATTTTATTTTTACGTCATATGTTCTCACTACGGATTAACGTGGAATTACGTCTTCACCTCTGCATCTACGGTCTTCAAAACGATCACTTGTATGATTTTTTAGTATTTTGTTTTTCTTCAAGCGTCATATTTGTCACTACGGATTAACATGGAATTATGTCTCTTGACCAAGATCTTTGGTCTTCAAAACGATCGATGTAACGATTTTTTAGTATTTTCGTTTTTATTCAAACTGTTATTATTTCAATACGGATTAACGTGGAACGAACGTGGAATTACGTCTTGCCTCAGCATCTTGGTCTTCAAAACGATCGATCATTTTTTTAGTATTTTTGTTTTAGTCTTACGTCATATATGTCTCTACTACGGATTAACGTGGAATTACGTCTTCACTCGAATCTTCGGTCTTCAAAACGGTTCGATCGAACGATTTGTTAGTATTTTCTATTTCAGTTTTACGTCTTATGTCCTCACTACGGATTAACGTGGAATTACGTCTTCAGCTTCGCATCTACGGTCTTCAAAACGGTTAGATGTACGATTTTTTAGTATTTTCGTTTTTATTCAACTGTCCTATTATTTCAATACGGATTAACGTGGAACGACGTCATCGGCCTAGCATCTTCGGTCTTCAAAACGATCGATCGATTTTTTTAGTATTTTCGTTTTCAGTCTTACATCCTATGTCCTCACTATGGATTAACGTGGAATTACGTCTTCGGCTCGAATCTTCGGTCTTCAAAAAAAATGGTCGATAACGATTTGTTAGTATTTTCTATTTCATTTTTACGTCTTATGTTCTTTCTACGGATTAACGTGGAATTACGTCTTCATCTTCGCATCTTCGGTCTTCAAAACGATCACTCGTACGATTTTTTATTATTTTCGATTTTTTTTATTCAACTGTCCTATTATTTCAATACGGATTAACATGGAACGACATCTTGACCTCGCATCTTGGTCTTCAAAACGATCGATCGATTTTTTAGTATTTTTCATTTTCATTCTTACGTCTTATGTCTCTCTCACGGATTAAGATGGAATTACGTCTTCAGCCTCAGCATCTCGGTCTTCAAAACGATCAGTCATACAATTTTTTAGTAATTTCTTTTTTATTTAACTGTCTTATTATTTCAATACGGATTAACGTGGAACGACGTCTTGGCCTCTCATCTTCGGTCTTCAAAACGATCGATCGATTTTTTAGTATTTTCGTTTTAGTCTTACGTCTTATGTCCTCACTACGGATTAACGTGGAATTACGTCTTTGGCTCGAATCTTGGTCTTCAAAACGGTCAATCGAACGATTTTTTAGTATTTTCTATTTCAGTTTTACGTTCTATGTTCCTCACTACGGATTAACGTGGAATTACGTCTTCAGCTCGAATCTTCGGTCTTCAAAACGATCACTCGTACGATTTTTTAGTATTTTCGTTTTTATTCAACTGTCCTATTATTTCAATACGGATTAACGTGGAACGACGTCTTCGGCCTTGCATCTTCGGTCTTCAAAACGATCGATCGATTTTTTAGTATTTTCGTTTTCAGTCTTACGTCATATGTCCTCACTACGGATTAACGTGGAATTACGTCTTCAACTCGAATCTTCGGTCTTCAAAACGGTCAGTTGAACGATTTGTTAGTATTTTATATTTCATTTTTACGTCTTATGTTCTCTCTACGGATTAACGTGGAATTACATCTTCATCCTCGCATCTTCGGTCTTCAAAACGATCACTCGTACGATTTTTTATTATTTTGATTTTTATTCAACTGTCCTATTATTTCAATACGGATTAACGTGGAGCGACGTCTTCGGCCTCGTATCTTCGGTCTTCAAAACAGTCGATCATTTTTTTAGTATTTTCGTTTTTGTTCTTACGTCCTATGTCCTCACTACGGATTAACGTGGAATTACGTTTTCAGCTCGAATCTTCGGTCTTCAAAACGGTCATTCGAACGATTTGTTAGTATTTTCTATTTCATTTTTACGTCTTATGTTCTTTCAACGGATTAACGTGGAATTACATCTTCAACCTCGCATCTTGGTCTTCAAAACGATCACTAAATGCGATTTTTTAGTATATTTTCATTTTTATTCAACTATCCTATTATTTCAATACGGATTAACGTGGAACGACGTCTTCGGCCTTGCATCTTCGGTCTTCAAAACGGTCGATCATTTTTTAGTATTTTCGTTTTCAGTCTTACGTCCAATGTCCTCACTAGGGATTAACCTGGAATTAAGTCTTCATTTCGAATCTTCGTCTTCAAAACGGTCATCGAACGATTTGTTAGTATTTTCTATTTCAGTTTTACGTCACATGTTCTCCCTACGGATTAACGTGGAATTACATCTTCAGCCTCGCATCTTCGGTCTTCAAAACGATCACTCGTACGATTTTTTAGTATATTTTCGTTTTTATTCAACTGTCCTATTATTTCAATACGGATTAACGTGGAACGACGTCTTCGGCCTTGCATCTTCGGTCTTCAAAACGGTCGATCGATTTTTTTAGTATTTTTCATTCTTACACGTCCAATGTCCTCACTACGGATTAACGATTTGGAATTACGTCTTCAACTCGAATCTTTCGGCCTTCAAAACGGTTAGTCGAACGATTTGTTAGTATTTTCTATTTCATTTTTAAGTCTTATGTTCTTTCTACGGATTAACGTGGAATTACATCTTCAGCTTCGCATCTTCGGTCTTCAATATGATCACTCGATCGATTTTTTAGTATTTTCGTTTTTAGTCTTACGTCCAATGTCCTCACTACAGATTGACGTGTAATTAAGACTTCAACTCGAATCTTCGGTCTTCAAAACGGTCAATCGTAACGATTTGTTAGTATTTTCTAGTTTTCATTTTTACGTTATATGTTCTCACTATGGATTTTAACGTGGAATTACGTCTTCAACCTTGCATCTACGGTCTTCAAAACGATCACTTTAACGATTTTTTAGTATTTTGTTTTTCTTTTAGCGTCATATTATGTCACTATGGATTAACATGGAATTATGTCTTTAACCTCGATCTTTGGTCTTCAAAACGGTCAGTGGAAGGATTTTTTAGTATTTTTTTTTTATTCAACTCGTCATATTATTTCAATACGGATTAACGTGGAAAGACATCTTCGACCTCGCATCTTGGTCTTCAAAGCGATCGATCGATTTTTTAGTATTTTCGTTTTTCAGTCTTACGTCCTATGTCCTCACTACGGATTAACGTGGAATTACGTCTTCAACACGAATCTTCGGTCTTCAAAACGGTCAGTCGAACGATTTGTTAGTATTTTCTATTTCATTTTTACGTCTTATGTTCTCTCTACGGATTAACGTGGAATTACGTCTTCAGCCTCGCATCTTCGGTCTTCAAAACGATCAGTTAAATGCGATTTTTTATTATTTTCGTTTTTATTCAACTGTCCTATTATTTCAATACGGATTAACGTGGAACGACATCTTCGGTCTTCAAAATGATCGATCGATTTTTTAGTATTTTCGTTTTTCGGTCTTACGTCCTAATGTCCTCACTACGGATTAACGTGGAATTACGTCTTCACTCGAATCTTCGGTCTTCAAAAATGGTCGATCGAACGATTTGTTAGTATTTTCTATTTCATTTTTAAGTCTTATGTTCTTTCTACGGATTAACGTGGAATTACATCTTCAGCTTCGCATCTTCGGTCTTCAAAACGATCACTCGCACGATTTTTTGTATATTTTCGTTTTTATTCAACTGTCCTATTATTTCAATACGGATTAACGTGGAACGACGTCTTTGGCCTTGCATCTTCGGTCTTCAAAATGGTCAGTCGATTTTTTTAGTATTTTCGTTTTCAATCTTACGTCCAATGTCCTCACTACGGATTAACCTGGAATTAAGTCTTCAACTCGAATCTTCGGTCTTCAAAACGGTCAATCGTACGATTTGTTAGTATTTTCTATTTCAGTTTTACGTTCTATGTTCTCACTACAGATTAACGTGGAATTGCGTCTTCATCCTCGCATCTACGGTCTTCAAAACGATCACTTGTACGATTTTTTAGTATTTCGGTTTTTCTTTAAGCGTCATATTTTGTCACTATGGATTAACATGGAATTATGTCTTCAACCCCGCATCTTTGTTCTTCAAAACGGTCTGTGGAACGATTTTTTAGTATTTTCATTTTTATTAAACTGTCATATTATTTCAATACGGATTAACGTGGAAAGACATGACATCTTCGTCTTCAAAACGATCGATCGATTTTTTAGTATTTTCGTTTTCAGTCTTACGTCATATGTCCTCACTACGGATTAACGTGGTATTACATCTTCAGCTCGAATCTTCGATCTTCAAAACGGTCAGTCGAACGATTTGTAAGTATTTTCTATTTCATTTTTACGTCTTATGTTCTCTCTACGGAATAACGTGAAATTACATCTTTGGCCTCGCATCTTCGGTCTTCAAAACGATCAGTCGAACGATTTTTTAGTATTTTCGTTTTTATTCAACTGTCCTATTATTTCAATACGGATTAACGTGGAACGACGTCTTCTTCGCCTTGCATCTTGGTCTTCAAAAACGATCGATCGATTTTTTAGTATTTTTGTTTTCAGTCTTACATCCTATGTCCTCACTATGGATTAACGTGGAATTACGTCTTCAAATCGAATCTTCAGTCTTCAAAAAGGTCAGTTGAACGATTTGTTAGTATTTTCTATTTCAGTTTTACGTCTTATGTTCTTTCTACGGATTAACGTGGAATTACGTCTTCAGCCTCGCATCTTCGGTCTTCTAAAAGGTCAGTTGAACGATTTTTTATTATTTTCGTTTTTTTTATTCATTATGTCCTATTATTTCAATACGGATTAACGATTTTGAACGACATCTTGATTGCATCTTCGGTCTTCAAAATGATCGATCGATTTTTTTAGTATTTTCGTTTTCAGGTCTTACGTCCTATGTTCTCACTACGGATTAACGTGGAATTACGTCTTCAGCCTCACATCTTCGGTCTTCAAAACGATCAGTCGAACGATTGGTTAGTATTTTCTATTTTATTTTTACGTCCTCTATTCTCACTACGGATTAACGTGGAATTACGTCTTCGACCCCGCATCTTCGGTCTTCAAAACGGTCAGTCGAACGATTTTTTAGTATTTTCGTTTTTATTCAACTGTAATATTATTTCAATACGGATTAACGTGGAACGACGTCTTCGGCTTTGCATCTTCGGTCTTCAAAACGGTCGATCGATTTTTTTAGTATTTTCGTTTTCAGTCTTACGTCCAATGTCCTCACTACATATTGACGTGGAATTAAGTCTTCAACTCGAATCTCAGGTCTTCAAAATGGTCAATCGAACGATTTGTTAGTATTTTCTATTTCATTTTTACGTTCTATGTTCTCACTACGGATTAACGTGGAATTACGTCTTCAGCCTCGCATCTACGGTCTTCAAAACGATCACTTGTATGATTTTTTAGTATTTCGGTTTTTTTATGCGTCATATTTTGTCACTATGGATTAACATTGAATTATGTCTTCAACCCCGCATCTTTGTTCTTCAAAACGGTCTGTGGAACGATTTTTTAGTATTTTCGTTTTTATTCAACTGTCATATTATTTCAATATGGATTAACCTGAACTACATCTTGACCTCTCATCTTCGGTCTTCAAAACGATCGATCGATTTTTTAGTATTTTCGTTTTCAGTCTTACGTCCTATGTCCTCACTACGGATTAACGTGGAATTACGTCTTCAGCTCGAATATTCGGTCTTCAAAATGGTCAGTCGAACGATTTGTTAGTATTTTCTATTTCAGTTTTACTTCATATGTTCTCCCTACGGATTAACGTGGAATTACGTCTTCAACCTCGCATCTTCGGTCTTCAAAACGATCACTCACACGCGATTTTTTAGTATTTTCGTTTTTATTCAACTTTCCTATTATTTCAATATGGATTAACATGGAATTACGTCTTCAACCTTGCATCTTGGTCTTCAAAACGATCGATCAATTTTTTAGTATTTTCGTTTTTCAATCTTACGTCTAATGTCCTCACTATGGATTAACGTGGAATTAAGTCTTGACTCGAATCTTCGCCTTCAAAACTTCGTCTTCAAATCGAACGATTTGTTAGTATTTTCTATTTCATTTTTACGTTCTATGTTCTCGACTAAGGATTAACGTGGAATTACGTCTTGACTTCGCATCTTCGGTCTTCAAAATGATCACTTCAAACGATTTTTTAGTATTTAGGTTTTTCTTTAAGCATCATATTATGTCACTATGGATTAACATGGAATTACATCTTCAACTTCAGATCTTTGGTCTTCAAAACGATCATGGAATGATTTTTTAGTATTTTCATTTTTATTCAACTGTCATATTATTTCAATACGGATTAACGTGGAACGACGTCTTCGGCCTCGCATCTTCGGTCTTCAAAATGATCGATCTATTTTTTAGTATTTTTGTTTTCAGTCTTACATCCTATGTCCTCACTATGGATTAACGTGGAATTACGTCTTCAAATCGAATCTTCGGTCTTCAAAATGGTCAGTCGAACGATTTGTTAGTATTTTCTATTTCATATTTACGTCTTATGTTCTTTCTACGGATTAATGTGGAATTACATCTTGATTTCAGATCTTCGGTCTTCAAAACGATCACTCGTACGATTTTTTATTATTTTCGTTTTTATTCAAATGTCCTATTATTTCAATACGGATTAACGTGGAACGATGTCTTTGGCCTTGAATCTTCGGTCTTCAAAAAGGTCGATCGATTTTTTAGTATTTTCGTTTTCAGTCTTACGTCATATGTCCTCACTACGGATTGACATGGAATTAAGTCTTCAACTCGAATCTTCGGTCTTCAAAACGGTCAATTGAACGATTTGTTAGTATTTTCTATTTCAGTTTACGTTATGTTCTCACTACGGATTAACGTGGAATTACGTCTTGACCTCGCATCTACGGTCTTCAAAACGATCACTTGTACGATTTTTTAGTATTTGGTTTTTCTTTAAAGCGTCATATTATGTCACTATGGATTAACATGGAATTATGTCTTCAACCCCGTATCTTTGGTCTTCAAAATGGTCTATGGAACGATTTTTTAGTATTTTCGTTTTTATTCAACTGTCATATTATTTCAATACGGATTAACATGGAAAGACATCTTCGGCCTCGCATTTTTGGTCTTCAAAACGGTCAGTCGAACGAGTTTTTAGTATTTTCGTTTTCAGTCTTACGTCATATGTCCTCACTACGGATTAACGTGGAATTACGTCTTCAGCTCGAATCTTCGATCTTCAAAACGGTCAATCGAACGATTTGTTAGTATTTTCTATTTCATTTTTACGTCTTATGTTCTTTCAACGGATTAACGTGGAATTACATCTTCAGCTTTGCATCTTCGGTCTTCAAAACGATCACTGTAGTTGCGAATTATCTCACAACTACACCCTCATAAGAATCCATTAAAATGATTCCTAAATCTAATTAATTTTATATGAAACTAAGAATTAAAGTACTAAAATTATAAAAGTGACACAAAGATTTTTACGTGGTTCGATCAATGTGATCTACATCCACGGTTCTTCACTAGTGATTGTATGTAATTACATGATTGTACAATTGAAACTCCATTAAAGAATATTTGGAGCTCTAGAATTTTTTGGGGAAGAAGATGATAAAGAAAATAAAATCTCTCCTAATATTTTCTCTCTCCTCCTAAAATTATCTCTCTCTCTAAAAAAGACCTCTCCCTCTTCTCATGCCTAAATGGATATTTATATGATCTTACAAAATATAACAGATGTGTTGTCCTACCATTTCGGATTTGATAATTATCTTGCGAACCTTCGTAACTTCATTCGCGAACTTCTTTTGCTTTCCTCGTGATTTCCTTTGCTCGCAAAATATTCTTTGCTCGCAAGATGTCTTTTCTCTCCACAATTTCGTAAGTTATCATTTGTTGTGATATTCCGCTCCTACATCTTGCCTCTTTTTTCTTGAATATTGCTTGAAGAGTGATCTTCAAGAAAAAAAATCACTTGTTGTGGTTGTTGGAGTAGTCTTTGATCTTTGTTGATGAAGGAACGAGCGAAAGAATATCAAACTCAAAAAGTATATACTTGCCTCTATTCTTTTGCGAAGTTCTGAAGCTTTAAAAAGTAATTAGAAGTATCATCTTGCGAATTATGAAGTATGTGAAGTATCTTGAAGAAGTATGAAGTATAAGAAATATAACATATCCTTGAAGAAGTATAAGAATTACTCAATCCTCGAAATATATAAGAAGTATGAAGTATCCTTAAGAAGTATAAGAAGTACTTAATCCTCGAAATATATAAGAAGTATTCGTCCTTGAATGAGAGTGATAAATATTGCCTCTGTTCATGTGAAATTATTATTCCATTTTTGATGAGGATTCTTCTTTGAGAAGATAAAGAATCATAAAATATTTTCTTGGGTATCCATAGTTGCCTCTGTTCTTTATCTATGAAGGAGAATCCTTAAGAAAATGTTGAATAACTAAATTGCGTCTCTATTCTTATCTTTCCTCTGCCTCAAGTGGTAACCCTGCTAACATCTGAATTTTTCTGTGAATTTATGGGGTTTTCTGCGAATTTCTAAACTTCTGAATAATGCTGCGAACATAGTGTTGCGAATATAGTGTTGCGAACATAGTGTTGCGAATATAGTGTTGCGAACATAGTGTTGCGAATATATTGTTGCGAACTATGAATAGTCCTGCGAATTATGAATGTTTCTGCGATGTTTCGCGGTATTATCCTGTAAAATTTTGTAAAATACTTGTGTGCATATAATACTTATACAATGATTATGTTATGAAATGTGTATGCGATGCTTATGCCTTGAAATGCTTATGCAATGCTTTTATGATGCGAATATGATGCTTGAATGATGCGAGTATGATGCTTGTATGATGTGAGTATGATGCTTGTATGATGCGAATACTTATCTATTGCAATGTATATTTCAAGTTTTTACATTTACTTAGCTCATTTTGCCGTAGTAAAATTGATATATCTTTGAGTTTCCTCCATTCATATAAGCATCTTCGCAAGTTTACTTGTGTATTTTCGCGAATGAAATCGCCTCTTCTGGTATGACTTCGTGATATATATTCTTGTAAAAATTCTTCAATGATATTGATGGAATTGTCTTCTTTGATATATATTGTCTTCAAAATTCTTCAATGATCTTGATGGAATTGTCTTCTTTGATATATATTCTCTTCAAAGTTCTTCAATGATCTTGATGGAATTGTCTTCTTTGTTAGGACTTCATGATATATATTCTTGTAAAAATTCTTTAATGATATTGATGGAATAAATTTCATGAATTGCTGTGGTCTTATCATGCCTTCCTAAGTAAAGGTCTTATTTTGCCACCTCTTTTGTGATAATATTTTGTATTTGCGATAATATGACAAGTCTGAACATTCTTGCGAATATACAACCTCGTGACATTATTGTCTTGCGATGAAATCGCAGGACGTTTTTACACTTTCATGTAATAACCCATTGATCTCATCTTAACTTCATTGTTATGTTCTGCGAGTTCTTTTTTTTTTTAGAAGGCTCGCAGAAGTTCAATTGTTGCACAAATATGACAAGCCTTTATGTTTTCGCAAACAAGAATCCTCGTGACATTTGCGTCTTATAGCACGTATCAGCTCCCTAATGGAGGGTGCTGCCCTTTATCTCCCCCCTGGTTGCCCCTTCAAGGAAGCGTACATCGACCATACAAGGTTAGCTCTTCCCATCCGGTTCTGCCAACAACCAGCTTTTGATCGCAACCTCTTATCCTTTTTGCCTATATGGCTTCTAGTTACGAGGTTGCACCCTATGGGGTATCTTTGGGCCAAGTGCATCATTTTCCAAGACTTGTCAAAAATGGCAGATGTGGTTCAACCTCACCCGGCACTCTTGACTCAACCGTGTACCTCGGCGCCTTGATCGTTTTCTGCACTTCTTGGGAAATACAGTATGCCTTAGTCACCCAACCTAAATCCTCTTACACCGCATTTTATATTGCGTAATGTCGCTAGATTAGCTGAGAATCCAAGGTGTCTAACCCGGATAGGTACCCCATTATTGGGTTGTACCCTAAAATTTTACCATGTACTAAGGGCCTTGGTGGTGTTCCGGTTACCCTTAGCCACGTTTATAGGTACCCCCTTAAATGACGACTTTAGGACTTTGCCTCTTACTGAAATATAGCTTCATGAACTAGGGTGTACGCCACAAAGGTTTGCCTGTATAAAATTTTCTCGGCTCTCTTTCTTTTTTGGAGGTTGATCACAGATTACGGTCTTTTATTCGCAAATTAATGAAAGTTTAATCGCAATTGATTTTTATGTATTTTTTCGCCTTTTTTAAAAAATTCATCGTAAATTTTTCATGTATATAAAATGTTGAATGTTTTCATGAAATGTTTAGTATAAGAAGTATGAGAAGTATCCATATCACATCTTTAAATCAAAATTATTCTATAGAAATATAGGAATTGAATTTTCTCTGTTTTTTGTAATTTTGAAGTCTTTGAAAAATTTTGAGATCTTTAAATTTTTGCGATAAACTCATTTTTGAATCTTGCGATTGTATCACTTTTCACCAATCTAAATTTTTTTTGAAATGTTTTGAAATCTTAGAAATTGTAGAAATTTTGCGAGTATATCGATTTTAGTAAATAAAATCAAAATTCTTTTGTCTTTTGTAAATAAAATATTCAGGGAAATGGTACTTACCTTTTTACGGCTTGTTGTTGTCTCTTACGAAGTATATGAGTTGCTTGATGGTTTATAAGGAATGAAGTCTTGTGATGTTGACTCTTGATCTGCCTCTTGTATAATGTTGCGTCATACCATCCGTGCTAAGCTTCTTTTGCGAAGTAATCATGTTTAAGAAGTTTTTGTCTATGCGACTTGTTACCGTTCGTGGGCTTTTGTGAACAGAACTTATTGCTGTGAAGTAATAGTTGTACTAGTGGGCTGGGCTTGCTTCTGCGAAACATATCTTTTCATGAACTTTGCTTGAATTTTCCTCTTCGTAAAAACTATTCTACTGTGTGTTATATCTTAGCCTTTTGCTTTCCTTAACTTCATGCTTACTCGTTACATGCACGTTGATCAGGCTGGGACGTTTGGGGTTGATGAAATGGACTGTTATCTGCTTTATCCCGCTGGTGACCACAAAATTAACCTTCGCAGGCGGAGGGTTGTCTGCAGCTGATCACAGATGACGGCTACTGATATTGATATTTTACTATTGTTTTCTTCCTTCAAGTGAACCTCTCAGGACTTCTCCTGAGATTGAGATGAAGTAAACTTCGTAGACACCTATTCATTGTCCTCTGAATTCTATCACATCCATAACTTATTTGCTGCAACTTTGCTCATAATCCTTATCGTTTGTGATTTTTTATTATGTTCTATTAATTTGATATAGTGGTTTTTTTGTTCCTTCTCTGTATGCTGGAATGGGTTATGATTCGTGGTTGTTGGTGCTTTGCTTATTATTTATTGTTAACCTCTTGACCGAGTTTATAATGACTGCACTTCTTTTCACCCTTGTTTAGCTTTAGTTCTTCATAATTCTTCCCTTTGCTGAACCCGTTTTTGACGATGATTGCCTTCGTACTACTGGTTGATTATGATTTATTCGCACTATCAAGATGGTTCCCTGTGTGAGAATTCGCAGGTGTTGTTCGCAGGTGTGTTAATCATTCGCAGTATTTGTAAGCCTCTCAACTGCGTTGCTCATTGCCCTTGAACTTTTATTGAGTTGGAAGAGATTTTTACGAAGGTCGCAACAGACAACATAGCCGCAACAGATTATAATAGTTTGCTGATGCTGTTCCAACTTCCAACTCATTTCATTTTTTCATGACTGCGAAGTTTCCGTCTCTGCTGGACTTTCAAGTTTGGTTTGAATTCGTTCTTCGCAGCATCGTTGTCCTGATGTTGTTAAACGTTCATATCAATGATTTTACAAATCTCTGAAAATTTCAAATATAAATTAGTAGCTTCCCAAATGGAAACTAGATTCAATAATAATATTGCACTTTAAGTTTAATCGACATAACAACTTTATAACAGAAAATGAAAGGATAAAAATATTCCCTTTTGATTATCTTTGTCGTGGTTCTTGATTCATCGTTAGAATGAAATATGTACTTCATTTTAGAGCTGTGAACGTTCGTAAAATTCGACCCCACGATGATAAAATTCTTTGCGCCCTTGTCATTGGTGCGTCCTTTTCCTTGCTAATCGACCATATCTGTGTGAGGTTATTGCTATACGTCATTAAGTTGGTGTTTGACTAATAGTCCTTTGTGTACATTTTGCTTTCGTCTTTCTCCCTTCTTTATGGTTCATTCATTCTAAAAAGCTTTCTGCGAACTGTGTCGTGTGTACATTTTTCGAAGATGTACATTTTGCGAAGATGATAACTTACGAACATCGTGAATATCTCAAGGATACTGAATATCTCAAGAATTGCAGAATAGATTCTTAGTTGTACTTCGCTGGAAGATCTGACGGGAAGACTTTGTTTTTAACTCTTCTTCCTTAATTGATCTTTGCCGGAACTTCACTCTTCACAATCTGAATTTTAACGAAATTCCTTTGCACCTTACAGAGAATTATCGTTAATTATCATATCGATCCCATAAACTCACAACAAGCCAGATTCTCTTAGCTAATTGTTTTTGAAACTAGCTTGATTCGTTTGCTGATAATGATTGTTAACTCCACTGACCTTGATGATTCTCCTGGAGTTAATTCTCGTAGGTGGTACGGCTGTACTTGAAAAGAATTTGTCTTATCTAGTGACATATTCTCGTAAAATTACTTAAAGAATTTGTCTTAAAGAATTGATCATTTGTCTTAATTTCGCAACAAATGATAACTTCACAAAATGAGTCTTGTTAAGACATTCTCGTAAGCTTGTTTCCTGCTTGCGAAATAAAGCACACCATATAATTTCTTCTCTTCATAATTCCTGTTTTTAACTCTATTTGTCATCTTCTTCCTGAACTACTAAGATACGTTCGTTGTTTGACGATGTAGAAAACTCTAGGAACTTCCATTTTTGTCTTCAAAACTCATAGATCCGGTACAATTCATCACCAATAGTAACCAATTTTTCTAACTTTCTTGAACCACAAATATTATTTATAAGAAATATTAATTATTTCATCAATATCATTCTAAAATTATAAGTTATCATTTATAATAATAATATTAATATTATAACAATATAAATAATAATATTAATTATGATAAATAATATTAAATTATTATAATAATATTAATTAATATTATTTAATAAATTTAACATTAGTTGAATATTATTATATTCAACTAATAATTATAAGAATTGTTAATACATATTTATTGATAATTATAATAATTAATTATGATTAGTATTATATCGGTTAATTTCTTTCCGGATAATATTTCTTCCATTATTTTAATCGCAACTTCATTTTTAATTTTTGATTGCTACTACATAATTTCCTCCATTAGGGAGCTGATACGTGCTATAAGACGCAAATGTCACGAGGCTTCTTGTTTGCGAAAACATAAAGGCTTGTCATATTTGTGCAACAATTGAACTTCTGCGAGCCTTCTAAAAAAAAAGAAGAAAAAAAAAAGAACTCGCAGAACATAACAATGAAGTTAAGATGAGATCAATGGGTTATTACATGAAAGTGTAAAAACGTCCTGCGATTTCATCGCAAGACGATAATGTCACGAGGTTGTATATTCGCAAGAATGTTCAGACTTGTCATATTATCGCAAATACAAAATATTATCACAAAAGAGGTGGCAAAATAAGACCTTTACTTAGGAAGGCATGATAAGACCACAGCAATTCATGAAATTTATTCCATCAATATCATTGAAGAATTTTTACAAGAATATATATCATGAAGTCCTAACAAAGAAGACAATTCCATCAAGATCATTGAAGAACTTTGAAGAGAATATATATCAAAGAAGACAATTCCATCAAGATCATTGAAGAATTTTGAAGACAATATATATCAAAGAAGACAATTCCATCAATATCATTGAAGAATTTTTACAAGAATATATATCACGAAGTCATACCAGAAGAGGCGATTTCATCGGCGAAAATACACAAGTAAACTTGCGAAGATGCTTATATGAATGGAGGCAACTCAAAGATATATCAATTTTACTACGGAAAAATGAGCTAAGTATGAGAAACTTGAAATATACATTGCAATAGATAAGTATTCGCATCATCATATCAAGAATCATACAAGCATCATACTCGCATCATTCAAGCATCATATTCGCATCATAAAAGCATTGCATAAGCATTTCAAGGCATAAGCATCGCATACACATTTCATAACATAATCATTGTATAAGTATTATATGCACACAAGTATTTTACAAAATTTTACAGGATAATACCGCGAAACTTCGCAGAAACATTCATAATTCGCAGGACTATTCATAGTTCGCAACAATATATTCGCAACACTATGTTCGTAACACTATATTCGCAACATTATGTTCGCAACACTATATTCGCAACACTATATTCGCAGCACTATTCGCAGCATTATTCAGAAGTTTAGAAATTCCCAGAAAACCCCAGAAATTCACAGAGAAAAATTCAGAAATTTGCAGAAAAATTCAGAAGTTAGCAGTGGTTACCACTTGAGGAAGAGGCAAGATAAGAATAGAGACGCAATTTAGTTATTCAACATTTTCTTAAGGATTCTCCTTCATAGATAAAGAACAGAGGCAACTATGGATACCCAAGAAAATATTTTATGATTCTTTATCTTCTCAGCAAGAATCCTCATCAAAAATGGAATAATAATTTCACATGAACAGAGGAAATATTTATCACTCTCATTCATGGACGAATACTTCTTATATATTTCGAGGATTAAGTACTTCTTATACTTCTTAAGGATACTTCATACTTCTTATATATTTCGAGGATTGAGTACTTCTTATACTTCTTCAAGGATATTTTATATTTCTTATACTTCATACTTCTTCAAGATACTTCACATACTTCATACTTCGCAAGATGATACTTCTAATTACTTTTTAAAGCTTCTTAACTTCGCAAAAGAATAGAGGCAAGTATATACTTTTTGAGTTTGATATTCTTTCGCTCGTTCCTTCATCAACAAAGATCAAAGACTACTCCAACAACCACAGCAAGTGATTTTTTCTTGAGGATCACTATTCAAGCAATATTCAAGAAAAAAGAGGCAAGATGTAGGAGCGGAATATCACAACAAATGATAACTTACAAAATTGTGGAGAGAAAAGACATCTTGCGAGCAAAGAACATTTTGCGAGCAAAGGAAATCACGAGGAAAGCAAAAGAAGTTCGCGAAATGAAGTTACGAAGGTTCGCAAGATAATTATCAAATCCAAAATGGCGGGACAACACAACTGTCATATTTTGTAAGATCATATAAATAGCCATTTATGCATGAGGATTAATGGAGAGATTTTATTTTCTTTATCATCTTCTTCCCCAAAAAATTCTAGAGCTCCAAATATTCTTTAAAGGAGTTTCAATTGTACAATCATGTAATTACATACAATCACTAGTGAAGAACCGTGGATGTAGATCACATTGATCGAACCACGTAAAAATCTGTGTCACTTTTATAATTTTAGTACTTTAATTCTTAGTTTCATATCAAATTAATTAGATTTAGGAATCATTTTAATGGATTCTTATGAGGGTGTAGTTGTGAGATAATCCGCAACTACAATAACTCATACGATTTTTTAATTTTTTCGTTTTTATTCAACTTTCCGATTATTTCAATACGGATTAACGTGGAATGACATCTTCGGCCTTGCATCTTCGGTCTTCAAAACGGTCGAACGATTTTTTAGTATTTTCGTTTTCAGTCTTACGTCTAATGTCCTCACTACGGATTAACGTGGAATTAAGTCTTCAGCTCGAATCTTCGGTCTTCAAAACGGTCAGTCGAACGATTTGTTAATATTTTCTATTTCAGTTTTACGTTTTATGTTATCACTACGGATTAAGGTGGAATTACGTCTTCAGCCTCGCATCTACGGTCTTCAAAACGATCACTTGTACGATTTTGTAGTATTTCGGTTTTTGTTTAAGCGTCATATTATGTCACTATGGATTAACATGGAATTATGTCTTCAACCCTGCATCTTTGGTCTTCAAAACGGTATGTGGAATCATTTTTTAGTATTTTCGTTTTTATTTAACTATCATATTATTTCAATACGGATTAACGTGGAACGACATCTTCGCCCTCGCATCTTCGGTCTTCAAAACGATCAATTGATTTTTTAGTATTTTCATTTTCAGTCTTACGTCCTATGTCCTCACTACGGATTAACGTGGAATTACGTCTTCAGCTCGAATCTTCGGTCTTCAAAACGGTCAGTCGAACGATTTGTTAGTATTTTCTATTCCATTTTAACGTCTTATGTTCTTTATACGGATTAACGTGGAATTACATCTTCGGTCTTCAAAACGATCACTCGTACGATTTTTTATTATTTTCATTTTTATCCAACTGTCATATTATTTCAATATGAATTAACGTGAAACGACGTCTTCGGCCTTTCATCTTCGATCTTCAAAACGGTCGATCGATTTTTTAGTATTTTCGTTTTCAGTCTTACGTCATATGTCCTCACTACGGATTAACATGGAATTACGTGTTCAGCTCGAATCTTCGGTCTTCAAAACTATCCGATAACGATTTGTTAGTATTTTCAATTTCACTTTTACGTCATATGTTCTCCCTACGGATTAACATGGAATTACGTCTTCAGCCTCGTATCTTCGGTCTTCAAAACGATCACTCGTACGATTTTTTTGTATATTTTCGTTTTTATTCAACTGTCCTATTATTTCAATACGGATTCACGTGGAACGACGTCTTCGGACTTGCATCTTCGGTCTTCAAAATGGTCGATCGTTTTTTTAGTATTTTCGTTTTCAATCTTACGTCCAATGTCCTCACTACGGATTAACCTGGAATTAAGTCTTCAGCTCGAATCTTCGGTCTTCAAAACGGTCAGTCGAACGATTTGTTAGTATTTTCTATTTCAGTTTTACGTTATATGTTCTCACTACGGATTAACATGGAATTACGTCTTCAGCCTCGCATCTACGGTCTTCAAAACTATCACTTGTACGATTTTTTAGTATTTCGGTTTTTCTTTAAGCGTCATATTATGTCACTATGGATTAACATGGAATTATGTCTTCAACCCCGCATCTTTGGTCTTCAAAACGGTCTGTGGAACAATTTTTTAGTATTTTCGTTTTTAGTCAACTGTCATATTATTTCAATACGGATAAACGTGGAACGACATCTTCGGCCTTCAAAATGATCAATCGATTTTTTAGTATTTTCGTTTTCAGTCTTACGTCCTATGTCCTCACTACGGATTAACCTGGAATTACGTCTTCAGCTCGAATCTTCGGTCTTCAAAACGGTCAGTCGAACCATTTGTTAGTATTTTCTATTCCATTTTTACGTCTTATGTTCTTTCTACGGATTAACGTGGAATTACATCTTCAGCTTCGCATCTTCGGTCTTCAAAACGATCACTTGCACGATTTTTTGTATATTTTCGTTTTTATTCAACTGTCCTATTATTTCAATACGGATTAACGTGGAACGACGTCTTCGGCCTTGCATCTTCGGTCTTCAAAAAGATCGATCGATTTTTTAGTATTTTGATTTTTCAGTCTTACGTCAATGTCCTCACTACAGATTGACGTGGAATTAAGTCTTCAACTCGAATCTTCGGTCTTCAAAACGGTCAGTCGAACGATTTGTTAGTATTTTCTATTTCAGTTTTACGATCTATGTTCTCACTACGGATTAACGTGGAATTACGTCTTCAGCCTCGCATCTACGGTCTTCAAAACGATCACTTGTACGATTTTTTAGTATTTTCGATTTTTTCTTTAAGCGTCATATTATGTCACTATGGATTAACATGGAATTATGTCTTCAACCTCAGATCTTTGGTCTTCAAAACGGTCTGTGGAATCGATTTTTTATTATTTTCGTTTTTATTCAACTGTCATATTATTTCAATACGGATTAACGTGGAAAGACATTTTCGGCCTCGCATCTTCGGTCTTCAAAACGATCAATTGATTTTTTAGTATTTTCATTTTCAGTCTTACGTCCTATGTCCTCACTACGGATTAACGTGGAATTACGTCTTCAGCTCGAATCTTCGGTCTTCAAAACGGTCAGTCGAACGATTTGTTAGTATTTTCTATTCCATTTTAACGTCTTATGTTCTTTATACATGGAATTAACATCTGGAATTACATCTTCGGTCTTCAAAACGATCACTCGTACGATTTTTTATTATTTTCATTTTTATCCAACTGTCATATTATTTCAATACGAATTAACGTGAAACGACGTCTTCGACCTTTCATCTTCGATCTTCAAAACGGTCGATCGATTTTTTAGTATTTTCGTTTTCAGTCTTACATCATATGTCCTCACTACGGATTAACATGGAATTACGTGTTCAGCTCGAATCTTCGGTCTTCAAAACGGTCAGTCGAACGATTTGTTAGTATTTTCAATTTCACTTTTATGTCATATGTTCTCCCTACGGATTAACGTGGAATTACGTCTTCAGCCTCGTATCTTCGGTCTTCAAAACGATCACTCGTACGATTTTTTTGTATATTTTCGTTTTTATTCAACTGTCCTATTATTTCAATACGGATTAACGTGGAACGACGTCTTCGGACTTGCATCTTCGGTCTTCAAAATGGTCGATCGATTTTTTAGTATTTTCGTTTTCAATCTTACGTCCAATGTCCTCACTACGGATTAACCTGGAATTAAGTCTTCAGCTCGAATCTTCGGTCTTCAAAACGGTCAATTTAACGATTTGTTAGTATTTTCTATTTCATTTTACGTTATATGTTCTCACTACGGATTAACATGGAATTACATCTTCACCTCAGATCTACGGTCTTCAAAACTATCACTTGTACGATTTTTTAGTATTTCGGTTTTTCTTTCAGCGTCATATTATGTCACTATGGATTAACATGGAATTATGTCTTCAACCCCGCATCTTTGGTCTTCAAAACGGTCTGTGGAACAATTTTTTAGTATTTTCGGTCATATTATTTCAATACGGATAAACGTGGAAAACATCTTCGGCCTTCAAAATGATCAATCGATTTTTTAGTATTTTCGTTTTCAGTATTTTTTACGTCCTATGTCCTCACTACGGATTAACGTGGAATTACGTCTTCATCTTCGAATCTTCGGTCTTCAAAACGGTCGATCGAACCATTTGTTAGTATTTTCTATTTCATTTTTACGTCTTATGTTCTTTCTACGGATTAACGTGGAATTACATCTTCAGCTTCGCATCTTCGGTCTTCAAACCGATCACTTGCACGATTTTTTGTATATTTTCGTTTTTATTCAACTGTCCTATTATTTCAATACGGATTAACGTGGAACGACGTCTTCGGCCTTGCATCTTCGGTCTTCAAAACGGTCGATCGATTTTTTAGTATTTTCGTTTTCAGTCTTACGTCCAATGTCCTCACTACGGATTGACGTGGAATTAAGTCTTCAACTCGAATCTTCGGTCTTCAAAACGGTCAATTGAACGATTTGATAGTATTTTCTATTTCAGTTTTACGTTCTATGTTCTCACTACGGATTAACGTGGAATTACGTCTTCAGCCTCGCATCTACGGTCTTCAAAACGATCACTTGTACGATTTTTTAGTATTTTGGTTTTTCTTTAAGCGTCATATTATGTCAGTATGGATTAACATGGAATTATGTCTTCAACCTCAGATCTTTGGTCTTCAAAACGATCATCGTGGAACGATTTTTTAGTATTTTCGTTTTTATTCAACTGTCATATTATTTCAATACGGATTAACGTGGAAGACATTTTCGCCTTGCATCTTCGGTCTTCAAAACGATCAATCGATTTTTTTAGTATTTTCGTTTTCAGTCTTACGTCATATGTCCTCACTACGGATTAACGTGGAATTAAGTCTTCAGCCTCGAATCTTCGGTCTTCAAAACGGTCAGTCGAACGATTTGTTAGTATTTTCTATTTCATTTTTACGTCTTATGTTCTTTCAACGGATTAACGTGGAATTACATCTTCAGCTTCGCATCTTCGGTCTTCAAAACGATCACTCTTACGATTTTTTATTATTTTCGTTTTTATTCAACTGTCCTATTATTTCAATACGGATTAACGTGGAATTAAGTCTTCAGCCTCGAATCTTCGGTCTTCAAAACGGTCAGTCGAACGATTTGTTAGTATTTTCTATTTCAGTTTTACGTTCTATGTACTCACTACGGATTAACATGGAATTACGTCTTCAGCCTCCCATCTACGGTCTTCAAAACGATCACTTGTACGATTTTTTAGTATTTCGGTTTTTCTTTAAGCGTCATATTATGTCACTATGGATTAACATGGAATTATTTCTTCAACCCCGCATCTTTGGTCTTCAAAACGGTCTGTGGAACGATTTTTTAGTATTTTCGTTTTTATTCAACTGTCATATTATTTCAATACGGATTAACGTGGGAATCGACATCTTCGGTCTTCAAAATGGTTGACCGATTTTTTAGTATTTTCGTTTTCAGTCTTACGTCTTATGTCCTCACTACGGATTAACGTGGAATTACGTCTTCAGCTCGAATCTTCGGTCTTCAAAACGGTCAGTCGAACGATTTGTTAGTATTTTCTATTTCATTTTTACGTCTTATGTTCTTTCTACGGATTAACATGGAATTACATCTTCAGCTTCGCATCTTCGGTCTTCAAAACGATCACTCGTACGATTTTTTGTATATTTTCGTTTTTATTCAACTGTCCTATTATTTCAATACGGATTAACGTGGAACGACGTCTTCAGCCTTGCATCTTCGGTCTTCAAAAAGGTCGATCGATTTTTTAGTATTTTCGTTTTCAGTCTTACGTCCAATGTCCTCACTAAGGATTGACATGGAATTAAGACTTCATCTCGAATCTTCTGTCTTCAAAACGGTCAGTCGAATGATTTGTTAGTATTTTCTATTTCATTTGTACATCTTATGTTTCTCTTTATGGATTAATGTGGAATCACGTCTTCAGCCTCGAAACTTCGGTCTTCAAAACGATCACTCGTACGATTTTTTAATATTTTCGTTTTTATTCAACTGTCCTATTATTTCAATACGGATAAACGTGGAACGACGTCTTCAGCCTTGCATCTTCGGTCTTCAAAACGGTCGAACGATTTTTTAGTATTTTCGCTTTCAGTCTTACGTCTAATGTCCTCACTACGGATTAACGTGGAATTAAGTCTTCAGCTCGAATCTTCGGTCTTCAAAACGGTCAGTCGAACGATTTGTTAGTATTTTCTATTTCAGTTTTACGTTTTATGTTATCACTACGGATTAAGGTGGAATTACGTATTCAGCCTCGCATCTACGGTCTTCAAAACGATCACTTGTACGATTTTTTAGTATTTCGGTTTTTCTTTAAGCGTCATATTATGTCACTATGGATTAACATGGAATTATGTCTTCAACCCTGCATCTTTGGTCTTCAAAACGGTATGTGGAACGATTTTTTAGTATTTTCGCTTTTATTTAACTGTCATATTATTTCAATACGGATTAACGTGGAACGACATCTTCGGCCTCGCATCTTCGGTCTTCAAAATGATCAATCGATTTTTTAGTATTTTCGTTTTCAGTCTTACGTCATATGTCCTCACTACGGATTAACGTGGAATTACGTCTTCATCTCGAATCTTCGGTCTTCAAAACGGTCAGTCGAACGATTTGTTAGTATTTTCTATTTCATTTTAACGTCTTATGTTCTTTATACGGATTAACGTGGAATTACATCTTCGGCCTTCAAAACGATCACTCGTACGATTTTTTATTATTTTCATTTTAGTCCAACTGTCATATTATTTCAATACGGATTAACGTGGAACGACGTCTTCGGCCTTGCATCTTCGATCTTCAAAACGATCGATCGATTTTTTAGTATTTTCGTTTTCATTCTTACGTCCTATGTCCTCACTACGGATTAACGTGGAATTACATCTTCATCTCAAATCTTCGGTCTTCAAAACGGTCAGTCGAACGATTTGTTAGTATTTTCTATTTCATTTTTACGTCTTATGTTCTTTCTACGGATTAACGTGGAATTACATCTTCATCCTCGCATCTTCGGTCTTCAAAACGATCACTCGTATGATTTTTTATTATTTTCGTTTTTATTCAACTATCCTATTATTTCAATACGGATTAACGTGGAACGACGTCTTCGGCCTTACATCTTCGATGTTCAAAACGGTCGATCGATTTTTTAGTATTTTTGTTTTTATCTTACGTCATATGTCCTCACTACGGATTAACATGGAATTACGTCTTCAGCCTCGCATCTACAATCTTCAAAACGATCAGTCGTACGATTTTTTAGTATTTTCGTTTTTATTCAATTGTCATATTATTTCAATACGGATTAACGTGGAACGATTTCTTCGGCCTTGCATCTTCGGTCTTCAAAACGGTCGATCGATGTTTTAGTATTTTCGTTTTCAGTCTCACGTCATATGTCCACACTACGGATTAACATGGAATTACATCATCAGCACGAATCTTCGGTCTTCAAAACGGTCGGTCGAACGATTTGTTAGAATTTTCTATTTCATTTTTACGTCTTAAGTTCTCTCTACGGATTAACGTGGAATTACGTCTTCAGCCTCGCATATTCGGTCTTCAAAACGATCACTCGTATGATTTTTTAGTATATTTTCATTTTTATTCAACTGTCCTATTATTTCAATACGGATTAACGTGGAACGACGTCTTGGGCCTTGCATCTTCGGTCTTCAAAACGGTCGATCGATTTTTTAGTATTTTCGTTTTTAGTCTTACGTCCAATGTTCTCACTACGGATTAACGTGGAATTAAGTCTTCAGATCGAATCTTCGGTCTTCAAAACGGTCAATTAACGATTTGTTAGTATTTTCTATTTCAATTTTACGTCTTATGTTCTCTCTACGGATTAATGTGGAATTACGTCTTCAGCCTCGCATATACAGTCTTCAAAACGATCACTTGTACAATTTTTTAGTATTTTGGTTTTTCTTTAAGCGTCATATTATGTCACTATGGATTAACATGGAATTATGTCATCGACCTCGCATCTTTGGTCTTCAAAACGGTCTATCGAACGATTTTTTAGTATTTTCGTTTTTATTCAACTGTCCTATTATTTCAATACGGATTAACGTAGAACAACGTCTTCGGCCTCGCATCTTCGGTCTTCAAAACGATCGATCGATTTTTTAGTATTTTCGTTTTCATTCTTACGTCTTATGTCCTCACTACGGATTAACGTGGAATTACGTCTTCAACTCGAATCTTCGGTCTTCAAAACGGTCAGTCGAACGATTTGTTAATATTTTCTATTTCAGTTTTACGTTTTATGTTATCACTACGGATTAACGTGGAATTACGTCTTCAAACCAGATCTTCGGTCTTCAAAACGATCACTTGTACGATTTTTTAGTATTTTGTTTTTCTTTAAGCGTCATATTATGTCACTATGGATTAACATGGAATTATGTCTTCAACCTTGCATCTTTGGTCTTCAAAACGGTATGTGGAATCATTTTTTAGTATTTTCGTTTTTATTCAACTGTCATATTATTTCAATACGGATTAACGTGGAACGACATCTTCGCCCTCGCATCTTCGGTCTTCAAAACGATCAATTGATTTTTTAGTATTTTCATTTTCAGTCTTACGTCCTATGTCCTCACTACGGATTAACGTGGAATTACGTCTTCAGCTCGAATCTTCGGTCTTCAAAACGGTCAGTCGAACGATTTGTTAGTATTTTCTATTCCATTTTAACGTCTTATGTTCTTTATACGGATTAACGTGGAATAACATCTTCGGTCTTCAAAACGATCACTCGTACGATTTTTTATTATTTTCATTTTTATCCAACTGTCATATTATTTCAATATGAATTAACGTGGAAATGACGTCTTCAACCTCTTTCATCTTCGATCTTCAAAACGATCGATCGATCGATTTTTTAGTATTTTATTTTTTTCAATTGTCTTACGATTCATATGTCCTCACTACGGATTAACGTGGAATTACATGTCATACTCAATCTTCGTGGAATTACATCTTCAAAACGGTCAAAATTTAACGATTTGTTAGTATTTTCTATTTCATTTTTACGTCTTATGTTCTCTCTACGGATTAACGTGGAATTACGTCTTCAACCTCGCATCTTCGGTCTTCAAAACGATCACTCGTACGATTTTTTTGTATATTTTCGTTTTTATTCAACTGTCCTATTATTTCAATACGGATTAACGTGGAACGACGTCTTCGGCCTTGCATCTTCGGTCTTCAAAATGGTCGATCGATTTTTTAGTATTTTCGTTTTCAATCTTACGTCCAATGTCCTCACTACAGATTGATGTGGAATTAAGTCTTCAACTCGAATCTTCGGTCTTCAAAACGGTCAATCGAACGATTTGTTAGTATTTTCTATTTCAGTTTTACGTTATATGTTCTCACTACGGATTACCCTGGAATTACGTCTTCAGCCTCGCATCTACGGTCTTCAAAACGATCACTTGTACGATTTTTTAGTATTTTGGTTTTTCTTTAAGCGTCATATTATGTCACTATGGATTAACATGGAATTATGTCTTCAACCCCGCATCTTTGGTCTTCAAAACGGTATGTGGAACGATTTTTTAGTATTTTCGTTTTTATTCAACTGTCATATTATTTCAATACGGATTAACGTGGAACGACATCTTCGGCCTTCAAAATGATCAATCGATTTTTTAGTATTTTCGTTTTCAGTCTTACGTCCTATGTCCTCACTACGGATTAACGTGGAATTACGTCTTCAGCTCGAATCTTCGGTCTTCAAAACGGTCAGTCGAACCATTTGTTAGTATTTTCTATTTCATTTTTACGTCTTATGTTCTTTCTACGGATTAACGTGGAATTACATCTTCAGCTTCGCATCTTCGGTCTTCAAAACGATCACTTGCACGATTTTTTGTATATTTTCGTTTTTATTCAACTGTCCTATTATTTCAATACGGATTAACGTGGAACGACGTCTTCAGCCTTGCATCTTCGGTCTTCAAAAAGGTCGATCGATTTTTTAGTATTTTCGTTTTCAGTCTTACGTCCAATGTCCTCACTACAGATTGACGTGGAATTAAGTCTTCAACTCGAATCTTCGGTCTTCAAAACGGTCAATTGAACGATTTGATAGTATTTTCTATTTCAGTTTTACGTTCTATGTTCTCACTACGGATTAACGTGGAATTACGTCTTCAGCCTCGCATCTCTCGGTCTTCAAAACGATCACTTGTACGATTTTTTAGTATTTTGGTTTTTCTTTAAGCGTCATATTATGTCACTATGGATTAACATGGAATTATGTCTTCAACCCCGCATCTTTGGTCTTCAAAACGGTCTGTGGAACGATTTTTTATTATTTTCGTTTTTATTCAACTGTCATATTATTTCAATACGGATTAACGTGGAAAGACATCTTCGGCCTCGCATCTTCGGTCTTCAAAACGATCAATCGATTTTTTAGTATTTTCGTTTTCAGTCTTACGTCATATGTCCTCACTACGGATTAACGTGGAATTAAGTCTTCAGCTCGAATCTTCGGTCTTCAAAACGATCAGTCGAACGATTTGTTAGTATTTTCTATTTCATTTTTACGTCTTATGTTCTTTCAACGGATTAACGTGGAATTACATCTTCAGCCTTGCATCTTCGGTCTTCAAAACGATCACTCGTACGATTTTTTATTATTTTCGTTTTTATTCAACTGTCCTATTATTTCAATACGGATTAACCTGGAATTAAGTCTTCAGCTCGAATCTTCGGTCTTCAAAACGGTCAGTCGAACGATTTGTTAGTATTTTCTATTTCATTTTTATGTTCTATGTTCTCACTACGGATTAACATGGAATTACGTCTTCAGCCTCGCATCTACGGTCTTCAAAACGATCACTTGTACGATTTTTTAGTATTTAGGTTTTTCTTTAAGCATCATATTATGTCACTATGGATTAACATGGAATTATGTCTTCGACCCCGCATCTTTGGTCTTCAAAACGGTCTGTGGAACGATTTTTTAGTATTTTCATTTTTATTCAACTGTCATATTATTTCAATACGGATTAACGTGGAACGACATCTTCGGCCTTCAAATTGATTAATCGATTTTTTAGTATTTTCGTTTTCAGTCTTACGTCCTATGTCCTCACTACGGATTAACGTGGAATTACGTCTTCAGCTCGAATCTTCGGTCTTCAAAACGGTCAGTCGAACGATTTGTTAGTATTTTCTATTTCATTTTTACGTCTTATGTTCTCTCTACGGATTAACATGGAATTACATCTCCAGCTTCGCATCTTCGGTCTTCAAAACGATCACTCGCACGATTTTTTGTATATTTTCGTTTTTATTCAACTGTCCTATTATTTCAATACGGATTAACGTGGAACGACGTCTTCGGCCTTGCATCTTCGGTCTTCAAAATGGTCGATCGATTTTTTAGTATTTTCGTTTTCAGTCTTACGTCCAATGTCCTCACTAAGGATTAACGTGGAATTACGTCTTCATCTCGAATCTTCGGTCTTCAAAAGGGTCAGTCGAATGATTTGTTAGTATTTTCTATTTCATTTGTACATCTTATGTTTCTCTCTACGGATTAACGTGGAATTACGTCTTCAGCCTCGAATCTTCGGTCTTCAAAACGATCACTCGTACGATTTTTTAGTATATTTTCGTTTTTATTCAACTGTCCTATTATTTCAATACGGATTAACGTGGAACGACATCTTCGGCCTTGCATCTTCGGTCTTCAAAACGATCGATCGATTTTTTAGTATTTTCGTTTTCAGTCTTACGTCCAATGTCCTCACTACGGATTAACGTGGAATTAAGTCTTCAGCTCGAATCTTCGGTCTTCAAAACGGTCAGTCGAACGATTTGTTAGTATTTTCTATTTCATTTTTACGTCTTATGTTCTCACTACGGATTAACGTGGAATTACGTCTTCAGCCTCGCATCTACGGTCTTCAAAACGATCACTTGTACGATTTTTTAGTATTTCGGTTTTTCTTTAAGCGTCATATTATGTCACTATGGATTAACATGGAATTATGTCTTCAACCCCGCATCTTTGGTCTTCAAAACGGTCTGTCGAACGATTTTTTTAGTATTTTCGTTTTTATTTAACTGTCATATTATTTCAATACGGATTAACGTGGAACGACATCTTCGCCCTCGCATCTTCGGTCTTCAAAATGATCAATCGATTTTTTAGTATTTTCGTTTTCAGTCTTACGTCATATGTCCTCACTACGGATTAACGTGGAATTACGTCTTCATCTCGATCTACGGTCTTCAAAATGATCACTTGAACGATTTGTTAGTATTTTCTATTTCATTTTAACGCGTCTTATGTTCTTTATAATGGATTAACATGGAATTACATCTTTGGTCTTCAAAACGGTCTGTCGAACGATTTTTTAGTATTTTCATTTTATTCAACTGTCCTATTATTTCAATACGGATTAACATGGAACGACGTCTTCGGCCTCTCATCTTCGATCTTCAAAACGATCGATCGATTTTTTAGTATTTTCGTTTTCAGTCTTACGTCCTATGTCCTCACTACGGATTAACGTGGAATTACATCTTCAGCTCGAATCTTCGGTCTTCAAAACGGTTAGTCGAACGATTTGTTAGTATTTTCTATTTCATTTTTACGTCTTATGTTCTTTCTACGGATTAACGTGGAATTACATCTTCGGTCTTCAAAACGATCACTCGTATGATTTTTTATTATTTTCGTTTTTATTCAACTATCCTATTATTTCAATATGGATTAACGTGGAACGACGTCTTCGGCCTTACATCTTCGATGTTCAAAACGGTCGATCGATTTTTTAGTATTTTTGTTTTTAGTCTTACGTCCTATGTCCTCACTACGGATTAACGTGGAATTACGTCTTCAGCCTCGCATCTACAATCTTCAAAACGATCAGTCGTACGATTTTTAAGTATTTTTGTTTTTATTCAATTGTCATATTATTTCAATTCGGATTAATGTGGAAGGATTTCTTCGGCCTTGCATCTTTGGTCTTCAAAACGGTCGATCGATGTTTTAGTATTTTCGTTTTCAGTCTCACGTCATATGTCCACACTACGGATTAACATGGAATTACATCTTCAGCACGAATCTTCGGTCTTCAAAACGGTCAGTCGAACGATTTGTTAGAATTTTCTATTTCATTTTTACATCTTAAGTTCTCTCTACGGATTAACGTGGAATTACTTCTTCAGCCTCGCATCTTCGGTCTTCAAAACGATCACTCGTACGATTTTTTAGTATATTTTCATTTTTATTCAACTGTCCTATTATTTCAATACGGATTAACGTGGAACGACGTCTTGGGCCTTGCAACTTCGGTCTTCAAAACGGTCGATCGATTTTTTAGTATTTTCATTTTTAGTCTTACGTCCAATGTTCTCACTACGGATTAACGTGGAATTAAGTCTTCAGCTCGAATCTTCGGTCTTCAAAACGGTCAGTCGAACGCTTTGTTAGTATTTTCTATTTCAATTTTACGTCATATGTTCTCACTACGGATTAACGTGGAATTACGTCTTCAGCCTCGCATCTACGGTCTTCAAAACGATCACTTGTACAATTTTTTAGTATTTCGGTTTTTCTTTAAGCGTCATATTATGTCACTACGGATTAACATGGAATTATGTCATCGACCCCGTATCTTTGGTCTTCAAAACGGTCTGTCGAACGATTTTTTAGTATTTTCATTTTTATTCAACTGTCCTATTATTTCAATACGGATTAACGTAGAACAACGTCTTCGGCCTCGCATCTTCAGTCTTCAAAACGATCGATCGATTTTTTAGTATTTTCGTTTTCAGGCTTACGTCTTATGTCCTCACTACGGATTAACGTGGAATTACGTCTTCAGCCCGAATCTTCGGTCTTCAAAACGGTCAGTCGAACGATTTGTTAGTATTTTTTATTTCATTTTCACGTCTTATGTTTCTCTCTACGGATTAACGTGGAAATACGTCTTCAGCCTCGCATCTTCGGTCTTCAAAACGATCACACGTACGATTTTTTAATATTTTTTTTTTATTCAACGTTCCTATTATTTCAATACGGATGAACGTGGAACGACGTCTTCGGCCTTGCATCTTCGGTCTTCAAAACGGTCGAACGATTTTTTAGTATTTTCATTTTTATTCAACTGTCCTATTATTTCATTACGGATTAACGTGGAACGACATCTTCGGCATCGCATCTTCGGTTTTCAAAGCGATCGATCAATTTTTTAGTATTTTCGTTTTCAGTCTTACGTCTTATGTCCTCACGACGGATTAACGTGGAATTACGTCTTCAGCTCGAATCTTCGGTCTTCAAAACGGTCAGTCGAACGATTTGTTAGTATTTTCTATTTCATTTTTACGTCTTATGTTCTTTCTACGGATTAACGTGGAATTACATTTTCAGCCTCGCATCTTCGGTCTTCAAAACGATCACTCATAAGATTTTTTATTATTTTCGTTTTTATTCAACCGTCCTATTATTTCAATACGGATTAACGTGGAACGACATCTTCGGCCTTGCATCTTCGATCTTCAAAACGGTCGATCGATTTTTTTGAATTTTCGTTTTCAGTCTTACGTCCTATGTCCTCACTACGGATTAACGTGTAATTACGTCTTCAGCCTCGCATCTACAATCTTCAAAACGATCAGTCGTACGATTTTTTTAGTATTTTATTTTTTATTCAATTGTCATATTATTTCAATACGGATTAACGTGGAACGATGTCTTCGGCCTTGCATCTTCGGTCTTCAAAATCGATCGATCGATGAACGATTTTTAGTATTTTCGTTTTCAGTTTTACGTCATATGTCCTCACTATTGATTAACGTGGAATTACATCTTCAAAGACTCGAATTTTAGTATATTTTCTTCAAAACAATCGATTCGGAACGATTTGTTAGAATTTTCTATTTCATTTTTACGTCTTATGTTCTCTCTACGGATTAATGTGGAATTACGTCTTCAGCCTCGCATATACAGTCTGCAAAACGATCACTCGTACAATTTTTTAGTATTTTGGTTTTTCTTTAAGCATCATATTATATCACTATGGATTAACATGGAATTATGTCTTCGACCCCGCATCTTTGGTCTTCAAAACGGTATGTCGAACGATTTTTTAGTATTTTCATTTTTATTCAACTGTCCAATTATTTCAATATGGATTAACGTGGAACGACGTCTTCGGTCTTCAAAACAATCGATCGATATTTTAGTATTTTCGTTTTCAGTCTTACGTCATATGTCCAACGTCTTATGTCCAGCTCGAACTCAAAACGGATTAACGATTTGGAATTACGTCTTACATCTTGAATCTTCGGTCTTCAAAACGGTCTTCATTTTTAAATTTTCGTTTTTATTCCATTATTTCAATACGTCCTATGTGCATCACATCTTCAAAATAGTCGATCGATTTTTTAACGTTTTGGAATTACATATGTCTTCAACACGTAATCTTCAACCTCGAATCTACAATCTTCAAAACGGTCAGTCGAACGATTTGTTAGAATTTTCTATTTCATTTTTACGTCTTATGTTCTCTCTACGGATTAACGTGGAATTACGTCTTCAGCCCGCATCTTCGGTCTTCAAAATGATCACTCGTACGATTTTTTAGTATATTTTCATTTTTATTCAACTGTCCTATTATTTCAATACGGATTAACGTGGAACGACGTCTTCGGCCTTGCATCTTCGGTCTTTAAAACGGTCGATTGATTTTTTATTATTTTCGTTTTCAGTCTTACGCCCAGTGTCCTCACTATGGATTAACGTGGAATTAAGTCTTCAGCTCGAATCTTCGTGTGACGACCCTCGAGCTCGTCAACGCTATTAGACCGGTCAAGTGTCGATTTAGCCGATAATAACTCGATTAGTTTAACACGAACACTAATTAATAGAAATTAATCTAACACCGATCTAGTTACGAAACTAGTATCACTAGATAGATCTCGAGAATTTATGCGAAATGGACTACAAGAACGTGTCATTCGGATTCCGTACGAAGAAGATATCATCGAAATTATGAGAAAGGGAAAAATAGTCATTTTGCATCTTAGCCGACATGATCTCCCCATATCAATTTGTGGAGTACCTTTGTCATTTGTCCTTTACCTTATCTCCCCAAAGCCGATCGAAGAGAACCATTTCTTTTCTTCTTCCTCTTTCTTCTTTCTCTTCTTCTCCTTCTTCTGTTCTTCGCCTCTGGCGATTCTGAAAGTGTGAGAAATGAAATTAAGTGATGATATTGTGGGAGTGAGGTTGAGATTAAGGTATGTTTGAGGAAGAAGGTGATAGACGATGATTTTTTGAACTCGGGAAGGAGAAGTTTGAGTACTGTTATGAAAATAGAATTAGGGTTCCTCTATGAATCGTTATTTGAATTAGGAATTGAGAAATTGGAGTTGGGTATTGATTGATTGGATGAATTAGGGTTAGAGATGAAGAGTAATTCTCTTTTGATGAAATTAGGGTTTCTGGGATTTGGAATTGATTGAAGATTAATGAACAATTGAGGATGAAATTAAGTAATTAATGGGGGTTCTATATGTTGAAGGCAAAGAAGGTGAATTAGAGTTTAATTCTCAAGCTTCAGAGAAGATTCAAATAATTAGGGTTCATGTGTTCTTCCCCAATTTAAGAATTAGGGTTTTAGGATTCAACAGATGATTCAGGGAGATGATGGTGTTGAATCAAGTCAAGTGGAGAAGAAAAATTGGAATCAATTTCCAGAGTAACACCAATTTGAGGTAATTATTCTTCTCTGTGAATTTTGTTAAGTTATACAAGTTCAGTTGTTGAGTTTGGGTGATTTTGAATGAGCAATGGTTGCCTGATTTCAAGGGAAGTTTATGATACATGGATTGATCTCTAAGAACTGATGTTGATATAGTTATGTGAAATTGTAAAGGAATTGCAGATGTAGATTAGGTTGTGTGTATGTTAAGATATATAAGCTGATGTTATGAACTGCCTAAGTGTTAATGATTGCTATTTGAGTTATCTGTGTGTATCTGAATTGAGGTTATTGAATAGAAGAAGATGATTTGTGTTTCAGTTTTGGTGATAATGGAATGGAATATTTGGTGATATCTCAGATTGTTCTAAGTATGAAGTTTGAGTGTAATTGATGGCACTGACCATGTAATTGTGAATGAAGTAAGGAATCTGTTTGAGGTTGAGTTGATAGTTATACCTGCAGGTGGCTTTAGTTGAATTGATGGTGAGTTGAATTGATGGTGATTATAGAGTTGATGTTAGTGTTTACTGTAAAAGCTTGGAACTGCAGTTGCAGGTAGGCACAGTCTTTAATTGTAAATGAAATTATTTGTATTCAATGTACTTTTGAATGAATTGTTGAAGTTATAGGTGGGATAATTTGTGTATAGTACAGGCCTGTCTTGTGTTGCACCATGATGGTGCAACTGTAACCTTTTGGCATGTGCTTTGGCTTGTGAGCCTGTCCTTGGCCTTAACCTTGGTCTTGAGTTAGCTTTCACCCTAGTCAGATGTCTGACTATTTGCCTAGCTGACTCAGTTAATCTGACTGAGTCAGTTGTGAATCTAATTTACCTGAATCAGTCTTGTTGACTGAGTTAACTCTGTAACCAGGTTTTGACCCTAATTGACTCAGTTGACCGATTCTTATTTAACTTTGACCTTAACCTTGACCTGACCTTAGACCAATTGACTTACCTTGACTTTTGACTTAGATGTTGACTATTAAGTTGACCTTGGACTGTCAGTTTGACCGTTAGTTGACTCTACATGGGCCTTAGATTCATAAGCTGGAGTAGTGGACTTGGGCTTTAAACCAGTTTTCTTAATTATACATTTTGGACCTCTTGTGGTCCGATTTAACATCTGGTTCCTTCTACAAAGTTGTAGATATTCACAAGACTTAGTTACGGACTATAGAATCAATCTAATTTGATTAGTAAACTCTTAGCTATACTAAAGATAGATAATAAGATACCATAATGGACTTAGAACCATTAGATAGAATTGTATGATTCTTGTGTGAGCCTTTTGGCTAAACTCTTAAGAATGCTTGTGTGATTATCAGTTAGATTCTATTAACAACGATCGATTCAAAGAATGGACCGTGGATCTTGGATCTCGAGGTAGGCGTGGCTGGTCATCAAAAAGGTGTGGGAATGCATTTAACAGTTTTGTAATCATTGTTATTATTTTACGAAAGTCTTTATTTAATAAACGCATACATTGTCTATTCATTTATTTCATGCTTTGTTTATCTTTATGATTGTCTTTGGGAAATGAGAATTTCCATCTGTGGTATATTGGATACTGCTCCTTCAGAATTTATGGCTAGGGCGATACACCGCAATATTAATAATAGGTGTGGAATTGGCATCAATATTACGGGTGTGTATACCAATCACCCACAGACTAACTTGTATTTACTTTCGGTGTGTAATGTCACCAAAGAAATTATAAGGTGTGTAAATGTCACCGCAGAAATCTAAAGGAGGAGTTTAGGTCCATATACATGATTGATTATTTCAGTGGTTTTGCTATCTTCTGATGTTTGGGAAAACATGTAATGTTTTCCAAATCTGTTTTCCAACTCTGCATATGATTACTTAGAAGTTAAATGTTAATTATTCCCCAATTTCAATTTCAGTGATAGAGCAGAGTTGCGCAGCGAAAGACTCAAGGAGTTAACTTCGATATTTGATTATATACTGATATATTTATTTTGTTTTATATTCTAATTATAAACCAAATGATTATTTTATATGTATCATTGGAGAGGAGTTCTTGTATATATTTTCTGAGCGGGGTTAGCACTGGGTTAAGTTTTTGTAGTAGATTTCTTAATTGAAAGTTTAAGTGTTTAATTTTGGATTCTAGTGCCTCTGTTTTTAGTAATCTATTGGATTAGTCAGCTGTTATCTTAGGGGGCGCTACACTTCGGTCTTCAAAACGGTCAGTCGAACGCTTTGTTAGTATTTTCTATTACAGTTTTACGTCATATGTTCTCACTACGGATTAACGTGGAATTACGTCTTCAACCTCGCATCTACGGTCTTCAAAACGATCACTTGTACAATTTTTTAGTATTTCGATTTTTCTTTAAGCGTCATATTATGTCACTACGGATTAACATGGAATTATGTCATCGACCCCGCATCTTTGGTCTTTAAAAAGGTCTGTCGAACGATTTTTTAGTATTTTCGTTTTTATTCAACTGTCCTATTATTTCAATACAGATTAACGTGAAACGATGTCTTCGGCCTTGCATCTTCGGTCTTCAAAACGGTCGATCGATTTTTTTGTATTTTCGTTTTCAGTCTTACGTCTTATGTCCACACTACGGATTAACGTGGAATTACGTCTTCAGCACGAATCTTCGGTCTTCAAAACGGTCGGTCGAACGATTTGTTAGAATTTTCTATTTCATTTTTACGTCTTATGTTCTCTCAACGGATTAACGTGGAATTACGTCTTCAGCCCGCATCTTCGGTCTTCAAAACGATCACTCGTACGATTTTTTAGTATATTTTCATTTTTATTCGACTGTCATATTATTTCAATACGGATTAACGTGGAACGACGTCTTCGGCCTTGAATCTTCGGTCTTCAAAACGGTCGATCGATTTTTTAGTATTTTCGTTTTCAGTCTTACGTCCAATGTCCTCACTACGGATAAACGTGGAATTAAGTCTTCAGATCTAATCTTCGGTCTTCAAAACGGTCAGTCGAACGCTTTGTTAGTATTTTCTCTTTCAGTTTTACGTCATATGTTCTCACTACGGATTAACGTGGAATTACGTCTTCAGCCTCGCATCTACGGTCTTCAAAACGATCACTTGTACAATTTTTTAGTATTTCGATTTTTCTTTAAGCGTCATATTATGTCACTACGGAATAACATGGAATTATGTCATCGACCCCGCATCTTTGGTCTTCAAAACGGTTTGTCGAACGATTTTTTAGTATTTTTGTTTTTATTAAACTGTCCTATTATTTCAATACGGATTAACGTGGAACGACGTCTTCGGCCTCACATCTTCCGTCTTCAAAACGATCGATCGATTTTTTAGTATTTTCGTTTTCAGTCTTACGTCTTATGTCCTCACTACGGATTAACGTGGAATTACGTCTACAGCTCGAATCTTCGGTCTTCAAAACGGTCAGTCGAACGATTTGTTAGTATTTTTTATTTCATTTTTACTTCTTATGTTTCTCTCTACGGATTAACGTGGAATTACTTCTTCAGCCTCGCATCTTCGGTCTTCAAAACGATCGATCGATTTTTTAGTATTTTCGTTTTCAGTCTTATGTCATATGTCCTCACTACGGATTAACGTGGAATTACAACTTCAGCTCGAATCTTCGGTCTTCAAAATGGTCAGTTGAACGATTTGTTAGTATTTTCTATTTCATTTTTACGTCTTATGTTTCTCTCTACGGATTAACGTGGAATAACGTCTTCAGCCTCGCATCTTCGGTCTTCAAAACGATCACGCGTACGATTTTTTAATATTTTCGTTTTTATTCTACGGTCTTATTATTTCAATACGGATAAACGTGGAACGACGTCTTCGGCCTTGCATCTTCGTTCTTCAAAACGGTCGAACGACTTTTTAGTATTTTCATTTTCAGTCTTACGTCCAATATCCTCACTACGGATTGACGTGGAATTAAGTATTCAGCTCGAATATTCAGTCTTCAAAACGGTCAGTCGAACGATTTGTTAATATTTTCTATTTCATTTTTACGTCTTATGTTCTCTCTACGGATTAACGTGGAATTACGTCTTCAGCCTCGCATCTTCGGTCTTCAAAATGATCACTCGTACGATTTTTTAATATTTTCGTTTTTATTCAACTGTCATATTATTTCAATACGGATAAACGTGGAACAACGTCTTCGGCCTTGCATCTTCGGTCTTCAAAACGGTCGAACGACTTTTTAGTATTTTCATTTTCAGTCTTACATCCAATATCCTCACTACGGATTGACGTGGAATAAAGTATTCAGCTCGAATTTTCGGTCTTCAAAACGGTTAGTCGAACGATTTGTTAGTATTTTCTATTTCATTTTTACGTCTTATGTTCTCTCTACGGATTAACGTGGAATTACGTCTTCATCCTCGCATCTTCGGTCTTCAAAACGATCACTCGTACGATTTTTTAATATTTTTGTTTTTATTCAACTGTCATATTATTTCAATACGGATTAACGTGGAACGACGTCTTCGGCCTTGCATCTTCGGTCTTCAAAACGGTGGATCGATTTTTTAGTATTTTCATTTTCAGTCTTACGTCTTATATCCTCACTACGGATTAACGTGGAATTAAGTCTTCAGCTCGAATCTTCGGTCTTCAAAACGGTTAGTCGAACACTTTGTTAGTATTTTCTATTTCAGTTTTACGTCCTATGTTCTCACTACGGATTAACGTGGAATTACGTCTTCAGCCTCGCATCTACTGTCTTCAAAACGATCACTTGTACAATTTTTTAGTATTTCGGTTTTTCATACGAAACTTGCAGAAGATTGAATAAAGAGTTCCTCAATGCCATATGGAACTTGCAGAGGATTGATTGGGAATTTTTCAATCCCGTATGAAACTTGGAAAAGATGGAATTCAGAATATCTCTTACTTTTCATATAAAACTTGCAGAAGATTGAATAAAGAGTACCTCAAAGCCATATGGAACTTGCAAAGGATTAAAAGGAAAATATCTTTATCTCATACGAGACTTACAGAAGATTGAATTCAGAATACCTCTAATTTTTCATACGCAACTTGCAAAAGATTAAATAAAGTATTCCTCAATGCCATATGGAACTTGCAGAGGATTGAATGGAGAATACTTCTATCTCGTATGAAAATTACAGATCGAATTCAGAATATCTCTTATTTTTCATACAAAACCTGCAGAAGATCGAATAGAGAGTACCTCAAAGCTATATGGAACTTGCAGAGGATTGAATGGAGAATACCTCTATCTCGTATGAAACTTGCAGAAGATTGAATTCAGAATATCTCTAATTTTTCATACAAAACTAGCAGAAGATTGAATAAAAAGAGTACCTCAAAGCTATATGGAACTTGCAGAGGATTGAATGGAGAATACCTCTATCTCGTATGAAACTTGCAGAAGATTTAATTCATAATACCTCTAATTTTCCATATGAAACTTTAAGAAGATTGAATAAAGAGTACCTCAATACCATATGGAACTTGCATAGGATTGAATTGAGAATACTTATATCTCGTATGAAACTTGAAGAAGATTGAATTCAGAGTATCTCTTATTTTTCAGACGAAACTTGCAGAAGATTGAATAGAGATTAGTACCTCAATGACATATGGAACTTGTAGAGGGTCGAATAGAGAATACCTTTATCTCGTATGAAACTTACAAAAGATTGAATTCAGTATACCTCTAATTTTTCATACGAAAATTGTAGAAGATTGAATAAAGAATTCCTCAATGCCATATGAAACTTGCAGATGATTAAATGGAGAATACTTCTATCTCGTATGAAACTTGCAGAAGATTGTATTCCGAATATCTCTTATTTTCATACAAAACTTGCAGAAGATTGAATCGAGAGTATCTCAATGTCATATGGAACTTGCAGAGGATTTAATAGAGAATACCTCTATCTTGTATTAAATTAGCAGAAGATTGAATTCAAAATACCTCTAATTTTTCATACGAAACTTGCAGAAGATTGAATAAAGAGTACCTCAAAGCCATATGGAACTTGCAAAGGATTGAGAGGAAAATATCTCTATCTCATACGAGACTTGCAGAAGATTGAATTCAGAATACCTCTAATTTTTCATACCAAACTTGCAAAAGATTAAATTAAGTGTTCCTCAATGCCATATGGAAATTGTAGAGGATTGAATGGAGAATACCTCTATCTCGTATGAAACTTATAAAGAAGATTGAAATTCAAAGCTATATGGAAGAATAATGGAGAATTTTTCATACAAAACTAGCAGAAGATTGAATAAAAAGAGTACCTCAAAGCTATATGGAACTTGCAGAGGATTGAATGGAGAATACCTCTATCTCGTATGAAAATTGTAGAAGATGTAATTCAGAATACCTCTAATTTTCCATATGAAACTTTAAGAAGATTGAATAAAGAGTACCTCAATACCATATGGAACTTGCAGAGGATTGAACGTAGAATCCTTATATCTCGTATGAAATTAGCAGAAGATTGAATTCAGAATATCTCTAATTTTTCAAACGAAACTTGCAAAAGATTGAAAAAAGAGTACCTCAATGCCATATGGAACTTGTAGAGGGATTGAATAGAGAATACCTCTATCTCGCATGAAACTCGCAGAAGATTGAATACATAATACCACTAATTTATCATACGAAAGTTACAGGAGATTGAATAAAGAGTAGTTCTCAATGCCATATGGAACTTGCTTAAAGAGGATTAAATGTAGAATACTATTTTATCTCGTATGAAACTTGTTGAAGATTGAATTGAAGATTATATCTCTAATTTTTCATACAAAACTTGCAGAAGATTGAATCGAGAGTATCTCAATGTCATATGGAACTTGTAGAGGATTGAATATAGAATACCTCTATCTCGTATTAAATTAGCAGAAGATTGAATTCAAAATACCTCTAATTTTTCATACGAAACTTGCAGAAGATTGAATAAAGAGTACCTCAAAGCCATATGGAACTTGCAAAGGATTGAGAGGAAAATGTCTCTATCTCATACAAGACTTGCAGAAGATTGAATTCAGAATACCTTTAAATCTCCATACGAAAGTTACAGAAGATTGAATATAGAGTAGTACCTCAATGCCATATGGAACTTGCAGAGGATTGAATGGAGAATACCTATATCTCGTATGAAATTAGCAGAAGCTGAATTCAGAATACCTCTAATTTTTCATACAAAACTTGCAGAAGATTGAATAGAAAGTACCTCAAAGCTATATGGAACTTGCAGAGGATTGAATGGAGAATACCTCTATCTCGTATGAAACTTGCAGAAGATTGAATTCAGAATATCTAAAAAATTTCATACAAAACTAGCAGAAGATTGAATAAAAAGAGTACCTCAAAGCTATATGGAACTTGCAGAGGATTGAATGGAGAATACCTCTATCTCGTATGAAACTTGCAGAAGATGTAATTCAGAATACCTCTAATTTTCCATATGAAACTTTAAGAAGATTGAATAAAGAGTACCTCAATACCATATGGAACTTGCATAGGATTGAATTGAGAATACTTATATCTCGTATGAAATTAGTGGAAGATTGAATTCAGAATGGAACTTCTTATCTTTTCTCTAATTTTTCATTACCTCAAAGCTATATGGAACTTGCAGAGGATTGAATGGAGAATACCTCTATCTCGTATGAAACTTGCAGAAGATTGAATTCAGAATATCTCTAATTTTTCATACAAAACTAGCAGAAGATTGAATAAAAAGTACCTCAAAGCCATATGGAACTTGCAGAGGATTGAATGGAGAATACCTCTATCTCGTATGAAATTAGTGGAAGATTTAATTTTGAATGCTTCTAATTTTCCATACGAAACTTGCAGAAAACTTGAGAATACTTATATCTAGTATGAAACTTGAAGAAGATTGAATTCAGAATATCTCTTATGAAACTTTAAGAAGATTGAATAAAGAGTTTACCATATGGAAAAGACTTGCAGAAGATTGAATAGAGATTAGTACCTCAATGACATATGGAACTTGTAGAGGGTCGAATAGAGAATACCTCTATCTCGTATGAAACTTACAAAAGATTGAATTCAGTATACCTCTAATTTTTCATAAGAAAATTGTAGAAGATTGAATAAAGAGTTCCTCAATGCCATATGAAACTTGCAGAGGATTAAATGGAGAATACTTCTATCTCGTATGAAACTTGAAGATTTGAAGATTGTATGGAAGAGAATATCTCTTATTTTCATACAAAACTTGCAGAAGATTGAATCGAGAGTATCTCAATGTCATATGGAACTTGTAGAGGATTTAATAGAGAATACCTCTATCTCGTATTAAATTAGCAGAAGATTGAATTCAAAATACCTCTAATTTTTCATACCAAACTTGCAGAAGATTGAATAAAGAGTACCTCAAAGCCATATGGAACTTGCAAAGGATTGAGAGGAAAATATCTCTATCTCATACAAGACTTGCAGAAGATTGAATTCAGAATACCTCTAATTTTTCATACAAAACTAGCAGAAGATTGAATAAAAAGAGTACCTCAAAGCTATATGGAACTTGCAGAGGATTGAATGGAGAATACCTCTATCTCGTATGAAACTTGCAGAAGATTGAATTCAGAATACCTCTAATTTTCCATATGAAACTTTAAGAAGATTGAATAGAGTAGTACCTCAATACCATATGGAACTTGCAGAGGATTGAATGGGGAATACCTATATCTCGTATGAAATTAGAAAAAGATTGAATTCAGAATACCTCTAATTCTTCATACGAAACTTGCAGAAGATTGAATATAGAGTAGTACCTCAATTCCATATGGAATTTGCAGATGATTGAATGGGGAATACCTCTATCTCGTATGAAACTTACAAAAGATTGAATTCAGTATACCTCTAATTTTTCATACGAAAATTGTAGAAGATTGAATAAAGAGTTCCTCAATGCCATATGAAACTTGCAGAGGATTAAATGGAGAATACTTCTATCTCGTATGAAACTTGCTGAAGATTGTATTCAGAATATCTCTTATTTTCATACAAAACTTGCAGAAGATTGAATCGAGAGTATCTCAATGTCATATGGAACTTGTAGAGGATTTAATAGAGAATACCTCTATCTCGTATTAAATTAGCAGAAGATTGAATTCAAAATACCTCTAATTTTTCATACGAAACTTGCAGAAGATTGAATAAAGAGTACCTCAAAGCCATATGGAACTTGCAAAGGATTGAGAGGAAAATATCTCTATCTCATACGAGACTTGCAGAAGATTGAATTCATAATACCTCTAATTTTTCATAAGAAACTTGCAAAAGATTAAATTAAGTGTTCCTCAATGCCATATGGAAATTGCAGAGGATTGAATGGAGAATACTTCTATCTCGTATGAAACTTACAGATCGAATTCAGAATATCTCTTATTTTTCATACAAAACCTGCAGAAGATCGAATAGAGAGTACCTCAAATCTATATGGAACTTGTAGAGGATTGAATGGAGAATACCTCTATCTCGTATGAAACTTAGTGGAAGATTGAATTCAGAATATCTTTAATTTTTCATACAAAACTAGCAGAAGATTGAATAAAAAGTACCTCAAAGCCATATGGAACTTGCAGAGGATTGAATGGAGAATACCTCTATCTTGTATGAAACTTGCAGAAGATGTAATTCAGAATACCTCTAATTTTCCATATGAAACTTTAAGAAGATTGAATAAAGAGTACCTCAATACCATATGGAACTTGCAGATGATTGAATTGAGAATACTTATATCTCGTATGAAACTTGAAGAAGATTGAATTCAGAATATCTCTTATTTTTCAGACGAAACTTGCAGAAGATTGAATAGAGATTAGTACCTCAATGACATATGGAACTTGTAGAGGGTCGAATAGAGAATACCTCTATCTCGTATGAAACTTACAAAAGATTGAATTCAGTATACCTCTAATTTTTCATACGAAAATTGTAGAAGATTGAATAAAGAGTTCCTCAATGCCATATGAAACTTGCAGAGGATTAAATGGAGAATACTTCTATCTCTTATGAAAATTACAGAAGATTGTATTCATAATATCTCTTATTTTCATACAAAACTTGCAGAAGATTGAATCGAGAGAATCTCAATGTCATATGGAACTTGCAGAGGATTTAATAGAGAATACCTCTATCTCGTATTAAATTAGCAGAAGATTGAATTCAAAATACCTCTAATTTTTCATACCAAACTTGTAGAAGATTGAATAAAGAGTACCTCAAATCCATATGGAACTTTCAAAGGATTGAGAGGAAAATATCTCTATCTCATATGAAACTTGCAGAAGATTGAATTCAGAATACCTCTAATTTTTCATACGAAACTTGCAAAAGATTAAATTAAGTGTTCCTCAATGCCATATGGAACTTGCAGAGGATTGAATGGAGAATACTTCTATCTCGTATGAAATTAGTAGAAGATCGAATTCAGAATATCTCTTATTTTCCATACAAAACTTGCAGAAGATTGAATAGAGAGTAGTACCTCGATTCCATATGGAACTTGCAGAGGATTGAATGGGTAATACCTCTATCTCGTATGAAATTAACAGAAGATTGAATTCAGAATACCTCTAATTTTTCATACGAAACTTGCAGAAGATTGAATATAAAGAGTACCTCAATTCCATATGGAACTTGCAGAGGATTGAATGGGGAATACCTCTATCTCGTATGAAATTAGTGGAAGATTGACTTTAGAATACCTCTAATTTTCCATATGAAACTTGCAGAAGATTGAATAGAGAGTAGTACCTCGATTCCATATGGAACTTGCAGAGGATTGAATTTAGAATACTTATATCTCGTATGAAACTTGAAGAAGATTGAATTCAGAATATCTCTTATTTTTCAGACGAAACTTGCAGAAGATTGAATAGAGATTAGTACCTCAATGACATATGGAACTTGTAGAGGGTCGAATAGAGAATACCTCTATCTCGTATGAAACTTACAAAAGATTGAATTAAGTATACCTCTAATTTTTCATACGAAAATTGTAGAAGATTGAATAAAGAGTTCCTCAATGCCATATGAAAATTGCAGAGGATTAAATGGAGAATACTTCTATCTCGTATGAAACTTGCTGAAGATTGTATTCATAATATCTCTTATTTTCATACAAAACTTGCAGAAGATTGAATCGAGAGTATCTCAATGTCATATGGAACTTGTAGAGGATTTAATAGAGAATACCTCTATCTCGTATTAAATTAGCAGAAGATTGAATTCAAAATACCTCTAATTTTTCATATGAAACTTGCAGAAGATTGAATAAAGAGTACCTCAAAGCCATATGGAACTTGCAAAGGATTGAGAGGAAAATGTCTCTATCTCATACAAGACTTGCAGAAGATTGAATTCAGAATACCTCTAATTTTTCATACGAAACTTGCAAAACATTAAATTAAGTGTTCCTCAATGCCATATGGAACTTGCAGAGGATTGAATGGAGAATACTTCTATCTCGTATGAAATTAGTAGAAGATTGAATTCAGAATATCTCTTATTTTTCATACAAAACTTGCAGAAGATTGAATAGAGAGTAGTACCTCAATTCCATATGGAACTTGCAGAGGATTGAATGGGGAATACCTCTATCTCGTATGAAATTAGTGGAAGATTGAATTCAGATTATCTCTAATTTTTCATACAAAACTAGCAGAAGATTGAATAAAAAGAGTACCTCAAAGCTATATGGAACTTGCAGAGGATTGAATGGAGAATACCTCTATCTCGTATTAAATTTGCAGAAGATGTAATTTAGAATACGTCTAATTTTCCATATGAAACTTTAAGAAGATTGAATAAATAGTACTTCAATACCATATGGAACTTGCAGAGGATTGAATTGAGAATACTTATATCTCGTATGAAACTTGAAGAAGATTGAATTCAGAATATCTCTTATTTTTCAGACGAAACTTGCAGAAGATTGAATAGAGATTAGTACCTCAATGACATATGGAACTTGCAGAGGGTCGAATAGAGAATACCTCTATCTCGTATGAAACTTACAAAAGATTGAATTCAGTATACCTCTAATTTTTCATACGAAAATTGTAGAAGATTGAATAAAGAGTTCCTCAATGCCATGGGAAAATTGCAGAAGATTGAATGGAGAATTTTTTTTTTTTATCTCGTATGAAACCTGAAGAAGATTAAAATCAGAATACATCTAATTTTTCATAAGAAACTTACAGAAGCTTGAATAGAGAGTCCTATGGAACTTGTAGAGGATTGAATAGGGAATACCTTTATCTCATACGAGACTTCCAGAAAATTGAATTCAAAATACCTCTAGTTTTTTCATACGAAAATTGCATAAGATTGAATAAAGAGTTCCTCAATGCCATATGAAACTTGCAGAGGATTAAATGGAGAATACTTCCAACTCGTATGAAACTTGCAAAAGATTGAATTCAGAATATCTCTTATTTTCATACAAAACTTGCAGAAGATTGAATCGAGAGTATCTCAATGTCATATGGAACTTGCAAAGGATTTAATAGAGAATACCTTTATCTCGTATTAAATTAGCAGAAGATTGAATTCAAAATACCTCTAATTTTTCATACGAAACTTGCAGAAGATTGAATAAAGAGTGCCTCCATGACATATGGAACTTGCATATGATTGAATGGAGAATACCTCAATGCCCTATTGACTTTGAAGAGGATTGAATAGAGATTTCTTAGTATATTCGTTTTTCTTCAAGCGTCCTATTATTTCACTACGGATTAACGTGGAATTACGTCTTCAGACCCGCATCTTCGGTCTTCAAAACTGTCAATCGAATGATTTTTTAGTATTTTCATTTTCAGTCTTACGTCATATGTCCTCACTACGGATTAACGTGGAATTACGTCTTCACCTCGAATCTTCGGTCTTCAAAACGGTCAATCGAACGATTTGTTAGTATTTTCTATTTCATTTTTATGTCATATGTTCTCACTTCGGATTAACGTGGAATAACGTCTTCAGCCTCGCATCTTTGGTCTTCAAAACGATCACTCATAGGTTCATTTTAAAGTCCTATATTCTCACTATGGACTAACGTGAAATTATGTCTTCAGCGTCGCATCTTCGATCTTCAAAACAGTTAGACGAGATATTTTTTAGTATTTTTATTTTTATTCAAGCGTCTTATTATTTCACTACGGTTTAGCGTGGAATTACGTCTTCGGCCTCGTATTTTCAGTCTTCAAAACGGTCAGTCGAACGATTTATTAGTATTTTCGTTTTCATTCTAACGTCATATGTCCTCACTACTATTAAAGGTGGGTTACGTCTTCAGCCTCGCATCTTCGGTCTTCAAAACAGTCAGTCGAGCAATTCTTTAGTATTTTCGTCTTTATTCAAGCGTCATATTATTTCACTACAGATTAACGTGGAATTACGTCTTCGGCCTCGTATCTTCGGTCTTCAAAACGGTCAGTCAAACGATTTTTTAGTATTTTCGTTTTCATTCATACGTCATATGTCCTCATTACGGATTAACGTGGAATTACGTCTTTGGTTCGAATCTCGGTCTTCAAAACGGTCAATCGAACCATTTGTTAGTATTTTCTATTTCATTTTAACGTTTTATGTTATCACTACTGATTAACGTTGAATTACGTCTTTAACCTCGCATCTACGGTCTTCAAAACGATCACTCGTATGATTTATTAGTATTTTCGTTTTCATTCTAACGTCATATGTCTTCACTACTGTTAATCGTGGATTACGTCTTCAACCTCACATCTTCGGTGTTCAAAACGGTCAGTCGAGCGATTTTTTAGTATTTCCATCTTCATTCAAGCGTTCTATTATTTCACTACATATTAACGTGAAATTACGTCTTCAGCCTCGCATCTTCGGTCTTCAAAATGGTCAGTCAAACGATTTTTTAGTATTTTCGTTTTCATTCTTACGTCATATGTCCTCATTATGGATTAACGTGGAATTACGTCTTCGGCTCGAATCCTAGTCTTCAAAACGGTCAGCCGAACCATTTGTTAGTATTTTCTATTTCATTTTAACATCTTATGTTCTCGCTACGGATTAATGTGGAATTATGTCTTCAACCTCGCATCTTCGGTCTTCAACACGATCACTTGTAGGATTTTTTAGTATATTCATTTTTATTCAAGCGTCATATTATTTCACTACTGATTAATGTGGAATTACGTCTTCGGCCATATTTTGTCTTCAAAACGGTCAGTCGAAAGATTTTTTAATATTTTCGTTTTCATTTTAACGTCATATATTCACTATGATCTAACGCGAAATTATGTCTTCGGCCCCGTATTTTCGGTCTTCAAAACGATTAGTCGTACGATTTTTTAGCATTTTCGTTTTATTTTAACGTCTTATGTCCTCACTACGAATTAATGTGGAATTACGTCTTCGGCCTCGAATCTTTGGTTTTTTTATCATTTTCGTTTTTATTGTAACATCTTTGTTCTTACTACATATTATCAAAAAGGTTATTCGTAAGAATTTTTAGCATTTTCCTATTTTCAATCTATCGTGATTTTATAGCATTAATATAAATGTTCTAATCTTTTATCCTAACACAAACATATTTTAAACATAACTAGCTATCCTACATCATTCCTTACTACATTTTATCATTTTTGTTTTTATTGTAACATCTATGTTCTTACTACATATTATCAAAACGGTTATTCGTAAGAATTTTTAGCGTTTTCCTATTTTCAATTTATCGTGATTTTATAGCATTATGGCCTTTAATATAAATGTTCTAATCTTTTAACCTAACACAAACATATTTTAAACATAACTAGCTATACTGAAGCATTCCTTGGGCTTAGGGACACTAACAAAACCATACAGCTAAAGAAGCTCATCGAAAATAAACATAAACCCACTGACAAGGGATTCGTGGGTGTTAGAGATCTTACTTCCTATCTAGATAGGGGATGATTTGGCCGAGCCAATTTAAGCAACTGTCACAAATAATACAACGTCGATCTGTCTTGAACCAAAACTACCTGGAACATTGAAAAGAGCTATTAGCATCACAGCAATTAGAATGACAATCCTGACTTTCGACTTAATAGACAGTTTCAAAATAAATGAAAAACTAATATTTATGTGTGACTTTGTATTTATTACACAATGTAAATTTTAAATAATAGTATACTAGTGCTTCGCCCGTGCGTTGCACGGGCTTCATTTTATATTTCCCGGACTTATGTTGGCAATTTGTTCCCAATTGAGAATTTTTTCTCTTTTTTCACACAGGCAATTCTTGAGTAGAGTAGGTGTTATTAGTAGAGTGCGTAGCGGAGGTTGCAACAATGATCCTAAATGAACAATTCGTTAGAAAAGAGATTGCTCACTGGATGGCTAAAGTCACATCAGTACAAATAGAATTCACGAAAGAGAACTTACTCATTTCATTATTAATACATTTGTATAAGAAATGAATTTAAGGGTATACCTTTTTTAAGAAGGTAAGCTTCCAGAAACAGATGATTATGATGATGGGGTTTGTTAGGACATTCCTAGCATGTATGCTTGCCTTCATTTCTATCACCTTTCACTTTGCATCCCAAGATCCAATCACCCTTCCTTGTTCACAGTATATTACATAAATTACCAAATTGATTGATTACAGATATCAATATAAAGAACATAGCATAAATTATGTTAAAGATAGCAAGTCTACGTTGTCTGGCTAATCTACATGCCTCATTTCCTAACCCACTTTCAAGTGCTAGTCTCATGATTGATTGTATGATGGTGTTCTTTAATACCTAATAATCTAGTGATGTTAACTAATAAGCAAGTTTAATTAATGACTCACACAATGGTTTGCAAATGGTATCGAATAATCGAACAGACTTAAGCTCTTCAGGATTGAACTATTATATATGTATATAAGAGGGTTGTTCCGAATACATATTTGTTACAAACACTTTATCTATCATTTGCACAACTGCCCGTCCCTCCTCTAACTAAATCTTCATGAGTATATCAGTGAGTGTAAACAATAACTAAATAAGAAAGGAAGAGGTTGAAAAAAATAATCTTTCATAATGAAACAAAAGAAAAAAACAAAAAAGCATGAGGAGATGATAGTTGGATGTTCGTACCATCACATCCCACTTCTGTCCTGGGAGATTTGTATCTGCATTTGAAGAACCATCCTTGCCCACATCCTTCAGTCGATACTGATATCAACATTTGCATGTCACATACACTATTACATACTAAATAAAGATTGAAACTGAAAAACCATTATAGCATCAGAAAGTGATATACACTTAACACCTACATTCTTAAAAATATTTGTTGTTACTACAGAAAAGCTAATTGTTTATTCAAACAAAGACATACAAATATTTACCAAAGTAAATCTGAGAATAAGCCTGCTGAATGTCAATATCCGGTTTGACTCCAACGAGTCCTAAACTGTGTCAATATCGACCAAAATTACAATCTTCCTAAATTTCTAGGTTTCATATTTTTATGATCCAGTTTTGGTGGTCAGAGTTCAAGTAAAAGATTTGGTAGAGAAACCGAAACAAAAGTACCTACCTAACCTGAAAAAATTTATGTTCTTATTTGGAGGTTGAAACATCACCTATGTTCTATTGAAAAGGGAAAATATGTATTGTATCTAATGAACTTGCTAAAAAGAACTATTGTTATTGTTTTAATGTTCAACGCCACCATTATCGTTTTAATGTTTCAATCCAGCACAAATATATTTTACAACAAAACTATTACCGCACACCTTGAACTTAAGGCTATCGATTACATACAGACCACATTATATTATTGTCCATATAAAGTTAACAATAACCAGCATATGTCTAATGATGGCATGGCTGATAGCTTAGCCTAGTTTATATTTCCATGACTTATGTATCTCGTTCAGATGGTTTTTTCTCTTACTAAGTCGGTTCATCCGCAATAAACATATGAAGTTAAAAATAAGCCCACTGACAAAGAATTCGTGGGTGTTAGAGATCTTACCTCCTATTCTAGATGGGGGATGAATACGCCGCGCCAATTCAAGGAGTCGTCCGATTGATATCCGTACTTCTTCTTCTCCCTTAAACTATTACAATGTGCGAATGAAAATACCTAACTAATAAACTTTACAACAAAAGGGTCTTCTTTTCCTTGAAAGATCTGTTTGCGCGGTTCATTATATTTCCTTGTGTCTCAAATCTGCAATAAAACAAGAAAAGAACTAAAAATGTCAATGAAATGAACCTTTAGTGGATCTCATAAAAAAAACTTATGTAATTGAGCTTTTGACTGAATCAAGTTATTCGCTGAAGAACTTGAACAAACACTTCCAAATTTGGTGATGACATCTTTTTGAAAGATTCTAAAGATACAACTCCACTGAGTAGAATGCAGATTGGGAAGGACAGCGATACAAGCCAAAATTTATAATTACCTCATCCTCAGAAAATGGATACTGAGAAACTTTAGAAGGAGGTGCCAATTCTGTAATAGACCCGTCAAATCTGTGAGAGCATTCGGCGTACAGGAATCCATTACTGATGCGATCTCCAAAAGCTATCACGGGTTACCTATATTCAAGAATCAATGTAGTAATGTACCTATAATTACTCCCAAAAAACAAGGAGAAACTAATATGCAACAATTGGTATAAACTTTTTTGAGGGCAAGCAAACACAAGAAAAAATTTATAAGTGAAAAGATGCTATCGCATCTGCAAAATGAATCATTGCTCAAGTTCAGTACTAAGTGAAAACAAAAAGAATTCCAAAGACAAAAAGTAATACCCATAGAAACTACATAATCAAATAGCATAATTCAGCAGCTAATGAGATTAGTGAACAGTGTAGGGGCAGAATATTGTCACAACAATATTCCTGCGAAATAAACAACTGTTCTGCGATGCATCGATAATAAACGAATTACTCTGCGGCACATCAGTGATATTCTGCGACACATCCAAAGATGACTTAAACAATGACGTAATGACCTGAAAAGACAGAAAACACGAAGAAAGTGTGACATGTTTGCGGTATATCAATAAAACTGCGAAAGATAAAGGCGGTGCAGTGCGATTTATCGCAAGAACTCAGATCCGAAATTGAAGGGAATCTTATTTGTAAATGAGTGCCATGATTTGTAATCCACTATGTAAATACCTATATAAAGGAGGTGAATAGTTCAGAGAGGGGATGGAAATTTTGAGTGTTAGGAAAGTTTTTAGGAGAGAAAAATCTTTGTTAAGTGTTCTGTGTTCTTGATTTCGTAATTCTTTAAGGTCATATTAATGAAAAAGTGTTCTTAATCTTCAAATTATGTCATAAATATTGATAGATTCTTGAATAGGGTGTAGTGTGGGAATTCGGAACTACATTTTGGCGCCAGAAGGAGGAGAATCAAGCTTGAGAAATTTCAAATTGCAGTTTGAAGATTTGAAGAAATTATTAGAATTGAATAGAAATGGCTAGAAGGAGGAGAAATACATCAGAACCATCAACAACGGTGAGAAGAAGTAAAAGAATTGCAGGGGAAGGAACAGGTGAATTGGAAGGATCTTTAAGGAACAGATCAGGAAGAAGTAGAATGAGAAATGGAGCAGAAAATTCAATCCAACCACCAAATCAACAAATACGAGCACAAGATAGAAATATGGATCATGATAGAGTAAGTGTGCATACTTGGAGGTCAGATTCGATAGAAGAGGCGGAAAGTCAAGAAGAGGAAAGAAATCAAGAAATGGAGGGAGGATTAATTCATGAAGGACGTAAAGTGGAAGATGGTTTAAGACAAAGGATACAGGAAGAAAGAAGGTTAGAGGCAGAAGAACGTGATAATCTTACAAGGCAAAATCATGAATTAAGAATGGAAATTTTGAGGTTGCAAAACAGAAGATCAAGAAGCAACATGAGATCAAATTCAAGATCATATAGAGAAGAAGCAAGGAAAAATCTTCCTATACAAAATATTGAGGAAAATTTGATAAATGATCGTTATGCTCCACGCGATGAAACTTTAGACATTAGACATAATCAGATAGAAGGAGAAAATCAAGAAGAGAGAAGGAGAATGTTACGTGATGAAGAGATTCGAAGAAATCGCAGGATTATCGAAGATGATATTGAGAGACATTATATTGAGCAAGTACGCTTAGCAGGAGAAAGAGAAAGATTGCGAGTAGAAGTAGAAGAGCAAGAAATTCAAGCAGCGTTACGTCAGAATAATCATGACAATCGAGAAGGACGACGTGCGCAAAATCGTAATAATGATAATCTCAGTAAGGAATATGAGAGAGTTCGCAGAGACATAGAAAGGCAACGAAGAGAAACAGTAAGGGATGAGGAAATTCGTGGAGAATAGAATGAAAGACAAATAAACTTGCAAAGAGAAGAAAGTCGCAGAAGAAGGAAAAACCAAGATGTTGAAGAAGAAGCGAGAAACATCGCAAGACAAGAAATCCATGAACGCAGACGAAGAGAAGCTGTGTTGAAAAGACCAATTGAGCAAAATTATGATAGGAATGAACACATTTTGCGAGAATTGGCATAAATGAGAGGAATAATAAATAACAGAAGAGAAGGAGGAAGAAGACAACTTGATGAGACAATCGAAGAGGCTGCGAAAACTCCATTTACTCAAGAGGTACAATTAGGAGGGATACCTCCAAAATGTAATTTACCGGTGTTGACCAGTATATTTGATGGAACTACGTGTGCTGTCCAACATATCAAAGCTTATATTCGATGTATGCTACAATGGGAGAACCATGATGTCGTTTTGTGCAAATATTTTGCGTCAAGTTTAACTGGCGAAGCATTGAAGTGGTTCGAAAGTCTTCCCAAGAATACAATAACTTCATTTATGCACTTGCAAACCACTTTCTTAGGAGCCTACATCAGCAATAATTCTGCGCGACCTGGAATTGAAGATGTGTTTGGATTAAAACAGAGAGTTGGTGAGAGTTTGAAGCACTAAACCATAAGGTGGAGGACAATGTGTAGTGAAATGGCAGGAAGAGTAGATGAAATATATCTCATTTTGTCCTTCATAAATGCTATGTTTGCGACAAATCTATTATACATCCAGGTCTTCAGAGTCAAAAACACAATCACTATGACAGAGTTGCGAGAATTGCAAGAGGAATATATTGCTTTAGAGGAAAAACAAAATGAAATGGAATCTTATCCAACTCTTATAGGCACAAGTTTAGCTTGTGACAAATGGAAGTTTGTTACCAAGGATGATTAATACAGTAGCAAGTACTTCCCAAAATCCGCGAGAGAAAATGGAGACTGATAATCAACTTAAGATAGTAGCAATGGGGAGTAGAGATCAAGAGGAATTATAAAAAGAGAGAAATTTTTATAATCGCAATAACAATAATAAGGTCCCACGGTTTGATCAACCGCAGGAAACTTATGGTGGACAGAGGCAGAATTATTCAAGAGAGCAAAGAGGTCAGAGGAATATGTGGGAAGATATCAAATTGCCGCCTTTAAATACTGGTATAGATAAGATTTGGGAAGCGATTATTTTAATGGAGAACATACCCTCACCCTGGAACATGGGGAAGGAACCACATCCCAACAATCACAATCAAGAATTTTGTCCTTATCATAATTTTCATGGTCATTCTGTGAATAATTGTAGGAATGTGAAAAGAATCATTTTGCGAATGATCGAACAAGGAAAATTAAATCATTTTTTAGCAAGATATTTACAACCGCAGTAATTTCCGTAAGCACCAGAAATTCGCAGAGTTAATGTTGCGAAAGAAGCATAAACATTTGTCATTGAAGTAGGAGCTGCAGCAAAAAATCTATTTTGCAATTCAATTGTTCATTCACAAAAAACGATAGAGGATTTCCATGATAATGTGTTAAGAAGATTATTTGCAAGGGATATAGAGGGAAGAGAGGTGATGAATATTGCGAAGATTTCTCCGTTAGAAGAATGGCAGAAACAAGTTATCTCTTTTACTGCAGAAGAGATACCAGAGCTTGGGAAGATGCATGACAATCCATTTGTGGTGAAATTAGAGATAAATCCAAAATATAGAGGAGAAGAAGATGATGATGATGATCTGACAAGTGATTCCTGGGCAATAGATAAAGTTCTAATTGACACTGGTAGCTCAGTGGACATTTTGTTTTATCATACTTATCGCACAATGGGTGGAAGAAATGATGAGCTAATCCCTTCAACTTACAAGATCTAAGGTTTTAATGGCACCACAAACAAGCCAAAAGGAGAAATTACTATGGAAATTCCATTGAACAAGATATCTTCAAAAATCAAGTTTTGTGTAGTGGATATAGAATCTCCTTACAATGCCTTAATTGGAAGGCCATGGCTCCATGGGATCTTGGGCATAGCATCAACATATCATCAATGCATAAAATTTCCACATCCTCATGGTATTGGGATAATTAAAGGTGATTGGTTTGAAGGCAAAAAGTGTTATGAAGTTGACATTAATACTTGCGAAGAAAGGAATGCTCGAAATCGTAATTGGAAACATAACAGGAAGCAAAATCAGAGAGCTGAGAAATTGATGGTGGACAATATAGAATTGCGGGGAAAGGGTATATTTCAAGAATAGTTTGTCTCAAAACATTCAATGGCGATAAATCATACAAAAATGGGGAAAAGTTGAAATATTCATTTTTCGCAGGAGCACAAAAAAGATGAAGTTGCGAATAATCATTCGTCACAAAAGAAAAGAAGTACAACAATATCATTTTGCGAACAATTAAAAAACAAGATGATTTCGAATATTAAAAGAAAAATTCTGCTCAAAAAATGAGAAATTTTTCTATTAAAAAGAAAGAGATGGTGATTTCTAATCATATAAGAATTTTTAATGCAAATGCATAAGACGGGCGCAAATCGCCTAAAAACATATAAGAACGGGACGAACTTTTATGGCGTACACCTTAGTTCGCGGATTCTATTACGTAAGAGGCAATGTCCTTAAAGTGCGTCATAAGGGGGGTATCTTCTTTACTTTCAATTATCATAAGAATGGGACGAACTTTTATGGCGTACACCTTAGTTCGCGGATTCTATTCAGTAAGAGGCAATGTCCTTAAAGTGCGTCATAAGGGGGTATCTCTTTGCATGGCTATGGGAAAGGCTATACCGCTGCTGGAACCTAGTCATGGAGATTGGGATTATAGAAAATCCATCCAGGAGAGATAACTTGGATTCCCAGTTATATAAGGTTATACCCTGGTTGGGCGTCCGAGAGTTTCTCTTAAGGAATGCAACGTATGATCAAGGCGCCGAGGTACACGGTTGAGCTGTGGGTGCCCGGGATGGATGAACCTACCCTGTCCATCCATGGGAAGTCTTGGCTTACGATGTGTTCGGCCCGAAGAAAACCCCACTTAGGGTGCAGTCTTGTAACTATAATCCATATAAGGAATAAAGGACAAGGCTGCGAAAACAACTGGTTGTTGGCAGAACCGGATGGGAAAGCGCTAGTCTTGTATGGCCGATGTATAATCCTTGAAGGGGCAACCGTGGGGAGAGATAAGGGCGATACCCTCCATTAGGGAGCTGTGTATCAAAAAATACGGCAATGTCATGGGGATTTATATTCGCAAGAATGTTTAGGCCTGTCATATTGTCGCGTGACAGAGACAGCAATGTCATGGGACTTTATATTCGCAAGAATATTTAGGCAAAATCATATTGCCGCATGACTGGCCAAAAAGCCTAAAGAGAAATGTTAAGATGAGGTCAATTGGTTTTTGCGATAAGATCAAAAAGATGAGATAAATGAAATCAATAATAAGAGGAAATAAATCGCAAAGACGACAATGTCATAAATCTTAAAAAGAAAAGAGAGAATTAATCTCTCACAAGATGGCTTAGATTTATCATATTGTCGCAGAAAATAAAATAATGATAAGGCAAGATCAATGGATTATTACATATAAGGTAAGAATATCCTGGGATCTTGTTGCATAAAGGTGGCATAATGAGACCTTTAACTAGGAAGGCGAAATAAGACCATAAGAAAAGATATGTCTTCGAAACATATAATAAATTGTTCGCAGAAATACTTGCGATAATTCATTTATCATATTGCAGATTAATAAAAAGAGGCAAGTATGGGAACGATGTATAAGAATGATAAATATTGTTATTCATCATTATATGATAAATTCATATAAGTAACGGATGGATAGAAGCAAAAAGGGAATTTATATATATTGAAAAACATCAGGAGTTACAAGTATCTTGTGGAAAGGATGATACAATTTTCCAACGATAATTATCGCAAGAAAGGAAGAGAAAAATACAGACGAAGATCAAAAAGAAGAAGCAAAATTATTGAGATTTATCTTCATCTTTGTCTTCATTATCTTCATCATGAGTTTCTTCGTCATCTTCGCTTTCATTCTCATCTATATCAGCCTCACTGTCAGAAATAACTGGTACTTCAGATCTGGCTGGGATACTTTCCAAGAGGCAGGGATATAGGCTAAGAGAGAGGTTGTTATCATTGCAGACTTTCTCAATAGCGTTATTGCGAACAGTGAGAAGATTACTATGCAAATTGGAGTTAGATATTTTTATATTCTTTCGCAGTCTAGTGATCTTATCATTGCGGGAAGCAAGATTATTCGCAAGACCACTTTTTTCTTCTTCAAGTTCTGCGATCCTTTTAGCATGTTTTTCTTCAGATTCTGCGATAACACAATAACAAGTTAGAAATTTATCAAGAATTTACAAAAAAATATAAAGATGTTAGAGGAGAAATAAATAACCTTCTCTTTCATGAATCATTTCTTGTATCAAGGTTGCCTGTTCGGTGTGAAGACTGACATCTATTGCTAAGTTTTTCCTAGCATTATCGAGAACTGTCATGACCCATGCGAATTCATCATCATTTTGAATGAGAAGATGGGAACGGATCTGTTTTTCTATTTTAAGAAGTTCAATATTTTCATCCTTAAGTCTATCTCTCTCAAGTTCAGTGTCAATAAGGGCATTGCGGAACTTTGATAGAGCTTCAGCGCCTTGAAGAGTAATGCGTTCTTTCTCCTTCTCAAGTTCCTTCTTTTAGGCTTTCAAGGTTTTGATTCTTTTTCCAAATTCATCTCTACAAGTCTTAAAACTATTGGATATACTCAAAGTAGATCTATATTCCATTCTTATAAGGGAAATGTGAAATCTAAGTTCATCGATAGATAGAGCATTATTTTTTTCATCGGAATAATTATTTAAAGCGTCATTAAGACGCTGAAGAAGAATGGATTCATCTATGGGTTCATCAAAAGAATTAAGAATAAGAGCTTCATCAGTAAGGTTATAGGCATCTGCAAAATGGTTGTTTAAATAAGCTAAAATAGCAAGAAAGAAGAAAGTAAAAATAAAATAAAATAAATCATACCAATAATTTGTTTGCAGAACTTCTCCTTGTCGGCTAGTTTTTGTTGAAGAACTTCAACATCTACTTCAAGCGATTTATTCTTGATAAGGAGCTCAGTATTCCCAGATACTTCCAATTGTTTACATTTTTCGCAAAGAATGGATATTTCATCTTCGTATTGCTTATTCTTTTTGCGAAGTTTCGCAGACTCAGATTGTGAATCAATAAGCCTTCTTTGCGATAATGATAATCTATTTTCTAATTAAAGCAACGGAAAAAGAAGCTCTAGCGATCAGTGGCGAGATAAGAGAAAATAAGTAAGGGTAAAAGAAGATCTTGAAATTCATGACAAGTGTAAAGGGGCATACCAATGAAGCTAGTGCATGAAGAAAATCTGGATTGATAAATCTCGAGACTCCTTTAAGATCTTTATTATTGGTTAAGATGGAAGCATCGCAGATTTTGAGAGATAATTGCAAGCGTGAGCAATATCGTCATCACCAATACCTTGCATGGGATTTCTAAAGATATTTGACAATTGATCCATAGGAGTCTCAGGTTGAGAAAGACCCATCGCAGATCTAACTCTTGCGGAGGAAAAACGTAATGAAGAGGTGCTCATGGTAGCATCATTATTTATTCTTCCGCTCTCTTCAACCTCATTATCTTTTTCAAATGGATGAAGAAATGTCTTTAAGTGGTTGAGTTTTTCTTCTCTTTTTTGGAGGACTCTCAGCAGTTTGATTCTCATTGCGATGAGGAGAAGTGCCATAACTCTCATTTAGAGTTATTACTTTTTTGCCTTTATCCTTGGCTTCAACTCTCATGACAAATGGTATTTCCTAGAAAACAACCACACATGAAGATAAGAAACAGGGGCAACAATATATTGTTAAAAGTTATAAGAGAATGTTTCTTACTTCATCTCGTGAAGGTTTTCAAAAAATTTAGGAGATTGGGATTCCCAAGATCGATGTAGCTAGCCTTCATTTTTCCAATCCGATAACAAATAATTCAATAACTAGTAAGAATAGTATATTTATCTGAATTTGCGAATAATGATTAACTTCGTGAGATATACCTCGAAATTCTTTTCGGCCAATTAAAAATCCAAGGATGATAAGCGCAAGATATGCGAGATTCGCAGGAAGGTTAAGAGTGCGAAATATATGGACCTTCAAGGAGGAGAGGAAATCTACACCATTTATCATCTTTGGAGAAGCGTGGAATATTGTTTCTTGTGGAATGATAGTCTATATCTTGCATAAGGATTTTATCTTTCACAACTTTTTTATCCCTATTCAAACGAATAGCCCAACACGTGCTTTCTTTCTTCATTGGAATCACTTGATAATTCGCAAAGAAGTTTTCCACGGTATATTTCGCTGGAATAATTGGAATTTTCTTATAATCAGGATGTTTCGCATCATCAAGATAAAGAGATCCTTTACCAGCTCCACGGGAAGCATATTCAAGAATGAGGCAAATACAATCTCCACTTAGTTGGCAGATTGCTCGCGAAAGTTTAGCATGAGAAATAATCTCATAAAAAAGAGGGAGATCTGGTTTATAAAGAGGAATAGGAAGGCCAGCTTCTAATTGACCTAACGAAACAAGGATCTTCTCGTTAGAAGAAGGAAATTTTGAAACAAGATCAATGGAGAGATCAGATTCTGAAGATTGATCAGGGATTTCAGAAAGTGTGAAACCTAAGGATTGAAGCTTCTGTTGGTGCTTTTTGAAAGTGGATTGACCTAATTTTTTAGCAGAAGCCATTTCTTAATATGGGAACGATGGTTAAGGCGAAGAAGAAGAATAAAGAAGAATAAAGAAAAAAAATTGAAAGAATAATTGAGATCCGGAATTTGCGGAAGAAGACGATGAATAGTGAAGTTGCAGAGAAGAAAAACGAAAGTAAAAAGAAGAAGAGGGATTAGCATAGACAATATTTATAAGAGAGGAAAATTTTCGAGATTATCAATGTGCATTCAATGAAGAAAGGACGTGAATGGTCAGAACTCAACGGTTGGAAGAATACGTGTCAAGGAATAAATGGAGAAAAGAAAAACATAGAGACATGTCAAAATAAAGGAAATATGAAAAGACAAGATGTATTTGATATTCTCGAAAAATATGAGTTGCGGCAAATCAAGAAATTTAAATTCTCATGATCTTTGTCTTCTTCGCAGAAAAGATATGGGAAGAGGCAAGATGTAGGGGCAGAATATTGTCACAACAATATTCCTGCAAAATAAACAATTGTTCTGCGATGCATCGATAATAAACGAATTACTCTGCGGCACATCAGTGATATTCTACGACACATCCAAAGATGACTTAAACAATGACGTAATGACTGAAAACGACAGAAACACGAAGAAAGTGTGACATGTTTGCGGTATATCAATAAAACCTGCGAAAGATTAAGGCGGTGCCAGCTGCGATTTATCGCAAGAACTCAGATCCGAAATTGAAGGGAATCTTAGCTATAAATGAGCTGTAATCCACTATGTAAATACCTATATAAAGGAGGTGAATAGTTCCAGAGAGGGGATGAATTTTTGAGTGTTAGGAAAGTTTTTAGGAGAGAGAAAAATCTTTGTTAAGTGTTCTGTGTTCTTGATTTCTGTAATTCTTTAAGGTCATATTAATGAAAAAGTGTTCTTAATCTTCAAATTATGTCATAAATATTTATAGATTCTTGAATAGGGTGTAGTGTGGGAATTCCTGCAACTACAAACAGCTCAAAAATATTTGGGTCCAATCAAGATGTTACTCCTTCTAGTCAGATGACCACAGCAAAAAGTATTGAACAATCTTCCCATATGAGCAATAACTCCTACAGAGACATAAGTGAACCACAATTAAGTTAGTAGTCCTGTTTCCTTGAACTAGATGGCTACATTAAAGTCATAAAGACCAACCATATAGAATTGCATTTACAACTCCCGCATTTCATGCAAGGGTCTTCCTTTTTGTCTTCCATGTAGTTTCATGTTCCGTACAATATGCAGTCACATAATGTTGACTTAAGTTATACCTAAGCATATTTCAACACCTAAAAAATCATTAACATCATAAATTATTGCTAAATTCATTCTTCAAAATATTATCTTAACCAAACTTATTCTAAATCCCAACAAAGCTTGGCAGCACCTAGCCTTAACATAATACTCTGAAATATAATTGCATATGAGAATAAACAACTCCCATACAAACAGCTCATCAAACTATATCATACCTTCATTTGAGGAATTTCCTTCATTGCTGACTGTTCTATACTTGATTTGTTCACGGGTACCACCAGAAGTAGCAACTGATATTGCCAGGGTAGACTCATTTTTTATATCAAGCTCACCAGTTCGAAGAAGATGGATAAGATGGAACATGTTGTCTAGTTCAGAAAGGTAAATATAGTCCCCAAGCTTTCAGCTCCTTATACACCATCCACAGTATGCTCCTTCTCCAATTCCTGAAAAAAAATTCGAAAGATAAAGTCAATTCTAAAAAACCAAATGACGACAACATTAGGATAAGCTTGGTTCCTTAAGCCTTATCAGGACATATTTCATTATCCGACGACCAACAGAGTTGGAACATCAATAAAATTTCATTATACTTAATACAACGACCAACAAAAATTTGTACACAGCCTTATCAGGACATATTTCATTATCCGGCGACCAACAGGGTGGGAACATCAATAAAATTTCATTATACCTAATACGACGACCAACAGAAATTTGTACACAGACTACACTCATACTCAAAATACATGTGCAGTAAACTATAACAGTGATAGGACTAATGAGTTTGATATTCTGACATGCCTCGTTAAACTCCATCTGCACTTCATCTCTTGCCTCAACAACACGGTATCTGTCATTGCTTTCAACCACAAAGATAAGACCTTGTGTATTTTGGATGTAGTGCCTCAACAATGGACTGATCTGTAAAAGAAACAATATAACTAAATGACTTCATAACAACATAAAAGGCAAAAGAGAACAGAAAAATTAAAAATGTAGCAAAAATCATATCTCTTTTGACCCCCACATGCCAGACAGTTAAGCAAAATCCAAAATATATAATACTACCAATTAACTACTCAACCTCGACAAATCTCCAATAAAGAATGGAACAAACATGCATACAAAGGTCTAATCTAGACCAATATTTACAACATGATGTTATCATCCAAACTCAAAAATAATGTGTAGCTAGTTATACACAAAATAACTCTACCAATGGTAGGAATTGTGGTTACTATCACCTTGATGAATTGTATCTCTCCACGCCAAAGTTCTTTGTCCTTCGAGCAGCATCAAGAAAAAAAATCCTCTGCACTATGGCAAAAACATGAGAAGGTGAGCTACATATTAAACAAAAGATCTGAAGTATAACCTATGAACTAGTGACAACATGGTAGGTCTCACAAACAAACAGAACATCTGAAGTATAACGTTTGGATCCACCAATGTTATTAGTTTCTCATGAGCTGACTATAGAAGTAGTAGTGGTAGTACTAGTGAGGAGTGTTGAAGATGTAAATCCAACAAACACATTAAAGTCACAGATCCAGATCTATACAATTCATCAATATAAACCACATTTAAATGGTGCCAAGCCACCAATTGATGAAATGAAGCAAAAAGAGGACGAAATGGGGAGAGCTGAACCAGAAATGCTCATCCGAGGGCTTAACTACTTGACCACTAAGTTGCGACATCATTGCACGATCAGCACATTCAGCAGCTTCACGCATAGAAAATAATAAGTATGTGGGGAAAGGCCCAACAATTGATACTGCATAAGAAGAAATCCAGTTTTTTGAGAATGATCTTAAATTACATCAACCCCAAAACATGATTAGTTCAGATTATGAAATCTAACTATTACAAAATGAAAGCATATCATCAAGTACAAGCTTTCTCCCCCTCTTATTTTATTGATACAGGTTACCCCTAGTTGTATTGTACTCATGCGGCACCTACCAAACAATGAATGACATGCTAATACAATCTAATGGCATCACAAAGTAGGGAAACAATGGAAATCAAAATAGTTACTGAAATGGAATCCCTTAGACTACTAGGAAACATGTAAAATTCTACTTACAACTCAGTGACAACTCTATAATCTCCTTGTACAGAGCAAGTAACACCAGACCAAGGAGGTAGATCACCATCTCCAACCCATGCATATACCACCCTCCATCCAAGTTGATGCTGTGATTTCGTTTAACGCTTTCACTACCAAACCAAAACATAATAACTATTTAGTATCTCGTTAAGAGAAAATGTGAGATATAAATATGGAAGATCTGCCCAAACCCTAGAAAAAAAATTGACAAAAAAATTCGAAAATTTCAGTCTCAAAAGAGAGATTAAGATGAGATACTCGTATATCTGTGCTATGATCATAAATCGGACAGTAAAATCGATATGAAATCAAAGAAATTAGGTTTTCGAACCCGGAAGGAATTTTCTGAAAATCGATTTTAAATTCAAGATTCAGCAATTCTAATCGAATTAAAGCGATTGGGATAGAGTTAACTTATCTTTCCGTTAAAGAATCTCATCTTTAATTGTTGAGGAATGTTGGAAATTTTGGGTATAAAACAGAGGATGATAACACTAAAATAAATTGTTGTTGTACTCAAAAGCTTTCAAGGCTCGGGTGATTTCTTTTAGACGATTATTTCTACCCTCCCAATATAAATTGGCGATTGCAACAGGTATGCGAAATAATGCCTTCAGATACAATGAAAGCCTACAAACAGAAATTGGATTCAAGGTTTGCACCCTTGACCCAACCAAGAACACATGAGAGAGATTTGATGATGCTTTATATGGAGAGAAAACAGTTGAATTCATGCTCAAGAATGGGAGAATTCCTTCACTACTTATAGGGTTATTCATGCCTATTGGAGATGCCTCTTCACTTCCAAAAGACACATAAGGTGTCCGTTGGGAATGGTTGTGTCCTTTATGAACCATCACACCTATTAGAGGTGTCCTTCATATCCAACTAACATCCATTGTGTTTATCCAACACATAACACTTCCCCATCATAGTGACAAACCAAAAACTAAAACAGTTTTATTTACTAAGTTATTGAAAAAATAAAACAATCTCCCCTATTTTCAAAAAACCAAAAAACATAAAATAAAATAAAACTTATAAAACCGGAGTGGTCGCATCACTCAAGTGATCGCCTAAATACCAGTGGGATCAAGCCAACGTAGTTCAAGTACAATTGGGACTAAGCATCATCGTTGAAACCAATACATAAATGATAGGTATTTTCCATGGGTTTGAACCTTCACTTAGTGTAAGAAACTCAAAGCTTTATCGATATTCTATGGTGAAACTAGTCTTGAACCAAGAATCCCTTATGACAAAGCCGAGTCTCACACATATTGATTCCATAAGACATGTGTTTTGTAGCCAAGCACTATAAAGGCCTTGTGCTTATATCCTTATTCATGAGTCTTCTTTAGAGAACGGTCTTCTTCTCTTAGGAAACGGCCCACATTTCCATACTCATATAGGTAAGTCTCAAGGTGTTTGCGAGACACCTTTTACTAATCACGAGACTCATTAAGGATTTACATCCATCCTATTTTCTTGCGGAAAAACCAGCACTAACTTGAAATGGGAAGTTTTATGTTAGTGCTCCATAATCTCTGACCATAACTTGTTGGTACCACATTGAACCTTGTTTATCTTTTTCAAAACATAGGTTGGGTTTCGCTATGGGAGATCAACCTTCCTTCACAGGACCTTAGTCCCATTTCTATATACTTCATTGAAATTAATTCCTTTGGGAGACTCTTCATAAGTAGGTCTACCAAGCTTTTCTCCGTTTCAATGGTTAGTTGCAATTACTCCTTTCTTGAGTAATTGACTTACCGTTCCTTGTCTAAGACTTGTATGTCTTGACTTTTCATTATAAGTCTTGTTAAAGACGTTATAGATCATATCCTGATTCACAATTAATCAAGACCTCCTGAGATGGCTTCTTCCAAAATAGGATCTCTACAAGTTAGGTTTTAAGCCATTTCTTCTCATTAATTGCATCTACTAATGCAATCAATTCTGAAAACATTACTAAAAAAAATGTTCCTCTTTGATTTTACAAAATAATTGTAACTTCTCTAGTGATCCTAATTAACATTAACGGTTAATTCACAAGAAGTCATTACAGACTTGCATACACTAGAGGCATAGAAAATTTGTAGGCAACATACTTGCTGTTTCAACAAGCACATTATTACGATGAGTAACTCCTCTATTCATGCCCAATCTTCTACAAATTTATACCCAAAAACATAGACAATGTCTATTTAACATTTCACATTATGTAATGCAAATGTTCATAATTTATGCATCGGTAATATCGTAACACCTCAACGTTGGATATTTGGTGTGCTTCAATCTTCCAGTATGTTACATATTGACCGGTATTCCATTTTTCCCTTTCGATGTCATTTAAGACCTGCCAATTTCCAAATTTGGAACCTATAATTCTTATCGCAAGAATTATGTTCATGCCATACCATTGTTGTCTCAACAATTATGGCGATTTTGGTTTTAAAATAATCCACCAACTAGAAAATTTTATACGACATTTTCGTATAAATTCTCCCCCTATTTCATGATAATTCTCAAATGCCAAAATGCAACTCAATATCATGAAATACCATTTGTGTCAAACATGTACCCCATAATTTCTAAATAGAAATTAAAACTTCAAATCCAATCACTGGTACAGTTTCGTACCATCCTTTTGGATTCGGCTATCTTCAAATCCAATGCAATGTTCTTGCAAACGTGACCAACCAGTATAAATGAGGAACAAAAGATGTCTGTACCAATGACATCCCGCTCAAGGAGCATGTGCAAAACATGATATCTTTGTAAAAGGATTCATCGATCATTAATAGACACTAATGAGTTAGTGCCGTATCAATACCGTTCAAATTACTCAAACGTACTTGAAAGGATTTCCTAGAGACACCAGCTTTCTACTCCCTTTTCCCATATTTCATGGCTATACAAATAATCATGAAACCATTACACAACAATGTAATGATACTAGGGATACGAAATGGTACACACAGCAACCAATCATGGTTTCTAGATGCCACTTCAACTATGTACATTGCACGTGTATTGATATTCATATCATAAGATATCATCAGGGGATAAAGACAAAACAAGCAACATTCACTAAACCATACATCTTACAAACTTCATATGCATGGACCGGTACAAAGTTAGGTAGTATAGTAGAGCATATATAGCAAGTTTCTCAGAGGACAATTTATGCATTCCTACATATACATATATACATCTCCCGACATGATCAGTCCCATTAAGAAGATGTCCATTCACAAGAGATGCTTTTCCAGATTCATGCCTTTTCAAGGATACTAGTCTAATCATACTAATTTGTATGTATCCCCACTAGAAACCTAATTTAGCATACAATATTTAAAATCTTTATAAAAAAAGAAAACAAGATTAGATCACTTATCTAATTGATGATGATTTTCCGGGCAAGAACCATCTCATTAACGCAATCGAAATTTCATCCTCCATGATCGAAAAAATAATCGTCTAAAACTGTTGGAAATTTTGGGTATAAAACAGAGGATGATAACACTAAAATAAATTGTTGTTGTACTCAAAAGCTTTCAAGGCTCGGGTGATTTCTTTTAGACGATTATTTCTACCCTCCCAATATAAATTGGCGATTGCAACAGGTATGCGAAATAATGCCTTCGGATACAATGAAAGCCCTACAACAGGAAATTGGATTCAAGGTTTGCACCCCTTGACCCAACCAAGAACACATGAGAGAGATTTCTGATGATGCTTTATATGGAGAGAAAACAGGTTGAATTCATGCTCAAGAATGGGAGAATTCCTTCACTACTTATAGGGTTATTCATGCCTATTGGAGATGCCTCTTCACTTCCAAAAGACACATAAGGTGTCTGTTGGGAATGGTTGTGTCCTTTATGAACCATCACACCTATTAGAGGTGTCCCTTCATCTCCAACTAACATCCATTGTGTTTATCCAACACAGAACACTTCCCCATCATAGTGACAAACCAAAAACGAAAACAGTTTTATTTTCTAAGTTATTGAAAATATCCAACAAGGAATTCAGTAATCTCATCTTTAATTATCCTCTCTGAACGTGTTACTACCTACAAATCGGAGACAAATTTGTTTCTGAAAGTGTGACTTCCTCATCTAAAAACATATTTCCATCGCAGAAGTTGCTGGTAATGGTGGAGATTGTAGGAGATTGCAGAAGTTTCTGATAATGGTGGAGGTGGTAGAAACTGGGAACAAGTGCTTCCTTGTCTCTGAAGGTGATGAAAGAGGGAAAATATAATTCAAAGTTGTAATAAGGTCAGGAATCACCTTACACACCGCCTTTGGAGAAAATCGGGCAGAAACAACTAGCCTCTTCTACAGAAATTCAACTATTTGGGCGGAAAGAAACTTAAGTGTGGGCATCCACACTGATGAATGGCCCATTCGGTATACAAATTTATTGCGAATCTCAGCCACACCGACGAACCAGGCTTAGGTGGGTTTGGTAATGATTTTATTTTTCAAAACAACAATTCTTTATGCATCGTGCGGGTGAGAGAGGAAAAGAGATGGGCCCCAACTTTTTGGCCCACCCCTGCTAATCACCGCTCCTAACAGCCCTTAGATCTCCTTGTGATGCACACTGAAGTACACTCATTCGGTGTGTGTAGCATTTCTGTTTTCAAAAAGCATTTTCAAAAAATACTAGATTTTGTGCACGTGCTACGCACTGGGCGGACCCGAAAACCATCCACCATAATTTTTTATTTTTTACCCCGTCGTGCATTTTTTTTTATTTGATATCGCGGGGCTTCGCCCCCGACCCCGTTGGTAGGATTTTTTATTTGGTGTGACTCGGCTTCGCCTCGTCCTGTCGCTTAGAATCTTTGATTTGGTGTGGCTTCCTCTCGCCCCGATGCGTGGTTAAGATCTTTTATTTGGGGTGGTTTCGGCTTTAAATTATGGTTTTCTGTTGATGCAAGTCTATGAGATTTCCAATGGAGCAACATGCACTCATCCATGGCCTTCCAATAAAATATTCATCTTAGTTCTCATATATGTTATAGCTACACTAAGTACAACATTTTTCTCATAGTTTACATGGATATTGAAAGAGGGTCTCGGATTGGATGCTTACAAAATTAAAGAGCATTAGATTAGGCATTCCAATTCCATGAACAACTTAACTGACATTCTTAAACCTTTACAAAACAAATTTGTGAGTTAACCAAACTGGTAAGATGTGAATACTTTCTACATTAAGCGTAAGATGTAAATCTAAATTGGCATCCACTGATTTGAAGTGAGTTAACCACAAATAATCAAAGAAAAAAATTAAAAGATGTAATCAAGATGTTAAGGCTGCGATTAATTTCATCAAGTTATTTCCTTTGGCATCTGATGATAATTGCTCCAACGGAGACTTTGCAAACATAGTAGCGGGACCAATTATGATGAACATCTTTGTAAACACAATCATGACTTCCCTTACCATAAACAAAATCAGTAAATACAATGTGCTGGTGATGACAAAATTCAACTATATGTCCCTACTACTGAGTATTGACCAACTAATGCTATCATATCCGTGTAAAGAGGTACAGTTGAAAGAACCATAAATAGAAAATGTAAATTGTCCATTCTAAAACGAACTCATATCATACACTAATACACCATGAGCTCATTTTAAACTAATCCCAAATTAGGTCGAGGCACTGCACCAATACATTATCCAAGCCAAGCCAAGCCAAGATTGCTGATTCCTGCCTCCAACTTTACCTTGTGCCCAAATGATAAGCATCAGGTGGATGTTCTACACATTTAAGAATTTTCTTAAGCATCCAACAGCAGCATTTAAACTGTGAACTGAAACTTGTACTTTTACTGTCCTTAAGAGTGATAGTCTTGGTGAACAAATTAGTGAAAGTCAGATGATATCCAATTAAACATTTTTTTATTTGAACAGAAATTACTAATGGGGCTTGAAAAAGTTTAAGCCAGCATTTACTTTCAGATAGACATTACTTATGAGGTAAACCTGACTTGTTGCAATTCTCAACTGTAAACTGCTCTCCAGCAACATTTTCAATATTTTCCCTTGAATCTCTCGTGAACAGGCCCTAATCCGTTATCATTAATGCTCTCTGACTCCGGCCAAATTTCTACAATGCGCATTTCACAGTAATTAACTGTCTCAAAATCCCAATATTATAAATTAAGGTTAATAATAAGCCTTGAATTTTCTAGTCTTCATACAGGAAAAAATGACGCCAACGATCACGTATGATTTGGATTCGATATTTGCATTACTTTGTGGAACATCATCGACCCCAAGGAAATCCCAGGAATGAGTAATATGGAGTTGGTTAATCTCACTTTCAAAAACTGAGATAACAAATTCCAATTCTGCAACCCAAAAAGAGATAGATTAGTAATATATAATATACTTATATATTAATTAGTTTTTTTTATATAAAGTAACACGTAGTTAATCAATTTTCTTAACGCGAAGCTGTTGTGCTTGTTCGGCTGTCAGTTTCGCTGACAAGCCTCAAAATCTCTTAGTGTAATGGTGAACTACAACTTCTTTGGCTTGACGAATACTACAATTGAAATCAGTCAACTTTTAACATTTTTATACGTATAACTCAAGAAAACTTAAATTTCATTCAGAAATTCTCACATAACTACCGAATGGATTCTTATTACCTACCGGTAGCTTATGCAAGCAAATCATGGTTAGACGATATAACTGATTACGAATCCGTGTAAGAGTGCTCCCCCATATACTCTATATAGTGCTGCAATTTTCAGGAAAAAAACATTAGTTTTCCCTAAAGATGCGTGATGTAAACGTATGCATGAACTTTATGATTTATGAGTACCTTTTTGGTTATGGAAGTGGATTCATTTCTTACAACATATGTCAACAGAAAAAGTGCAAGAGTGGCAACAGTAATCAACTTATTCATGTTTTCGCTTTGAGGTATACCTTGATTCCTACTGGTTATTGCTTGCGTTGTCTAAGACCAAGTAACATAGAATTTGTCAAAGTTTACCTGACTCTTCCGGAATGTGTCAAGATTTAACTTATTCCATTAGAATTTCATAGCATAAAACCAAAACTAAGTAATAAATCATTACCTCCTGTTGTTGAGAACAAATCCCACAGAGAATCAATCCAAATCGAATCTCACAAAACCCTAAAAAATAAAAATAAACAGAAACTGATATTCTCACCAAAAAAAAAACTTAAATTAATTGTTTCAAACATCAAATCAGTTCTTATCTGAAAATCCTAAAAAGATTCGTAGGGAAAGAGATGGAGATTTTACTTTTTTTCTGTGAAATCTCGAGACCCAATATATTGACAGAAACAACTCAACTGATTCATGAGGAAAAACTATGGTTTGTTGGAGAAGAAAAGTATGGTTGAGGAATAACTATGGTTTGTCGGAGAAGAAAAGTATGGTAGGAGTTTATTGCAGAAGAAGAAGAAAAGTATGGCAGGAGGAAACCCTAATTTTTATTTCTTCTCAATTAGCTTCCAGATTCATCACCCTATTAGATTTATCTAGATATCAATATTTACATGAATCACTCACAAACAAAAGCTCGATTCATCTAAACCTTTGAAATTGAATTATACAGGGAGAAAGAGATGAAGAACAGAAGAAGAGAAGAAAGAGAAGAAGAGAAGAGAATATCAGAATCAGATAAACTTGTGTAAATCTAGTTAGGTTTGTTACGGATGTATTGTTCACTTAACGTCTGTGAATAACGTCCAGTTAAATATTTTGTGTAAACCAAGTGTAAGTTTTTAATTAGGTGTAAATCCAGACATAAGTGTTATACACCCACGTTTTTACTAACGGTTGCTAACGGTGTTACTATCAGGCAGTTAAAATTAGGGATCTTGGACCAATAACGCTCTCTACTAAGGGGGTGTTTTTAAATAAAAAAAATCTTCAACCAATAATGTTACAACACTTGTCTTCTCCAGAATTGTTGTAGTTGAAAGCTTTTATCTAATTTAATTTGAGGTGGGTGTCACTCTTACCGTGCAACGTGGGAGCTCATATGACTTAGTCTTTTAAGGGAGGAGAGATATATAGTAATTATTTTTCATATTAGTATTTGGTAAAATATTTTCAAAGTGTTTTTAACCAAAGCGCTTCCAAAATTTCTCAACTTTTAAAAGCTGGGGGAGAGGAGCTTTTAGAACCTGGCGAGATTGGGGTATACCCAGATTAATTGGGGTATACCCAATAAAACAAAATAAGGTCATTATGAAGTAAAACCAAGCCACCCCTTAACCTTGTATTTTTTAAATGGCTAATATGCCCTTTGTTAATTAACACTAAAACTTTGATTAATTTAACTTATTGAGTTTAAATTAAAATTTTGAAAATCAGTAGATTAAACCTTTCATCTGTCTTATGATTTCGATTTCGATCAAAAAAATTTGATTTTGAAAATGCACAAGGCCGGCAAGGTAATGGTTTCAATAAGCTGTCGGCTGTTCTATAGACGGCAAGGTCTGCTTTGAATAACCTTTCGACCAATGTTCAACCGGCAGGTTCCACTTTGAATAAGCTGCCGACCTTACTACCGCCGGCATTTTCTCGGTTGAAGAACGCGCCGAGTATATTGGAACATAATTTTACGTTCGGCATGGTAAATCTTCCTACAATGCCGGCGGTCGTAAAGTCGGCAAGCAAATATTTTTTTACATGCCGGCTGACATTTGGCCGGCAGGTTATGGATTTATAACATTGACGACCTTTACTTATGCCAAACAGAAAAAAGAAACTATGGAAGATGTAATTCACTTTATTCGTGCAATTTTGGTTACTACATTGATTGAAACAGAAAAACGAATGCACTTAGCATGTGCATCAAGCCTTTAAACCCCTAGGCAACCCTAGTGGACGAGTTATAGTCTCGTGAGGGCTTACATAGAGGTATACCCACAAAACCTTTACAAAAACTTCTAAAGCCATCAATCTTCCTCCGACGAAGACGATACCGCATCCAAGTTGTCCGGGTCATCCAACGGGATTCTATCGGTCAAGAAGTGATAGCTTGCATCGAATGTGAATGCTTCCCCCTTTACTTCCATGTAGCGCGCTTTCAGGGCTTCGTGCTATAAAAACAAGCTTACATTTGTTAGTGGTGTTTTGTTGGAAGATAACACAACATGGGGTACGTAAAAAAAAACCACAAAATTACTTACAAATTGTGCAATGGACAAGGTGTAGGGGCGAGTGTTAAAAATCCTAGGTTGGAGAGCTAAAAAATCAAGTATCACATTTTCGATTACTAGGTTCCTAGCTTGGACTTGTTGAATACTTCTTGCATTAGGATTCCCAAACTCGTCGCTAAATTTGTTGTGTACCCTAGCCCAAAATGTTTTGGAATTCTCCCTTTCGGAGGATTGACGTCTAAGTCGATCTTCCCCGTACCAAGCTTTGGTGATTGCCAAATATTCATTTGAATCAAACGATGCCATTGTTGTTTGTAGAGAGATATTGAGTGAGTTAGATGGAGCGTATGATGATATGAGCTTTGGAGAGTATATGCAAATAGTTGTGTGTTGTTTTGTAGAGAGAAGTAGTGTATTTATAGGCTTGTACCCAAATTTGGCCGTCATAGTGCTCAAGTACAAGTCAATCAATGAAATTGTACTTGCCAAAAATTTGAATTTTGATTCCGCCGGCGAGGTACAAGTCAAAACCAGACCGGCAGGGTCTTAAATTTGTTACCATGCCGGTCGTGTAAGATTTTAGGCATCAGGAAAAAAGTTGTTATGCAACAAAACCGCCCGACCTATATTGGGTCAATACATTGCCGGCTACGATTCAGCCGGAAGGGTTATCATTTTGGTACATCCGGCTCTGATAACTACACAATTTCCTTTGTCAGTGCCGGCACTCTGACAGTTCACCACCATGCCGGCCCTGGGACAGCCGGCAGGGTAAATTTAAAAAATCATTCCGGCTTATGCATTAAAATTTTACAAAGCAAAACAAATCATTCATTCAACAACTATAAATCCAACACTTTTTGTCCAAAATAATGCAACAACTTCATTTCTAGGATGGATTAAACCTTGATTTCTAGCATCATGATGCGGATCAAAAATCACCTCCTCCGCAGTCAATTCGTCGATGGCAATTCGGAGTTTCGTAAGCTGTTGCGGCATTTCCTTATCCTGAGTACCCTTAAAACTGTACCTTTGCTCTCTTGGCCTATTAACCGCAACACTCTCATCCACTTTGATGTAGGAGCTGTCTTTGAACAAGGAAGGGAAGTGCTCATATATCCAAACCTATGCAAAAAAAAAAAAAGTTAAGTAAGAGCCTTATCTTACGAGAATATTCGGTAATATAAACGTTTTAGATCAAAAATTACCTGGAAGAGACATGTGTTTCCGTTAACTTGCTTAGTGAGTGCCCTAGAACATTTTGTCAACTCATTGTTCAAGAAGGAGACCACCGCAGTACCCCAAGAATACTCACGCATCTTATTTAAGGGATCCAATAGTTGCAAGTAACCGGCCTCCACTTGGTTTCCGGAACTGTCGTGGAAGATACATTTGCCCAGGACGTATAGCAAATAACCGCCGCGGCAAGAAGCATTGATTCGCACTTAAGTATGTTGGGTTCACCATTCCTTCCCTGTCAAGGATTGACTGTGTATCCCATAATGTGTCCCTCAACCTCTTCGTATTAAACTTCTTGGTTAGACGACCATCCTCCATGTCAAGAACATCCTCCGTATGAACCTGATTCCAACCGAACAATTTCTTGCTCAAATCGTAAATTTTCTCGAAAGATATCGAATTATCCATCCCCTCACAGGTCTCTCTTTTTCTGGACCTCTCCCTTTCCTTTGCTCTTACTGCTTTTTTCCCTCAACCTCGAGGCCTAGAATTTGTTGAGCATCATCGGGAGTTATCGCCATCTCACCGAACGGGAATAACATGGTATCAGTCTCTCCGTAGAACCTTTCACAGAATACAGAGACGGTAACTTTATCAAGATTAATATTTGAACTCTCAATCGTAGGCATCAACCCGGAGTTCCTCACAATCACTTTCACATCCTCACATTCCTTGTCAAGATCCCAAGTATGAGCCACTGAACACGAAGCTTGGCGCCTCATGAGACGGATGGCATTCTTGTGATCCTAAATACCAAAAAAAAATAAAAAAAAATAAAAAGATATACAAACACTTGACGAAAATTTAATTAAGATAGTTACACACTTGAATAAAGAACAAAGACGGATTAAGATTACTTACGATAGTATTATGGATTATACATGCCCATGAGTCTTTGTATCCAAAAAGAACATTGCCACCATCTCTTGGGGTCCCCCTTGGGTCCTCATCTTTTTTCAGTGTAACCATGAAGTGTTCGGAAGGCATGTGAGAATTCTGTGGTTTAGTGATCACCCTCTTCCTCGCTCCGGTTGAAGTTGACCCTGAAGCTTCGGTGGGTTCAACAACTTTTTCTCCATCTCCTTTTTCTTCTTCTTCTTGTTCCTCTTCCTCTTCAACAATTTCCTCTTCGACGGTTTTCTTACCTTTATCTCTATTACCATCATCATCATCATTACCTCTTCCAACATGTGGCATGTCTTGATCACCATCATCATCGTCATCATTGTTGCCTCCTCCAGCAGCCGGGATTCTTTCATCAACATCATCATCATCACCTCTTCTACCGGATGGAATTGATTGGTCTTCATCTAGAGTGTCGTCTGAATCACTGGGTTCAGATGGTGGTTCTGGATTATTGCTTATAATGATCTTTGTCGTTCCCCGCTCAACATATGCCCCTCGATGTTTTGAAGACAAGAGTTTATCACCAACACGAGGAGGTTTTGAAGGAGGACTACTAAGAGATGCTTTCAGAGCAGCTTTCTTCTTTGCCGTTCGCAATCTGAACAAGAATAATTCAGAAATTGGGAATCAAAGGCCGGCAGGGTCTACAAAACAAACCCACCCGGCGGACACATAGCCGGAAAGGTCGACCAAAATATGCTTACCGGCTAAGCCATACCCGGCAGGGTGTCATCAAAATAGCCTTCCGGCCAACAAAAAAATTTACACAGTAAATACAAGGAATTTTCACTAAACAAGTCGGCAAGGTGCATTAACCATACATTTCCGGCGGACAAAGCGCCGGCATAGTTTTATAAAATACCCTTCCGGGACAAAACATTCTAGGCATCATGAGACATTCAAAGCAAAGTAGCCGGCAGGGTGAAAAACAAATAAAATGCCGGCGCTGTTAAGAATAATATAACGCCGGCAGGTACTTAGTTGAATAATCTGTCGGCGCTGCTAGTAGCAGTTACAGAAACCATAGAGCCGGTAGGTTCTTCAAGCTTATACTCTTCCGGCCAAACCCTAACTATGAAACCCCGGAAGGGTCGATAAAAAAAACATTGCCGACGTGGCAACTACCAATTCACAAATTCGAATTTTCTGACCTAATTTGACATGCAAATATGAAATCGAAGTACTAGAGTGAGTTTAAACAAGCCCTTACTTTCTTAAGCGCACCATTTCACATGTTTCAGCGGGTTCAATTCCTTCTTCTTCAACCGTTTTTTTCTTCACTTTCTTAGCAACCAAACTTGCAATTCCAGGGTTATATTCATTGGGTTTGCGATTAGTTTCTTTCATACGAGTTTCCTTCTTCCGTGGTGGATCCATTGATGAAGATTAATCAAAGTTTTCGAATTGACGATGTTAACGAATTGATCGAAGAGTTTTGGTGGTGGTGGGGGTGATGGAGCCGGTAGGGTAGGGTTGTGGAGGAGAAGAAGAGAAGAAGATGAAATGAAAAGAAAAATTAAAACTGATTTAGGGTAATAGGTTTTTAAAGAATAAGGGTATTTTTGTAACTTACCTATTAGGCCTCCCCCTAAAACCCTCAAAAAATGTCCCTTTAAAATTGGGTATACCCCAATCAAGCCAGGTTTTAGAAGCTCTAAAAGCATAAGCTTTGGTCTCACCTTATTTTAATGCATGATTTTTTTTATATCCCTACTATATTATATAAATGACCAAAATTGTCGTTAAATCTTTGATAATCAACTTCTTACTCTCCATAATATTCTTTAAAGGTTGTTATTTCGTTGGAAATAGAGATGTCTGATTATACTTATTAAGCATGACCTAAGTTTACTTATTGACTTACCCTCTGTTTCTATTATTTTGTACAAAACTCTTATATGTTTTTATTATTTTGTATCCCGATCCAGTTCTAAATTAACGCTTCAATTTGGGCCAAATCTCAACTTGCTTGACCATTGTCGTTACATATGAATGTGATTTTATTAATTTCTTTAGTGGTTTTCCTGTTTTTTTTTTTCCTCTGAGGTTCAAGATATTTCACTCTCTATGTTTAGAATGATACAATTGGTAGGAGTGCGCTTTTCAATTTTGCATCCGCACTTATTCCACTACCACTCTCCTGTCTCGCGGCTCTCACCCACCTATTTGGCACTACATTCATTGCAGCCTCCGGACTCAATGAAATTAAACATGGGGATTCAAATATGATATGAAAACAATTTAAAAAAAAAGTTTAAGATACAAAACCGATGGTTGCCTCCCATTTAGCGCTTGGTTTAAAGTTGTCGGCCCAACTTTGCATTCTCCTTACTACTCCTCCAGAGGGAACAAATCCTGGAGTTCAATCACTTCTACATTCTCCAAAGGAAAGTTTTCGTAATATGGCTTCAATTTATGGTCGTTTACTTTGTAAATCGTCCCTTTCTTGAGACTACTAATTCAACTGCACCATAAGGGAAAACATTAGTAACAAAAAAATGTCCACTCCAACGTGAACTTAGCTTACCGGGAAATAACTTAAGACGAGAATTAAATAGAAGGACTTTTTGTTCCACAACAAAACTCTTTCGAGAAATCATCTTGTAATGGAAAAGCTTAGTCTTCTCCATGTAAATCTGGGCACTCTCATAAGTATCATTACGTATCACCTCTAGCTCATTAAGTTGTAATTTCCTATGTTTCCCCATATTGCACATCTTTATCGCCCAATAAGCTTTGTGCTCAAGTTCAACCGGAATATGCAAGCTTTTCCATAAACCAATCGATATGGAGACATAACAATCGGTGTTTTGTATGCACGTTCTATATTCCCTAAGTGCATCGTTGAGTCTATAACTCCAATATTTCCGTGTTGTGTCAACGGTTTTTTCCAAGATGGACTTGATCTCATGATTTGAAATTTCAGCTTGCCCACTAGTTTGTGGGTGATATGGCGTGCCGACCTTGTGATTTATGTTGTACTTCTTGAGGAGAGCATGGAAGGATTTTTTGAAGTGCGAGCCTCCATCACTGATAACCACTCTTGGTGTACCATGTCTAGAGAAAATGTATTCATTCACAAACTCACAAACAACTTGAGAATCATTAGTAGGGGTGGCTTTAGCTTCCACCCATTTAGAAACATAATCCACAACAAGAAGTATACAAAATTTGTCATTCGAATTAACAAAAGGACCCATAAAATCAATGCCCCATACATCAAAAATCTCGAAAGTGAGAATGGGATTGAGTGGCATTTGATTTTGTGACTTTCGAGTAGTCCATTCCACGTAACTTTTCGAGATCTATCTAATGACACTAATATCGTATCTAGATCGTTGTTAGATTAATTTATGTTAATTACCGTTCATGTTAACTAATCTAATTATTATCGACTAACACGTCTTTTGACTGGTTTAACAACGTTGAAGAGCTTGAGGGTCTTTACCGGGGGGTGGTGGGGAGGAATACGAATATGAGATTTGGGTCTTCAAAAAGAACCAAGTTCAAAACCCATGTATAAGGGTTAACTACGGTTAGCTTACTAACTATGATTGAGGCGTAGAGAAGGCATAAAAAACGAAACTTAATAAACACAGAAGGAGAAAATCGGTGTGTCCATCAATAGAGGATGACTGAAAACTTGTCTGTCGGTAAGGGTTGACTGGAATGTTGGGATTTCAGTGAGGATTGCTCTTTATTTTTCGTGGAATAAAATAACCTCTCTCTTTTTTTTAATGCAAAAAGAAAGAAATAAAACAACCTTCTTTGTTGTTTCACATGTCATGGTGGTGTGCAACTTTAGGAACCCGACATTTTTTTTTCTTTGTGGGATGCAGCGGATCGCAGTTCCACTTTTTTTTTTTTAAAGCATGCATATAGAATAAAATCCAACTAAATTGTTATTACACGTGGGAATGTGATTCCCATAGAGCCGCAGTTCTACTTGGATGAACCAATAACCATTATTTTCTTGCCTAGTTTGGGGCTTAGGAATATATTATTTAGGGCCTATAAATTATTTCATCTACTTAATATATAAAAAAGGATAAGGGAGTCTAAATTTGTAGAAACCACAGATACTATCAATTTACCAACAAACTCTTAAATTCCTAATAATAAAAATGGGAAAACTTAAATCAAATTCATTTCCACCTCAGTTTTACCGATTTTTCTTCTCTTTTTCTCCTTTTAAAAAAAAACACGAAAACATCGTTGATTATCGACGATCCAAAAAACGATTAGTCGTTTCTTTTTTTCTTCTATAAAATGACGAAACAAATACGAGTGAAACATGTTACTAACAAGAATTATCCTAGTGAGAGTAATCCCAGAATTGTTCAAGCGATTGGAAACAAACCGAAGAAGAAAAATAGTCGAGGAAGACAAACCATCTTTGATCGCAAAAGAGGAGGAAATGGATCGAATCAGGTACTTTTCAATCAACCCAATCATGTAAATTAGGTTTAAGTAACATGCAATCGCTCAAATGAGCAATTATGAAATCAAAATTTTATGGGTTTACCAGAATCGCTTTACGTCAATGTATTTGTAAACCGATTGCATATGAAAATTGTTTATGTCCATGCCCACCAAAAATGATTGTCATGCATGTGTTTTATGGTCAGAGAAATTAGAACCAGAATCAGTCAATGTTAATTCCCTCATAGCCTGATTCAGTTACGGTAAGGATAACTATTTCTCTATAACTTATTCTGTTAGCATCGGTATTTAATCAGGGATAATTTTGTCATTTAGTAAAATATTTGGTTCAAAATATTATTTTTTATCTTGTTGTCGCAAGTCCTTAGGGTTGTGCAAAAAAAAAACGGAACCGCGGATTTCACCCGTATCCGTCAGCAAAATTGCGGGTGAAACCCAATCCGTAAGAGCTATGGGCCGGACACGGATGAAATTCTCAAATCCGCACGTTTACACAGTTTAGTTGCGGTTGGACTTCACAATCCGCAGATTTAACCGTAGGGGAGTAAGGTAATTTGATAGAACTATTAAAGATAATACGGGAAGTATGAATTTTATATATAAACATCTTTATCTTTAGCACTTCTAATCTATGCTTCACCGGTGTTTCATATAATTCATTAAGCTTATGATTGCTTCCCTTAGAGGACGCGGTTCCACCCTACAAACTGAAGACAACACCAAAGTAAGTATCAAACAAACCCTAACAAAGTCAGTCATTCTATCTTTGCTGCAACACCTCAAGCTGACAAATCCATTACTTAGAATATAAAATCGTTTCAAGAAAAATACTTATAGTATTAAGCTGAATTTGATGAGATAGAGAAATCAAGGGAGGGAGAGGTGCAAAAATCTATGTATATATATGGATATGGAAAGAGCTTATATATAGTTTTGGTACGGGTGTATTTTGGATACGCACGATCTTTGAATATTGTTTTTTCTTGATACACTTCTTTGAATATTCTTATATTGTTGATTACCTTACTCTTAGCCTTATGGTGGTGACAGAGGTTCTCGTGCGATTGCTATTGATAATTATTTGGGTATGGAGAGGGCCTTTTTCCCCGATAAGTATTTGGGAATTCAGCTGAAGCCTGGTATTGTGCGCCATATACATGTCCTTCAGGTGGTGGAGAAGATTATGGACAAGTTGGCCGGATGGAAGGGTAAGCTCTTATCTTTTCAGGCTAGGCTTGTTTTGATTAAATCTGTGATTTCGAGCTATTTGATTCATTCAATGAATGTTTATAAATGGCCTTGTAATATGATTAAGCAAGTTGAGAAGGCCATTAGAAATTTTCTTTGGTCGGGAGATGCTGAGAAACGTAAATACTTTACGGTTCGATATGATGATTTGTGTTGTCCAAAGCGCGAAGGTGGTTTAGGTTTGAAGAAGTTGAATGATATTAATAGGGAAATGCTTATAAAGCTATGGATTTCTATTCGAGAGTCTAACAAGACTTGGGCAAGATTTTTAAGGGCGAAGTACTTCAAAATTAGTGGCAATTTAATTGACTACAGATTGGGTTCTTCAGTTTTTCCAGGAATTCGCTTGGTATATAATTTTGTGCAAAAGCATACTCGATCAATTATTGGTAATGGTGCTAATACTTCCTTATGTTTTGATAATTGGTGTGGAGATTTTTTGATTGCAAGGAGGTTGGGGATTTCTTCCAAAGGCCCAAATAATTTTAAGGCGAAGGTTAGTGACATAATTGTTGATGGCGCTTGGTCCATTCCGGAGGTAACTAGGAATTTAATGTTACGTTGCAATATTGATGTTGATAATTTACCTGTCATTGCTGGTGGGGATGATTATAAAATATGGGACTTGGACAAGAAAGGGGTTTTCTCGGTTAAATCAGCAAAGGAGGCCATTAGGGAGAGTGCGGAAATTGTACCACATGTTGTTTTGTTTACGAGGAATGTTGTGCATCCAACCTTGAGTGTGCAATATTGGAAGATTTGGGTGAATCAGTGTTGTGCTACTGATGATAATGTCATTAAGAAAACGGGTAGGTCTCTTCCTTATATGTGCCGCCTGTGTAGAAAGGCATGTGAGTCTATGAGCCATATCACTTGGCATTGCAGGTTTGCTAAGCTTATTTGGGCTTGGGTGGCTAGAATCTTTAACTTGCGACCTTATGAAGATATGGTGGATTCTTATAAGGTAGCCAAGGGTCGCAGCAGGATGATAAAGGACCTGTGGATTGTTGCTAATCTTGCAATTGCTACAGAATTATGGAAGCTGCGCAACAAGATTTATTTTGATGATGCTACGGTGCAATGTCTAGGCTTCAAATGGAGAGTTTATCAGTTGATTCAAGACAATTCAATTCGTATGAAGGGCCATATGCATAATAACCTGGATGAGTTGCGGATTTTGAACTATTTTAAGGTGAGGCATAGGATTTGCAAAGTTTCGGACCCTATTGAGATAAAATGGTTTCCTCCTGACCAGGGTGAGATTATGATTTGTTGTGATGGTGCGTCTTTTGGAAATCCGGGTCAAGCTGGTTGTGGTGTTACGTTTCGTGATTCAAGATCGGAAGTTCTAGGCTTTCTTTGTGTTGGCATGGGCTGGCAGACTAATTTCTATGCGGAGGTGTGTGCTGTTATTTATGGTGCGATGTTGGCTAAGCGATGGAATTTTAAAAATCTATGTGTTCGTTCGGACTCGATGAGTTGCATTCAAGCTTTCCAGATTGATCAATTGCCTTGGCAGTTGCAACAGAAGTGGAGAATAGCTAGGTGTTTCTATGATAACATTCGATATGTTCATAGTTATAGGGAAGTTAATTTTTCAGCAGATGCTTCGGCCAAACAAGCATGTTTGTTGGCTGAGGATATTTTCGAATTTTATGAGGGTAGGCCAGGTTTCATTCAATCTGTTGAGTGGCCTGGAAGGGTTTATTTTCGCTTCCGTTAGGTTTTCTACTAGTGATGGCCTCACGGCTATGCGCTAGTAACACCTAGTCCATGTCCAGTTTTCGCTTTTTTAATTTTTTTTTGACCGAGTAAAAAAAAATACCTTGCTTTTAGCCATTAAAGCATACATATTTATTAACTACGTATATCTGAAAATAACATGAACGGATTTCAACGGCTTAACGGGTTTCCTTATAGAAGTATAGAACAATATACTTTTGGAGATCAAAACAACTAAAGAAAAATTGTAGTTTCTGAACTTGGTTTTTTTGTTTGTTTTACTTTTTTTTTTTTCTTTTCCTCACTAAATTCGCGATTAATCCATATCCGGCCCGTATCATCCGCTGATCCGCGAATATGAAATCCGCAGGTGATTAGGCCGGACACGATTCGATTTTCCAAATCCGCAACTTTGACGGATTGGATGCGGGTAACCCCTAATCCGCAATCGTCTGTACGTTGCACATCCCAATAAGTCCTAAATAATGTGTCTAGGCCCAAACTAGGAAGGTTTATATTTGCTTCTAGACTGGTTCGTGATTTTAGTAGTCAAACTCGCTATAAAGATCTTCTTGGGAGGTTTACATATAAAATTTAGTTATTCACTCGTCAAGAGTCAAGACAGAACCATAAACACCAATCAAAAATTGATGGCCATCAATTTACGCATCAATATTTCATTTGGATTATTAAACGGTGAAGAATCTCGGAATCTCAAACTTTAAAAGATGGCCTTCATTGGTTGACGGTTGACCTACTTATTGCGCTGTGCTACAATAAAAGACCTGCTATATTCTGAAATCCTGACGTTGGTTTTCTCTATATGTCCAAAACACAAAATATCACTGTCTCTGTCTGTTGCCGCGTACCAGATTCCTTGAATCTTATTATTACTTGTTAAGGGGCACCGCCTTAATTGCCGCGGAGTGCAGTTTTTGGGACCCGAGATTTTTCTTTTCCTTGTGGGCTGCAGCCGATTTGCAGTTCCACTTGGTCATGGATGAAAATCTTGAGCTGAATTTACTCAATAATTGCTGCAACCGATTGTAGGACAGTTTTTCTAAAACAAAAGAATCAGATGTTCATCCAATCGGTACATCAGTACTTATGTCTGAAATATCTCTTGCAATTTGGTCGATCTACAATCTTAAGTTCAATGTTAAATTTCAAGAAGCTTCATTACTAACGACTATCGGAAATAGTTCTAAGGTGGCATTTTTTAGATGATTCATGACAGGGGCACCTTTTACATCTCTCCCTGGCCACTAGCCATAACGAGTGTTGATCAGCTTCATATTTCCTCTGATTCTTTTTTTTTTTTTTCTATTTTTTTGTGGTGCTTGCGGAAAGTGTTTGATAAAAAGCACAGATCGGATGAGCAACAACGGGAGGATTGTGGTGAGTTGCATTTCGGCTCCTTTGGTCATGACAAGGGAAGGACAACCATCTTCTCCCTTCCAAGACTCTTCTTCTCCTTGTTATTAATCACTTGGATGATTCAACCTTCCATTGTCCTTTTAGGATCTTTGATGATTGTCGGGATGGGGTTAGGGGTAGAGGTCAAGTTCTCTAATTAGCCATATTCACGATCGACACCCGAAGGGGGTGATGCAAGAGCACGTATTGGTAATGATGCGGACATCTATGATGCTTGGGAGGTGGGTTTAAGACACGAAGATGTGGTTGTGCGGTGAGTGTATGCACCTTCGTGCCGGAGCCGTCCTCCTCGTCGTGATCACGGTGATACTATTGCGGGTCCCCTAGATGGAAACAATGCAACATTTTTGATTCATGGCATTATCAAACCTTCCATAGGTTCCCCCGGACGGGCATTGAAGCATTTGATGAGGAGGCGAATGTTCGACCTTAGAAGTGCTAGATGCAATTTTTAAGAAGTGTGGCATTTACGATCGCTAGCATTCCTCCATCGTGTAGGCTAAACTTCTCGAGAACAACGAAACGACGATAGACAAGATTACGGCTAAGCCCTGCGAGGTAACATCTTGGATCAAATTGTTGTTATTGCTAGCCGCACTCTAACTTTGTACTACCCCAAGAATACAAATGAAGCGAGATCTCGCTAATAGAAGGAGATTACGGGCTAATAGCATAAATCGGGCCTTGAATGTGTGGAGGAGACAAATGGCTTCCTTATCTTAGCTCGGAAGTTGTTGGGTCCATCGGGACAAGACGGTGAGACAACCTACTCATGGCACCAAGAGGAAAAAACCAATCTTCAAGCTTGTAAGAGAAAGTTGGCTTCGTGGCACTACGCAATGGGCGGTGCATATTCTTTCTTCCGGTGGTGTCGCACCTAATACATCGAAACGAATGAACTAACTGGAGGCGCATGCACCCGTGCTGAACCACGACATACCTTGAGAACAAATTAACGGGGCGGCGGTTTATGTGGATGCTAAGGAAGTATTAGTCACTATTAGGAGTTTCCCTAGGGGGACTTCTTGTGGGAGGGACGGTCTCGAGCCAAAGACTTGGCGGATGCTCTTAGTGGGGCTGCTACGGCGGTGGTGACGATCTTCTAGCATCTATGGATGGGGTAGTTAACTTATGGTTGCAGGTAGATGTCCATCTGTTCTAGGTGAGTTTGTGGCCAGCGCTCCTTTAACTCCGTTGCTCAAGCCGGGAGGTGGACTTAGGCCAATAGCAGTAGGCACGGTTTGGAGGAGGATGTGTTCAAAGTTGGCGGCGTCGGCGGTGGGAAAGGAAATGGCGGTCTACTTGGGTAATCATCAATTCGGAGTGGGTATCCCAGACGGAGGAGAAGCATTCGCACTCGGCCAATAGGTTACTCGAGTCGAAAGGGAGGCGGGGAATATGACCATGTTGTTAGTTGATTTCACAAACGCCTTTAATTTAGTTGACAGGTGCACTCTCATCAAGGAGGTGCGGAGCAAATGCCAGTATCGCGAGGTGGGTAGAGTTTTGTTATGCTAAGCCCGCAAGGCTTTATTATAACGATTTCAATTTATCTTGGCAAAGGGGTTCAGCAAGGTGATCCTTTGGGACCCTTATTATTTGCTCTAGCTTTACATCCGATGGTGCAGTATGATTACTTCGCAATTCAAGCTTGACCTACAAGCGTGGTACTTGGATGATGGCACTTTGGTAGGGGATACGTTTGAGGTGTCAAAGGCTTTAAGCATTATTCGGTCGAAGGCGACGGCGAGAGGTCTTCATCTTAATATCAAGAAGACCGATATTTTTCGGCCTATTGTTGACCCTAGGAGTTTAGCCGATAACGTTTTCCAACGGGCATCGGTAGACCTTCTAGAGGGTGGCTCGCCGGGCGGCTCGGTTAGCCTAGATCTTAACTTTAGCGGCGACATAATACAAGCTAGAGTTGACAAAACAATTTATCTAATGGAAAGTGTGAAGAAACTGCAAGATCCTCAAAGTGAGCTTCTACATTACGCAGTTTACTGGGGTGTCAAGATTATATTTTGCTATGAGGACTGCCATCCCCTTGGCACTTCTTCAAGCTAAATCCTTGTTTGATCAACGTTTGATGCTTTTTTGAGACACATTGTCACGGGGATGGCGCTGGATTCGGACCATCGCAACAACGTCTCTCCACCTTGCCAATGAAAGATGGGGGTCTCGGTGTATACACAATGGAAGATACTAGCCAGTATTGTTACATCGCTTCTTGTTTCCAGACTAGGGGCTTACAACGGACCATGCTAAATGTTTCCCCTGAGGAGGTGACTAGCGAGTGCTTCAAGCAAGCCTTGACAAATTTCATAGAGGTATGTGGATTGCCTTCTTCTACCTTCAACATTAATAATATTGCCCCACATCCAATGCGTTCGTTGGCAAGTGTTATATTTTGATGTTGTGAAGAAGCGGATTCCGTCATGATACTATATGTCCGGTAGAGATTGAGTTTTATGGCAAAGCAACGAGGATGCCACATGCGTTGGATTTCCTTAAGGCGATTCCCATTTGGTTTAAATTAAAGTATAGGACCGAGGCAATTTAGGTCGGTGTTAAGTTATAGATTGGGAATACCTCTTTCGGGGAAGATAGTACATGCTCAAGTTGCAACAAAAATATGGATATTTTCGGAGATCATGCTGTGCATTGCGCTAATGATGTTGGAAACAAATTCCGCCATGACCTCGCAATGGATGTTTTCGCTGATATTTGTTACAAGTCTGGCGTACATGTGAGGAAAGAGGTAGATCTTGGATTATTATCAGACAACAATACGCCCTTGAGACCGGGTGATATACTTGTTCACGGTTGGGAGAATGGCGAGGATGTTTGTTTTGATGTTACGGTTGTTTCACCGTTCCTTTGGCGGGGAGCGCATACTTTTATACCCGGTCAGGCAATTTCGATAGCTACAACGCGTAAGCGAATCAAATACGGATAAGTGTTCCACTAACGCAGGTGCGGGTTTGCAGATTTTTAGCCTTTACGACTTTAGGGGAGTTGGCGAAGATACTATCATTCTCTTGAAGAGGTTGAAGAATTGTATCACCAATCGGGATGTTAATCATAAGATAGGAGGTACTCTTTTTAATAGAATAGGTTTCAATTAAAATAGTTGACTTACTTTTGCTACCCACCAACGTGTAATCGACCTTCAAAGGCTTTTTATATATCTTAAAATAGTTGACTTACTTTTGTAGCCGTGGAGGCTAAAAATTAAATGATTTAAAGAGAGGAACGGCACTGGCATTGGCCATGCGTCTTTGCTAGTTAATATTCCCTCCATTTTAAATTAACAATCCTAATTGATTTTGTTAAAATATTAGAAAATTTTTATAAAATGTCGTGACTAACTCATTAACCATATTTACTGTTATTTTGTTATAAAAGCTAAAATTAAAAGTATTATTATTTTAGAAAATATTTTAAAAAAATAAAAACAAACTTATACTGTTTATAAATAAAACGTGATGTAAAACTGAGTAATTTTTTATTAAAAATAGTAAACATTGAAACAGATTCATGAGTTATTACATAGAAGGCAAGCGAGCAATAAGCTGCGCCGCAAGCCCTTTTTGAATGGCAAACCCTATCCTCTTAAACACAAACTCTCTAGAATCGGGAGTCATGACATTACTGTGAATGACTCTTTGAACTCTCGCTAGGAGTCCAACCGCCTCCAGAGCTAAATACCCAAAAGTGTCAAAGGCAAAGGGAATAAAAGCATGTCCATTATCAATACAAGCCTTTTCATGCTTCGTTATCTTACCCAAGGCGACTTTCAAAGTCGCTTGTCCAATCGTGAAAGAGCCTTGCCCGATGCCTACTAATGGAGAAACTTGAGAAGATCAACACACGTATGTTTTCCGTTGGCCCACCCAAAAATAAGAACATCTCATTTGGCACGAGTGTTGATCTGCCTTCAAGAGGATCCGTCAAAAAGTTGACCGACGCCTCTTTCTTTGCCGAAATACTGACCCTCCATAATACATCATATAAGATATCTCTCACATGATCATGTCTATATTTGAAACCAGGATCCACCTTACGGTGAACAGACATGTTCCCCATATATGCGTCTAGGGCACTGTAATACAAGCGTGGAAACGAGAATCGAAGGGTATAGGGGGATCATTAACTGTATTTAAGGATGCACCAATACTCCAAGGGGGACATCTTTTGTCCAAGGCCATCAATCGGGATAGCGAGAAGAAAATCCTGCATGCATGCGCCGCTTGTAGACACTCAAAAGCGCTTTCGTCTATCCAAAACCCATAAACCCTACCCATATCTTTAACAACTTTACCAAAAAGAGCACTCGCAAAGTTGCTTTTGTGCTTTAAGTGGGCGGTGTCTTTATTGGTAAAACTACTAAAGTCTTGGTCGATGATTTTCTTGTAAGGTTTTCAATGCCATATAAAAATTATCGTCCATACCTTCTACTCCACTATCCCTGAGTATGTGATCTTGCAATCCCCAAGATTGCACACGTGATGCAAGAAAGGCGTATTGTGATGCTTCCTTAGCCGTGTATAACCCAAGGCCTCCATATCTGATAGGAAGTGTAACTAGTATCCATTGAATCTCCCCGAAAAACGGGCCTCCACACACAACGATTCCCTCTATCGCCTCCCTTAAGCCTCTATCAAAGATATCTACTGCCTCTGTAGTGTATCCCGGGAAACAAATTCGAAGGCCAAATAACAACTTAGAGATGCCCATACATGCACGCAGAAGTAATAACTCGCTCTGAGGATCACGTAGTTTAGACAAAATCTGCATTAACTCCACTGCCTTCTCTGCTCTCCGATAGCAAGCCTTTTCACAAACTCATCATTAAGGCCGTTGCACCCCTAAAAGTTTGACCCCATTGTCCGGCCTTGAGATTTCAGCAGAAACATCCCATCCCTTACCTTTCTTCCATCACAAGAGGGCCAAAAGATTTGGTTTTTTTAATATTCAATATAAGTCCCAACCGAGGCCCCTCTGTTTGAACGACAATAAGTGCTCGCGCTACTTGACGAGTGTCACCAATAATAGTACCATCATCAAGATACCAAGCCTGTAAGGATAGTGTAACCGCTCATTTATCTTCGTTATGTCGATGAAGCACCAAAGCAAACAACAACGGACCCAACGGTCACCTTGTTGCACCCACATTGAGGAATAGATATGATAATCTCCCACATATAATCTTGCCGGTTGACCATATAAATAATCCACCCATGGGGATATAGATGGACAAAGTCTACGAACCGCAAGAAGCATGGATGTGCGGTCAACTAGGTTGGAAAGCGTTGGTGAAGTCTACGATTAGCATAGTAAGACTAGGGTCTAAATGGTGCTTACTAACATACACATTCCCGCATGTAAAATGGCCTCCGCTCCTCCTGAAACCCCCACCCCAAACTGAAAGTCCTGTAAGTAGGCCGCCATGTCCTTGCCAACTCCCTTCATAGCCACCTTGGATACAAGACGACGCCAAATTGTCCCAACAGCGATAGGACGAATACTATTATCTAGCTTAAGAAGTGGAGTTAATGGTGCCGACGCAATAAACTCGCCGAATAAGTGGACATCTACCACTCAACCACAGATTAATAACCCTTGTTATTGCCGTGACTAGGTCAAGAAAGGGGGAGAGCCTTCCCCACAAAAGGCATCCAATAAGTGTTGTGCAGGAGGCCATCCTTGCCACATGAAGTCCCCTTAGGAAACGATTTAATGCGGCTTAGGACAGGTTCCCTCTTCGGCTAGTAAAGGCGTATCGGTTAACGGGATAGAAGGCTTCGGAGGGGGCATGAATTGGTGTTTATCTTCCAGGGCTTTCTTGGTATCTTCATTGTAACTGCGCCACCGGAAGAGCTGATGGCTTTAACTGCGCGAGTAAAATGTCCGTCCGCAACTTTGCGCAAAAGGAAATATTTGTACGTTCTTCGTCAAGTTCTTCATCATCCTCTAACTTAACACATCCGATTCGCCGATCTAGAACCTCTTTAATAAGCTTTTGGACTCCCCACTTCACCCCACATCGTCAATGCTTTTAGAATTTGCTCCTTGCATAGATTTCGACTCCCGGATCTACGTTCCGTCCGATTCTTGGGTATGAAGACGCAACGTCATTAAATGAGGTAGTATCAATAAGCTAACTTGATTCTGGATCGAATTAGGGCTCTCATCGCCACTTTCAAGAGGGATGATTTTAAAGCCTGGGAAAATGCCATCCTACACCCTTTAGGAATACTCTTCACAATACTCACATGAGCATGAAGAACTGCATCTAGTGTCTCAACGGTTAGCTCAAAACCATTGTCCTCCAACTGTACGAATAGAGCCAAAGCCGAGGTACTCCAACAATCAATTCTCATTTACTTCCCAGGACACCATTATAACATCATATCTCCATGTTTACATGCTTTTCATGCCTGGATACTCATCTTAAGCATAGCCATTGTTTCAATGTCTTCAAGGTTTCTTGTCCAATTCCGTGAAAGAGCCTTGCCCGATGCCTACTTGTAATGGAGAAACCGATGCCTACTAATGGAGAAACCCCAAGGTAAGATCAACACACGTATGTTTTCCGTTGGCCCACCCAAAAATAAGAACATCCGCCGGCATCGAGTGTTGATCTGCCTTCAAGAGGATCCGTCAAAAAGTTGACCGACGCCTCTTTCTTTGCCGAAATACCAGACCCTCCATAATACATCATATAAGATATCTCTCACATGATCATGTCTATATTTGAAACCAGGATCCACCTTTGAGTGAACAGCATGTTCCCTATATGCGTCTAGGGCACTGTAATACAAGCGGGGAAACGAGAATCGAAGGGTATAGGGGGATCATTAACTCGTATTTAAGGATGCACCGATACTCCAAGGGGGACATCTTTGTCCAAGGCCGTCAATCGGGATAGCGAGAAGAAAATCTGCGCATGCGCCGCTTGTAGACACTCAAAAGCGCTTTCGTCTATCCGAAAACCCATAAACCCTACCCATATCTTTAACAACTTTACCAAAAAGAGCACTCGCCAGGTTGCTTTGTGCTTTAAGTGGGGCGGTGTCTTTATTGGTAAAACTACTAAAGTCTTGGTCGAGCAGATTTTCTTGTAAGGTTTTCAATGCCATATAAAAATTATCGTCCATACCTTCTACTCCACTATCCCTGAGTATGTGATCTTGCAATCCCCAAGATTGCACACGTGATGCAAGAAAGGCGTATTGTGATGCTTCCTTAGCCGTGTATAACCCAAGGCCTCCATATCTGATAGGAAGTGTAACTAGTCTCCATTGAATCTCCCCGAAAAACGGGCCTCCACACACAACGATTCCCTCTATCGCCTCCCTTAAGCCTCTATCAAAGATATCTACTTGCCTCGTAGTGTATCCCGGAAACAAATTCGAAGGCCAAATAACAACTTAGAGATGCCCATACATGCACGTGAAGTAATAACTCGCTCCGAGGATCACGTAGTTTAGACAAAATCTGCATTAACTCCATCGCCTTCTCTGCTCTCCCGATAGCAAGCCTTTTCACAAACTCATCATTAAGGCCGATTGCACCCCCTAAAAGTTTGACCCCATTGTCCGGCCTTGAGATTTCAGGGGAAACATCCCATCCCTTACCTTTCTTCCATCACAAGAGGGCCAAAAGATTTCGGTTTTTTTAATATTCAATATAAGTCCCAACCGAGGCCCCTCTGTTTGAACGACAATAAGTGCTCGCGCTACTTCGACAGTGTCACCAATAATAGTACCATCATCAAGATACCAAGCCTGTAAGGATAGTGTGCACTTTGCTCATTTATCTTCGTTATAAGTCGATGAAGCACCAAAGCAAACAACAACGGACCCAACGGGTCACCTTGTTGCACCCCTGTTGAGGAATAGGTATGATAATCTCCCACATATAATCTTGCCGGTTGACCATATAAATAATCCACCCATGGGGATATAGATGGACAAAGTCTACGAACCGCAAGAAGCATGGATGTGCGGTCAACTAGGTTGAAAGCGTTGGTGAAGTCTACGATTAGCATAGTAAGACTAGGGTCTAAATGGTGCTTACTAACATACCCATTCACTTTGCATGTAAAATGGCCTCCGCTCCTCCCGAAACCCCCACCCCAAACTGAAAGTCCTGTAAGTAGGCCGCCATGTCCTTGCCAACTCCCTTCATAGCCACCTTGGATACAAGACGACGCCAAATTGTCCCAACGGCGATAGGACGAATACTATTATCTAGCTTAAGAAGTGGAGTTGATGGTGCTTGACGCAATAAACTGCGAGAATAAGTGGACATCTACCACTCAACCACAGATTAATAACCCTTGTTATTGCCGTGACTAGGTCGCAAACCCACAGGAGAGCCTTCCCCACAAAAGGCATCCAATAAGTGTTGTGCCGGAGGCCATCCTTGCCACATGAAGTCCCCTTAGGAAACGATTTAATGCGGCTTAGGACGGTTCCTCTTCGGCTAGTAAAGGCGTATCGGTTAACGGGATAGAAGGCTTCTGCGGAGGGGCATGAATTGGTGTTTATCTTCCAGGGCTTTCTTGGTATCTTCATTGTCTTCGCCACCCGGAAGAGCTGATGGCTTTAATGCAGCGATAAAATGTCCGTCTGCAACTTTGCGCAAGCAAGAGAAATATTTGTACGTTTTGATGTCGGGTTCTTCATCATCCTCTAACTTAACACATCCAGTTCGCCGCATCTCGTAGAACCTCTTTAATAAGCTTTTGGACTCCCCTACTTCACCCCACATCGTCAATGCTTTTAGAATTTGCTTCGCCGCATAGATTTACGACTCCCGGATCTACGTTCCGTCCGATTCTTGGGTATGAAGACGCGCAACCACAGCCGAGGTAGTATCAATAAGCTAACCCGATTTCGGGATCGAATTAGGCTCTCGCCACTTTCAAGAGGGATGATTTTAAAGCACTGGGAAAATGCCATCCTACACCCTTTAGGAATACTCTTCACAATACTCACATGAGCATGAAGAAGCGCATCTAGTGTCTCAACGGTTAGCTCAAAACCATTGTCCTCCAACCGTACGAGAATAGAGCCAAGCCGAGGTACTCCAACAATCAATTTCGTTACTTCCCCAGACACCTCACATATTGCGGGTCTAACATCAATATCTCCATGTTTACATGCTCTTTTCCATGCCTGGATACTCATACGGTTAAAGCATAGCCATTGTTTCAATGTCTTCAAGGTTTCTTCCAATGTCTTGAACACATCCTGGTCGCTTCCAATGGCATGTTGAAGAGCATTCTTCCTATCCCGAGTTGCATAGATGTACCCTCTTCAAATGGGGCACTAGACAGGCGAAACCCTTGCTTCCAATCCTCCCATCCGGGCACCCATGAAAGTCTTTGAAAGGGCGAGATCAATACCTCCTTATACGTTATCGTCATTCGGACATAAAGGCAAACATGATATGGACGTATGACTTAGCTATCGAACTCAAGACAAACCAGGTCTAAAACCACTTAGGTGAACCCACACAATGTAACAAAGAAAAACAAAGCAACACTTACAGAGAAATTGTGTAAAACTGCACAACCTATTATCTACGAAGGAAGGTAATTCTCAAGACGGGAATCCAAAGAAAAAGAAAAATAAACAAGAAAAATAAACAACAAACTTGAAACCTCCCACCACTCTAACCCATCGAGATGATGGTGGTGTTGGGAAATTGAGGAAGGTGATTTACCGGCAAGTTCCTTAGTGAATTGAGTGATTTACGAAACTGTGATTTTTGAAAAAGTCGTAATTTGCTACAGTAGTAGCATAAAAATGGGGTTAATATAATAAAAATGGGGTTAATATAATAAAATAAACAAATCTTGTTTTAATTAAAATACCGGCAAGTTTTATTTGAATTAAATTTATACTTAAAATAATTTTATAATTATAAAAGATAAAGGATATGATAGAAAAAGACATAGAGAATATAAAGTTTCTCTCTAATAAAAAGAGAGATATTTCGCCCTCAACCGAACTCCGGAGGCACCACTGGGGTGTACTGTCAACAAATTTCATCATCAAAGCTGCTTACAAAAATAAATCTAAATTGTGCAGCAAGCACAGCATAATCACGCTACACCGTTACACATTGATCGATCATAAAAAAATCAATCCAATTTAGACTAAACATTAATAAACAATCTAATGATGTCTCTGTTTCAAAAGCATCTCTCTAAGTTCAGCCACATCAATCTCATCCGCATGGCTCTCTGGTCTGTAATACCCAGTAACCGGATCTGGGACCCATGGAGATGTTTCAGTTACTGATCCTGCTGATGGCGACGATTTTGATTTTACCTCTCCACCAGTTACCACCACCCCACTTTTTCTTGATCCAACGGCTTGTGTTGCCACTGATGAGATTCCTCTAGATCTGTACAAACAACATCAACGAAAATTACGTTAGAAAAAAAAACCAATAAAAGCGATATCTTGGGATATCCGAAAATGTTGAAACACAACCCGGAAATAACGGTTTTTTCTTAGAATAAAGAAAATTCGTATCCAACGGCCAGGTTTCATTAAAAAAGAAATAATCCATAGATCTTGATTCTGCCGCTTATGCTAAGAACAGAGAAAAAAATCGTTCTTTCTGAAACTAAGAATGAATCCATCAAAGATTTATTACCTGTTAAGAGAAAGAGAAACACCGTCGATGAGAGAAGAAATAAGGTGAGTGTTTTTAGAGAAAGAACGAGCAGCCATTTTTATTTTATTTTACTGAGAAGAGAGATCTGGGTGTGGTATTTTTCAGATTAGCAAACAATCAACAACAACTACTGTAGAAAGAAAGAAAGTTTTCAGATTGATTTTCTGTTCTACAGCAGAAGATTGTGAGGCTAATGAAAAAAACGGAAACCCTCTGCTGCTTTTCTTTCTCTGGAAAACAGTTTGGCTGAGGATGGAGAAAAATGGAGGAGGAAGGGGGGTTTAAATAGAGGAGGAGAGATTTAAGGGTTTATTTATTCATAGGATGGATGGATGTTTCGGGCGGCGTTTGGGGATGGAGAATAGAGGGAACAAGTCAAAAAGGGTGGGACTAGGGAAGAGTCCTCTTGAAGTTTGACACGTGGGGTATCCTTAATGTCCCAGAGACTGCTTGTAAATCGGTAATGGTTCATTACCCGGTCAACTCTTTGCAGGATTTTTTTTGAGCAAAGGTCACAAATATTACACATTTCATGGAAAGGTGCAGCCATAGTCCAACTCTTTAAAAACCAAACAACCATGTGCTTGTCCAACTCAGTCCAACTCACCCATTGACCCGTCAAACTCAATACCTAATCTACCCTTCCCTAGTCAGTTTAGTGCGACCGTACCCAATTTATTTTATATGACACTCTTAGTTTCGTACCCAATTTATTTTATAAGACTATCTTTGTTATTTACCCAATTTATTTTATTCACACCAAAAAACACGTTGCCAACTACAGCGACCATTCATTTTCTAACCAAACCGATTAACTCAGGCACTTCCAACACCAGCAGCTCAAATAATCTGTTCGCTGCCGATCATCAATTCACAACTCCTCTCGTCATTGCAGTAGCTTGGCCAATTTATTGACCCCATATTAGGCCTTCTCATTCGAAACAAAACTTCACCACCAGGTACGTGATTGTCTTATACTTTGCAACACCCATCTTCATTCATCTTCAATCTGCAGTTCCATGCGAAATTATTTCATCTATCACCCATAATATACTTGTATATGTGTTTATCAAACCTCAATTGATATTCCAACAGTAACCTCTTAAGTTGAAGGACAAGGGGAGTATCGTCCCTATATCGTATCTGCTTGGATCATCAGAAACCTTAGTATATTAAACAAGACTCTTGCAAAGTTATTGACAAGCTTCGCGTAATTTACTTTTAAATCATGGAACTCAACTATACCCACAGCAGGCCAACTTGGTGCAGGCCGATTTCCTTCTACGACTTCTAGAGCTTCACTAGGAATGTTCATGTACTGGCTTAGCCTTTCAACTGAAATGATGTTATTTGCTAATGCACACTGGTTTTTTGCTAATCATTTCGTAGTTCGTACTCACTGGTTGCTGCAAACAATGACTCGATTTAGTTAGCCTTATTATGTAGTCCACAGTTCCTATAAACCCAAATGTTACTGAAATAAGTGGGTACAAATACAAGAGCAGAGGAAGAGCTGCAGAATATCAACTCAAGATCAAAATTTGATTCCACCATATGAAATGAAACAAGTAACCGAGCAAATGTAGGATTAATAACAAAGTAATGACTAAGAATTGACAACATTTTCATTAAAGTGAGAGTAGACGAGAAGAAGACACTGAAATGTTCTAATTTCATGATAACATAAGTAAAGCTAAATTAGTTAACTAGCCTTTCTGTTCTTTTACAAAAGTGTTACCAATTTTCCTGTCAAGCTTAATTACGATGACATTATGATTTCCCCTTCCGTGCTTAACTTCATCTTTATAGTTGTTGTATACAGATGAAGATTTCTCTACCTCAACTTATTTTCTCCATCGGCTTTCAACTTGTAAACCCCCATTCCGCTGTCTAGTAAGTTGTTCCAACTCCAAAAAAATCAATGAAGGGCACATTTCTATAAGCTTGGTTGTCTCTGTTAACATTTTGCTTACTCTTTTTAGTGACTGAATCATTATTATTAGCTGAAATTTCAGAATTAGAATAACTAGATTGATGATCTAAACCCATAACCATCTTCATTGGATTATTGGGTTTAAAAATCTCATTCTTAGTTGCATCCGTTTTCCCATTACATAAACTCCCATTTTTTAAAGGACACCATATTTTCTTGATATGAACCTAAAATCAAAAAAACAAACAAATAAAACACATTAGAAAGTAAACAACAACCCGATTAATAATCTAAATACTGGTAAAGAACACACTAATTAGCAAATAACATCATTTCAGTGTGTAAAGAAGGACTAGCATCTTTGTCAATGAGCTCGAGATTTCGAAGAAAGTATCTTTCTTCATTTTGAAAAGCTCTAATTGTCATTGCTCCTGCTATGGACTCCCCAAGATGATTTGCTACCATAGATTTGGTTGTTCCATTAATTCGCATGAACTCTTTTGCAGAAGCCGAATAGTATCCATGTTGAGCAAAAATACATCGATTTATTCCTTGCAAGATTACGTAGGAAGAAAAAAATGTGTACTTCACCTGTAAGTATATCACCGAGAATGCCATTGGTATGCAAACAAACACGACTAACCCAACAACTGTAACTCAACCCGTCTAAACTTCACCTGCAATTGGTATGCCATTGGTATGCAAACTTCATCGAGAATGCCATTGGTATGCAAACAAAAAATTTGTACTTCACCTGCAAGATAAACTCAACCCGTCTAAACTAACCTAACCCAACAACTGTAACTAAATGACTAGGGAAGGGTAGATTAGGTATTGAGTTGGACGGGTTAGTGGGTGAGTTGGACAAGCACATGGTTGTTTGGTTTTTAAAGAGTTGGACTATGGCTGCACCTTTCCATGAAATGTGTAATATTTGTGACCTTTGCTCATTTTTTTTGATCTCGGGCGTAGATCATTTTTTTTTGATCTAGCATCACCGTGTCCAATCGTATGGCTTCTCGTGACATCAGAAAACCAGAAATTTAACCACAGTTAACTTCCATTTTTTTAGGCGATTTTTTTCCACAGGTTTATTTACCTGCCGTATCTTAATATTTTGGACGCTAAGGATAATTTATTCCTTTTATACTGATTTTGGTAGAGAACAAATATGCATATTTTGTTCGGATCTTATATCGAAAATTTTCTTCTTTTTACTTGCGACAACTGAAGCATATACGTACCTTTCCAGCTTTGTAAAGCTAGATAATGCAGAGATACTATATATGTGGGTAGGAAAGGATGGGTGGTGGTGCAGCTGTTAGTAAGTTTTTTCCTGTCAATGGACTACTAATGTTCAACAAGTTCGAGTCTGGTTTAATCCATAAGGAATTGTAGTCTGGTTACTGAAACAAGCTTGGTAAAGGGGCGGCATGAAACGGTAGAGGGGCGGCAAGTGTGATAGCAATGTCCCTCTTATTGGTTAGAGGGTGTCCTATAGGGGTGTAGAATGACTAGATTACCCCTCTCACCTTAAATTAACCAAAATCAAATCAATTTTTTTCAATTAACCAAAATCAAATCAGTTTTTTTTTTCATCTTCTCTTCTCCTCCATCAACCCTAACCTCCATTAAAACTGAAAATGTCATCGTCTTCGATTAATCGGCGATTTGAAAAATGTTTGGAAAAACCCAGTTAGGGTTTAGTTTATTGTGTTGGATTTAAGTTAATTTTGTATCAAAAATTAGGGTTTTGAATGAAAATTGAAATTGAAATTTCTGGGTTTATGCTAGTTACGGTTGGTAATAACTCAAATACGAACCGTAATTGTAGATTGGGTTGATGTTACGGTTGGTTTAAACTCAAATACCAACCATAAGTTCTTAGTTTTGAGAATATGTTCAGTTACGGTTTTTATTTGCATCATATTTATCAACCGTAATTGAGTTACGGTTTGAAACTCAATTAAACTAACCAACCGTAAATCATCCTGAATGTTAACAACTTATCAAATAGTTATGTACGGTTCAAAAGTTAAGATGACTTACCAACCGTAGGTTAGTTACGGTTGGTTTCTATTCATTAGTTACCAACCGTAATTTAGTTACGGTTGGTAACTAAATTAAATTACCAACCGTAACTTGTTTTACGATTGGATCTTTCCCAAATTTAACCAGTTACGGTTGGTATTCGATAACTTACGAACCGTAACTAAGATTTACGGTTGGTCACGAGCAAAATTGCAACCGTAAGTTCTTCTAAAAAATCAAAAGTTTTGATTTTGTTATGTAATTTAGATAATTTTGAGCGAGAAAAAGCTAATTGGAACTAATTTAGAAGTATATCGGGTCACTGGAATCACTCATTTTGGTTGAGTGAATCAAAATATAAGGTTTCACAAATATCACATAAGTTTTCTTTTTCTTCTCCTCTAATTTTTTTTTTTTTATAACTTTAAAAATCTGATTTTAGAGTTATAATAAGTGAAAATTAATTATCAACACTAATCTTGATTATGAACACTAATCTTGATTATGAACACTAATCTTGATTACCATTACTAAACTTGATTATTAACAATAAGGGCTAATTAGTCATTTCCCTATACTCATTGATAAGGGGCACTTGAATTTACTTCTAATGACCTTTTTTGTCTTATTAGTTTGCTGCCCCTCTACCGTTTCATGCCGCTCCTTTACCAAGCTTGTACTGAAAATGCACCATGAATCCAATGACCTACTTCACTATGTACGCAGGGGTATAATGCAGAGTCACTTTAAGAAACTGAGCAACTATAATTCAAAGAAAAGATGAGCAAAAAAGCAATGGTTTGAAATCTCTATTGAATATAAGTAAAAATTTGTCCTTATAAAGTCGCATTGCAAGTTTTAAAGTTTAAACCATCTCAAAAGTTAAACAGTAGACTGGAGTTTTGAATCAATGATGTTTGCAAAATCATTCCTAAAGTACTAGTATATCATGCAGGCGAAAAATCTCCCATGCGATATTATCCCAGCCTTGCAACCTTTCAACGGTACTGCAAAAAAAAGATTAGCAATTATCAATAATATAACACAGTTGATGAATCTAAATAAGATTTCATTTGCAAAAAATAAAAAGTGTACAGTTTAATTAGTGAACTTAGTCTTCCCTTAGTTATGTCAGTCACCAAGGTCTTTCTTATCAAGAGAACGTTAATGAGAACACTTGAACTTATGAAACCAGTATATAATAACTGTATGTGGGTGGAATCACCATTTTGTTTGATAAGTGCATGCCGGCAGTTAACCTCCATCTGCACTAAATGTTACATTCTTTGAGCTTGCATCCGAGCAAACATTATAGTTTCAAGTACTATAGCTTGAATATAATATAATGACAAATTGTTGCAAATTGATAGTTACCGTTTATGAAACAAACTTCTTTGGCGTGACTCGGAAGCACTGTCTGTGACATATGAGAGCCTAATACCGGACATGTGATATTGTATCCGATTTATATAGCATTACTCAAACACAAGTGTTAAAAATCTCTCGTTAAATTGGACATTTTCAACAACATGAGCTATAATCTCTCGTTAATTATTTGGTTTCCTATCTCCAATAGGCAAGATAAAAAGTAATCACAAAAATCTTCGTCTCATCGTTTGTGATTCCACAATATCTTTTTTCGATGCGTCGATTAAAACTATTGTGAGGTGATTGATAATACTGAGTTGTTCTTCGGAAATATAAGTCTGGTTTATCAATTGGTTCATGTTCACCTTGATTTATCAAAAGATGGAACAAAACTCGTAGGTATATTCGTGGGATACGGATTTATCTACTACCTTAGTTGTGGGTGAGATCAACTAAGGGAATCAAGTGCGTAGAGTCTAGTTGGGATTCAGAGGCGTAAGGAACACGATTGTGCCTTAATCGGTGTGAGTCTTGGTTAGGGCTCAACTACTCTTCTTTTCTCTCTGAATAACGCTGCCGCCATCTCACTCAGGAAGAGCAGAAAACATAAACTCTAATGATGAGGAATTCATATTGGCACCTCGCACGTTAGGATAAGGGCCACACAGTGATATTTGGCTTGTCAGTTTCAAAGAATGGACTGCCCATTTGTTTTCTTAATTAACTGTCAGTTATGGGAAACTGCCAATTCATTCTTCACCTCCTTCTAGCCGGATCTAAATGAATGATTTTGCCTTTTTTTTTTCTCCAAATGACTTCATTGCACCTAATAACTCAAAAGTAAACATAAGATACATAATTTACAAGAAAACTCGTAAAGAAAGCATAAAAAATAGATAAATATCAAGGTGTTTATGACACCTATCACTTTGCAAGGATTTACATACAAATATCGCGTAGCAGGGACAAAACATCATCCAACCACAACATTGCTTTTCGGCTGAATAGGCTGCCCCTTCATTTGAAGAGTTTTTGCCACTTTCTTAGAGGCTGGCTGTTGGTGTCCCATTCTGCGAAAGAAAGGATGTGGAGGATTAACATCATCACGTTAGTTGATTATCTAATGATATTTTGATGTTGGAAAACGAGTAGACTAAAAAGGAGAAGATCAAGGGGATAGTTTGCAAAGAATCCATAATGAATTAACAACCGATGACATCCAGTTAGGCCAATGATTTAAACTCAGTTAATGACAGCCATGGAAGCTTTGGCACTAGTTTCAAAGAAAGATATACGAAGCTTACCTGCGAATGCCTACTGTCCATTTAGGATATAGGTAAAACCAAGTAATTAATGGTTAGGATAATCAATATCGTACCTAACTGTAATTGTTTATGGTTGGTTTGAAAAGATTAATTCTAACCGTAAAGTGATTTGCAAAAATAAAGGAATCCTGGATTACTTACGGTTAGGTTTTATCATAATCGAATCCAACCGTAAAATCATTAAGTCTATAAAATCTAACCGTAAGCTCACACTAAGTCTCAAAATATCTAACAAATTTTGCGATTATGAGTTCTTTATTTCCTAACCGTAACAGACTCAGGAGTTTAGCCAATTGTACCTCTGCAACCCTATTTTTCGCATTAGTTGGAATAAATATGGCCTAATTCAAACACAATAACAACAAATTAAATTTGGGTTTGTCGAAACTCTCATACAAACCATTTCTTTCAATCTATTTTGTTATTCATAGGTTTGAAATTTATGATCTTGGTTTGCCTGATTATAATGGTGATGTACACGATTTATAAAGGGGATACCAGTATTACTTGGGGGTGACACCAATTCATATAGGACAAATAAATATTAACAGATCCTAACCGTCGGATTGCTGAATCGGTATTACCCCGCTAATAGTGATATCCCCTTATAAATCATGGTGATGTAAGGGCTTCCCAAAACACCATTTGAGAAGAAGAGTAAATTTTTAAATTAGAATTCTTAAAATCTTATAACCAATTTTTTAGGTAAAGTCTCGATAATGGGTTTCCTCTAAAAAAAACAGAAAGTCTTTTTTGGAGAGGGTCCCACTTCCTATCAACTGTACCGTTGGATTATGTACGGAATAACACCAACGTTTTTGATTGAGCTAAACGCGTCAAACAAAGTCAATGGAAAGTGTAGATATTTGTACCGTTTCCTTTCTGTGTTCTTTCCTTCTTAAGCTTGGAGGGCAAGGAATTCCTCGAAAGAAACAATAAAAAAGGACACGTATTTGAGACCTTTTTAAGTCTCTAATGCAGGTTCGGTGGAGTGACAAGACCCGCAAAATGATGAAGCGGGGTTAGGATCGGCGTTACTTGCTTTATCTACACTATACTATGTGAAATCTCATTTAAGATAAGGGCTGTTCCAGGTTCCACCTAGTATAGCAGGTACAGTAATATTTTTTGATTTTGTTTTTTACCGGTTAGTGGCAATATTATCTTCATATATACAACTGTTTTCGATTTCTAAATCTTGTTGATCAAAGTTCTGGTTCATTGCACACTACAGATATCGCACTGGAAATCAACCTTGATCCAATCTCAAACACAGCAGCTCTATTCAAAAAGAACAACATCAAACTTCTGTTTACAGGAAATCGGCATCAGAATGATGAAATGATTCAGCCCCCTATCCTAACCAGGTCATCTAATATCATAACCTCCACAAATAGATTCTTTTTCGAACCTATTGGTTTGGTAATCGTGAACCTAATACAAACGGATCCATAGCTATTTCCCGCTCGCATTTAACTTCATTGATAGGACATAGAAAAGGGGCAAACAGCATAGGAGCAGCAAAGCTTCTCCTTCACAGTTCAGTTTCAGCACTTCTTCACCTCCTCTCTTCTCTCTCATTCTATATGTCTTCAAGCTCCAAACTTTCTTTCTCATCTGAAATTGAATGGCTAGGTAAGATTAAGAATTACACAAATCCCCCAATTTATTATAATAATTAAAGAAATGGGCTAAAAATTCTGAATGTTTTTGAATACATTTCAGTGATTTTTCTGAACCCTGGACTGATTTTCTTAAGATATTGCAATTTTGTTTGGTGGATAATGGCATAGTTTTGTATAATTTGTGTTGCAATCAATCAACTATTGCAACATGGGTTTGTTAAACTTATTAGTTGGAGTTTTGGGGCTTCCCATTGTCTTGTTGTTTAGAATTAGAAATTTCAGGTTGAGGATTTATTACTTGGTGAGATCAATGAAAAGATACCTATTTTGGAAAAATGCGAGTCTTTTGAGTGTGAAAACGGTTTGTCTTTCATTGAAATATGAATGTTGGGTTTCTTTCATCTGCCCGAGCAGTAATTTTTTTTGTATAATGTGCAATGCTGGGGGTTAGATTTTAGGGGTTTAGCTTTCGACTCTATTGATGACCGATTAGTATGTTTCCTGAATCTTGGTTTCAATTCATTCGGTTATAATGATATTGATCCCCTTAACCTATGACCCATTTGTTTGTTTTCCCCTGTGGGTTCTTTTAATTGTTAAATGCTTGATTCAGAGCTTGACATCAGCAAGGAGTGAACAAATACCATAAGAATGTGACAAAACATAGGCAAAGAATCTTGTTTATTGGGTTTCAGTCTTCAGGAAAATCTTAGGGAGGCGAGGGTTGGTTGATAATTGTGACCTTACTTGATTAGTACTTGTTAAGAGTACAAATGAGAGCTTATTATCAATATTTGAATCTCCAATTAAATCAGCAACATTTGTGTCATCATGGTTAGGAGGTAGATTTGACACCAGAGTATCAAGTAATTTTTGTAGATAGCGTTAAGATATAGTGCAGTCTGCCGAGTCTAGAGTTTTTGGGGTTCAAGTTTTGACTCTATTGGCATTGTTTTTGCAGGTCTTGGCTTATCGATAGTAAAGGAATTGCAAGTAAAGTGAAAAATGCCCCTCATATTTCTTCTTATCAAATGAAAGATTGTGGTGCAAGTCGGGAGTGTCCTAATTGTCTTCACAATATTGATAATAGCGATGTAAGACTAGTTCTATTGATTTCTTGAATTGATTACAGCAAGTAATTTTTGAGCTTAGATAAGTACTTGCATATGCAGGTTGCAGTTGAATGGCCAGGCTTTCCAGCTGGTGTCAAGTTTGATCCAACAGATGCAGAGCTTCTAGAACATCTAGCTGCAAAACTTTCTCCTGGAAATTTGAAGCCTCATACATTTATTGATGAGTTCATTCCTTCAATTGAGTCACAGGAAGGAATCTGCTACACACACCCTAAAAATCTTCCTGGTAAAAGATATAACCTTATTCCTTTTAGTTATTGCTTTTTTATTAAGTGCTCAAGATTGGCTGAACTAGTTTTAACAAAATTCATTTCATAGCTAAGGAGAAAATAAAAATCAATGTCATGTAAGGTTTATATGGTTTGAAATGCTAGACATTCATGTTTGACCATCCTATTGTGTTCAAGAGTGGAAACTTGATGAACTCTTGATTGATCTAATTCAATTTGGTTGCTTTGAGTTTGAGTTAGTTATTTAACATAACATTCTTTGCAGTCAAGTTGACTTAGCTTGATGCAAACAAATTTATTTCTTTCTAGGTGCGAAGAAAGATGGAAGCAGTGTCCATTTCTTCCACAGAACTTCGAAAGCATATGCCACAGGTCATCGCAAGCGCCGCAGGATCCATGAAGAACTCAGTTCAACAGAAGAGCATGTCCGTTGGCATAAGACAGGCAAAACGAAGCCTGTGGTCCATAATGGTATTCAGAAAGGGTTCAAGAAAATTATGGTTCTCTATAAGAGTTCAATAAAGGGGTCAAAACCAGATAAGTCCAATTGGGTGATGCATCAGTATCATCTAGGGACCAATGAAGAAGAAATGGAAGGCGAATTTGTTGTTTCTAAAATTTTCTATCAACAACCACCAAAGCATACAGATACGGGAGATATCCAGACTACTCCAAGCACCCCGAATACAAATACGCCAAATCCTCCTCGGCCTGAGAAGCGTGCAAAATTGAACGAGCTTGATAAAGAAAGTATAGAATATCCTTCTGTCCATCAGGTACTTTTGGTGTATTAGTATTTTGGAGTAAATTCGTACACATTTCTCAATGTTGCATTGATAGGCAAGTAATTGCCAAATTCATACTTGGGATTTGCTTCTTGTAAAACAGGATGTAGAAGTTAGTTCCAAATCACTTCAACTTCCTGCAGAAGTTGTTTGCTTTGGGGTTGAGAGATCAACTGCTGCATGGTGGGCTGGTGAATCTCAAGCTGTGGGGAATCCTGATCCAGATAGCATAGACATTTCATTGTTGTGTCATGAGAACCATGAGATCCTTAATGAGTCGGGAATTAAAAATGTTTCATGTTTGTCAGACTGTGATCGTAGCAGGAATGATATGATCAATGGAGATCTAAGCACAGCCTTTGGACTCACGGATCTGGATAGCTTAGCTCTTGGCACGCCTCCTGAATTTGAACCTGGTGTAAGCTTCATCTGTCATCGCTTTTCATTTTACTATATTTGCTAAAAAATCTTCATCCTCATATTTTACATTTTTATTAGTCTTACACTTAACGTTTGGCCTTGCTAGTGTACTCATTTGTGTTACCCAGACTAAAAAATGGGTTGATGGAGTCTTAGTATAAGCAATCATCACACTGAAATTGATATTACTCTGTATGTTATGGCAGGACTGGCAGTTTGGATCGCAGGAAAGCTTTACGAGTTGGTTTGACCGCTTGTAGACAAATGGGGTGGACTATGGAGCCAAAGCTCACTGACTTTATTATAGGAATGCCGAATCCAATTTTGTTCATCCTCTCCTGTGGTGGATTCTCTTTCCTCTTTATGCCAAATTTGCGTCTTAAGTTGATATCAATCAGCAACTCGATTACTAGGAGAGACCCATGTCACTCTATCTCAAAGACGTAAATTACTTGGCCAGCTGCTACGGAAGATTTTAGTAAAACTGCAAGTATTTGGGAAAACCTGTCTTGCAGACAATGACACATCTAATGACCCTTTCTGCCTGTTTTGATCTTTTTCCAATTTTGTGCTATTTTTGGTGTCTGTGTCTGTAACACTAATGGCTCTTGCCAGATAACTGTAGTTGTTACATTTGGTTGTTTGTATCTCCTAGCGGAGGAACTTTTTCCAATTTCTGTGCCTTCTATGGTGTGTGTGTCTGTAACTCCAGCCAGATAACTGCAGTTATAACATTTGGTTGTTGTGTTTGCAGTGAGAACCAAGAAAGCCAATTGAGTCTTGTTATTATTTGGAAACATTAACGTCCATTTTAATCATACACAACTCCAATTTTTGAACTAACAAACCTTGCGATCTTGAAAGTACATGAATATAGAATAACATCATAAAAGAACAATCTGAAAGCAATAAGCGTAACTTTCATTCCACTTTTTTTTTTTTCTTTTCTTTATTACTAGTAAATACGCACGTACGATGCACCTGCCGAGTTGTCGTTCCGTTACAAAATTTATGGGATAACAAACTATAATACTAAGGCGGAAAATCCGCCTTCAAAATAAAAAATATTGTTTCACAATTTCATCTCTTGTAATCAATTAGAATATGTGCGACTTACATTTCAGCGAGTGAAAAATTCATACACAATAGACACCAAAATGTAAGATGAAACCAAAACTAAAATAATAAAGGAAAAGAAAAAAATATCAAGTAAAAAACAAATACAACGACTAAGAACTTTGCGGACGACATTAATTCGTAAGATGTATACCTAAGCTAGGACGGCGTAAGAACTTCCTTGTACACAACGTTCTTCGTGAACGTTCCAATTTTATCAGCAACGCTTCCTTTCTTGATTAACACCTTAGTATTGTTGCTCGAAACACCCCTTGAAAGCCCAACATACAATTGTCCATGACTGAAGACATGCTCGGGAAGATAAATACCGGTGTTTTCAATTGTTTGTCCTTGTGCTTTGTTGATTGTGAATGCAAAGCACATACGTACTGGGAATTGCTTGCGAATCATCTTGAACGGCATATCAAGTTTCTCTGGCGGGCTCATTGGCATCCTATGGAGGAATACTCTTTTGCCCGCTGAATTTCCACTGAGGATCACTGCATCGATACAATTTGGAAAGAACTTCTTTATGATAAGCCTAGTACCATTGCATAAGCCGTTCTTGGCACTAATATTCCTCAGTAACATAATGGGTGCTCCTAGCTTCAGTTTCAACTCATGAGGAGGTAAACCACCAGGGGCTATTCCGTTCAACTGTTCTTGAAGATAGAGGTTTTGGAAATCATCTTCCACGGAATCAAATGAATAATACGTATGCTCTTGCCCGGGAAACATGCTAACCACTCGATCATTTAACTTATCGACATGCTCATCCATTGGTGTGATCAGTGCACGGTTAAGCAAGTAATCTTGATACTCAGAATTATCTGCCAAGTCGGGAAAGGTAGCATCTATCAGTTGGGACATTGAATCTTCACCAGTCCAGGGTATCACCATATCATCTGGCATCTTTATCATGTCATTTGCCGCAGAAGGTTCATTTCCGTCACCAACTCGCATCAAGAAATCAGAATAAAACGTATCTCCTACTGCACGCATATTCTTCTTCAGACGAAGAGCCTCTACATGTCTCCACAGAGACGACCGGGTAAGACACAAATCTACCATTTCCCCCCTTGAAGCTTTTGGTACAACTGGAAGAACCTGGCGGAAATCACCTCCCATAATAACAATCTTACCACCAAACCGCTTCTTGTTACCCGTTATATCTCTCATAGTCGTATCGAATGCCTCGACAAAATACCGATGTGCCATGGTAGCTTCATCCCACATGATCACAGTAGCTTGACAGAGAAGATCATCCAACTTGTCATTTTTGGCGATGTCACATATAGAAGTTGCTGCTGGGGTAAATGGGAGCTTGAATCTCGAGTGTGCATTTCTTCCACCGGGTAACATAGTAGCTGCAACTCCAGACGTAGCTATTGCTATGGAAATACCACCACTTCTTCTAACGGTCGACAAAATAACACAGTAGAGAAAAGTCTTCCCGGTACCTCTTGGACCATCAACAAAGAATACTCTGCTTTATTTTCTTCGGACGTCACCCATAATTGCATTATAAGCCTTGGATTGGTCTTCATTCAACTTGTCCACATTCACCATATCTTCTTCGGAAACTGGAATGGATACCTCCTCTTCGATCAAATCAGATACATGTACATTATCGTCTAATATGCCGACAATTGCCGGAAGATCATAATCTTTTATATGCTTTCCATGTTGATAAAGCATTTGACCCAACTCTCTGAGAAGACGTTCTAATAAGTATGTAGAGCTTATATCACTTGAACTTGCATAATCTTCGACCATGTCATTGAATAACTCGTCCCACAGCTTTCTCAAAGAAGATGGCATCTTGTTTGTTTCTTCTTCGGCCATACATGCCCTCAAACTATTATCATTCTCCAACAATCCTCGTGCCTCGGCTGCACTTTTAAATGTCTGATATCTTCTGCCGTCAACTGTCAATAAATATTCGTATGAAGTAGCACCCCTAACATGCATAAGTATGATCCTCGGAAAAAAGATTTCATCCGCAATAGGGGGCACAAAATATATTCTACCAATCACCCTCTGTTTTGTACTTCTTCTATGCCATTTCTTAATTGCTTTGTCCCATGTGTAGTGTTCAGGAAACTCCCGATACAACCATCACCTAGATATAGGATCACATGCATTTGTAACAAAATACTATGTCAACATCGTTTTGGCATTATTTTCATTTGCTAAGACCTCATCGACTGTTTGATGCTCGTATAACATGACACTATTTTGTTTTGGGAGTTGCAAGTGCAATCGTTGAACTGCTGGACACATCTTATTCATTGCAAACCTGTATATCCTCCACATTGCCTCTTGAGCACACACCCATATTGAATTGATATAACGTGTTACCTCGTCATTCTCGGACTCTGGCTGCACTGTTTGCACTCGAAAGGAAATACAATCTGGGCCCTTGTAGACGTACTTGTAAAGATACTTAACACTTTGGACAGTGGAACAAACTTCTACATTGATGTGGAAATCGTATTTCTAAAGAAGCCAAGGATTGTAAGGCACCATAAATCTATTGTCCGCTATGAAGTTCTTACTTATTCTTATAGTATTTCCATCCTCTCTCCTCTGATAAACTGGGTAAGCGTCTTTGCCTTGCATGGTACATTCAGAAAATTGTTTCGGAAACCCCCTCTTGTACTTCCCTTCCCTCATGCACTTGCTGCCACACGGACCATGTATCATCCATTTCTTCACACACTTATATAATTCAGGCTCTTTCTTCTTATCAGGGATTTCTGCTCTAACTATACGATCATAATCATTAGGACCTTGTAACTTGTCTTCTTTTTCCAATATGATCAACATATGGACATGAGGTAGACCTCTTTTCTGAAATTCAATCACATGAAAATGAGCAGCTACTCTTCTTAGCACATTCTTGTTGAAGATATCTTCTTTCAACTCTTCAAATTTAGCACGGAATACCCTAGTTGTTAAATCAGGTCTATCTGATGCGGATTGACCGGGACATAAGTTAGCTACAATCTCGGGCCAGAGTGGATTGCAAGTCATCGTAAGAAATATATCAGGCTTCCCATATTTCTGTACCAAAGCCATCGCATCTTGGTATCGCTGGTACATATCACGCGGCCCACCAACGTATGAAGAAGGTAGTACTATCTTCTTTCCTAGTTCGTATATCGAGATAAAAAAACGTATCAAGAACTCATGCATATTTGATGCACTTAGGATATAAAATTAGAAACATACCAACTTTTTTGCTTTCTTTTAAAACTAAAGTTAGGATATAAAATTGGAAGCTTTGAGTTTGAATTTGATTTTCGAAAAACAAAACAAAATGCACATATGTATTCAACTTATAACTTACCTACGCTGGTCTTTCTCGTTCTTTGTGCATCTTGTAATCCTTCGTAGAGTTCCGCCCTTAGTTTCTTTTGATGACCTGTAACCCATCTGAGCCTAGCATATTCAATTTTAACCCAATTATCCACAACGTACTGTTACAACAATCTTCCGCCTCGAAAAAAAAATGAATCATAATTGTTGCGCATCTGTCCAACAATTAAAAAACACCACAAAAATTAATTAAAATACACTTAAAAAATGTGGGTTCAAATCTTTAGATTTATAGACGATATTACATAATACTTAGTACCTGCAGAATGTACGAATAGTATCCACGACATGACATTTTTCTTCCATTATTGTCTTTGCTTTCTATGTCCCACCCGTAGCTTCCATAAGGGAGTAAAAGAGGATATTGCATAGGATCGTAATTACCACCTGTCTCAAAGACCTTTATGAGATTCCCGGATGTTGTCTGCACTATTATTTCACGCTATGTGTGTTTATAATTTTCATCACCTATTGGTACAATGGCCGCAACCTGGGAAGCACTTGGAAGAGTGTACTGCAATTGATCTTTAGGTTGCTCTTTGATAATCAACTGGAAATCCAAAAGATCTTCTCGTTCTGCACATTGACAAAAGACATGAACAAAACTATTGTGTCTGTTTAAGATCTCCCTTAACAGCTTCAAGACATCTCTATCCAACACATCGTTACCTTCCTTCATCCTCTATTCAATCTCTTGATCTGTATCATAGAAATATATTTGCAAGTATCGTGGTAGAGCAGCATTCTTTCCAGGAAAAAGACTACAAATTTTATGGTAAAGGTGGCCTTGAATACGGAAAGTATAAACTCCATCGGTGCCATCAGCGAGATCTCTATCAAAGTAAACCCCCATCGAAGTAAATGCAAAACACCGATTATAAGATATGATATTGATCCTAAACTATTTTCCTCTTGGTCCCTGATCATCAAATAACTCCAACAGTGCTCAAGGTGGCTCAACCAATTGCAAAGATATCTTTCCATTACCACAACAAAAATTCTCTGATTCACGATGGAAAAGCTTCGCTTGACATTTTGGACATGTTTCTAATGGTGGAAAATGGTATTTTACAAATCCGACTTGGTAAGTAAGTCCCCTTGCACAATTGTGGAACGAAGATCATCCTACAACACTCCGAAGTGGATGACCTATCCGTATTCCTTGTGAATTTGCTGTACATAAACCGAGAGAGCTCAACTTCTAATTATAGTTAGCATACAAAGCAACCTAGAAACCTTATAAATGTGCAGATGACTAAGGGGGTTTGGTTATGAATATTGTTTTACCAATAACATTTTAGCCATTCTGAATATATATATATTCCCATTACCATTTGAAAAAATTACATACACCCACTTATAAAAAAAAAAAAAAAAAAAAAAACAACTTACGTATTGCATTATGTGCTTGCTGGGGTTGCTGAGATTGAGATTGCGCCATTAGCCGGGGGCTTCTACGAAGGTTTAATGCAGTATTGTCACCTGTTGCTACATAAATTGAGCCAGTGAAAATAACCATTACGTCATCACAAAAAAACTATGAACATCGATGGATATATTCTAAGCCGGAATATATGTAGGTAGCGATGTAAGAAAGATAAGATATACCGATTGCATCCTGTTTATGTGGCGGTTCTCTATGTTGAGGATGTTGACTGAACCTTGGACTTATGCGCATGGGTAATTGGGCGGCATGACTGCTTTCTTCGCGATGTGGTACACGTACTTGATGCGGGGCATTTTCTACAACAGTTTCCTCATCATCGGAGCTGTTATCATATGTTGAGTCATGATTGGTTCTCTCTCCAGCGGGACGAATAACTATGCCTCATGGCTCTACTCTTTCAGAACATAGCTGTCGCGTCGGCGTCGTTTCTGTTTACCAATATTTTTCGTTAAACATAAGTTTAAATTGACATCCATTTTTACTTAATCCTAAAACTGAAAGCGAAAGAAAACGTATTTTGGTATCTCAAAAGAGGAATTTGTACATAAACATGTAATACACTACAAACTTCTCATTAAAAAACTGAACTGCATATATTGTTATTGAAAATATAGATATATAATGATACATATTATCATGTGTGCTGGCCATGTGCATGCTTATGATGGGAAAATAGTTCACAGGAATAGAGAATATAGATATATAGTAATACTAATTGCAAAAACATGTTAACGATAGAAATTTAGATCCCTACGGATCTGGCCACATAACTACTGGGGATGAAGGTAATAGAGAATGTTTAGATCACATGAATACCTCTGTTTTGATGCTTATGGTTTCTATCAGTAACCATAACTTATGTCTAGGTTGTTTTTTCAGAAAATCTCTAAATGATGTAGCAGATATATACACATACCTGATAAAGCGCAATCGACTTTCCTTTTCTTTTTCGGGATGCCTCGGCGTCCTCATCTTGGCGCTAAACTTGCTAAATAATTTCGGGACTGCAGCTCCGTTCAAGGATGGGATGTTTTTTATTTACAGTCACTAAACTTCGTCAAGAGATTGAAAGTGTAGTTTTAACAACGCAGGTTAAAATCAAACTCATTGAGGGTGTGTTTAAAGATGCTAGTTGTATATGCAATATAAGAGACATACATTTTTTGTGAAATATCTTCCACTGGAATCTGTATATTATTCCTTACTGGTCTCCTTGTTAGTTGTAATTTGTGTTTCCATTTCCTCCCCAGTTCCATCAACGGCATGAACAGTTGCAGGATGAATTTCAAGGCATCATTTATTGAAATAAAGAGAGCATTTAACACTTGTTGACTTATACAATATAGTTTACATTTGAGTTAGTATAGTTAAAGTTGACTTGCAAAGAAATCTATCCGACCATTCTGGATTTGGCATACGACTGTCGTAGTCTGAGAAAGAGAAGACCTTAGAGTTGAAAATACAGATTGAACAATTGGATTTATCTCCCAATAAACTTGAGTTATGGTCTTTAGAACTGGGACCCGGTCACTCTCCATGCCTATAGAATCATGATGTCAAAATTAAAACCAAGGAAATGTCAAACCCATTAAAGGAAGCAAAATCAGAACCATTAAGGAATTCAAAGGCCTGTGGTTATGAAAAGAGATCTAACGGATTGCCTTTTGTGTATGTATTCCTTTTTGATATTTTTTGGATGGTGCAGGGGATCTCTGAAGTGTTATAGGAGGTGGCATACCACCCTCCATGGCTGGAAAAAGTTGATTTTCAATACATTTTCCATTTACAGGGTAGTTTGGTAGTATTAAAAAAAAAATCAGTACATGGTGATGAAACCACCTACACATTTCAGGTTGTGTTTGAAAGTGCTGCATGAGTTGTGGACTTCTATGAAGGTTCAAGTCACCAGCGCGAGTGCCCGCCATTACTGCAACAGATGTAAAACAAAAAATTAGAAAGCACAAATGGAATTTAAAAAATTAATTATTACGTATCGCATTTTGTGTATGTGCTCATTCTTGATCTGGTTCGAATAGTGCAGGGGGTTCTCTGAAGTGTTATAGGAGGTGGCAGATCACCCCTCCATCTTGGAAAGAGTTAATTTTCAGTATATTTTCCATTAACAGAGTAGTATGGTAGTATTAAATAAAAATTTAGTACATGGTGATAAACCACTTACACATTTCAGGTTGTGTTTGAAAGTGGTGTGTGAGTTGAGAACTTATATGAAGGTTTAAGTCAGCAGCGTGAGAGCCCACCATTGCTACAAAAGTTGGGACTAACAAAAATATTAGACAACACAAAGAGCATTTACAAAATTAGACACCACTCTACAAAGAGGCACTTTCACATATTATACTCACTTAAAAAAAAATTGCAAACCAAATATCAAACACCACCAATCATAAAAACATAGTAGTAGGGAGGAGAATTACCATTACTTGTTCCCGCTCTGCACTCATTATTAGTTAAATAACCTACTTTTGTTCTTATTGATTTGATAAGGTGTGTGTCCTTTTTCAAGGATCAACTCTCTTTCCTTTTCAGTTAGTGGACTTCTTCCTGCCATTCGTACATTTTTTCTTTCAATTCTAATTCTTTTCTCCCTGTCTTTAGCTTGATGCTCCAGTAATTCATCCACTTCAAGCTGTCTTTAGCTTGATGCTCCAGTAATTCATCCACTTCAAGTGGGCGTTTCTTGATTCTTTCACTGTCTGTACCAATGCCTTCCAGTATCCGAGATTGAAATATAAGAAAACACGACACCATAAGTCTTTTATGTAGCAATATAATATAGTAAGTAAGTCAATTTAATGACAGTGAAAGTGATTCTGATTCAGACTACGTATTATCCTTCATTGCCACTTATACCTAAGTCTGACTGTGTAAACATATGAAATTTCATTGCATAAGGGTACATCTAGAACCTACCTTGATCAACTTGTGAAAATCATGACCTATAAGTTTTAAATTTGTTTTGTCTCACAACTGCATTTAATACATTACAAACTAAACATACACTCAGTGACCTAGATATTATCTTTATCAACCTGTGTCTGTGATAGTTGGTGCAAGATGGTATAAGGAAAAACAACATCCGAGTTATATTTGGTTAAACAAATTTTCAAGTTTCAGCAAAATTATATAAATGTGTTCCTTACCACTATTCATTACTGCAACCTGGTCACTACTGCCTTCACTTGCAGTTGCACTTCCTCGTTTCAAATAAGCAATACGTTTGTATTCACGGATTTTTTCCTTTTCGACTTCAGTTAGTGAATTTCTTCTTGCGATGTAGCTGATACGACGCTCCTGTAATTGAGTTTCTCTTTGCTTCGTGACCATTTCAAGTTTCTTGTTTGCTTCATTGTCAGCACCAACCACTCCCTGTTGCTGATTTTGGTCAAGGAACCTAAGGCTTCGGCGAGCGATAAACTGATTTGCGGCAGGAATTAGTTCATGTGCTGCATAAAAGCATAAATATTTTCGTTAAGTCGAATATATAAAAGCATAACCGTTCTCTGTAAGTTGAATACATAAAAACATCTGCCACATAAGTATGAAAATATACATTAGCCTCACCAATACTTGTTTCTGCTTTATCTCCATCTTTATTTCCCTGCCCACGTTTAAGTGTCCGCAAACGATAAGCATTCCTCCATTGTTCAAGTAGCGCATCCTTTTCCTCCTTGGGCTTTGAATCCCGTTTTGCACTTACTAGGGTACAATTGTTGAGAAATTGAACCTCTCTTTGCAGTTATTGTTCATTCTCATGTTCTGCAGGTAGTCGAGCTAGTTTACTGATTCTAGGACTGCGACGAACTTCGCCTTCCATTTATCTTACTGTTTTAATACCGTAGGATGCAAGGTTAGGAAGTTAAATTAATCTTCAATTAATCAGCACAACCATGAAACATCAATTATATAGAATTAAATGATTGGGTAATGAATTCAAATTGGCATTTTCAACAGCTCATTCATAATCGTAAGTAACACCAAGACTAAGAGTATTTCAGTTATAGATTGTGTATATGTAATCAGAAGCACCACTATTAATAATAATATGAATCCTTAGTAATAACAAATTTAATCAGTAACACATCTAGGATATTGACATTGGACATGGCGACTTAGATTGCACTGCATTGCTGCATTTTTTTCTTCTTCATTTTTTGCTGCAATTCTTATTTTTTTCAACTTTGCTGCATTTTTAGTTGTTCTCATCTATATTTTGCGAGAAATCAACAAAAAACTAATTTAGCTAACAAAAATAGGCAACTTTAAGATGGAAATTTATGAAAGGAGTTGTCCATTTACGTAGACAACTTTGTCAAATAGTATTATATTTGAAGAAGCAAAAAATCTAAATATATTCCCAGTCAAATAAAAGTCTCAATATGTATGTCATAGTCTTATGAGTATGTCATACCATAGTCTTATGAGTGTGTTGTGTATTGACCTACCTGTATGATTAGAATGGGTGCTCTTATAGCAGCTGAGTCATTGGTCGATTGTTAACCGATCAGATAGTGCCAAGTGTCCACTATCTGATCATTGTTGTTAGGTCTTCACTTCCTTTAATATGTAAGAACCTCCTTCTCTAATTTCATTAATGATAATAGTCTACAATTTAGTCTTAGTAGTTGTGTTCATTAGGAACTCAGAATTATCTTCTTGTAACTTTGATTACCAAATTGTACTGAGTACAATACATTTGGCATCAGAGCCACTTCAATTTTTTCCATGGGTGCTTCCGATCCAAAAACAGTGAAAGACTTATTGAAATTAGTTAACCGCAATCAACTAAACTCTGATGGTTGTTTTACTGTGATTGAAGACAAGCTCAACAAGAAGCAACAACTTACTGATTCAAACCAGATATCGATTAACAAACGTTTTGATAAAATTCTGGCTAGATTACCATCAACATCACGATCTGATCACCAAGACGATTCTACTGGTAAAAGCCATGGATCTTCACTAGACACTACTCCAATCTTTGGTTCTACTGGACATCCCAGCCACTTCAATTGAGTACCAAAGCTTGATTTTCCATGTTTTGATGGCGATAATCCTCGTGGCTGGATCCAGAAATGTGAATGTTATTTCTATCTTCACAACATTGATGAATCTCGTCGAGTAGATATAGCCGCTATCTATCTAGATGGTAAGGCAGATAAATGGTTTCTCAATTTTCAGGTTAGTAGAAATCGTATAAATTGGTCTGAATTTGATCATGGTATTTGTGTTCGATTTGAAAATCCGGTAGAGGAAAATTATATTGGTAGTTTTAATAAACTGGTACAACTTAATTCTGTAGAAGAATATTTTGAGGAATTTGAAGCTCTTAAAGCTCTTATGCTGGCTAACAATCCATCATTAAATAAGCATTACTTTGTCATGAGTTTCATTAGTGGATTGAAGGAGGAATTGAGGAATTCTGTTGCTATGTTTTACCCCAAATCTCTTGCACATGATTTTTCATTAGCAAGAATGGAGGAACAAAAGTTTCAAGCTACCTCTGCTAAAAGCATTAGGCCTAACTCCAGCTCTTTTACTAACTCTAGAATTTTTTCAACTACCACCCTTCCTCCTAAACCACTTTCAATTTCCTACAATACTTCTAAATTAGCTCCTACCACACCAAAGGCCCATTCTCCAACACCACTTAAAACTGCTCAAATACTCCTATTATTAAAAGACTCACATAAGAGCGGATGCGCATTCACAGAGATAAAGGTCTTTGTTATAATTGTGATGAAGTCTATTCATTAGGCCATAGGTGAAAGGGTAGGAAGCAATTGTTTATGGTGCAAACTGAATTTTTTGATACACAGGACACATAACCTGAAGAAGAGGTTTATGAAGAAGCTGTGGAATCACCACTAGAATCTGACATGGAGATTTCTCTTCATTCTTTCACTGGCACTATGACAGGTGATACTATCAGAATTCCTGGTCTCCTTAAAGGTCAATCTATCTCTATCCTTATTGATACTGGTAGTACAACTAGTTTCTTAGATTTTTCTCTTGCTGCGAAGCTCAAATGCCAAGTTGAGCCAACTGCTCATATGTTAGTGACAATTGCCAATAGGGAGAAAACAGTTAGTACTGGTCTTTGTTCTAAACTTCCTTGGATTATGCAAGGTTATCACTTCACTGAAGATTTGAGGTTACTTCCACTTGGGGGCTGTGACATGGTGCTAGGTGCTGATTGGCTTAAAAAGCTAGGTGATGTGGTTTTTAATTTTTCTAAACTCAGTGTTTCTTTTCTTCACAATGGTCATAATATTACCTTACATGGCACACCAACTTCTACTTCACTACTTAGGATGAGTGGTTCAGCTGTTAAGAAGTTTATAGAGAAAACCACTTATGGCCTCATTGGTCATCTCTTTACTGTTACCACCACCCATATACCCCCTTTAGTACCTACTCCATTATTACCTCTTCTATCTGAATATGCTGATATCTTTGCTGAACCAACTTCATTACCTCCTCACAGAAACTTGGATCACTTCATTCCATTAAAACCTGATTCCCAACCTCCCAACCAAAGGCCATATAGATGTTCTTATATTCAAAAAAGAGTAGTGGAGTAATTAGTTACAGAAATGCTCTCTTCTGGTATCATCCAACACAGCCACAATCCATTTTCTTCCCCAATTCTTCTAGTCAAAAAGAAAGATAATACATGGAGATTTTGTGTTGATTACAGAAGACTCAATAACATCACTATTAAGGACAAGTTTCCTATTCCAATTGTAGATGAGTTGTTGGATGAGTTACAAGGATTCATGGTTCTCTCTAAACTGGACTTAAGAGCAGGATATCATCAAATTTTATTAAACCTTATGGATATCTACAAGACTGCTTTAAGGACACACCATGGGCATTATGAATTCAAGGTTATGCCCTTTGTCCTTACTAATGCACCTGCCACATTTCAGGCACTTATGAATGAAGTATTTGCACCTTACTTAAGGAAGTTTGTTCTTGTGTTTTTTGATGACATTTTGGTTTACAGCTCATCCATGCCTGAGCATATTAATTGAACATTTGAGATTAGTGTTTTCCTTACTCAGACAACACCAATTGTATGCTAAGCTTTCCAAGTGATGTTTTGGCCAGTCTCAGTTGGAGTACTTGGGCCATATTATCACTCCTCAAGGGGTTTGTGCTGATCCCAACAAGATTGCAGCAATGCAAAGCTGGCCACTTCCACCTTCTATCAAAGAATTAAGAGGATTTCTGGGTTTAACAAGGTATTATAAGAAATTTGTGAAGAACTATGGTGCCATCTGCAAACCTTTAACTGATATCTTAAAGAAGAATTCCTTCAATTGGACTGCCTCTGCTACTTCTTCATTTGAACAACTCAAGCTGGCTATGTCCACCACTCCAGTTCTTGCATTGCCAGATTTTTCCAAGCAATTCACTGTGGAAAGTGATGCAAGTGATACTTGCCTAGGTACTGTCTTAACTCAAGAAGGTAAACCAATTTATTTTTTCAGTTCACCTTTAAGGCCTAGAGCAAGAGCCTTATCTACATATGAAAAAGAATTTTTAGCTATAGTTAAGGTTGTTCACAAATGGAAGCATTATTTACAAAGGGGAAAATTCATTATCCAAATTGACCATCACAGCCTTAAATACTTTTTAGAATAAAGAATAACCACAGTCCTACCACAAAGGTGGTTAATGAAATTATTGGACTTTGACTATGAGATTAAATACAAAAAGGGCAAAGAAAATGTAGTTGTTGATGAATTGTCTAGAAAACCATTTGCTAATGCCAATAGCTCTGCACTATCTCTATCTCAACCTAACTGGATGCATGATATTCTTCTCAGCTATGTTGGTGATGACAAGGTGCAACATCTCATTACGCAATTGCTTGTTTCTGCTGACTTTATTCCACATTATTCATATAAAACTGAGATACTAAGGTATAAATCTAGAGTCTATGTGGGTTCCAACAATGGGATCAGAACTAGCATCTTAAATACTTTACATACCTTTGCCGTGGGAGGCCATTCCGGTATGCAGGCCACTTATATGAGGGCCAAATCTCACTTCTTTTGTCCTAACATGAAGAAGGAGATACTTCTGTTTGTAGATGAATGTGATATCTGCCAGAGAAATAAGGGTGACTGCTCATTTCCCTCTGGCTTATTGTAACCACTTCCAGTACCTAAGTATGCATGGCAACACATCACTATGGACTTTATTGAAGGCTTACCTCAAAGTGACAGGAAGAGTGTTATATTGGTGATTGTTGACAGACTCACAAAATACAACCATTTTATTACTCTGCAACACCCTTATACAGCTGCTTCTATAGATAAGGCATTCTTGGATCAAGTATTTAAACTCCATGGCCTTCCTTCTTCCATTGTGTCTGATAGAGATAAAGTTTTTACTAGCCATTTCTGGCAAGATCTATTTAAAGCTCTGGGTACTAGCTTGAATCTCAGCACTGCCTACCATCCCCAGACTGATGGTCAATCAGAGAGGGTTAATTCTTGTTTAGAAACTTATTTGAGGTGCATCACTGTCCATAAAACTAGTAAATGATGTCAATGGTTATCTCTGGCTGAGTGGTGGTACAACACTAGTTACCATACTAGTTTAAAAATGTCTCCTTTTCAAGCCTTATATGGCTATCTTCCTCCACATATGGATTTTCCATCTGCCATCACATCTTCTGTAGCTGCTGTGGAGTCATACCTCAAGGACAGAGAGGCAATGCTTGATATTCTTAAGGAGTCTTTACACAATGCTCAAGCAAGAATGAAATTCTTTACTGACAAATCCAGGAAGGACAGGACTTTTGCAGTGGGTGACTTGGTATATCTGAAACTTCAACCCTACAGGCAAGCTTATGTATCCCTGAGAAAGAATTTCAAGCTATCTGCAAAGTTTTATGGACCTTTCCCTATTTTACAAAGAATTGGACCAGTGGCATATAAGTTACAGCTTCCAGATCAGGCTAGGATTCGCCCTGTATTTCATGTGTCTCAATTGAAGCAACACATTGGTAAGAAGCACACCCCCTCTCCTACCTTGCCTATTGTTGATAATGCATGTGAAATTATCATGGTTCCTGCCAAAGCTCTACACCACAGAACTATCCTTATTTGCCAGAGACAAGTTCCACAGGTGTTCATACAATGGACTAATTCAACCCCAGAGGAGGCTACCTGGGAGGATGTTGCCATCATCAAGTCTTATTATCACAAATTTATCCTTGAGGACAAGAATAATTTCCATCAGTAGGCAATGTCATAGTCTTATGAGTGTGTCATACCATAGTCTTATGAGTGTGTTGTGTATTGGCCTGCCTGTATGATTAGAATGGGTGCTCTTATAACAGCTGAGTCATTGGTCGATTATTAACCGATCAGATAGTGCCAAGTGTACACTATCTGATCGTTGTTGTTAGGTATTCACTTCCTTTAATGTGTAAGAACCTCATTCTCTAATTTCTTTAATGAGAATAATCTACAGTTTAGTCTTAACAGATGTGTTCATTAGGAACTCAGAATTATCTTCTTGTAACTTTGATTACCAAATTGTACTGAGTACAATATAATGTACCTGAAACTCTCACGACTTCCAAAGCTGGTGTCAATGTAGAATGAAAACCTGTGAAATCATCAAGCCCGGATTTACTTATGAAACTGTCATCAAGTCGATAAAGTCCCCTACGTTGATAAGGATACCAAGTTATATATATGTCTCCAAACTCATGTCAGGATTTATTACTGGGTATACATGAAACACATCATCAACATACATGATAAAAACACATTAATGTGCATGACTACTCAATTCTAATATCAAATTTTCATTTTCATAGTCAGTTTACATATGCCTCATAATATGCTTAAAGAAGCTCATATCTACAATTATGTATATTTTCCAAAAAATCATAACTCAGTTAATAGAGACATAAAAACAGTTGCATAATTCGTGTTGGTGCAGTAAATATACGAAGGGAATAAGTAACAAAATAGCTTATTGGTTACAACATCAGACCATAATCCAAAAATGCACCTTTTGAAAAATCTACAGCTTATTTAACATCTTGTTTTATGATGAGTGGAAAGAACCTGTAGACCAAGTAATATTACTAATTAGCTAACTTCCTCATTCTATTCCATGAACGACAACTGCATAAAAGTCCATTCATTAAAATGACGATTTGTGCTGCTATGGTGCGCCATGTGAAACATTGTTCCGAATAGGAGGTCTAAGGAGGGTGAGGGATGCTACAATCCAAATCACCAACTAACATAGTGAAAATTCATATAAAAGCACTACAACTTAAAAAAGTAAAAAATAGCTTTCATTTCTACTTCGGTTCATCTGGTTATCTGTTGGAAAGGTGAATGCAATAAAATTCTCATTTATCAGGAATGAAAATGCAAACAACTCAAGCAAACTGAGTAAAAACAGAAGCGATTCATGAAAACTCAGTAAACAACCAAGAAATCTTCAAGGGAATTTCACATATTGCAAATGGGAAAAGGAACAAAAATGAGGGGTTACCTCAACACCCAAATCTGATAACTGTGGTACTTTGAATTCTCTCTGCAACCAATAAGTTGAAATAGTTAATCAGAATTTCAGAAACATCCAATGAATACATCAACTAAAACAACGACAGAAATCAAAATTTTCTGGAGTACACAAAACAAAATCATTGATGATGAGATTGGTTTATCAAATCGGAAAGAATTATATGAAACCATAAACCCTAATTTCACATACAAAGAATATAATAAATTGGGGGATTCATAATCAAAATCATACCTTCAAAAAATCAGAAGCATTGTTGAGTTTTGAATCAATATTCATGCGTCTCACTTCATCTTGTTCTTCGAGAAACCCAAAATTTAAAACCTAGCGTTTTTTTTCAAGTCGAAGTATAGGGTTTTTTCAAGTCGCAGAGAATAAATAGGGTAATAAGAAAAAATTGGTGGAGATTCATTGATCATGAATCACCATTTTTCTCAGTATCGCCTCTTTCAGAATTTTTCCATTACATTCTACGGAGACGGAGATAAACAGTGAACGGAGAGGAGAAGTTACGAAGGAGAAAAAAGAAAAAAGAAATGTGCGAAATTGGATTCCGTGAGGTTCGAACACGGATCCCGTGGTTGCCTATTTGACGGATGTAACCTTCCTTGTTATTAATTATTTACATCTAATACCTCCGCGTGCTATAATTATTTGAGGGTCAGTTTAGATATTCCGCCATGCTACACCAAAACCACCCAAAAGGGGGCCTTTTCTTTATTTAACGAGAGATTTTTAGCACTTGTGTTTGAGTAATGCTATACGAATCGGCTACAGTATCACACGTCCGGTATTAGGCTCTCATATGTCACAGACAGTGCTTCCGAGTCACGCCAAAGAAGTTTGTTTCATAAACGGTAACTATCAATTTGCAACAATTTGTCATTATATTATATTCAAACTATAGTACTTGAAACTATAATGTTTGCTCGGATGCAAGCTCACAGAATGTAACATTTAGTGCAGATGGAGGTTAACTGCCGGCATGCACTTATCAAACAAAATGGTGATTCCACCCACATACAGTTATTATATACTGGTTTCATAAGTTCAAGTGTTCTCATTAACGTTCTCTTGATAAGAAAGACCTTGGTGGCTGACATAACTAAGGGAAGACTAAGTTCACTAATTAAATTGTACACTTTTTATTTTTTTGCAAATGAAGTCTTATTGAGATTCATCAACTGTGTTATATTATTGATAATTGATAATCTTTGTTTTGCAGTACCGTTGAAAGGTTGCAAGGCTGGGATAATATCGCATGGGAGATTTTTCGCCTGCATGATATACTAGTACTTTAGGGATGATTTTGCAAACATCATTGATTCAAAACTCCAGTCTACTGTTTAACTTTTGAGATGGTTTAAACTTTAAAACTTGCAATGCGACTTTATAGGGACAAATTTTTACTTATATTCAATAGAGATTTCAAACCATTGCTTTTTTGCTCATCTTTTCTTTTGAATTATAGTTGCTCAGTTTCATAAAATGACTTTGCATTATACCCCAGCGTACATAGTGAAGTAGGTCATTGGATTCATGGTGCATTTTCAATAAAGAAGAAAATTTTCGATATAAGATCCGAACAAAATATGCATATTTGTTCTCTACCAAAGTCAGTATAAAAGGAATATATTATCCTTAGCGTCCAAAATATTAAGATACGACAGGTAAATAAACTTGTGGAAAAAAATCTCCTAAAAAAATGGAAGTTAACTGTGGTTGAATTCCAGGTTTGCTGAAGTCACAAGAAGCTAAACGATCGAACACGGTGCTGCTAGATCAAAAAAATTTCCCTCTTTGCAGCTTTGTGTTTGATTGTCGCTACAAGTAACGTAAAGCTAGACAAGCACACGCAAGAGTCAATTCAGACATTTATATCCCGTTTGGATTTGAATATGTTGTTGATATCTGTTTTTTTTTTTTCCGGAAGTAGGAATAAGTATAAATTAGAACAAAAAATGTTTTGCATCATAAAAATTGATTCTTTTGTTCCTAAAAGTCGTTCTGAAAAATTATTGTCAAACTGACTTCTGATTTTTTGACTATCAGAAGTCAAAAAATAATTTTCGACTTCTGAATATAAACAACCTATTGGAAATTAATAACGTTTTTGAATACCAAAAGCAGAGGTCAGAAAAAGAAGTCTGAAACCATGATATTTTTTTTCTTCCCAAAAAATCAACTTTTTTTATTTTTAGAAATCGTTCTAAAATTTGACATCCAAACTAAAAATTATTTCTGGATGTGTATCCAGAAATAATTTGTACTAAAATTCTAAAACAACTTCTAAACCTACAAAGGAACCCCCAATTGGGGGATATGGATTTTAATTGGGGGATATGACAAAATGACAAAATAGGGATCCAAATATCCTAGGTAGGTTACCCCTTATATAATTAATTTTTTAATTCCTAATCTAACCCTCCCTAATCAAGATTAGTTACTAATTAAGATTAGTAAAATGTTAATGATTTGGGGGATATAATTAGTGTTTTTAAGTTTTTTTGAATTTGTGTGGGTTAGTTAAGAGTAGAAGGAGGGAAAAAAAATTTGAGTAGAATTTTTTTTTTTTGGAAATGGAAGATGATTGTGATGAGAGACTTGCAGCTGCTGAATCTTTAGCTCAATTACAACAAAAATCATATCTTCAATCTTCGGTTAATGATAACAACTAAAAATTGTTGTATGATGAACCAACACCTTTGAATCATGATTTTCGTGACCATGAAGTGTTTTGTGAAGAACCAACTCAAGAAAGTAAACATGTTCAGCATACAAGCAACCCCAACACACAGGTAATGCTTCAAAGAGGTCGATTTTTTATTTTTTTTTGAAACCGCCATTTTTTTCTCTGTAAAAGCTTAGTATCGGCGTGGTCTTCAACCCAAATATGCATGCCGATACCACAAGAAAAGTATCCAGAAAGTTAAAAAAAAATTTTACTTGACTACCGGCATGGTCTTCATATTCTCGAGCATGCCGGTACCTTTTCCGGCATAGTATTTTGCTTAAATTTCTATGCCGGTCCGGGATGAAAAGTATCCACAAAGTTTAAAAAAAATTCACTTGATTATTAGTTTTTTTACTGAGAAATACATGGCTACGAGACCTCCAATTGTGCCAATTAGTGTAGCAAAGAATGCATTACAAACTTGAAACTGCATTACAATAGGATAAGTCATGGCTTGGTTGGCCTTAACATAAGCAACTTGAGTGGCAACTAGGAGGGTCCCTATAATGGAGGTAGCAGCTATACTCATAAAGAAACCCAACAAATACTGAGGATTTGTAACACCAGGAGGGCGATCACCGTACCTCGTCATAGCGAGAAGTATATAACCCATTATTATTACAACAATTGCATTAATCGAGTAAGGTGTAAATTTCTGCTTAACCCAGAAGAATGAAATAAAGGAAGTGAAAACAAGTAGTAAAGGTCCTCCTATCCACCCTAATAGATTAAATATGCAGCCTAGTAAGAGTAATCCCCATTTCATTGCATCTGGAACAGATTTAACCGTTGAGAAATCCTCATCGTCTTTAGAGAGGAAGTACGATGGCTTGCGGATGGAGACTTAGTTGAAGCAATAAAAATGGAGTTAAGAGAAGAAAGGTTTTAAGTCTCTTAAAGGTGTACGGGCTTGGGTTGAGAAGGAGATGAAAGAAATTGGACTCCCACAAACAAGAAATGAACCCGACGAGGCTACAAAAACCAATGATGACAGACCACCAGAGAAGGTGACAAAGAAGAAAAATTGTTTGCCACTATCCGGGGGGTTCGGGGTAGATTTTTTTTCTGGTTTTGAACAGGTACCAGCATGGTAATCTAGTTTTCGAGCATGCCGGTACCTTTTCCTGCATAGTATTTTGCTTAAATTTCTATGCCGTTCCGGAATGAAAAGTATCCAGAAAGTTAAAAAAAATTTACTTGACTACCGGCATAGTCTTCGTATTCTCGAGCATGCATGCACTGCATTCGTCATAGTATTTTGCTTAAATACCTATGCCGGAATAGGATGAAAAGTATCCAGAATGTTGATTTTTTTTCACTTCACTCACAGGCATTGATAGGAAATTATCGGGCATGCCGGGAGTCTAGTGTTCAAGATATGGTCTTCATCAATTCCGGCATGGTATTCATCACTTCCATTTTGAATTTTTCTGGATTTGAAAAGCTTGGTGCGGCATGGTGGAGTTGATATGAAGACCATGCGGTATTGTTTTCCAAGCATAGTCTTCATATTTATTTCCTTTCTTTGGAAACAATACCGACATGGTCTTCATATCAACCGACCATGCCAGCATTGTGAAGATCAAAACCGGAAAAATTCAAAACGGAAGTGATGAAGACCATGCGAATTGATGAAGACCATATGCCGGAACATGGTACCGGCATGGTCTTCATCAATACCGGCATGGTCTTCATCACTTTCAGCATGATCTTCATCACTTCCGAATAAAAAAAAAAATCGTTTCCAAAGTGAGGAGAAGAGAATTTGATATAGAGTGGGGAGAGTTTAGAATTTCAAAGGGAATGAGGAATATTTGAAGAACGATTAATCGTCGATGAAGAACGACGAAGAAGATGAAGGAATTTTTTTTTCAAAACCTAAAACTGTGCCGGTACCTCAAATGGAATTGGGGGATATATGATTTTGATTTTTAGATTTTATGTTTTAGGGGAAAGGGCATAACAATCTTTTCATAATGTTTTTTAATTAATGAAAGGGTGTTTTGGTATTTTCGCACCTAAAAGACACCCCTTAGCAGCCACTTTTAGTTGGGGGAAGTAATTCATATCCCCCAATTAAAAGTCATATCCCCCAATTGTGGGTTCCTACAAAGACCATCGTCTTTGTATTGTTTCTAATTTCTGTTTATATTCGTGCTTTTAGTATTCAAGCACGTTATAAAGATCCTCCTTTGAGGTTTACAATTTTTAGTATTCAGAACCATAAACACCAATCAAGAATTGGTGGCCATGAATTAAGGTATCAATATCTCATCTGGATTATTAAACGGTGAAGAATCTCGGAATCTCAACTTTGAAAGATCGCCTTCATTGGTTTTTTTTTTTTTTTGCAAATAAGAAAGGATATATTACCAAGAGAGAACAAAAGACAGAAACACACCAACGAAAAGAACAAGAAAGGCAAAGGGCAGAAGAATTGTTGTCAATTTATCACTTCAGGACATGCACTGTTATGATCATTAGACAACAAATCTGCAGTTATGCCTGTTACATTTTTATTTCTACTACTACTTTCCTTAGAGTTACCCCTTTTATCTATCCTAATAAGATTATCTAAGAAAGCCGGTAAATCTTCTTTCCAAATACTAAAAATTGAAGATTTCCGAGCCTCCACCGCCAACTTGTCAGCCACCGAATTTCCAGTCTTGTGGATGAATTTGTAACCCAAGAAATTACTGCATTCTTCCAAAATCATTGTAGCTTCTTTTACAATCCTTTGATTCCTCCAATCCATCATAGTATCCTTGCCTTGTGTGAAGTTTACCAGTCTTTCACAGTCTCCTTCCAGCCAGAAACAAGAGATGCCCTCATCTCTGGCCCATTTGGCACCCTGTAAAAGAGCTAGAGCTTCAGCTTTTTCAGGGCTTGAAGCTTTGAAGAATCCAGATTTTGCTGCTTGTCCTTCACCTGCATCATTCCTCAAAATCAGGCCATATCCATCATTTTCATCATTTGATACCCAAGAAGCATCATAATTAATCTTTAGACATTGAGAGTCAGGTAATTTCCAGGGGACCATGACATTTAATTTACTTATTGCTCTGTGCCACAATAAAAGACCTGCTATATTCTGAATCCTGACGTTGTTTTTTTTTTGTATTTGTCCAAAACATAAAATATCTCTGTCTCTGTCTGTTGGCGCATACCGGATTCCTTGAATCTATTCTATTTATTTTATCTATACTACTATATAAAGCGAACTAGGCTTAGGCACAGTAGATGAAGCTGCAATTTTCGATTAGACAATTTTGCCCTTATTCAATGCACATATAAATGATGATAAATAAATAATATGAGGGTATATGAGTAATTTAATTTATTTAAAAGCAATTTTTCCTGTTTACTGTTTAAGGAATCAGAAAGGACCCCAGTTCACGCGTCTTTTGTAAAATGGGATCAGTCCTTATGCCCCTGTATTATGAGTAATTTAATTTATTTACATGCAATTTCCGAAATCCCCAAACTGCCCCTATATTATGTGCACCTAAAAATGTATTCGTATTATGAATAAAAAAGGAGGGTATAATGGTAATTTAAGTATTTAAAATAAATAAAGGGGTATAATGGTATTTTAAGCATATTTAAATTAAATAAATAAAAACAATAGGTCCTATGTGAAGCTGCAATTTTCATTTCCCATTTTTGCCCTATCTTTATTTCATTTTAAAAACATAAGATAAATATATATAGGGGGTATTAATGTAAAACTGAATCTTTGAGTTTTTTTTTTTTTTACAATAGGTCCCATGACCCGTCCGCATGACATGTGAAGCTGCAATTTTCATTTTCTGTATTTGCCCCAGCTTTATTTTATTTTAAAGACATAAAATAAATATATATAGAGGGTATTAATGTAATTCGATATTTAAATAATATTTTTCCCAACTGAATCTTTGAGTTGTTCCATGGCTAAAGAGGGTTCTATAGCACGTGCGGGTGAACTAGACTTACTGTAGCAGGTGAAGCTGCAAAAATAATTTCCAATTGTACCCTTATTTCATTTTTATTTTACAAACATTAGCTAATTATTTTTGGCGCATTAACGTAATTTTAAGTATCTAAAAGACTAATTTTCCATTAATGGATCTCCAACATTCGAATTCCATTACTGGATCTCCAACATTCGAATTTGTTCTTCTAAGTTCTAAATAGTATTATATCACCTTCGTTGATAAAATTAGATTGTTGAATTTTTCAACTAATTAAATGTATGAACAATCAATCAAAAATAGAACAACAAGAAAAACAATTATGGTTCTTTTCTATAGAGTGATGTCTTAATAAAGTTAAAGATGGGAAGGAGATGAAATGTAATCACGGGGATTTAAGGAGAAAGAAAGGTAACGGCCATAGCAGAGAGAGGAATGAATAAAAATGAATGAAAAAAAAGAGAGGTGAGGAAGAAGGTCGTGGAGGCGCGCACCAGAGGGAGGCTAAAGAGAGTACCCAAATTAGGTTTAGGTTGAGGCTTTATACACTTATCACGATAGAAATAAAATCCACGGCTAAAATTGATTCTATAGCACGTGCAGTGCGTTCTTGTCTTATTACAAAGTCGACTATTTTTGGAAACAGGTTAAGCAATGAATGGACGACAGTAGGTTTCATGCATATCAGCTTTATTAGTACTTGTTAAGGCACCGCCTTAATTGCTTGGCTCGCATGAAATAACGTCATTTTCAACCAATAACACCTGGCGTAGAAATAAAACGCAATACGAAAAAGTGATTTCTTTTTATTTCATGGAAAAGAGACAGCCTTCGTTATTTGTTTCACAGGTCATGGCAGTGTGCAGTTTTTGGAACCCAAATATTTTTCTTTTCTTTGCGGGCTGCAACGGATTTGCAGTTGGGTAAATTAGGGGGAGACCTTAAAAAAATAATACTTTTATTGTCAGACTTATAATTAATTTTTTCTGGCGAATTTAGGGGCCAGCCAAACGGATTTAGGGGCCAACACTAAAAGGCAAAAAAATCACCCAAACGTAAAAATGAGTCATCCCTTAATCGATTAAGCCGTATTGGCGAAACTACCCTTATACATTCGGAAGTTAATGACCAAAATTATCTTCCGAATGTTGACAGTGGCAGCAATATGCTCCTGAACCACTACATTCGGAAGATATTTTTGGCCATTAACTTCCGAATGTGTAAGGGTAGTTTCGCCAATACGGCTTAATCGGTTAAGGGATGACCCCTTTTTACGTTCGGGTGACCTTTTTTGTCTTTTAGTCTGGCCCCTAAATCTTTTTGCCTGGCCCCTAAATTCGCCAGGTAATTTTTGGTACTGTGACATCCATAATTATATGAATCAATACATAACTCGTTATGCATACTATCTTTTCAGGCATAACTCGTTATGTAGCCTAATTTTTCAGGGGTATAATTGGAAGCGCAACTTGGACATAACATATCTAAAAATCCGCGCCTTAGAATTTTACAAATTTTATATCGTTGGAAATCTTTTTAAAAGAGCTACGCAACGAGTACAAACAAGAATATCAAATTTTTGTTTTTCACGAAAAAATCGGAGGTGATCCTCATTTTAGGGAAAATTTTCGAAAACTTGATACATAACCATTATGCAGTCACCAAAAACGATGCATAACACATTCTGCAGACGCATAACGAATTATGCAACTATTTTCTCCACTGCATAACACATTATGCATTTAGATAACAAAATTATGCATCTATAACAAGTTATATTACCATTTTTTTGGTTGATTTTAGCGCGTACATATAAAAAATTGATGCATAATACAATATGCATCCATATTTACGGATGCATATCAGGTTATGCATCTATTTTCTCGATGCATAAAAGATTATGCAACAATTTTCTCAATGCATAACGCATTATGCAGTCATATTTTCGGATGCATAACAAGTTATGCAACAGGTTTTATAGATGCATAATAGGTTATACATTAATTTTCACGCCTGCATAACATGTTATGCAGTTATTATTCTAGGTATATGAATTTTTTTTTAATTACACTGGACTTAATGTCCAACACCAACACCAACACCCAGATTTGGTTCTTTAAACTTGAAACAACAACCACCATTTCCCCTTCTCGTGAATGATAAACTTCTGTAGCTATTCAAGGATGAGAACAATTCTTTTGCTGCTGACGTGAAAGGAAGAAAACAGTCGTAGCTTCTTTTCTCTCGTTACTGGACTTAATGTCCAACACCAACACCCCTGTGTAAACTTTGAAGGAAGTCCAAAAAGAAGCTCCTGTAGCTTTTGGTTAGAAAAGAAAAACTTTGGTTTTGTCTCCGTGAAAAGAAGACACGGTCTTTTGTTTTCAGGCTTTCTCGCAATTAACTTAATCGTATAAAGAAGTAGGAACAGCTTCACATTCATTTCCTTCTACATATTGGAAATCCATGTCCTGATATCCTCCATTCAATCACTGTGAATCATTGGCAGAAAACTCATCCTCACTCTATTTTCTCGCCAAAACAGATACAAAACTATCACAAATAAGGCATATATAGGGAAAATCACCCACAGAGGGTAACCCAAATTAGGATTCTTTGTTCTCCATCTTCATCCACAGACGGTAACCCAAATTAGGCTAAAACTAGGGCTGCACAAACCCGATCCAACCCGCCGACCCAACCCGCACCGACAGAAATTACCCGTACCCGACCCAACCCATCTAGGCGCGGGTCAGTTGTGGGTGGCACCTATTGTCACCCGTCATATGTGGGGTCGGTTGTGGGTGGCACCTATTTTCACCCGACCCAACCCGCCCACCCGCCATAAACCACCCTCACCGTTAGATTACCCTTATCAGTTGATCCTAGCCGTTTATACAAAATGAACTCTTATCTAAACCTAATCGCAAAGCCCTGTCGCTGCCTCCTTAATTCTTTCTTTCTCTCAGTTTCTTCTTCTTCTTCTTCGAAAAGCACTGCCGCTGCCTCCATTTTCACTTCAATCAAGATGATTCACAATTTTTTTCTGGGGAAGAACTTAAATCGGACGTCAACGAATTCAGAGGTAGTGGTTAAACAGACATGTATTTTCTGTACGAAGATCTATCAAGCTATACAACCACCGAGTATTTTCTGGATTCCTGCATCAATTTTGACGTCAAGCGCACTCCTCCTCAAACAACAACGTGATTGTTGGATAAGGTATAAACTAGTCTCAATGGTTGTCCTATTAGGAGTGATTTCTATCACGAGCAAAAAACTGTCAGTATCTATAAATGTCTTCAGATCGTTGAAAACCAAAGGGTCTCCTTGATCATCAGGACCTGGGTTGTAGTGCATCTCAAACTGATTTTTTTTTCTGATTTATTTCACATGATAGTTGGATTTGATATTTGTGTGTTGTCTGTTGTGTACATGCATTGAGTTTATTAATATCAATGGTTCATGGATGATGTTTTGATGGGGATGCAAGTGATTGCAGATTCATTCCACAACCAAGCACCAATTGATGGAGGCTCTGTAAGTCAATGGTTGGCCGATACTTTGTGAAAGAAAAAGTGATTAGAGAATTGATGATTTTGCTCCAAGTGATTGCAAATTCATTGGATCTGATAGGAATTTGGCGAAAAGGGTGAATGTGAATCACTGGTGTTGGGAAGAAAATGATTGTATTTTATGGTTTTTTTTTTTTTTTTTTTTTTTTGTAAGTAATGTGTATTTTATGGTGGGTAACCCGCCACCCACCCGATCCAACCCGCCGTAATGTGGGTCGGGTGAAAACCGACCCGTTGTAATGGTGGGTTGGTTATGGGTGACAACTCCTATTACCCGCCACCAGTGGGTGAGGCCAAAACCGACCCAAACCGACCCATGTGCAGCCCTAGCTAAAACCACCATGTTTCTGTTTTTCAGAGAAAATCCTTAAATGGGTTTGTAAAACAAGGTTTGATAATCATAAATCTACATCTAAAACTTCTTTTCATTGAAAAAATTTCGGATTTTTATGAAATCAGATCGGATTTGGAGATGGAGGAGAAAGAGAGAAGAAGAAGAAAGAAGAAAGAAGAAGAGTACAATTTCAATAATTTTGGGTCGGGGAATAATTTTTCTAAAAACTGGGTGCGCGCCTTTAGATTTCTGGGTGTGGGTTTCACAGTGGGAGAAATTGGAAAAATGGGTCTCCTTGTAGTTTTCACTTTGCAGTTCCACTTGAATGATCCAGGATTAGTGGGTGTACCGGAACTAGGGCTGTCAATGGGTACCCATTACCCGGAACCGGAACCGGTAGAAACGGGTTCGGTTTTGGGTCCTATAGTTGGACCCGGCGGGTAATTACCCGATTGGACCCGAATCTAAACGGGTCCAAACGGGTAATGGGTACCTGATTATGCATCATTTTATTCCTTTTTTTTATTAAAATTGTAACTATTTTTCTAGTTCGGGCTTTGATTTTTTTGGATTTTTCATTTTTTTCTCAAATTTAAGCTTTATTTAGAACATAAATAAATATTTAATAATAACATTTTATAAAAATAACTTAGATCCAAGCCAAAAAGGGAAAAATATCAAGTTTTTTTTATAGTTTTGTTAATACCCAACGGGTACCCGGAACGACGGGTACCCACAATTTTTAACGGGTTCGGTTCTGGGTCCACAAATTTAAGAACCGGATCCGGACCCGGCTTTTATAAGTAGGGTCCGGATCCGGGCCTAGTGATACTCGGGAGGACCCGGACCCATTGACACCCTAACCAGAACTAACTGAAATTTTCAAGACTGCTAACGGGGGTGTCAAGATTAGTGGGGGTGTACCAAAACTATAATAAGACTAAACCGTTTTTATATATGACAAAATAATTTTTGCCTTGGCTATATATCCACACCAATCCTGACACCCCTATTAGTAATCTTGGAAATTTTGAGAGTTTACTCAATAATTGCTAAATAAAAAAAATAAAAAAAAGAGCATAATTGGATGACAAAAGAATTTGATGTTCATTTAATCTGACATCAATACTTATGTCGAAACCTTTATGTATGAATCCTATTATCGGGGCTTTAGGGGGAGTGTTTTTGGGGGCTAATTTACTAAGTGGAGCCTAAATGTTATAGGGGGAGATCATGTATGTGTAAAAGTTCTAAAATACCCTCCATAATTTAAGTTATTTCCCTTATAACCTCTCATTAACTACCTAATCAAAAAAAAAAAAAAAAAAAAAACTGATGAAACATTAAAAGAAAAAAAACCTCCCCCTGTCTTCTTATTTTTCATTCCTCTTCTTCTTCTTCTTTCCTTTTTCTTCTTTTATTCTTCCATTGAAAATTGTTCAACGATTAATCGTCGATTCAAAAAAAATTCATCGTCGATTAACCACATTCTATAAAACCATGAAACCTAAGGAAAATCTAGGTCAATCTTCGTCGAATCAACCTCCTACTGAAGCAGAGAAAGCAACTTCATCGAATCAACCTCATACTGAAGCATATAAAGCAACTTCATCAACTGAAGATGAAACTACAGATCAACAAGAAGTGAATGAAAGAGCTCTAGAAGCCGCCGAGTCTCCTGACATGACATCAATAAGGTATGAATTCAAAAACCCAGTATTTATTTAAGCATTTTGTTGATTAATCAGTTGGTTTCGAAAAATTTAGGTCTAAAAAACGGTTTTGAAAATGTTTACGGCTGGGAGTTCTTGTATTCCCAGCCGTAAATAGGTATAACGGTTGGGAATTTTCGATTTCCCATCCGTTTACAAATTACACGGTTGGGATATATAAGAACTCCCAGCCATAACTAAATCGACTAGTACGAGATGGAGCATTCCTATCTATAACCAGTAGTATACGACTAGGAATATCCTAGCCATATATTCTCCTATGTTCATAATTTTTTAGCTGTTGTATTGTTGCGTCTCGGTTTTCCCAACCGTAGCTATATTTCCTGACCATAATATCCAGTTTCCTAGACATTTTCACATTACGTCTTGGAGTTTCATAGTCGTATTTAAGCCCTGTGTTGTACTCTGAACTAGCAATATACATACGGGTAGGTTTTACTATCCGTAATTTTTTGTCGGCTTGGTTGACTACTAATTTCCCATCCCTGTTTTGCTTTTCGGATGGGTATATTACAATTATCCCAGCCATAGTTACTTTTGTGGCTTGGACTATCCAATTTTCCTAGCCGTATGAGGTGTTACGGATTGGTTCTGTCAAATTTTCCCAGACATATTTATTATCTAATTTTGGTTTTTTGCCTTGTTTGTCTTGGAACATAGGGCAAAAGAAGAAGAAGAAAAGATCCCAAGAAGTAACACCTTCTAGTGACCCAACTCTGAACTAGCAACCGGAGTTGTGACTGCTGGAGAAAAGGAAGGTGGTGGAGATGGAGTTGGAGTTGTAGGATCAGAATATCGCTATGACAATATTCTTGCGAGATTAAATAACACTTTTGCGAGAATACCGCGAGCCCTTCAACAACACTTTGCGAGTGTCACATAGTAGGTTAAGGAATGACTTAATAGCTGACGATTGAGGAAACACAAGAAGAGCATGATTTATCTGCGATGGTTACAATGCTTGCGAGATTTTGTATTATAGCTGTTGCGATAAGACCGCAAATCAAATCCGAAAGTAAAGGATAGCTTAGCTGTCATCCATTATGTATCTACCCTATATATAAAGACCCAATATGACCAGGGAAGAATGATGTATTTTTTTGAGAGTTGAGAAAGTCTTGAGGAGATAGAAACTTTGAGAGATTAGTTGTGTTCTTGATTTCTTCCATTTCTGTAAACAATTCTGAGAATTAAATGATAAAGAGTTGTTTTTAATCTTTAAGTATGAGTTGAGTATTATGGAATCTTAAAAAGGGTGTAGTGTAGGATTTCCTGCAACTACATTTTGGCGCCCGAAACAGGGATGAGTTGATGATTACTTGAAGAAAAAGATAAAAATTAACATTGTGATTGAAAGGAATGTAGGATCATAATATTTCCATGACAATATTCTTGCGAGATTAACAACACTTTTGCGAGAATACCGCGAGCTCCTCAACAACACTTTGCGAGTGTCACAGTGTAAGTTAAAGAATGACGTAATAGCTGACGATTGAGGAAACACGAGAAGAACATGATTTATCTACGATGATTACAATGCTTGCGATATTTCATATTATAGCTATTGCGATAAGACCGCAAGTCAAATCCGAAAGTAAAGGACAGCTTAGCTATCATCCATTATGAATCTACCCTATATATAGAGACCCAGTATGTCCAGAGAGAGGATGATGTATTTTTTTGAGAGTTGAGAAAGTCTTGAGTATAGAGAAACTTTGAGAGATTAGTAGTGTTCTTGATTTCTTCCATTTCTGTAAACAATTCTGAGAATTAAATGATAAAGAGTTGTTTTTAATCTTTAAGTATGAGTTGAGTATTGTGGAATCTTAACAAGGGTGTAGTGTAGGATTTCCTGCAACTACATTTTGGCGCCCGAAACAGGGACTGAATTAACGAAAATAATAGAAAAGACGAAATAGAAGTTGAGAGTTGTTCAAAATCAAGAAGATAATTAAGCAAATTGGTGAAATAGTTGAAGGAAGAATGATTAGAACAAAAGAGAATTGTAGGAAATTAGAGTGTGATATGATAACGAGAGCAATGATTGATAAATTTCATGAAAACATTAAGGGGAAGATACATAAACGGGATTTTGAAGGAAGGAAAATTATGACGGTAGAGAAAATATCATCATTCAAGGATTGGGAAAAGCAGGAGATCACGTTTACAATAGCAGAAATACCAGAAGAAAATTTAAATCACACATCTCCTTTGGTAATTACGGTATCCACTATACCAATGGGAAGAGGAGAATCAACAAAATCTGCGGAAGAATGGGCTGTAAATAGAATTTTGGTGGACGCAGGAAGTTCTGTGGATATAATATTTTATCATGCTTTTAAGAAAATGGGATACAAAGATGAAGAAATGTCCTGTCCAACATATCATATTCATGGCTTTGGAAAATCTTCAACAAAACCAAAAGGTGAAATAGTGGTACGAATTCCGCTAGGAGAAATTGAAACACGAGTAACATTATATGTGGTAGACGTGGAATCACCATACAACATGATATTGGGAAGACCATGGATACACGCAATCAAGGCTGTAGCATCAACATTGCATCAATGAATCAAATTTTCTATGCCCAGTGGAGTTGGAGAAATTAGAGGAGACACATATCTTGTGAAGATGTGCTATCAAATTGAAGTAAGAAATTATGAAGAATGTCCAAAGCTGTGAAAAGCTCGCAAAAAAGTGGCTAGAGAAACAAAGAAAGAAGAAGAATTTAAAGTTTATTCGATAAGAGCAAAAGAAGAAAAAGGAATACCCAGTGAAATCTCGCAAGAAGGAGATGAACCTTCGAGAATAATGAAGACACCAACACCAATGGGAGAACCTGAGGCCAGTTACATCGCATCAGAACCAAATAAGGAAGTAAATGTTGGGAGTGAAGAAGAACCTAAGTTGCTGAAAATTGGAACTTAAATGGATACAGAAAAAGAAGAGAAAACCATAAATATTTTGCGAGAATATAAAGACATCTTTGCATGGAACATGGATGAGGTTCCAGGCATAGATCCATCGATAGCGTGTCATAAACTAGAAATTAATAAATATGCAAGACCATTTAAACAAGGAATAAGGAAGATTGTAACAACATACCATTCCAAAATAGAAGAAGAGTTAAAGAAAATGCTTGACGCAAGAATTATAAGGCAAGCAAAATATCCAGAATGGATCGCAAATATGGTGGTGGTCCCAAAGAAGAATAATGGAATAATAATTTGCATAGACTTTACTGATTTAAAAAAGGTTTGTCCTAAAGATAGTTTTCCATTACCAGATATTCCTCAAATGGTTGAGTCAGCAGCAGGAAATGCTAGAATATCTTCATTAGACAGATATAAAGGATATAATCAAATTCCCCTCACTGAAGAAGATCAAGAGCACACCGCATTTTTTCTCTCCAAGAGGGTTATACTGTTATACGAAAATTCCCTTTGATTTACGAAATGCTGGTGCAACATATCAAAGAATGGTGGAGAAGGTATTTGCAAAATGGATACAAAAAATATTAGAGGTATATGTGGATGATATGTTGATCAAAAGTAAAGAAGCTAAATACCATGTACAAGATTTGAAGGAGATTTTCGATCAAATGTGGCATTTTAACATCAAAGTGAACCCTGACAAGTGTACTTTTGGAGTAACTTCAGGAAATTTTTTGGGGTATATTGTGTCAAAAGAAGGAATACAAGTTGATCCAGAAAAGGTACAAGCAATTCGTGACATGCCAACGCCTGCAACAGTAAAAGATGTGCAAAAATTAAATGGACTCTTAGCCTCGCTAGGAAGATTCATCTCGCGATCCTCAGACAAGTGCAAACATTTTTTCGATATACTCAAGAAGGGAACAAAATTCAAGTGGACGGATGAGTATGAAAAGGCTTTTCAAGGAATTAAAGAAAATTTAATGAACATAACTATCTTACATAAAGCAGAGCCAGGAGAAGAACTATTGATTTATCTCGCAGCAACCGCGCACGCGCTAAGTGCAGTATTGCTGCGAGTAGATGCAGGGATTGGAAAACCAATTTATTATATCAGCAAGACATTTAATTCTACAGAGAGAAATTATTCAAAGATTGAAAAGTTAATTCTAGCATTGGTTCATGCAACTTTTAAACTTCGCATTTACTTTCAAGCACATAAGGTAAAAGTATTAACAAGAGTGGGAATTGAGTCAGTGATGAAGAATTCAAAAATAGCAGGCAGGGTTGAAAGATGGAATGCACAAGTAGGGCACTTTGATATTAAATATGACATTTTATCTTCTCCAAAGTCACAAGTTATATCAGATTTCTTAGCTGAGTTTCCTTTAGAAGATGATGAAGCGGTAAAAGAAATGATGGATATAGAAGAAGAACATGGAGACCCAAGAGAACTATTAACAGAACCCAATAGGTGGGAGATATTAGTGGATGGATCATCAAATGGAGAAGGTAATGGAGTTGGGGTTGTTTTTATCTCGCCAGAAGGGGAAAAAATGGCTTTTTCATTTAGATTGGAGTTCGCATCTACTATTAATGAGACAGAATATGAAGCTGTGATTCATGCTCTAAAATTTGCAATAGAAATGAAGTTAGAAAATGCAAGAATTACTAGCGATTCGCAATTGGTTATTCGTCAGATAAAGGGAGAAAACACAACAAATGAACCATCCTTGAAGAAATACAAAAAACTTGTTGAAGAATTGTCTGCGAGAATTCCAAAAATAATATGGAGAAATATATCAAGAAAGGACAATAGACTTGCAGATGCTTTTGCCTTTATATCAAGCATGATGACAAATCCAGCTGCGAGATGCATAAAAATTCAAACACTTTTGTTACCTTCGATAAACAAGGAGGAAGAAGAAACAGATGTGATGATGGTAGAAGCTGGCGAGGAAGAGACAAAAATCAATATTATAGATTGGCGAGAAGATCTACATGTGTACGTGGTGAGAGGAGAAAATCCAAGAAATAGATTTGAAATACATAAATTAAAAAGTAGGGCAACCAATTATGAGCTAAGAGATCGAGTATTGTATCGCAGATCTTTTAATGGACCATCGCTAAGATGCTTAACGAGGGAAGAAGGACAAAAGGTGTTAAAAATGTTGCACAGTGGCGATGCTAGTAATCACAGTGGGGGAAGATATTTGGCATATAGAACAAAAATGCAAGGCTATTACTGGCCATATATGCATGAAGATGCAAAGCAACTCTCAAGGCGTTGTGAAGACTGTCAGCGATATGGAAAAAGAATACATGCACCAGGAGCACCACTATCATCCTCCACAAGTGTATGGCCTTTTGGAAAGTGGGGTTTAGATATTGTGGGACCATTTGTACCAGGTTCAGGGAAAAGAAGATATTTAATTGTTGCTACATATTATTTCACAAAATGGGGAGAAGTGAAGGAAGTACAACATATTCGCGATAAAGACATCTTCACATTCATATTTGAAAATATAATTTGTAGATTTGGAATTCCAGCACAGTTGGTATCTGATAATGGAAAAAAGTTTGAAGGGCATAATATAGAATTACTACTTAATGCATTTAAGATAAAATGTGGAAAATCTACACCTTTATACCCACAAGCAAATGATCAGGCTGAGGCAACTAATAAAAAAATCGCAGACATTTTAAAAAAGAAGCTGGAAGGATACCGCAGAGTATGGTGCGATCAGGTGCATAACGGAATATGGTCTTACAATATAACTAGACGAGAAGCTACTGGAATGTCGCCCTTTTGTTTGACATATGGAGTTGAACCTGTGTTACCAACAAAAGTCGCTATTCCTACAACAAAAAGAGAGGTTTGGGAGAAGAATATTAATACTAGTATGATTCTAAGAGAACTTGATGAAGTAGAAGAGAAGAGAGAAAAAGCATTACAACATATGGAAAATTACCAACAAAGGTTGGCTCGCAAATATAACAAACGAGTTAAGAAACGTGAATTTCAACCAGGCGATTTAGTTTTGCGAGAAACACCGGAGTACCAGCGAGAGCGTGGTGGAAAGTTGGCGAGAAAATGGGATGGACCATATATCATTAAGGAGATAGTTGGAACATGGGCATACAGGTTGGTAGACCCAGAGGGCAGAGATGTTTATCAAAGACTTGGTAGGCCATGGAACAGATTATATTTAAAAAGATATTATCAGTAACAAATTTTTAATGAAACAAAGAAGAAATGGGAAAAAAAAATTCTACAGCTGCGAGTCTACTTGCAAAATTATTCAAGATTATATAAAGAATGAAATATTGCAATATACGCAAAAGAAACAAAGAATTGGACAAACCTTTATGACGTACACCCTAGTTCGCGAATACAATTTCGCAAGAGGAAAATGTAAGACCTAAAGTGCGTCTTATTAGGGGGTATCTCTTTGCATGACTTAGGGATATGGTTATACCGCTGCTGGAATCTAAGTCACGAAGATGTTGAGGTTAAAAAAAAACCTATCCGGGAGAGGCACCTTGGATTTCCAACTATATAAGGTTATACACTGGTTGGTCGACCGAGGGTCTCTTATTAGGAATGCAGAGTATGACCAAGGCGTTGAGGTACACGGTTGAGCCAAGGATGCCCGGGATGGACGAACCTACCCTGGCCATTCTTGGTAAGTCTTGGCTATGATGCATTCGGCCTGAAGAAAACCCCACTTAGGGTGAAGTCTTGTAACTATAATCCATATAGGCATAAAGGACAAGAGGTTGCGAAAACAACTGGTTGTTTGTAAATCCGGATGGGAGGAGCTAGTCTTGTATGGATGATGTGCCCTCCTTGAAGGGGCAACCAGGGGGAAGATAAGGGAGGCACTCTCCATTAGGGAGCTGATAAGTGTCTTAAGACGGCAATGTCATGGGGCTTTATGATCGCAAGAACATTTAGGCCTGTCATATTGTCGCGTGACAAAATTTATATAGAGGCAACAAGCCATAAGAGAAAAAAGATAAGATGAGATCAATGGGTTTTTACATGAAAGTGTAAAGACGTCATGCGATTTCATCGCAAGACGGCAATGTCATAAGCCTTTGTTCTCGCAAGGTAACTTAGACTTGTCATATTGACGCAGAGAAATTGACAAAATATAGATAAGACAAGATCAATGGGTCAATACATGCAAATGTAAAGGTGTCCTGTGATTTTGTCGCAGAAAGAAAAATTTGGCAAAATAAGACCTTCAACTAGGAAGGCAAAATAAGACCAACAGAATAATCTCAATCATTAACTATTTTCTTTTAAGAATATAGGAAAGATTTGTTCATTGCAGGAAAAGCTATGAGAAACAAAATTCCTTCTGAATTTTTTCCAGAAAATAACATTCAGAATCACACCAACATGATTATTATTGCAATAATATTCATCAAATCGCAAGCTTATTCATCAACTCGCAAAAAGGAGGTAATAAGAAGTAACTAATTGTTTCAAGAAAGATAATGAGGGGAAAGTAAGGGAGTTAATAAACAAAATATCATTATCTTCCTTAAAAGAAGTATTCAAAATAAAGGTTGAAGTCTAAAGTTGCATAAAGGTAAATTGCTCGCAAGAAAAAATAAAATTCAAGCTTCAGTTTTGGTCTCTCCAGATTCATTCCCTTTGCTTGTGTTATCAGCTCCACCAACATTCTTTTCATTACGTTTAGTCTGAGATTCTTCTTCTTCTTCTTCTATTGGGTCTTCTTGAGAAATATCTTCTTCTTCACCTGCATATTCTAGATCCTTATCCATAAGAAGAGGAACTTCATCATTATCTACTTCTAGAGGAAGAACGGATACATGGGGAAGGGACTGAGATATTAGAATATCATTCACAAGGACTTCAGCGCTAAGGTGAAACTTGCGAAGGAAACCTCTGTCACGATTTCTAATTTTTATGTTCTTGAAGTATTCAAGATAATCATATCTTCTCTCTGCCTGGTCATTGATTCAGATGTTACAAGATCGCGAAGTGAGAATCCTATTTTCTTTATCGGACTTTATCCAACTTATCAGTTAGATCGAAATGGTAGAGTGAAGACTTCTTTCATATTCTCATGAAGAAACAAAAATGACAAGAAAATATTAGATGAAGTATAGTTGAGAAATTAAATAGAGAAATTAACAGTCAAGATAGTCAAAATATGACTACCTTCTTTTTGAGAAGTTAAATTTTGAATTAATGATAAGCAACAATTCTCCCATTGATTCATAGCATCGTCAAACTTATCCCCAACTATACCCTTCAGGCGAGACTTTATATTTTCTTCTTTGGAAATGAGATATGAGTTTTTCTTTCTGTGAGTAATAGTAGTAAGATTCTTTTAGTTGGGAATACTGGTCTTGAAGCTTGCTGGACTTTAAACTAAGAGTTAATCTACCTTTGATAAGTTTATCCTTCTCAGCGGTAGATGATTCAGTTATTACCTTGAGTTCATTCTTAATGGAACGAAGAGATTGCTCTTGATTATCACATACTCTCTGAAGATTACCCAATTGTTGCGAGGAAATCGCCATCAAGCTTGAAATTTATGCTTTTCTTGAGATAAGGTTCTATTTTCGTCTGACAAAGATTTCGTCGCCAAATTAGCTTTGATTAAAAAATATGAGAGGCGAGTAATATCGCTACTTAATAAATTTTGGCTTTGTGATAATTGATTATTCTCATTAGTGAGATTATCTATTTGATCGACTGAGTACGTGTAGAGATTATCTAATCTATTAAACTGATCCATCCAAGAATCTTTTTCAGCACGAGCTTCTTCAGCGATAGATTCAAATTTAAGTCTTTCAATGAATCGATTCTGATTTAAAGCTAAATATACAAGTCAAGAATTTAAGAAAGAAGTTAAGTACAAAGAAGATGAAAACTCGCTAGAACAGAAAAACAAAAGGACAGAGGCAGGAAATTATACCTTTCTGCTCGTTATTCCTTCTGCGAAGATTCTTGCAATCAAGTGAAGAGTTGCGAAGCTTATGATTAAGAATATCACATTCTGAAGTTTTATCTTGAAGGTCCCTATTTAGAGCTTCAATCTCATATTCTAAAGATAATCGCGAGATAGTGCGGTTAGGACCAAAATATTTGATTAAGGTATCGCAAACAACATGCTTGAAAGGATCAGTAGATGATTTTCTAGAATCATCTAAAATGTTAGATAAAACTTCAAAAGTAGCATCAACCCCTACCGGTGTTTCTTTGGGTAAGGGAAGAGGAATAGAAGGTGAAGTGGTAATGATGGCGAGTTGAAGATTTGAATTATTTGTAATAGTTGCATCATCAGAAGGAGGAGTGTTTGGAAAAGTAACAGTTAAAGGCAATAAAAGACTGGAGGGAATTTCATTAACATCGGTTTTAGAAACTTCATTTGAAAAAGGGTCAGTGGAGAAAGGGATGCTATCAGCGATGTTCTCTCAAACAGAAGAAGGAGGTTCCACTTGCGAAGCTATAGGAATTACTCTCACAGATATCAATTTAGGAATAATAATATCACTCTCAAGAGTCTTAACTTGACGAGATCGTTTGCGAGGTCTAATGATATTCTCGTCATCCTGCGAGTAATAAATTAGATAAGAAAAAGATGCAACAATATTGTTAAGAAATAAATAAAATGTTTCTTACTACCTTATGACTCGCAGGATTCCTTTTCTTCTCGATAGGTCTCTTATGAAGACTAGGGTTTTGAACTACAGATTGGGCGTTAATTTCACTGAAGAGAAAAACACAGTATGTAAATCATGAAGAATCAAATAGAAAAAGACTAATAAAATATGAGCACACATGATTCATATAAGCGAAGTGGAATTTAGTAATATCAGAAAAACACATACCTGGAAGACTCCATTAAAACAGTAGCAGGTAAATATGTAGAAGAAGAAAAGTTGCATACGGAAAAACGAAAATAAAAAGAAACGAAGAGGAAAATTAGTTCTGTAACCAAATTCTACCTTTTATAGGCAAAAGGAGATGACCGGTTGAATAGACACGTGTCAGTAAAAAGAAGAATTTACAACACTTGTAGGCGGTTAAGTTGAGTTTTCGGAGTTTTGTCGAGGATAAAACATGGAAAGAAAGGAAGTTGCGAGTACAATGAAAAGTTAGAGATTCTCATATCCTCTCCACTTTGCGAAGAAGATATGAGAAGAGGAAAGATGTAGGATCTGAATATTTCCATGACAATATTCTTGCGAGATTAACAACACTTATGCGAGAATACCGCGAGCTCCTCAACAACACTTTGTGAGTGTCACAGAGTAAGTTAAAGAATGACGTAATAGCTGACGATTGAGGAAACACGAGAAGAACATGATTTATCTGCGATGGTTACAATGCTTGCGAGATTTCATATTATAGCTGTTGCGATAAGACCGCAAGTCAAATCCGAAAGTAAAGGACAGCTTAGCTGTCATCCATTATGTATCTACCCTATATATAGAGATCCAGTATGTCCATAGAGAGGATGATGTATTTTTTTGAGAGTTGAGAAAGTCTTGAGGAGAGAGAAACTTTGAGAGATTAGTGGTGTTCTTGATTTCTTCCATTTCTGTAAACAATTCTGAGAATTAAATTATAAAGAGTTGTTTTTAATCTTTAAGCATGAGTTGAGTATTGTGGAATCTTAACAAGGGTGTAGTGTAGGATTTCCTGCAACTACAAGGAATTTGGAACAATTAGTGAAAGATCTAACACAATAATGGCTAGAAGAAGAAAAAACACATCGGAACCACCAAAAGCTGTAAGGAGGAGTAAAATACTTGCAGGTGGAGGAACAAATGAAATGGGAGAATCTTCAAGAGTAAAAGCAAGAAAAAATAGAAAAAGGGATAATAAAGAAAACCAGGTTCAACAATCAAATCAGCAAACACCAATACAAGATAGAGCTATGGATTATGATAGAGTTAGCGTGCATACTTGGCAATCAGATTCAACGAAAGAAGAAGAAGATCTAGAATTAACAAATGAAATAAGAGAAGAAAGAAATCGAGGAGTGGTTGAAGGATTAATTCATGGAGAAGATGAAAATGAAACAACAGACGATTTAAGACAAAGAATACAGGAGTAAAGGAGATTAGAAGCAGAAGAACATGCGAATTTAACAAGGAAAAATCATGAGTTAAGAATGGAGAATTTAAGATTGCAAAGAAGGAGATCAAGAAGTACTGCTAGATCAAATTCAAGGTCATTTAGAGAAGAACCAAGGAAAAATTCCCCTATGAGAAATGTAGAAAGAATGCAAAATCCAGATGAAGAACATCATCATAGAGAAGAAGAGATAATTGATGATCGCCATATTCCACGCGATGAAGTTGTAAATGGTAGACAAAATCAAGAGGGTAGAAATAATCAAAATGATGAAAAAAATCGAGAAGAAGGTATAAGAATATTACATGGGCGAGAAATACAAAGAAATCAAAGAATCATTGAGGACGAAATTGAGAGACATTATGCTGAACAAGCACGTATGGCTTGCGAGAGGGAAAGATTAAGGGTAAAAGTGGAAGAACAAGAATTTCAGGAAGCGATTCGGCAGAATAATCATGATAATCGAGAAAGAAGACGCACACAAAATCTCCATAACAATGATATCAATGAGGAATATGATAGAATACAAAGAAGAATAGAAAGGCAGCGAAGAGAAACAATATGAAATGAAGAAACTCGCAGAGAAGAAATTGGAAGACGTAACCAGTTGCGAATCCAGGAAGGAAGAGAAGAGGAAAATCGCAGAGGAAGACAAAATGAAGATGCAGATGAAGATACACAAAATCTCGCAAGACAAGAAAGGCATGAACGTAGAAGAAGAGAAGCTGCCCTAAAAAGACCAATGGAGCAAAATTCAGCTGGAAATGAATAAATTTTAAGAGAATTAGCATAAATGAGGGGAATGTTGAATAACAGGAGAGAAGGAGGAAGAACGCAACTTGATGAAGCCATTGAAGAAGCTGCGAGAACTCCATTCACTCAAGAAGTACAACTAAGAGGAATTCCTCCAAAATACAATTTACCAGCATTAAACACTATCTTTGATGGGACTACTTGTGCTGTTCAACATGTCAAGGCTTACGTTAGTGAATGCTACAGTGGGAAAACCATGATGCTGTGTTATGCAAATACTTTGCATCTAGTTTAACTGGCGAGGCGTTAAAATGGTTCGAAGGCTTACCTAAAAATCCAATAACTTCTTTCGACCATTTACAAGCTACATTTTTGGGAGCATATATAAGCAACAATTCTTCACGACCCGGTATTGAAGATGTATTTGGATTAAAACAGAGGATTGACGAGAGTCTAAAACACCTAACCATAAGATGGAAAACAATGTGCAGTAAAATGGCAGGAAGAGTGGATGAGAGATATCTTATTTTATCTTTCATCAATGCAATGTTCGCAACCAATCTGCTGTACATACAAATTTTCAGAATCAAAAATACCATCACAATGACTGAGCTACGAGAACTACAAGAAGAATACATTGCTTTGGAAAAAAAATAAAATGAGATGGAATCATACCCAATCGCAAACACCGGTTCAATAACAACGAACGAGAGTTTACTTCCGAAAATGATTAACAATATGGAGAGCACCTCGCAGCCAAAGCAAGAGAAAATGGTGGTTGAAAATTAGCAGAAGTTAGTAGATATGGGAAGTCGAGATCAAGAGGAGTATGAAAGAGAAAAGAATTATTACAATCGCGGTGGAAATAATAAAATTCAAAGATTGGACCAGCCGCAAGAGAATTATGGTGGTCAGAGGCAAAATAATTTCAGAGGACAAGGGAATCAAAGAGTAATATGGGAAGAAATTAAGATGCCACCCTTGAATGCTAGCATATAAAAGATTTGGGAAGCTATCATTTTGATGGAAGATATACCATCACCCTGGAACATGAGAAAAGAGACGCATCAGAATAATCGAAACCAAGCATTTTGTCTTTATCATCATTTCCATGGACATTCAATAAATGATTGCAGGAATGTTAAAAGAATAATTTTAAGGATGATTGATCAAGGAAAGTTAGATTATTTTCTAATAGGACATCCAAAATCTCAGTAGCTACCACCAGCACCAGAAATTCGCAGAGTGAATACTATAAAAGGAGCAGAAACATTCGTGATAGAGGTTGGAGCCAAGGCGAAGAATTTGTTCTGTAATTCCATCATACATTCATACAATACTATTGAGGACTTCCGCGACAGCGTTCTGAGCATAGTCTTCGCGAGAGACACAGATGGAAGAGAGATTATGAACATTGCGAGAGTCTCGCCATTAGAGGAGTGGCAAAAACAAACCATTTCTTTCACCGCACAAGAAGTACTTGAACCTGGAGAAATGCATGATCAACCATTGGTTGTGAGATTAGAGATAAACCCAAAACAAAAAGAAGATGAAGGTGAGGATGAAGAAGAGGATGAAAATGAAGATTCATGGGCAATAAATAGAGTATTGATTGATACAGGTAGTTCAGTGGATATTTTATTTTATCACACTTATAAGACCATGGGAGGGAGAGATGAGGATTTAATACCCTCAACATACAAGATATATGGTTTCAATGGTAGCGCCAATAAACCAAAGGGAGAAATCACAATGAGGATACCATTAAAGGGAATCAAGTCCAAAGTTTTATTTTGTGTAGTAGATGTGGAGACACCCTATAATGCCTTAATTGGAAGAATATGGTTACACGGAATTTTAGGTGTGGCGTCAACTTATCATCAATGTATTAAATTTCCATATCCACATGGTGTCGGGGTCATCAAAGGATATTGGGGTGAGAGTAGAAAATGTTATGAGATTGATATAAAGTCTTGTGAAGATAGAGTTGCGAAGAATAACAATTGGAAGCAGAATGTCAAACAAAGACAAAGATGTGATAGATTAATGGTAGATACAATAGAGAAGCGAGAAGATGAGATACTGCAAAATCAATATGAGCAGTAGAAAATAGATGGCGAGCGTATCGCAAATGGAGAAAAAATAACAAAACGTAACAAAAGAGAAGAAGCAAAAAGCAGTGAGTAGGACGGTAAAATGATGAAGTCTATAAATGGTTTGTTGTTTTATTTTGTTTGAATAAGAAGGATGAAATTGAGAAAATTACGCAAAAAATGAAATAAGATCAAAAGAAAAAATTTCACTAGAAGCAGCGAGTACAATCGCGAGATTATTCAAAATTATTCAAAGAACAAAAGATTGCGATATTCGCAAAAGAAACAAAGAAAGGGACGAACCTTTATGGCGTATACCCTAGTTCGCGGGTACAATTTCACAAGAGGCAAATGTAAGACCTAAAGTACGTCATATAAGGGGGTATCTCTTTACATGACTCAGGGATAAGGTTATACCACTGCTGGAACCTGAGTCATGCAGATGTTGGGGTTAAATAAAACCTATCCAGGAGAGGTACCTTGGATTTCCAACTATATAAGGTTATACCCTGGTTGGACGACTGAGGACCTCTTCTAAGGAGTGCAGAGTATGACTAAGGCTCCGAGGTACACGGTTGAGCCAAGGATGCATGGGACGGATGAACCTACCCTGGCCATTCTTGGTAAGTCTTGGCTATGATTCATTCGGCCTGAAGAAAACCCCACTTAGGGTGCAATCTTGTAACTATAAGCCATATATGCATAAAGGACAAGAGGCCGCGAGAACAACTGGTTGTTAGTAAATCCGGATGGGAGGAGATAGTCTTGTATGGACGATGTGCCCTCCTTGAAGGGGCAACCAGGGGGAAGATAAGGGCGGAACCCTCCATTAGGGAGATGATAAGTGTCTTAAGATGGCAATGTCATGGGGATTATGATCGCAAGAACATATAGGCATGTCATATTGTCGCGTGACAAAAATAATACAAAGGCAACAAGCCATAAGAGAAAAAAGATAAGATGAGATCAATGGTTGTTTACATGAAAGTGTAAAGACGTCCTGCGATTTCATCGCAAGACGACAATGTCATAAAACTTTGTTCTTGCAAGAGAATTTAGATTTGTCATATTGTCGCAGGGAAATTGAAAAAATACAGATAAGGAAAGATCATTGGGTTTTTACATACAAGTGTAAAGACGTCCTGCGATTTTTCCGCAAATACATAAAGTGGCAAAATAAGACCTTTAACTAGGAAGGCATAATAAGACCACAAGAAGTTGAATAACTGCGATATTTCTGCAGAGATTATGAAATTTGCGATATTCACGCATAGATCATAAAAGTATACAACTGATACTTGCGATGATGCTCGCAACTCAATTTTATTTACAATGGATATCTAAGCTCTACTCAATTTTTTCATATTGCAGATGAATAATAGAGGTAAGTATGGGAATGCATGGAGCGATGAAATTATTATTCATCATTATATGATAAAATTACGTAGATCTTATTATATGACACATTCACGCAGATATGACACATTTACATATACTGTTAAAAAAAAAATTACGTTGATTGATCATGTTGCAGAAAAGAATTGTTTTCTAATTCATACAGATAGAAGCAAAAGAAATTTATACATCAAGTTGGAGAAACTCGCAGTAATATTACGAGAAGCAAAAAATAAGTGTACAAAATTATAAGGAAGATAAAAGAAGAAATAGATCTAATTAGATCCACCATCATTGTGGCCAGATTTTTCTCCTTCTTCATCCTTACCATCATCTTCATCCTCATCAGAGTCCTCAGCTTCACTATCAGAGATAACAAGGTTTGGAGTTTTTGCTGGAACTTCCTTTGCAAGATCAGGATATGTATAATGAGGGATGATATGATCATCACAGACCAATTTAATGGAATTATTGCGAACATCAACAAGAGTACTACTAAAATTCGCAGCGTTAATTCTTAATTGGTCTTTCAATCTTGAATACTTTTCGTTGCAAGCAGCAAGGGTACTTGCGAGTTGATTCTTATCAGCTTCAAGTTCTCCAATTCTTTCAGAGTATCTCTTTTCATCTCCTGCGAGTATACAATAATAAGATTAGAAGTTTTGCAAGGAAGAATAACAAAAGCAAGGAATTAAATAGGGAGAATAGTTAACAACCTTCTCTTCCAGAAATCAAGTCTTTAATTAAAGTTGCTTGATCAATATGAAGACTAACATCTACACCTAAATTAGTTCTGGCATTGTCAAGAACTTTCGCAGCCCAAGCAAACTCCTCATCATTATCTATAAGAAGACTGGAACGGATTTGGTTTTCTCTTTCAATAAAACCTTCCTTCTCACGGATAAGCCCATCCCTTTCAATTTGAACTTCAAGAATGGTCTTATGGAAATTTGCTAAGGTTTCATCTCCTTGTCTAGATATACGGTCTTTGTCTTTTGAAAGATCCTTGTTCTTGGCCTTTAAAGTTTTAATCTCAACTTTGGAATTGTGATAAAGTTGTTTGAATCTGTGAGTTATATCTAAACAAGATCTGTAATCAATTTCTATAAGGTGAAACTTAGATCTGAGTTCATCTATGGAAAGGGAATTAATATTGGAAGGGTTATTCAAAGAATTATTAAGAAGTTCTAGAAGAGTATCATTGTCTATTGGTTCAGGAAAAGAACGAATGGTTAAAGCCTCATCAGTGAGACCATAAATGTCTGCGAGAATGATAAATCAAGTAAGAAAGAATAATGAAACATAAAATTATGAAGGAAAAGAAGAAGATTATCATACCTAAGAGTTGTTTGTTAACAGTATCAAGATTGGATACTTTGAGCGATTGTTGAGAAAGATTATTCTCAAGTTCTTTATTCTTCTCGCGAAGACTAGAAAGTTCAGATTCCATTTGTTCATTCCTCTCGCGAAGGTTAGAGAATTAAGACTTTAACTTCTCATTCTTTCCACGAAGATCAATGTTCTTCTTATGGGAAGATGCACGTCTTCTATCCAAGCCAGAGGCAACGGCAAACGAATCTTTCCCAACCTGCGAGAGAATAATATAAGTCAAGATATAATGATAAAGTAAATACATAATGGATGAATAATATAAGAGGGATGAATAAATAAAAACATACCAGAATACCAAGCGAATTTAAGAGACTGGGAGTCAGCGATCTTGAGATTCCTTGGAGAGAATCATTACCAACTAATATGGGAGCATCGCAGACTTTAGCAAGAGCCTGGGATATCCCATTAATAACTTTATCTCCATAATCATTTGCGATACCATGTGTAACATCGCAATTTTTTTTGGATAATTGAGTCATAGAAGACTCAGGAGGGGAAGAATCATCATTATCTTCATCATCATCATCGTTGCCATTGTTAAAATCATCCTCCAAAGTTCCTTCATTGGATTGAAGAGTTAAAGAAGAAAGAAGTTGAATTTTTCTTTTCTTCAAGGGTGGGGCACCATATTTTCCTCCGCAAGAAGCAGAAGATTTTTCCTTGAGAGGCGCAATAGATTTGTCTTTGCGAGAGGCATCTTTGTCTTTCCCCTTGGTTTTTACAATTTTTACAGGTTCCATTTCTTCAATTACCTGCGAACACAGATAATGATAAAAAAAACAGGGGCAACAATATATTGTTAAGATTTATGAAGAAGTATTTCTTACTTCATCTGTGAGTAATTGAAGAGTTAAGCGAGTAGCAGGTTTCCCATACTTCTTGTAGCTGGCTTTTAACCTTCCAATCTAATAAAAATGGATAATCAGCGAGAGCTTAAAGATATGGAAAGATTGATAATAATAACTTACTGTACAAAGACTTAAGAAGAACATACTTCTTTATTTCTCTCGGGCCAGTTGAAGACCCATGGTTGATATTCTGTAAGATTCGCAGGCAAAGTATGAAGACCAGAGATGTAAGGACCTTCAAGACATAAAGGAAATATGAACCATTTGTCATCGCTAGAATGGCGAAGACCTTGATTAGTACTTGTATGCCAATTGATATCCATCATAAGTGCTTTATCTTTAGCGATCTTATCTTTCTTTTTCAATCGGACACCCCAGCAAGTGCTATCCCTCTTCATGGGGATAATGTCATAATTTACGAAGAAATTATCTACGGTATACATCGCAGGAATCATAGGAATATCCTTAAATTCCGGATTCTTCGCGGTTTCCGGATAGCGAGATTTTTTATTAGCACCGTGAGTAGCATATTCCATCAACAGACGAATGCAGTCCCCGCTCAGCTGATATATCGCTCGCGAGAACTTCTCGTGAGAAAGAATCTCATAAAATAGAGGAAGTTCAGGGTTATAAAGAGGAATGGGAAGACCAACTTCAAGCTGACCTAGCGAGACTATGATTTTCTCGCGATTACATTGAAAGTTAGAAAATAATGGTACATAAAGTTCATATTTAGGGTTTTGACTGGGAATAGTGGATAAAGTAAAACCTTTGTCTTGATATTCTTTTTGAATCTTCTCGAAGGCAGCCTCGTATTTGCGACCATCTACAACCATCTTGAATATGGGAATGGAGATTGAATAAGTAAAAAATTGAGAGAAAATTTATGAAAGTAAAAGATCCGGAATTTATGGAAGAACAGTGAAGTTGCAGAGAAATTATGGGGAGAAGAATGAAAGAAGTAAAAATAAGAAAGAAAATGAATGAGGAAGTATTTATAGAAGGAGAAATTTCTCGAGAAGATGAATGTAATAAATGCAGAGAAAAGACGTGAACGGTCAGATCGCAGCGGTTGAAAAAGACGTGTCAAAAATTGAATGAAAGAAAATATACATGAAGACAGCTGGCGAAGAATACAGAAATGTGTCAAAACAAAAGAATGTAAAAGATAATGTAGTTGCAGGATTTCCCACACTACACCCTTGTCAAGAATCTATGAAAATTAAGCCATAATCGAGAATGAACAACAACAATTTTATTAATTCACTTTCAGGAAGATTTACAAGAAATATCAAAACTCAGAAATACAACTTTCTTTCTGGAGTTTCTCTCACCTCAAAATTCTCTCATCTCTCAAAAGTACATCATCCCCTTATGGATTTAGTCGAACCCTTTATATAGGAAAATACATAGTGGAAGACAACTAAGATTTCCCCTTAATTCGGATCTACTCTACGATCTCATCGCCATAACTTTAGTCTTCATCATCGCCAACTTTGTAACCATCGTGAAGCAGACTTATTCTTCTCATATATCTTCAGTCGTTGACCGTTATATCACTCTTTTATGACACTCATCCAATGTCGTTGAAGAATCTTGTGACATTCTCGTCAAAGTGTTGTTAATACTTGTAGAAATGTTTGGGTTTCTCGCAGAAGTGTCGTTTCCATCGCGAGAATATCGTTGTGGCGATATTCTGGTCCTACATCTTGCCTCTTCTCATATCTTATCTTCTTCGCAGAAAAGACATGAGAATCTAATATGCCATAATTGCTTATCTTTTCAGATTTCTCCGTCCATCGCCAGCTGTCTTCACGAATCTTTTCTTCTAATAAATTTTTGACACGTCTACTTTAACCGCTGCAATATGACCACCTACGTATTTTCTTTGTATTAATTACTTTCATCTTCTTCGAGAAATTTCTTCTTCTATAAATACTCTTCTCATTCTTATCTTTTTCTCTTTTACTTTCTTCTTCATTCTTTTTCTCTGCAACTTTACTATTCTTCCGTAAATTGCGCATTTATTATTCTCTCGATTTCTTTCTTTTCTTTCAACTTCCTCCTTCATTCCCATACTACAAAGATGGTGGCTGCTGGTGCTAAAAATTTGTCTGCATTTAACGAGATGAGAGAAAATCTCAGAAACAAAGGTTTTACTTTGTCAACAATTCCAGGTCAAGATTCTAAATCTGAACTTTCTGTCAAGTTATTTTCTGAACATCAACTTTCTCGCAATAAAATTATAGTATCGCTAGGTCAAATTGAAGATGGCCTTCCCATTCCACTTTATGACCCAGAGCTTCCCTTGTTTTATCAAATAATTTCTCATGAGAAATTTTCACGAGCAGTGTATCAGTTAGGTGGAGATTGTATTAGATTATTACTTGAATATGCCTCTCACGGTGCTAATAAAGGTTCTCGTTATTCTGATGATGCGAAAAATCCTGAATTCAAAGATGTTCCCATCATTCCTGCGATGTATACTGTAGAGAATTTCTTTATCAATTATGACATAATTCCCGTGAAAAGAGATCGCACTCGTTGGGGATTCCGCTTACAGAAGAAAGATAAAATCGCTAAAGATAAAATTGTCATGTTAGATATGGATTTTCATACAAAGACCAATCAAGTCCCTCGCCATTCTAGCGATGACAAGTGGTTTATTTTTCCATTACTTCTTGAAGGAGATTATATCTCTGGTTCTCTCGCATTGCCCGTGAATCTTCAAGAGTATCAGCCATGGGTCTTTAATTGGCCTAAAGATCTAAAGAAGTATATATCCTCTTAACCTTTGCATTATTATTGTTCACTATCTTCTTCATATTTTTATATTTTCGCTAACTATTTTGATTTTTCTCAGATTGATAGAATGAAACTCATCTATCAAACTCACAGGAAACCTTGCACTTTATTAGCTCTGAAATCTTTCACGGATGAAGTAAGAAATATTCTTTTATAGATTTTAACAATATATTGTTGCCACTATTTCTTATCTTTATCCGTGCTCGCAGGTGATTGAAGAGCTTGAACCATTAGAACCAAAACCCAAGGGAAAATCTTCTACTGATCGCAAAGGAAAATCTGCTGCCTCTGCTAAAGAAAAGCCTATTGCCCCTCGTGATGATAAATCTGATGATCCTCCTTCAAAGAAAAGAAAAACTCAACATTCTTCTTCTTCAACTCCTCAACCTATTTGTGATGACCTAAATGTTGATGTAGATAAAGATAATGAGGATAATTTTAATGTTGATAATGGTGCTCCTTCCATGGTGAATTCTTCCCCTTCTGAGTCTTCCATGGCTTAGCTATCTAAAATTTTTGGCGATACTGAACATGGTATCCCAAATGAGTATAGAGACGAAGCTATTACTAAAATATCTCAATCTCTCGCCAACATTTGCGATGCTCCTATCTTAGTTGATAATGCTTCTCTTAGTGGAGTTTCAAGATCGTTAACTCACAAGTCTCTTGAATTCTCTTGGCATACTGGTATGTTTCCTCTTGTTTATCCTACTTTCGTATTTGTTTTCTCGTCAAATCTCTTCTCCAAATCTTAATTTACATAATTCTCTCGCAGGTTGGAAGAGCTTATTTTGCTGTTGCTTCAGATTTGGACACTAGACGTGTTATTCAAGAAGAAAAAGCTAATAACCTTCGTCAGGAGAAAGAAAAACTGGAGGCAGAAGTCGCTGATCTTCGTAGAAAAAATAAGCAATTGGAGACCGATGGCTCAGCTGACAAGCAGAAATTCGCTGATCTTGAAAAATCTCATCAAAAGTTATATGGTATAATCCATTTTCTTTCTTTCTTAATTATTCTCACCCTATTAGAGCTTATTCAAGCAACCATTTTGCAGATATTTATGGTCTTACTGATGAGGCAACACTCCTCCAATCTTTTCCCGAACCTATAGATGATAATGCTATTCTTGATCGCCTTAATAGTTCTCTAAGTAACTTCTCAGATGATCAGATTAGATCTCTCTCCTTTGAGGAACTTAAATCCAAGTTTAACCTCTTGAAAATAGAGCACAGATCCAATTTAAACTTAACCAACAGATTTAAACGTCTTTATCTTGACTCAAAAGAAGAAATAAATAGATTAAGGAAAAGGAATAGTGATCTTATTGACGAGAAGGATCTTCTTTGTTAAAAAATGGTACCAAGGCTCTAGAAGATTTCCATAAAACTCTTTTTGATACTCAAGTGGAAAGAGATAGACTTATTCGCGAGAATGAAGATCTTCTTGCGGTGGAAACTCAAGCTCGCTCTCGTCTTCTTATCAATAGCGATGATGAGTTTGCTTGGGCTGCAAAAGTTCTTGATAATGCCAGAAACAATCTAGGTGTAGATGTTAGTCTCCAAGTTGAACAAGCTGCTTTAATTAGAGATATGATTTCTGAAAGAGAAGGTTGTTAACTTGTTAAATTCTTACTAATTTTTCATTTTAATATTCTTCCTAATAAAGCTTCTAATTCGTTATCACGTTCTCGCAGTTGCTGAAGGTAATTTCCGCGAGAGATTTCAAGAACTTGAAGATGAAAAACATCAACTCGCAACCAAACTTATTGCTCGCAATGAGAAGTATTCAAGATTAAAGGACCGTCTCAACATTACTACTGCGAATTTTAACATATATCTTGTTATTACTCGCAATAAATTCATTAAGTTGGTTTGTGATGATCATAATATCTCTCATTCTGTATATCCTGATCTAGAAGAAGAAATCCCAACAGAAATTCCAAGACCTGCTATCTCTGATAGTGAAGATGAGTATTCTGGCGATGAAGATAGTATTGGTGATGATGAACAAGAAGGAAATTCTGACGAAGAAGAAAAATCTGACAATGATGAAGAGAAGGAATCTGGCGATGAGAATAAAAAATCTGACAATGAAGATGGCGATCAGTCTAATTAGTTTTCTCTTCTTTTGTCTTCTTTGTATAATTATTTCCTCTTTTTTGTAATTAACTGCGAGTTTCTCCGCCATTATAAACTCCTTTTGCTTCTATCTGTATGAGTTAAAAAACAATTCTTTTCTGCAAAGTAATCAACATCATTGTTATATTTTAATGATCTGTATAAGTATGTTATTTAATATTACCAATGCAATTTTATCATATAATAGATGAATAATAATTTCATCATTCTATGCATTCCCATACTTGCCTCTATTATTCATCTGCAATAAGAGAAAATTGCATAAAAGATTAAATATTAGTTGAAGTAAAAAAAAAATATATTATGCCTCAGTACTTGCCAAATCTCATAAATACTGCGAGCAGTATCACAATAATCTGTTGGTCTTATTATGCCTTCCTAATTAAAGGTCTTATGTTTCCAACTTTTGCATTTCTCTGCGACAAAATCGCAAGACGTCTTTACATTTGCATGTATTGACCCATTGATCTTGTCTTATCAGTACTTTTCAATATCTCTGCGACAATATGACAAGTCTAGGTTCTCTCGCGAAAACAAATCCTCGTGACATTGCCGTCTTGCGATGAAATCGCAGGACGTCTTTACACTTTCATGAAAAAACCCATTGATCTCATCTTAACATTTTCTCTTTAGGCTTTTTGCCTTTGTATAATTTTCGTCACACAACAATATGATAGGCCTAAATGATCTTGTGATCATAAGCCCCATGACATTGTCGTCTTAAGACACTTATCAGCTCCCTAATGGAGGGTGACGCCCTTATCTTCCCCCTGGTTGCCCCTTCAAGGAGGGCACATCGGCCATACAAGACTAGATCCCCCCATCCGGATTTTCCAAAAACCAGTTGTGTTCGCAGCCTCTTGTCCTTTATGCCTATATGGCTTATAGTTACAAGACTGCACCCTAAGTGGGGTTTCCTTCAGGCCAAGTGAATTTTAGCCAAGACTTACCAAGGATGGCAAGAGAGTTTCGTACGCTCCGGGCACCCTTGTCTCAACCGTGTACCTCGGCGCCTTGGTCATACTCTGCACTTCTTGGAAGAGACTCTCGGTCGTCCAACCAGGGTATAACCTTATATAGTTGGAAATCCAAGATCTCTCTCCCGGATAGGTTTTCTTTAACCCCCAACATCTGCACGACTCAGGTTCCAGCAGTGGTATAACCTTATCGCTGAGTCATGTCAAGAGATACCCCCTCATATGACGCGCTATTAGGTCTTACATTTGCCTCTTATGAAATTTTATTCGCGAACTAGGGTGCACGCCATAAAAGTTTGTCCCATTCTTTTAATCTCTGCGAAATTTTATTCGCAAATTCTTACGAGTTTTGTGACTCTGATAGAATTTCATAACTTTGAAAATCTTGCGATTCTTTCAAGTAGAATATTATGTTCAATTATATATTTTTTCAAACAAATCATTCATAGAGTTTTATGGAATTCATCATTTTACCTCTCTACTTACTATTTTCTGATTCTGCTTTTCTGCTACGTTTTACCGTTGTTTCCTTTTCTGCGAGACGCTCGCCATCAGCTTTTACATCCTCTTTCAGTTCTATCGCATCAATCATTAACCTTTCACATCTCTGTTGTTGTTTGATTTTGTACTTCCAATTGCTATTCTTTTCAGCTCTTTCTTCGCAATACTTTATGTCGATTTCATAACATTTCTTGCTTTCTCCCCAATCTCCCTTAATAATTCCAACACCTTTAGGATGAGGAAATTTGATACATTGGTGATAAGTGGAGGCAACACCCAATATCCCATGTAACCAAGGTCGTCCTATCAAGGCATTGTAAGGTGATTCGATGTCCACGACGCAGAATAGGATTTTTGAAGATATTCCTTTTAACGGGATCTGCATTTCAATTTCCCCCTTTGGTTTGTTAGCTGTGCCATTAAAACCATAGATTTTTTATGTTGATGGAATTAAATCTTCGTCTTTTCCGCCCATGGTCTTATAGGTATGATAAAATAATATATCAACTGAGCTTCATGTATCTATTAGAACTCTATTGATATCCCAAGAATCTTCATTTTCAGTATCATCTTCTTCATCTTCTTCTTCTACTTTTTTGGGATTTATCTCTAACCTTACTACCAATGGGTTATCATGCTGCTCACCAGGCTCTGGTACTTCTTGTGCAGTGAAATATATAGTATGTTTCTGCCACTCCTCTAATGGCGAGGCTCTCGCGATATTCAATATCTCTTTTCCATATGTGTCTCTCGCGAAGACCCTGCTCATAATATTGTCATGGAAATCCTCTATAGTTCTGTGTGAATGCACTATAGAATTACAAAACAAATTCTTTGCTTTAGCCCCAACTTTTATTACGAATGATTCTGCTCCTTTTACAGTATTTACCCTGCGAATTTCTGGTGCTGGAGGTAATCACTGAGATTGTGGATGTCCTACTAAAAAGTGATTTAATTTTCCTTATTCGATCATCCTTAAAATTATCCTCTTTACATTCCTACAGTCATTTATCGTGTGGCCATGAAAATGATGGTAAAGAAAAAATTCTTGACTGCGATTGTTAGGATGTGGTTCTTTTCCCATGTTCCATGGAGATGGTATATTTTCCATTAAAATGATAGCTTCCCAGATTTTTTCTATGCTAGTATGGAGTGGAGGCATTTTAATTTCTTCCCATATGATCTTCTGGTTCCCTTGACTTCTAAAATTGTTTTGCCTCTGTCCGTCATAAGTTTCTTGCGGCTGATCAAGTCTTTGAATCTTATTATTTCCACCGCGATTGTAGTAATTCTTCTCTCTTTCATATTATTCTTGATCTCTACTACCCATCGCTACCAACTTCTGCTGGTTATCAATCTCTACTTTTTCTTGCTGCACTTGCGAGATGCTCGCTACATTGTTTATCATTTTAGGAAGTAAACTCCCATTTGCTGCTCCGGAATTGGTGTTCGCGATGGGATATGATTCCATCTAATTTTGTTTCTCCTCCAAAGCAATGTATTCTTCTTGTAGTTCTCGCAGTTCAGTCATAGTGATTGTATTCTTGACTTTGAAAATTTGTATGTACAGTAGATTGGTCGCGAACATTGCATTGATAAAAGACAAGATAAGATATCTTTCGTCCACTCTTCCTGCCATCTCGCTGCACATTATCTTCCATCTTATGGTTAAATGTTTCAGACTCTCGCCAACTCTCTGTTTTAACCCAAACACATCTTCAATACCCGATCGTGACGAATTGTTGCTAATATACGCTCCTAAAAATGTAGCTTGTAAATGATCAAAAGAAGTTATAGTATTTTTTGGTAATCCCTCGAACCATTTCAACGCCTCGCCAGTTAAACTGGATGCAAAATATTTGTGTAGCACAGCATCATGATTTTCCCACTGTAGCATACATCTAACATAATCTTTGACGTGTTGAATAACACAATTAGTTCCATCAAAAATGCTGGTTAATGCTGGTAAATTGCATTTTGGAGGTATCCCTCTTAACTGTACTTCATGAGTAATTGGAGTTCTTGCAGCTTCTTCAATAGCCTCATCAAGTTGTCTCCTACCTCCTTCTCTTCTATTATTTATTATTCCTCACATTTCTGCTAATTCTCTCAGTATTTGATCATTCTCAATAGAGTTTTGCTCCATTGTCCTTTTTAGTGCTGCTTCCCTTCTTCTGCGTTCTTGCCTTTCTTGTCTTGCGAGATTTTGTGTATCTTCTTCTTCATCATTATTTCGTCTTTCTCTGCGATTTTCTCTTTCATCTTCCTCTTGATATCGTAACTGCCTACCTTCTTCTCTCCGAATTTCTTCATTTCTCCTTATTTCTCTACGTTGCCTCTCTATTCTCCTCTGTATCCTATCATATTCCTCCTGAATATTACCATTGTAGCGATTTTGTGTACGTCTCCTTTCTCGATTTTCATGATTATTTTGTCGCATTGCTTCTCGAAATTCATGTTCTTCTACTTCTGCTCTTAATATTTCTCTCTCATGAGCTAGATGTGCTTGTTCAGCGTAATGATTCTCAATTTCTTCTTCAATCATTCTTTGATTCTCTCGCCCATGTAATATCCTCCTTCCTTCTTCGGGATTTTCTTCTTCAATTTGATTGTTTCTTCCCTCTTGATTTCTATTGTCGCGCGGATTATAGCGATTATCAATTATCTCTTCTTCTCTATTTTTCACTTCTCCTCGAGTATTTTCTCTAACATTTCTTATAGGGGAGTTTTGCCTTGGTTCTTCTCTGAATGATCTTGAATTTGACCTAACAGTACTTCTTGATCTCCTTCTTTGTAATCTCAAATTATCCATTCTTAGCTCATGATTTTGTCTTGTTAAATTTGCACGCTCTTCTGCCTATAATCTTCTTTCTTCTTGTATCCTTTGTCTCAAATCATCTACTATTTCACGTTATTCATGAATTAATCCTCCATCCACTTCTTGATTTCTTTCTCCTTCTTCTTCATTTCTCAATTGTCGATTTTCTGCTTCTTCTATCGAATCTGACCTCCAAGTATGCACACTCACTCTATCATAATCCACATCTCTATCTTGCGTTTGTGCTTGTTGATTCGGCTGTTGGATTGAAATTTCTGCTTCATTTCTTGTTCTATTTCTTCCTGATCTTATTCTTAAATATTCTTCTAATTCACATGTTCCTTCACCTGCAAGTTTTTTACTTCTCCTCACAGTTGTTGGTGGTTATGATGTGTTTCTTCTTCTTCTAGCCATTTCTTCAATTCTAACAATTTCTTCAAATTTTCAAGTTGTAATTAGAGATTTAGCTTGATTCTCCCTGTTTCGGGCGCCAAAATGTAGTTGCAGGATTTCCCACACTACACCCTTGTCAAGAATCTATGAAAATTAATCCATAATCGAGAATGAACAACAACAATTTTATTAATTCACTTTCAAGAAGATTTACAAGAAATATCAAAACTCAGAAATACAACTTTCTTTCTGGAGTTTCTCTCTCCTCAAAATTCTCTCAGCTCTCAAAAGTACATCATCCCCTTCTGGATTTAGTCGAACCCTTTATATAGGAAAATACATAGTGGAAGACATCTAAGATTTCCCCTTAATTCAGATCTACTCTGCGATCTCATCGCCATAACTTTAGTCTTCATCATCGCCAACTTTGTAACCATCGTGAAGCAGACTTATTCTTCTCATATATCTTCAGTCGTTGACCGTTATATCACTCTTTTATGACACTCATCCAATGTCGTTGAAGAATCTTGCGACATTCTCGTCAAAGTGTTGTTAATACTTGTAGAAATGTTTGGGTTTCTCGCCGAAGTGTCGTTTCCATTGCGAGAATATCGTTGTGGCGATATTCTGGTCCTACAGATAAACAATTGCGGTATTATAAAAATTTCAGTTCTCATGATCTTTCCTCCTTCGCAGAAACGACATGAGAAGAGGCAAGATGTAGGATCAGAATATCGCTATGACAATATTCTTGCGAGATTAAATAACACTTTTGCGAGAATACCGCAAGGTCTTCAACAACACTTTGCGAGTGTCACAGAGTAGGTTAAGGAATGACGTAATAGCTGACGATTGAGGAAACACAAGAAGAGCATGATTTATCTGCGATGGTTACAATGCTTGCGGGATTTTGTATTATAGATGTTGCGATAAGACCACAAATCAAATTCGAAAGTAAAGGACAGCTTAGATGTTATCCATTATGTATCTAATCTATATATAGAGACCCAATATGACCTGGGAAGGATGATGTATTTTTTTGAGAGTTGAGAAAGTCTTGAGGAGAGAGAAACTTTGAGAGATTAGTTGTGTTCTTGATTTCTTCCATTTCTGTAAACAATTCTGAGAATTAAATGATAAAGAGTTGTTTTTAATCTTTAAGTATGAGTTGAGTATTGTGGAATCTTAACAAGGGTGTAGTGTAGGTGTAACACCCCGTATTTTTAGCATGGCGCATGCTGAAAGATGCTTCATGGGATGAGATGAAGCTTCATCCAAAGCTTCTTTGCATAGTGAGATGCGTTTGGCAAAGGGCCAATGTTTGGTGCCAAGTAAGGCATATCGCGAGGGCATATTGGCAAAGTCCAATGTTGCATCATCATGATGCATTAGGCCAGATGGGTAGTGGCCTTGAGCTTGCAGCGCAATCATTGCACGCATAGATTGCGATGAACAGTGAAACACAAAGATTGCGTGGAGTTGATGAAAGATTTTTGGTCTTCTTTCCATACTTGTAGAAATTCCATTAAGACATATATAGGGAAGGGTAGTTGGTTGATGGTGCATATGTGGACTATGCACCAAGTAAGCTTCATAGCTTAGCCGAAAGTGTATAAATGATGCCTAAGACTCATTTATAGTTGTGTAGCCTTGAGAGAGGGCATTTGATGCTTAGGCATCACTATGCCACGGTGCGGACCCGATGATGCATAATCATTGTGCATCTTTGACGGAATGCACCAAGTAATTCCATGTTGTCACAGTTTGTGGTTTTAGAGAAAGATTTTGGCCCGAAACCATGACTTTTCACCTCCCATTCGGAGAGATGACAATCACTCCAGATGACGCAAAGCAAATCACTGGTCTAGCTTTCGAAGGAAAGGCAGTGTTTGAAGGTTTCAACAATTCCATGCCTTTTGATGAGCTTTGTGCCTTGGCGAAGAACTGTCTTGAGTGGGGAAAAGATGAAGCGGAAGAAGAGTTCAACCACTTATTTAAACTTGAAATAACTCTCATCTCCATATAACCACCCACTCCAAATAAAATTCACACCTTTTACACTAATAATCTCCACTAAAACTCCTACAAACTCAATGCAATGTACTCAAAGGATAAACCCAACTTTACTTTGGAAGAAGACTTATCTCTTTGCAAAAAGTTTGTAATATGCTATTCAAAGAGATGAAAAGAACGAAGGAAATGTGGTTTAACAAGTCAATCGTATTGGAGTAATATTTTTGAGAATTTTTGTAGTGAAACATGTAACACTAACAACCGCGATGGGGTTGAATTATATCTTCGATTTTCAGACATGCGCAAAAATGTGGAAGAATATATGGCTTTACGTCGTATGTGCAACCAACTTCAACTTAGAGGTGAGACTGATAGAGAAGTCTCGGCTCAAGCTAAGAAGGAATGAAAAAAAGGAAAGGTTATGATTTCAACTTGGAAGCTAAATTTGCCATCATCAAAGACTTCTTAATACATCGAAAGGGGTGTTATTAAAACCAACTTTGTAACGGGGATCTATTAAGTATGTAATGGGTTTTATTGTGGCCTAATTAATTAAAATATTACTAATTTTCAATCGTAGTATGTATTCATGTTTGAAAATCAAAATTTCTCAGCTTACAGATTCAATTACGAGCGGGAAATATATGAATTCCCAGCCGTAAAAAAGATTCAGGAGATTCTCGTTGAATGACGGCTAGAAGTTCTTAACTTCCCATCCGTTATTTGTTTTTACGGCTGGGAATTCATCAAATCCAAACCGTAATTGTTTACTTACGGCTGGGTCGACACAATTTCCCGGCCGTAATAGAATCAAATTCTAGATTTTTCCATATTTTTGACGGATTTGAATTGATGAAATTGATGTTGGGAGTTGATTATAAGGTTATCTTGAGTTTTGTGATGAATGGTTTCATCATTTTTCTTCAAAAAAATTCATAAACATTTCACCAAAATCACCATTTTCCTTCTTCAAAACTAAAAAAAAATCAAGTTTTGATTTGCAAAACATTAAGGTTTTGATTAGTCTAATTGATTCACTAAGACTGATTAGTTAGATTAATCAAGTTAATTGGCACTATTCAAATTAAGGGTAGATTAGACATTACAAAAAATGATGGATAAAGGGTGGTATGGGTTGTTATTTCATGACCCAATATAGACCCCAAAAACCCATCCGTTTGTAGCCCCAAATATAGGATTCTTATGTGTATCGATACTAATGTTCATTCTATCTTGGAAAATTGTCAGGGATCTAAGAAACCTTTAAATAGGTTCTCTTTTAATTTAATAGGAAGAGAAAACAGTTACATTGAAATCTTTACTACAGTTTTTATGGAGAGTAGTCCCGATTGAGCACTTGCAAGAGAAATAAAGTAGCAAATAAAAGAAACCAATATTTTATTTTATTTTTTAAAATAAGATATATATTGCAAACAACCTCGGCTAGTCTGCGGATTCTGTCTCATTTGAGACGCACTCATAATGAGTTGCTCACCTGATGGCTGAATCTCTTGAATTAGCACTGGCAGGAGAAACTACATAGTTGTTATTATTAAAAGTATATATATCATAAACTTTGAAAAATCAAAAGCGATTGCAAGAATTAAAAACATTGGTGTCTATTCACTCCAAGAAGTTGTTTCATGAGTTCTTTTCCTTGTTTTTCCAACAAGTCTTCCACATTGTTTGTCCTTTTATCTACGTACTGGGAGCCTAAAAAAGAGAGTAATTATGCTTCTAATAGTTTAACTTCCTCCAAAATAACTATGCACTTCCAATTAATGGGTGATTATTTGTCCTGTAGATACCAAATTGTAGCTAGATTGTCCCCTTGTATCACCAGATTTTGAATATTATATGTGTTGGCCCACTGAGTAGCCTGTGGCAAAGCTACGGCTTTTGCTTCTTCAGCTGAGAAGGTCCTGTATCTTCCCATTTCTGCTGCTTGGAAAGTGTTTATCCAGTTTCCAAAAATAAAACCAAAACCAGCATCGGTAATTTCAAATAACCATGAAGCATCGCAGTTTAGTTTATATGTGTTCACGACTGGTAAATTCCGGAAAATACTTGTCATTTGTTTCCTACAAATAGTTTATGTCATCCTAGCTGACTTTTCAGGGTGCCAATAAGCATAGTGTCTAGAGATTTATAAGGCCAATTGTCTTGGTGACCTAGCTTTGTTTTCGAGAACTCTAAGACACCTTTCTTTCCACATAAACCAACACTTGGTAGATGCAAGTTCCATAGAAGTTGTGTTTAGATCCCATATTCTCCATTCATGTGTGTAATCCCAGTACGTCCATAGGAGATAAATTCCAGACAACTTTAGCATAGTCACAATAAAAAAAATGATAAACCGATTCCACAACATTTTGGCATAAAGCGCATTTGTTGTCACAATAAAAAAAATGATAAACCGATTCCACAATATTTTGGCAAAAAGCGCATTTGTTGTCCACATCCATAACTGAACCCATCTTTTGATTAGTTGGTAATGTATCTTGTAAGCTCTTCCAAATGAACAACTTCATATTTTGTGATGTTTTTATACTCCATAAACCTCTCCAAAAAAATTTAGTTAGTTATGTCAACAAGTCTTTTGGATCTCCATCAACCAAAATTTCGCAAGAGGCAAATGTAAGACCTAAAGTACGTCATAGAAGGGGGTATCTGTTACATGACTCAGCTATAAGGTTACACCACTGCTGGAAATAAAAACCCATCCAAGAGAGGTACCTTGGATTTTCAACCTAGACTTATGATTTAGGTTGGACGACTGAGGGTCTCTTCTAAAGGCTGCAGAATATGACCAAGGCACCGAGGTACACGGTTGAGCCAAGAGTGCCCGGGGAGTATAAAACTACCCTGTCCATTCTTGGCAAGTCCTGGATATGATGCACTCGGCCTGAAGAAAACCCCACTTAGGGTGCAGTCTCGTAACCATAAGCCATATAGGCAAAAGGGATAAGAGGGCGCGAACACAACTGGTTGTTGTTAAGACTGGATGAGAAGAGCTAGTCTTGTATGGCAGAAGTATGTATCCTTGAAAGGGCAACCAGGGGGAAGATAAGGGTGGCACCCTCCGTTTGGGAGTTGATAAGTGTCTTAAGACGCAAATGTCATGAGGCTTTTTACTCACGGGAGTATTAAGAGGCAATAATACAAAAGAGACAATAATACAAAAGAGAAGATGAGACGAGATCAATGGGTCATTGCATGCAAGTGTAAAGACGTCATGCGATTTAGTATTTTTCGTTTTATTCGAACGTCTTATGTTCTAAAATCTGACTAACGTGGAATTACGTCTCTGGCTCCGCAACATCGGTCTTCAACTCGCACAATATTTTAGTATTTTCGTTTTTTATTCTAACGTCTTATCTTTTAACAACGGCCTAACGTGGAATTACATCTTCATCTCGGCATCTTCGGACTTCAACTCGAACGATATTTTAGTGTTTTAGTTTTCATTCTTACGTCTTATGTTATCACTATGGGCTAACGTGGAATTACGCCTTCGGCCCCACATATTCGTTCTTCGACTCGCACGATATTCTAGTATTTTCGTTTTTCATTCAACGTCTTATGTTCTAACTACGGACTAACGTGGAATTACGTCTTCAACTCAGTATCTTCGATCTTTAAAGCGGTCGCTCGTACGATTTTTTAATATTTTTCGTTTTATTCGAACGTCTTATGTTCTAAAATCTGACTAAAGTGGAATTACGTCATCAGATCCGTATCTTTGGTCTTCAACTCGCACGATATTTTATTATTTTCCTTTTCATTTTAACATCTTACATTTTTACTACCGACTAACGTGGAATTATGTTTTCGGCCCTGCATCTTCGGTCTTCAAAACAGTCGCTCGTACGATTTTTTTAGTATTTTTAGTTTTATTCGATCGTCTTATGTTCTAATAATGGGCTAACGAGGAATTATGTCTTCAGATCCGTATATTCGGTCTTCAACTCGCACGATATTTTAGTATTTTCTTTTTCATGCTAACATTTTAAATTTTTACTTTGTACTAACGCGGAATTACGTCTTCGGCCCTGCATCTTCGGTCTTCAACTCGCGCGATATTTTAGTATTTTCGTTTTCATTCTAACGTCTTAAATTTTTACTACCGACTGACGTGGAATAATGTCTTCAGCCCTGCATCTTCGGTCTTCAAAACAGTTGCTCGTACGATTTTTTATTATTTTTTGTATTATTATAACGTATTATGTTCTAACAACTGACTAAAGTGGAATTACGTCTTCGGCTCTGCATCTTCGGTCTTCAACTCGCACGATATTTTAGTATTTTCGTTATTCATTCTAACGTCTTATGTTTTAACAACGGACTAACGTGGAATTACTTCTTCAGCTCGGCATCTTCGGACTTCAACTCGAACGATAATTTAGTATTTTAGTTTTCATTCTTACGTCTTATGTTCTCAATAAGGACTAATGTGGAATTACACCTTCGGCCCTGCATATTCGGTCTTCGACTCGCGCGACATTTTGGTATTTTCGTTTTCATTCTAATGTCTTACATTTTTACTACCGACTAACATGGAATTATGTTTTCATCCCTGCATCTTCGGTCTTCAAAATAGTCGCCCGCACGATTTTTTTAGTATTTTTTGTTTTATAAAATCGTCTTATGTTCTAACGAGGAATTACGTCTTAGGATATGTGTCTCGGTCTTCAATTCACACAATATTTTAGTATTTTCTTTTTCATTCTAACGTCTTACATTTTTACTACCGACTAACGTGGAATTATGTCTTCGGCCCTGCATCTTCGGTCTTCAAAACAGTCTCTCGTACGATTTTTTAAGTATTTTTAGTTTTATTCGATCGTCTTATGGTCTAACAACGGGCTAACGGGGAATTATGTCATCAGATACGTATCTTCGATCTTCAACTCGCATGATATTTTAGTATTTTATTTTTCATGCTAACATTTTAATTTTTTACGCTTTAAATTTTTACTTTGGACTAACGCGGAATTACGTCTTCGGCCCTGCATCTTCGGTCTTCAACTCGCGCGATATTTTAGTATTTTCGTTTTCATTCTAATGTCTTACATTTTTACTACCGGCTGACGTGGAATTATGTCTTCGGCCCTGCATCTTCGGTCCTCAAAACAGTCGCCCGTACGATTTTTTTTAGTATTTTTCGTTTTATAAAATCATCTTATGTTCTAACGAGGAATTACGTCTTATGATCTGTATCTTCGGTCTTCAACTCGCACGATATTTTAGTATTTTCTTTTTCATTCTAATGTCTTACATTTTTACTACCGACTAACGTGGAATCACGTCTTCGGCTCTACAACTTCGGTCTTCAACTCGCACGATATTTTAGTATTTTCGTTTTTCATTCTAACATCTTATGTTTTAACAACGGACTAACGTGGAATTACATCTTCTGCTCGGCATCTTCGGACTTCAACTCGAACGATAATTTAGTATTTTAGTTTTCATTCTTACGTCTTATGTTCTCACTAGGGACTAACATGAAATTACGCCTTCGGCCACGCATATTCGGTCTTCGACTCGCATGATATTTTGGTATTTTCGTTTTCATTCTAATGTCTTACATTTTTACTATTGACTAACGTGGAATTATGTCTTCGGACCTGCATCTTCGGTCTTCAAAACAGTCTCCCGTACGATTTTTTGGTATTTTTTTTATTTATTATAACGTATTATGTTCTAACAACTGACTAAAGTGGAATTACGTCTTCGGCTCTGCATCTTCGGTCTTCAACTCGCACGACATTTTAGCATTTTCATTTTTAATTCTTACGTCTTATGTACTAACTACGGACTAACGTGGAATTACGTCTTCGACTCAGCATCTCTGATCTTCAAAGATGGTCGCTCGTACGATTTTTTAGTATTTTTCGTTTTATTCGAACGTCTTATGTTCTAAAATCTGACTAACATGGAATTTCGTCTTCGGCTCCGCAACATCGGTCTTCAACTCGCACGATATTTTAGTATTTTCGTTTTTTATTCTAACGTCTTATCTTTTAACAACGGACAAAGTGGAATTACGTCTTCAGCTCGGCATCCTCGGACTTCAACTCGAAAGATATTTTAATATTTGAGTTTTCATTCTTACATCTTATGTTCTCACTAAGGACTAACGTGGAATTACGCCTTCGGCCCCGCATATATGGTCTTCGACTCGCACGACATTTTGGTATTTTCATTTTCATTCTAATGTTTTACATTTTTACTACCGACTAACGTGGAATTATGTCTTCAGCCCTGCATCTTCGGTTTTCAAAACAGTCGCCCGTACGATTTTTTTAGTATTTTTTGTTTTATAAAATCGTCTTATGTTCTAATGAGGAATTACGTCATAGTATATGTATCTTCGTCTTCAACTCGCACGATATTTTAGTATTTTATTTTTCATTCTAACGGTTTACATTTTTCTACCGACTAACGTGGAATTATGTCTTCGGCCCTGCATCTTCAGTCTTCAAAACAGTCGCTCGTACGATTTTTTAAAGTATTTTTAGTTTTATTCGATCGTCTTATGCTCTAACAACGGGCTAACAAGGAACTATGTCTTCAGATCCGTTATCTTCGGTCTTCAACTGGCACGATATTTTAATATTTTATTTTTCATGCTAACGTTTTAAATTTTTAAGCTTTAATTTTTTACTTTGGACTAACGCGGAATTACGTCTTCGGCCCCGCATCTTCGGTCTTCAACTCGCACAATATTTTAGTATTTTCATTTTCATTCTAACGTCTTATATTTTTACTACCGACTGACGTGGAATTATGTCTTCGGCCCCGCATCTTCGGTCTTCAAAATAGTCGCTCGTACGATTTTTTAGTGTTTTTTGTATTATTATAACGTCTTATGTACTAACTACGGACTAACGTGGAATTACGTCTTCGACTCAGCATCTTCGATCCTCAAAGCGGTCGCTCGTTCGATTTTTTAGTATTTTCGTTTTTCATTTTAAAGTCATATGGTTTAACAACAGACTAACGTGGAATTACTTCTTCTGCTCGGCATCTTCGGACTTCAACCTTTTAGTATTTTAGTATTGTAGTTTTCATTCTTACATCTTATGTTCTCACTAAGGACTAACGTGGAATTAAGCCTTCGGCCCCGCATATTCGGTCTTCGACTCGCATGGTATTTTGGTATTTTCGTTTTCATTCTAATGTCTTACATTTTTACTGCCGACTAACGTGGAATTATGTCTTCGGCCCTGCATCTCCGGTCTTCAAAACAATCGCCCGTACGATTTTTTTAGTATTTTTCGTTTTATAAAATCGCCTTATGTTCTAACGAGGAATTACGTCTTAGGATCCGTATCTCCGGTCTTCAACTCGCACGATATTTTAGTATTTTCCTTTTCATTCTAATGTTTTAAACTTTTACTATAGACTAACGCGGAATTACGTATTCGGCCATGCATCTTCGGTCTTCCACTGACACGATATTTTAATACTTTCGATTTCATTCTAACGTCTTATGTTCTAAATACGGACTAACGTGGAATTACGTCTTCAGCCCCGCATCTTCGGTCTTCAAAGCGGTCGCTCATATGATTTTTTAGTATTTTTCGTTTTATTCGAACATCTTATGTTTTAACAACAGACTAACGTGGAATTACGTCTTTGGCTCTGCATCTTCGGGTCTTCAACTTGAACGATATTTTAGTATTTTTGTTGTCATTCTAACGTCTTATGTTCTAACTATGACTAACCTTGGAATTACGTCTTCGGCCCCGCATTTTCGGCCTTCAACTCGTACGATATTTTAGTATTTTCTCCTTCATTCTAACGTCTTACATTTTTACTACCGACTAACGTGGAATTAAGTCTTCGGTCTTCAAAACAGTCGCTCGTACGATTTTTTAAGTATTTTTAGTTTTATTCGATCGTCTTATGCTCTAACAACGGGATAACGAGGAATTATGTCTTCAGATCCTTATCTTCGTTTTTCAACTCGCACGATATTTTAGTATTTTAGTTTCTCATTCTAACGTCTTATGTTCTAACTACGTACTAACGTGGAATTACGTCTTCGACTCAGCATCTTCGATCTTCAAAGCGGTCGCTCGTACGATTTTTTAGTATTTTTTGTTTTATTCGAATGTCTTATGTTCTAAAATCTGACTAACGTGGAATTACGACTTCGGCTCCGCAACATCGGTCTTCAGCTCGCACGATATTTTAGTATTTTCGCTTTTTATTCTAACGTCTTATCTTTTAATAGCGGACTAACGTGGAATTACGTCTTCAACCCTGTATCTTCGGTCTTCAACTCGAACGATATTTTAGTATTTTAGTTTTCATTCTTACGTCTTATGTTCTCACTAAAGACTAACGTGGAATTACGCCTTCGGCCCCGAATATTCGGTCTTCGACTCGCATGATATTTTGGTATTTTCGTTTTCATTATAATATCTTACATTTTTACTACCGACTAACGTGTAATTATGTCTTCGGCCCTAAATTTTCGGTCTTCAAAACAGTCGCGCGTTCGATTTTTTTAGTATTTTTCGTTTTATAAAATTGTCTTACGTTCTAACGAGGAATTACGTCTTAGGATCCTTATCTTTGGTCTTCAACTCACACGATATTTTAGTATTTTATTTTTCATTCTAACATCTTACATTTTTTACTACCGAGTAACTTGGAATTACGTCTTTTCGCACGATATTTTGTTTTTTCATTTTCATTCATAGATCTTCTTCAAAAAGTCTCCGTTCTAACTCACGTCTTTGACTCGATCTTCGATTTTTTTAGTATTTTTCGTTTTATAAAATCGTCTTATGTTCTAACGAGGAATTATTTCTTAGGATCTGTATATTCGGTCTTCAACTCACACGATATTTTAGTATTTTCTTTTTCATTCTAACTTCTTACATTTTTACTACCGACTAACGTGGAATTATTTCTTCGGCCCTGATCTTCGGTCTTCAAAACAGTCGCTCGTACGATTTTTTAGGTATTTTTAGTTTTATTCGATCATCTTATGGTCTAACAACGGCTAATGGGGAATTATGTCTTCAGATCCGTATCTTCAGTCTTCAACTCGCACGATATTTTAGTATTTTCCTTTTAATTCTAACGTTTTAAATTTTTACGCTTCAGCCCCGCATCTTCGCTCTTCAACTGGAACAATATTTTATTAATTTCGTTTTCATTCTAACGTCTTATGTTCTAAATATGAACTAACATGGAATAACGTCTTCGGCCCTGCATCTTCGGTCTTCAAAGAGGTCGCTCGAATGATTTTTTAGTATTTTTAGTTTTATTCGAACATCATATGTTTTAACAACGGACTAACGTGGAATTACGTCTTCGGCTCTACATCTTCGGTCTTCAACTTGAATGATATTTAAGTATTTTCGTTGTCATTCTAACGTCTTATGTGCTAACTATGACTAACCTTGGAATTATGTCTTCGGCCCCGCATTTTTGGCCTTCAACTCGCACGATATTTTAGTATTTTCGTCTTCATTCTAACGTCTTACATTTTTACTACCGACTAACGTGGAATTAAGTCTTCGGCCCTGCATCTTCGGTCTTCAAAACAGTCGCTCGTACGATTTTTTAAGTATTTTTAGTTTTATTCGATCATCTTATGGTCTAACAATGGGCTAATGGGGAATTATGTCTTCAGATCCGTATCTTCAGTCTTCAACTCGCACGATATTTTAGTATTTTCCTTTTCATTCTAACGTTTTAAATTTTTACTATGGACTAACGCGGAATTACGTCTTCGGCCCCGCATTTTCGGTCTTCAACTCGTACGATATTCTAGTATTTTCGTCTTCATTCTCACATCTTACATTTTTACTACCAACTAATTTGGAATTATGTCTTCGGCCCTCCATCTTCGGTCATCAAAACAGTCGCTCGTACGATTTTTTTAGTATTTTAAGTTTTATTCAATCGTTTTATGTTCTACAACGGGCTAACAAGGAATTATGTCTTCATATTCGTATCTTCGGTCTTCAACTCGCACGTAATTTTATTATTTTCCTTTTCATTCTAACGTTTTAAATTTTTACGCTTTAAATTTTTACTATGGACTAACGCGGAATTACGTCTTCAGCCCCGCATCTTCGGTCTTCAACTGGCACGATATTTTAATAATTTCATTTTCATTCTAACGTCTTATGTAATACGAACTAACATGGAATTACGTTATCGGCCCTGCATCTTCGGTCTTCAAAGCGGTCACTCGTATGATTTTTTAGTATTTTTCGTTTTATTCGAACATTTTATGTTTTAACAACGGACTAACGTGGAATTACGTCTTCGGCACTGCATCTTCGGTCTTCAACTTGAACGATATTTTAGTATTTTCGTTGTCATTCTAACGTATTATGTTCTAACTATGACTAAAGTGGAATTACATCTTCGGCCATGCATTTTCGGTCTTCAACTCGTACGATATTTTAGTATTTTCGTCTTCATTCTAACGTCTTACATTTTTACTACCGACTAACGTGGAATTATGTCTTCGGCCCAGCATATTCGGTCTTCAAAATAGTCGCTGGTACGATTTTTTAGTATTTTTGGTATTATTATAATGTATTATGTTCTAACAACTGACTAAAGTGGAATTACGTCTTCGTCTCTGCATCTTCGGTCTTCAACTCGCACGATATTTTAGTATTTTCGTTTTTCATTATAACGTCTTATGTTCTAACTACGGACTAACGTGGAATTACGTCTTCAGCTCGGCATCTTCGGACTTCAACTCGAACGATATTTTAGTATTTTAGTTTTCATTCTTACGTCTTATGTTCTCACTAAGGACTAACGTCAAATTACGCCTTCGGCACCGCATATTCGGTCTTCGACTCGCATGATATTTTGGTATTTTCGTTTTCATTCTAATGTCTTACATTTTTACTGCCGACTAACATGGAATTATGTCTTCGGCCCTGCATCTTCGGTCTTCAAAATAGTCGCTCGTACGATTTTTTAGTATTTTTTTTCTCGATCATCTTATGTTCTAACAACGAGGTAACGGTGAATTACGTCATCAGATCCGTATCTTCGGTCTTCCACTCGCACGATATTTTAGTATTTTCCTTTTGATTCTAACGTTTTACATTTTTACTACCGACTAACGTGGAATTATGTCTTCGGCCCTGCATCTTCGGTCTTCAAAACAGTCGCTCGATTTTTTAGTTTTTTTCGATCGTCTTATGTTCTAACAACGGGCTAACGGGAAATTATGTCTTCAGATTCGTATCTTCGGTCTTCAACTCGCACGATATTTTAATATTTTCCTTTTCAATATAACGTTTTAAATTTTTATGCTTTAAATTTTTATGCTTTAAATTTTTATTAATGACTAACGCGGAATTACATCTTCGGCCCCGCATCTTCAGCCTTCATTTGGCACGATATTTTAATAATTTCGTTTTACATCTTCAACCCTTCATCTTCGGTCTTCAAGGCGGTCGCTCGTATGATTTTTTTAGTATTTTTTGTTTTATTCGAACATCTTATGTTTTAACAACGGACTAACGTGGAATTACGTCTTCGGATCTGCATCTTCGGTCTTCAACTCGAACGATATTTTAGTACTTTCATTGTCATTCTAACGTCTTATGTTCTAACTATGACTAACGTGGAATTACGTCATCGGCCCCGCATTTTCCGTCTTCAACTCGTATGATTTTTTAGAATTTCCGTCTTCATTCTAACGTCTTACACTTTTACTACCGACTAACGTGGAATTATGTCTTCGGCCCTGCATCTTCTGTCTTCAAAATAGTCGCTCGTACGATTTTTTTAGTATTTTTAGTTTTATACGATCGCCTTATGTTCTAATAACGGGGTAATGAGGAATTATGTCTTCAGATCCGTATCTTCGTTCTTCAACTCGCATGATATTTTAGTATTTCCCTTTTCATGTTAAAATTTTAAATTTTTACGCTTTAAATATTTAGTATGGACTAATGTGAAATTACGTCTTCGGCCCCACATCTTCGCTCTTTAACTCGCACGATATTTGAGTATATTCGTTTTCATTCTCACGTCTTACATTTTTACTGCCGACTGACATGGAATTATGTCCTCGGCCCTGCATCTTCGGTCTTCAAAACAGTCGCTCGTACGATTTTTTAGCATTTTTTGTATTATTATAATGTATTATGTTCTAACAACTGACTAAAGTGGAATTACGTCTTGTTTCAAGCATCTTCGGTCTTCAACTCGCACGATATTTTAGTATTTTCGTTTTTCATTCTAACGTCTTATGTTCTAACTACGTACTAACGTGGAATTACGTCTTCGACTCAGCATCTTCGATCTTCAAAGCGGTCGCTCATACGATTTTTTAGTATTTTTTGTTTTATTCGAACATCTTATGTTCTAAAATCTGACTAACGTGAAATTACGTCTTCGGCTCCGAAGCATCGGTCTTCAACTCGCACGATATTTTATTATTTGTGTTTTTCATTCTAACGTCTTATGTTTTAAATACGGATTAACGTGGAATTATATCTTTAGCTCGGCATCTTCGGACTTCAACTCGAACGATATTTTAGTATTTCAGTCTTCATTTTTACGTCTCATGTTCTCACTAAGGACTAACGTGGAATTACGCCTTCGGCCCCGCATTTCGGTCTTCGACTCTCATGATATTTTGGTATTTTAGTCTTCATTCTTACGTCTCATGTTCTCACTAAGGACTAACGTGGAATTATGTTTTCGGCTCTGCATCTTCGGTGCTCAACTCGAATGATATTTTAGTATTTTCATTTTCATTCTAACGTCTTATGTTCTAACTATGACTAACGTGGAATTACGTCTTCGGCACCGCATTTTCCGTCTTTAATTCGTACGATTTTTTAGTATTTTCGTTTTCATTCTCACGTCTTACATTTTTACTGCAGACAGACATGGAATTATGTCCTCGGCCCTGCATCTTCGGTCTTCAAAACAGTCGCTCGTACGATTTTTAAGCATTTTTTGCATTATTATAACGTATTATGTTCTAACAACTGACTAAAGTGGAATTACGTCTTCGGTTCTGCATCTTCGGTCTTCAACTCGCACGATATTTTAGTATTTTCGTTTTTCATTCTAACGTCTTATGTTCTAACTACGAACTAACGTGGAATTACGTATTCGACTCAGCATATTCGATCTTCAAAGCGGTCGCTCATACGATTTTTTAGTATTTTTCATTTTATTCGAACGTCTTATGTTCTAAAATATGACTAACGTGGAATTACGTCTTCGGCTCCGCAACATCGGTCTTCAACTCGCACGATATTTTAGTATTTTTCGTTTTTTATTCTAACGTCTTATGTTTTAACAACGGACTAACGTGGAATTACGTCTTCAGCTCGGCATCTTCGGACTTCAACTCGAACGATATTTTAGTATTTTAGTTTTCATTCTTACGTCTTATGTTCACACTAAGGACTAACGTGGAATTACGTCTTCGTCCCCGCATATTCGGTCTTCGACACGCACGACATTTTGGTATTTTTGTTTTCATTCAAATGTATTACATTTTTACTACCGACTAACGTGGAATTATATCTTCAGCCCTGCATCTTCGATCCTCAAAACAGTCGCCCGTACGATTTTTTTAGTATTTTTCGTTTTATAAAATCGTCTTATGTTCTAACGAGGAATTACGTCTTAGGATTTGTATCTTCGGTCTTCAACTAGCACGATATTTTAGTATTTTCTTTTTCATTCTAACGTCTTACATTTTTACTACCGACTAACGTGGAATTATGTCTTCGGCCCTGCATCTTCGGTTTTCAAAACAGTCGCTCGTACGATTTTTTAAGTATTTTTAGTTTTATTCGATCGTCTTATGGTCTAACAATGTATTCAGATCCATATCTTCGGTCTTCAACTCGCACGATATTTTAGTATTTTCCTTTTCATTCTAATGTTTTAAATTTTTACGCTTTAAATTTTTACTATGGACTAACGCGGAATTATGTCTTCTGCCCCGCATCTTCGGTCTTCCACTGGCACGATATTTTAATAATTTCGTTTTCATTCTAACGTCTTATGTTCTAAATATGAACTAACGTGGAATTACGTGTTCGACCCTGCATCTTCGGTCTTCAAAGCTGTCGCTCGTATGATTTTTTAGCATTTTTCGTTTTATTCGAACATTTTATGTTTTAACAACGGACAAATGTGGAATTACGTCTTCGACACTGAATCTTCGGTCTTCAACTCGAACGATATTTTAGTATTTTTGTTTTCATTCAAACGTCTTATGTTCTAACTACAGAATAACGTGGAATTACGTCTTCGGCCCCGTATCTTCGGTCTTCAACTCGCACGATATTTTACTATTTTCGTTTTCATTCTAAAGTCTTATATTTTTACTACCGACTAACGCGGAATAATATTTTCGGACCTGCATCTTCGGTCTTCAAAACAGTCAGTCGTACGATTTTTTAGTATTTTTTGTATTATTATAACGTATTATTTAGTATTTTTAGTATTTTCGTTTTTATTCGATCGTCTTATGTTCTAAAATCGACTAACGTGGAATTACGTATTTGACTCAAAGCATATTCGATCTTCAACTCGCTCATACGATATTTTAGTATTTTTCATTTTTTCGAACGTCTTATTTCTAAAATTCTGGAAACGTCTTATGTTTTCAACACGATATTTTAGCATTTTTCGTTTTTTATTCTAACGTGGAATTACGTCTTCAGCTCGGCATCTTCGGACTTCAAGTCGAACGATATTTTAGTATTTTAGTTTTCATTCTTACATCTTATGTTCACACTAAGGACTAACATGGAATTACATATCTTGGCATCTTTCTTACTCGCACGACATTTTGGTATTTTCGTTTTCATTCTAATGTCTTACATTTTTACTACCGACTAACGTGGAATTATCTCTTCAGCCCTGCATCTTCGGTCCTCAAAACAGTCGCCCGTACGATTTTTTTAGTATTTTTCGTTTTATAAAATCGTCTTATGTTCTAACGAGGAATTACGCCTGAGGATCTGTATCTTCGGTCTTCAACTCGCACGATATTTTAGTATTTTCTTTTTCATTCTAACGTCTTACATTTTTACTACCGACTAACTTGGAATTACGTCTTCAGCGCTGCATCTTCGGTATTCAAAACAGTCGCATGTACGATTTTTTTAGTATTTTTCGTTTTATAAAATCGTCTTATGTTCTAACGAGGAATTACGTCTTAGGATCTGTATCTTCGGTCTTCAACTCGCACGATATTTTAGTATTTTCTTTTTCATTCTAAAGTCTTACATTTTTATTACCGACTAACGTTGAATTATGTCTTCGGCCCTGCATCTTCGGTCTTCAAAACAGTCGCTCGTACTATTTTTCAAGTATTTTTAGTTTTATTCGATCGTCTTATGGTCTAACAATGTCTTCAGATCCGTATCTTCGGTCTTCAACTCGCACGATATTTTAGTATTTTCCTTTTCATTCTAATATTTTAAATTTTTACTGTGGACTAACGCGGAATTATGTCTTTAGCCCCGCATCTTCGGTCTTCAACTGGAACGATATTTTAATAATTTCGTTTTCATTCTAACGTCTTATGTTCTAAATACGAACTAACGTGGAATTACGTCTCCGACCCTGCATCTTCGGTCTTCAAAGCGGTCGCTCGTATGATTTTTTAGTATTTTTCGTTTTATTCGAACATATTATGTTTTAACAACGGACTAACGTGGAATTACGTCTTCGGATCTGCATCTTCGGTCTTCAACTCGAACGATATTTTAGTATTTTAGTTTTCATTCTTCATTCTAGCGTCTTACATTTTTACTACCGACTAACGTGGAATTATGTCTTTGGCCCTGCATCTTCGTTCTTCAAAACAGTCGCTCTTACGATTTTGTTAGTATTTTTAGTTTTATTCGATCGTCTTATGTTCTAACAACGGGCTAACGAGGAATTATGTCTTCAGATCCGTATCTTCGGTCTTCAACTCGCACAATATTTTAGTATTTTCTTTTTCATTCTAACGTCTTACATTTTTACTAACGACTAACTTGGAACTACGTCTTCAGCGCTGCATCTTCGGTCTTCAAAACAGTCGCCCATATGATTTTTTAGTATTTTTTGTATTATTATAACGTATTATGTTCTAACAACTGACTAACGTGCAACTCGCACGATATTTTAGTATTTTCATTTCTCATTCTATCGTCTTTTGTTCTAACTACGGACTAACGGGGAATTACGTCTTCGACTCAGCATCTTCAATCTTCAAAGCGATCGCTCGTACGATTTTTTATTATTTTTCATTTTATTCGAACGTCTTATGTTCTAAAATCTGACTAACGTGGAATTACGTCTTCGGCTCCGCAACATCGTCTTCAACTCGCACGATATTTTAGTATTTTTCGTTTTTTATTCTAACGTCTTGTGTTTTAACAACGGACTAACGTGGAATTACGTCTTCAGCTAGGCATCTTCGGACTTCAACTCGAACGATATTTTAGTATTTTAGTTTTCATTCTTACGTCTTATGTTCACACTAAGGACTAACGTGGAATTACGCCTTCGGCCCCGCATATTCGGTCTTCGACTCGCACGACATTTTGGTATTTTCGTTTTCATTCTAATGTCTTACATTTTTACTACCGAATAACGTGGAATTATCTCTTCAGCCCTGCATCTTCGGTCCTCAAAACAGTCGCCCGTACGATTTTTTTAGTATTTTTTGTTTTATAAAATCATCTTATGTTCTAACGAGGAATTACGTCTGAGGATATGTATCTTCGGTCTTAAACTCTCACGATATTTTAGTATTTTCTTTTTCATTCCAACGTCTTACATTTTTACTACCGACTAACTTGGAATTACATCTTCAGCGCTGCATCTTCGGTCTTCAAAACAGTCGCCTGTACGATATTTTTAGTATTTTTCGCTTTATAAAATCGTCTTATGTTCTAACGAGGAATTACGTCTTAGGATCTGTATCTTCGGTCTTCAACTCGCACGATACTTTAGTATTTTCTTTTTCATTCTAACGTCTTACATTTTTACTACCGACTAACGTGGAATTATGTCTTCGGCCCTGCATCTTCGGTCTTCAAAACAGTCGCTCGAACGATTTTTTAAGTATTTTTAGTTTTATTCGATCGTCTTATGGTCTAACAATGTCTTCAGATCCGTATCTTCGGTCTTCAACTCACACGATATTTTAGTATTTTCCTTTTTATTCTAACGTTTTAAATTTTTACGCTTTAAATTTTTACTATAGACAAACGCGGAATTATGTCTTCAGCCCCGCATCTTCGGTCTTCACCTAGCACGATATTTTAATAATTTTGTTTTCATTCTAACGTCTTATGTTCTAAATACGAACTAATGTGGAATTACTTCTTCGGCCCTGCATCTTCGGTCTTCAAAGATGTCGCTCGTATGCTTTTTTAGTATTTTTCGCTTTATTCGAACATCTTATGTTTTAACAACGGACTAACGTGGAATTACGTCTTCGGCTCTGCATTTTCGGTCTTCAACTCAAACGATATTTTAGTATTTTCATTGTCATTCTAACGTCTTATGTTCTAACTATGACTAACATGGAATTACGTCTTCGGCCCCGCATTTTCGGTCTTCAACTCGTACGATATTTTAGTATTTTCATCTTCATTCTAACGTCTTACATTTTTACTACCGACTAACGTGGAATTATGTCTTCGGCCCTGCATCTTCAGTCTTCAAAACAGTCGCTCGTACGATTTTTTAGTATTTTTATTTTTATTCGATCGTCCTATGTTCTAACAACGGGCTAACGAGGAATTATGTCTTCAGATCCGTATCTTCGGCCTTCAACTCGCGCGATATTTTAGTATTTTCTTTTTCATTCTAACGTCTTACATTTTTACTTCTGACTAACTTGGAATTACGTCTTCAGCGCTGAATCTTCGGTCTTCAAAACAGTCGCTCGTACGATTTTTTTAGTATTTTTCGTTTTATAAAATCGTCTTATGTTCTACGTCTTAGGATTTGTATCTTCAGTCTTCAAGTCGCACGATATTTTAGTATTTTCTTTTTCATTCTAACGTCTTACATTTTTGCTACCGAATAACGTGGAATTATGTCTTCGGCTCTGCATCTTCGATCTTCAAAACAGTTGCTCGTACGATTTTTTAAGTATTTTTAATTTTATTCAATCGTCTTATGGTCTAACAACGGGCTAACGGGGAATTGCGTCTTCAGATTCATATCTTCGGTCTTCAACTCGCACGATATTTTAGTATTTTCCTTTTTATTTTAACGCTTTAAATTTTTACGCTTTAAATTTTTACGCATTAAATATTTACGCTTTAAATTTTTACTATGGACTAACACGGATACATCTTCGGCCCTGCTTCTTCGGTCTTCAAAGTGGTCGCTCATATGATTTTTTAGTATTTTTCGTTTTATTCGAACATCGTATAACAACGGACTAACGTGGAATTATGTCTTCGGCTCTACATCTTCGGTCTTCAACTCGAACGACATTTTAGTATTTTCGATTTCATTCTAACGTCTTATGTTCTAACTACAGACTAACGTGGAATTACGTCTTCGGCCTCGTATCTTCGTTCTTCAATTCGCACGATATTTTACTATTTTCTTTTTCATTCTAACGTCTTACATTTTTACTACCGACTAACGTGGAATTATGTCTTCGTCCATGCATCTTCGGTCTTCAAAATAGTCGCTCGTACGATTTTTTAGTATTTTTTGTATTATTATAACGTATTATGTTCTAACAACTGACTAAAGTGGAATTACGTCTTTGGCTCTGCATCTTCGGTCTTCAACTCGCACGATATTTTAGTTTTTTAGTTTTTTATTCTAACGTCTTATGTTCTAACTACGGACTAACGTAGTATTACGTCTTCGACTCAGCATCTTCGATCCTCAAAGCGGTCGCTCGTACGATTTTTTAGTATTTTTTGTTTTATTCGAACATCTTATGTTCTAAAATCTGACTAACGTGAAATTACATCTTCGGCTCTGCAGCATCGGTCTTCAACTCGCACGATATTTTAGTATTTTCGTTTTTCATTCTAACGTCGTATGTTTTAACAATAGACTAACCTGGAATTACATCTTCTGCTCGGCATCTTCGTACTTTAACTCGAACGATATTTTAGTATTTTAGTTTTCATTCTTACGTCTTATGTTCTCACTAAGGACTAACGTGGAATTACGCCTTCGGCCCCGCATATTCGGTCTTCGACTCGCATGATATTTTGGTATTTTCGTTTTCATTCTAATGTCTTACATTTTTACTACCGACTGACGTGGAATTATGACTTCGGCCACGTATCTTCGGTCTTCAACTCGCACGATATTTTCTTATTTTCGTTTTCATTCTAACGTCTTATATTTTTACTACCGACTAACGTGGAATTATCTCTTCAGCCCTGCATCTTCGGTCCTCAAAACAGTCGCCCGTACGATTTTTTAAGTATTTTTAGTTTTATTTGATCGTCTTATGGTCTAACAATGTCTTCAGATCCGTATCTTCGGTCTTCAACTCGCACGATATTTTAGTATTTTCCTTTTCATTCCAACGTTCTAAATTTTTACTACCGACTAACTTGGAATTACGTCTTCAGCGCTGCATCTTCGGTCTACAAAAATTTCGCATGTACGATATTTTTAGTATTTTTCGTTTTATAAAATCGTCTTATGTTCTAACGAGGAATTACGCCTTAGGATATGTATCTTCGTCCTTCAACTCGCACGATACTTTAATATTTTCTTTTTCATTCTAACGTCTTACATTTTTACTACCGACTAACGTGGAATTATGTCTTCGGCCCTGCATCTTCGGTCTTCAAAACAGTCGCTCGTACGATTTTTTAAGTATTTTTAGTTTTATTCGATCGTCTTATGGTCTAAAAAGGTCTTCAGATCCGTATCTTCGGTCTTCAACTCGCACGATATTTTAGTATTTTCCTTTTCATTCTAACGTTTTAAACTTTTACTATGGACTAACGCGGAATTACGTTTTCGGCCCCGCATCTTCGGTCTTCAACTGGCACGATATTTTAATACTTTCGTTTTCATTCTAACGTCTTATGTTCTAAATACGGACTAACGTGGAATTACGACTTCGACCCTGTATCTTCGGTCTTCAAAGCGGTCGCTCGTATGGTTTTTTAGTATTTTTCGTTTTATTCGAACATCTTATGTTTTAACAACGGACAAACGTGGAATTATGTCTTCGGCTCTGAATCTTCGGTTTTCAACTCGAACGATATTTTAGTATTTTTGTTTTCATTCTAACATCTTATGTTCTAACTACGGACTAACGTGGAATTACGTCTTCGGCCCCGTATCTTCGGTCTTCAACTCGCACGATATTTTACTATTTTCGTTTTCATTCTAACGTCTTATATTTTTACTACCGACTAACGTGGAATTATGTTTTCGGCCCTGCATCTTCGGTCTTCAAAACAGTCACTCGTACGATTTTTTTAGTATTTTTAGTTTTATTCGATCGTCTTATGTTCTAACAACGGGCTAACGAGGAATTATGTCTTCATATCCGTATCTTCGGTCTTCAACTCGCACGATATTTTAGTATTTTATTTTTCATGCTAACGTTTTAAATTTTTACGCTTTAAATTTTTACTTTGGACTAACGCGGAATTACATCTTCGGCCCCGCATCTTCGGTCTTTCACTCGCACGATATTTTAGTATTTTCGTTTTCATTCTAACGTCTTACATTTTTACTACCGACTGACGTGGAATTATGTCTTCGCCCATGCATCTTCGGTCTTCAAAACAGTCGCTCGTACGATTTTTTAGTATTTTTTGTATTATTATAACGTATTATTTTCTAACAACTGACTAGCGTGCAACTTGCACGATATTTTAGTATTTTCATTTTTCATTCTAACGTCTTATGTTCTAACTAAGGACTAACGTGGAACTACGTCTTCGACTCAGCATCTTCGAACTTCAAAGCGTTCGCTCGTACGATTTTTTAGTATTTTTCATTTTATTCGAACGTCTTATGTTCTAAAATCTGACTAACGTGAAATTACGTCTTCGGCTCCGCAACATCGGTCTTCAACTCGCACGATATTTTAGTATTTTTCGTTTTTTATTCTAACGTCTTATGTTTTAACGACGGAGTAACGTGGAATTACGTCTTCAGCTCGGCATCTTCGGACTTCAACTCGAACGATATTTTAGTATTTTAGTTTTCATTCTTACGTCTTATGTTCACACTAAGGACTAACGTGGAATTACGTCTTCGACCCTGCATATTCGGTCTTTGACTCGCACGACATTTTGGTATTTTCGTTTTCATTCTAAGGTCTTACATTTTTACTACCAACTAACGTGGAATTATCTCTTCAGCCCTGCATCTTCGGTCCTCAAAACAGTCGCCCGTACGATTTTTTTAGTATTTTTCGTTTTATAAAATCGTCTTATGTTCTAACGAGGAATTACGTCTGAGGATCTGTATCTTCGGTCTTCAACTCGCACGATATTTTAGTATTTTCTTTTTCATTCTAATATCTTATATTTTTACTACCGACTAACTTGGAATTACGTCTTCAGCTCTGCATCTTCGGTCTTCAAAACAGTCGCTCGTACGATTTTTTAAGTATTTTTAGTTTTATTCGATCGTCTTATGGTCTAACAATGTGTTCAGATTCGTATCTTCGGTCTTCAACTCGCACGATATTTTAGTATTTTCCTTTTCATTCTAACGTCTTATGTTAACTATGACTAACGTGTAATTACGTCTTCGGCCCAGCATTTTCGGTCTTCAACTCGTACGTATTTTAGTATTTTCGTCTTCATTCTAACGTCTTACATTTTTACTACCGATTAACGTGGAATTATGTCTTCGGCCCTGCGTCTTCGGTCTTCAAAATAGTCGCTCATACGATCTTTTTAGTATTTTTAGTTTTATTCGATCGTCTTATGTTCTAACAACGGGCTAACAAGGAATTATGTCTTCAGATCCGTATCTTCGGTCTTCAACTCGCACGATGTTTTAGTATTTTCTTTTTCATTCTAACGTCTTACATTTTTACTACCGACTAACTTGGAATTATGTCTTCAGCGATGCATCATTGGTCTTCAAAACAGACGCTCGTACGATTTTTTTAGTATTTTTAGTTTTATTCGATCGTCTTATGTTTTAACAACGGGCTAACGAGGAATTATGTATTCAGATCCGTATCTTCGGTCTTCAACTCGCACCATATTTTAGTATTTTCTTTTTCATGCTAACGTTTTAAATTTTTACACTTTAAATGTTTACTATGGACTAACACGGAATTACGTCTTCGGCCCCGTATCTTCGGTCTTCAACTCGCACGATATTTTAGTACTTTCGTTTTCATTCTAACGTCTTACATTTATACTACCGACTGACATGGAATTACATCTTCGGCCCTGCATCTTCGGTCTTCAAAACAGTCACTCGTATGATTTTTTTAGTATTTTTAGTTTTATTCGATCGTCTTATGTTCTAAAATCGGGTTAATGAGGAATTATGTCTTTAGATCCGTATCTTTGGTCTTCAACTGGCACGATATTTTCGTATTTTCCTTTTCATTCTAACGTTTTAAATTTTTACTATGGACTAACGTGGAATTTCGTCTTCGGCCTCGCATCTTCGGTCTTCAACTAGCACGATATTTTAATAATTTCGTTTTCATTCTAACGTCGTATTTTCTAAATATGGACAAACGTGGAATTACGTGTTCAGCTCTGCATCTTCGATCTTCAAAGCGGTAGCTCGTATGATTTTTTAGTATTTTTCGTTTTATTCGAACATTTTATGTATTAACAACGGACTAACGTGGAATTATGTCTTCGGCTCTGCATCTTCGGTCTTCAACTCGAACGATATTTTAGTATTTTCGTTTTCATTCTAACGTCTTATATTCTAACTACGGACTAATGTGGAATTACATCTTAGGCCCCGCATTTTCGGTCTTCAACTCGCACGATATTTTAGTATTTTCGTCTTCATTCTAACGTCTTACATTTTTACTACCGACTAACGTGGAATTATGTCTTCGGCCCTGCATCTTTGGTCTTCAAAACAATCGCTCGTACGATTTTTTTAGTATTTTTAGTTTTATTTGATCGTCTTATGTTCTAACAACGGGCTAACGAGGAATTATGTCTTCAGATCCGTATCTTCGGTCTTCAACTCGCACGATATTTTAGTATTTTCCTTTTCATTCTAACGCTTTAAATTTTTACGCTTTAAATTTTTACGCTTTAAATTTTTACTATGGACTAACGCGGAATTACGTGTTCGGCCCCGCATCTTCGGTCTTCAACTGGCACGACATTTTAATAATTTCGTTTTCATTCTAATGTCTTATTTTCAAAAAACGGACTAACGTGTAATTACGTCTTCGGCCCTGCATCTTCGGTCTTCAAAGCAGTCGGTTGTATGATTTTTTAGTATTTTTTCGTTTTATTCGAACATCTTATGTTTTAACAACGGACTAACGTGGAATTACATCTTCGGCTCTGCATCTTCGGTCTTCAACTCGAACGATATTTTGGTATTTTCGTTTTCATTCTAACGTCTTATGTTCTAGCTACCGACTAACGTGGAATTACGTCTTCGGCCCCGCATCTTCGGTCTTCAACTCGCACGATAATTTAGTATTTTCGTTTTCATTCTAATGTCTTACATTTTTACTACCGACTAACGTGGAATTATGTCTTCGGCCCTGCATCTTCGGTCTTCAAAACAGTCGCTCGTACGATTTTTTTAGTATTTTTAGTTTTATTCGATCATCTTATGTTCTAACAACGGGTTAACGAGGAATTATGTCTTCAGATCCGTATCTTCGGTCTTCAACTTGCACGATATTTTCGTATTTTTGTTTTCATTCTAACATTTTACATTTTTATTACGGACTAACGTGGAATTATTTCTTCGACCCTGCATCATCGGTCTTCAAAATGGCCATCCATACAATTTTTAGGTATTTTTATTTTTATTCGAACATCTTATGTTCTAACTACGGGCTAAAGTGGAATTACATCTTCGGCTTCGCATCTTCAGACTTCAACTCACACGATATTTTAGTATTTTTGTTTTCATTCCAACGTCTTACATTCTTACTACGGACTAACGTGAAATCACGTCTTCGGTCTTCAAAACGGTCGCTCGTACGATTTTTTAGTATTTTTCGTTTTATTCGAACGTCTTATGTTCTAACTACGTACTAATGTGGAATTACGTCTTCAGCTTCGCATCTTCGGTCTTCAACTCGCATGATATTTTAGTATTTTCGTTTTCATCCTAACGTCTTACATTTTTATTACGGACTAACGTGAAATCACGTCTTCGGTCTTCAAAACGGTCTCTCGTATAATTTTTTAGTATTTTTCATTATATTCGAATGTCTTATGTTCTAACTACGGACTAACGTGGAATTACATATTCAGCTCCGCATCTTCGGTCTTCAGCTCGCATCTTCGATCTTCAGCTCGCACGATTTTTGTAGTATTTTCGTTTTCATTCAAACAACTTACATTTTTACTACGAACTAACGTGGAATTACATCTTCAGCATCACATATTCGATCTTCAAAACGGTCACTCGTACGCTTTTTTTTAATATTTTCGTTTTTATTTTAACATTGTATAATCTCATTATGGACGTTTTCGGCCCTGCATCTTTTTATCTTCAAAACGATCGCTCGTACGATTTTTCATTGTTTTCGTTTTTGTTCTAACGTCCTATGCTTCTCACTATGGACTAATTAGAAATTACATCTTCAACATCGAATCTTCGGTCTTCATAACGGGTCCTCGTACGATATTTTAGCATTTTCGTTTTCATTCTAACGTCTTATATTCTCACTAAGGACTAATGTGGAATTGTGTTTTCGGATCCACATCTTTGGTCTTCAAAACGGTTACTCGTACAATATTTTAGTATTCTCATTTTTATTTTAACATATGTTTTTACTACGGACTAACGTGGAATTGCATCTTCGACATTGAATCTTTGGTCTTTAAAACAGTTCATCGACGATTTTTTTGTTTTTTTGTTTTTATTCTAACGTCTTACATTCTCACTATGGACTAATGTGGAATTACGTCTTCGGCATCGCATCTTCGGTTTTCAAAAAGGTTCCTAGTACGATTTTTTAATATTTTTATTTTCATTCTAGCGTCTTATGTTTTCATTACGGACTAACGTGGAATTACGTCTTCAGCCCTTCATCTTCGATCTTTAAAATGATCTCTCGTACGATTTTTTTTGTAATTTCGTTTTCGCTCTAACATCTTATGCTTTCACTATGAACTAACGTGGAATTACGTGTTCATCACCGCATCTTCAGTCTTCAAGACGGTCGCTTGTACGCTTTTCTAATATTTTCGTTTTCATTCTAATGTCCCATGTTTAACTACGGACTAACGGGGAATATTAATATTAAGATCGCCCATCACCTTCTGTATGGTTAATCAAGCAATTTCTAAGCATTTTTGTTTCAATCTAACGTCTTCGGTTTTCAGCTACTATTACTCATGCAACGTGTTTTTTACTTTGTGTATGTTATATCTACAATTATGGTCATGTGTTAATTAATTAGCTTTTACTTTGCTCTAGCAGCTTATATTTACAACTAAAATTATTATTGTAGTGTCTTAACATTTAGATCATTGTTTCAGCATCTTCAGTCTCTATCAACGGTTATTTATTAAATTTATTAACATTTTGGTTTACTAACTATCCTACAGCATGCTTAGAGCTTAGGGCCTATCGACGGTTATTTATTAACATTTTGGTTTACTAGCTATCCTACAGCATGCTTAGAGCTTAGGGCCGCTAACAAAACCATTTAACTAAATATAAAAAGTAAAATGTAAACCCACTGACAAGGGATTCGTGGGTGTTAGAGATCTTACCTCCTATTCTAGATAGGGGATGATTAGGCCAATCCAATTTAAGCAGCCGTAAGACACGTATCCATTCCGCTTCTCCTTCCAAAAAAATACAACGTCGACTTGCTTTCTTTAATAAAAGCTACCTGCAACATTGGAAAGGGCTTCTAGTATCAAAGCAGTTAGAATGAAATTCCTGATTTTCAACTTAAAGGATAGTTTCACAATAAATTAAAAATCAATATTTATGTGGACTATGTATTTATTACACAATTTAAATGTTAATAACATAACGGTCTGAAGGAGTAAAATCTAAACTGGAGGTCATCGTATCCTTTGGGCGTGGGTTCACTATAATCAGCAACTCTAACAAGCATTTCACATACACTATTAGATGCTAAATAGAGAATGAAACTGAAAACCATAATAGTATCAGAAAGTGATATACACCTAAAACTTGCATTCTTAAAAATATGATTACTAAAGAAAAGCTAATTGTTTATGGATGATCATAGTGGTGATCTAAAATAAGTGAGTATTCAAACAGGGATTTTCCGAATATTTAACGAAGTAACTCTTAGGATAAGCCTGTTGAATGTTAGGTATCGACCAAAATAACAATCTTCCGAAATTTCTAGGTTTAATATTTTTATGAACCAGTTTTGGTGGTTTACTACACACCTTGAACTTAAGGCTATTGACCACATAAAGATTATATTAATAGTTACATACAGATTATATTATAGTCCACATAGTTAACGACAATCAGCATATATCTAGTGATGGCATAGCTTAACCTAGTTTATATTTCCATGAATTGTGTTTCTCGTTCTGGTGATTTTCTATCTTACTTAAGTAAATTCATCCGATATAAACTAAGTAAATTCATCCGATATAAACATATGATGTTAAAAATAAACCCACTGACAAAGAATTCGTGGGTGTTAGAGATCTTACCTCCTAATCTAGATAGGGGATCAATGTGCCGGGCCAATTCAAGGAGTCGTCTGATTGATGTCCATGCTTCTTCTCCTCCCTTAAACTATTACAATGCGCGAACGAAAACTATCTAATTAATAAACTTTACAACAAATTCTTGAACAAAAGGAGAAAAAAAAAAAAAAAAGAGAAATAAAAAGGTTTTCTTTTCCTTGAAAGGTTTGTCTGCTTGGTTCATTATGTTCTCTTGTGTCTCAGATCTGCGACAAAACAAGAAATTAACTAAAAACATCAATTAACCTCGAGTGCGTCATGCCCATCATTAAAAAAAAAAATATGTAATTGAGTTGTTAGCTGAATTAAGTTAATCACTGAAGCTCTTGAACGAACACTTCCAAATTTGGTAATGACATTTATTTTAAAGATTCTAAAGCTACAACTCCACTGAGTAGAATGCAGATTGGGAAGGACAATGATACAAGCCAAAATTTATAATTACCTCATTCTCAGAAAATGGGTACTGAGAAACTTTAGAAGGAGGTGCCAACTCTGTGAGATCACTCACCATACGGGAATGCATTACCGATTCGAGCTCCAAAAGTTATCACTGATTACCTATATCAAATCAAAGAATAAATGTACCTATAATTACTCTCAGAAAAACAGGGAGAAACTAATATGCCATTATTGGTATGAACTTTTTTGAGTATAAGAAAACACAAGAAAAAAAATAGGAGTGAAAAGACGCTATCGCGTATGCAAAATGAATCATTACTCTAGTTCAGTACTAAATGAAAACAAAAAGGAAATACCCTATAGAAACTAAATAATCAAATAGCATAATGCAACAGCTAATGAGATTAGCGAACAGCTCAAAAGTGTTTCGGTCCACTCAAGATGTTACTCCATCTAGTCAGATGACCAGAGCTAAAAGTATTGAACAATCTACATCAATAACTCTTACAAAGACATAAGTGAACCAATGTTAAGGTAGTATAGTAGTTCTGTTTCCTTGAACTAGATCGCTACTTTCAAGTCAGTCATAAAGACCAACCATATATAATTGCATTTACAAGTCCCACATTTCACATGCAAGGGTCTTCCTTTTTTCTTCCATGTAGTTCTCGTTTTTAGTACAATATGCAGTCACTTAATGTGGACTTAAGTTATACCTAAGCATATATAAATTGCAGTACCTACAAAATCATTGACCTCATACATTATTGCTAAATTCATTCTTCAAAATATTATCTTGACCAAACTTATTCTAAATCTCATATTTATTCAAACATGTTTAACATTACATTGGTTCTAGTCTCTTTCAAACAAACTAAAACTGGAGATTAAAGTTTCAGCATCAGCAATAATAATAAAACGCAAAGAAGGTAAAACTACTGGTATTTATAAACTGTAGATGAATCTAGCATAAACTTCCCCTTAGGTTTGCTAAAAACTAATGGTCTAGCACTTCAGCTGTAAACTGTACTAATGTCATTTACCAATATATGTATAACTGTTTATACAACCTAGAATTCAAGTCGGCTTACCTTATTTATTTAAGTTTCCTGCAAAAGTGTGTGTTGTCAAAGAATCTGTTGGACTCCCAAGATTTTCATTAAAAAAAATTATCTGCAACAGCACGAAACTGATGGGTTTCGGAGGCATTATACATCTACAGAAAGGCACTATAAACATAAGAAAATGATTGGTCGCCACTATTGAAAAGGACAGGGATTTTGTGTACTTGGAGAAGTTGATTGTACGAACAGAATCATACAATTTTACAAGGTTCCCCATTTAACAGCAAAAAGTTATCGATCTTCTTTGTCTCCTTTTCTTCTTCAGCTGTACGGTTATTTTTCATCAGTATCATAGCTAGTCTAATGCCAACAGAGATGAAAGGAAAGAAAAGAAAAAGGTTTTGGGCCTAATGACATGTAAGGTCATATGTGAAGATGCAGTACCATTGATATCGATAATATAAAAATCACTCTGCATATCTGCCAATTATGAAAAAAGAAAAAACTAGATATATCTCAGACAACAATTGAAAAAAACCAATCATACCTACAAATCACCATTTGAAGTTCCACCACTTTTCGTAGGAAGCTGGTAAAATTCGTCATCTTCATCATGGATCCTCCGAACAACTTCTTTTGGTGCTTGCTTTATCATTTGACAAGTATTCTCATGAGAAAACAAAATTTCACAGATAATATTATTAACATAAAATACTTAAAGTACCTATACTTACGTAAAAAATGGGATTTTATGAGTGCTTCATCCTGTGCCTCCAGTTGCTTCTCCTGCCATTAATTACACTCCTGGATACAGTCAGAAGCTTTCATATAGGCAGAATGATGAGAAAGAAAGGAACACTGAACTGTCCCTTGAAAATGAAATTCATTCTCTATTACCTTAGGAATCCAATCCATAATAACTCAGAAACCAGATTATGAGTGGTTTCAGATACTATGGTTAAATGTTAACTAAAAGGACAAGAAAATGATTGTCCACAAAAGAAAATGAAGTACCAATACTTATATGGGAGGTCTGTTCGAAGCATTATTTCCAAAGTTCAATACAATGTTGACCAGATACATTATCTTCCACCCTGACTAAAAAACGCAATCTCATTCAACTAAGAATAGTAGCTGATACAAATATGAAGCCATTTAATAGCTACAGGCTTTGCTTATTGAAAAACAGAAAACGAGACCAATGTATATATACAGAAGCTCCCAAACTGCACCCTACCAAAACGTATACTGATAAACAGACAAGCATAATAAATAAGGAACCACGTTTGACACTTGAGTTTTATCTTCATATAAGCAACATAAATCTCATACCTTTTTTTTCAGCGATGTGCTGCAAGGCCTCAAGCATTGCTTCCACACTTACTGTTGCATGTCTCAACTGAAATGGAACCAGGAAAAAATAGGTATTAGTAAGTATTTCTTCTTCTTTTTTCTGATAAGATCTAAAAATATGTGAACGCCGCTATGTTTTTAGGTGAGAAGCATCAAAAATTAAATTACTCAGGTACCTAAGCTACATAGACTTCATTTCATCAAGAGCAACAAGTATGTCCATCTCTCTCCGAGGGTCCAGTGTTCTATTCTCCAGAGGTTTCATCGCATCTCCAATCTCTTCATGATCCCTTTTCTTCTGAATCTTGTCTGCTTCCTAATGGAATAAGGATGTAGCGGTCAGCAATGAAATCCTGATGCAAATTTAACGCACTATCAATAATGGAAGCACAAACACATGAAGTATCCCTCAAATGCACGGAAAGACTCGGTGGCATAGTTAAAAGAATTTCATTATTATCTTCACTTCAGCATGCCAAGGCTCAAAGTTACAGGGTGCCCTGACTCAACAACATAATCTTGAGTTCTGTGGATCAGTCTTCATAGTCAGTTCTGCTGAGAATCTTAAGCATTTGAAGTAGATACTAAAAATTTGGATCCCCAGCTGCAACCAGGATGTATATATACCTTGTCATTGCCACTTGTGTAGAACCCAATCCTGTTCACAGATCCAGGTATTCTCTATCTTCGTGGAATGAGTGTGCTTGGTGTTCTTAGTCAAGCTTCAGCTGCCGATTCTCCTCTCACTGCAGATGGAAGCGGAACTTGAAGTAAGCTTAGCAACCTTGAAATTTTAAGCATTCATGGTGTACTACACACGACACCTGCAACATGGAATTAGGGACGTCTGTACCTTCTATTTCTCTTTAGTTGCAAAACTCTGAACATAAAAAAATAACATGTGGTTATCTAGTTAGCATGAAAGAAACATAAACACAGACGATGGGAGGAAATCAAGAATAACCCTAGTTCTGAATTCCATAACAGGTACCAACTTTACTGGACCCAGCCTTTAATGTACTCTGTTCTTCAGCCAGAGTGGGGTCGACTCACGTGACAAAGTCCAGGTTCGAATCCTCCCAAAGCTTGGCAGTTACAGTTTCTAACATTCTCATCTAAAGTTTCGTCCATTGGATTATCCTCTAAGAAGAAGCAAATTAATAGACCAAGTATCTGGCCTTGTACATCTAAGACCCCAACAACCACAACAATGAGAAATAAAAAAGGAAAAACATGGATCATATGCCATTTGTACACAGCATTGAACAATAAACTCCATTTGTACAGGGAAGCTTTAAATACTAGAAATTGGCATGCTAGGTAATATAAACAATCCTACTACCAAGACTGTTATTAGAGGGACCATGACATGAGTATTTAGGCTATTCAGCTGAAAATATCAGTCTATGTAAGCAGTTAAGTTATTCTCAACTATAGACCAAGTCTCTAAAACCTAATAAATAATCCTTTAGATGTTATACAACTGATTAATGTATGGTATGGGCTCATACCTTACTGAAAGTTGGAACTGTCTCCAAATACAGCACCAGAATGGCTTCACCAGCAATAAGTTGATTTGTAGCTTTCTTATGTTCCAATTAGATCATACCAATGTAACTCTTGATCAACCTCCTGTAATAGTAACGCACCAACAGATGAAACAACAATTAAAATGAGAACAACCACAATCATATTATGAGAGATCTGAGTGAAGATGCCTCTTACAGGTCTGAAGATTCAAGGAATTGATGGGGTTTCAAAAGTCCAATCTAGGGATTTAGGACTTAGGGTTTAGGATGACAAAACAAGACTAGACTGATACATAACTTCTCATGGATAGAAGAGAGATTCGATTACCAGTTTTTGCCAACTCTTTTAGCATTCTCGACGGGATTTGTCAGGTTTGCAGACGTCGCCGCGGCGAATTTCTTCTTCGAAATTTTTCCTTCCAAACGCTTCACCTGAACAGCCGAAGAACTCTGTGTTTCAAAATCTCTAAATGGTGAAACATCAATCTCCAAACCAAAATTTGATCATCAAAACTCTCGATTTTACTCTATTCAATTCGTGTCAAGTTTGAAAAACCTGAATCGCGATTGACAGTAGCTGTTTTTGAAGAAGAATTCTGACAAGAAGAGAAAAGTTTGAGGAGAATCAATATCAGTAAAGCTATTTGAAAGGTAAGATTGACTTATTTTGTCGATTTGGAAACCTAATTTTGAGAAGAAGAAAAATTACGGTATAAAACCTATTTTCTGCCCAGATTTTGAAGATTAACGAAACTGACTCACTGACTCTCTCTTATTAGAAGAGGGAAGAAGTAATTTCGAAATTTTCATTAGACAAGAGAGAAAGCGTGTGACTCACTCTCTTATTTATAGGTCGGTCGGGGTTATATGGGGTATCCTATATTTGGGGTGGACATATCCCATAGCCACGCTACTTGTGCTGCATCTGGAGGATGCGTTGCATTTTATTTTATTTTTGGGACGACACTGTGCACCCCCTGGCATATTTAGGGGCGACCCAAACGCAATTAGGGGCGACATAAAAGATAAAATAGGTTAAAAATACTTATATGCCCCTTTATAATCGGGAGGTTAATCCATAATCGGTAGTTTGGGGCAACTCTATATTCGGTAGTTATATGAACTATTTTGACTACCGATTATGGTAAGATTTCGACAAAGATTATACTGTATAATCGGAAGTCATGATAACTTCATTTACTACCGATTATAGGCTCAACCAAAATTCAGAAAAAAAAAAAAAATTGCAAAATCTGATTTTGGGACTACTCTATATTCGGTAGCTATATGTGTTGGATATTTTCAAGATTTTTTCGGTTAATGAATTTGAAAACCTATTCGGTTTTCCATAAATTTTCACAAAACGTGTATGTTCCCATAGGGTTTCTTCATTATCGGAAGTCATGATAACTCTAATTTTGGGGCTACTCTATATTCGGTAGTTATACGAAGTATATTGACTACCGACTATGGTAGGATATTTTCAAAGAGAGCCACTGTATAATCGGAAGTCATGATAACTCTTCCTTTCTTACCGATTATAGGCTCAACCAAAATTCCAAAAAAAAGAGGATTTTTGCAAAATCTGATTTTGGGGCTACTCTATATTCGGTAGTTATACGAAGTAGATTATGGTAGGATATTTTCAAAGAGAGCCACTGTATAATTGGAAGTCATGATAACTCTTCCTTTCTTACCGATTATAGGCTCAACCAAAATTCCAAAAAAAAAAAAGAGGATTTTTGCAAAATCTGATTTTGGGGCTACACTATATTCGGAAGTTAAATAACCTAAATTCCCTACCAATTATGGTAGCATTTTTGCCAAAGGTTTACTGTATAATCGGGAGTCAATATAACTTTATTTACTACCGATTATAGGATAATCAAAATTCAAAAGATTTAGGATTTTATTTTGGGGATACTGTATAATCGGAAGTCATAAAAACTAAATTTACTCCCGATTGTTAATTACCTACCGATTGTATAGTTATCTACCGATTGTAAAGGGTAGTTTTGCCATTAAAAAAAATGTCCCGGAAATAACCTTCCGATTGTGAAATAACCTACCGATTATTTGCTATTTTGTCGTTTTGTGTCTCCCCTAATTCGGTTTTTGTCGCCCCTAAATGTGGAAGGCTACTAAACTGGGGTGCACGCTCCTCCCATAATTATTGGTTGTGTCTAATTCGGGTTAGATGTTTTGTTTTCTTACTAAATAAATATTTTGTGCTTAGGATTTCTTCTTTGAGAAAAAATATATGTAGAGAACTGAATAAGCAATAACTAAATTCAGAGATGAAGTTCGCAGATTCTAAACGGGTGGATGAAAACAAACAACATAAAAAGTTTCTTCTGCCCTTGATTCTCAAGTGAATCCGTTATCCGTATATGTATAGTAGTTTTCGTTTCTAAAATTGAAAAAAAATATTGGATCTCCAAAACCCAAATCTTTTATAATAATTTATCTGATTCAAAAACAGGTGTTAAATACATGATTTTCTCCTTGGGAAGCATTCCTTCATCCTTCGATCTTGACTAAGATTTCTCTACAAGAATTAGAGCTCTTTTTTTTCCAGTAAAATTTGATTTTTTCTATAAGTTCCAACCAAATATCAAATTTGGACTTTAGAATTGCTACCAACATTTTGCATCCAATACCGATTAATTTGTTTTTTCTTAAGAATAAATTGAACTACAAAGTTAGGTAGATGTAAAAACAGGAAAAGAAGAATAAAGCCTACTTTTAGCGTTGATGTTGGTAAATCTGTGAAATAGAACAAGCATGTTACATTCTTTGTGTTCATCGGCAATAGCTCCCCATGATTTAAATTTGATTATCTTGAATTGCGGTTGATTAAGTGTGACAGAATTATATATATATGGCCTGCTCCAAAATTTAGGATATGGAATGAAACAAGTGTTTCAAGTATGTTCATTGGAAGTTTTCTAGGAAACGCATAATAAGCACACTTCGAGAAAATCATGTATGATTACCTGAAATTTTATGATGCATACAAGAAACATGTAAAGAGAGAAAAGTGAAAGAACAATATTGAATATTGATGATAACTTGGGTTTTACGCCCAAATTTGTGTCTCTCCAACAAGTCCGATTTCCGATGTCAAAACCTCTATTTAATGGAGATCAAATAAAATAATACAAATTATCAAAATAACTAAGGTTAAAAGCAACCAATAATGAAGGGAGTAACGTGCACCATGGGTTAATGAGGGGTGCACATAGATGGACTCGCACCATGCTTATTTCTTGTGTTTTATTTTTTTCACTAAATAGAGTATACTAGTATAGCCTTTACTAGTACCAAAATGGCATACCACGCCAATTTGTCATGTTTATAGGAATTTTTGTTACATCTAAGTCGTCGTCATAGGCTGCATGTCTTTTTTGTACCTTTAGTAGATTGATGGATTGGCTACTAAGGGAATAAATCTAAATATACTTGGGTATGCTTTTGTAAGGCTTGGTGGTAATTTTTTGGGAAAATGTTAACGCCTTGCATATGTTAGGGGTCCTTGGATGGTTGTAATGTCTCTCCAAACAATGATAGCGATGATGATAAAGATGTAGCTTCATCGTCAGACTCGAGTTCAAATCAACGAGGTACTCTAGATTCTTCGACCTTGGTATGTTTTGGGGAGGGTCTTAATTTTATAAACTTACTAGGCATTATTGGGGCCTATGGTTTTTGCTAATTATAGGATTAGTTATCCGTTGCAAATTCAATCAAATTGTAGTTATAGCAAAGTATCTCTGATCCAATTCAAAATTGGTCTTAACCTTTGTTAATTATTAGCTTAGGGTTAGTTATTTTTCGTTTAAGTATACTGACTTTAGAATTTGAATCCAGACTTTATAAGTTAGTATTAAGTTTTTATTTTCTGCATTGGTGATATATATTAAGATGCTAAGTTTTTCTTATGTAATTTCTACTAAGTTTGTATCCTCGCATGGGAAGATTTTTGAAAATTATCGAATTGATCAAATATGATAAATGATTCTTCCTTATTTAAGCGATATATGACAGTGATTTCCCATGATAGAAAGCTGCTGAATGATGCATAGGATGATCTCTATCTAACTTGATTAATTCTGCATTCAGTGTTGTTCTCATGCCGTGCAAGGATAATAATATGACATACCTATTAATATACTTTAAATTTCCCTCATGGGATTATATTAGCGTTCCCAACAATGTTGCATAATGATTACGTAATACTATAATAGTGGCCTGGCCGATGGAGTTGCATAACCCAGCGATGAAGCGCCAACATGGCTGAGACAATAAAGGTTACTTGGCACATGAAACATTATGTGATAGTGTTGCATATCCTTATTCAAAGTTAGACAAACTCAAGGAAGGAATGAAAGATGATCCCAAACATTTTCCAAAGGCTTGGACAATGCATATGCAACAGTGATGTTGCCAAATGCGACATTATTGTCTATTGCTCGGCAAAAAAGAATGCAAGTGATGCACTTAAGTTACTCCCCTAAATCCGTGTGGCATGATCATGGCATTAACCCCTCTTTGTAGTATGGGCTTCAAGTGAAGGAAAAGAGAAAATCTAAGTTAGTCTTCCATTGCATACTCTGAGATGGAGTTTTAGTGAAAGCATTACTTCCTTGATAGTATTCCTTGTTAAAGAGGAAACCGCAAATCCAGAAAAAACCCGGGACCTAGTCCAGAATTGAATACTCTCAGAATTAAGCCATTATATAAAATATAAACCAACTTCGTATAGTTGAGACCAAGCAACTAAAATTATAGTTCACCTAGTTTCTTTAGTATCTCTGCGCTTCCGACATTCGATAAGTGCACGCACTGGAAAAATTCCTTTGATTTGTATTCCAAACAGTAAAGGAATAACAAATGTAACATCCCGTGTTTTTAGCATGGCGCATGCTGAAAGATGTGCCATGGCCTGAGATGAAGCTTCATCCAAAGATTCTGCTACGTTAAGAGAACTAATGGCCTAGATCCAAGATTTCACAATCATTGTGCATCAATCCAGAGAGGGCTGGGAGAACGAGTACTGCACAATCATTGTGCATCAGACCAGAGAGGGCTGGTCGAACGAGTATTGCACAATCATTACTGGAAATCATTGCACGCAATCATTACGCGCAATCATCACACATAATCATTGCGATAAATAGTGAAGCAAGCATGTCAATATGCTCCCATTTTATAAGTTGTAGAAATTGCAAGTTAACATATATAGGGAGGGGTAGTGTGTTGAAGGTGCACTTGCTGACCATGCACCAAGTACGCTTCATAGCTTAGACGGAAGAGTATAAATGATGCGTAAGCCCCATTTATAGCGGTGTATCCTTGCGAAGAGGGCATTATGCTTAGGCATCACTATCACTACACCAAATTCCTATAATAGTAACATAACTGAGCCATTACTAAAAACGGTTGTAACGACTCCTAAGCGTTACAAAATGGGGCGTTACATTTTTTTCATAACGGTAATGTAGCCATTACGAATTTGGTTATAACGGCCCTTCGTAATGGCTCTTTCCTGTTACTAATATGCCACGTGGTAACAGCTCTGGGTCGTTACTAATTTTTTAGTAACAGGGACGTCGTAACATCTTGGAGTCGTTACTACGTGGCAGTTTAGTAACAGGCCAGAGCCGTTACTACGTGGCAAATTGAAACGGTTTCTAGCCGTTTCGAATTTTTTCGTAACAACAAAAACTTACTGCCAGTCAACCTTGACCTGGTCAAAATTGGTCAATAGTGACCAATTTTGACCAAGTCAAGCCTGACTGGCAGTTCATTTTCTGCCGGAATTCTAAATTCTATACTTGCATACATTCATCATCCACACTCAACAACAATTTCTCCAATCTATTCATATCACATTCATTCAACTCATATCATATTTATATTACAAAAGAACTGAAATTTCTCTAAGTACCAAACTTTTGTTTTTTCTGTTAAGTATCAAAATTTCTAAGGAAATACATAGAAGGGTTCCAAACTTCTAAGGGAACACCGAAACTTACTATCTGCCTAGAAAACAAAACTTGAATAACCGCAACTTACAAATCTTGAAGATGCTTTGTTCTCCACCCTTGCAGCTAAGCTTTATATCCTTTGCAGGCTTGCTTTTGTTGAAAGCTGGGGTCAGTGAGAAAGAGAAGAATCCATACCTGCATAGTTTAGAGTCCAATATATGAGGTCAGTTAATTCAGCCACCGGATAACATACAAAGATATCAATATCAACATCGTGTCGTAATTCCCAAAATAGACGAGCAAAATAAAATTAAAGTTCAAGAGAAGCTCAAATTTGTAATGCACATGGGTCCTGACAAAGATGAGGCAGTGCACCAAAATATTTAGTTTCAATTACTGACTGAAACCACACTTCTGTCGACATAAAAAAATAATCCCAGAGCTAAGAAGATCAACACATTCAAAAAGCAGTAGCACAACATTTCTAAGAGGATCTAAACGGCTTGTAATAAGAATTACCCCGTAGTCCGGGTATAAAGTATATACAGAGATAAAAAAAAAACCATTACCCCTGCAGCTGCAATAGAGTTCTCATCTTTGACATAAAGAACATAAGCAATACTCTTATGACATAAACAACCCATTCCCCTCAAAACTAACAATTGGTTAAGAATATCAAAGGAATTAACTGTTTACAAGTAGAAAATAGATTTAGTTAGGAAAAAACCTTGTCATGCCTAACCCGCTTTCCTTGAACAAAGTGTGAGCTTCTTTGATCACAGAAGTTGAGCTGCAATAAAGAAATGTATTTGGATCAGAAATCAATAAGCATCAAAAAAAAAAAAAAACAGTTGAGATAACAAATGATTGTGTTAAGGAGGTTTCTCCATGATCACTTAGGTGGCTAGGTTTTGCATCTCAAATCCCACTGAGCAAATTATATATCTCTTGAACCAGATACAAATAAGAACTGACAAAAATTAACAAGCTCTAGGGCAATTAGACCTCCCAAGGCTGTCACAAGGATTATAATATCTCAAATGAGCATTTACTTACCAGGATTGGATGGGTGGGAACATACTGACTTTACACTTCCTGTATGACCAATTGAAACACCAATGCAGACCCATTATTTCACGTTCCAAATTTTTATCTACACACCCAAAATATATACAATACATTAGTTCAGTTCTATAAGAAGGTTTAGTCCTACGTACATCTCATAAACATAAGTTGTTCAGCCTTTTCTTTATCAAGCAAACACACATAACCGAATCAACATAAATAAAAATCATTTTAACTTAACTTTTAATCTTCTGCATATGTCAAAATGCGAGTGTCATCCTGCAAAGAGATAGAAGTTGTAGGTTCAGTGAGTGACTAAGGAAATCCTAATCTAACATAATCTCACTCTAACTTAACCATGGTACTGATTTCAGGGAAATTTGGAGAAATTGAAAGAAAACCTAGCAATTTGAGGAAATAAGGGAATATTAGTCAAACAAATTTCATCAAAAAACAACCTCTCCGTGATTTCAGTGTGTTTGATCTGCACCAACCTATTCTCGTCATCACTCACTACCATGAGACACATAAGTCAAAAGATCTTTCAAATTACTAAAGTAGTTGTATATTAGAAGCATTCAAAAATTGTTATTACTTTATTCAGACGGTACTTTGAGAATGGAGAATCAACATGGGCAAACTATAAAGCAGTTATTTAAAATGATCAAATATCAGCTATGCGATGTGTTGATGGAATAAACATTATCAGTTCATTAACATTCAATATATGTCATACAAACAAATATTCGTAAGAATAGATAGTGGTTCTTATAGTGACATGGAAGACAAGTGTTTTCTTCATCATTATTTTTCATGGAAAAGTGTAGAAAAGGTGAAGGTCGTGAACTGTTATACAGTACAATAAGAGATAAGAAACTAACACTCACTTGAAATCGTATCCACTTCCCCTCCACAGAACTTCTGGGACCAACCTGTAAAATGTGGGTTATGTTTCTGAATTTAAATTGCGTACAACATTGAAGAAAGCAAGTTAAAGAGAACTGAAACACCCACTCAGTAAAACCTATTAGGTAATTTGTTAAAAACAAACAAAAGCAAGTTAAATAGAACACAGTAGCCAATTCCATTACCCTTTAACCATGGCCCCTGTGTAACCACCATTTTTAGATCCAACAACTTCCATGCTTGCAATTGCAAGTCTGCGACACAAATTCCTAATGAAACCAAGTTGCTAGATAAAGGTGGAGCATCACTAGCTAAAAATGACAAACTGGTAATTTAACTACTAATATTACTAAACCACGGTGAATTGTCGATAATAATATAAAATCAAACACTTAACAAACACAAACTATGGATACTAGTTGATCTGTTTGAGCTTGTACCTATGGTTCAATGTCTAAACCTGTAGTAATCATTGACTAATCGCAAGAATACATGCCTATACAAGCAAACCAATCAGCAGAACATCACCAAAATCCATTTCCATTACTCTGCAGCAACAGCTCATCCTTGCAATTTCTGTCAATAACCATCACCAATTCATTCTATCCTTTTTTTTTACAACATCAGAACTTATGCAGCTGCAACTCCAAGTATAATTATCTTTCAAAAGACCAATAACAAATCAAATAAATCACACAAGATAGATGTGAATGACCAAAGAAGGATTACCTCTAATGGGTGAGAAATTGGATAATCATATTGCTCCATTGTATCATCATCTTTCAAAATTTGTAGTTAAATGCACATCAACTTCAATTCCAACCACAATAAAAACTAACAAAACAAACCCCCCCCCCCCCAAAAAAAAAAAAGGAGTAATCAATTCTGAAACAAAACTGAATGAAACTTATTGTTGTTGTTGTTTCTCCTGTTGATAGCCTTTGGGTTTACATAAAACACGATTCAGATTAACTGTAAAAATGAAAAATAACACACGATTATATTCAACGGATCTTTAATAAAAAAAAATTGAGAATTGAAATTAATAAAAGAGATAAGAATAAGAATATTGTTAGGGTTCTAGACCGAAACAACCAGTTAAGAACTCAAATATAAGAACCCTAAGATAAAAATCCTTTTTACTGGGGATTAACCAGTGCTGTGAAGCAATTAAGAACTGAGTTTTGTATATTAAGTTGTGTCCTTACAATACTCAGGCGTTGAGTATTTATAACTACTCAATACTTGTCCATTAAGAAAAACTACTTACGTAATTAAGAAACATAACTAAACAAGGAAACTAACTAGTTAGCTAAATAAGGAAAATACTATGGTAAGGAGTTGGTATGCAACATCCCACCCTCCTTGAAAGAATGCTTGTCCTCAAGCATCAAAATCTGGAAATCACAAGAGAAGGTCATCAGCATCTTCCCAAGTATCTTCCTCCACTGGATGATCTTCCCATTGAACTAACCATTTGGTGCCTGCATGAGTACCTTTCTTGAACATCTTTCGCTCCAAAACTTTAGCTGGTTCCCACTTATCATAATCCACTGTAATTGGGAAATTGGTATCCACAAGAGCAGAAGAACCAAGTTTCGGTTTCAGCTGTGAAACATGAAATACTGGGTGAATTCGACTTGAAGTAGGTAAGTCCAACCTATAAGCAATTGCACCAATTTTTTCAAGGATATGAAAAGGTCCGTAAAACTTAGGAGAAAGCTTAGAGTAAGCCTGAGTTGCAACTGTGGTTTGCCTATAAGGCTGCAGGCGAAGAAAAACCAAGTCATTCACCGCAAAACTCCTCTCAGTACGGTGAGCATCAGCATAATTCTTCATTCGCACCTGAGCAGCTTGTAAGTGTGATTTCAAAAGTTTTAAAGTATGATCTCTAGCTCGCAGTGTAATATCAACAACATTAACAGATGTGGACCCTGGTAAATAAGATGATACTGTTGGAGGCAACCATCTTGACCACTCACTTGGTTTGGTTCCAGCAAAACAACGCAAATAACATTCTAAAGTTCTATTTGTAACTTCAGTTTGTCCATCGGATTGTGGATGGTATGAAGAACTTAGACATAACTTTGTATCTTGTAAAGAAAAATATGCTTCCCAAAAATTACTCATGAAGATTGGATCACGGTCACTTACAATACTTTGCGGCATGCCATGCAAACGCACAATTTCGCGCACAAAAATCTCAGCAATAGAGCTGGCAGAATAAGGATGAGAGAGTGCAATAAAATGGGCATATTTAGATAATCTATCCACTACCACAAGAACAGAGTTTTTGCAATGTAAAAGTGGAAACCCATCGATATATCTAACCAGATATCAGCCGGTATAGGGAGAGGACTCAATAATCTTGGAGGGGATACAGCTTCAGCTTTATTGCGCTGACAAATATCGAGTGAGAAATGAAAGTTTAACTGCAGTTTTCATACCTTTCCAGTAAAAATTATGTTGTAGGCGCTTGTAAGTGCGTAAAAATCCCGAATGCCCACCAATGGGATTAGAATGGAATTCTTCAAGAATTTTAATGCACCATTCTGAAGAAGAAGGTACTACCAAACGTCCTTTGTAGCGTAAAACTCCATCTATATAAGTAAAATTTGGCTTACAAAGAGCATTAGCATTCAGCTGTTCAATAAGAAGACCCCAAGTCAGGATCATCATGGCATTCCTTAATAATTTCAGCAAGACCAGAGAAAATAGGCGCAGAGAGAAGTAAAAAAGATCCATGAAGTCGAGACAGCGCATCAGCTGCAATATTCTCCTTGCCGTTACGAAAAACAATCTCATAATCGTAACCCAATAACTTTGACAACCATTTTTGTTGCTCCATAGAAGATAGCTTTTGATCCAAAAAATACTTGAGACTTTGATGATCTGTATAAATATTAAAATGTCTTCCAAGTAAATAAGGACGCCATTTGTGAACTGCAGAAACAATGGCAAGCATCTCCTTGTCATAGATGGACAAATTTAAATTCTTACCAGAGAGCGGTTTACTGTAGTAAGCAATTGGTCTATCGGATTGCATTAACACTGCTCCCAGACCATTCCCAGAAGCGTCACATTCCAACACAAATTCCTTTGAAAAATCTGGAAGTATTAAAACTGGTGTCGTGGTTAAGGCTTGATGTAATTGTTTGAAAGCAGTGGTTGCCTTATCACTCCAAAGAAAAGCATCCTTCTTGTGTAATTGAGTTAAGGGTGCACTGATTTTTCCAAAATCTTTAACAAATTTACGATAGTAACCAGCTAAACCCAAAAACCCTCGTAATGCCTTAATTGTTGTAGGAACAGGCCATGACAGAATACATTGTATCTTCTCCTGTTCGACTGAAACTCCTTCAGAAGAGATAACATGACCTAGGTACCCAATGGAGCTTTGTGCAAAAGCACATTTTGATTCTTTGACAAACAGATTATTGGTTCGAATAATATCAAACACCAAAGATAAATGATGGGCATGATCTTCTAGGTTGTTACTATAAATTAAAATATCATCAAAAAAGACTAGTACGAACCTTCTCAAATATGGCCTGAAAATGTGATGCATAAAACTTTGAAAAGTTGCTGGCGCGTTGGAGAGTCCAAAAGGCATCACAAGAAACTCATAATGTCCATCATGAGTTCGAAAAGTTGTCTTTGGAATGTCAGGAGCATGCACTCGAAGTTGATGATAACCAAAACGAAAATCCAATTTAGGGAAAACTGTTTTTCCATGCAACTCATCCAATAATTCATCGACCATAGGTATAGGAAATCTGTCCTTGATAGTTATCTTATTTAAAGCTCGATAATCCACACACATTCGCCATGAACCATCTTTCTTGCGAACCATTAAGATAGGAGATGAAAAAGGGATCGAACTCGGGCTAATAAAACCAGCCTGTCGTAATTCAGTGATCATATTTTCTATTTCATCCTTCTGGAAATGATGATAAAGATATGGTCTCACATTGAAAGGAGCAGAGCCAGGAAGTAACGGAATATGATGATCATGAAGTCTTTCAGGGGGAAGAACAGTTGGAATCTTGAAAATATCTTCGTATTCAAATAACAACTGTTGAATATTGGGAGGGACTACCGAAATAGGAAAAGCATCTTGTGTCAGGGATGAGAATTGCAAAGTAAAACCATAAGTCTCTCTGCACAACAGTCGCTGCATTGGAGCTGCATCTAAAAGCATCACTGAAGAATTATTTCCTTGTAACACCACGTCTTCATTATTGAACTTGAATAACATTGTGAGTTTGTTAAAATCCCAAGAGATTTTTCCCAAAGTCCTCAGTTATTGTACTCCTAACACAGCATCACAACCGCTGATTTCCAGAAGATGAAAATCAACTAGAAAAGTGCAGTTATTGAGAGTAACTGGCACGTTAAAACAAGCTCCATGTGTATTTAATATACCTCCATCACCAACAGTTACACGTAAAGAAGAATCTGATAAAATCTTGTGACCATATTGCTTGACAATGGTTGGGTGAATAAAATTATGTGTAGCTCCAGAATCAACCAAGATTGTGATTGGTTTAGCCTTCAGATACCCTGTAACTCTCATGGTGTTTGGAAAAGTAGATCTCATTAAGGAGTTTAAGGAAATAATTGGTTCATTGTCATTCTGTTGAAACAAACTATCCGAATCCAAAAACTGAATATGGTTATCAACATCGTGAGCTTCACTATCATGACCAGCTGGGGCCATCTCCAAAATCAATAACCTTGGTTTAACACATAAGTGACCAGGTTTATATAACTTATCACAGTTGAAACAAAGTCCCTGCTCGCGTCTCTTCTTTTGTTCATCCCAGGTTAATCATTTAACTCCAGTAGGCAAAACAGATTTGGTAGATGATGTGTTGGAAATTGTTGTGGAGCGATGAGGATTTGAACGATATGGTTTGGAGATAGAAGAAACAACCAGAATATTATCTTCATGTTGGATTTCTTTTTTGAAAGCTTCATCTAATGTCTTGGGTTCAAATAAACGAACACCGGTGCCAATATCCGGTCTTAAAGCAATGATAAATAGATCAACTAGATACTGTGTAGGAAGGTCGTAGACAAAATTCAATAACTTCTCAAACTCAGATATTAGTTGGCAAACAGTACCTGACTGAGACATCTTTGTTAATGCAATATGTGGATTGATAAACTTGTGATCCCCAAACCTCTCACGAATTTGAGAACAGAACTCTATCCAGGATGGTGTAGGATTTGATGCTTTAAACCAACGATACCAAGAATTCGCATCATCATTCAGATGGGCAGCAACCACTAGAATCTAGAAATCTGCATGGATTAAATAAAGGCTGGAATACTGCTCTGCTTGAAAAATCCATCCGTCAGGATTCGTGCCGTCAAAAGTTGGAAATTTCATGTTGATTGATCCTGGACGAATAAGCGGATTGGTACCACCACCATTACCATTTCCATTACCGTCATTTCCATTTCCATTATTACCATTGCCCATGCATTGATTTCCGGTTCTGCCTGTACCAAGAGCATTGGTGATGGCGTCTGTCATTGCAGTTGTTAAGGCTTGCATCTCCTCTTTGCGATTTTCTCGAGCCTCACCTTATTTAATCTCGGCTTTTGTCATATCATCTTGCCGCTGCTTAGTTAGGTTAGTGATCAACTCTTTGAATTCATCTCTAATACCTGTAGCTAATTGTTTGATCTCATCCTTCAAACCAGTAACCTCGGTTGTTAACTCCGCAATTGTCATGATAAAAAAAAATTTGCTAAAATTCGAGAATATATGAAACCTGCTCTGTACCAGATGTTAGGGTTCTAGACCGAAATAACCAGTTAAGAATTCAAATATAAGAACCCTAAGATAAAAATCCTTTTTACTGGGGATTAACCAGTGCTGTGAAGCAATTAAGAACCGAGTTTTGTATATTAAATTGTGTCCTTACAATACTCAGGCGTTGAGTATTTATAACTACTCAATACTTGTCCATTAAGAAACATAACTAAACAAGGAAACTAACTAGTTAGCTAAATAAGGAAAATACTATGGTAAGGAGTTGGTATGCAACAAATACCTAGAAATATTAAGATCTAAATCATCCTTTTCGCGCTTTCTTTTCTCTATACTCAAGGCTTCATCTAACTTTCCCCTTCGTTTTCACTACTTCTGTATATTAAAACCCTAATTTTCTAAAATCCATCTATCATGGAAACCCTAATTTCTTATTCTCCCCATCTCTCTTTGTACAGGACAAGCAAATATCGAAAACACTCATTAGAATTCTGCAGATCCATATGAATAAGATTTGATCGGAGAACTCTGCAGATCTATATGGAAGAATCTTTGATCGGCAAAATAGAAAAGAAGAGAGGGAGATAGGCAGAAGTGGAGAAAGTAAAGAGACGAACAAAATGGGGAGTAGTCGAGACTCGAGCTGTATGGGTAAGATAAGAGGGGGAGGAAATATCCTCTACAGTTTCTCCTTTGGGCGGAAAAAATATCCAAGTGTGACCACCTACTGTCACCAAGCGTGTGATTGGAACGCCTAATAAAAAATTCGTAACGGCTGAAACATGTTACGAATTATTCTAAAATTCATAATGGCTATTTCTTGTTACAAATATTTCGTAACGGCCATTTGTAACGGAAATTTCGTAACGGCCCATAAGCCGTTACGAATTGCTATTACTAATACGGGAATTTGGTGTAGTGTATGCCATGTCGCGGACCCGATAATGTGCAACCTTTGTGCATTTTGACAGAACGTCCTATACAGACTAGGAAATTACCATTATTACTTGGCCATGGCCTTGCAAGCTAGTTGGTTTAAGTTTCAGTCCCTTCGAGGATGAATTACGGTATGTGCTTGATCCATTTAGAGTAGGTAAGGGTACGTAGGCATCCATAATGAGTTGCAGCATTGCCGGTGATGGGTCGGTAAAACGACTTTGTTTTACCGCAAGTGCACGGTGTCCAGATTGTGGACAATAGAAAATGTGGTTCGTTCCCACGAGAAGTGTGGAAATATCTCTAATTAATACCAGCAATTTACGAATTAAAGAGAATAGATATATAGGATAACCTAAGCTAAACGAATCAAATTTTGTGGATGAAAGAAATAAGAAAGATGGCGAACATGTTAGGGATTAGAGAATTCCATTGTAGTGTTGAATTCATATGTATCATATCACAAAAATAGTCTCATATTACTCATACAGGGCAGTAACACATAACATCATATACGAAAGATTTATCGATAAAAGGATAAATAATAATTTTCATAAGATATGTTTGGTCTCGACTTAAAAGAGATAACCGAAGCACTAAATATACATGGCATAGATAGTCAAAGAATTATCATAAAAAGTGATTAGTCAGGTATATGATGGTTTGTTTAAAATCGAACTATGAATTATACATGGCATAAATCATGAAAGAGCTATAAATTAAATACCATCAATGAGACACTTTGAACACAAAATGAAATAACATATACAAGTTCATCGTCGCCCTAACATGGAAAACTAGAAAGACATGACAAGAAAAAAACAATGAAAATCGCAAACCCTTGTCTCCCTGTTCATGGATCCGTAGCCGCCTCCTCCCTTTTTTCGTTGTTTCTCCAGAAATATATATCTCCATGTTACAAGAAAACACGACCCAGGCCTAGTGAAACACCAGCTTCCAAATTCAGTCCAAGTACGAACTTTTTCCATAACCCGACCTACTCTCTATCTAGTATCTAGCACCAAAGTCTAACATTCTGTTGCCCTTCTCTTCCGATCACAGAGAAGATAATATTCCCTGACCACCTGAGTTACGTCACCAACACTGCTTCTGCAAACAGCACCTCCATATTCTCTTATCTCCACGGACCAGCAACACATCTCTTCATATCACACCATAATCTCATTCTCTACCGCAGGAACCAGCTTTTTGACCATCTGAGCTTCTCATCTTTCCATGTAAACAACACTAGTGACCATCCTTCATGCAATCAAATAGCCTCACATATGTTGGAATTTGGAAATGAAACTTCGGAGATATACGAGCATAGTTGTGTTGCTCGTATAGAGCTCCTAGGAAGCAAGACTAACTCTTAAACTCTCACAAACTCTTAATCTTATTAATCACTTCTTGCTTCTTACAATTACAAATGATACTACACATGCCTATTTATAGGTTCACCTACTTCTCTAGATAGTTCTATCTAGACTCTTCTTTACACTCTCATTACACCCTTATCTAGAGGGAATATTCTAGAGTATAATACCAAGGATAAGTATGAAGGTGTTTATCCTTCACATGTTTCATACTCTCTTATCTAAAGAGAATACTCTAGAATCAACAAGGATAAGTATGGAGAAGTTTATCCTTCACATGTCTATTTTGACTAATACTTATCTATTCTAACACATGACTAATTTGACTTGTAGAATTCTCTACACAATTCTACACTAATATGGACAACTCTAAATTACAAATTACAATTTCCAACAACATATATACTTGCAAACTGAATCCACCACTCTCATGAACTTCCGGTAAACACCAATGATTCAACCAACTTCAGCTCATATGCAGCTTCCTGGACTGAACTCCATCTGCATTAATTCAATCCTCCACCATTAACATCAGTTTGGAAACATATCACTGCCACCACTTCTTAATGAACTCAAGAGATTCTTCTCCCTGCTCCATATCTTCTCAACTAATACCACTGCACCCATCATAAAAACGAGATGACACCACCATTCCCTTGGTTCGCTGCTATGTGTATTTATCTCGGCTACAGCTCGTAGGAAATCTCCTATCACCATCTCCATTAACATTAACCCATCTATTTATTCCACCATCTGCATCTCTCCTTAACCACAGTAGCATCTCAACTTCATTCCCAGCCTTTTAAACTTCATCACAACACCAACTCAGTTACATTCTGAACTCGTCTTCATTCATGTCTAGAAACCCCCGTCTTCTTCCAAGATTACATCGATCGGCAGTGATGAATATCTCCTTGTACATATATACGTCTAAGCTTCCTCCAAGAACTGCAACAGCTCGGACAAAATCAGATGACAATTGGGTCTTCCACGACTTTAATCAATTTGGTTTCATTCTCAATCTCCATCTCTTCAAAATTATCGTCATCCGAATCAAATTCCGCTCTCAATAACTCTTCTTCATTATAAATTTTTGGGTATTCCTTGAGAGTTTTCATTGAGGGAATAATCGGGTCTACTTCTTGCAAATCAACCGGTCTAAAAACATTATAATTCAGACATTCATTATAACTTTGATATGCATTTGAGTATGTTACACCGTACATAACAATGGTTCGGTCATACCAAGGCTCCTCCTTCTGAATAAGTGAGTGATCATTATTAAGATCCGGAGTTGAAATAACTTCATCATTGCTACAAGGAATTTCAAAAGATTGTTCATCTTCAAAATATTCATTATTATCCTTAGGAATTTCAAAAATAAAAATAAAAAATGGTTTTGAGGCCAAACTTATTTTTCGTTCCTTGTCTCACTAAGTTGAGACATTTGTATTTGAAAATTCTTCGTGCTCCTTTGAATTTTTTTGGTGTGATTCTTCAGTCTTTTTGATGTGATCGTCCTTGATTTTGCAGGATCAACATATCCATAAATTGGTGCATTAAATATGCCAGACTAGAAGAATTGTTAAAAGCATAACTATCTTACCATCCTTGTGGTTGCTCACTTACATACCCATCATAAGGTTGTTGATATGCATGAGAGTACCCATAAGGTTCTGTAGGATATTGATCATAGCCAAAAAAATGGTTTTGATTCTACTGATAGGATGGTTGGTAGTTGTCATATGAATGAGATTGAAAACCATATTGATTACCACTATTGTATGATTGATCTTGTGCTCCGTACATGTTATTTCCATAAGGAGGCATGACGACTCACAAGAAGAAGAAAATAAAAAATAAAAAATAAAAACAAAAGAAAAGAAAAACTAGCTAAATTAATAACAGATCAATTAGCAACTGCTCCCTGGCAACGACGCCAAAATTTGATGGACTGTCGTAGGCTCAACAAATTAATAAAGATATTTCCCACTAATTAACTAGTAACATAGCGGTAGTAAGAGATCGTTCCCACAGAGAGATGTGTAATTAATATGTTATTTGAAATAGCAAAACAAAGTAAATAACAAAGGAGAGTTGATTGTGAGATAAATAAAAAGATAATAATAAAATTAAGGAATCCTTTACCGTTACCAAGCGATAACTGGATTAGAATACTTATCTATCTTCCGTTAGAACCACTCATCACCAACCATAGAATATCAGGTATGATTTTTTATCCCCAAAACTCCTTGTATCACCGGATAACATGTACGCTTAGTCATCGGGTTCTATCCAACTGAGCCGCCTTGAAGTACGCTTATAAGGTGTAACTCGATCAAATGCTTTAGGGTTTGTGAATTTAGGTTTGATCCCAACAGTTAAACTCAGCACGCTCAGTTCACTTACTGGTGTTGTTTCCACACACGATTGCTTTACATAATCCCTCTGCAAGGTCTCATGTTCTCTAATTTTGTAGGAGATGCACGATAATTACAGATCGCTCAACTCGCTACTATCAATAGAATAATCAATAGGCTAATCTAGTTGTGCACCCAAACAAATCTAAGAATCAATCATAAACCCTAGATGTATTGAAAACAAACGATGATGATACAAACCTCATATAGATTTGTATTATTAATAAATCTTCACGCTTAGAACATTGAATGCATCCTTAATCAACAAAGGATTTAGCTACTCATATAAGAAGATGATAATAAGTTCGCATACCCGTACGCATACTGTAAAGTCAGGGAAATAAGTACGCATACTGTCATGTCTTCGATATTCGATAAAAAACTTGTTTTGGCCATAACTTCTTCGTCCGAACTCGGAATGACCTCATTCTTTTTGAATACTTTTTATATTTCAATTATCTTCAATATGGTGATGATAAATCCTGAGTTTGAATGAGTTAAGCTTGGTATTTGGCCCGTCTCTTGATTTTGAGTGTTTTGCTCCTTTTCGTCGCACTTCTTCCACTTCTCTTGGACTTGGTCACTTGGATACTTGGAATACTTCTATTATTAGTTATTTTTATCACTTTAAATCTTATTTTTGGATGCTTCACCTAATATAGAAAAATAAGAGAAAACAAGAGTAATAATACAGAAATATACAAGAATTATAGCTAAAGAAAGTATGAAATTAACACTAAAATCATATGAATTATGCACTTATCAACGCACATACCATAACTCCCTCGATGTGCCATGATAATGCTACAATCCGGGCCTTAAATCTAGGCGAATGCATGTCCATATGTCATTGCAAGCATGCTCGTAGAGCATGATGCGGCCAACTTATCTTCCACACCGTTCCAACTCACTTTTGATCCGCAAAGGGTTTTATTAAGAAAATAAAAACTTTCTTAAAATAGGAAAAACAACCTTTTGAGGTCCTAAACAGTGGAATTTGGATAAAATCCCAAGACCGTGATGCATAGATCACGCCTTGATCATTGGTCCATTTCCAATCAATTTAGACCCATCTTGAGCTAAATTACAACAATTGGGTTTTTAGACTTCAGATAGGTCGTAGCTTGCTCATCTGCATCAACTGAATAGGAAGTATGAACATCCAGTAAATGGAATGCAACTGGCCTCATTAATCATGGTCGCAATCATATTTTGCATAGAGCTATCGATCTTAGATGATATGAAGGGCCAAAGTGCCGCAATCATCTCACAACTAGATGATATGAGCGACAAAGTGTTGGACCACAAATTCTGCAACTCATTGCGACTACCTATGTACCCTTCCCTACTCTAAAGGGATCAAACACATACCGTATTTCATCCACGAAAGGACATAAACTTAAGACAACTCGTTTGCAAGGCTGTGGTATAGCAAAAATGGTAATGACCTAGTCCGTATAGGTCATTCCGTCAACATGCACAAAGGTTATGCATTATCGGGTCCGCGACATGGCATAGTGATGCCTAAGTATAAAATGCCATCTTTGCATGGATGCGCAGCTATAAATGATGCTTACGCATAATTTATACTCTTTCAGCTAAGCTATGTGTTTGTACCATAAGTAAAAATGCCACTTGATGGGCCCAATTTGTACTTGAATCACCTTTGGGTCCCCAACCAATCCCGCTAACTAGTCAACCGAGGAAGCCCACCCGTATGCCCAATATTACATAAATTCAATGACCGGTCAATGGTCAAAGTTGGTCAACTATAAACGCCAACCGTCGGTCAACTATCGAACTCAGTCGCACCCTTAGCCAATTTTCAGTTTCGAAGCCAGCAATGTCGCTAACCAATTCCCGGCCAAAAACTCATCCGCCCTGCCAACCAGTCTCCACTCATATCGCCAGCAAGCCAATTATGCTGCCAACCAGTCAATCCAGTCAGCAAGCCAATTATGCTGCCAGCCAGTCAATCCAGTCAGCAAGCCAATTACGCTGCCAGCCAACATCCACCAATCCTGCCAGCCATTATTCAGGAAGAAATTACTAAAGGAAGCATGCAAAGGGGTTTTCATGCAGAATTTAACATGGAGCCATAAAACAGCAGTTTCATGCGAATTTATCATAAAAGCATAAAAGGGGCAGTTTCATGCGAATTTATCACATAGGCATAAAACAGCAGTTTCATGCGAATTTATCATGCAGATTTTATGACGGAAACATAAACGGGCAGTTTAATGCCATTTAAGTTGATATTGAAAATTAGATGTAAAATTGTATAAATAGGGGAGGTAGCCAAGATGAAAAGAGGGACTGATGCTGTAACACAAATTATCAATGGAAAACTGATCCCCAAGGGGATTCACCCGTGGACGTAGGCTACCATGCCGAACCACGTAAAACCTGCGTCTATCTGTGTCTTTTCATTTGTTCCTCAAATCGTCCCTTAACCCTAAGAACACACCAAAATCACCTATTCATTATGTTTTGTGCCCAAAAGTAATTTTGGGTACAAACATTGGCGCCGACTAAGGGGAATTACGAGAAAAGGAATCGTGTTTTCCCATTGAGAAAAGTTGAAGAAAATGCTTTAAATCATGTCTGTCAAAAAGCAGTTCGAACGGCTTAAAAATCACTACTGCAGTCTAGTTGAACGTAACTGCTGCAGTCCAGTATGTTCGCAATTGGTGCAGTCCAGCTGATCGCAGCTGTTGCTGACCATGTAATCGCAGATATTGCAGTCAATTTGATCGCAACTTCTGCTATCCAGATTCGAGGTTCGAGATTTACTGAAACTGTAACCTTCTGAAACCACTGAAATTGCGCCACAAGTAAAACCGATGAAACCACCCCTGAGACGTTTGGTCCACGGTAAAAGATGGCATAAAAACATCATAAAAATTGTTGCTGGATATTCGATCCGCAACATGGTCGGGTCCAGTTTTGATTTCAATCACTGCAGTCCAGCTGACCGCAGCTGCTACAGTCCAGTTAATCACAACCACTGCAGCCGTGTTGATCTCAACTGCTGCAGTCCAGCATCGCAATCGGAAGCAACCAAAAGTGACTTACTGCTAAAATCACCAAGATTGTTGTCAGGATGTTCGATCCGCAGCATGTTCAAGTCCAAAGTTCAAAAAAAAAAAATTACTTCTCAAATAACGCATTATCCACCTGATTGAGTTTGCCGCATAACAAAATCGCTACTATCATGATCGCAAGGTTTCCAAGTTGCTTATATCTCTAGGTGCTTGAATACCCAAGATAAAACCTCCGGAAAAGCGTGTCAAAAAAGTCCGCTAAGGTGCAGCAAAACCATGGTGAAAGGTCCATAAAGAAACAGCAACGGTCTGCAGCAACGGTTTTAGCAGAAAAGTCAACAGTTTCTTAAACTGTTACAACAGCCGTTACAAGGAATAAAAGACAACAGCTGTGATTGAAAGGATCACATTTCAGAAAGCCGTTGCAAGAAGCCATGAAGAAAAGACAACAGTTCCACAGAACTGTCACCAAATATTCCGTTCTAAAGATCACAGTTTCTTTAAACTGTCACCAAAACCTTCAACAACAAAAAACCGGCGGCCTAATCCGGCTCAGATCTGTTCACCCTCTTCATGGGTCTCCTTCACCCACATCAAAATTTGTTAACCCACGTCAAAATCCCTTCACCCTCATTAGGGTTCAACAATCCATACCCAACCCGCGTTAACCCTCATTAAGATATTGCTCACCCACGTTAACAACCCTCACCCACTTCTAGAAGTTCGGTAAACCCACTTCAACAAATGTTTTGTTCACCCACTTCAATCTGTTATACGTGAAAATCTTCGATGCTTGATGTTACATCAATGTTCGATGTTCTTCGCATACCAACCGTTGATGTTATGGGGTGCATCAAACTTCGATGATCCAAGTTACATCAAAACTCAATTTTCAGGAAAACTTCAATGCTTAAAGTTGCATCAAAACTTATATGTAATGTGTATCCTGACCGTCGATGCACTTCACAACAAAGAGCCGACAACAACGCCGACGGAGAGACTCGGCAACCATTACGAGTGGCGGTGATGAACAGCGGTATAAATGTAGACCCGGCGACCATTATGAGTTCGGCGGAAAAGTGATGACGACTAATGACGATCATCAAGTCCGGCGGCAAGCCCCAGAGTCCGAAGCCGGCGGCCAGACCGAGCGGCAATCGACGATTAATTGATTACATCGACGATTATCTAAGAAGACGCTGATTAATTAGAGATTAATTGAAGATTAAAAGTATATGGAGATTCAATGTGGCGCGACGCAGTTTAATTCCATGGCCCTTGGATGATTTCGCCCCATTTCTCTTGCCTTGCGGATATGTACACCCCACTTGGGCTTGGTCTAAAAATTTGTTTCGTTGATATCTTCCTCGTCTCACGTCCGAATTGGATGATTTTTGGCTCGTTGCGATCGCATGTAAATATCCTACGACATGAAGGTAAAATTCTACAATTGGAGAATAATATTTTTTGGGTGAAATCACGACATCAACATATTTGGAGCAAGGTGCTAACTGACCAATTCTTCGATAACTCCTTCGTGCATCCAAACTGAGTGATTTTCGGCCCGTTGAGAATTTATGTCAATTCCCAACGTCGTGAAGGTGAAATTTAAATTTTCGGAGAAAATTAAATTTTTAGAAATTTAAAATGACAGCAACAGAAATGGTCACATTCAATCACTACCGAGAATAAAACTGCTGCAGTCCTTTTCCACATAATTATTACAGTCAGTTGATCGAACTGCTGTAATCCAGTTTCATAGCAACAACTGCTGGCATGTTGATCAACGCCACAGTCCTTTTTAATTCCTACAGTCCAGTTGGTCGAACTGCTGTAGTCTGGTTTCCCAAAACTTTTTCAATACAGTTTTCCTCACAACTGCTTCAGTCCAGTTTGATGCATAACTATCACAGTACATCCGATCGCATCTACTAAAATACAGTTATGTGGCAACTGTTTTCAATCCAGTTTTGATTTAATTGGTGCACTCCAGTCCCACATATAAATCAATTTCTAAGTCGAGACGAGACGCTAAGGCAGCTATACTAATCATCGTCGCTGGAAAACACCGACATATCTAGTGGGCATCCTAGTCACTTCATAAACGAAGTCGCGGTAACATTTTCAATAAGGTAAGTATACAATTTACATATTTTTGCATCTTTTCATTTAATCATGCATACTTTTGTTCAATGATACACCTTTAATGTGGCGAGCATTTTCTCAACGAGGGGATGCACACATTTAAATTCTGCGCGCATCTGGAATAGTGGGATTGGCCCCCCGCGCGAATTCCAGATAGCAGACATCTTCAAAATTCCATGCGCGAGCAAAATGCAGCAAGGCGGTGCACCCTTGTGCGAGCATTGAGCAGCATGACAATCACTATCTTCTGGGGGCGAGTTGCATATCACTTCAACGTGACTGACTATCACTTGGGGGCGAGATATGTGACACCTCATGGTCTGAAATGACTCCTTTGGGGCAGGCTACGTAAACACTCTATACGATTGGGGGCAAGTTACATAGCGCCTAAATGCAATGCGAAGTTCAGCTTCCGAAAATCGAAACTTCAGGTAACCCGAACTTCCTAATCCTCCAACGAGATGCAGGATTAAGAGGGGGCGAGCATACACCATAATATTTTTACGCAATTATTACAATCAGTAATGTTAAACTTCCATAGTTATGTTGATTGAATTATTGTACTCCAGTTCAAAAGAAACTGCTGCATCGGTTGGATGCAACCGATGCAATCGATTACCTGCAATTCTGTAACTCATTTGGGACGAATCGATGCGATCTGGTTGCACTCAGTTGGACGCAACTGATGTTGTATAGTTTTATTTATAACTGTTACACCTAGGTTTATCGAACTGGTTAAGTCCAGTCCCTCAGCAGCTTCTGCAGTCTAGCTGATCAAAGCTGTTGCAGTCCAGCTCGGTTTGTATTCCTGCAGTCCAGCTGATCACAGTTGATGCAGTCCATCTATGCTCGCAGTTCCTACAGTCCAGCTGATCGTAGCTGTTGTAGTGTAACTATTCTCATTGCTGCTGCATTCCAGCTGATCGTAGCTGATGCATTCCAGCTATGCTCGCAGTTCCTGCAGTCCAGCCGATCACAGCTGCTGCAGTGTAGCTTTGATTCGTTGCTGCTGCATTCCAGTTGATCGCAGCTGATGTAGTCCAGCTATGCTCGCAGTTCCTGCAGTCCAGCTGATCTTAGATGCTGCAGTGTAGCTTTGATTCATTGCTTCTGCATTCCAGCTGATCGCAGCTGATGTAGTCTAGCTATGCTCGCAGTTCCTGCAGTCCAGCTGATCGTAGCTGCTGCAATGTAGCTTTGATTCGTTGCTGTTGTATTCCAGCTGATCGCAGCTGATGCACTCCACCTATGCTCGCAGTTCCTTCAGTCCAGCTGATCGCACCTGCTGCAGTGTAGCTTTGTTCGTTGTTTCTGCATTCCAGCTGATCGCAGCGGATGCAGTCCATCTATGCTCGCAGTTCCTGCAGTTCAGCTGACCGCAGCTGCTACAATCTGGCTCGTCGTTCCTGTAGTCCAGTTGACCGCAGTTGCTGCAGTGAGGCTCGTCGTTCCTGCATTCCAGCTGACCGCAGCTGCTGCAGTACGGTCTTGCTCGTCGTTGCTACATTCCAGCTGATCGTGGTTGTTACAGTTCATATGGCGCAGTTATCGCTCACTCACAATACCACTCCGCTCAAGCATCACGCTTTTTTTACAGAACAGTTCATCCCGCGGTCCTGATTTTGCGTACAACAGTGGTTCATGCTCAACTGTTTCATGCCCATCTCCCAATCACAATAGCCTCACTTGGGGGCATCTTGATTAAAATTTTCGCAAACAACAAGGGAAGTTCGCCAGTCACCTCAATGTCATTAATCCACACTTGGGGGAAAGTTTTACCATTGACTAGGGAAAACAGAATTTTCTTAACCCCCAACAAGTTGGAGGTTAAGAGGGGGCGATGTTTGTACCATAAGTAAAAATGTCACTTGATGGGCCCAATTTGTACTTGAATCACCTTTGGGTCCCCATCCAAGCCCGCTAATCAGTCAACCGAGGAAGCCCACCTGTCTGCCCAATATTACATAAATTCAATGACCGGTCAATGGTCAAAGTCGGTCAACTATAAAAGTCAATCGTCGGTCAACTATCGAACTCAGTCGCACCCCTAGCCAATTTTCAGTCTCGAAGCCAGCAATGCCGCTAACCAATTCCCGGCCAAAAACTCATCCGCCCTGCCAACCAGTCTCCACTCATATCGCCAGCAAGCCAATTATGCTGCCAGCCAGTCAATCCAGTCAGCAAGCCAATTATGCTGCCAGCCAGTCAATCCAGTCAGCAAGCCAATTACGCTGCCATCCAGCATCCACCAATCCTGCCAGCCATTATTCAGGCAGAAATTACCCAAGGAAGCATGCAGAGGGGTTTTCATGCAGAATTTAACATGGAGCCATAAAACAGCAGTTTCATGCGAATTTATCATAAAGGCATAAAAGGGGCAGTTTCATGCGAATTTATCACAGAGGCATAAAACAACAGTTTCATGCGAATTTATCATAGAGGCATAAAGGGGGCAGTTTCATGCAGATTTTATGACGGAAGCATAAACGGGCAGTTTAATGCCATTTAAGTTGATATTGAAAATTAGATGTAAAATTGTATAAATAGGGGAAGTAGCCAAGATGAAAAGAGGGATTGATGTTGTAACACAAATTATCAATGGAAAACTGCTCCCCAAGGGGATTCACCCGTGGACGTAGGCTACCATGCCGAACCACGTAAAACCTGCGTTTATCTGTGTCTTTTCATTTGTTCCTCAAATCGTCCCTTAACCCTAAGAACACACCAAAATCACCTATTCATTGTGTTTCGTGCCCAAAAGTAATTTTGGGTACAAACACTATGAAGCTTACTTGATGCATAGTCCGCGTATGCACCTTCAACCAGCTACCCCTCTCTATATATGTTAAATTTCTATTTCAACTTAGAATCAGGGAGCATATTGAGATGCTTGCTTCACTATTCATGTGCAATGTTTGCGCAATACTCGTTTTGGCTATTGCACAATGATGGTGCGATTGATATTCACTCGGCCTGCCCTCTATGGCCTGATGCACAATGATTGTGCAATATTTGATCGAGGTCGATATTCCTCTTAACTGAACAAAGGCTTTGGATGGAGCTTCATCTCAGACCATGGCACATCTTTCAGTATGCATCATGTTAAAAACGCAGGGTGTTACAGTTGATGTCTGTTATGACTATCCTCCCGAATTCTTAGTTGAGAAACTGGACAAGGATAAAAGCTATGTAATAATTTAGTTTTACATCAATAACGTTTATTTCATATTAAAAAAAAAATAAATAAAAAATTATAGGCTTTAGGACACCCCTTATCCCACTCCCTGAATGAGTATAACTCAATGACTCCCCAAGTTTTATTTGAGCAGCCCAAAAAAAACGTTCAAAAGTACTAGCAGGTTAATTACACCCTCATTGCACAAAACCGGGCCTAATATTTTTGGAGAAATTTCCTTTTTCTTGATCATCAAAAAATAAAATAAAATAATTCTTAAACCCTAATAAACCCCAAACTCTTGAATCGCCATGAATATCTGCAAATCATTTGCAATAAATTTATCATCATCTCGATCAACAATAAGACGATTATGTATAGCTCTTCAATCATCTCACCTTTTCTCCACCTCCTCTTCCCCATCATCACCAGAACCAGAATTGTTTGATTCTGAATCGAAGGATGATAACAATAATTATGAGGAATTTTTTAGGTTTGCAATTCATCCTAAAATCCAACCTCAGAAATATATGGGTAATCTTGATTGGCCAAAACCTAGTGAAATACCATGGCAATCAAACAAAGCCAATTCAATTAACTTGATTGGTTCAATTTCTATGCCTGTTCAATTCCAAGATGAATATCCTGATGGAAAATCCACGGTCATCACTATTCTTTCGCATGATACGACTCCGTTTCTTCGGTAAGCTTTAACACTTAAGTCTATTTGATTGTCAAATGTGTATGTTACTTTTCTTTGGATTGAGCATGATTCAATTTTGTCCATCTTAGGATCCCCATAATCTTCAAAGGTTGTCTAGCAGATATTGCTGCTGAGCATTTGAAAGAAAAAGACGTAATTCATGTAGCTGGGCATTTAAGTGGAGATTCACTTCCATCAAAACTAGTTAAAGAATACGGTCATTTCGGTATCCAGGTATGGTTTGGCTGAACCCCATTACCAAAATGCATATAATGATGCCTATCTATGCATTGTACGCTTCCATGACATGTTAAGTGAACTAGTCTTTGTTTTTTTGAATGAGGATTTTGATTATAAGTAGTCTTCTTGTAGCATTAGTTACATTTTTCTTAAATCTAGAATCCAAGTGTTTATAGAAGTGATACCCCACACATTAGATGGTGTATTACAGGAAACGGCCCCGCGTCCTCCTTTGTTCATAGGAGTAGAGATTAATCTAAATCCAATCGAACCGGGACTGGGAGCAGCTAATGTAGTTTATTTGTTGAGAATCTGACAGATGCTCCTTTACTGTTTGGAATCTGATTCTCTTGAAGTATTTTAAGAAAGGCTGTGTAGGATTCCGAAATCGTATATATTGGAAAATGTAAACTTTGTGGGTGAAGCCTTGTTCGATTTGGATCTGCCGTACTTGACATACCTCATCCAAGCTAACATAATCTTCTTCCATAGTTTGGCTAATCTTTCCCAAGCTTCTAATACTTACCACAGCTTTTTGTTTATATTGCGGTTAATCTAGGTTGTCAAATTCAAGACTAAGGAATCACTTTAGTGATTACTCAAACAATATTTGTTAGGCAGATTCTCAATTTCTTAACCAGTGTAAGTTATTTCCTTAAATCTGTGATTGAAACAACATTAACATTCTGTTATAACCATGTTAGGTTACGGCGCATGGCATAAGTTTTATCAAAGAGCCCTTCCAAGGCAACCAAACCTACACCATTTATACGCAAGGTGGACAAACTTCTGGCCAGTCAGGTAAATTTAGATTTGTTTCATCATGTTTCAGTTTTACCACAAATTGTTGGCATCTTTCGCAGAAGTTTGAACGCTCTTTTTTTCTATTTCAGTTAATATGTTAAAAGATACCCTTTGGAGAGACTTGTTTGACAACCCAAGTCAGTGGGCTGATTACAGGAAGGATAAGCTCAATGGATTGGTAAGCACCTACATATCTTCTCCAAACAGATGACTGATATTGTGGCTTTTATGCAAAGATTATAATTATTAAATTAATGTTAGTCCAGGTAAAACCAAGACATCCCGATTTCAAGCACAAGGATAGTGGCCAGTCATTATGGATTAACAGTGCACCAAAATGGGCCATTTCAGAACTTCAGATCACTTCTGGAAAAGGTGAGCTCTGATCGAAGTGTAACCTCTACTATGAATCTTACAGTTCGTGCGAAAATATTGGGCTTGAAATGTGTACTTTTTTGCTTACTTAATTTTTTTCGCGTGTGTGGAATTGTCCAATTTTGTTTTTGATCTCTTACCTCCGTTAACATTTTCTAATGGTGTTCTTTGAAGGAGAGGAGTCTTCGTTGAGCAGTGCTCAACAACCAGTTGGTTCCAGCTGGATCAATTCAAAAAAGAAATTTGAGTCGACAGATAGTAGATCTGGTAAGGTAATCATCGTATTTATTTTTGGTTTCGGTTATTAATTGTCGCGTGTTTTACTTTATGAACTTCTTTTAATTCTTCTCTTTCCCTTTCTTTGTCCGGATTTCTTAGCTTACTGTTAAGGCCCCAGACTTCATTCACAAGGACACACTTGAGGCATTGCGGCTTGATAGCTCACAGACTTGGGTATTGGGGAAGTTGCCCTCTGCAAGCAAACCAAAAGATGAGTCAGAGGAGTCCTGGAAGAATTTAATTGAACGTCCAGATAAATGGGTGGACATTAGATCTGAAAAAGTATGCGGGTAGTAGTTTATCTTGTTTGTGATTAGTCTATCTATATGTATTTATGTACTTGTGTTAATTTTTATCTTTTCCCTTGCTTGATGTTCAATATCTTAGGTCAACATAAAGGAGCCCGACTTTTTGCACAAGGACACTGGCTATGCATTGTGGCTTAGTAATGCACCAACTTGGGTACTGCAAAAATTGTTTCCTCCAAAGCGGTTATGAAGATAGCTAGAAATCCTTAACGCAGGTCTGAAACAACTTAACAAAATCGATTTGAAGATAGCTAGAACATTTTAACTGTGTTTGTATTGTGATGGTTAAAGATATCTAACATGACCGTTTGTATTTGCTTGGTCCAGGTTCATTGCAGCTCTTCTTGTTCTAATACGAGTTGGCTGATGATTAATCTGCTGGCAAAGTGGCGATGATACGTAGCATAGCCTAACTAAACTAAACAATATGTAGATTTGTACAGCTTATCAAGGGATGAAAGGGTATACATAAAAGGCCAACCAAGAAGATATCAGAATTCTCAAAGCAGCAGTGTTTGGTTCTTCTCTGCTCGACTTCCATTTCTGTTACAGCTAAGAGTTGATGTTCCAGTTTTTTGTTTTGCATGCACCTGCAATTTGCAAAAGATTGATTGTTGGTGCCAACCTAGTTGGAAGCAGTCCCACAATTGTGCTTATGGGGATACGGCAATTGTTAGGTTTTGAAATGATGTCACTGGTGTCAATTTTAGTACTGTGCTTTTCCTTTGTAAATATTTAGTTACCTAACTTCTTGGAGCTTCTGTGCTTGTTTCTTGTTTGCCACCACCTCTCCTGTCATTCTTATTACGAGTGAATCTCACTGGGATGAATGCTTCAACTGTGTCATAGTTTTTAATAAATGCTGCTAATCTACATTACTGAAGGACTCATTATGTTTGCAGAGAATAAATGAGATGAAGTTTATCCTCCACTTTACTGCAGAGGTTGGAGGAATCAATATAACAAAGATAATTATAACTTAACAGATTTTTCAACTTACAATAACTGAGATAAAACGAGAAACATCCAAAAGTGTGGGATCAACATATCAGTCATCAATAAAAGAGGAGAATTTGAACATACAACTTGTAGAGGCTCTTGCAAAACTTGGTATCTCTACCATAAGCTCTTCTTTGCTTTTTGGATTAGAAAAGCAAACCGCAGTATCAGCTCCGCATGAGATAATCATTGTTTGCAAAGGTTTTGCATTCTTCAAAATCAGTTTGACCCATCTCATCTCCCTCGCCTTCCCAATAAATTGCTGAAAGCAGACGGATTTAAGATGAAGAAATAAAGATCCAGTATGAACCAAATCGAGGTCCCAACTGTCGTCTTCTGTGGCTTCATTGTCATGGTTTTCTTCACCATCATCATTACCTGCAGACTTGCTGTTTCCATTTTTACATTCTTCTTCTTTTTCTTCTTCTCTTTCTTCTTTGTAACATGGAGTAATCAACTAAATTTGAAATAGAAAAGGAAGGACAGATATCAGAAATTTAATTACTGCAAATACATTATTGGTTAAAAGTGATGCAACCAACACATTGTTTAGCCATTTGTTTATCAACTGACGGGAAAATGCGAATTCAAAAAGTTGTGAACTTACCCTCTCAAATATGAGTGACTCCACATTTGGTGTTGCTTTAAGTACAGCATATAATATTTCATCGGTGTCTACTTCCTCAGTTATCGTCAACTGTTTAACATTATGAAATGTTGGCAAGTTGTTTAACCGATCATCCGCAAAGGAGAGGGCCTATTCTTCCCAACGCATTAGCGATAAATCAGTTTCGATGGGTCAAATATGATAACAAATTCAGTAAAAAAAAAAAAAAAACTTGAGAGATAACAACAACCAACCTGCAAGGTTTCATCAGAGATAGATAGATGTTTTACATGTTCAAGTGCTCGAAGAAATCCACTTATAGCTGCAGCATGACCTATCCTTTGCTCCCATGTTTGACCATAATAATATTCGTATTCGTCAACCAAAAATGAGACCTCTGCTTCAACTAGTGTTGGAAAGGCAGACAAGATAAATTCCTTCGGAACACCACCCAGGTAAGTTAGAAAAAGAAGACTAGGTGCATGAATCCCGAGAGAGCAATCTTTTAAGCAATCTTCCTGTTCATAATGATTTTCAAATGTCAAGAGTTTCAATGCAGGAATTGAAATACAGAAATTCTTCATATGAAAAGTGCAGCGTTCCAGAACCAAATCTTCAAGCACCGGGCAACTGGAAAAGAGCTGCTCATTCGACCATTCGTCACTGAATTTGACATCACAAAGTTTAAGACGTTTGAGCCTCGGAAAAGAGATGTACTCAGGAAGACAGATATTTGGCTGTATATTTAGCTCCAAAGTAACTAGTGATTTACACGTAAAAAGAGCCAGAGGAATAGAACCGGGGAGCAGTTGGTGTAGACAAAGACTGATCTCTTCAACTTTATGCTTTATGACAGCGGAGATCCACGAATTAATCTTACAAGCATTCAAATGATTCTGGCTCCAATACCAGTGGAGAGAGAACTTCTTTATACTTGAGAAATCGTGAAGAAGCAACGTTCTATCTACAAAATCCATAAATTTAGTGGTCTCTGAAGAATTGTCCAAGTCAGGGAATTGAAAATCAAGGGTCGGAATCGAGGTCCAAATGTGACTCCATCGCTTAGATAATAAGCTAGTACGAGCAACACACTTGCTATCAAGAAAGGAAATGATGTAATGAAGAAGCGAGTCAGGTAATAAACTGATCCTATCTTCTTCTGCCCCACTTATGCTGTTCTGCCCCTTCAATAGCTTCCCATTTATCAAATCCATCATCTTAAAAGCGAAACAGATAAAAGGCTGAAGTTAGAGAATCTTAAAGAGACAAAAATAGCTTTAGAAAACAATTACGAAACTGTCAAAAAGGATACATCATTATGTATTGAGATTTTTACATTCAGAAAAAACAAGGGTACTGCTAACACTAAGACTTCACCCACCAGTTCGACTTCTTATTGGAGTATTCAAAATTGCTGGTTACATAATACCCTCACGATCATGTTTTATGGTCAATTCAATATGTTATCTGTCGTGACATAGACTCTTGGTTTGACGCTACATTGCTGATATTCTTAAACCAGCGTCATTCTTAATGAAGATGATGATGACTAGTTTAACTGTAATCACTTTGGGTTTACTAGGGTTTGATTAAGGTAGACATTCTTGTCCTGGTATCGAGTTAGTGAAATGAATATGAATGAGATGCCATTAAAGCAAGTAAGACTACTTTACTTATAGCAGTACCTAGAACTTGTTTAAATTTCCCTGGACACGAAATTTATCATTTCCCAATCGGATTGCTCTTCCATACAGATAGCTCTCCACACTAGAGCAAAAATTGATAAAACAAAAAGTTCCAATGAATCTTTAATACAAATGTAATTATCTAAAAATTAGGGTTTTAAAGCGAACAGAAGACATCAAACAAATTTTGATAATGTTACCAGTGAGTGGTGTTGGAATGCTCTGATGGACTTCCGGAAGACTTGATTTCGGAAACTGCTACAACAAATTCATCTCTGTCTTCATTAATTTTGAGGATTTCTACAGGGAGAGAGAGAGAGTTGAGAAGCGGGAAAAGAGAGCAGCAGAAACCAACTAGGGCTGGTCCATATTTGTACCAAGTGTGGGGGGTGGGGGCTATATCCCAGTTGACCAGAGGAGCTCATCCCGCAAGTCAAGGGATAACTCTCGACTATCCACTCTCTAGTTCCACCCAAAAATTTTACCATTGTATTACAGTGACATCCACATAATTGGATATTTTTTTAAGTCATGACTTATGTATCTCTATCGCGATTGAATACTATCTTCTTTAAGATTGGCTCGAGATTTATTTCATGTAGGCAAGATAGAAAAGTAGTCACAAACATCTTCGTCCCATCGTTTGAGATTCCACAATATCTTGTTTCGCTACCATACGATTAAGATTATTGCGAGGTGACTGATAATACTAGGTTGTTCTTCGGGAATATGAGTCTGGTTTATCAATTGGTTCATGTGCACCTTGATTTATCAAAATACGGAACAAAACGCGTAGGTATTTCTGCGGGAGACAAATTTATCTATTTCAATAAACTTTTCTGTGTGAGACAAATTTGTTTATCAAGTTTTCGACTTTGACTCGTAGTAACTCTTGGTTGTGGGTGAGATCATCTAAGGGAATCAAGTGCGTAGAATCATGTTGGGGGTTCAGAGACGTAAGGAGCACAATTGTACCTTGATCAGTATGAGATTGGTTATGGATCAACTACATTCCAGTCCGAAGTTCATTAGTAGTAGGCTAGTGTCTGTAGCGGCTTAATACAGTGTGGTGTTCAAAGCTGGACTAGGTCCCGAGGTTTTTCTGCATTTGCGGTTTTCCTCATTAACAAAATTCTGGTATCTGTGTTATTTCTTTTCCGCATTATATTTTTTTATATAATTGAAATATCACAGGTTGTGCGTTAAGATCAATCAATTAGATAATCTAACCTTTGGTTGTTGATATAAATTGATTGACACTTGAACATTGGTCTTTTGGTACCGTTTAAGTTATTTCTCTTATATTCAATCAGGATCGCAAATTTCTATTTGCTGATTGCAGATTGAATTGATAGATAGAGATATAAAACTCTTTGATATAATTTTCTCTAGATTGAGTCCGACTGTCTATTTGATTCTCTTGAAAGTATATTGGAGTTTGTCTATTCAGATTGCCGAACGAAATATTGGGTGTGGTTGTTAGACCCCCGCTTTTTCAATTGGTATCAGAGCAGGCAAACACCATAAACCTAATAAGTTTGTGTTTGTCTGATCCTGAATGTTTTCCCCTATGGGAAACTACTTTGGGAAACTCATTCTTGGCATATGTAACGCACACCAGAAATCCTTAAAGACTGTTCAGAGCATATTTTCTACAAGACTTCTGGTCTCTCAAGATATTCTCTCTCCATCTAAGACGTTAGAAATCTTAGATGATGGAAACCAGTCTAAAAGAAATATTAAAATTCTTTCTAAGAAAATTCGGTCAAAGAAACAAAGTCGAAGCTCAAAGGTATGGAATTACAGTAGATTTACTTCTTAATATGTTTGAGGAATACTATCATGATGGATCTGTTGACAAAGATCTATTTAAGGCATTTGAAGAGGTTTTCAAATTCTTAGAGAGGCTCAATGTGATGGAGGAAAGGATGTGTTCTGATAAAAGTTTTGTACATGTCAAATCATGCAATCATGATGTACGAACTAAACATGTTGTCAACACAAGGAGATCCAATAAAACAGGTTCTTGTGCGTTTGATATAAGTTCAAGATATAGGAAAAATCTCCTTCATGGTCATAAGAAAAAGAAGTTAAAAAGCTCTGTTAACCTTGATTATCATCATTACTATGATTATATCACTGGTACTGTTCACAAATATCAATCGGAGACGGTGCATGAGGTTCACTCGGCACATATTGCCACTTGGTAACTTGTTTGGCGCTATCATATTTGTATATAACTTGAGATGGGGCAATAAAAGGTTTGATTTGTTTGTACTTGGGTTATTTTTTTTTTTATTCTTTTATCCTCCTCAGGATAATTGTGAAATATCTTTCTATTGCACCATCTTTTCGCACGTCTGTGTGTTTTCACGAGTTGCGCAACCTTGGTGATTGAACACCTAAGAAATACTATATTCCTTTTGTTGGTCGCGGTTCAGGAATGGGTCCAAGCCCATCTTTAGGTATATAAAAGGAGCGGTACGCGTACCTTCTTATTCCTCCCATCATGTCCGCGTACGTGAACGTTTTAGGTGTTAGAGCACTGCTCGGTCGAACTCGCAAGCATTGTTATCTCAAGCTTGTTTGTCAATGTTAGTGATCAAAACTATAAGTCTTGATTTTTAGTATACTTATAGTAATGTCTCGGACTATGATAGATTGTGTAGTTGAGCATTAGACTTCACGACGTTCATCAATTGAAGACAAAGAACTATTAAGGAGAGCTTGTGGAATTTCATCAACAAAAGGTATGTGGAGACTGAAACTCATCTATCACTTGGAAAGTCTATTTCTACTCTATCTCCTATATAGAGACAAAAGTTGTATTATTATATAGTTGTCGATTATACACATTTGAGGTTTTGAGTTGAGTTTAACTCGCTTACATATTTCTCGGAATATGTGTTGGTAAGCTTTCGCTTCAACTAAGTTTATCTTATCATTTGAAAATCGCCGAGTAACATCCTACATGGTTTGTGTGATACAATCATTTGATGTAGACTTGGATGTTTCGTTACGATTATTTCAATAACTGGAAAATTGCTTTTATGCTAATAGTGTGTGAAAAAGGCTATTGTCATCCTTTAAGAAAGTTTCAATGATTGAAATAAAGAGTTTAGAATACTCAACCATCATTGGATTATAAACATAGTGTGCATTCTTGCATGTATGTGATCCATGACTGGAATTAAAGTATGCATACCCGTATGCGTACTTGTAGTTGAGAAATTTCGTGTACCAAGTACACATGCCGGTACGCATACTTGCGTAAGGTATAGGTCCGGGAATTTCTGTTGAGTTTTGGAAGTGAACTAAGTATGCGTACCAGTTTGCATACTGGCAAACTCAAATCCATACCGACTACTTAAGTATGCGTACATGTTTGCATACTTGAGTGGTTAAAGTTCTAAAATCGGTTGGGTCATGAACTAATACATTTATATATTAAGGAATGCATATTTGCAAACCGTGGTTATAATTTTCATGAATTAATTCAAGTGAATAATATATATTTTGCTTCAATTGTGTTCTTGTATACTTCTATGAGAATATAGCAATTGAACAACTCTTTAACTAGTTTCATTTGAGTCATTTGAACTAGTTATGGTTAAGATGAATAAGGTTAATATGAGAGTGTTCATATAGCTAACCTCGGTTAACAACTGTTGAGCCAACTTGGTGTACACGTTTAGGTAAGGTTACTAAACCTAAATGAGGTTACATTTCATTTGTGTATAACAAGCTAAGTTCGATCTAACGGTTGAAAGATATTAGATTGAATTTAATTTGGCTTTCATCTAAAGGTGAATATTGAATGCTTTGTTGAAAAAGCGGGGGTCTAACAAAACCACCCAATATTTTGATTAGCAACCTGTATGGAAAACTCCGAGTTGTTTTCTAGAGAATCACCAAGACTCAATCAATAGAAAATATCTCAAGGAGTTATTATCTCAATCTCTCAATTTGATTTACTCAAGAAAATAGGATTCGCGAGTCTAATCAAAGAGAGATAACTTGGATGGTACCAAAGACCAATATCCAAGTGTCAATCAATTTAAATCAACAACCAAAATGGTCGGATATTCTAATTGATTGAACAACGCACAATCCATTGGAGTATTATTTCAATTATATAACAAAATATAATGCAGAAAAGAAATAACACTTGTTATTTGCATCTTTTACACCATAATTTTGTTAACGAGGAAAGCTACACTCTCCAAAATGCATAAAAACTCCCGGGACCTAGTCCAAAGATTAAATATACATTGTATTAAGATCGAACAACGCTACCGTATTACACTAGCCTACTACAAGCTAACGAGGAAACCGCAAATGCATAAAAACCCCGGGACCTAGATGTAGTTGAACCCCAACCAAACTCGAACTGACCCAAGGTACAGTTATGCTCCTACGCCTCTGATCCCAGCAGGATACTGCGCACTTGATTCCCTTAGATGATCTCACCCACAACCAAGAATTTGCTACGACCCAAAGTCGGAGACTTTAATAAACAAATCCGTCTCACACAGAAAAGTCTATAGGTAATAAATAAATTCGTCTCCCACGAATAAACCTACAAGTTTTGTTCCGTCTTTTGATAAATCAAGGTGAACATGAACCAATTGATAAAACCAGACTTATATTCCCGAAGAACAACTCAGTTTCATCAATCACCTCAAAATAAACTTAATCGACGTAGCGAAGAAGATTATTGAGGAATCACAAACAATGAGACGAAGATGTTTGTGACTACTTTTATCTTGCCTATCGGAGATAGAAATCTCAAGCCAATTATTACAATTGTACTCGTATGATAAAAAGAGCAAGATCAGATCACACAACTACAAGAAAAGTAGTATCGGTCTGGCTTCACAATCCCAATGAAGTCTTTAAGTCATTAACCCGAATTTAGAGAGAAAACTCAAGGGTTAATGGAGATCAACTCTAGATTAGAGAAAACTAGTATCACACAAGAAATGTGTGTAGGGATTATTTTTTCCAATGGCTAGAGTTCTCCTTATGTAGTCTTTCAAATCATGGTTTGCAATCAATGTTAGCTTGCTAACAAAGCATTCAATATTCACCGTTAGATGAAAACCTGATTAGATACAAGCTAATATCTCTCAACCGTTAGATCGAAAACTTAGCTTTTCATACACACATGTACTTGATGTTTTGGGTTTGTGTAACCGTACCCAAACGTGTACAATGGTTGGTTCAATATTAGTCAACCAAATGGTTAGCCAAATGATAACTTTTATATCAACCATATTCTTCTTCACCATAACTAGTCCAAATGACTCAAATGAACTAGTTAGAGAGTTGTTCAATTGCTATGAGATCCCAAGTATTACAAGAGACAAAAATGGATCAAAAACGATGTGATTCATTCGAATCATTAATCATGAACTATAAAGCCACGGTTTGCAAAAGCATTCCTTAGTAATTTAGAATAAGTTCACGAACAACGTTTTCAGACATAACCTCTTGAGTTCGCGGACTCAAGCTAACCGGTTGAAGTTATAAACTCCAGCAGAAATTCTCGAGTTCGAGAGCTTCCATCAGTTCGCGGATTGCACATGAGTTACAACTTCAGCAGAAATTCCCGGGTTCAAGAACTATGCCAGTTCGCGGACTGAGTTGCTGCTCACGTTCCGGTTCCACTTGATCAACAAAGTTCGCAAACTTCGGTTCAAGTGCTAAGGACTTATACATATATGTGTTGCCACAACAATGTTTATATCCCCCAATGGTTATATAGTCTAAACTCTCATTACAATCATTGAAACATTCTCAGAGGGCATTATATAGTTGTTATTCACAAACTATTTTTCGTCAGAGCGATTTCCAAAATGATTGAAAAATAAAATGACTTTCGTCACTAGGCAAAGATGAACTTGACTAAAGCGAAAGCTTTACCAACACCCATTTCGAGAAATAGATAAGCAAGATATACTCATCTCAAAATGTCACATGTGTATATTCTTAATCCATATAGATAAACGACTTTTGTCTCAAGACAGGAGATAGAGTAGAATAGACTTTTGAGTGATAGATAAGTTCAAGTCTCCACATACATTTTAGTCGATGAAGAACCACTGGTTCCTTGAGTAGTCCTTCATCTTGTATGATGATCTCCATGGAGTTCTTGAGCTCAACTACATTTTCTATCCTAGTCCAAGACTTTAGCTATAGTAGACTAGAAATCAAGACTATATAGTTTTGATCACTAAGATTGGCAAACATGCTTGAGATAGCAACACATGCGAGTTTGACCGAGCAGTGCTCTAACAATATCCCCCTTTGTCAATTTTAGTGGCAAAACTATTAATACATATGGAATACAAAAAATATATAAATAAACTTTGTAGCTCCTATTCCACATGCCTAATCTTCGATAATACTCGAAATCTTCATCACTTCCAAGTAGTCTAATGATCCCAAAGGTTGTAAGTTTAGTATCATCGTTGTTGAAAATCCGTAGCTATAACAATGAGAAAAGCATCGGTTCTCAATCATTGTTACACAATGTCATAGTATTATTACACAACATCAAAGTCCAATTGTGTCACAACTTCAACAACAATACTATGGTGATACTTCACTCCCCCTTAGTCAATACTACATCTCACATGGAAACCATTCCCCCTTACATAATGATCCGAAAACCATATGTATTTGTAGTGTGAACTATAATTAATTCTCCCCCTTTTTGTCAATAAAATTGGCAAAGGTACAAGAACGGGATCCTAATGAAATTTCCGCAAGAGATTTTTCATGACCAAAGGTAAATGTTCTATCATCTTGTTTAGATGCAATCTTAAAGCCGAGGCTAAATGTATTCATCAAAGAGTTCATAAAGATACAAGATAACCCCTAAAAAATTCCACAGCCGCACTCCCCACAAAGATTTAACAATTAAGCGCAAGTTCAAAAGAACTCTCCCCCATTAGATTTCATTCCCAAGGGAACAACAAGAGCGACCTTAAATTCAAGAGAAAAGAAGGATTTCTTTAGACTCAACAAATTACATACAAGTATGAATTTGGAATCTAACAAAAAAATATTCAATCATATTAACCAAGACGAACTAAGATTAATTTGACTAAATATGTTCAACACAAGTAAACTTATAAAGACTTAAATACACAATTAAACTAATCACAAAAGTAATCAATTTAATTGGACACACTCAACATGAGAAAAATCTATGGAGTGCTAACTAAATAATCACACAAGATGATTGATTTAGTTCATTTGGGCTCAAAATAAGAGATTATGGAACCCCGACTAAGATTATCATAGGAAATGACAACCTTAACCGTACATGTACTCAACATGAGAGAACTAATGGAATACAAACTAAATAACCACACAAGTTGATTAATTTAGTTCTTAATGCTCAATATATAGCATCTCATGGAAAAACCAACCATGCCAATAAGAAATCGACTTAGTCGTATCGTGCTCAACATAAGATACACAATGGATCCTTCACGGTAATACATAATAATTATGGAACAATTAAGCTCTATACCGTGGATTACAACAACAAGGATTTATTCTATTTTTCCATCACAATGTAACATAATAGACTTAATCCTTGAATCACAAAAGATTTTAACCTATTTCATCAATAATTGAAAATATAGGCTTAACTTTTGTGTTTTGCCAAAAGTCCATTCATTCCTTTATCAATATTTGCATACCAATAGGTGAACGAATTTACTTTTGACAAAAATATGGGACAATCAAGTTCACGCACGTAAACACACATATCCCATCAAAATATTGCAATATAACAAATCATAAAGATTAATACTGCAACCATCATCTTCCAAACAAGTTTGTAATTTAAACCAATAAATCTAAAAACAAGAAGATGGAAACATTGGATATAGCTATGTGTAATCACAATCATGGCTATTCCAAAACACTATTTATTCTTCTAAATAAAAGAGAAAACATAGAAGATTTACTAGACATTAAGACCTTTGAAGAATTCATTATCGTCCCCGAACTCCTTGTCGTCAACAGCCATTGGAACATAGGGTTCACTAAGAAAGGAGTTTATATCGATGAACCTTCTTGGTTGCTGTTTTCGAACCAGGGCCTTCTGAATTTCATGAGTCTTACACACAAAAGCCTTTACTTGCTGAGTCTCCTTACGCAACTCCTTCAACACATCAAGACCATCAGAAAACTTCTGAGTATTTGAAGGAACAACCCTTGGTTTCCTCATATTCCTTCTTTTTCTTTTTAGGGTTAGAGGCAATGGAAATTTTTATTTTTCCTTCATGATTGACGGCTTAACAATCACATTACCTTCTTTTCCATCGCAAGACATCATTCTTGGAACGTCCATCAATAAATGGGTTTGTGAGAGGATTTCACACTTGGCTCAACAAGTAGCCTAGAGATAAAAAAAGGTTTCAGAGAAGAAAAAGGAATGTAGGGTTCGAAACCTAAAATAGGTTCGTAAACGATCAACTCTTATCCCTATTAAGAGTAAAGTTATCGATAATACCCTTTTTCTTTTGTTTGATAGACAAAGATAAGACAAAACTATGAAAAGAAGAAACAAAACTTTTCCTAAAGCATGAGAGGTACAAAATCATTGTCTCTTTTGATCAGGCACATGAGACAAGATTTTAGAAACAACACAATTAAGTTGTGCTGTGGTGAACAACCATTTGTCCACCAATTTCCTCTTGAGAGGAATCCATAGACCTCTGTCTATCAAAACGATTTGACCATATTTTCTTTTCAAATGGTCTTGATTTTTCCTTGGAAACCAACTTCTTAGATGATGATAAAATCTTACATACCTCTGCGGTCTTCTGAGCAATTTTGAGCTTTCTTGCTAAATGATTTGCTCTTCGTTGAAGTTTGTTGACGTGTCTTTGCTTGTGTTTGAACTTGTAGCACCTTGAGAGTTCATGAACTTTTAATGAACAATATGAGCACATCACACTTGGATAATAATCAGGCTTCTGAATAGTGCAAGCAGCTAGGCACATAGTGGATCCTGAGTTATTATAAACAATGTTATTTCCAAGAGAGGAGTCAACTTTTTCTTCCAGAACGGTTGGATTATCTTCTGAAAGAATATTAAAATTGATATGTGTATTGCTACAATTATCAAAATCAATATTTTCACCAAGAAGTGCAACACTTGATTTCTCGTCTTCATTTGAATCATAGTTGTCAGACATTTCATCAAGAGTTGCAGCAAGATATTTGTTCCCAGTGTATTTTCTCCGATTTGGACACTCGTTTGCAAAATGACCAAATCCTTACACTTAAAGCACTGAGGCATATCCTCATCATCAGTTTCATCAATATCCATGTTTTTAAGAGGAACACGATTATGAGGTTTGACTGATGTCTTAGGCTTATCTCTGGAGAACCGTTTACTTCTCTTCAACAGAAGATCCCTAAACTGTCTTGTGATCATCGAGACTGATTTGTCAAGTTCTTCATCTGATGAATCTATCTCAGAGTGATCATCTTCAGAGATATACACTTTTTTACTTTTATCAAGTAATTTAGTGTCCTTTAGTGCTTTGAACGCAACATCCTTAGTCTTGGATGAAAGTTCGTGATCAAAGATCTTAAGCTTTCCAACCAGCGTATCTCTGGAGAGATTATTTAGATTATTTCCCTCAACGATGGCATGCTTCTTAGCTCGTATTTAGATGTCAGTGATCTGAGAATTTTCATCACAATGTCCTTTTCAGGAATAGTCTTACCCAATACAAAAGATGCATTAACAATTTCAGACACTTTGTGATTAAACTCATCAAATGTTTATTCATCTGCCATATGAAGGTTTTCCCAATCGGAATTAAGGTTTTGAAGCCTTGCTTCCTTTTCATTGGAGATTCCTTCGAATACGGTTGCTAAGATAACCCAACCTTTTTGCGACTTAGTGCAATTAGATACATGGTGCTGAAGATTTGGGGTAATAGCATGTATGATCACATTCAAACCGTCTGAGTTTTGCTTTGCAGCAAGAATTTCTGCAGGAGTATATTCAGCAATATTCTTTGGAACATTTTCTCCTTCTACAGCAACGGGAGGATCATGGCCATTAACAACATATACCCATGATTGAAAATCACGTGCCTGAAGAAAAGCTCGCATAGCAATTTTCCACTATAAGTAATTAGAGCCATCGAAGAATGGTGGTACGTTTATTGAGATAGCACCTATGTCCATAGAGTCAGATTGCTACAAACACATACTTGTAAGGTCTTTAACGTGTTTGCCTTCTCTGATACCAATTGAAAAAGCGGGGGTCTAACAAGACCACTCAATATTTCGATTAGCAATCTGTATGGACAACTCCGAGTTGTTTTCTAGAGAATCAACAAGACTCAATCAAAAGAAAATATCTCAAGGAGTTATTATCTCAATCTCTCGATTTGATTTGCTCAAGCAAATATGATTCGCGAGTCTAATCAAAAAGAGATAACTTGGATGGTACCAAAGACCAATATCCAAGTGTCAATCAATTTAAATCAACAACCAAAATGGTCGGATATTCTAATTGATTGAACAACGCACAACCTGTATTATTTCAATTATATAACAAAATATAATGCGGAAAAGAAATAACACAGACACCAGAATTTCTTTAACGAGGAAACCGCAAATGCAGAAAAACCCCGGGACATAGTCCAGATTAAACATACACAGTATTAAGCCGCTACAGACATTAGCCTACTACAAGCTAACTTCGGTCTGGAATGTAGTTGAACCCCAACCAATCTCACACTGATCCAAGCTACAGTTATGATCCTAAGCCTCTGATACTAGCAGGATACTACGCACTTGATTCCCTTAGATGATCTCATCCACAACCAAGAGTTGCTACGCCCAAAGTCGAAGACTTTAATAAATAAATATGTCTCACACGGAAAAGTCTACAGGTAATAGATAAATTCGTCTCCCACGAATAAACCTGCAAGTTTTGTTCCGTCTTTTGATAAATCAAGGTGAACAAGAACCAATTGATAAAACTAGACTAATATTTCCGAAGAATAGCTCAGTTTCATCAATCACCTCACAATAAACTTAATCGACCCAGCGAAGAAGATTATTGAGGAATCACAATCAATGAGACGAATATGTTTGTGACTACTTTTATCTTGCCTATCAGAGATAGAAATCTTAAGCCAATTATTACAATTGTACTCGTACGATATAAAGAGCAAGATCAGATCACACAACTATAAGAAAAGTAGTATCGGTCTGGCTTCACAATCCCAATGAAGTCTTTAAGTCGTTAACCCGAATTTAGAGAGAAAAATCAAGGGTTAATGGAGATCGACTCTAGCTTAGAGAAAACTAGTATCACACAGAAAGGTGTGTGGGGATTAGTTTTTCCAATGGCTAGAGTTTTCCTTATATAGTCTTTCAAATCAGGGTTTGCAATCAATGTTAGCTTGCTAACAAAGCATTCAATATTCACCATTAGATGAAAACCTGATTAGATACAAGCTAATATCTCTCAAACGTTAGATCGAAAACTTAGCTTGCCATACACACATGTACTTGACGTTTTGGGTTTGTGTAACCGTACCCAAACGTGTACAATGGTTGGTTCAATATTAGTCCACCAAATGATAACTTACATATCAACCATATTCTTCTTCACTCCAAATGACTCAAATGAACTAGTTAGAAAGTTGTTCAATTGCTATGAGCCAAGTATTAAAAGAAACACAATTGAATCAAAAACGATGTGATTCACTCAAATCATTAATCATGAACTATAAAGCCACGTTTTGCAAAAGCATTCCTTAATAATTTAGAATAAGTTCACGAACAACGTTTTCATACATAACCTCTTGAGTTCGCGGACTGAGTTCGTGTTCTCAAGCGAACCGGTTGAAGTTATAAACTCCAGCAGAAATTCTCGGGTTCAAGAGCTTCCGTCAGTTCGCGGACTGTACATGAGCTACAACTTCAACAAAAATTCTCAGGTTCGAGAACTACGCAAGTTCGCGGACTGAGTCACTACACCAAATTCGAGGATTCGTAACAGAGCTGAGCCGTTACTAAAACGGGTTGTAACGGCTCTCGCCTGTTTCAAAAGTGGGTGTTACATTTTTTTCGTAACGGAAATGTAGCCGTTACAAATTTTTGGTTGCAACGACGGCCGTAACAGCTGAGGGCCGTTACGAATTGACACGTAGTAACAACTTGGAGCCAGAGATGAGCCGTTACTACGTGGAAGTTTAGTAACGTGCATGAGCCGTTACTACGTGGCATTTTGAAACAGCTTAGAGCCGTTACGAATTTTTTTCGTAACAGAATTTTTTTTACTGCCGGTCAACCTTGACCTGGTCAAAATTGGTCAATATTGACTAATTTTGACCAAGACAAGGATGACCGGCAGTTCATTTACTGCCGGAAATAAGCCGGAATTCTAAATACAATACCTGCATACATCCATCCACACTCAACAACAATTCATTCACTTCTTTTGTAATCTATTCATATCAATGTTATATTACGAAGAACTAAACTTTCAAAAAAACTAAAATTTATCAACATTAGATAAATTTCAAAAGGACTGAAATTTCTCTAAGTACCAAACTTTTTTGAAATTTCTCTAAGTACCAAACTTTTTTATATCACTATAAGTTCATTCTAATCTCCCAAGGGAATACAATTTTTTTGTAGTACAAAGATCATGAACATATTCCGTAACTAAGAAAACTGTATACCTAATCCCAGATACAAAAACACCCCTTGACAAATGAAACATTAGATTAAGAAAACCCTATAAGAAGTAGCTCTCAATTTAGCATGATATCAGCACTAAAGTGACCCTCTCCGTAAATAAAAATATCTGAACTGCACTATGCTCAAGAAAACTATACTGAATTCTCATTAAACCATCAATGTTTAAGGGACAATCAGCATGCTACTCGGTCTACGTTTACATACATTAGGTGTTCATTCACAACTTCTAATAACCATCCATGATTTTAAGCAGCGAAAATCCTCCAAAATAGGAATGAATACTTACGAAATATACCATTAGATGTACATAACTGCATGTTTTGGTGTACACTATGCCCGCATGAAAACAGAAGGTATCTTGCATTTGACATGGGTTCTATCTATTATATCTACATAGATGCGACATATTTACGATTCTTAATTATCCATAAAAATTGTGATTTATACTACTCATCCTCATGGTAATTGACTTAAAAAAACATAAACTAAATCTTATTAAAAAGATTAAATATGCTATATAAAATAAAGTACCATACCATGTTCTTACATTTGAACCGCCCAGTAGGTAAAAAGTACAGAACTCTTCCCTGCCTTCGAGGATAGAGCCAAACAAAAGAAACGATTTCGAGAATAGACAACAGTGTCAAAAAAAAGTTGAGGTGGGAGCTCATCAGAGCATGAATCTTTTAACACAAACAAAGTCTTAAGTCTCGAATCACTTTCTCTTCCACAACAAATTCTTAAGCATATCTGGCAATGATGTTGTAAGACAAAACAATTTCAACCTAATATCATTCTTGAACATGTTCTTATTCTTATTCCAAGAATCATAAGTTGGCGGAGAAACTAGTGCTTCAAGATAAAATAAGATGCTTAGATAATTCAAAATAATACCTCTACAACAAATGCACCAAGATGCGAGTTGTCCTTAAAAGCAGTTTCTGGTATGCGTATAATCAAGTGACGCGAAAACTTCTCTGCCAAATGCACTAATGGAAGTTAGATACTTTCTTATAGAAGAAAGGTATGCTGTCAGGATAATTCTTACAATAGATGACAAAAGTTATCAACTTTGAACTGGTGTGATACGTATGCATAATCTATTCAAGGGATCATAAGAGGTTTAGAACCGTCACAAGAGTGAGGAGGCCTCACAGCTTGGAAGATTTGAAATTAGTAGTCTGGAAGTATGTCGTCCTAGATCCAAGTCGCATCGTACCTCCCATATGCGTTTTTGAAACCTGTTGAGTAGGAAGTTTATTTGAGTTGCCTACTTTTTTTTTTCAACTACAGGTAATAAAATGTGTAGTATATAAAACCTTCGGTAAATATCTTACAGGTGGAAATAGCATATAAAACAAAGACAGTAGTATCCTATTCCTTAGTCGTAAGTTCAAGGTAACCAGATGCAACCCATTCCACTATAAGCTTCTTTTGTCATGCAACAGAAGCATTAAACAGGGCCTGCATACAGAATCAATCTATCGTCTTAGGAAGATTTTAACATTAAGAAATTTACGAGTCCACTTATCATAATGTGCTAATCAATATTTCCTTTAAACAATCAACCATGCAAACATTCTCTAGAAAATACGACATGTAGTATACATGATTGTCAAAGATATATAAAACACGAGCAAGATAACTTCGCAAGTACAATCAAGGTGTAAGAATTTTTATCAGAACAAGCACTAGAGTATCATTTATAAATGAAGGCATAAATATAAAAGAAGAAAGTAAAATAGAAGGGTAGGGGGAAAATATTAAAATAGCTTTAGCTTTGCACTAAATAAATTAAGATTCACCTTCAAAATAGAGAGATAAGCATCTAAAAGGCAATTATATTTCCCAACCATGGCAATTCTGACCTGTAAAAATACATAGAGAAGCCACTGAGCAAAATAACCAGATCATGAAACTGAGATTTAAGTATTTAACGATATTAAACATTCCATACATACATGATCATGCAACTTGTCACAGAGTTGTGCCCGACTAGTCCAATCTACCAAATCAGGTTCCCTAATGACATTATAACAAAAGATCAAAGGTAACTCAGCTAGACTCGCAGAGATAATGCCCATTACCCGCAAGAAAAGGTAACAATTCCCAAGTCCTTAGGTGCAAGAATAAGGAGGACAAGAATGAGAGTGGGGACAAACCTTAGAAGGTTCAGTACTTTAAGAATTGATTTGTGCGCCTTTTGATCCTATTTTGAAAAAAACAAACAGTAAACATATTTTGTAAGCCAGGAAATCACTCTTTTCCTTGAAATTACACTTGTGAAATCAGCAATAGAGCATACAATCATATCTTAGCCAATTATTTCATTAAACAAGGAATATCTTACGAGGGAGGAGCCACATTCAATAGTTAAACAAGCCTTTCAAATTTAGAAAATGCTTACTTAAGTAATAAGTTTAACCGAATTTTCAATTTTGTCATTTGTGTACAAACTGACAATATTAACTGATGATGTGATTATCAATGTTAGCCCACTGTTTAAGTATAAGGAAACATATTCTTCAAGCCATTTTAGAGTTCTCTAAGATAATGATACAACATGCAGGAAGACTTAACCTCTTAGACAACCCAGTTTCTCCAAGTTCGCATCAAAATTAAATGTACAAGGTTTCACTATATTAACTCAGTCATTTTCTTTAATGTTAATATATATATTTAACCATTATATCCTCAAATAATTCCAGATTCAAACACCTTAGATTCCCAAAAGTAAGATTAGATGCCAAAAAAGAAGCAAATGTCACAAACACACAGACTACAGAAACACATACGATAACAACCATACCTTTAGTAGAAGAATCAAGCTCTACAATCCAGTCTAGGTTTCCTTGTATAGAGTACTTGTCATTTGAAGCATCAAAAGTGGCTACAATCAATAGATCAACCATTTCCTCTCCATTTTTGTCTGCATTGACTATCCTGCTGAATTCCAGACCAAAATACAAATGACATGGTAGACCCTGGAGAAAAATGGTACATTAACAAAAGTGTTTAATGGAGTAAGATTAACAAATTAACATAGACATACCCCTTGTTTGCGGCAAAGTCACAGACACCTTGTCCATAACCAATTACCAACAGACTTGTGAACAGAGATGATGCTAAAATTTGTCAAGATAAAAGAAAAATGATATAACCTGCGTTTAAAGTTTAATTCTCAATTCAAATGGAAGCAATATCAGACCTAGACTGATTTTAACTGGTATAATCTTTGCCCCTGTTCACGGCTATAAACCCCAAAATTCCAGTTTTGTAGTTGCACTTAAAACAACTTCGAATAAAAGAAAAGCTTACAAGAAGTTACCGAATCAAACTCACAAATCCAATTTGACACAAAAACTCGCCAATTGATAAGAATTCGTTTTTAAAATCAAACAAAAAACCAATAACCCAAAACATCAAAATTACCTTTAGAAGTTGCTAAGGACGGCACCATCATCACTAGCAGAAGCAATCCCAACCCCTTGTAGCTTCTCAGTTAACTTATCAACTTCATTCCCATATGCATTTGAAAATAAATATGAATAAAATGCCATAAATCAGAGACCCAAATCTCATAATCGATTGAAGAAGAACCCTAAATCAATTATCACTTTGAAATCCTAAAACAAAAACAAAAACAAAAACCTAAATCTAGCTGAAAATAAATCGAAATTAAAACCAAAAATATATACCTAAATTAAGCAAAGCAGAACCGTTGCTTTCTCACGATTAGTTAAGAGTGATGACCAGTTCTTCCAAGTTCGAACTCCGATGAACAAACTAAAGTCGAAAAAATGAATCATTATACAGACTGAAACCCTAAAATCGATTTATGAAGCCTTAAAAATCCTATTATAGATGATGAAGAAACTGAATCGAAACCGATTCATCATACTCGATCTGGTTCACAGGCTGAGAGGAAAAGAAGAGAGGAGAGCAAAAACTCATCTGGTTTCATCGGCTGAGAGGAAGAGAAGGGAGGCTGAGAGCAGAAGAGAGAAAAAAGAGAAATGAAAATTGCGATCTAGTTTCATTAGGGTATACAGAAATCACGCATGGGAATCGCACACGCATGGGAGGAAATATCCGCTAGTGTTATTGATATTGGGTGGAAACACAATGGTGCGCATGTGAATGGAACACTCACATACTCAAGGTATGACGACCCAGGTGTGACCAAGCGTGTGAGTCACACGCCTATAAAAAAAATTCGTAACGGCTTAAGTATGTTATGATTTTTTAAAAAATTAGCAACGACTTCAGCCTGTTACGTTTTTTTTGTAACGTCTATTTATAACGGGAATTTTGTAACGGACGCAAAGCCGTTACGAATGCCTGTTACGAATCCAGGAATTTTGTGTAGTGAGTTACTGCTCACGTTCCGGTTCCACTTGATCAACAAAGTTCGCAAACTTCAGTTCAAGTGCTAAGGACTTATACATATATGTGTTGCCACAACAATATTTATATCCCCCAATGGTTATATAGTCTAAAATCTCATTACAATCATTGAAAAATTCTCAGAGGGGGTTATATAGTTTTTATTCACAAACTATTTTTTGTCAGAGCGATTTCCAAAATGATTGAAACATAACATGACTTTTGTCACTAGGCAAAGATGAACTTGGCTAAAGCGAAAGTTTTACCAACACCCATTTCGATAAATCGATAATCAAGATATACTCATCTCGAAAAGTCACATGTGCATATTCTTAGTCTATATAGATAAATGACTTTTGTCTCAAGATAGGAGCTAAAGTAGATAGAATTTTGAGTGATAGATAAGTTCAAGTCTCCACATACCTTTTAGTCGATGAAGATCCACTGGTTCATTGAGTAGTCCTTCGTCTTGTATGATTATCTCCATGGAGTTCTTGAGCTCAACTACACTTTATATCCTAGTCCGAGACTTTAGCTATAGTAGACTAAAAATCAAGACTATAATTTTGATCACTAAGATTGACAAACATGCTTGAGATAGAAACGCATGCGAGTTTGACCGAGCAGTGCTCTAACAATTACCAAGGTAACTTAGATTGCAAACCATGATTTGAAAACTATATAAAGGAGAACTCTAGCAACTAGGAAAACTAATCCCCACACCTCTTGTGTGATACTAGTTGTATTAGCTAGAGTCAATTCTCCTTTAACAGGTTTTTCAAGAAACCATGTAGGTTAACGACTTAAATACTTCATTGGGATTGTGAAGCCAAACCCAACTATTTTCTCTGTAGTTGCGTGATATGATCTTGTTGTTTCTATCATATTTGAGTACTATCTTCTTTAAGATTGGCTCGAGATTTACTCTTCAATAGGCAAGATAAAAAGTAGTCACAAACATCTTCGTCTCATCGTTTGTGATTCCACAACATCTTGTTTTGCTACCATACAATTAAGATTATTGTGAGGTGATTGATATTTCTAGGTTATTCTTCTGAAATATATCCGGTATATCAATTGGTTCCTATTCACCTTGATTTATCAAAAGACGAAACAAAACTCGTAGGTATTTTCGTGGGATACATATTTATCTATTCCTATAGACTTTTCTATGTGAGACAGATTTGTTTATCAAGTCTTCGACTTTGGATCATATCAACTCTTGTTTGTGGGTGAGATCAACTAAGAGAATCAAGTGTGTAGTATCCTGCTAGGATCAGAGACGTAAAGAGCGCAATTGTACCTTGAATCAGTGTGAGATTGATTAGGGTTCAACTACAGTACATTCTGAAATTCATTGGTAGTAGGCTAATGTATGTTGCGGCTTAATACAATGTGGTGTTCAAAGATGGACTAGGTCCTGGGGTTTTTATGCATTTGTGGTTTTCCTCGTTAACAAAATTCTGGTGTCAGTGTTATTTCTTTTACGCATTTTATTTTATTATATAATTGAAATATCACAGGTTGTGCGTTGTATCGATCAATTGGTAAATCCAACCTTTGTTTGTTGATTGAAATTGACTGATCTTTGAACATTGGTCTTTGGTACCATTCAAGTTATTTCTCTTATATTCAAATTTTTTTTTTAAGATAAAAAAAGATGTCCTTCCATTTTTCTATAAAAAAACTATGAATTGGACTTGATTAATATTGAAACAGATTCACGAGTTATTACATAGAAGGCAAGCGAGCAACAAGCTGCGCCGCAAGCCCCTTTTGAATGGCAAACCCTATCCTCTTAAACACAAACTCTCTAGAATCGGGAGTCATGACATTACTATGCATGACTCTTTGAACTCTCGCTAGGAGTCCAACCGCCTCCGGAGCTAAATACCCAAAAGTGTCAAAGGCAAAGGGAATTAACCGAGGCAGCTTTCAAAGCTGCTTGTCCAACTGTGAAAGAGCTTTTCCCGATGCCTACTAATGGAGAAACCCCAGTAAGATCAACACACGTATGTTTTCGGTTGGCCCACCCAAAAATAAGAACATCTGCTGGCCTGAGTGTTGATCTGCCTTCAAGAGGATCCGTCAAAAGTTGACCGACGCCTCTTTCTTTGCCGAAATACCAGCCCTCCATAATATATCATATAAGATATCTCTCACATGATCATGTCTATATTTGAAACCAGGATCCACCTTACAGTGAGCAGCATGTTCCCCATATGCGTCTAGGCATCCTGTAATACAAGCAGGGCAACGATAATCAGAAGGGTATAGGGGGATCATTAACCTGTATTTAAGGATGCACCGATACTCCAAGGGGGACATCTTCTGTCCAAGGCCGTCAATCGGGATAGCGAGAAGAAAATCCTGCGCATGCGCTGCTTGTAGACACTCAAAAACTGCTTTCTGTCTATCCGAAAACCCATAAACCCTACCCATATCTTTAACAACTTTACCAAAAAGAGCACTCGCCATATTCAATTGGGATCGCAAATTCCTGTTTGATGATTGTAGATTGAATTGAGAGATAGTGATATAAAACTCTTTGATATACTTTTCTCTAGATTGAGTCTAACTGTCTAGTTGATTCTCTTGAAAGTATATTAGAGTTTGTCTATTCATATTGCCAAACGAAATATTGGGTGTGGTCGTTAGACCCCCGCTTTTCAATTGGCATCAGAGCAGGCAAACACGTTAAAGACCTTATAAATATGTGTTTGTAGCGATATGAATATGGAAAGAAGTGATATCTCCATAAACGTACCACCAGTCTTCGATGGCTCAAATTACTTATGGTGTAAAATTGTTATGCGTGCCTTTCTTCAAGCGCGTGATTTTAAATCATGGGTTTATGTAGTTAATGGCTGTAATTCTCCGGTTGTTGCATAAGGCGATGCAACTGTTCCAAAGAATATTTGGGCATATGAACCTGCCGAGATTATCGCTGCAAAGCAAAATTCTGGTGGGCTAAATGTTATCTCTCATGCCATTACCCCAGATCTTCAGCACCATGTGACTACGTGCACTCGATCTAAAGATGCTTGGGATATCTTAGAAACCATATTTGAAGGGAATACCTTTGAAAAGGAAGCTAGGATGCAAAACCTAAATTGTGATTGGGAAAACCTTCATATGGCAGATGAAGATTCATTTGATGATTTTAATCACAAAGTGTTTGAAATTGTTAATGCATCTTTTGCATTGGGTAAGACTATTCCTGAAAAAGACATTGTGATGAAAATTCTCAGATCACTGCCATCTAGATACGCTTTTAAGAATCATGCCATCGTTGAGGGAAATAACCTTGATACACTTTCCAGAAATACTCTTGTTGGAATGCTAAATATTTTCGATCTTGAACTATGTCAAAGAGAAAAACGTCACTTGCTAGCCAACTATGTTGGTGCATCTGATAAAAGGTTTCGACGTCCTATGTGACACCCCTGGTTTTTGAGTCCCGGATCCAGTGTCCAAAAACTGAGGTGCTACCTGGATACCATAGCCGATGCCCGTCTACTAAGCCCAAGCTCGTTAAGTAATTTATTTGGGCTTAATTAATTCATCTCCGTTTTAAGAATGTTTATAGCGGAGGAATACTCAGAAATTCATTTAGGAACATCTAACCGTTAACTTGTCGTTATTTTTAACCCACATGAACACTAAAGAACTATAGTTTACCAAAACAATTAATTTTACCGTTAAACATTCCAGATTTAATCCAAAAGAATCGCATGTTTAAGGAAGAATCACAAAACAAAAACAAACATCAATTAACTCCAAGAATGTTACTGAACCCATTTCAGATCCAAAAATTATTATGATTATATATTCTGAATCCTGACTGAGTATATCTCCATTCATAAATTTTATATAATTTTTAGATTATATTAAAGACCTTTTGACCAAAGTCAAACACATAGTTGACCAGAACTGCATAAAAGAAAAACAGAGATAGTCAATTTTATAAAAATCGTATAAAATCACTCACAACTCCAAATCAGGTTTAGTTTACCATTTTGAAAAGTAAAAAAGAAAGCTCTTCAAGTTTAAAGAGACACTAAAGACTAAAACACTCCATAGAATAGTTTTAAAGCAGGAAAACTTCAACATAGTTGAATCTGTCAGAATATGTCTGAATTTCTTATAGTAATAAACAATTGTTTTAAAAATACTTCCGGGACTCAGAAAATTCTAATATTTTAACAACTTCATAAACCATGAGTTTTACGCGTGCCATAAAATATTCAGGCATAAATAATTTATAAAATAATTATCATTAACTGTCAAACTGACATGACTCAGAAACTTTCATTTATCTAACCAAATAAATTTTTCTAAATAACACATTGTTCCATTAATTATACATTAAAAAAATAATCTCCAAAGTAGTAATAATCACTAAATACTCCATAAATCATCCAAAAGAGCATTTGATGATATTTTATTACAATTTTTCACTCATAATATGCAAACCACTAATTAAAATACAAAAACCGATCTCTATGCTTTTTCGCCATTAGCTCCTTGTGGTGTCATAAAATCTGGAATTTTTATCATGAAACGACGTGAGTTTTGACACTCAGTAGGCAGAGAAGAAACAAAACATTTTATACAACATTTTTCAATTTCTTTTAAAACAACTAGCATGATTAATAACACCGTAAACACATGGAAACACCACATCCATAACAACAATAAATTCAATCAATCCGCTAGCCCCAGGGAGCCCCACGTGGGTTTAGGAAACAAAACCGTTTCCAATGATATCTCGTATCCCATCAAAAAAAAAACAATAAATTCAATCAATCCGCTCGCCCCATGGAGCCCCACATGGGTTTAGGAAACAAACTGTTCCCAAGGATATCTCGTATCCCGTCATAAATAATTTTTAAGAATCATAGTCTATGGACCGCAACTCAACATTCATAATCATGCTCTCAACATATAAAAACTTGTAAATATGAATTTAATTAAAAACACCATAAATAAAAAGAGTTTTAGATTGTGTTGCGCCTACCTCGAATCGCAATCCAAAAACTATCAACAATATAAGGAAGAGCTTTATCACCGAAGAAATCGTCTTTGCTATAAACTAAAAGAATCTCTAGCTATTTCTACTAATTTAGATTTTAGTTTCCATTATATCATTCACGACTACAAAAGAATAATGGAAGGAAGAAGAAAAGGTTGGCTAGGTTACTCTTTTCTTTTCAGTATAAGATATATATATACTCACAACCTAAAAAGAGCTCCACCTAACCCCATGTTTAAAAGTTTTGGTCAAGATAAGGATCTAATAATTATGTACTTCAAAGTGGTGCTAAGAATTTATGTCTACCACTACCACCTTCCTTTAATTTCTTTCTCTCTCCAACATAATTCTTCTCTTTTATTCTTTATTAAAGCAAACAGTACTATAAAGAAAAATATTTCATAGGATTACACCAAAAACCAAAAAGAATTCAAATTTGAACATAACAAGTTATTAATATCTACTATTTCTTAAACTTTCATTATTAAAATAACTACTTTCAATAACAAAAAGAATTCTTTGTCTAACACTAAGAATTCTTTAATCTAATAAAATTTTTTTAATAACAACTACTTTCAACAATCAAAAGAATTCTTTGTCTCCCACTAAGAATTCTTTAATCTAAAGAAAAAAAAGAAAATCATTAATAACAACTACTTTCAATAATCAAAAGAATTCTTTATCTCCCACTAAGAATTCTTTAATCTAAAGAAAAAAAAGAAAAGCATTAATAACAACTACTTTCAATAATCAAAAAGAATTCTTTGTCTACTACTAAGAATTCTTTAATCTAATAAAAAAAAAAAAAGGAATTAAAAACAACGATTTTCATCAAACAAAAGAATTCTTTTGTTCTTGGCTCAATTCATCTACTTTCAATAACAACTAGAATTTTATATTACATGTTTCATAATGATTCCTCAATCTGATCATCTTCAAATTTCAGGGAAGCATTTCTAACATATGTATCTATGTCATATCCAATTTTAAGAAAACCCAACTGTTCAAATGAAAGTTATTGATTTTATACGATCATTCTAAAAATCTGGACAGATTGCATCATTTTACCTAACTATTCACAGTAAATTCATAATAATTCGAAATTTAGCAAACTCAACGCACAATTAAAGATAAGACATAGATCCACAACTTTTATCAAGATCTAAAATCGTTTTTATATCATAAATATTACCTAAACACAGTCAAGAACAGATAAAGCGAAAATGTACAGAAATTTCAGAAATCAACATCCAAGTTCAAACAAATATTTAACGGTGAATCTGTGGTGAAGTATTCTCAAAATTTAACTAGAGATACCTAAGAATGTTATCTATCAATATTAAAAGGCCGATCATCAATTAGCTTCATACTTTTAAATCAATAAATTACTGAGAACTAATTATACAAATTCAAAATCAAGTATAACAAAAACATAAAGAGAAAAGGGATCTAGCATTCTACCTCAATTGCTTAAAAAAAAAAAAACTCCTCTTGATTCTCCACTGATTTTCCATGGTTTCCCTCTCTAAAATAAACCCTAGCTTCATCTCCTTCTTCTCCCTAGATTTTAGTTTTCTCTCTCTAAAAATTCTTTCCTAAAATTATAAAACCTTAATAACATTACTAAGGAATAACAATGAATTTGGGTGGCTCTATTTTCACCCTAACTTGTAGCCTTTATTGTTCAATCCACCCACCTAAGGCTAAGACTAAGGCTAAGGCTAAGGCTAAGGCTAATGGCTAAGGCTAAGGAACAACAATATAAGCACAAGGTTAACCAACCCAGGTATGACCCGACCCGAAACAATAGCTAAAAAAATAATACATGGTATTACATTCTACCACCCTTAAAATAAATTTCGTCACAAAATTTAGAAGTTGCCTTGGAAAATCTCAGGGTATTACGACGATACATGTCCTGAATGAAGGACATTAAATCATAAGTATCACAGAGAGAATTCTCTATGCAAAAGGAGTGCAACCTATTATGCATTCTACCAAAACACAATCAACAATTGCTACAAGCAATTCACATACAAGCACATACACACATTGACTTATTCAGAAACTAGCTACCCAAAGGATCAGACTGGCTCTGATACCATATTGTGACGCCCCCAGTTTTCGGGGCCCGGATCCCGTGCCCGAAAACCGAGGTGCTACCTGGATACCATATCCTAGGCCCATCTACTAATCCCAAGTTCGTTAAGTAATTTATTTGGGCTTAATTAATTCATCTCCGTTTTAAGAATTTTTATAGCAGCAGAATACTTAGAAATTCATTTAGGAACATCTAACCGTTAACTTGTCGTTATTTTTAACCCATATGAACACTAAAGAACTATAGTTTACCAAAATAATTAATTTTACCGTTAAACGTTCCAGATTTAATCCAAAAGAATCGCATATTTAAGGAAGAAATACAAAACAAAAACAAACATCAATTAATTCCAAGAATTTTACTGAACCCATTTTAGATCCAAAAATTATTATGATTATATATTCTGAATCCTAACTGAGTATATCTCCATTCATAAATTTTATATAATTTTTAGATTATCTTAAGGACCTTTTGACCATAGTCAAACACGTAGTTGACCATAACTGCATAAAAGAAAAACAGAGATAGTCCATTTTATAAAAATCGTATAAAATCACTCACAACTCCAAATCAGGTTTAGTTTACCATTTTGAAAATTAAAAAGAAAGCTCTTCGAGTTTACAGAGACTCCAAAGACTAAAACACATCATAGAATAGTTTTAAAATAGGAAAACTTCAACATAGTAATCTGTCAGAAAATATATGAATTTCTTATAGTAATAAACAATTGTTTTAAAAATAATTCCGGGACTCAGAAAATTCTAATATTTTAACAACTTCATAAACCGTGAGTTTTACGCATGCCAAAAAATATTCAGTCATAAATATTTTATAAAATAATTATCATTAACAGTCAAACTGACATGACTCATAAACTTTCATTTATCTAATTGTTGATGGTGGTCTTTAGTTTAGGGTTAAAATCGTAAAACGCTAAACCCTAGCAGACACTTAAAACAAGCATTTACTAGGCGCATTAATAAAAGCTATTAATATGTCCCTAATAATTACTAGGGTATATTTTTTCAAATTAGGGTTACGACAATGGCAAATCATGCCAGCCACACCCTACCACGCCAAAGCATGCCAACCATGCTAGCTGCACCCCGCGTGCCAATGGAAAATCATGTCAGCCACGCCTAGCCCAAGCTAGACGCGCCATGGCCCTAGATATGCTAGCCGCACCCCGCGTGCAAATGGCAAATCATGCCTGCCATACCTATCCCAAGCTAGTCGCGCCATGCCAATTGCACCATGCCATGGACCTAGCTATGCTAGCCGCACCCTGCGTTCCAATGGAAAATCATTCCAACCACGCACCTAGACAAGCTATCCGCGCCATGCTAAACACGCGTCACCATGGCCCTTCATGTCGCGCCACCCTACTGGCCTTCCCCATTCGGCTACCATATTGAATCCAGGAGCCCATAAACAGTTGCCCTTCAATCCCAGGAGCAAATACTGGCCGTATAAAGTCTCCTCATGACTTTATCCCTAGCTTGGTCATGCACCTATCCAAGTTAGCCGCGCCATTCTAAACACGCCTCACCATGGCCCTTCATGCCGCGCCACCCTACTGGCCTTCCCCACGCGGCTACAAAATTGAAGCCAGGCGCCCATCAATGGTTGTCCTTCAATCCCATGAGCAAATCTTCGTTGTCTAAAGTCCCATCATGACCTTAGAACCGAAACCATATCTTGGTCGCGCACCTAGCGCCCATCAACGGTTGCCCCTCCTTTTAAGATGCAACATCTCGACCGTCGAAGGTCACCTGGCTAGCAAGTTTCCCAAGATCGACTTGATAAGACACAACAATGTTTTACATGTCTTCCAAAACGTTCGAGACATCAACACAAATTGGGGGATGCTCATTAGTGTTTTGGTTTGGTGGTCTATAGCATGCGGCATACACAAATGCTTCAAGATAGTGTAATGGGAGTAAGGCGGTCAGTAAATGAAAGAAGCAACGGTGAAACGCTCCTCCATAATGGGACATCAATTTTATTAAGTCCCATCAATGACAGGCGTTACCACCTCTTCCCATTTAAATCACATGTTTCCTTCTATTATGAGGCCAGAGTACGTTTCTTTCTTGACTTGTATAAATATGCTTACCTATTTCCACCAGAACAGAGGTTCTTGGTCAGTAGAAAAACGTCGCACTCAGAAAAGCAACCCTTGCTAGCTTTCCCAAAATCTTTCACCTTCTGATACAAGTCAAGTGCTACTCTAGAATTATTCTGGTCTCAACACTCTCTTCGCTTCCCTCCCTAAACCAGCCCTTTTCCTCTTCTTTGTGACTGAAGCAAGTCTGGAACGACAATTTCTTGGTTTAGGATGGACTTGTATAGATTGATCTCTCGAACTTAAAAGTACTCCTTTGCACTACATTGTTTAGGGTTTAAACTGTTTCTCACATTCGCACCTGCAATTACCAAAAATGGTAGGAACTATTTTCACCTATAAACAATTGGCGACCACAGCGGGAGGATTGATATATCGGTTACACTGTCAATTTTCGACTGTCAATCTTGTTCTTCGATCCAGGCGACAGGATGGTAGGGTAAGCTGACTCATTCTACTCGACGACTCGATTATCAGTCATGACACGACAAGGGATGGCTGGGGACTCCCTAAGGGTTAGGAGAAAAACGGTCTTCCCATAGGTTGATGGCTCGGTCATTAGACAACTCAGCAATGATTCGGAACACTGGGGACTTCTCTCAGCCATGTTTTTCGAAGAAAATAAAAACTTGGTCCTTTGCCCGAAAAGTTTATTTTCATCAGAAAACATGAGAAACCGAGTAAGTCTTATTCTGGAAAAATACGAGGTCTGCTTTTTCAAGTTTTGATAAAACCTATAACCATGTTTCACCTAGTGTCATCTACCAACACACGGTTCCATGGCCTACTTGGGACGTGTATATCACTTTCATTCATAGCCATCTCAATTAGAAATATTTATCCAAAAATATATAATCGAAAATTTTCAAGGTAAATTTTTTCCATCAACTCCAGAAAACCAGAAAATCAAAACAACAAACCCGACGTCTCTTTTGCCTTTCAAAAAAAAAAACTAAATGTAAGAGGTCCAGAAGATAGATATACATTCAAGGAAATTTTTCCAACAACGGCTTGCTCATCTTGGCAAAGGCCTACTTTGTGCTCTAGATAGCCACCCTTTTCAATTTCAATTGTCGGCGCAATTTCTTGAATTCTGCTTCCTGCTTTTTCACCGTACCCGCGGATGGACCTTCTACCGCTTCGCCCAGCAGCCTTTCAGCATAATAAAGACCTTCAACGAACCAAGGAACGTTTAATTCGAAGCCCATGCACATGTCACGATGGAACTTCCATCTCAAGATTACATCCTCGGAAACCGTGTAACCAGTCATGTTGCGCATCTCATCAATCGAAGACAAGGCCTCCTCCACGCGCTTGACCAACGCATGTCGACTAATGATCTTCTTAGTCGTGGAAATATGACCATAGTTCTTCTAGATCTTGGTGTATAACGTCACATATTTAGATGGCACGCTAAAGCCTCCAATTAGCACATAGCCTTGGAAAGGGACCAAGTATGGAGGGTCAAAGATGGCACCTGCAACTGAACCAACAACTGGAAGGAGATCCCTAACTACAATTTCACCCCCCGAAGCACCCTCCTACACCTGAGTCGCGGTGGCGCCTTCAAGATAATGAATCTCCATGTTCAAATTGCTGGATGGTGCAGTTTCCACAGTAGGAAACATGTTTACGTCTTCGCTCTGGTGGTCGTCCCCTTCAAGATCATCCTCAAGAGCCATTTCCTCCTAAAAAAAAGGATTTAGTTTGCTGCAAAAATTATATATATAATAATAACATGGAGGGGACTAACCGATTCAGTTTTAGATTGACCAGACGGAGATTCAACACTGCTATCGGAAGAATTGCTCTCACCACCATCAGACTCGGAACTTTCATCCTTCTCAGATTCTTCATTACCATGGATAGGCTCACCCTCGCAATCCTATGTCTCGAAAAGAGATGTTTTCTGGCTGCTTGCAAGTCTGGAAAAGGCGTTTGTGCTGCTAAAACCCTGGACGAAATACAAAGACGCCTTCTCAAAAAAAAAATATATGAAATATACAGAGAAAAGGGTAAGGGAACATAAACGATCCAAACTAAGTCGAGAAGAGAACCGCACATACCCGCATGTTGGATAAGCTAAAAGACGGTAGAGCCGTGGGATCCGACTGGAAACCGCCTGCACGATTCTTAGATCTTTGATCCTTCACTTGGGGACTGTCCATGTCTGGACCAACAAATTTTCTTTTGGTCGAAGAGATATCCCTCAACAACGGATGTTTCGCTAAAACCTCGACGGAAGGCCTACCACCGGTATTCTTCACCACAAACTTCATAAATCCATGGATAACAAGGAATTCATCCTGCCAAAACGCGTTATATTTGGAGGTCGTTGATGGACTCCGCTCCCCGAGAAAATGCATACTTTTACCCGGAACAAGAACGCTAACATCAAGAATAGTCGACAACAGAGTTTCTTGACCAACTGGATGGCAAGCAAGTGGGACCCCTTGGTCAAAACCCATATGCCAAGCAGCCTTATCAATCTTATAAGAAATCGCTTTGCAATCCCTTCGGAAAAAAGATGGCACGTGACAAGGTGTACAGCTAAGCATGAACACTATCTCTCCAACGCTCAAACCCTCATCATCAGAAGACAAAGATATGTCCGAAACGGGAGCAAAGGTACTAACCTGAGTCATGGACGCATGCACCAGAGCCCATGCACGAAAATTAACCACATACGAGTTGTCAAGAAACTTAATCAATTTCAGACTGGTTTTTCGACGCCTGTTCGACCAACGCAGTATTCTAGAGCCGCCCCAAGACTCAGGAAGTATGGCCAATGGTTTCGGGGAATACTTCACGAAATTCTCCCACAACCATGCCTGGAGAAATTCGGCATGAACGTACGAATTCACCTTCATATGACCATTCGAGGCGCGCATGTAAAAACCAGGTGGTCCGGTGTGCATACAGGGAACCAAGAAACAAACCACCAAGGGGGAAAATGATACCTTTTGCCAATTTTATGGCAAACTTGATAAGTCCATGTCTTATTTCCTTCTTGCCCGAGCCGTCATCAAAAATATCTCTGGATAGCCAAAGGGCCAGGAATGCCGCAACATGAAGCGTATTATTCTTCTGGTTTGGTTCTAACGCGTCAGGAAACCACTGGCACACACACCAGTCATAGAAGCACTTCGTCTCATTATCTTTCGGAATGAACCCCTTTGATTTCGAAACTAGAGCCGCGTGCATTTCTTCTTTATCAGCAGACAACTTAACATCAAGATTTCCAACCACGGGAAGGTTCAGCAGTACAGCTACACTTTCCGAAGAAATGGTCATCTCGCATCACCTGCATACGGCTGTATGAGTGTCCAGGCACCATATGGAAACAAAAGCAACCAACCCTGAAATGTCCTTCCTAATATGAAGCACTGCAGTAGACACGACATCACCGACAATCTGTGCCCTGGTCAAATTGGTCTTTACAGTTTCCTGGTCTATCATGAATCCTACCCATTTTTCAAAGGAGCGCAAACGGACTTGCAGGGATTTTAAGGTCGATAGGAGAGGCATGATATTCTTCCCTCTGAAGGCAAAACCTAATTACACCTTATGGTCGAGACAATCGATTTTCTCCTTCACTTTCCGAACCGGTCAAGACGATTGGCATTTATTGAGGATGGTTCCTCTTAACCGTGGATGATGTTGTGAAGAGCTCATCGTATATGTTTGGCTTGGAATTACTCACATCTTTCGGCAGCACAAAAACAGTTGACATCTTAACGAAATCCTCTTACGGTGTTTTTCATCGCTGCGATAACTACAAAGGAACAAGAGGAGCATGAATTATTACACAAAGTATGTAGGAATCATTCTTACTAGATGCAAGGGATCCACGCTGGGCACAAGTCAATTGGTTTCAAGGTCTTTTGCAAAAAAAATAATATTATTATTAATAATAGGGATGGCATACTCTACATCACGACTACACGCAACCAGGAGACTCACGCCCAGCCAGATAGACGGTCCAACGACTAATCCCTAAAAAAAACAAAAAACTAGGTTTTCATGAAGGGGCATGGCAATCACCGTCACGCACCTGCCTTGCACAGTGAGAAGGGGTGGTCAATGCTACTATGGTGCTCATGCCTAAGTGTCATGACAAACTAGGGCATAAAGAACCCAAGAATCATGCCAATTTTTCTACAGGTTCGTGAAAGGAGCGCCTACGCCTAGGGTTTGCACCAACAAAAAAAAAACAGAGAGAGGGAAAAGCAAAAGAAAAGTGTTTGAAGACATACCTAGGATTTGCTCGTCTGCTCCCCTCTACTATGGTCGCGCGGCTGGGAAGAATGGATAAGCGTAAAGAGGGGAAGCATGTCCTCCTTTTATATGGACATGATATGTGGGAGTTTGAACAAAGAGAGTATTTCCAATTTTAAGGCAAGAAGGGAAAAGATGAAACTGGTCCCGCGCTCAAGAACGCCCACGCCATTGATGCGGCTCCCCCTCCTGCTAAAGCCGTATCATGCCAGACCGCGCCTCGCCTTGCTATGGCCCCACCACGCCTAGCCGCCCCCGCATGCTCCACCATACCATTGTCGTGGCCAAGACCATGTCTCCTATCGGCCCTTTCAGTCAAAACTACCCACCTGCTCCGCCTTTCGAGACCGTGCCCCCTTTGCCGTGGACACCAACATGGAAAACAAAACTCGCCCTACTACTTAAAAGGTTAGTTGGACTCTCCTGGCCATCTTTTCAATGATTTACGTAGTCTGTCACCATCATATGCTTACCCCGTAATAAGGCACCTATTCCGAGCTAAGCAGGGGACTTAATGTTGATGGTGGTCTTTAGTTTAGGGTTAAATTCGTAAAACGCTAAACCCTAGCAGACACTTAAAACAAGCATTTACTAGGCGCATTAATAAAAGCTATTAATATGTCCCTAATAATTACTAGTGTATATTTTTTCAAATTAGGGTTACGACAAACCAAACCCTAATTCACCATGTGTGCCAATGGAAAATCATGTCATGCACGCCTAGCCCAAGCTAGTCGCGCCATGTCAGTCTCACCATGCCATGGCCCTAGCTTTGCTAACCGCATCACGTGTGCCAATGGAAAATCATGCCAGCCACACCCTACCGCGCCAAAGCATGCCAACCATGATAGCCGCACCCCGCGTTCCAATGGAAAATCATGCCAGCCACGCCTATCCCAAGCTAGTCGCGCCATGCCAATCGCACCGTGCCATGGCCCTAGCTATGTTAACCGCATCTCGTGTGCCAATGGAAAATCATTCCAGCCACACCCTACCGCGCCAAAGCATGCCAACCATGCTAGATGCACCCCGTGTGCCAATGGAAAATCATGTCAGCCACGCCTAGCCCAAGCTAGCCGCGCCATGCCATGGCCCTAGCTATGCTAACCGCACCCCGCGTACCAATGGAAAATCATGCCTAGCCCAATCTAGTCGCGCCATGCCAATTGCACCATGCCATGGACCTAGATATGCTAGCCACACCCTGCGTGCCAATGGAAAATCATGCCAACCACGCCAAGCCCAAGCTAGCCGCGCCATGCCAATTGCACCATGCCATGACCCTAACTATGCTAGCCGCACCCTGCGTTCCAATGGCAAATCATGCCAGCCACGCCTAGCCCAAGCTAGCCGCGCCATGCCAATTGCACCATACCATGGCCCTAGATATGCTAGCTGCACCCCGCGTGCCAATGTCAAATCATGCCAGCCACGCCTATCCCAAGCTAGCCGCGCCATGCCATGGCCCTAGCCATGCTAGACACGTCTCGTGTGCCGATGGAAAATCATGCCAGCCACACCTAGACCGAGATATTTGCGCCATAACTTGGCCCTAGCCACGCCATGCACCCATGGAAAACCTTTGGCCCCATATGCCCACCTAGCTACACCGAGGCATGCCATGATAGCCTGGCCATGCCGCTGTCCCTCATGAAATCTTCCTGAGTCTTTCTTTCGGGATGTTTTGCCCCCCTGACCGAGTTTAAAACCTAAATATCCTCGCGTGTGGAGATAGGAAATTCTTTTCCGGTTGATTTGGGAGGCAGACCATCAAAATCCGAGTCCGTACAAGAATTTTGTATCGGTTCTAGTGAAGGGAACCAATTAGGGTTTCTAAACCAAATTGAATCCAGGCGCCCATCAACGGTTGCCCTTCAATCCCATGAGCAAATCCTGGCCGTATAAAGTCTCCTCATGACTTTATCCCTAGCTTGGTCACGCACCTATCCAAGCTAGCCGCGCCATGATAAACACGCCTCACCATGGCCCTTCATGCTGCGCCACCCTACTGGCCTTCCCCATGCGGCTACCAAATTGAATCCAGGCACCCATCAACGGTTTCCCTTCAATCCCAGGAGCAAATCCTGGCCGTCTAAAGTCCCCTCAAGACCTAAGACCCAAAACCATAGCTTGGTCGCGCCCCTAGCGCCCATGGCAAACCCTTGGCTCCTCATGCCAAGTCTGAACACACCTTAGCCATGCCTCCACGTTGGACCTCGCTACACGGCTACCAAAGCGAAGGCGTGCAACGATCAACGGTTTACCCTCCTTTCAAGATGCAATATCTCGACCGTCGAAGGTCACCTGGCTAGAAAGTTCTCCAAGATCCACTTGCCAAGACACAACAATGTTTTACATGTCTTCCAAAACGTTCGAGACATCAACACAAACTGGGGGATGCTTATTAGGGTTTTGGTTTGGTGGTATGTAGCGTGCGGCATACACAAATACCTGTTTCAAGATAGTGTAATGGGAGTAAGGCGGTCAGTAAATGAAAGAAGCATCGGTGAAACGCTCCTCCATAATGGGACATCAATTATATTAAATCCCATCAATGCCAGGCGTTACCACCTCTTCCCATTTAACTCACCCATTTCCTTCTATTATGAGGCCAGAGTACGTTTCTTTCTTGACTTGTATAAATAGGCTTACTTATTTCCACCAGAACATAGGTTCTTGGTCAGGAGAAAAACACCGCACTCAGAAAAGCAACTCTTGCTAGCTTTCCCAAAATCTTTCACCTTCTAATACAAGTCTAGTGCTAATCTAGAATTATTCTGGTCTCAACACTCTCTTCGCTTCCCTCCCTAAACCAGCCCTTCTCCTCTACTTTGTGACTGAAACAAGTATGGAATGGCCATTTCTTGGTTTAGGCCGGACTTATACAGATTGATCTCTCGAACTTAAAAGTACTCCTTTGCAGTACATTGTTTAGGGTAGGAACTATTTTCACCTATAAATAATTGGCGACCACAGCGGGAGGATTGATCTATCGGTTACAATTTCAATTTTCGACTGTCAATATTGTTCTTCGACCCAGACGTCAGGATGGTAGGGGAAGGCGAATCACTCTACTCGACGAATAGATTATCAGTCATGACACGATAGGGGATGGATGGGGACTCCCAAAGGGTTAGGAGCAAAACGGTCTTCCCAGAGGTTGATGGCTCGGTCATTAGACAACTCATCAACGATTCGGAATACTGGGGACTTCCCTCAACCATGTTTTTCGAAGAAAAAGAAAACTTGGTCCTTTGCCCGGAAAGTTTATTTTCATCAGAAAACCTGAGAAACCGAGGAAGTCTTATTCTGGAAAAATACGAGGTCTGGTTTTTCAAGTTTTGATAAAACCTATAACCATGTTTCACATAGTGTCATCTACCAACACATGGTTCCATGGCCTACTTGGGACATGTACATCACTTTCATTCATATCCATCTCAATTCGAAATATTTATCCAAAAATATATAATTGAAAATTGTCAAGGTAAACTTTTTCCATCAACTCCATAAAACCAGAAAATCAAAACCACAAACCCGACGTCTCTTTTGCCTTTCAAAAAAAAAAAACTAAAGTTAAGAGGTCCAGAAGATATATATACATTCAAGGAAATTTTTCTAACAACAGCTTGCTCCTCTTGGAAAAGGCCTCCTTTGTCCTCTGGAGAGCCGCCCTTTTCAATTTCAATTGTCGGCGCAATTTCTTGAATTCTGCTTCCTGCTTCTTCACCGTACCCGCGGATGGACCTTCGACCGCTTCACCCAGCAGCCTTTCAGCATAATAAAGACCTTCAACGAACCAATGAACGTTGAATTCGAAGCCCATGCACATGTCACGATGGAACTTCCAGCTCAAGATTACATCCTCGGAAACCATGTAACCAGTCACGTTGCGCATCTCATCAATCGAAGACAAGGCCTCCTCCACGCGCTTGACCAACGCATGTCGACAAGTAATCTTCTTAGTTATGGCAATATGACCATAGTTCTTCCAGATCTTGGTATATAACGTCACATATTTAGATGGCACGCTAAAGCCTCCAATTAGCACATGGTCTGGGAAAGGGACCAAGTATGGAGGGTAAAAGATGACACTTGCAACTGAACCAACAAATGGCAGGAGATCCCTAACTACAATTTCACCCCCCGAAGCACCCTCCTCCACCTGAGTCGCGGCGCCGCCTTCAAGACAATGAATCTTCATGTTCAAATTGCTGGATGGTGCGGTTTCCGCAGTAGGAAACATGTTTACGTCTTCGCTTTGGTGGTCGTCCCCTTCAAGATCATCCTCAAGAGTCGTTTCCTCATAAAACAAAAAGGATTTAGTTTGCTGCAATATATATATATATATATAATAACATGGAGGGGACTAACCGATTTAGTTTCAGATTGACCAGATGAATATTCAACACTGCTATCGGGAGAATTTCTCTCACCACCACCTAACTCGGAACTTTCATCCTTCTCAGATTCTTCATCACCATGGATAGGCTCGCCCTCGCAATCCTCTTTCTCGAAAAGCGATGTTTTCTGGCTACTTGCAAGTCTGGAAAAGGCGTTTGTGCTGCTGAAACCCTGGACGAAATACAAAGACGCCTTCTCAAAAATAAATAAAAATGAAATGGACAGAGAAAATGGGAAGGGAACATAAACGATCCAAGCTAAGTCGAGAAGAGAGTCGCACATACCCGCATGTTGGATGAGCTAAAAGACGGTAGATCCGTGGGATCCGACTGGAAACCGCCTGCACGATTCTTAGATCTTCGTTCCTTCACTTGGGGACTGTCCATGTCTGGACCAACATATTTTCTTTTAGTCGAAGAAATATCCCTCAACAACGGATGTTTCTCTAAAACCTCGACGGAAGGCCTACCACAGGTATTCGTCATCACAAACTTCACAAATTCCTAGATAACAAGGAATTTGTCCTGCCAAAACGCGTTATATTTGAAGGTTGTTGATGGACTCCGCTCCCCGAGAAAAGGAAGACTTTTACCCGGAACAAGAACACTAACATCAAGAACAGTCGACAATAGAGTTTCTTGAATAACTGGCTGGAAAGCAAGTGGGACCCTTTGGTCAAAACCCATATGCCGAGCAACCCTATCAATCTTATAAGAAATCGCTTTGCAGCCCCTCGGAAAAAAGATGGCACATGACCAGGTGTACAGCTGAGCATGAACACCATCTCTCCAACGCTCAAACCATCATCATCAGAAGACAAATACATCTTCGAAACGGGAGCAAAGGTACTAACCTGAGTCATGGACGCATGCACCAGAGCCCATGGACGAAAATTAACCGCATACGAGTTGTCAAGAAACTTAATCAATTTCAGACTAGTTTTTCGACGCCTGTTCGACCAACGCAGTATTTTGGAGCCACCCCAAGACTCAGGAAGATGGCCAACGGTTTCGGGGCATACTTCACGAAATGCTCCCACAACCATGCCTGGAGAAAGGAGGCATGAACGTACGAATTCAAATTCATATGACCATTCGAGGCGCGCATGTCCGAAACCAGCTGGTCCAGGTGTGCATACAAGGAACCAAGAAACAAACCACCAAGGGGAAGAACGACACCTTTTGCCAATTTTATGGAAAACTTGATAATTCCATGTCTTATTTCCTTCTTTCCCGAGCCGTCATAAAAAATATCTCTGGATAGGCAAAGGTCCAGGAATGCCGCAACATGAAGCATTTTATTCTACTGGTTTGGCTCTAACGCATCAGGAAACCACTGGCACACCCACCAGTCATAGAAACACTTTGTCTCATTCTATTTCGGAATTAACCCCTTTGATTTCGAAACTAGAGCCGCGTGTATTTATTCTTTATTAGTAGACAACTTAACATCAAAATTTCCAACCACGGGAAGGTTCAGCAGTACAACTACACTTTCCAAAGAAATGGTCATCTCGCCACACCTGCATACTGACGTATGAGTGTCCGGGCACCATCTGGAAACAAAATCAACCAACCCTGGAATGTACTTCCTAATCTGAAGCACTGCAGCAGCCACAACATCACCGACAATCTGCGCCCTGGTCAAATTGGTCTTTACAATTTCCTTCTCCATCATGAATCGTACCCATTTTTCAAAGGAGAGCAAACGGACTTGCAGGGATTTCAAAGTCGATAGGAGAGGCATCATATTCTTTTCTCTGAAGGCAAAACTTAATTACACCTTCTGGTCGAGCCAATCGATCTTCTCCTTCACTCTCCGAACCGGTTAAGACGATTGGCATGTATTGAGGATGGTTCCTCTTAACCGTGGATGATGTTGTGAAGAACTCATCGTCTATGTTTGGCTTGGAATTACTCACATCTTTCGGTACCACAGAAACAGTTGACATCTTAACGAAATCCTATTACGGTGTTTTTCACCGCTGCGATAACTACAAAGGAACAAGAGGAGCAGGAATTATTACACAAAGTATGCAGGAATCATTCTTACTAGACGCAAGGGAGCCACTCTGGGCACAAGTTAATTGGTTTCAAGGTCTTTTGCAAAACAAATAATATTATTATTAATAATGGGGCTAGCATACTCTACATCACGACTACACGCAACTAGGAGACTCACGCCTAGCCAGATAGACGCGTCCAACGACCAAAACAAGGAGCAAACCCTAAATAAAATATAAAAAAAATAACTAGGTTTCCATGAAGGGGCATGGAAATCACCGTCACACCTGCCTTGCATAGTGAGAAGGGGCGGTCAATTCTACTATGGTGCTCATGCCTAAGTGTCATGACAAACTAGGGCATAAAGAACCCAAGACTCATGCCAATTTTTCTACAGGGTCGTGAAAGGAGCGCCTACGCCTAGGGTTTGCACCAACAACAAAAAAAAACAGAGAGAGGGAAAAGCAAAAGAAAAGTGTTTGAAGACATACCTAGGATTTGCTCGTCTGCTCCCCTCTACTATTATCGCGCGGCTGGGAAGAATGGATAAGCGTAAATAGGGGAAGCCTGACCTCCTTTTATATGGACATGATATGTGGGAGTTTGAACGAAGAGAGGATTTCAAATTTTGAGCCAAGAAGGGAAAGGATGAAACCGGTCCCGCGCTCAAGAACGCCCACGCCATTGCCGCGGCTGCCCCTCCTGCTAAAGCCGCATCGTGCCAGACCCCTACTCGCCTTGCCATGGCCCCACCATGCCTATCCGGCCCCGCATGCTCCACCATACCATTGTCGTGGCCAAGACCATGTCTCCTCTCGGCCCTTTCAGTCAAAACTACCCACATGCTCCGCCTTCCGAGACCGTGCCCCCTTTGCCGTGGCCACCAACATGGAAAACAAAACTCGCCCTACCACTTAAAAGGTTAGTCGGACTCTCCTGACCATATTTGCAACGATTTATGTAGTATGTCGCCATCATATACTTACCCCGCAACAAGGTATCTATTCCGAGCTAAGCAGGGGAATTAATGTTGATGGTGGTCTTTAGTTTATGGTTAAAATCGTAAAATGCTAAACCCAAGCAGACACTTAAAACAAGCATTTACTATGCGCATTAATAAAAGATATTAATATGTCTCTAATAATTACTAGGGTATATTTTTTCAAATTAGGGTTACGACAAACCAAACCCTAATTCACCCTGTGTGCCAATGGAAAATCATGCCAGCCACGCCTAGCCCAAGCTATCCGCAACATGCCAATAACACCGTGCCATGGCTCAAGCTATGCTAACCGCATCTCGTGTGCCAATGGAAAATCATGCCAGCCACACCCAACCGCGCCAAAGCATGCCAACCATGCTAGCCGCACCCCGCGTGCCAATGGAAAATCATTCCAGCCACGCCTAGCCCAATCTAGCCGTTCCATGCCAATCGCACCGTTCCATGGTCCTAGCTATGTTAACCACATCTCGTGTGCAAATGGCAAATCATGCCATCCACACCCTATCGCGCCAAAGCATGCCAACCATGCTAGCCGCACCCCGCGTGCCAATGAAAAATCATACCAGCCATGCCTAGCCCAAGCTAGCCGCGTTATGCCAATATCACCATGCCTTGGACCTAGCTATGCTAACCGCATCTCGTGTGCCAATGGCAAATCATTCCATCCACACCCTACCGCGCCAAAGCATGCCAACCATGCTAGATGCACCCCGCGTGCCAATGGAAAATCATGCCAGCCACCCCTAGCCCAAGCTAGCCGTGCCATGCCAATTGCACCATGTCATGGCCCTAGCTATGCTAGCCGCACCCCGCATGCCAATGGCAAATCATGCCAGCCACGCCTAGCCCAAGCTAGCCGCGCCATGCCAATTTCACCATGCCATGGCCCTAGCTATGCTAGCCGCACCCTGCGTGCCAATGGCAAATAATGCAAGCCATGCCTAACCCAAGCTAGCCGCGCTATGCCAATTGCACAATGCCATGGCCCTAGCTATGCTAGACGCACCCTGCGTGCCAATGGAAAATCATGCCATCCACGCCTAGCCCAAGCTAGCTGCGCCATGCCAATTGCACCATGCCCTGGCCCTAGCTATGCTAGCGGCACCCCGCGTGCCAATGGAAAATCATGCCAGCCACGCCTAGCCCAAGTTAGCCGCGCCATGCCAATTGCACTATGTCATGGCCCTAGACATGCAAGCCATGTCTCGTGTGCCAATGGAAAATCATGCCAGCCACACCTAGCCCGAGCTAGTTGCTCCATAACTTGGCCCTAGCCATGCCATGCACCCATGGAAAACCTTTGGCCCCAGATGCAAAGCTTGCTTAGCCGAGGAATGCCATGATATCCTGGCCATGCCGCTGTCCCTCATGAAATCTTCCTGAGTCTTGCTTTCGGGTTGTCCCCCCCCCCCCCACCCTCCCCTAATGAGTTCAAAACCTAAATATTCTCGAGTGAGTTGATATAAAATTCTTTTCTGGTTGATTTGAGGGGTGGACCATCAAAATTCGAGTCCGTTTCTAAACCAAAGAATGCCCATCAGCGATTCTAGATGAAGATGGAACCAACTTTAGGGTTTCTAAACCAAATTGAAACACGCGACCGCCCATCAACGGTTGCCCTTCAATCCCAAAGGATCAAATCCAAATCCTGGGATGTATAAAGTCTCCTCATGACTTTATCCATAGCTTGGTCACGAGCAAATCCTGGCCTAGCCAAGCTTTAGCCGCGCCAAGCTAGCCGCGCCATGCTAAACACGCCTCACCATGGCCCTTCATGCCGCACCACCCTACTGGCCTTCCCCATGCGGCTACCAAATTGAAGCCAGGTGCCCATCAACGGTTTCCCTTCAATACCAGTTACAAATCCTTGCCGTCTAAAGTCCCCTCATGACCTTAGACCCAAAACCATAGCTTGATAGCGACCCTAGCGCCCATGGAAAACCCTTGGCTCCTCATGCCAAGTCTGAACACACCCTAGCCATGCCACCCTATTGTACCTCGCTACACGACTACCAAAGCGAAGGCGTGCAACAATCAACGGTTGCTCCTCCTTTCAAGATGCAATATCTCGACCGTAGAAGGTCACCTGGCTAGCAAGTTCCCCAAGCTCGACTTGCCAAGCCACAACAACGTTTTACATGTCTTCCAAAATGTTCGAGACATCAACACAAAATGGGGGATGCTCATTAGGGTTTTGGTTTGGTGGTCTATAGCGTGCGGCATACACAAATGCCCGTTTCAAGATAGTGTAATGGGAGTAAGGCGGTCAGTAAATAAAAGAAGCAACGGTGAAACGCTCCTCCATAATGGGACATCAATTCTATTAAATCCCATCAATGCCAGGCGTTACCACCTCTTCCCCTTTAACTCACCCGTTTCCTTCTATTATGAGGCCAGAGTACGTTTCTTTCTTGACTTGTATAAATAGGCTTACCTATTTCCACCAGAACAGAGGTTCTTGGTCAGGAGAAAAACACCGCACTCAGAAAAGCAACTCTTGCTAGCTTTCCCAAAATCTTTCACCTTATGATACAAGTCAAGTGCTACTCTAGAATTATTCTGGTCTCAACACTCTCTTCGCTTCCCTCCCTAAACCATCCCTTCTCCTCCACTTTGTGACCGAAGCAAGTCTGGAACGACCATTTTTTGGTTTAGGACGGACTTGTACAGATTGATCTTTCGAACTTAAAAGTACTCCTTTGCAGTACATTATTTAGGGTTTAAACTGTTTCTCACATTCGCACCTGCAATTACCAAAAACGGTAGGAACTATTTTCACCTATAAACACTAACCAAATAAAATTTTCTTAATAACACATTGTTCCATTAATTATCCAAAGTATTAATAATCACTAAATACTCCATAAACCATCCAAAAGAGAGTTTGATGATATTTTATTACAATTTTTCACTCATAATATGCAAACCACTAATTAAAATACCAAAACCGATCTCTATGCTTTTTCGCCATTAGCTCCTTGTGGTATCATAAAATATGGAATTTTTATCATGAAACGACGTGAGTTTTGACACTCAGTAGGAAAAGAAGCAACAAAACATTTTATACAACATTTTTCAATTTCTTTTAAAACAACTAGCATGATTAATAACACCGTAAACACATGGAAACACCACAACCATAACAACAATAAATTCAATCAATCCGCTCGCCCCAGGGAGCCCCACGTGGGTTTAGGAAACAAAACTATTTCCAAGGATATCTCGTATCCCATCAAAAAAATAATACAACAATAAATTCAATCAATATGCTCTCCCCAGGGAGCCCCACGTGGGTTTAGGAAACAAAACCATTCCCAAGGATATCTCGTATCCCGTCATAAATAATTTTTAAGAATCACAATCTATGGACCGCAGCCCAACATTCATAATCATGCTCACAACATCGATTATCATCCATAAAAACTTGTAAATATGAATTTAATTAACAAAACCATAAATAAAAAGAGTTTTAGATTGTGTTGCGCCTACCTCGAATCGCAATCCAAAAACTATCAACAATACAAGGAAGAGCTTTATCACCGAAGAAATCATCTTTGATATAAACTAAAAGAATCTCTAGCTATTTCTACTAATTTAGATTTTAGTTTCCATTATATCATTCACGACTACAAAAGAATAATGGAAGGCAGAAGAAAAGGTTGGCTAGGTTACTCTTTTCTTTTCAGTATAAGATATATATATATATACTCACAACCTAAAACGAGCTCCACCTAACCCCATGTTTAAAAGTTTTGGTCAAGATAAGGATCTAATAATTATGTTCTTCAAAGTGGTGCTAAGAATTTATGTCTACCACTACCACCTTCCTTTAATTTCTTTCTCTCTCCAACATAATTCTTCCCTTTTATTATTTATTAAAGCAAACAGTATTATAAAGAAAAGTATTTCATAGGATTCCACCAAAAACCAAAAAGAATTCAAATTTGAACATAACAAGTTATTAATATCTATTATTTCTTAAACTTTCATTATTAAAATAACTACTTTCAATAACAAAAAGAATTCTTTGTCTAACACAAAGAATTCTTTAATCTAATAAAAAAAATTTAATAACAACTACTTTCAACAATCAAAAGAATTCTTTGTCTCCCACTAAGAATTCTTTAATCTAAAGAAAAAAAAGAAAAACATTAATAACAACTATTTTCAATAATCAAAAGAATTCTTTGTCTCCCACTAAGAATTCTTTAATCTAAATAAAAAAAGAAAAGCATTAATAACAACTACTTTTAATAATCAAAAAGAATTCTTTGTCTACCACTAAGAATTCTTTAATCTAATAATAAGAAGAAGAAAAAAAAGGAATTAACAACAACTATTTTCATCAATCAAAAGAATTCTTTTGTTCTTGGCTCAATTCATCTACTTTCAATAACAACTAGAATTTTATATTACATGTTTCATAATGATTCCTCAATCCAATCATCTTCAAATTTCAAGGAAGCATTTCTAACATATGTATCTATGTCATACCCAATTTTTACGAAAACCCAACGGTTCAAATGAAAGTTATTGATTTTATACGATCATTCTAAAAATCTGGACAGATTGCATCATTTTACCAAACTATTCACAATAAATTCATAATAATTCGAAATTTAGCAAACTCAACGCACAATTAAATATTAGACATAGATCCACAACTTTTATCAAGATCTAAAATATTTTTGATATCATCAAGATTACCTAAACACAGTCAAGAACAGATAAAGCGAAAATGTACCGAAATTTCAGAAATCAACATCCAAGTTCAAAAAAACATTTAACGGTGAATTAGAGATACCTAAGCATGTTATATATCAATATTAAAAGGCCGATCATCAATTAGCTTCATAGTTTTAAATCAATAAATTACTGAGAACTAATTATACAAATTCAAAATCAAGTATAACAAAAACATAAAGAGAAAGGGGATCTAGCATTCTACCTCAATTGCTTTAAAAAAAAAACTCCTCTTGATTCTCCACTGATTTTCCATGGTTTCCCTCTCTAAAATAAACCCTAGCTTCATCTCCTTCTTTTCCCTAGCTTTTAGTTTTCTCTCTCTAAAACTTCTTTCCTAAAATTATAAAACCTTAATAACATTACTAAGGAATAACAATGAATTTGGATGGCTCTATTTCCACCCTAACTTGTTGCCTTTCTTGTTCAATCTACCCACCTAAGGCTAAGGCTAAGCCTAATGGCTAAGGCTAAGGAACAACAATATAATCACAAGGAGAATCTTGAGAACCACCTTCGTAATGCAAAAGCTCTCGCTTAATCAACTCTTGTGATCCGGAGATTCAATTATCTTGCTTATTCCAAGGATATCGAAGATACCAATCATCAAAAAACCAAAACAGTGATATTGATGCAATAAATTTCATTAATTTCTGTGGTCTTATCATTCCTTCCTAAGTAAAGGTCTTATTTTGTCTTATGAAATACGTCTCTACACTTTCATGTAGCGACCCATTGATCTCATCTTAACTTTATTATGTTCTGCGAGTTCTTTATTCTTTTCTTTCTTTCTTTCTCCCCTCTTTTTTTTTTTTAGAAGGCTGGAACTTCATTTGTTGCACAAATATGACAAGCCTTTATGTTTCGCAAACAATAAGCCTCGTGACATTTGTGTCTTATAGCATTATCAGCTCCCTAATGGAGGGTGCTGCCCTTTAATTGCCTTAGGCGTACATCGACCATACAAGGTTAGTCAAGCTTGATTTTGATCAACCTCTTATCCCTTTTTGCCTATAGGGGCTTATGAATTCTGAGGTTGCACCCTGTGGGGTATCTTTGGGCCAAGTGCATCATTTGCCAAGACTTGTCAAAAATGGAAGATGTGGTTCAACCTCACGGCACTCTTGACATTACCTCGAGCGCCTTGATCATTTTACTTCTTTTGGAAAAATAGTATGCCTTTGCCTAAATCTTCTTACCGCATTTTATATTGCGTAATGTCGTTAGATTAGGTGAGAATCCAAGGTTTCTAACTTGGGATAGGTACCCCATTATTGGGTTGTACACAAAAATTTTACCATGTACTAAGGGCCCTTGGTGGTGTTAGGTTACCCTTGCCAATTATATCCCCCTTAAATCGTACTTTAGGACTTTGCCTCTTCGAATTATAGCTTCGCGAACTAGGGTGTATGCCACAAAGGTTTCTGTATAAAATTTTCTGCGGCTCTCTTTCTTTTTTGGAGACGATCAAGTTGCGGTCTTTTATTCGCAAATTAATGAAATTTTAATCGGAATATAAATTTTGAAAATTCGTAACTTTTCCCAATTTTCTATGAGCAAACAATATTCGTAAAAATTTCATGAGTTTTTATGGATAATACCTTTTCCATTTCAAAGGTCTTGGTATCTGCATACACTCATATGTTAGACAATAAGGAGACATTCCTATATCTAGTTGTATTGTATGCCCAAAGCTGCGCTAGGTAACTTTCGCACCACCCTTTGAGATGTCCTTCTAATTTATTTTTGATTGTATATGCGATTGTTTTATTTGTTGCTTGACTTGTCCATTAGCTTGTGGATATAACGGGGTTGACTTCCACATTTTATTCAAAAGAAGTAACATCTCTATATTCTTCCCCTCAAATTGTTTTCCATTATCGGATACTAGTTGTCTAGACACAAATAGGTTCTCAAATAAGTAAAAACATCTTTATGAATATTACTGCTTTTACTTCTGCGAGCTTCAGGATCCGGTATAAATGGTCCAACAATATCAGTCACCCCCATTTACCAAAAGGCTGACTTGTTGAAGAAGTTAAAGCCCCTGGTGCATAGAATTCTTTTACCATGTCGTTGGCATTCCTTGCATCTTCGTACGAACAATTTTGCGTCTGTATGCATATAAGGCCAGTAATATCCTTGTATCTTTGCTCTATATGCTAGAGATCTTCCCCATTTATGATTTGACTTCTCCTCCATGTAACATCTTCAATATACGAGTTAAGCACACGAGAGGTGGTCCATTGAAAAGATTTTCTGTATAAAATTCCTTCTCGCAACTCATAGTTTGTTGCATGACTCTTTAATTTAAAAACGGATATTTCTATTGCGGTATTCATGAATTTCTTTTCTCAATCTCTGATGTTGTTTGATAACTCTCTTTCTACTTCCATCGCAACATCTTCTTCAAATTCTTTCTCTTTGTCTTGATGGGTGTTGAATTGTTTGTATTTGGATATTTATTGTATTTGGACCTAACTTTTATTACGTGTGCTTGAAAGTATATTCGTAACTTTAATGATGCATAAACCAGGGCTAAGATTAACTTCTCCATTTTAGAATAATTCTGCTGCATTAAAGGTTTTACTAATGTAGTAAATGGGCCTTTCACTCCTTCAGCGCACTTAAGCATATGTAGTTGTTACGAGGTATACCAATAATTCTTAGTTTTTCTGGTTTATGTAGTATAGATGTATTTGCGGTATTCTTTGATTCCTTGAAAAGCTTTTCATTCATCAGTCCTGTAAGTATGTTGAAAAAAGTATTCTCAGTCCAAATTTCCATGATTTAATTTATGTTATATCAATATTCAAAACATGGTCTTTAGCTTCCTTGCTTTTTATCAACATATCATCATCAATTAGCGTTGATATTAGCACCCGCATTCCGCAAAACCAAAGTTTTAAATCAATAAATTATCCATCAAGTGAAGTGAGAACTAATTATACAAATTCAAAATCAATGTATAACAAAAACATCCAACAAAAAGAGAAAGGGGATCTTTGATGGATCAAGCATTCTACCTCAATTGCTTTAAAAAAAACTCCTCTTGATTCTCCACTGATTTTCCATGGTTTCCCTCTCTAAAATAAACCCTAGCTTCATCTCCTTCTTTTCCCTAGCTTTTAGTTTTCTCTCTCTAAAACTTCTTTCCTAAAATTATAAAACCTTAATAACATTACTAAGGAATAACAATGAATTTGGATGGCTTCCTCTGATTTCCACTTCCTAACTTGTTGCCTTTCTTGTTCAATCTACCCACCTAAGGCTAGTTCTTGAGATGAATAACAATTTTCTAATTGCAAAAAGTATCTAATGGCTAAGGCTAAGGAACAACAATATAATCACAAGGTTAACCAATCCGTGAACTATTATCTTGCGGTAAGGAACAACAATGACCAATCCAGGTATGACCCGACCCAAAACAGTAGCTAAAAAAAATACAGGGTATTACATCCTAAATTGATTGATACAGGAGATGAGAATTGCTTTAATTATACTCTTTCTCTGTTTATACAAAAATTAAAGAAGACTCTCAGACAGAGTAAAAGAAAGTCTCAAAAGAAATATCATTCAATTAACAAAAGGAATAAAATAGTTCAGAAAAGCTATGTTAATTAAACTTGTTCCAAGTGCTATATAAGTGTCCATGATACTTCCAAATGTCCTGATGAGAAGTCTAGTGAGCTAACTAAAGCATGGATGGATACTCTTAACTACTGTCATGAGGAAAATATATTGTAAAGTTCTCTTAACTTCCTTGTCGATAATCACACTTGTCCTTCCAATAGTCCTGATTATTCCATGATATACAATCTTACCTCTCCAGAAGAGTTTCAACTGGAAAAGGAAACCTTAATTAAAAAGATTGATGATCTGGAATATCAACTATGTATTCTAAGACAAGAAATTGATGTCACTCGCAATTATGATCCTAGTAAGATTGATCAAATAGCTTTGATTAATTCTTCTAGGTATTCTCAGCAAGTTATTCCTGAAACTATATCATTTTTAAGTCAATCTGATGTTATAGAAAAATACAAAAACAAACCAAATGATTTGGTTCTCTTGTGTAGAAATCAGGATCATCTAGATATTATATGCACAAGGCATCAAGAAAATCTCTCCTCTGTTAAACCTTGTTGTCAGAGGATGAAAAGGAAATCTCCTAAGAAACCTATATCTCCTTCAAAAGAGATTTCTAAAGTCATTCATAGTTTACGAAAATTAACAATCAAGGTTTTCAAAACTGTGTTGAAAAGAAAGAATGATGCACATAATTCTTTTTTCATGAAGGCACAACAGAAACAAGGAATAACAGATACTTCTTCCCCTCATAAGAAACCACCTAGTCCTGCCTTGGATTGGAGAAATTACAATATGTAAATAAGGTTTGAGATGGTTCTTGTTATTTTCTCTCTTGGACAAGAACCATAAGCTTCAAGAGGATTGTGATGAAATATTTTTGTCGATTCTCTAGTTTGTTTCTGTTCTTTTTTGTGACTCTTTTTTATTTTTGAGTCAAGAATCTTTTCTCTACTTAAAACGGTTTTTCTCTATAAGACCTTTTCTAGGGGATAACCAAATTCTGTTAGGGTTTTTGGTCAAAGGTCTTTTGGAAATTTATCCCATATCTTCCTTCTTTATAAGATGAAGATTTCTCCTATGAGAGAGCATTTTATTTTATCTCTTCTATCATGTCCTCATCAGGTCTTTCAAGCAAAGAAAACAATGTATGGACTGTTATTTTCCTTCTAAGAAGATTCGTTTTGATTCTTCTGATAGTGAGATGTGTTATGACAAACATGATTCCTCCCTTGATGGGAATCCCTTTGTCTCTCCTTTTGATAAGCTCTCTTTAACCATGAATCTCGTCTTGCAACAAGTACAATAAAAAAAATTAGTATAATACTCGATAATATAATATCCTCGCTAAAATAATAATAAAAATTCGGTCCCGATCCGGGGTTTAAGTACTAAAATAATAAATTCGATAATATTATAATATAATACATTGCAAAAAAAATCCTTAAACATCAATAGGTCCCAAATATTATTTAAAATAATAATTTCGTTAGGAAAATAAAAAATAATTTTATTACATATAATATTTCTCAAAATATGATTGGATATTGAATTATTTTTCTTTGAAGTTCAAATCAAGTTGTACTTCTTTCTTGTATATGTAATATTAATGTTTCTACAATATTCAATAGTTCATTATCTAGAAACTTGTATCATAGTAGTCACAAAAATAAAAATTATTCTTTAAATTAATATATTATTTATATGAATATAATAGATAACATTCATACAAAGTTTTTGGTTGGTAACATAGCGACAAGCTGGGCTCCAACTCCTCTTTGGATGGCAACACCTAATCTATGAAAAATGAAACTACCTACACCACTACTAGCGTCGTTGCTAACTAAACAATTCTTTAGATGCTTGAAAAAAAAAATGAATATATTATTAACATATCTCTAAAATAAAAAATTATTAAATTATCGATTATATAATATATCTTTAAAATAATAGGATTAGAGTGGTCCCAAGCCTATTATTTTATAGAAGTTTTACTGTAACAAACGTAGAGATATAATACATGCAGTTCTACGAAGCGAGCATTTTCCCTTTCAATTGTTGCTTCTTTGACTTTTTCTTCCAACTGCTTCTCCCTTTCCTTTGCAGCATCAAGGTCTAGTAGTGCAAATTTCAACTTGTCTCTAACCTATAACAAACAACACTTTAAAATGTGACCTAGCTGCAACAAAAAATAAAAATAAATTAACAGCAGATCTGGCACAAAAACTACCTTGTTGAAGTCCCCGAGAAGACGCTTTAAGTCCGCCATCAACAACATAAGAAAGAGCATTAGAGTGAAAACATAAAAAGAACAAAGAAAATCTAATTCAAATAAAAGAGGTTGCATAAGAAAGAAACTAAGGTTGTATACTTCTATGGAAGGGATTGTTGGAGACGGAGAATTTGATTGGGGAATATTTACCACAGGACTACTCATCTCAATAAATTGGAGAATACTAAGGTGGTTAGGGTATAATTGATTAGGGTTTAATCAATTAGTATATGATTTCTGCTTCGAAGAAAATTGAAAGAGGGTGATGGGGGTTTCCTCTTCAGATCTACATACATCGGTCATCCGATATATGTTACATATTGAATTTGGTTTGGGTTTGAGTTTGGGATGATGCTTTGGAGAGAAAGAAGGAAGAAAAGGGAAAGAGGAAGACAGTGATGAGTGAGAAAGAGTACAGAGAACAAAATACGATTGAATTTTGAAATTTTTTTTATTTGAAGTTCAAATCAAGTTGTATTTCTTTCTTGTATATGTAATATAATATTAATGTTTCTACAATATCCAATAGTTCATTATCTAGAAACTTGTATCAAAGTAGTCAAAAAAATAAAAATTATTCTTTAAATTAATATATTATTAACATATCTTTAAAATAATGTGTTTGCAGTGATGGAATATTTCTTTATTTTTAAGATCCATCTGGTTGTCATGCTCGTTTTTCCACACCTTCATTGTTGCTACAGTAACATATGCTACAGTATTATCCGATTTGCGCAGAGATGCTACAGTATTATTCGATTTGCGCAGAGATGCTACAGCATTTTTTTTTGTGTGTGATCTGCATGGCAAGATCAACAGGAACTCCATGTAGCCGGTTGTCTTCTTCACCTCCCCTATCCGTCTCTCCTTCACCTCCCACGGAAGATGTTACAGGTATTGATAATATCTGCCATTGCCCTTCAAGGGAGTTCATGGGTGTTTGGATGGTACGAAAGGCAGGGGATATGCTAAGGGGTCTATCATCAAGCATCTCCACGACAAACACTTTTCTTCTGAGAACAGCAAGGAACAATGCAGAGACTTAATGGCCAATTCACAGCACATTCGTCACGCTTGGGAGAAGCTTCTCAACTTCTTACGCATGTGGGTGTGTTGCAGATGTCTTCATCTTCACGCTTGGAGGATGTCTTGCAAAGGGAAGGAGGGATTGATTCATGGTGATGTAGTTGCTGGACCCTTCAATGGTGAAGGTGTTGATTTCCTCTTTCATGGGTTAGTTTTCTCTACCAGAAAGAGCAGCGCTGTTGTGGAGGGGTTTCAGATGTCATTTGTAGGTGCTTCCGACGGGATTGACGATGGTCTTGAGTTTCCTTGCTCCCTTTCTACCGAGCCGCTTAATTACGTACTCTTACGCCGAGTTCAGACCGTAACTTGTATCCCCCACAAGTGTCGTCTATCATTTTCGAGAGCCTTAAAATGTTGCCTTGACAAAGTGATAGCCAATCCAGCTAGCAAGTCTGCTCGGATTCGGCTCATTTGCTCCCTATTTGCACACTAACGCTTTACAGACCCAAGAACGCGGCTGAGGCGAGGTCTTGTAAGCGTAAACGTCTTTAAGTGGAAGCTATAAATAATGCCTTATCTGTTTGGATGGAGCCTGATGGGTGCCGCACTTTGGTGGACAAGTTATTACTGACTCCAGTCCGGCCTAGACATAGTGATGTGAAGAAGCTGATCGCCAATTTAACGACCTGTCGTCGAAAGATAAGTTGTGGTCATTTTGGAGCTGCCATCCGTGTAATTTCTTCAGGAGGTGTGGCGCCTTGCAATAAATAGACCTACTTGGAATTACAAGATAAACATCCGGTATCGCCTCCTCCAGCTTTTCCTTGCGAAGAGACTACTGCGGACTCAATCGTTGTTGATTGCAGAGAAATATTGGGGGCTATTAAGAGTTTTCCCAAGGGTACATCTTGCGGTCGAGACGGGTTGAGGGCTCAACACTTAGTCGATGCGATGATTGGACCTGCTGCTACTATCGCTGACATCTTACTTGCTTCGATTACGGGGGTTTTCAACCTTTGGTTGGCTGGGAAATGCCCTGCGGAGTTGGGATAGTTTGTTTCTAGCGCGCCTTTAACTCCGTTACTCAAGCCTGGAGGTGGTCTTCGTCCTATTGCAGTTGGAACGGTTTGGCGTAGATTGGTTTCCAAGGTGGCTGCCTTTGTTGTTGGGAAGGATTTGGCTTCTTACTTAGGGGATTACCAATTTGGAGTTGGTGTTTCTGCTGGAGGTGAAAGTATTTTACACGTTGTGAATAGTCTCCTCGAGCTGAAAGGACACTCAGACAAGATGTCAATGCTGCTTATTGACTTCTCTAATGCGTTCAACATGGTGAGCAGGTCTCAACTCCTCAAGGAGGTTCGTCTTCATTGTCCAGGTATTTCTCGATGGGTAGAATTATGTTATATGCGGCCTGCGAAATTGTATTACAACCAATATATTTTGTCGTCTGCTCTTGGAGTACAGCAAGGTGATCCTCTCGGTCCCTTATTGTTTGCCTTGACTCTTCACCCTCTTGTGAAGAATGTTGCTTCTAGTCAGAACTCGATTTACATGCTTGGTACCTTGATGATGGTACAATCATTGGTGATACGCTTGAAGTGTCCAAAGCTCTGCGTATTATTGAAAATGAAGGCCCAGGTAGAGGTTTGCATCTCAATGTTAATAAAACGGAAGTATTTTGGCCTTCCGTCGATCCCAGAAGTGTGGATGATGGTGTTTTCCCTCCTGAGATTGGTAGACCGTCTAATGGTGTTAAACTTTTGGGAGGTCCTGTGAGTTTGGACTTGAACTTTATTAGTGATATGATCTTTGAGTCGAGTGGGCAAGACTCTTCAACTTATGACTGCCATCAAAAAGCTCAAGGACCCCCAAAGTGAGATGCTATTACTTCGTAATTGTACGGGTGTTTCTAGATTATATTATGCATTACGTACTACCAATACTGCTGCCCTTCAGCAAGCTACTGAGATCTTTGACGAGCATTTGTTCAAGTATTTGAGGCTCCTTATCACCGGTGATGTCCCTGGATTTGGGCCTTTACAGCAGAGATTATCTACTTTGCCTATCAAGGATGGTGGCTTCGGCATATACACCATGGCAGACACCCGAGCCTATTGTTATATCGCATCTCAATGTCAGACGGCTTCTATGCAAAAGGCGATCCTTGGTGACCTTTTCCATACCAACAAAGGTAATGTTTATCGGTTGGCTCTGCAGAATTTTATTCAGGTATGTGGATTGCCTTCTTCTTATTGCGTTGATGATACTGCCCCCTCCTCCATGCATTCCTTGGCAGTTACTTACTTTGATGCAATTAAGAAGAAGATCCCAGACCAGTTTTCTATGTCTGCTAGAGATTCCATTTTATGGCAGTCTAACCAAGTTAAGCATGCTCAAGATTATTTATTGGCGATTCCTATCAGCGGGCTTAACCAATGCCTTGGGCTGAGGCAGTTTAGAGCTATCCTTTGCTACCGATTGGGTATCCCTTTGTTTGTTGAGAATGGGTCATGCTCTAGCTGTAACAAGCATATGGATATTTATGGAGATCATGCACTCCATTGTGCTAAAGATGTTGGGTATAAGTTCGGACATGACTTTGTGCGTGATATAGTTCTGACATTTGCTACAAAGCTAATGTACTGCGCACAAGGAAGTTTCTCTTGGGCTTCAGACGGATGACGGCAAAGATCTAAGACCAGCTGATATCCTCGTTCTTAAGCGGGAAAATGGTAAGGATGTCTGCATGGATGTTACAGTGGTTTCTCCATTCGCAGGTGATGGCATTCGCTCTTTTGCTCCTGGCAAAGCCATTTCTAATGCTGTTGCTCGAAAACACACTAAGTATTTGGATAAGTGTGTTTCACTTGGTTATGGTCTGAGTGTTTTAGCTTTCTCTACCTTAGGAGAACTAGGTGAGGATACTTTATGTTTTTTTTAAGCGTCTGAAGAACTGCTTAGTTAATAATGACGCTAGTAGTGGTGTTGGTAGCTTTATTTTCCATAGATTAGGTATCGCTATTCAAAAAGGTGTTGGGTCCCAGCTTGTCGCTAGGTTGCCAACCAAAAGTATGTAATTTTCACCTTTAATTTGCTAAATGGATCAATTAATTTTGCAAAATGGCAAATTCAGTAAATAGCTAAAAAATTCAAAATAATAAATTATCGATTAAATAATATCTCTTTAAAATAATAGGATTAGAGTGGTCTCAAGCCTATTATTTTATAGAAGCTTTACTGTAAGTGCCCTGAAGAGTGAACTTGAATCTTCTTCCAAAAGACTTGAATAAAAGATGGATAACCTTGAATCGAGGATTGATCTAATCGAAGATGAGCTTGAAGAATATAAGGAATATGAGAAGAGTATTCAAGGTAAGTGAAATGCTTTATGGGAGTTGTTATTTTTCAATAATTAACTAGGAAACTTCTTATGAGAATTTATTCTTGTGTTTTTAAGAAGGATAACTAGGTTTTGGAATAACCATTATTGTGAGTACACATAGTTATTTCCAACGTTTTCATCTTGTAATATTTTTAGATTTATTTATTTAAATTCTAAGTTATTTGGAAGATAATTTTTGCAGTACTAATATTTATGGTTTTATATATTGCAAATTGTTATGGGATATGTTGTTTACGTCCATGAACCTTGACTATCACATATTTTTTCAAAAGTTAACTCTATTATATGTCAGTATGAAAATATTGATAAAAGATAGAATGAACTTTTGACTACAAAAGTTAAGTCTATTATGTCATTATGCAAATATTGATGAAAGATAGGATGAACTTTTGTTTACAAAGATTAAGTCTATTATATGTTATTGTGCAAATAGTGATGAAAAATAGAATGAATCTTTGATTATTCCACAATATTGGTCTTTCCCTGATCCACATCATTGTGTATGTATTGTGTGGCTCCGTAAGTTCTCTTATGTTGAGCTTGGACAATTGAATTGATCATTTTTGTGTGGTTAATTCAATTGAGATTTTTGGATACAAATTCATGTTTCATGTAATTTGTTAATGTTCAAAGAAATCCTTCTTTTCTTGTAAAAGTAAGGTCGCTCTTGTTGTTCTTTCGGGAATGACATTTTATAGGGGAGAGCTCGTATTTGAACTTGTGCTTAATTACCAAATCTTTGTGGGGAGTGCGGATGTGGAATATTGTAGGAGTTATCTTGTATCTTTATAAACTCCTTGATGAATACACTAAGTTTCGACTATGTGAAATCATCGAAACAAGTTGGTATGTTGTTCTCTTTTGGTCATGAAGTATCTCTATGAAAATTTCATGAGGATCCCACTAGTTTTCATACCTTTGCCAATTAATATTGACAAAAAGGGGGAGAATTAATGTGTAGTACATACTACAAATACATATGGTTTACGGATCATTATGTAAGGGGGGGTGGTTTTCATTGTGAGGTGACGTATTGACTAAGGGGGAGTGATACATATCACCATAGTATTGTTGTAAAAGTTGTGATACAATTGAACTTTGATGTTGTGTAATAATACTATGACATTGTATAACAATGATTGAGATCTACTGTTTTCTCATTGTTATAGGTACAGATCTTCAACAACTATGATGCTGAGTTGAATACCTTTATAATCATTGGAGTACTTGGAAGTGACGAAGATTTCGAGTAATGTTGAAGAACCAAGGAGATCAAGCATTTGGATAAGAAGCTACAAAGTTTATTTATTTTGTAATTCATATGTATTGATAGTTTTGTCATTAAAATTGACAAAGGGGGGGATTTTTAGAGCACTGCTCGGTCAATCTCGCAAGCGTTGATATCTCAAGCTTGTTTGTCAATGTTAGTGACCAAAACTATAAGTATTGATTTCTAGTCTACTTATAAATGTCTTGGCCTAGGATAGATTGTGTAGTTGAGAATTAGACTTCATGGCGTTCATCATTTGAAGATGAAGAACTACTAAGGAGAGCTTGTGGAACTTCATAAACAAAAGGTATATGGAGACTGAAACTCATCTATCACTTGGAAGGTCTGTTTCTACTCTATCTCCTATATTGAGACATAAGTCGTAGTGCTATATAGTTTTCTATTATGCACATTTGATATTTCGAGCTGAGTTTAACTCGCTTACATATTTCTCAAAATATATGTTGGTAAGCTTTCGCTTCGACCAAGTTCATCTTATATTCTTGACGAAAGTCAAAAGATGATCATGTGAAAATTGCTGAGTAATATCTTACATGGTTTGTGTAATGCAATCATTTGGTGTAGACTTGGAATATTTCGTAATGATTATTTCAATAAATTGAAAATTGCTTTGATAATAATAGTGTGTGAAAACGGATATTATCATCCTCTAATTAAGAAAGTTTCACTGATTGAAACAAGAGTTTAGAACACTTAACCATTATTGGATTAGAAACATGTTGTGCACTCTTGCACATATGTAATCCATGTCCGAGAACCATAGTATGCATACCCGTATGCGTACCTGTTGATTAGTGAAGTCCGAAAAATTCTGCTGAGGTTGGTGATACGAGTACCCATTCGCATACTGGTGAAACCCAAACTCAGTCCGGGTATTTCAAGTATGCATACCCGTTTGCATACTTGAAGGTTAAAGTTCTAAAATCGGTTGTGTACATGAACTAATATATTTACATAATAAGGAATGCAATCTTTGCAGATCGTGGCTATAATGTTCATGAATTGATTCGAATGAATGAAACCGATTTTGCTTCAATTGTGTTCTCGTATACTTTTATGAGTATAGAGAAATTGAACAACTCTTTAACTAGTTTCATTTGAGTCATTTGAATTAGTTATGGTTAAGATGAACAAAGTTGATTTTAGATTGTTCATATGTATAACTTCGTTTAACTATTGTTGAGCCAACATGGTGTACACGTTTAGGTACAATTACTCAAACCTAAGTTCGATCTAACAGTTGAAAGATATTAGCTTGAGTCTAATCAGGTTTTCATCAAATGGTGAATATTGAATGCTTCATTACCAAGGTAACTTAGACTGCAATCGCTGATTTAAAAACTATATAAGGGAGAACTCTAGCAGCCGGGAAACCTAATTCCCACACCTCTTGTGTGATACTAGTTGCGATTAGAGTCGATTCTCCTTTAACCTTAGGTTTTTCACGAAACCATGTAGATTAACGACTTAAAGACTTCATTTGGATTGTGAAGCCAGGCCCAACTTTTTTCTCTGTAATTACGTGTTCTGATCTTGCCTTGTTTTATCATATTAAGTACTATCTTCCTTAATATTTTCTCGAAATTGATTCTCCGATAGGAAAGATAAAAAGTAGTCACAAACATCTTCGTCTCATCGTTTGTGATTCTACAATATCTTGTTTCGCTACCAGACGATTAAGATTATTGTGAGGTGATTGCTTATACTAGGATGTTCTTCGGGAATATAAGTCTAGTTTATCAATTGGTTCTTGTGCACCTTGAATTATCAAAATACGGAACAAAACTCGTAGGTATTTCTGTGGAAGACAAATTTATCTATTTCAATAGACTTTTCTGTGTGAGACAAATTTGTTTATCAAATCTTCGACTTTGGGTTGTAGCAATTCTTGGTTGTGGGTGAGATCAGCTAAGGGAATCAAGTGTGTAGAATCCTGCTGGGGTTCAGAGACGTGAGAAGCACAAGTATACCTTGATCAGTGTGAGATTGTTTAGGGCTCAACTACATTCCAGTCCGAAGTTCATTGGTAGTAGGCTAATGTTTGTACTGGCTTAATATAGTGTGGTGTTCAAAGCTAGACTAGGTCCCGGGGTTTTTCTACATTTGCGGTTTTCCTCGTTAACAAAATTCTAGTGTATGTGTTATTTCTTTTCCGCATTATATTTTGTTATATAATTGAAATATCACATGTTGTGCGTTAAAATAAATCAATTAGATAATCCAACCTTTGGTTGTTGATATAAATTGATTGACACTTGAATACTGGTCTTTGGTACTGTTCAAGTTATTTCTCTTATATTCAATCGGGATCGCATATTCCTATTTGATGATTGCAGATTGAATTGAGAGATAGAGATATAAAAATCTTTGATGTACTTTTCTCTAGATTGAGTCTGACTGTCTAGTTAATTCTCTTGAAAGTATATTGGAGTTTGTCTATTCAGATTGCCGAACGAAATATTGGATATGGTTGTTAAACCCCTCTTTTTCAAATGATAATTTGTATGATTAGTTTGCAGGTAAAATATGTTTGATAATTTGATTATTTGTATGATGAAAATGAATGATAATGATAATTTATATTATTATTTGATTATTTTTTTATTATGATTAGTGTGTATGATTATTTGTGATGAAAATTTGTATGAAATTTAGTTTATATGATTGATATTTTTTCATGTTTGTTATTGATTGTAGTATGAATATGGATGAATTAGTAGATCGTTTGGATATAGTATCGTCAAAGACTATTAAAAACATGTGTGTAAAGATACGAAAGATCCTCGCAAAGTAAACTTTAGAAGTAGTTTGAAAGAGGTTGAAGTATTTTATAGCATTGCAGTGAACAATAATCCGACAACACAACGATATTGTGACAATTGTGTCTTTTCTTCTGTTTTTGACTTTGATTTCGTCAATGGGGATAGAGGCTTAGTTGAAGTCATAGCTGAGAGATGGTGGACAAAAACGAAGAGCTTTCATTTTTAGGATTTTAAAATTACCCTCCTTCTTGTAGATTGGTACATGTTAACGGGAATTCCCACTGGTGAGGTAAACAACCAGTAGTTATGCCGCAATTGGGTAGTGATCTAACATACCCTTCTCCGGATGATTTATATTTTTTGGATGTCAAAAATCATGGTGAATGGGAATCTAAGAAAAAAAAAATCAATATCCTTGGCTATCTTGAAAAACTATAAAAAGTAGAGAAAACCATGACAATATTGGATGTGCAGAGACATTGACACGAGCATTCTTTCTGTGGTGTTTTGGTCATTTACTTCTTGCGGATTCTAGTGGAAGACTATATAAGCGTTGGGCTCTATTGTTGGCTGATTTAGATAGAGTTGGGGTATAGATTCGTTAGGTAATACTTATAAATTTCTTGATGATTGGTCAACCAAAGGTAAGGATATATCTAGCATGGTCATGGTAGATGAGTATTGGTACTATTATTACTTTCGTAACATGCAACCCTTGCTTTGTCAGATAGCTGGAGAACATTATGATATTTTCCCGAAGATCTGTCTCTTGAACATTGTATCAAGGAAGAAAGGACATATAGGAGGCCAAAAAGATACTAGGAAACACTCATCCAAAGCGCAAGAACACAGATTGACACTAGAACAAGTGCATCATGTATTTGTCAATCATGGTTAGATAGTGTGTATGTTGTGGGAGACCAATATGACTACGCATCACAAGTATCCATAAGGAGAGTTGTGTTTTTTGACCTGGATAAAAACACAAGAGTTAGTTGTTACTTGGCTGAGAGATTCCATAGGCAAATAACATGTGAGATTATAGTCCCAGCAAATCCTCCATATTTGCAATCAGTTGAGGACAGAGCGAACGTAGATGTAGGTACCGATTATTATGCAGTCACTGAGGATCACTATAACACTTGGTGGAAGAAGAAGAGTGTTGGAATGTATCTCACTGAGTCATACCATTCACAGAACGCCGATGAGATAACATTGGATAGCTCAGTTATTCCTCGCCATTTGTTTCCTAGTTATCCGCCTCCTGACATGATGTCGCAGACATATATTTATGGAACACAGAATGATCCCCTGTCACAACTGCCGGAGATAGATTTCAATTTACCATTTTTTAATGAAGCCGGCGTAGCACATCCAATATCAGTTCCAAGATTTCTTGTCCATATAATTTTCGCCAGATGAGTTTGAAAGTGGTATGTACATTTACATTTGTTTTCATTTTCATTTTAAGTTTCTTGAATATTTAACTAAATATCTCTACTTTATACTTGTAGGAGGATTGCATTAGGTTTGTGGAACAACAATGTTCATTCGAGCTTGGATCTTGTTAAGTTGTATGGACTGAGACAAACCGAAGATCTACAACTTCATGTTCCTCATCTGGGAGATCTACATCTTCTACATTATCATATATCCAAAAAAACAATCCAGATGACCTCACATTGGGTGGTACATATTACGAATGGCCTATAAGTCAACAATTTTACACTCCTACGGTCGAAGATGAAGATGGAGCTACTACATCACAATCTCAACAACAACATCACCAAATAAATTAATTTGATGTGTTGTTGGATGAAAGCGAAATAACATTGTTTATGATACTCAATACACCCAACAACCCCGTCATTTCTTTTGATTGAATGTTATTTCTTTTTTATAAAACCACTTGTAGTGATGAAACCATTTGTAGTGTTTATAAAAACATATGGAGTATTATTTCTTTTTTACGGAGTGTTATGCTTTTATGGTGTGTTTGAAGTGCTTTTTTCTTTACGGAGTGTTATATTTTTATAGCGTGTTTTAAGTGTTTTTTTTTTGTTGATGGAGTGTTATAAAAGTTTTTTGTTTTCGTTGTATTAGGTACACTATGCAAGAAACTTTGAGAAGAATTTTGTTCGGCCTTCCGGATGATGAAGATGATATTGAGACGAATCTTCTAGCAGTGGCTACGTTTTTGGATTCACAGAGGAGGCATGGAATACATCAACCCGCCCCGAATGAAGTCAAGACCCGTCAGAGGGTGCACATAAAATGTGTAGATGTCAATGCTCGTATGATGCAACAATACTTCAACTTCAATTATATGTATGGGCCAAAGAAGTACAAAGGTCGGTTTGCTTTGCCTCGTCCCCTTTTTCTGGAAATTTTAGAGCAAGTTTGTGATTATGACCATGACTTTCACCAAAAAGCTGATGCTTGCGGTATTCTTGGTCATATTCCATATATGAAATTGGTTGCAGTCATGAAATATTTTGCCAAAGGTGTTGCACCCGATTCCTTAGATGATTACACCCAAATGGGAGCAAGCACTATCTACTATTATGCTACGAAGTTTATGGATGCAATTATTTGAACTTATAATGGTTGATACATGCGTCAGCCTACCGCTCAAGATACAAAACGGATTTTGGCAAAAAATGAAGCTCGAGGATTTCCTGGGATGCTTGGTTCATCTCCCGTGATATAATTTCAGAAAAGTGATACTTTTTCTGGAACAGAGCGAAAGTATCACTTTTCCCGAAAAACGGGGAGAAAGTATCACTTTTCCTGAAACGGAATGTGAAAGTATTATTTTTTTCTGAAACGGAAAATTAGTCGATCCATAAACCAAAATATGGTTGCATGATGTGTTATGCATCCTTTGCGGTGGTTTGTATAATGACTATGCATTCAATTTTCGAGAATTGTGTCTAAAATGAAAGTATCACTTTTCTTGAAACGGAGGGAGTAAATCGTTTTATTAGTTGTAACAGAAAATTAGTTGATGCATAAACCAAAATATGGTTACATAAAGTTATGTATCATTTATGGTGATTTGCATAATGAATATACATTTAATTTTCTAAAATTGTAAAAACTCAAAATTTAATATTATTGTTTGTACTCATTACATAACTTTTTTTATTACCTTTTTAACGAGATAAAATTTATAAAATTACAAGGCACATATTCTTAGATATGTTATATTAAAGTTTGTTTTTCAATTATACCCCTATTAAAAAATAGGATACATAAAGAATTATAGTATTTGGACTAAAAATGAGGGATAATTGTGTCGAGTGAAAAAAACCAACGATGGACTCCAAATCCAATCTTTTTGTATCAGTTGATGACTTATGATTTACAAATAAGTGGTCATATAAAGGTCCTCTCTCACTTCGATCGGCCCAATGAATAATGTAACTGGAAATTACAATGGAGTTCGATGTTGTCCCACCAAAGCAATAGACAAAGGAACGACTTGATGCATAACTACAAGGACATACTGCCGCTAAATCCTTGAATACTCCACTGCTACACAGATTCAAGACCAAAAAATCGTATGAACTCTTCACATACTCCACCCCGCTAAATGAGAGGTTTCTTAATTACGGATGAGTTTTGGATGGACTGCTAACTGTTCTGCACATCACCGCTTGTAGTCAAAATTAGATACCGCATTTGAATCTGATCCACATTGTAGACCATATACTCATTATGCAACAATTCACCCTGTATTGCAAAAATATAAGTTTTCATATTTATTACTTCAATGGATTGGAAGTGATATTAACAAAATGCTTAAAATGAGAGCATTGCACCTTTCGGTCTCATTGATTTTTTGGCTTCCCAAGTGGCACTGCTTGAAACTCTGATGGATCTGGCGCATTTGAACCAACCCCTTTTGTGCTGCAACATATATTTCAAATAAAAGTATTAGTAGTAGTCACAGTGACAGCTTGAACGTTTAACAGGCCAAGATCACTCACTCTACAGTTTATTCATTGTTTATTCATATTGAAAGAGCATAATCTGAGTTTCTGCCGCGGTGATTCAAGTGATGGTGTATAACTTGTTAACTCTCAGAAACCATAAAAAGATATGTGAAGTGTATACATGAAAGTAAAAAGAACGAACCTTAGCTTCCCCTTATAATCTCCAAGTACTAGCTCAGCCATCTCAGCAAACGCAACCTGTCAGCCTTCAGTGACAATGACTCTTCACCATCAAGAATTTGAAGCTTAAGAATATTACCAACAAAAAGAAATTCTGCGGCAATTAAATTTTTTCTTTTTATAGAAGAAGCTTATAACTAAGCAAACAACAACTGACCAAAAACAGGTGGGTGCTATTCAAAATCGTTCGGGTCATTGGAGGCGGGTTACCTAATTAAGAGTCATCCAATAATGAATAATTCCCCCGGTTCCCTTTTGGAACATACCATGAAACACATGTGTAACCGACAAGTAGTTAAAATTCTCCTATATGTACGAGTTCCAAGAACTCGTACACTAGAAGTAGCTCTCCCTTTAGGTTTTCTTATTAACACTGCGATCTGGATATACTGCCCCAACCTTTGCACTCATGAACTGAATATTTATCACCTGCGAATGCACAAAGGAAATGGAAATTTTAGTTTCTCCACGTGAAAGCTTCATACAATATAACAAGCTAAGATAACTCAATTTTGTAATTTCTCAATCATATCAACTAGTTTTTCTTAGTTTGGTAAGTATGAGCTTAGTTAACAACATATTTCAGCAATTTTTGTTCGTGTTGCAATGAAGCTGTAACCTACTCAACTACTCTTTCCTAGCTGAGTTTCTTTCGTGCTCAACAGACACATAAACCAAAACCAGTGCAGCATTTCCTGTTCTATGACCAGTTTATGCAACCAAAAAGATACCTCTTAAATTATGTGAATGAAGTGCAGTAGGTGATGGATGAGAGTGAAATGTACGCAACAATCAAACATTTCACATATCAGATTACCCTAAAGTTCAACAATTGAAATTGAAACCTGAAAAGATGTCTCAAGTAAAAGAAACATTCCATAAGTAATATTGAACTGAGAGCTGTAATTTAAATTTGTTGGAAAAAAAAAAAGAGTTACACAGGATAGAAACCTACAGCTAATAAGCAGCTGCTTAATAATATGAATCTGCAGGTTTGTACTTGAGATTTATGTTGGTTGCAAAATCCACATACCAAAAACAGAAATGATTAGCCCACCGAAGGGTTCTCCCGAGTAGAGATAGAGTGCGGGACCCACACTGCCCAGCACCAATCCCTATGCTACAGCAGCTGGGCAGACTGCCGTTGGATCCCCTTGGTGGAAAATTCGGTGGATTCCTTCGGTGTGTATATATATCAAAAAGGATATGTAATCACATTTGGACCGCAGTTCTAGTTCCACATCTCCCTCTAAAAAACACCTAACATCACAACCGGTTCTATGGTGTAGTGGTTAGCACTCAGGACTTTGAATCCTGCGACCTGGGTTCGACTCCCGGTAGGACCTTTTTCTTGTTACTGTTTTTCTTTATCCTGTTTTGCCTACTATCTATAGTTACTAGCCAATATGAGGGATCTACATTCTTTTTCTTCCTTCTAGTTTCCCAATTGTTGTTATTCTGGCAAAAAGAAAACACAAAAACAATCAACAATCGCAGCAGCTGCGTTTCTTCATTCTCTACACACAAAAATTCCTCGCTCCCTCAACCCATCTCACCCATTCCGTTCACTATAATTGCATCGTTCAAATCTCCATTACTGCCGATCCTGCTTCTACTACTCATCCAAGTTCTTACACAAACTTCCACTAAGACCCTCTCCAAATACGATTCTACAGCTCCAGATCATCCTCTGTAACAGGTTATGTAAATCAAACTGAAGAACCAAAGTGCAACAGGCATATCATTCCGTAAATCAAACTGAAGAACCACAGAGGATGACCTGTTAGCCACAGTCATATCTCCTACTATCTCCAGTCCCATATCATTCCGTTCCTCATACGACTCAGAATCTGATGGCGATGAAAAAGTTTCTAAAAAGAAGAACAAAACAAGACATTGACAAGCAAATTTTCGACAACCTATGACCCATTCAGCTAAAAATATGACATCATCACACAGGTAACTGGATGCCATTAAAATGTTCAGATTGATAATATGATGATGTAAGAATGGTTTTCCATTCAAATGCAACTGTGACAAACATGTATATGTCATACATTTTCTGCTAACCACACTAAAATCATAATTCCAAAGTACGTCGTCATCCGTTCTTTTTAAGGTTACTAATTGTGTTACTGTTAAGCATATGTTCTTGTTGGAACTACTTGCTACTATGTACTAGCACACATCACCAATTTACAAAAAATTTACTGGCTCATAAACAAGGATTAAATTTTGCACGTTTCAACTTCCTACATTTAGAAAAAACTCAAAAGTTGGAAGTTCTCAAACTTAATCTCATGAAGGCCCTTCTAAGTTTAAATGAAAAGTGTGAGAAAGGTGCCTTTTGGCACGTAAGCACAATCCTATAATACATACTTCAGATCTATTTCTATTGTTACTAACATACTAAGTGATGATAACAATAAAAGAGCCACAAACACATTCAACCATAACTATCTCATACTGCAACATTGACATCACCACATAGCTTGCTTGAAGCGGTTAGTTGTTAAGATCGATATCAAGGTGTCGTAAAAACGGTGTCTCCCATAAACCAACTGTGGTACCACCATGGTGACATTTGAAGTTGTCAGATCCAAAACACCTAACATCACAACTGGTTCTATGGTGTAGTGGTTAGCACTCAGGACTTTGAATCCTGCGACCTGGGTTCGACTCCCGGTAGGACCTTTTTTGTTTTGTCTTATCCTGTTTTGCCTTCTATCTATAGTTAGTATAGCCGCCTAGCCAAAGCGAGGGATCTGCACTCTTTTTCTTCCTCTTCTAGTTACCCATTTGTTGTTATTCTGGCAAAAAAAAAAACACAAAAACACAAAAACAAAAACAATCAACAGTTGCAGAAGTTGCTCTTGTTCATTCTAGTTCTTCTATACATGTAAAAATTCCTCGCTATCTCATCATTCAACCCATCTCTCATTCCATTCACTACAACTGTACAGCTCAAAGCTCCATTACTACCACTACCTATGCTGATCCAGCCTCTACTACTAGTCTAAGTTCTTACACAAACTATCACTAAGACTCTCTCCAAATACGATTCTACAGCTCCAGATCCAACACTAAGAGTCACGTATCATTCCATTCCACATACCACCCAGAATCTGATGACAGCGAAGAAGTTTCAAACAAGAAAAACAAAACAGGATATTGACAAGCAAACTTCCACCAACCTACGACCCATTCAGCTAACAACATGACATCATCATACAGGTTATTCGACGCCGTTTAAATATTTAGATTGATAACATCATGCTACAGGACTGGTTTTCCCTTCAAATGCAACTGTGACAAACATATTCATGTGATGTATTTTCTGCTAACTACATTAAAATCATAACTCCAAAGTAAGTCATTTATTCGTTCTTTCTAAGGTTATTAATTGTGTTAGTATATGTTATCTTTGGAACTACTTACTGCTAAGTACTAGCACATATCACCCATTTACAAAAAATTTACAAGTTCATATACAAGGATTGAGTTTCTCACTTTCAACCTTTTTTTATGCAAAGGAGGAATTTATTAGATGTTGGAAACCATTACAGTATTTCTGTCAGCTTGTAAAGCTGAAATAATGAAATTAGGATGACATGATATCTAGTCGCTATTGATCTTAAAAGAACGAGCATGTTTAGCCAGCTTATCAGCCGGTTTATTAAATTTCCTATTGATAAACAAGGATTGAGTTTCGCAAGTTTCAACTTCCTACATTTAAACACATCAGCAAGATACAACTGCTAGAAAAACATCAAACACAAAAAACTATAAAGTTGGAAGTTCTCAAACTTCATCTCATGAAGAACCCTTCTAAGTTTAGACGAAAAGTGCGAGAAAGGCGCTTTTCGGCACATAAGCACAATCATATAATACATACTTCAGTTCTATTAGTTAATAACATGCTAAAACACTTTCAACCATAACTGTATCATACTGGGACAGTGACATCATCACATAGCTTGCTTGAAGCTGTTAGTTGTTAAGATTGATACCAAGGTGTGTGGTACCACGATGGTGACACTTGAAGTTGCTAGATCCAAAACACCTAACAACACAACTGGTTCTATGGTGTAGTGGTTAGCACTCAGGACTTTGAATCCTGCGACCTGGGTTCGACTCCCGGTAGGACCTTTTTTCTTTTCTTTTTTTAATCCTGTTTTTCCTTCTACCTATAGCCTAGCCAAAGTGAGGTATTTACACTTTTTTACTTCCTATTCTGGTTTCCCACTTGTTATTTTGGCAAAAACAATCAACAACCGTGGCAGCTGCTGTTCTTCATTCTAGTTCTTCTCTGCATAAAAATTGCTCGCGTCCTCATCATTCAACCCATCTCACGCATTCCATTCACTACAATGTAATGCTCAAAGCTCCATTACTACCATTACCTGCTCTGATCCTACTTCTACTACTCGTCTAAGTTCTTGCACAAACTTCCACTAAGACCCTCTCCAAATACGATTCTACACCTCCAAACCCAACACTAACAATTCCCTATCATTCCATTACTCATACAACTCAGAATCTGATGACAACAAAGAAGTTTCAAACAAGAAGAACAAAACAAGACATTGACAAGCAAAGTTCCACCAATTTACGACCCAATCAGCTAAAAACATGTCATCATCAAACATGTTGTACGATGCCGTTAATTATTCAGATTGATGATACAACTATGACAAATACGTACGTATCATATATTTTCTGTTAAACCACACTAAAATCATAATTTCAAAGTAAGTGGTCTACATGTTCGTTTTGAGATTACTAATTGTGTCAAGTATATGTTCTCATCAAAACTACGTAACTAAGTACTAGCACACATCACAATGTACAAAAAAGTTACTGGCTCATAAACAAGAATTGAATTTCGCAGGTTTCAACTTCCAACATTAAAATTTGAGTTTCTTCTCAGTTCTTATCTAGGTCAGTAATAGTGTAATATCCCTATGCTCGCATACAACCTAACTGCTACTGACATGTGCCACCAACCTACTAAAATTTACCCCATCTGTCAACAGTGATTGAATTTCTCAAGTTTCGACTTCAAACAGGTAAAAGTATCAATCTAAAACACCATAAATTTCAGCTATAAAATTGTAGAAATTCGTATTTCAAGACCAAAAAAACTCCCAGAAATAAATAATTTCTCCACAAGCCTCAAAAACTGTGTACAACGAGACGCCTAAAAAATAATCAGCTGTATCGATACATTTTTACATGGATACACGTATTAATACTCCATTACTTCAAGATTCAACTCAGTTAGAAACTTTGACAAAATATTAGATATCAACAGCTGTCAAGATAAATCTCAATACCTTAATTTTAGAAAATTTAGATATTTTACTAGATTTAGATATTTTACTAGATTCTATGAGAAGCTTTAACTATAGTGACAAAATCTTAGTTCCAAATCTGTCCACTGATCTTGCTCTAGACTTTCTTCCTTTTTCTCTCCAGCAAATATTATATGCATATATAACCATGTTAAGCTGATATTTATATTGTGTATGCCGTGTCCACGTATTTTAGTTTTTTAAGTTATTGTGTCGAAGTAGCGTAACGGATACAGCATACCGACACCGTGTCCATGTCGTTGTAACACAGCTTAAAAACTAAGATAATATCTCAGATCAGGTGACTTGCATAGATGAAAAATCATCATAAAAGTCCTCAAAAGTAACCACAATCTCATCATATATAACCTATAAGCCCTAAATTAACACAACTTACCCCAGGAAACAAAAAGCTGAAAGCCCAAATTATTGCAAAACTACAAATGAAGAAGAACGAATGAAAGGGAAGGGACTGGGGGTACCACAATGGTTCTATGGTGTAGTGGTTAGCACTCAGGACTTTGAATCCTGCGACCTGGGTTCGACTCCCGGTAGGACCTCTTTCTTGTTTTTGTTTTTGTTTCTGGTTCTGCTTTAACCTTTGTGAGGGTTCTGCACTCATTTTCATCCTAGTTTCCTTTTCAAACACAAAACAAACAACAATGGCAGCAGCTGGTGTTCTTTGTCGTTCTTTACTACACACCAAAATTCCTTTCTCCCTACTCCTCAACCAATCTCACCCATTCCCTTCACTCACTGAAAGCTCCATTACTACAATTACCTGCTGCTGCTGCTTCTACTACTCGTCTAATTTTTTACACAAATCTCTGCTCACACCCTCTCCAAACAACATTCTACAGCTCACAATCCCATACCATTCCCTTTCTCATACGACTGAGACTCCGATGATGACGAGGATGTTTCAAACAAGAACAACAACAACAAGCAACATTCCACAACCTTATAACCCATACAGCAAAAAACATAACATCATCACACGGGTTCTTCAATGCTGTTAATTGTTCAGATTGATATCACCATGCTCTAAAAATGGGTTTTCCCTCGAAATACAGTGTGATAAAATGTTCATATCATATATTTCCTGTTAACCACACTAAGATCATAATTTCAAATAAGTCATCTATTCGTTCTTTTTCAGGTTACTAATTCAGTTACCTCTATGTTCTCGTAAGAACTACTTACAACTAATTACTAACACACATTATCTATATACTAAATATTTACCAGCTCATAAACAAGGATTAAACTTCTGAGGTTTCAACTTCCAACATTTAAACAATTTTAACAGGATATAACTATAAAAAGCATCAAACACAACAAACTATCCAAGTTAGAAGTTTACTCACTTATTCTCATGAAACACCCTTTTAAACTGAGATGAGAAGTGCGACAAAGGTGCATTTTGACACGTAAGCCCAATCTCATTATACATACTTCAGTTCTAGTTAATGACAAGCTAAGTGCTGACAACATTAAAAGCACACGACCACTTTCAACCATAACTATCCCATACCGCGACAGTGACATCATTATGCAGCTTGTTGGGAGTTGTTAGTTGTTAAGATTGATATCAAGGTGCCATGGAAAATGGTGTTCCCACTAAAATTAACAGTGACAAATTCGAATATACCACATATTTCCATTAGTGTCATGAGTTTCTAGTTTAGTTACTTCTTCAAACATGTTGTAGTCCTATGTTAAAACCACAAATATACTTTCCACCATAACAATCTAATACTCCAAATAATGACACCATCCGTAGTTTATTCAGGGCTGTTAGTAGTTAATATCAATACTAATATCACCACCCCATGTAGATATCTTTCCATAAAAACTCAACTATACCATAAATTTCTCACTAACATCATAACTTCCATCTAAATCACCTTCTGGTTCTTGTTCAACCTAATTACTACTAACTGACACAAAATAACTAGCAAAATTTACCAAACAAACCTGCTGGTAACGTCAATTTAAGTTTCTACTTCGTTCTTATCAAGGTTACTAACAGTAATTGAGTAATTGTATTGACCCTATGTTCTTATACAACCTAATTGCTGATAACACGTGCCATCAATCTACTAAATTTAATCCCTCTCTAAACAATGATTGGAACTACTCAAGTTTCAACTTCCATCACAGGTATAAATACTAAGCAAAGACGCCATTAAAACACCACGAATTTCAGCTATAATCTATCTATACACATGTTCATACTTCAACCACAAAATAACTCCCAGAAATAAAAATTCATCCAAAAAACCTAAAAAAAAACAGATCAGGTGACATGTAGAGATGAAATCATTGTATAAGTAAGCAAAATCTCATCAGATATATAACCTAAACCCTAAATAAACACAAAAATTTACCCCAAAAAAAACAAAAACAAATTATTGCTAAAACTAAAAAGAGTATGTAAGAAAAACATACCGATCGGAAGAGGATAATTTGAAGATGAAGAAAAAAAAGTAGAGATTAACAGATCCATGTCGAAAAGGGGGAAGAGCTTTCTTCTTCGAGGCAGAAAGAAAAGTAAAAAACTTCTTCTTCTTTGATTTTTATTTTAATTTAACTTTCCCGGTTGAAACTTGAAAGAAGAAACTCCTCGTTTTGGGGTAGAAATAGAAGAATATTTGACCCAAGTCCACGTGGTTAGTAATGTGTATCTGGTAAGGACATTTTAGTCCACCCGAGTCTTTTTAATGGACGACTAATCCGACACACAAATTTTAATAAGCTTGGTAAAGTGGCGTCATGAATTGGTAGAGGGTAGGACTGCACACGGTTCGGTTCGGTGCGGTTATTGCTAAAACCGTTGACCTAACCGTTCATGATGCGGTTACCACAATTGAAGCCGAAACCGAATTATTTAGTATTCGGTTCGGTTTTTAACCGCACCGAACTATTCGGCTATTTTTCGGTTTGGGTTCGGTTTTAACCGTATATGAATGTCATAAAATTCTCAAACAACCCAACTCACAGATCTTATTAGAAATAGAAATCAAAGTAAAAATTAAAATGAAGATACAATATTCTTAGAAATCCTAAATCAACATAGAGAAGATCAATATCATCTCCCACAGAACAAAATCAATTTCTAAGAACCCTAAAATTATAATCTTCAACAATCAATCTCTAATTTCCCAATCAAAAGTCGGCGATGTTGGTGCTGGTGGTGTAGCAGGCGGTGGCGCTGATGATGTGGTGTAGCAGGCGGTGGCGCTGATGATGTGGTGTAGCAGGCGGTGTTGAAATTTATCCCTCAATATCATCTACTTTACATGTCAATTTCTTTTCTCAAACAAAAAAAGTAACTGATTTTTAGATTCAATGAAAAGGCAATCTAATTAAGTCAAAGATCAACCACAAATTGAGAAAATTAGCCACAAAAAACAAATCTGTAAACGAAGAAGAAATAAAAAAGCACTAACCTTTAGTAGATGAAGAAGAAGAAATTTAGATGGGGTATATAGAAAAGTGAGCTTGCAAAAAGGGTCTCTCTTTGTCTGTGATGAATCTGCTTCCTGTTAAAGAGAGAAGAAGATTAGACGGCCATAACCCATAGGGGAAGGGTTACGTTGGGAAACAAGAAGAAGAAGAAGAAGTAATCAAATAAGAAGAAGGAGAGGAGTTGGTGATTGTGGTGGACCGGTGGTGATGGAAGTTTTAGACTGAAGTAAGAAAGAAAAAATGAAAAGAAGAAGTTCTGTAAAGATGATAAGAGAGATAGAAAAGTGAGAGAGTATTGATTTTAGGGTTTATATAAGTTGATTATATACAATGAATGTAGGGCTAGGATTAAAATAGTTTATAAAATCAATGGTTATAGATTTTCGGTTTTTCGGTGCGGTTAGTATGCGGTTATGGGTAAAACCGTTGACCGCACCGAAAATCTCACGGTTATCATAATTAAAACTAAAATCGACCGTTGGATTATCGGTTCGGTTCGGTTACGGTGCGGTTAGCGGTTCGGTTTCGGTTAGCGGTTCGGTTATGTGCAGCCCTAGTAGAGGGGCGTCAAGTGTGATATCAATATCTCTTTTATTGGTTATGGGGTGTCCTATAGGGGTGTAGAATGACTAGATTACCCCTTTCACCTTAAATTAACCAAAATCAAATCAATTTTTTTAATTAACCAAAATCAAATCAATTAACCAAAATCAAATCAGTTTTTTTTTCATCTTCTCTTCTCCTCCATCAACCCTAACCTCCATTAAAACCGAAAATGTCATCGTCTTCGATTAATCGGCGATTTGAAAAATGTTTGGAAAAACCCAGTTAGGGTTTAGTTTATTGTGTTGGATTTAAGTTAATTTTGTATCAAAAATTAGGGTTTTGAATGAAAATTGAAATTGAAATTTCTAGGTTTATGCTAGTTACGGTTGGTAATAACTCAAATACGAACCGTAACTGTAGATTGGGTTGATGTTACGGTTGGTTTAAACTCAAATACCAACCGTAAGTTCTTAGTTTTGGGAATATGTTCAGTTATGGTTTTTATTTGCATCATATTTATCAACCGTAATTGAGTTACGGTTTGAAACTCAATTAAACTAACCAACCGTAAGTCATCCTGAATGTAAACAACTTATCAAATAGTTATGTACGGTTTAAAAGTTAAGATGACTTACCAACCGTAGGTTAGTTACGGTTGGTTTCTATTCATTAGTTACCAACCGTAATTTAGTTACGGTTGGTAACTAAATTAAATTACCAACCGTAACTGGGTTTACGATTGGATCTTCCCCAAATTTAACCAGTTACGGTTGGTATTCGATAACTTACGAACCGTAACTAAGAGTTACGGTTGGTCACGAGCAAAATTGCAACCGTAAGTTCTTTTGAAAATTCAAAATTTTGATTTTGTTATGTAATTTAGATAATTTTAAGCGAGAAAAAGCTAATTGGAACTAATTTAGAAGTATATCGGGTCACTGGAATCACTCATTTTGGTGGAGTGAATCAAAATCTAGGGTTTCACAAATATCACATATGTTTTCTTCTCCTCAATTTTTTTTTTTTTTATAACTCTAAAAATCTGATTTTAGAGTTATAATACACTAATCTTGATAATCAACACTAATCTTGATTATCAACACTAATCTTGATTATTAACAATAAGGGCTAATTAGTCATTTACAGATTTTTCATTGATAAGGGGCACTTGAATTTACTTCTAATGACCTTTTTTGTCTTATTAGTTTGACGCCCCTCTACCAATTCATGACGCCCCTTTACCAAGCTTGAATTCTAAGGCAGTGTTTGGTACTTTTGACAATATAAAACTTAACTAGGTTAGAGTTTTTTCTTACTTGATTAGGATTACCATGAAATAGTTAAGCAAAAATGTTGTTTGTTTTTCCATCAAATCCCGTACGGGTGTATGTTATATTTTGTTTGTCTAGTATTTAATTTTATTAGAAAAGATTTAATTTACTTATTATCATAAAGGGAAAATATAGGATAATTAAAAAAAAGGGTAAAAAATGGGTGAAGTGAGAAAAGTTTTAGGTCGTGTTTGGCCCCTTGGAAATGCCTATCATAGGTTGGGTTTTCAAGAAAATACAATTAAATTATGTTTGTCGTGTTCTAATTCTAGTCTAGGATACGAATAACTAAATCTTCCTTGATTTTAGGAAGATAAAAAAACAAGGTTATGCTATTCTCCAAAATAGCCAGGATACCAATATCCTTACCTGGGTTAGACGGTTATACAGGTAGTTATTTGAATTAATAAAAATACTTTCAATTTTATTAATTTTATTGTTATGTTTTTATTTTTTTCTCCAACAATTTTATCCATAATATATGATTATTTTATAAAAATACAGATTTAGAATATGGAGAAACATAATATATGATAAACCTGTGATGGATATAACGGAAAGACAAACATCATCTTTATTAATACATCTTGTGATAATCCTGTTCAAGTTAGAGAAAAAAATTCCCTAGCTAAGCTTTATGTAGTCAAAGCTCCCAAACACGGCCTTAAGATAATTACCAATTTTAAAGGCAAAATAACTGCCTATTCTTGGTTGGGATTCTGGTATCCTGGATATTTGGGAGAATAGTGTAACCTTACTTTTTTAGCTAACTAAAATTAGGGAAGGTTATGTTATTCCTGTCCAAACTTAGAATAAAAAGAAGACAAACACGTTTTGACGGTTATTTTGGAGATAACCTAACCTAGGTTAGGATATCAAAGGTGCCAAATGCGACCTAAATATTCCATTTATTAAAGGCTTCTCTTAAATATAACACATGCTTTTATTAACAATAACCCACATAAAATAAGTCATTAATCTTATCAAACGGATTCTTATGATTATTAATATAACCCACAATACTATAAACAACTTTTATATATAGCCCAAAAAAGTTATCAAATCCCTAATGAAATGTGGTAATTCACCTTTTACATTTTGAGTGCACAGGATGACCCCTAATGCTTTTGGGACTTTGTTCAGCACAATCGTCATACCTCAACCGTGAAATTGGCTTTTTACAATATCGATCATGGATGGATAGACTCCTCGCAAAAACCATCAAAAATTAACAAAAATTTCCTTTGGGACGAGCTTCCCACATTGGGCACCACATCCCAAACCCAAGCAATGTTTTCCAGGTTTGCTGACTTTCTTTATGATTCCCCATCTGTGAAGGGGACGAGTGATATCTGCACATTCACCGACATGATACCATAGTAATTTGTAACAGAGAAAGATTGGGATCCACCAGTGTAATTTGTAATAATTGGCTGTGATGCAGCCGCTCAGCTACACATAAACTCAGAACTCGAAAGCCAAGTACAATTACATGGCAGAGGACTCGTGCATTCATTCTTTCATGTCTCATTGCATTTCAAATGGCTAAAGTAAAAAAAAAAGTTAGGGTTAATAATTAATTTTGGTCAAGAAATAAAGTTATTAGTTACAAAATTAAGACTTGTTTGGTAATATTGATTTTTGATTTTAACTTAAACTTTTTGGGCTATGGTTAATAAAAGTGTGAGATACATTTAAAAGAAGCCTTATTAAATGTGGCCGTAAATAATCAGGCATTCGTTGTAAAACTCCTAGACCGCCACCACCTCTCGACCACCTTGGGAACGGTCCACCACCTTGGTTACGGTCCACCACCCCTACGACCACCAGAGCCGGGCCTGAGGGGGTGCAGGAGGTGCGATGCACCGAGCCCATCTCAGGCCAAGGCCTTTTTTTCATGCACAAAACTAAGCCTAGTTATAATTTTTTATTTTTTGGTATGGCAGCCCAGTTATAACAATTAGCCGTGTCTTCTTTATTTTCTTATTTCTTCCACGGACCACGTCTTCTATCGATCTGTGAGGGGAAGATTTCTTAAGAATTCCCAAATTTCTCTCAAAACAAAACCAAACCACCCCCACTCTTCTCTTGTCTTTTGTTTGCCACAGATCGATTAGTAAGGCTATTCAATCACTCTTATTTAGTGAAGTAGGCTAACAATTAACACCCCCCTCTTTCCTCTTTCAAGGATTCAATTCAAGGTAATCGATTTTTATTTTTTTATGAAAATGTAAGCAGTAATGGAAAAACTAGTCAACAATCTTTTTTTGGACCCTTTTTTTTGTGTTGAACTAGACAATATGTATAAAAAGCAATGCTTATAATTGTAAAGAACTTGTTATGTTTATCCTAGCTATATATATGTATATGAATCATCTTAGTTGTAAGCAAATTAATACTAAAAATACGACAGCCCAATAATTAATAGGAACAAGTTTTCGGAAAAATGTTTAAGATAGAAAATCTCTTTAACAAAAAAAAAAAAAAAAAAACCTCATTTGTCATAGTTGATGCCATTGATAGCAATACAGCCCGCCATTACCAGTATTTGCTTAGTCCAAATTACGACAATAATGTCTGTATGAGGACAATCAAAGAACTCTACAACACTATAATCTTGGTAACAAAATAACTGCAGTCAATTACTTATGTTGTCTAGTTCAAGTTATATCTATAGACTAGCTCTCCTGTGGAAGACTTTGGATTAAGGTTGTGCTTGCTGTCTAAATTGGATTTGAAACTTGAACTTCATTCCGTGAAAGATTCAAACAAACGTAACAGTGTATGCCTTCAGTCTTCTCTCCCGTCTATGGTTTCAGTCATTTCTCTGCTTTGGCGATTTCATTTTTTTCTGAAACATAAAATTAGTCGATCCACAAACCAAAATATGGTTGCATGATGTGTTATGCATCCTTTATGGTGGTTTGCATAATGATTATGCATTCAATTTTCGTGAATTGTGCCTAAAATGAAAGTATCACTTTTCTTGTAACGAAAGAAGTACATCGTTTTATTAGTTGCAACGGAAAATTAGCTGACGCATAAATCAAAATATGGATACATAAAGTATTATGTATCCTTTGTGGTGGTTTGCATAATGGATGTACATTTAATTTTCTAAAATTGTGCCTAAAATGATAAATACATCTGAATTTTTCGTAAAAAAATCATAAATTTGATATTGTTGTTTGTACTCATTGCATAGCTTTTTTTATTACCTTTCCAACGAGATGAAATTTGTAAAATTCAAAGACACGGATTTTTAGATATATATTATATTAAAGTTTGCTTTCCAATTATATCCCTAGAAAAATAGGATACATAAAGAAATTATGATACAATATAACACTTATACCTACTGACATTCCTTTTTGGTTTATTTACGAAAATGTCTAATACATATTGCCATTCCTCTTCAGTTTATTTACGAAAATGTCTAAAGGAAAAATAAATAAAAATATGATTTAAAGGGGCATTATTGATTTTTCAGCCCTAACCATTTCCAATCATTTTGTTTCAATTTGATGACTTACATTTACAAAAAAAATGGTCATATAAGGTCCTCTAGAGTTCTTCGCTTTTTTCTAGAAAAAATATTAGAAACTCTTAATCTCAATCGGCTCAATTAATACATTTACTTCAACGGTAACATTACAAGAGTAATGTGTTTCTTCGCCACAACTTAAAGCTATTGTGTTCTTTTTATCTTACGATTAATACATTTGACAACCAAATATACTGTACCTCCATCATTCATCCAAAAGTACTACAGTTCACATCACATGCACTAAGTCAATCACCAACAAGATTGGAAGTTGGATTACTTTTATGCATAATAAATTGGTAGGATATTAGGAACATATGATTCACGCCTCCATAGATAAATATGTCGCAGTAGTTGAGCATAGAACGGTGATAAAGTACGAAAAGATGAACCCGACTTATGTCAGAGATAAAGAAACCGAGATCTATAAAAGTACATTGTACATACTCTCTTCGTCCCATTATTGAGTGACCTAGTTCAAGTTTGCACAATTTTTAAGGCAAACAAGAGAAAAGAATATTTTTAAGTGTATTTTACAATTATACCCTTATGATAATTAGTGAAATTTTGAAATGATTTATCTCTCAAACGACACCACGGATGTTCGCAAACTTCATACCATTGAAAAACATTTTAAAACACCTATGTAACGAATATATACATGCCTATCAAATTATGCATATTTCTTATATTTCTTATAATCAATTAAAAGGATAATTTTAGAAATATCTCATTGTTTATTGATATAGGTCGCTAAATAGTTGGACAAAATATAAAAGTAAATAGGTCACTTAATAGTGGGACTGAGGGAGTAATTTATTTTTAGTTTTATCGAATGAAGTATGTAGTACACCAAAAGAAAAAAGAAAAAAAAAGTTATGAACTTACTCGGATTTACCGGAAACAGAAAATGATTACTTAAAAATTTGAGTATTTACTCATACAGTCGTAAGGTGAGTTTGTCTCGGGATAAATGATCTTTGTTCTTAGAAGTGCCCGGAAAATTACAACACAAGATAATCCAAGGCCCGTGCCATAGCCCTAGTTCCAATTATATAACAAAATATAATGCAGAAAAGAAATAACACAAACACCAAAATTTTGTTAACGAGGAAACCACAAATGCAGAAAACCCCAAGACCTAGTCCAGATTGAATACACATTGTATTAAGCCGCTACAGACACTAGCCTACTTCAAACTAACTTCGGTCTAGACTGTAGTTGAACCCCAATCAATCTCACACTGATCCTGCAAGCATGCTCGTGGAGCATGATGCAACTAACTCAGCTTCCACATCGTTCCAATTTTCCAAAGGACAAGGGCACAAGGCCTTGCCTCAACGTAGGGAATTCATCACTGAATTTCCTATCTAGCTGAGTAACCGTTCAACTGCCTCACCAAGTCTAGCCTCAATCATCTCCTATGTCGATCTACCGAGCTAGATGATATGAGAGGCTAACGTGCTGCAATCATCTCTCAAATAGATGATATGGGTGACTAAGTGCTGGACCGGTAATGTTGCAACACATTACGTCTGCTTACGTAAACTTCCCTACTCTAAAGGGATCAAGCACATACCGTAGTTCATCCTTGAAGGGACAAACAACTTATTCCAACTCGTTTGTAAAGTCGTGGCTAAGCAATAATGTAATGGCATGTACCGTATAGACCGCTCCTTAAAGATGCACAATGATTATGCATCATCGGGTCCGCGACATGGCACAGTGATGCCTAAGCATCAAATGCCCTCATCGCAAGGTTACTCAGCTATAAATGAGTCTTGGGCATCATTTATACTCTTCCGGCTAAGCTATGAAGCTTATTTGGTACATAGTCCGCATATGCACCTTCAACTAACTACCCCTCCCTATATATGTTAACTTGTAATTTCTACAAGTTAGAATTAAGGACCAAATTGACATGCTAGCTTCACTATTCATTCGCAATGATTGCACACCACTCGTTCTGCCTATTCGTACTAGTTGTTTCATAATAATTTTGCAACCCTGTTTCTTGCTATCGCACAATAATTGCGCGACACTCGTTCTGGTGTATTACACAATGGTTGCGCAATATTCTCCCGACCAGCCCCTCTGGCCTGATGCACAATGATTGTGCGAATTTGCTCTAAGCCAATAGCCTTCATAATGCGCAATGGTTACGCTGTAATCTCGAGGCCACCTACCCAACTGGCCTAATGCATCATTTGATGCGAGATTTGGCCCTTAGACAAATTCCAAACACAATGCGCTATTTTTGCGCGGTATTATCCTTAAGCCAATCTGCCTCTTACCAAGCAACATTATTATTTGGATGAAGCTTCATCTCAAGCCATGGAACATCTTTTAACATGTGCCATGCTAAATACACGGGGTGTTACAGCTCACCTCCTTGATATTGCTAGCTTTCTATGGATTATTAACAAGTCCATCGTCCTAAATAACAAGTAAAAGTTAAACAAAAGCAAGCCTTGCGACATGAGAGGAAGCTAAACGCATCACATTCCACATTATACTCGAGCTACATGCCAGCTAATTCTAGAAAGTTCAATTTCCATTGGAAAAACATCTCCAGATGTCAATACCATTAGTGACTTAGTATATTATTTTACTTTCAACATCGGAATAGAATATCAAAGATTTCACCTATTTGCCACCCACGCTTTTCCTATTTATCATCTTCATCAGAATTTGTAAAGTAATTCTACTTTTCAGATTTATGTTTTCCTATTTACCACCTATAAACTCAAACTAAATTTTACTATAACTATTATCACCATTTTGATTTATCTTCTCCTCCATTAATATGTGGTTTTGTGACCCATTAAAAGTATTTAACCATTGTTAAAATCATATGTAATTAGTATTTAAATGAACGCGCAATTGGGGGATATCCAAACTAATTGGGGGATATAGCTAGTGGACAAAATTGGTGTCCCAATAGCAATTCTGGGTGACCCCCTATGTAATTATTTTTTAAATTCCTTATCTAGCCTTGACTAATCCTAATTAGTGAATAATTATAATTAGTAGAAATGTTAAGTATTTGGGGGATAGATTAGTTTGATTTTTTATTTTAATTTGTGTGAGTGAGGAGTTGAAGTAGGGGAAAAAAATTGAGTGGAATTTATTTTTTTTGAAAATGGAAGATGATTGTGACGAGAGAATTGCAGCAGCTGAATCTTTAGCTCAACTACAACAACAATCACATGTTTAATCTTCGGTGTATGATAATAACTCACAATTAGAGTTATATGATGAACCAACACCCTTGAATCATGAACAAGATGAACATGAAGTGTTTTTTGAAGAACTAACCCAAGAAAGTAAACATGTTCAGCATACAAGCAACCCCAACACACATGTAATGCTTCGAAGAGGTCGAAAATTTGATTTTTCTTTTTCAAACCGCAATTATTTCTCTAAAAAATCTTAGTACCGGCACACTCGTAGTATGAATACTACGCCGGAACTAGCGATACCGGCGTGGTATTCATACAATACGCATGCCGGTACAATATATACCCCATTTCAAAATATTTCCCAGCGTGGTTTTCATAGTTTTGTCCATGCCGGTATAGCATATCCCCCATTTCAAAAACTTTCCCGGCGTGTTATTGAAACAATCTATGTATGCCGGTATTTAGTTATGCTTTTTACCTAACACCGAATATTCTATAGAATATTCCTACCAGCATAGCTTACTCCTAACTGACGATGCCGGTACTTACAGAAAAGCATCCAGGAGTTTAAGATTTTTGAACTCCAATACCGGCGTGGTATATAAAATATCTGGAACGCCGACATTTATTCCCGGCTTTCTGTTAAAATTACCTCAGTGCCGGCACTCGGTTCCGGTTGGAAAACTCACATGTCGAGAATGCCGGTTATTGTTACCGGCATATACCATGTTTAAATAAAATGCCGGTATTGACTCTTCCGGCTTTTGTATTCAAGAAAATTCAATGCCGGAACTATGGTCGAGCACGCCGGAAATGGTACCCGGCATGGTAATTTTTTTATTTTCTATGAACTAATTCAAATTTTTTTCATTTATTCCTTAGATTGTGACATACATTGATCCGACAAATTCCAAACCGTTTGGTCCGGATACGGCCGAATACTATAAGATGCCCCCGGTATGTTACCAAACAATACTTTTCACCTAGTTTTTAGAACGTTCTATGCGGATTGCTTGTAATGAACCTTATAATCTTCCATTGTTGTCCTAATGTAGGGAATTAAATCTCTAGAGGAAGCAATTGCTTTGGCAATAGAGACGGCTCTTAATAACAAGTGTGTGTTGGTGAGGAATATCCAAGGTTCAAATACGCGGTTTGAGATGGTTTGCGAGAGAAGTGGGAAATACACGGCGAAGAATATCCATAAGATAAAGGGTTATGTATATGAAAAGAAGACTAATAGGGTATACAAGACACGTACGAGGAAATATGAATTCCCCTTTAAGTTAGTATTTAATTTAAGAGACAAAGAAAAGGATTGGTATTGTACGGTGTGGTTTGGCCAACATGACCACCTGGATCCGAAAGATTTTAATGGTCACTCCATACTTGCAAAGATAAAACCTCATGAATTCGAGGATGTAAAGATAATGACCAAGGCATGTATCAAACCAATAGTGATTCTCAGAACCTTCAAGGAAAAGGATGATCAGAACGTTTCTTATCTAAGTACAATTTATAGCGCACAAGCAACCATTAGAAGGGTGGAATGGGAAGGGAAGACCGTTATGCAATAATTTGAGAATCTAGTTTGGGATCACAACTACACGCGCATCATTAAAAGAGGACCGGACGAAAATCCCCTTCAAATATTCATTGCGCATCCTTTACTTTCACAATTGGCTCATACATGTTGTGGTGTTCTTTTGATGGATTGCACCTACAAGACAAACAAATACAACATGCCGTTGTTAAACATCATGGGGCAAACATCGGACAAGGTAACATTCACATTGACTTGGTGTTTAATGGAAAACGAGAGGGATTACAATTATCATTGGGCATTACGACAATTGAAATTATTGTTCCCGGAAAATCAATTTCCGAGGGTCATTGTAACCGATCAAGATGAGGCACTAATGGGTGCTATATCTGATGTATTTCCGGATACACAAAATTTCCTATGCACGTATCATATAGGTAAAAATGTGACAAAACATTGTCATGCTTTGTTTGAACCCTCTAAGGCGGATATTAAGAAGAGAATGATTGCTCAACTAGAGGAAGATGTTCGCAAGAAGAAACTATCACCTGAAATATAAGAAGATGAAAGCGCAAAGATTACAGAGCGAGTGGACAAAGAACACGATGAAAATCATAAAAAATGGTTGGAATTTCTAAAGGATTGGGAAAAAGTTTATTGGTCACTTACCGAGGATATATATGAAAAGAGATTGAATATGTTTAGTGCTAAATATAAGGAAGTGTATCCAAGCGCCGTCTCATATTGTCTGGATAAATTTTTGGATAAGTACAAGGAAAAATTTGTGCGCGCATGGACAAACCGGTATAGGAACTTCAAAACTGAAGCAACTAGTGCAGCGGAATCTGCTCATGGTAGATTTAAAGATCTCATCCAGTCCGGGCAAGGAAACGTGGTTACGATCACCGAGGCAATGGAGCAAAACTTTAAGGCTGATATCGATCGGATCAAGAAGGCTTTTCAGAAAATCTTAATGGAAAGGATGACTCAATTTCTTCAATATACTACGTTTCTCCAAGGAATAGAGTTCAACGTCTCTCAATGGGCAATAAAACATATGATGAGAGAAATGGCATATGAGAAAAATTATGGAAAACCAGGTGATGTGTGTATTTGTCCTGACATGTCTTCATTGGGGCTTCCGTGTCGTCATATGCTTGTGAATTATAAAGAAGTTATACCTATTGAGGTTATTGATCCGATTTGGAGGCAACTATATTTTGACCCTCCCCCCAAGGAAGCTCCCGGACAATCCCCATGGGATACAAGTGAAGGAAAGGAATTCTACGAAGCTTACTCACGTGGAAACTCGGCTAGCCGACAAGTATTGTTGAGCCAACTAAGGCTTCTATCTCGCCCATGGATCAAACCAAGTAAATATCCAGGAAAGGGAGATCCGATAGGTAGACCACAAACTAAAGCTTCAAGGAGAAAACAAAGGAAATAATTTAAAGAAATGACTAGACGTGAAGAAGAACTCGCGTCAACCAAGTTACGAGATCTATCCGCAAGTGATATTTCGGAAGTCCGATTCGCGGAAGAGCTGGTTACGATTAAAATGGGTAGACCGAGGAAGGAACCGTTAACAAGTCAACAACAAGCTTCGGTTTCTGTATCCACACCAAAAACTGATGGATCGGAGGGTCCAAAGAAAAGGGGTAAGCCACCGAAGGTACCAACATTGATCTTGCAAGAACAACAAGTTGAGCATTCCGAAGCCACACCCGTAGTCGATGTATCGGATGTTCGAAAGAAAAGGGGTAGGCCGCCAAATGTACCAACATTGAGCTTGCAAGAACAACAAGTTGAGCATTCCGAAGCCACATCCGTAGTCGATGTATTTGATGTTCGAAAGAAAAGGGGTAAGCCGCCAAATGTACCAACATTGAGCTTGCAAGAACAACAAGCTTCGGTTTTTGTATCCACACCAAAAACTGATGGATCGGAGGGTCCAACAACCTCCCAATTAGTTGTATCCACCAAACGACGTGGTTCCCTATCCCTCCAGTGTGTTGTTTCAGGAGTTGGATCATACTCTACCCTCAACTTTGTGGAAATTGACATGCAAAGAGTTAAATCAAGAAGCTACCTTTCAGTAGAAGCTGTCATATAACAAGGTAATTGCTTGAATCCAATTTTACGCATCATACGTCGAGGATCATCCATAACGTATCCCTTTGGATGGAACAAAGGACCTTGGTATAATGCAACGTTATAAAACCAAGTATATTGACGGTTATCTCTAGCCTCCTTGTAGGGGTCAAACACAACATCCTTGGTAGTCATCGCGTCAAGATCCAATCTCATTTTTATCAGTCGACCATTGTTACCGGGCTTCAGATGGGCGTTGAACTCGTATTTCTTTGCTCTAGGCTCCTGGGGGTTAACATCGGGATTAAACTTCAAAAAGGGGTGGTCCTTGAACAATGTTGGGAAATGTTCATAAGCCCACACCTATACAAATTTTAAATTATACATATAAAAGTCAGTAAATTTTGTTTCTAAATACATAACAAGGATACACGTGAAAAATATAAATAAGAACATAAGTTTAAAAACAAAAGTACCTGGAGTATAGTGAAATTCCCGACGAATTGGTTTGTAACCACCTTAGAGGCCCTTCTCATCTCCGTCATCAAATGTGGCATTGCAACGGTGCCCCATGAATAGGTAAATACCTCATCCAACGGATCCAAGTACTGAAGGAAATTTTCACTAACCTTGTTGCTACTAGTGTCAGGGAATACCCGAGTGCCCAATATGTATAACAGGTACGCGGCGGCCGTATAACGAATCTGTGTGGGGTCCCATCCATCCTCCACACTTATTTTCTTTGTGTTTGCAAACTTCTTCTTAAGCAGGGTCAGTTTGAATGTTTTTGTCCTACTAACCTTTGATACATAGAAGCTTTCCACAAACTCTTTGTAGTCCCAACCAAACAACTTGTTAGTAAGCTCGTGCAACTTCGTCCATTCTAGCTCAAAGTCACCTCGTTCTGCAATTGATTTGCCGATAACGTTCAAGCCTAGAATGTTGTGAGCATCACCATGGATCAAGGTCATTTCTCCAAACGGGAAGTGCATTATATCAGTTTCACCATGATAACTTTCGACGAAGGAATTGACGGTTACAATATCGGGCTTCACATAATTTTCCACTAAAGGATATAGACTAGATTCATTTACTATTGCTTGGACATCATCATGCTCTAGAGACAAATCCCAATCAGCCGCGGCTTGGTTTCGGCAAACACGCACAACCTTCTTATGATCCTACAATTAGGAGATAATGATTAAGAGAATTTAAGAGATTTTGCATAAATACAGTACATATGCACGAAAGAGAAATTCTTACATAGGTCTAATATATAGTATGAGCCCATGAGTGCTTGTATCCAAATAGATGGCCCGGAACAAGTGAAGCCGCGCCCCAAATTTCACCACGTTTAAGGTCGGGTATCATGTCATCAACATGAGAAAGGTGTTCACCTTTAATTTTGCTTTGCGTTTTCCTTTCCCCTTGTGTTGGTTGTTGACTTGGACCATCTTGTTCAACTACTCCTTGGCTTTGGTTTGCTAATTGAGTTGTATCAATATCATTGTCTTCGTCCTCACTTTCCTCTTCATCTTGCTCATGTTGCTCATCTTCCTCGTCTTCCTCCTCAACAGCTGCAGTAGGTTCAAGGATTACAAGAATACTACGATCACGAACACTCTCCCAAATATCCCATCTTGTCTCAAAACCCAAACGCTTTTTGTTATTCCCTCGAGGAGGAAGAGACTGAGGAGTATCAAGACCATCCTTCCTTTTTTCTTAGTTGTAGCAGCTTTAGATTTTCCTTTGTTTGCCTCCTTTGCTTTGGCCTCCTTGTCTTTAGATCTATTTCAAAAGAAGCATGAAATTAATACCACTAACTTTCATTTTTAATACCGGCATACAAACCATGCCGTGAGCTAGTTCCGGCATGTACATATAATAACATTTCATGCCGAGTTTACATGCCGGCATACAAAACTAAACGTTCAACATGCCAGTATACTTCAGAAATTATCCTGGATAAATTAACACCACTACCGACATCTACATATAATAAACGTTTATGCCGGATTAAAGTACCGGCATACAAAACTAAACGGCGAAAATGCCGGAAGAAATTCTAAAATTACTGGATTCCAAAACAAGAGTTCCTGTATGACTTCTAAAATTCAATTTATGCCGGTACAACTCACTAAACAATGGTTCTCTGTATATTAAAAGTTCACTACCGGCGTGGCATTCAAGCTAGATTGAGTGCCGGTACCAAATTACGGTGTGGTATTCATACTAAATCTTCTGCCGGGATATTTACCGGCGTGGTATTCATCCTAGATTGCATGCCGGTTTCAACTAACGGAGCGGTATTCATACTAAATTAAATGCTGGATCTTCTGAAACTGAAAATTTGCAGCTAGGTTTTTGCGATAATGACCTAAACCCATAGCTACAAATCGAGTGAAACACTAATTAAACAGTTCAAAATGACTAACCTTCTCACAGAAGCCATCTTAGCTAGTAGTTCATCGTCCGATAACTCTGCTTCTTTGTCTTCCTCCTCTTGAGCAATCAAATCAAGTTTTTTTTTCAATTTCTGTTGAGCAATCGTTCTTGGGTTCGATTGACTTGGATTCACTTGACTTGGGTTAGATTTGGAAGTTGTTTTCTTTCGTGGAGGCATGGTTATGATTCAGGTAGATAAATCAACGAAGAAATTTTTGATTTAACGATTAATCGTCGATGAAGAACGATGAAGAAGATGAAAAAAAATTCGGAACACTAACCCTCACAAGACTATGCCGGTATAGAAATGGGGGATAACTGATTTTGTGTTTGGTTTTGATTTTAAGTTTTTAATTTTTTGGGGAGGGTAAAACAGTCTTTTCATAAGTTTTTTTAATTAATCTAAGGGTGTTTTAGTATTTTCATACCCAAAAAACACCCCTTATCAGATACCCAAGGTTGGGGGAAGTAATTCATATCCCCCAATTAGTTTGGATATCCCCCAATTACGCGTTCATTTAAATCTATTGTTTCATCTACTCCTACAATCAAAACAAAATGAATAAGAAAACTTAAAGATTCTCATTAATGGAGTCGATAGAGATTAACAGTTCCATAAAAGAAAAAAGATTTCACGAAAATCCCCAACATCAATTGATATAAACTTGACAATTAATAGTTTTTATTGATATAATTTTTAGTAAAATTATTTATTAATGAAATTATATATTTATTAAATTAATCAAGGGAAATGAAAATTTAATAACTCACTCATCATAAGCAATTAATATGACACCAATTAATAAAATACTAGTAATAACATTTAAGCAATCGATAGGATATGTATTTATTAGATTAATTAAGAGAAATGAAACATTAATAAACCATTCATTATAAGCAATTAATGAGACAACACTAATTAATAAAATATTTATACCACCATTAAAGTTTAACAAACCATGACTGGAGATTTATCTTCCTCCTAGACAAATCTTGACCACTCTCTATCTAGGCAATTTAGCCAAGCTGTGTTTTATATTCTAGACTAGGTATGACCCGTGTCGTGATATCGGTATTTCCGAGTGTTAGCTTCTTAACAAATCGATTATCCAATGGCAAGTTAGAAGTCAAAATAGAGAAACGCATTCCCTTGCAAGAAGTAAAATTTGTATATATAACGAATGTTTTCTGCATAAAGATCATTACCTATTTATGTTTTTTTTTACACACGATTGTGGAACAACAATCGTTCCGTGAATATACACATGGTAAATTATTTGTGTTTGATGAACCTATTCTCTAGTATCGGATTCATGTGGCACACACATCTAGACAACATTAGCTTCGAGGGAGTAGTATACATGTAGAACCACAGCAGTTCAAAACCCATGCTGCAACATCATAGGGTATTGGTGCAAGACGAAATTCATATCTTTGTAGTTATTGGTTTACCGATCCTTCAGTTGTATTCATTATAGCTAAGCACACTCATTCTAGGACTATTTGCTTGACTTTGAAATTGGTTGTCGTCGAATGTCTCCTTGCTTGACAAAATGATTCACTTCATATGTCTTATGTGCCAATCCTCATCTTTTTAATTTTCTTGCATGAAATTTCAACAACAAGAAGAGTAGATGATGCACTACCAAAATATTGACTTCATCATCATTATCATCTCTACAATCGAACAAATGAGCTTCTCTAACCAACGCACCAAAAAACAAATCCTATGATTTATAAGATGAAAATTGAAAATGAAATTGTCTTATCCTAAGATTTAACTATACCCTTTACAGGCTAGATTTTTTGGATATCCATATGATTTATTCAAATTTACAGACAAAAACTTACTCTTAACCCCATGATTAGCCATTTGAGTACTAAACCTAAGAATTTTGTCTGTCTGACAGCAAATGTCAATCTCAACCACAACGTGAAACAACAATCCTTTTTTTTTCCACCACCAAAAACCAATATATTGAACACCCTTTTTTCATCTCTCAGTTGCTGAATCGGACAACAAATTAGAATCAAAATCAAACCCTTAAAACATATATGTGATACATTAAAATTAAGACTAACATTTCCATGGATGCTATAAGAAGCCATTCTCAAGTCCCTGAAGTTTCAGCATTTGAGTGGTTAAGAATGTATAAGTTATTTCCATTTCTAGAATAAATGGGGATGGTTTTTATAGGGTTTGTATTTAGTTGCTTCGTGGGTTTTTTAGAATGTTAAAGTTATGTGAAACAGATTGAGAGTATAAGGAAAAGACACATGAAGCAGCTAATACAAACACCCAGAAAAAACTTTAATGGTTTGCACTTTGCAACCACTAAGTAGATCGGAAAAAAAAATCTAAAAAAAAATCACATAACTTGGCTCAACAATTTCAATTTTTGTGTAAACAAAGAAAATTTTGTTAACTGCAAGATGTTATACAATTAAACCAACGTCTAACGAACACACCAATTGGGGAAACAAATCAAACATAAAATTCCTTAATTTGGATATTTTCTTGATTTGATACAATATCAAATATGAACTTTGGGAGTAAGCTGTATTCACCTATATAAGAAAATGTTGAGTATTGCATCTTATTTTATATCGAATGCAGTTATTTTTCCATCCATTGTTTGAGTTCCTTTTCTTTTTGAATTGAATCTGTATATCCAAATAGGGAAAACATCTCTGGTAGTTCAATCGTTTATGCTATATGAAAGAGAAAACCCCCGTAGGATGGTCGCTTGATACCAAACAAAAAAATCAAAAAATCAAACACAAATTAAATATTAAATAACCTTCCTAAATTTGGGCCTATAGGAATTAATTTGGGCCTATCAATACGGGACAAAAAAGAGACATTTTGAAGTAAAATGGATAGCCCCTTAACCAATTATTTTTTTAATGGCAAATTTACCCCAGATTAATTAGTGTTAATTTGGATGATTAGTGATAAAATTTCATGTTAGATGTGAAATTAACTTGTGTTAATGAATCATTTGAATATGAAAAAAAATTGAAATTTGAAGAACACCAACTCAGAATCAGTATATCTTTCCATTGGTATCAACCGATTGTAACTTCAAAAACATACATAGATTTTCTGAAACCCAGAATCGGTTTATATGGACATGAAAATCAACCGATTATCCAGAATCGGTTTATGTGGGCATGAACATAAACCAATTGTGGGTAAATTTTTTCTTTTTTATATGTGAATTATGTGTTTTTCAACATCAAATAAAATCAAAATTCATTCGATACCCAAGTTAATGAAATGAAATCGAGTATGATTTCATAATCATTTTATGATCGAGTATTAACTGGAAAAAAATGGGTTAACCAGAATCGGTTTACACGATACATATGTAAAAACCGATTCCTGATATTGCACAACAGGAATCGGTTTATAAGAATGCTCATGTAAACCGATTCTAACAAAAAAAAGATACATAAATATTGAGAACAACAATCGGTTTACTCGACACACATATAAAATCCGATTCTAACATTATACATCAACAATCGGTTTTTACAAGTGCTAATGTAATCCGATTCTGGTTCAAATCTCTCGAACCAGAATACATATCAAGGATGATAGGTGTCTAAAACACCTTGATATTTATCTATTATTTATGCTTTCTTTGCTAAGTTTTCTTGTAAATTATGTATCTTTTGTTTGATTTTGAGTTTTAGGTACTTTGGAGCAAAAGAAGAGGAAACGTCGCGTAAAAGGGCTAAAGTGTCATTCTTGTGCAACTGCTGATGGAGGAAAATTATCTCTCATTATTTGCTTTTATTTCTTCATCTCTGAAAGGCATGTCGGCTTTAGTGATGCGAGTGTTGTCTGAAAAGCATGGCAACCTTAGTGATAAAATTGAAGAAAATAAGTGAATATGAGAGGTAAGAGATGGTTGCTCGAGAACTACTAAAGGCAACCCAAGAAATGTCCCAGAAGAGTCGATAAAGGCGCCCGAAGGAGTTGATAAAGTCACCTAGAGGAGTTTCCCACTATATACAGCCCAAATTACTCCTTCTACCCCACAAATGGCTATCCACAGCCCAAAGATTGCTAAATACACCTGAAATGCTAAAGGAGTCCCTTGACTGGATAGGGGGCAAACATCATCTTCCCCATTTGAAATTCTGTTTTGGCGGGAAAGACAACTTTCAAACTGCCAAAACTAGGGTTCGATTATTAGATGTCTTAGTAAGAGACTAAAGCCCTGAAATTCAATAGGTATTTTCCTTTTGGCCTAAAATGAATGGTACAGAGTTTGTTTTCGACATGAATTGCCTATAATAGTGTATTTGAAGTAAACCATTTTCGGCAGAATTAAGGTTCGAGATTTCAAGTTGTTTGAGAGAGATTCAATGGCTGGAATCGTTTGGAATGACTTGTATGAGATAAATGGAGATGGTAATGGCTACTAATATGTCTAAAATTGGTCGGAATCGTGGATTTGAAGCAACACAGTGAGATGTTATTCTCGGGTTCACGTGCGTGTTTCTATGGATCCGATTGGCCGAACTTCTATCACAGTTGGGTTAGTATCGGTCTGTTGATGATAAACAGGCTCAGTAATGGGATTCAATTCCAAAGAGAAGGATTGTTTCACGTAGAAGGTAAGTGATGCAAACTCGGGCTTGTTGTTGCGAGCGGCAGGGAGGATTCGATTATATTCATTAAGGAATTTATTTCATGTTTTCAGATGGAGTACGTGTTTGGGAACCAAAAGAGGACTTAAATCTTTGTATATTTGGTATCATATGAAAGCAGGTAAGGAAAGAGAATTTCAGAGTTTGATAAGTATGTGAGAAACATGGAAAGATATTGATTGCTTAAGATATTCATAGAAGCTTTAATTATCCATTGAAAAGTAGAAAAATAAACAGGGAAGAAAGTCCCGTGACCTCCGGTGAAAGAAAAGAGAAGATAAATAGAGATTATATCGAGATATCTTGCGGGGAAGGTTTTCAGCGTGTATAAATAGAAGTTCAGTGAAGCCATACAGATACTTTGGAGAAGAAAGTAGAGGCTTAGAATCATAAAATAAGAGTTCTCAGAAAGTTGCTGCTGCCAAAAACTCAAGAACACCAAGAACAATAAACTGTCAGAGTCAGTCGCAGAAGAGTGTTACAGTTCAACAGCAGAAGAGACAGTATCGTTAATCAACAGCAGAAAACCTATATCATTTATCAACGATAAAAGGCGTATATCGTTTACTGCAGAATCATTGTAAGCTTATTTACATCTTTTTGAATACAATGATTAATGAAATTATCTTCAATTTTGATTCTATGAGTAGCTAAATTTATTTTTTTGGGTTTTGGAAGAAGCTATTTTTGATGTGCAATATTTAATAATTAATTTCTTTGGCATATTTACTCCAAAATTGTGCTTTAATTTGTTTAAAAATTCTCTCTACTTTACATGCTTCGTAAAAACTGTTTTGGGTAGTTTCTACCGTTCTTTTATAAGCGAAGGAGGATTAGGCCTTAGAATAGCAACGAAAGTCATAAAAAAGAGAGCATGTAGTGTTATATCTTCCAAAGCATGAGATTGAGTTCGAAAACTGTTTTGAGTAAAATAGGAGTAATTTGTCAAAGAAACTATTATTGAGTTTACAAATATTGGAAGTAGTGAAATCCAAAACCCTAGAACTTCTCTCCCCGGTAAACAAAAATCAAATTTTAATAGTTTGTCTTAGTATTTTCTTTTAGTAATCAAAAACCAAATCTTCATAAAAGTCCGAGCAACGAATTCCTTACTTCCACTTTAAAACTACATCAGTTTTTGGCGCCGTCGACACGGACTTGCCTTTAGGTTAGGTTTTAGATTTCTTTTATTTATTTTTTGTAAATATTTTGGTTGTTTAGAATTTATTTTATTTGATTTTCTTTGATTTTATGTTGGGTATTTTTTTTTTAGCTTTTGTGTGCAGGTTTAATTTGACATTTATTGGAGAATAAAACTTGACAACCAAAAAGGTAAGTAAAGATATTCCAATTTTATTTTATTTTTACCTTTTTTTTTTGTAAATATTGATATTTGGTAGTTTTTTTTTTATTTGTACATAGTTAATTTAGAATTTTTTTTATTTTTTGTACATATTTTATTTTATTTATTTAAAAAAAAAACACACACACGTGCACATACCAATTGCATCGTCAGACACCGAATTTTAGGAAAATTCGTGGTTTAGTACGGTGAACCCTCTGGGCGTTATCATCCGAAACACCACAAGCCTCAGCCCAGTACCGTTGACCAGTCTTTGACTGTAGGTATATTCTATTTGAGGTAACCTGAGCCTACCAATTTTAGTCGACCCTGCATTTGCATGTGCACAGAAAATGTCGAGTTGGTATTATAGAGACCAATATTATGATTATTCAACTGAGTATCAAAATGGACAATATCCGTACTATGACCGAAGTGTGGATAGTACTTGGGACCACTACCGACCTTATGAAGGTTATGGTTCTTACCATGGTGATCCCAATTACTATTCGCACATCCACCAATCATACGAACGGGCGAATGAGCAATATTATAATGAAAAAAATGAGAGTTCTCCATCTTTAGAGGATTTAATCAAACAATTGGGACCAGTTCCCGATAAATATAAAACTCATTCCTTAGAAGATGCACTCAAACAGTTTCAAAAAGTGACGGGTATATCACATAGTGATGAATGTTCAAGTTTTACTTTAGAAGTTCAATGAAACTACACGTGAAAATGCACGTCAATCTCGAATAATCCTAGATAAACTGTGTGAGACTCTTAATAAGTATGAGGATAAATATGCACCTAAGGATATTGCTCATAATGAACTTGAATTCCAAAATAGTGTTTCCAATCTTACCCTTGATAATACATATAATTATTCACCTAATTTAAAGGATGAGATTAGATATGAAAACACTGAATGTTTTGACAAGGTTCAACCATCTTCATATTATTATTATGATGAGGATAGTGTCGATGAAGAATTTTAAATATATAGTCATAGTGCCGAAATTGTTACACCAATTGAGCCTTATGATGATAATTTTGTTTCTAGTTCAAATCCTAATAATATTGATAATTATTCACCTATTCAAAAAGATGAGGATTTGACTAGAGATACCATAATTTTAGATGGTGTAGTATATCATTGTGATTATGAAGCCGAAGATGGCTTAGAGGAAAGGGTTTATCCTGAGACTAATGTTTTAGAGTCTAGTGATTCGGAAACAATAGTCTAATGTTTTAGAGTCTAGTGATTCGGAAACAATAGTCCCTTCTGAGGATTATAGAAATGTTGAACCATATGATTACAACTTAGAAAAAATAAAATACCATATTCCTAAATATGATAATTTAGAAATTAAGGAAATTGTGACTAGTTTATCCAAGGATATTAACAATTCTAAGTATGAGGGTGAATATCATTCTCCCCGTGGTTTACCCTTGACTCTTACAAAAGTCCCTAGCTTGGGACTTGATCTATGTGCCTCTACCATCTTAAGAGACTATCTTTATGCACATTTTACTGAACCTAGTTATGTCCAAAAAGAAACTCAGTTGATAAAAACCCACCCTCTGGTTGATGTAGTTAATGCGGCCTATGATACCATATTTGACTTTGTTGTCCCATCAAGATTTTATTTACCAAATGTGGGAGTATCTGAATTTGAAGTGTGTCATTATATAGTTTTTAGAACTAAACCTAATAATTTTAGGAAATTAGAATTTTCGACACATTTCCTTAAGAATGACCACCACTTTCATTGTGGTCAACTTTGTGAGTCAAATCTGATTGACTTTGAGGATCCACAATTATTCAGGTTATTATTATGTGCTTCTAAGTTTTTATTTGAGTTTTTCCAGACTTTACAACCTGACCCTCCGGATCCTACCAATGAGGAAACTAGGCCAATGAAAATATTTTATTTAGACCCTTTTATAGAACCTGAGCCCGAATCAAAACTAGAAGTAGTTGTGTTAAAAAGGAAACTAGATAAGGGTGTGCGTTATTTGATCACTTTCTTGGCATTCCTTTTATTTGTGGTAGCTTTATTCAGTTTTGATGACCCACATAGGTTCCGACTATTGTTATATGATTTTATGTGGTGACTAATTCTACCAAAGTCTGGAGAAGACACTAAACTTAGCGCTTATTTGGAGGCAACCCATACATGGTGATATTAAGGTCCCTCTGGAGGACCATGTTGTTGTTGTATATTGGTTTTTCGTTTCTTTCTTTCTTGCTCCCATGGAAGGATTGCTACGCTTCATCCAGGTACTATCTTTCTGACTTACCTCTTTATTCCCTTGTTACTTATATTTTTGGTACTGCACTTTAATTTGAAACATTGAGGACAATGTTAGGTTTAAGTTTGGGGGTGAGGGAAAAAATTTAGTTAGTTTTTAATTATAAAAAATTATAAAATAGAAAAATTAAAACTTAAAAGCCTAGAAATTTGTGCCAATTTAGGATGACACTAACCAGTCTAAGTGAATGGAAACATCTTGGTTGTAGGAGTAAAGGAACCCAATAATAGAGTCCATTCATGAAAAGACAGAGTTCAGGTGTTAGAATGGAATCATCACACTACATTCTTATTTTATTTTATTTGAAAAATTATATGTTTAAGTGATTTGGTGGGGCCCAACACATCGAATTGTTACCAATGCCAGGATGGAATAGAGTGATTGAGTTACTAAATAATAAATAGACCAGACCAAAAAGACCAAACGGAATAAAGTAAAAAAAAATGACACTTGGGAATAGCAATATGTGTATGTTTTCCCTGTCTTCTTCGCCTAAACAAGCGTGGAACGCATGATCCATGGGAACTATCATGTAATCTGCTGACAAGAAGCATGCGCTTAGATCCAAAAGATCAAATCATGCAGTCCAAAAAAATAAAATAAAATAAAAATAAAATAAATAATGAAAAATGAAAAGTTTATTATTGTGCAATAAATCATCGACCGTTGGTTCCCTTGTATATGCCAGATGTGTTGATCTAGATTTAGGATTATCGACCGCTGGTTCCCTTGTATATGCCAAGCTGTGTTGATATTAGTCCAGACCAGTATCTCAATCCATTAGGAATCATAGGTTCATCGTGGAGGAGGCCTTTAGACAGATATGGGAAACACCGTTGACCTTAGACAACATTGTTTTATCTATCTTTATAATCCATCTTCTTAATCTTTCATTTGTGTGATTCCAATTATTGATGTCCATAGTGCGATTATTGATAGAACTCTGTCACTTATATATATGAATATGACTCGCATCCGGGTACTTTCTCTTGTGATCAATGAAGGTAGGCCAACCAAGGAGACTCTTTAGTGTAATTCCTGAGTTATTCATAGATAACTAGAGTTTGGAATAAAAGGTTTTATAGGTACACCTCTGGTAGACCTTCCCGAGACTATAACTCGGCCACTAGGGACACCTAGGGGTTTAAAGGCTAGGTATACGTGCTAAGTGTGACCGTATCCTCGACGAGATGGAGTTGTATGTTTTAAAAATTATTTTAGTTTGATTTGCTCGAGGACTAGCAAAGTCTAAGTGTGAGGGAATTTGATAGGTATCTAAAACACCTTGATATTTATCTATTGTTTATGCTTTCTTTGCTAAGTTTTATTGTAAATTATGAATCTTTTGTTTGATTTTGAGTTTTAGGTACTTTGGAGCAAAAGAAGAGGAAACGTCGCGTAAAAGGGCTAAAGTGTCATTCTTTTGCAACTGTTGATCGAGGCGAATTATCTCTCATTATTTTCTTTTATTTCTTCATCTCTGAAAGGCATGTCGGCTTTAGTGATGCGAGTTTTGTCTGAAAAGCATGGCAACCTTAATGATGAAATTGAAGAAAAGAAGTGAATATGAGAGGTAAGAGATGGTTGCTCGAGAACTACTAAAGGCAACCCAAGAAATGTCCCAGAAGAGTCGATAAAGGCACCCGAAGGAGTTGATAAAGTCACCTAGAGGAGTTTCCCACTATATACATCCCAAATTACTCCTTCTACCCCACAAATGGCTATCCACAGCCCAAAGATTGCTAAATACACCCCAAATGCTAAAGGAACCCCTGGACTGGATAGGGGGCACACATCATCTTCCCCATTTGAAATTCTGTTTTGGCGGGAAAGACAACTTTCAAACTGCCAAAACTAGGGTTCGATTTTTAGATGTCTTAGTAAGAGACTAAAGCCCTGAAATTCAATGGGTATTTTCCTTTTGGCCTAAAATGAATGGTACAGAGTTTGTTTTCGACATGAATTGTTTATAATCGTGTATTTGAAGTAAACCATTTCCGGCAGAATTAGGGTTCGAGATTTCAAGTTGTTTGAGAGAGATTCAATGGCTGGAATCGTTTGGAATGAGTTGTATGAGATAAATGGAGATGGTAGTGGCTACTAATATGTCTAAAATTGGTCGGAATCGTGGATTTGAAGCAACACAGTGAGATGTTATTCTCAGGTTCACGTGCGTGTTTCTCTGGATCCGATTGGCCGAACTTCTATCACAGTTGGGTTAGTATCGGCTGATAGGATCGGGAGATGCCTATATGTTATAACCGCAATCACACGGTGTCTACAATGCATACAATGGAAAGTACGGGTCGTTCCCACGAGGAGAGGTGGAAATATCGTAATCAATATCTCTAATAAAAATTAACAAGAAAAGATGTTCTTGGATTTTTGAAAGAATGATAAAAGAAAAATAAACTAAAGTAACAAAACGAATCCAATGGAATAATCGGTAACCAGGATTTTATTGGTATCCACCACTATTTCTATTTAATTACTGAAATGAAACATAATTATGAATATATGTTTATTGTTCGTTCTATCAACATCACCTATTATAGGTATTAGAGGCAAATATCACTGGGACGCCCTAAGCATGACACATCAAAAGATTAAACCAAAGCATGCACCATCAAATTGCGCTAGCGAGAAAGTTATACGAAACTAAAATATTGATTCGCAAATATTATTTGACTCTTCTAAGCATAACCCATCAAAGAAATTAACCCAAGCATGGAATATCAAATAATGAGACAAGTATATTTTTGAACCTAACAATTACGCACAAAGGTTTCTAGAACCGGCAATGCAACAACTCATTTTTCAATAAATAAAAAAAAAACAATATTCAAGAATTATTCTATTCAAATCATCATGGTATAAATTGCTATATAATCAATTCAAATTAGCCTAATACCCAAAGTGGTTTCAATCAAAAAAAAACCCTAGTTACAAGAAATCTAGTGAAGCATGGCTTTCTCAAAAGCCATAAAAAAATATTAAAGAATATCACTAGCAAAATCGAAACAAATCGAAATGGAATGGGAAAGAGTAGAACTGCAAACCCTCTTCTCGTTTTCACCTATAGAACTGCCGTCGTCGGCCTTCAACCCAAAAGAACTCCCAACCGGCCCTCCTCTTTGTTTCTGTTCAGTTCGAATATATAGGTACTGTCGCAAACTCCAAACATAACCGAGCCAGTGCTTCCATAGGCCCAGTCCAGTACCAACTCTTCCAAATCCAGGCCACGTCCAAGCTCGGCTCATCCATCACCTGCATCTTTGCGGCAACCTGACGGCAACACTCGTCGTTTTCATGCCTGGTCTAACCTCTTCTTGCACCATCGTTGTTTCCATCTCCGACCACTGCCTATTCTTCTTTTCACGACCATCGTATGATAGTATTAAACCCAATCTCAAACTCACGAGATTCCATTGTTTTCCCATCAGTTCTTCTTATTTCAGTCCATGCAGAAACGACTGTCATCTCTTCATAGTCAATACGACTTCACCTCTGCAAATTTAAAGCAGCCATCACCTGTATTTCTTCACGGCAGGAAACTGTTAACAGCTTCAACTCATATCCACTCGTTGCTTTCAATGATGCATCACCTACCCATCAGCTCTTCTCAACTTCTGGCCAACAAAACTCCGACCACAATACCTTAGGACACAGCAACCCAAGAATCCATTGAATGCAGTTAGTTCTGACTGGTATTCGCAGCACCACCAGTTAACTCCACCAACGAAACCCAATTTCTTTCCATTCTCTAGCCGCCATTGCTTGCAATGAGTTCTTGAATTCAAACGCACCTTCACTTGAACGGAAACCCCATAACTGACCACCGATTACCAATTCAAGGTAACCTGTAAGCATTTTCCTCCACTGCATTGACGGCAACAGTCCCATCCAACAAATATATCACTCGAACCACAATCCAGCCATTACCAGTACCCAGCTTTACCTCCTTGTTGAGGTGAAATTAACAGCGAAGTATCAAAATTGCACCATCCACAACCTACCCAGATTAATTGATCACCACCCATGATGTCGCTCTCTCGAGAACTCTCGAGAATTGAAGCAGCAGTTACGTACCGGGAAGCACCACCATTGCAATTTGAAACCATTCTTGGTTCAGATCAATAAGCCCAACTTCACTGACTGCAAAGCTCAACGAGAGCATGGTCACGACAAACTCAGTGCCCATTTCAATTTCGTCCATCGGCATCTCCCAAAATCAGAACCAGTCGATCCCCAACCCTGCATGAGAATCCAGATAACTTACGGACCATATCTTCACGTTCATGTTGAAGTCGTTCTTCTCCCTGATTCCGACCAAGTCTTGGCATCCACCGGCTAAACAAGATTTGACATAGCGAGCAACAACTCCAGCCCCGGGCTCCATTTTCTAATCACATAAATTCTGGCCAGCACCAGCATACATCTCCATTCGAAACACTAAGCACCAGAACCAACTTGGCTGCCAACTTCTTGCTTTTCATTACCAGCAGCATCTTCCAACATGCACATCAGAACTTCTCCATTCCCGCCAACAACCCTATGAATCACCACTGCACACGACCACACCTCCTTTCAGACTGACCACGAGATGATCAGGTTCATTGCCCACTAATAATTATCATTTTAGTACTGAACAGAGTTACAGAGTTCACATCACCACTTGGACGTTGGACCATCTTCTTGGTTACCCACTAGTGGGCTTGGGCAAAGACAATTCTTAAACCATATGATTTGCTGGAGTAATATGCCTTTGGTGGTATTGCAAATGAATAGTTAAAGTAGCTGTCTCTTTCTGATGACGTAAGTGATATTGATCACTTTCTTCGAAATGCCGTTTAGCTTCTTATTTCACTGCTTATTTTTCTAGATGATCGAATTCACGTGCACTTTCTACAAAAGCATTAAAATAATATTATTAGCCAAACTATCGAGTCCTAGATAATATAAATATGGGTATGAAATGTAGCACTTACGTGCTTATCATCGGCATGTTGATGATAAACATGCTCAGTAATGGGATTCAATTCCAAAGAGAAGGATTGTTTCACGTAGTAGGGAAGTGATGCAGACTCGGGCTTGTTGTTGCGAGCGGTAGGGAGGATTCGATTATATTGATTAAGGAAGTTATTTCATGTTTTCAAATGGAGTACGTGTTTGGGAACCAAAAGAGGACTCAAATCTTCGTATATTTGGTATCATATGAAAGCAGGTAATGAAATAGAATTTCGGAGTTTGATAAGTACGTGAGAAATATAGAAAGATATTGATTGCTTAAGATATTCATAGAAGCTTTAATTATCCAGAGATGAGTAGAAAAATAAACAGGGAAGAAAGTCCCGTGACCTCCGGTGAAAGAAAATAGAAGATAAATAGAGATTTGATCGAGATTTCTTGCGGGGAAGTTTTTCAGTGTGTATAAATAGGAGTTGGGTGAATCCATACGGATACTTTGGAGAAGAAAGTAGAGGCTTAGTATCATAAAATAAGAGTTCTCAGAAAGTTGCTGCTGCTGCCAAAAACTCAAGAACACCAAGAACAATAAACTGTCAGAGACAGTCGCAGAAGAGTGTCGCAGTTCAATAGCAGAAGAGACAGTATCGTTATTCAACAGCAGAAAACCTATATCGTTTATCACCGACAGAAGGAATATATCGTTTACTGCTTATTTACATCTTTTTGAATACAATGATTAATAAAATATCTTCAATTTTGATTCTATGAGTAGCTAAATTTATTTTCTAGGGTTTTGGAAGAAGCTATTTTTGATGTGTAATATTTAATAATTAATTTCTTTGGCATATTTACTCCAAAATTGTGCTTTACTTTGTTTAAAAATTCTCTCTTCTTTACATGCTTCGTAAAAACTATTTTGGGTAGTTTCTACTGTTCTTTTATAAGAGAAGGAGGATTAGGCCTTAGAATAGCGACGAAAGTCATAAAAAAGAGAGCATGTAGTGTTATATCTTCCAAAGCATGAGATTGAGTTCGAAAACTGTTTTGAGTAAAATAGGAGTAATTTGTCAAAGAAACTATTATTGAGTTTACAAATATTGGAAGTAGTGAAATCCAAAACCCTAGAATTTTCTCTCCCTGGTAAACAAAAATAAAATTTTAATAGTTTGTCTTAGTATTTTCTTTTAGTAATCAAAAACCAAATCTTCATAAAATTCCGAGCAACGAATTCCTTACTTCCACTTTAAAACTACATAAAAGGACAATCGGTCTTTGTGGGCATGAACATAAACCGTTTCTATTTGTAATCGGGTCACACATACATTAATGCTAACCTATTATGATAAAACAGGAAAATTTGATTTCAAAATTTTCAATTTTTGAGCAATTTATGTTACTAAAACCTAGTTTATAGGATTGGGTTGAGAAGAAAAGAAGAAGAATCAGTTTAAGTGGAGATGGAAATGAATTTGATTTTGATTTTAGTTTTTATGATTTTAGTTTTATGATTTTGATTTTGGTTTTAGTTTTTAAATTTTATGATTTTAGTTTTATGATTTTGATTTTAGTTTTTAATTTTATGATTAGGATTTAATGAGGAAAAATTAGTAGTATTAATATTTGATAGAGGGTAAAATGGTATTTTTATCAAACTTAGACACCCCTTATCATTTTCTATGGGGTGAATGAAAAAATCCATATGCCTCAATTAAATCCTATAGGACCCAATTTAGGAAGGTTAAATAAAAATACGCATAGAAGTCTTACATTTAAGAGAATCAAAAATACATTCCGAGCGTTCAGATAATCGAAAATATGTTACCAACTAAGAAAACCGAACCTGCAACGGTAAGTTACTCAATTAATTCATAAACAAAAATCCACCTATATAAGAATATCGATCTATTTAAACAGAATTCCATTATTTGAAATTTTTAATCAGATTAGAAATCACCAAAGCCCTAAAAACTCATGCTCGATGCAAGACAAAATAAAAATATTAGGGTTTTCACTGACCTTTTAGATCAAGCAAAACGAAGTAAAAATATCAGGGTTTTCACCGACCTTTGATAGATCAAGCAAAGTTTAATCTAAGACAAGGAACCAGAGATCAGAGTAGTAGTTGATGTTCGCCTAAATTTCAATCCAGATCTCACGAACTACAGAATTTTAGCCCTTAGAAACATTTTTTCGAGAAGAGGAGTAACGGCATGTTTATTGCTAGTAATGGCATGTTTACTGCTAAAATGTAGCAAGGAATTAAATTGACCATGCGCGCTACGCGCACATGACAATTGTGGGAATCAAATAGATGGTTAAATCATGACCATCGTTTATATCCCCAAAATAAATCTCTAGATAAATGAATCTGTACCATGCTTTATGTGTCCAAAATGTACATGGCCGTCGATTGGTAAAAACACCATTGTCCCTTATACTATATATAGGTTTGGATATGGTATCCTCATCTTTGTAAAAGCTGATATGAGAAATATTGTTGGTATTTTAAACATTTTGAATGAATTTGGAAAACTTTCTGGTCAGATTCTGAACTTTGATAAATCGTGTGTTTATTTTATTAGCAACTTGAATCCATTTGTTTGTGATTACTTGGCCAAAGAGCTAAACATGAATATTGTTAATGATTCAGAAACATACCTAGGGGAACCCTTACTTTTAGGTCACTCCAAAGTAAATTCCTTTGATCTTATAGACCAATCTTTTGAGGCTAGACTCAATAACTGGATAAGTGTTACTTTAAATCAATCAGGAAGAATTACTTTGATTAAGTCATTTTTGAATTCTATCCCAACTTACCGGATGGGATATTTTAAGATTCCTACTACTATCATTGATAAATTTGATACTTTGCAGAGAAATTTCTGGTGGGGTCATAAGTCTAATAAGGGTATCAAATTTGTAGGTTGGTCCAAATCTTTAAAAGCTAAAAGAATTACGAGGTTTAGGCTTTATGAATATGGAAGTTTTTAATAAAGTTCTTATTAGCAAGATAGCCTGGAAGATTTGCTCTAACCCTGATGATTTGTATGTTCAGATTTTAGAAGCTAAATATTTTAAGACCTCTAATCCCCTTCACTTGGATAAACTCAATGAGAAAAGTTATTGGGTCTGGAAATGTATTTATAGACGGATTAAAACAATCAAGGATAATACTTTCTAGGCAGGATGTGGTACCAAAATAAAGATTTGGATAGATAAATGAGTGGTTTTTCCAGACCATCCCCCTGAACCCATAGCTAATTCTAATACTTTACCTAATCTTGTTTATGTTCATGAGTTATTTTTGCCAGGAACCAGAACTTGGAATGTGTAGCTTATTCATGATATCTTTGAGGTGAACTCTACTAATAAAATTATTTCTATGCAAATTCCTAGGTTTGGTAGTGACACCCTTAACTGGATTCATGATAGGAAAGGTAATTTTACTGTCAAAAGTGCTTATAAAATACTTAACAGATACATTGCTGAGAACTCTAGTCCTCAACTGGTTGGTAGTAATGTTTGGAAAGCTCTTTGGGTTGTAAAATCCCATATAAATAAACTTTTTGTATGGAAGTGTCTTAAGGACATAGTTCCTATTAAAGATATGCTTTTTAAATATAAACAAGGAATTGAAGTGCATTGTAGTATTTGTAATGCTACTATTGAAATAAATGAACATATGTTGCTAGATTGTCCCTATGCTAGATCCATTTGGCTTGGTGTTAATGTGAATATCAACAATATAAAGAATGTGCATGGCAGCTTGTTTAACTGGAATATTAGCTGGTTTACTACTAGAGTATCTAGTTTTGCGGTTCAACCTCCAGATAATGTGCATTTTCTATATTTACTTATGATCACTATTTGGTTTATATGGAAAGATAGATGCATAGTTGTTTTTCAAAGGGAAAAAACAAATATAACTTTCAGTATAAACAATATCATGTCATTGTTTGATAGCTGTACAAAGAATGCTTCTACTATACCTATCAAAATTGTCAGTTTACAGGTGCATCCTCAATACTGGGATCCACCAGAAGGATATTACATTAAGATTAATATGGATGCTTCTTTTCTCAAAGATAATTTAACATGAGGCATATGACTAATATCTAAAAAAATTGCAGGTCACTGCTATAGAGCTAAAGGGAGGTTCTTCAATGAATGAATGATTCAGGACCAAGAAGTGGAGCAACTGGAATTCCTGGAAATGCATGAAGTAGTCAATTGGGCAATCCCAAAGAACTATTCCAAAGTTATTTTTGAATCAAATAGTGAAGTATTCGTTAAGTCAATAATGGAATAAACTTCCTATGTTCATTGGTTAAACCAAAGTTTAGTTCTAGACATTAAGTTTTTACTTCAAAGTCAAGACAACTATGTTTGTCAGCCAGTTAAAAGAACCAAAAATGGAGTAGTTGATTTAATAGATAAAAAGTGCAGGAGTATTGGTATCAATTTTGATTATGTGGATAACTTCCCACCTGATATTACTTTTTGTTTTCAATTTTCCCCAAGTCCCTATGCATTCTTCTTCTAACTTTTAATGTTTATTTTTAAATCTACATAAATAAATAACTCATAAACAAGTGAATAACCCTGGTTGGATACATGTCCAATAAAGAATGGAGAAATATGCACCATGGTTTAGTGGGGGTGCACATAGTCGCACTCCTAATCATTACACTTACTTAATTAAAAAGGATAATTTGGGTAAGGGGTGACTTGAGTGCATTTTTAATGTCTTACCCAAAATAAAATCATGGACTCCCTCCAAAAAGAAATGGTGTCCAAAAAACGATTTCTTTTTTGTTTTTTAATAGGAAAGATCAGAGATTTAAATTAAACATAAACAAAGGCCATACAATGTTTTTCTCATATATGAGAAATTAGATCACTTAGCATATCATTGCCATTCCAAAACTCACTAGCTAAACTACCATTTCTATCCTTTTTTGCTAGATGATCAGCTATATACACTATTGAGATCTCTAAGAACATGAGTACAGACCCATGAGGTAAAGGTTCTCATTAAAAGCTTACAATCATTAATAATACTGTTGTTTGTCCATTTAACAGAACCTACTCTGCCATTTATGGCATTTATTACATTTATATTATATTATTCAAAATACATCTTAGACACTCCTTTCATTTGTGCCATCCTTATTGCTTCATATGATGCTACGACCTTTGCTTGTTCTTCATCGTAGGCTGAACCTTGAATATATGCTGCTCCAACACATGTCCATGCATCAGAAAAAAACTATTATACCACATCCTATAATATTAAAATCCTTTAGAAATGACATATCAAAACTAAATTTTGTAAATCCATTTTATGGTAGGCTCCAAGTTGTGATTTTCCTGCTTTGTGTACCACCGAAACTATTAATATTTTTCTGCCCGTGTATATTGTTCCAATCTGGAATGTCACTTTGCACCTGTCTTTTGAACAACTCTACCTGAGCTTGCACATTATCAAATACTTTTGCACATATTGACTTCCAGACATGCCATAACATAAAACCATCACAAACAACAAAGTCAAAGTTAATATGTTTATTAACTGGACCATTATAACACCAGGTTGTTATACAATCTTTTAGATTCCTACCATTATACATCCCTGCAAAGACACTGCTCACAATAGCATACATAGCCTTAGTTACATGGCATTCTAACAAAAGATGGTATACTATTTCAACACGATTGCTGCAAAAAGGGAAATTTTTTAAAAAATTTTGAACATACCTACCTATTTTACGATTTAAAGGAAGGCAATCATTAACACACTTCCATAGGAAATATTTAATTTTTGGTGGTAAATTAAATTTCCAAAAGGTTTTACAGTTAAAATTATCCTAAAATGGGCCAAAAACTATGTCAGTTACAACTCTATAAGCAGTTTTAATAGAAAACTCACCATTGTATGCTGGAGTCCATTTAATTTCATCCATAGCCTCTAATAGAATCTTTATCTTATAGATATCCTTAACAGTTTCATTATCAAAGTGGACATTCAGCATATTAACATTCCATTCATTAGCATTTTGGTCAACTAATTGATCTACTATGCTAATATTGGCAGACATAAAATGAGAATTAACCAAACCATTTTTACATGGCACCCACATATCCTTCCAAATTAAGATATCTTTACCATTCCCAACCTCCCAACAATAATTCTCCTAGATGACCTCTAAACCTCTACATATACCTCTCCAAACCCAAGATCTAGATTTGTCATTCACGTAATGAAGAGGGCTATGGTCTGAGAAATTTTTATGTTTGAGAATCTGAACCCATGAAGAGGGTTATGGTATGATAACGCCTATGATACAAGAAGTTTTTAAAACAAAAAAAATAAACCCAAAAATGAACGAAACTTTTCTTTTCTTAATTCCAAAAAAAAAACAACCTAAATCTCCTAATGACTTCAGACCCATAGGTTTAAGTAATACTCCTTATAAGATTCTTTTGAAATTATTAGCAAACAAATTAAAAAAATTCTTAGAAAAGATGATTTCTCCCTTTCAGTTGGCTTTCCTATCCTCGAGACAAATTGCTGACAATATTGTGGTTGCTCACGAAGTTATCCACTCTATAAAGAAAATGAAAACAAAAAATGGGGGCATGGGAATTAAAATAGACATGTCAAAAACTTTTGACAGGGTTAATTGGGATTTCCTAATTCAAACTCTATCTGCTTTTGGCTTTAGCGATGATTGGTGCAGCTTAATACATCAATGTGTTTCTACGTCATCGATTGCAGTTTTACTTAATGGGTTTCCTGGGGTTTTCTTCACACCATCGAGAGGTTTAAGGAAAGGAGATCCACTGTCTCCTTACCTTTTCCTCATTTGTATGGATGTTTTCTCTAGATTGTTGGTCGCTAGGGAACAAACTAAATACATATCTGGAATCAAAATTGCTAGACATAGTAAACCAATTTCCCACTTATTATTTGCAGACGACTGTCTGTTGTTTTCTAAAGCTTCTCTTGTTAGTTGTAAAAACTTATTAGATATTATTAACCAGTTTAGTTTGGCATCTGGTCAATTGATAAATTTTTGTAAATCTGGTGTCTTCTTTAGTAGAAGAATTCATTCTAAACATCAAAGAATAATGCTTAGACTATTAAAGATTAAGAAAATAAGCATATCTGATTTTTATTTAGGAGCACCTCTGTTTGTTGATAGGTCAAAAATAAAAACTTTCGATAAAATTATCACAACCATGTAATTAAGAGCCCAAAGTTGGAATGGTACTACTTTAGTCCAATCCAACAAATTGATCCTTAACAAATATGTGTTGTCTAGCTTACCGATCTATCAAATGGGGTGTTTCTATTTATCAAATAAAATAACAGATAAAATTGATGCCATCCAGAGAGACTTTTGGTGGGGTAAACATAACAATTCTAAGGGTTTTTACCCGATTATCTGGGAATTTCTTTGTGAACCCATGGAACTAGGGGGTTTAGGTTTTAAAGAAGAAAAAAATATGAATAAAGCTATGATAGCCAAGCTTGCTTGGAGAATATCAACTCAGCAAAATACTTTTATGGGTTCTGTCTTAAAGGATAAATATTTCAGGAATACAACTGTTTTCCATGCCAAGAAACATTACAATGCTTCTTGGATTTGGAAGTGTATTATGTAGGGTGTCTCTTTGATTCTTCAATTCAGTTGCTGGGAGGTAGGGAATGGTAAGCAAATTCATATTTGGACTAACAAATGGATACCAGGTATGGAATATAATCTCTTAACCTACTGTGGTACTCAATTAAACTCTTTAACACTTGTAGATGAGTTATTAGACTCAAATACGAAGAAGTGGAATGAAAAGGAAGTTAGAAACAACTTCCCACCTGATATTGCTAAAAAGATCTTAAATATTAGATTGTTTACGGATACCAATGGTAGGATGAAACAGGATAAACTAAGATGGTTACTAACTACAAATGGAATTTTTACTGTAAAGTCCATGTATCAGAAAATGAAAAATCCATCTCTTGTTTCTAATAGGGCAAATAAGGCCTCTTTCTGGAAGTCATTTTGGAAGCTTAATATTTCTCAAAGAATCAAAATTTTCTTGTGAAAATGTATTCATAATGCTCTGCCTGTTAGGAAAAAATTAGGACAATTTATGAAGGATATAGATATGAAATGCATTTTCTGTGAACATGATTGCGAATCCTTAAAGCATCTTTTCTTTGAATGTCCCTATGCTAAATCTGTATGGATGCTACCTCCCTCGGTAGGATTGAACATTAGTAATGATGCAGACTTCTCCTTTGCCCAGATGTATTCCAATTGGATTGTAGGGGTCTGCAGAAGTAGAGATATTGATATTATGGCAACGAAATGCTGGTTACTTTGGAAAGAGCGATGTCTTAGGATTTTTGAGTCAAAATAAACTACTAGTCTACAATTTTCCTTAGCAGTCCAGATACACTTAAATTTTTGGTCCCCTTTACAGGAAAATATAGTTGCACATAATCATAGTCGAACTATTTCTATCTCTGAACTAGATAAGACCAATAACTATATTGAACAAGGATGGACAACTTCTTCTCTTAATACATCTAAAGTGAATTTTGATGCTTCATGGGTAGATTCTTCTTCTACTGCTGGTTATGGTATAATATTTCGTTCTGACACAGGGACAGCTATCCAAGCTTCAGCCGGGACCTTCATTTCTTCCACTGCAGAAGAAGCGGAGGCTTTGAGTTTGCTAGAAGTGGATAGATGGGTTAAAAGTATGAATCTCCAAAATTTCTGTGTTGAAGGTGACTGCCAAAGACTCATTCTTTATGATCAAAACAAGCCAAGCAACATTTTTTTGGAGAAATCAAGTTATCATATCAGAAGCAATGAAGATATTAACATCATGTAACAGTTTTTTGGGTATCTCTTTTAAGAACAAGAAATGCAACAAAGTGGCGGACATTCTAGCAAAATAAGCGCGAAAAAAGAACATCCACAAACAGATTTGGTTTCATATGCCTGAATGCATTTCAGCTGCTTTACAGTCAGATTTTCTCTTTTCAATTTCAAATGTATTTTTCGTTCCTGCTGTAGGAGTTAACAATATGTTGGTAGAGGCCAGTGTCTCAAATGGTCATGAGACAAGGGCAACCAATATTTTGAGCAACTCTTTGTAACCTGTTTTGTGCTTTTTAATCAACTTAATTTAAAAAAAATAAAAATAATCTCCCCCTTTAATGAGAACAAGCCTTTCCGAAAACATTAATTATTTTTGGTGTACCGCCGTACTTTTAGTGTACAACCATACCTTTCATACACCAAACGAATTTTTCAAAAACATTTTTTTCCATCATCTGTTGGATTTTGTTCGTCTCTAACCACAGCGGTTGAAATTCTTTTCTTTCTCTTCCTCGATTAGGCATACAAATTTTCTCTTCGTGTTTGTCTCCCTTAACTCCCCTTCTCTTCGATTAGGCATGAAATTCATCGCTGCAACTGCATTTTCACTTAGGGAAAAGAAAACGAAGATGGAGATGATGAATTGAGTTGGTTGTTTTTCACCCTCGATTAGGTATGCAAAATTTCTTAAACTGTTTGATTTTTTGTTATCTGTAATTTTGGGGTTTCCGTAACTTTTAGAATTTTATTTCACATGTGTTTATCAATGATTTTGAAGGGTTTGTTATTCAATATTACTATCTATTTACATACCTCTGTATATGTATCGGGAAGTTTTTAACTAAATTTAGTTTAATTCGCCATTTTTTTTAATTGTTCCGAAAAATTCTTTTCATTGTTCGGGGAAATCAAAATTGGGTTTTTTAGGTCACTCATAGATTCATTATTAAGGAAAAATGTTTGAGATTGGGTACCTACTTTGGAATTTAGGGATTTTAATATCAACAACAAATTTTTGCTCAGTTATCAAGTCTCTAAAGTTCAGTTCATTTGTTTATAGGAGTTGTTTGAAAAAATTTATAAGAGAAAAAAATGTGTTTAATATTGGTGTTAGAAATTGGAATTTATGTGTTAATTGACATTGAAGTTCACTGAGGAAAATTTATCAAGTCTCCAAAGTTCAGTTCATTTGTTTCAAGTGTTGATTTTGCTGTGATTGATATCAACTAAGGTATGATCTCAATAACAACCCGGACAATAGGGTGCATTTTCTTTTCTTTGAATAAGTTTATCCGTTGCACATTCAATATTATCCTGTGTTTTCTATCCCCATGCATATTGGCTACTAAACTCATTTTGTTTGATTCAACTACGTAGTAGAGATATGCAGTAAGACAAGTTGTAGTTAGCTTCATGGAAGCATGGTTTGCCTTAAAAGTTTTTGATTAAAGGGATTGTGATGCTAAAATTAATAGGATTCATCCTTTTCAATTCCGAGTCATAAAGAAGGTTCTATCAGAGTTTCGTAACATGCGCATCGTCTTGGGCTGCAGTTAGTAATTAATCTAGGTGGAGTTAGATCAGTTACATTCTTTTTACATCTCTTATAATTTCCTGACATTATACATGGCTTGCTCATCCACCATGCTCCTTAGGATGGTAAAGAATGATGGTCTGAATTTTATGATGTCAACCTATTTGGTAATGTATCTTTCTTTGACTAAGTTAACTCTTTGTTTATTACATTCCCATTTGGAATTTGACTGACTAAATATCTATCATTATTACATCCTCTAACTTCCTTTGTAGAAATTAGAAGTTTGTTATTGTACGGTCGGCTAATACATGATTGTTGTAACTTACTAACTTTAATGCAGTGTATCGACTTTTAACTTCCAAATTGTTAAGATGAAGATGATTCAAATTGATCTTGGCCTTTAAGGTGATGCTGCACAAGGTGGATCAAAGGAGGGAACTGTTGATACCAAGGCTATTGTGAGTGTTCCTTCATTTGTTAACAGTTGCGACAATATATTGGTTGGTGGACACTAGAACCAGAAATTACATTGACAGAAAAATAGTTTTGAAACTTCTAATTTTTCTAAGCACCACTATTTTGTTTCTTTTATTGTACTTCACATTTTCCGGGTTGGTGTTTTGAGAAACTTGATCAGGACACTTGCTGAAAAGTGTATGTATATAAGAACTCGGTACTTTGTAAAAAGATATTTTCAAGAAATTAGTGAACACGTTTTTTTTTTTTAATAATTAGTGTTTTGAATTTTTTGTGCAACGCACATGCACTCTACTTGTTATTTCTAACACCACTATCAGTCTTTGTACTAAAAGCTAAACCCGACTTATCATAATTTATTGACTGACCTGAATATTTGCTACACTATTGAAGAATGCTATGCAAGCTCCTACCACATTTGACACTAGCTTTAGTAAACACCAAGCAATCATCCGCAAAAATTAGGACTAATAGAGAGAGTATTATTAGTAACTTTAATGCCTTAAATATCATTATTATCCTCAATATTAATCAACATTTTAAATAGAACATCCATGCATATGAGAAACAGATATGGTGACAAGGGGTCTCCATGTATAAGACCCATTGTTGGGAAGAATTGCTTACATGGAGAGCCATTTAGAAGGATGGAAGAAGAAATAGTAGTAACATACCGCTCTATCATAGTACACCAAAGATCGTGAAAACCTAGCTGCTTAAGAATAAACATTAGGATGGCCATTCAATTCTGTCAAAAGGTTTTGACATATCTAACTTAAGAGCCATGAGACCAGAAGTTGACATGTGCTTCTAAGAGTGTCCACAATTTCATGTGCAATAACTATGTTATCAATTATTTGTCTTGATGAAAGAAAAGCAACTTGAAATGGACTAATGAATTTATCTATACCAGATTTTAGCCTACTTGTCAGTAACTTAAACATAATCTTATAACTTACATTACTCAAGCTAATGGGCCTAAAATCAACAACATTTTTAGGAGCATCAGTCTTAGGGATTAAAGAAATAAAACTATGGTCCATCTGTTTCAACATATGACCAGAACTAAAAAAGGCTTTAACCATGTTAATAGTATCAACACCAACAACATTCCACATTTTTTGATAGAACTCTTGAGGGTTGCCATCTGGACCTGGAGAGGTCCAAGGTTGCATTTTCCACACCATATTTTTAATTTCCTCATCTATAGGAATACTAATAAAAAAATTTCCTCATATCTAGGAATACTAGCCAGAAACTTATTTTCTTCCTTAGTAATACAAGGCTTGAAAAATTTAAGTTATTCACTTACATTAGGATGTTTAGTAGATCTACCAATTTTAGAGAAGTGTTTTTTCAGTTTAGAAGCAATCATATCTCTATTTGTTAACCAAATTCCAAGACTATTTTGAATGCAATCAATTTGAGCTCTTTTCTTCCTAAATTTAACTTTGTCATGAAAATATTTGATATTTTGGTCATCAAATTTCAGAACATCTTCCTTTGCCCTTTGCATATAGAATTCTTGTTGCACTTTATACCAATGTTTTAGGCTAGTTTCCAGTTCAGCAATATGATTCATAGACAAATTGTGTTGTTGGGCATCATGAACTTGGCCTTGAAGGGTCTGAATATGAGAATGAATATTATCAAAAACATTATTATTCCACTGGCTTTGAGCTATTTTAACATTTTTCAGAGAATTAACATGCTTAAAAGCAAAAGAACCATTAACATCAACATGCCAATTATTAACAATTATGCTCCTACAAGAGTTATCAGACAACCAACATTTGTTAAACCTTCTTGTTTTGTTTTTTTTGGTATTATTATCATTCCTAGATCTAACCATGAGGATGAGAACATGATCACTTCCTAGGCAGACAAGATGACAAACAATTGCATCAGGAAAAAAAATTTGCGCATTCATCATTCACAAGAGTCCTATCTAGTCTTTCTAGAATAAGAGAGTCTCCACTTATTCTATTAGTCCATGTGAAATTGTTGCCTACAAATTTCAAATCATACAAGCCTAACTTATTCAAGTGATCCCTAACATAATCTAGGCGGGTCTGAGAATTACCTCCACTTTTTTCTTCTCTTCTAATGACAAAATTAAGGTCACCGATTATCATCCAAGGAAAGTGAAACCTACTGGCCAGATTACCCAAATAACCCCATTTATTATCCCATCGAATATCATCTAGAGCACCATACATGCAATTTAATAAAGTTGTCACTCCTAGCATCCATTCTGACTAAGACAATAATGAAATTATAATTCATATCAATAAATTCCACATCAATAACATATTTCCAGAGAAGATACAAACCAACAGAAACACCTACATGATCAACATAAAGATAGTTAGGATAGTTGAGACTCCCCATATAGTCAATCATTTTTTTTGATTCCTAGTTTTAGTTTCTGGAAGAAAAACTATATCAGGATCATTAGATTTGACTAATTCTCTTAGGTGTTGCTTGGTTACATTCCAAAAAAAATAAAATAAAAAATGTTATAAACCTAAAGTTTAATTACTAAGATGCCTTTGTGTCTAAGATTAGGGTTTACATATCTTGGACACCAAGTCTTCTATCTATATAAATAGAGGCTTAAAAATTGTATTCTACACACATATTAATAGAATTATCCACTCTTCTTCTCTCTACTTTGTGTATCTCTTTCTCTATTTTTTGTCTCCTTCTCCTTTTACAAGAAAAAAAACGATTTGTTATAGGGCCTATGGCCCATGTATGTGCGGTCCATCTAGTTACCTAGAGTTTACCTTTACATATATATAAAGGATATTGTATCCATGTAACCCTATTATCCTGATCAATAGAAACATCTCTTTGTCTCTTTACTTTCTCCATATTTTCCACTGCAACACGTTATCATGCACGACTCTACCAACTGGTGCAATTTTTTTTTTCTTCGTTCAAGATTGGTTATGGATTATTACTTGAAGATTAGCTTGGTTCTGATCCTATTTGTTTATCATCATGGATGCGTTACCAAGTATTTCTTTTGAACAAAGAAATTTTTTTTCGTAGTATATATTAGGGTTCCACAAACGTATGATTATAAAACCTAGAGATTTCACCGTTAGATTTTCATGAAATTTTAATATGTTTAACCCGATTAGTCATTACTATGTGTGTTAAAATTTCAATCATATCGGAATAAGATACAATCTCCAAAACTGGATTTTAATGAATCTATGTACGTTCAGGAAAACCCTAATTTATAACGGCGTATAAAAACGTATGTTTTAGGAATTATAACCGTTAGATTATGCTGTATTTTTGTTATGTGTTACATATTGTTCTACTTAAAGCACTGTAAAACTTTCCTAAAGATCTAACCATGGAAAGTACTCCAAAGTACGTGATATGTTATGCTGTGCCCATAGAAACGTGAATCGGAATAGTCATACGGCGTCATAAATATATTTTTATCGAGCCGTTGGATGTCTTTGAAATTTTAATATGTTTGTCGAAACATTGTGATAAATCTAATGTAAAAAAATATATCATGATCGGACGATGATGCATTTGTCTGTCGATCAGAATAGTTGAAAGAAGAATTTTGTCAACTTTTAGGGATAATGATATGTTTTGGGCTCATATACTAATAGTTTCAAATAGGGGTGTGCAAAAAAACCGGAACCTCGGTTTTCACCCGCAACCGTCTGCAAAATTGCGGGTGAAAACCAATCCGCAAGAGTCTATGGACCGGTTACGGTTGAGTTTTCAAATCCGCAAGGTTTAGCGGTTTGGTTGCGGTTGGTTTTGTAAATCCGCGGATTAAACCGCACCGTAGGGTAGTTTTTCAATAGACCAAAATGAACTTCCGTAACATTAGACGCTGAAATACAAAAACAAACAAAATGAATTCTAGGGAATTTAGTTTTCATAGCAGCGCCGTTTACTTCAAAATTTACTTAGGACCAAACTCCCTGATCGCGAGTATATTTAATCTACATTCTTATCAAAACTCCAGTTATGTGACAATTGACAAACGAAGACAGACCATTATTGTCGATCCTTGTTTTGTTTGGAAGGATGCATTCAAAGTTTGTGTTGGTGGGCTAAATTATTATGACTGGTTGCTACTGGATATCTCTGTTTTGTTCAAGGAAGACAAAAAAAACTAGCTATATTTGTTTATATTTGTTTGGAATTAGAATGTGTTGTTATTGCTAATGTGTTCAATTTTTTTTTTTGTAGATGACTTCAAAACCGCGGTTAATCCGCAACCGGCCCATATTATCCGCTGATCCGCGGATGAAAAATCGGCGGGTGATTGGACCGGACACGGTTTGATTTTCCAAAACCGCAACTTTTACGGTTTGGTTGCGGGTGACCCCTAATCCGCAACCGTCCGTCCGTTGCACACCCCTAGTTTCAAACTTATTATCAATGGGCCTGAATATTTCATATATAATGAACCATATATGTTTATATTCATTAGCCATGACCTTGTCAACCTAATGGACCGGGTCTTGACCTAATAGTTGACCAGACTTTGACTAAACCAATTTGGCTCTAATTTGACCTTTTGAACTCAAAAGTACTTGAGAACCATTAAAGAGTCTATGATGTGGAAGTATGTGTGCACAAGTACAATACTCTCATCATAAAAATCTTCAACTTGTAAAGATAAACCTTTCAAATAGGAAGTCATTCCTTCAACATTTCCAAGGCGACATATTAACTTCAGACGATGTAATGCTTCGAAGGAAGTTTGTCGAAACATTCATTTTCCCCCAAACTTGAATTTTCAGTGGGATGTAATCCACTTGTTAGACTATAATGAGTCAATAACTTCGACAATGATATGTTGTAATTAATAGCGAACCTCACTTTTTGTGAAAAGAAACTCACATAAGTTTTCATGAGTCAGAGATGTAATTCTGGATCAAGTAATAATGATACAAAGTAAATGTATCTACCTATTATGGGACATAGATGTAATTCTGACTCATATGAATGAGAGTTGAAAATATTAGTATAAGCATTTTACTGAGAATGGTACAAGTGTTGTAATGCAAGTATCATATATTAGTAGTCAACTATAAGAGTTATAGGGAGTTTAAAGGAAAACGAACTCACTGAATTCTTGGAGAACGTCATATCATATTTAGACGTCAACATTAATGGCAACAAGAACTTTGCCAATTCTTATTGTTTATCTTTATTCAATCGAATTCGTATGGTTAGATTCTATATTTTGCATGATTTGATCCTAAACTATTGTCTACATGATAGTTTGACCGATAATTATTAGCTAAAATAAAGAATATTTTTTTTGGGAATAATTATATCCTTTGTATGCTCTTACGGAATGAATAACATATCATTTTCGTGAGACTGAAATTCTCTAAAGCACTTGAGATATACTCAAAAGTACTTGAGTTAAAAGGATCATTCGTACATTATGATGAAAAGTATATCATCTTCATGAACTGTAACACTCTAAAGTAAATGAGATAATTTTTCTTTTGTTACGTAATAAGGCCACACCACTTATTACACGAAGCTCTTAAGGAAATATATTAAACTGCTTGTTGAATTGTTTCCTTATATAATACCATGTGATGGTTGGATCATTACATGTAATAGCCGAGCGAAGGAATGCTCAATCTTTGTTGCCTAATTGGTATAACGATTAAAAGTTACATAAGCTCTATAAGAACTAAGAGCTAATCACACTTTGTCAATTTCATACGAAATATGTGTGAACGGTTATCGTAAAAAAAATCATTGTGAGAATGGGAATGCATCTATAAATTGCCTCTAATGAATGTGAAAGGACTCACATTTTAGAGAAAATAATGAGCCAATTAGTCTAGTGAACTGTAAATCACTAATATTTGGATAATTGAATCCAGATCATCACCGACTATGAAATGTTGGAAATTGACTCATACAAACTTTGGGCATAACCATAAATAAACCTTGGTTGTGACATGATGATTGTTTTGAAAGAACTCATACAAATATCACTTTATTTGAGTGAACGAAAATGGGAAAAAGATTGAAAGAATGCAAAGTGACGACATATCTCTCAATAAGTATTTTCTAAATTACTAGATGCACAACCCCCTTCCCATTATGCTTTTAGGTAAGAAATCATATCACTCATTTTTACAAAGTCTTCAGTAAAACAGGATCGAGACCATCCTAAGATGCAAATGGTAAAAATTCCATCTTACAAAGAAAACAAGGTGAACTTTAGAAAAATATTCCTGCAGAATGTGGACTATTAAAGTGACTAATGGATCTGGTGAATGTTTTGACATTTTGGACTAGTTATAGTTCCCAAGAAATTTGAATATGAAAACTCCTAGCACATATTACACAATGCAAAGTGCAAAGGCTAACCACCCTTGTTAATGCTAGAGAATTTACATCAAAAGGACTTGATAAATATTGCACGTTTAATAGGATCAATATAGAGCATATTATACCCAATGGTCTCGCAGAGGCTACCATCAAAGGTTACAGATGGTGTCTAAGGAATATGTTATGCGTACCAACCTACCTTTTATTGCTTCGGGGATATGCAATATTACACACCTTTTTACTTAATTCGTTTTTAGAACCCAATATTAGTTAACCTTTTATGTGTACCAGTTGGTAACTGGATTTAAGCCTGACATTCGTGTTCTTATGCATTTTTGGTTGTACTATATATGTGCAATTATGACTCCACATCGTACTATGATGGGTCTCCAAAACTGTTAAGTAGTTATGTTGGAAATGAGTTCCCAACAATTATCCGCATTTTAAAACCTTTGGCAGGCAATCTCTTACCGCTAGATTTGCGGGTTGTCATTTTAATGAGACAGTCTTCCCGTCGTTAGGGGGAGATAAGAAAAAGTATTTTCTAAGGAAATGACATGAATTGTCGTGGTGTGTTCCAACTGTGTCTCATATTGATTCTTGTACTCCACAAATGAATGTGAAGTGACAAAGAATAATCAATTTTCAGAATGTACACTGATGTCACTAAAGTGACAAGATCACACATACCATCTGCAAATATTCCTGCAAGGTTAGAAATCCTCAGTATGGGGTACACCATAGACTAAGGTGTTCCAATTACACTTGGTGGAAGTGTAGTTGAGGCCGTGGCTCCATAAAGGAAGATGGAGAAACCACCAGGTTCGATCAATTCTCACCTAGAAAGTAAGTAGTTGAGTAAGGCATAACCTAATTTGTATCATTAATGAAATCATCTCATTTGATTGTCTCTGACTATGTCCATGAATCAATATTGGAGGACGCTCCGAAGTTTTAAATGATTCTAGGGAACAATGAAATCCTGACGGATTATGAGAATGCACATGAGTCAATGAAAGGATCATGCATGCACAGTGATGATATAATCTATAAATAGTTGCTCCAGAAGTAGAGCACAATGAGATTGAACCATGCTTTATTTTGATTAATTTCAAATAAACAACATATTTGGCCTACACAATCCAGGTAGAACTTAGTTCTTTGGAAAATATATGGGTATTTGGTGTGGTAGTGCTAACCAACCAAGTGTAAAGCCTATTGGACATACATAATTAATTTTTCATAAAGCATAATGAGAAGAAAGTAGTCTTTAAGTACAATGAATCTCCTTGTGGCGCGAGGTTTCTCACAAAGCCCTGGAATTGTTCTCTTGTAATGAACGTTATAGAGTTCCGCTACTTAGTTAGATTGGTAATTTCAAAAGGACTTGAAATGCAGCATATGTATGTGGTTGTTACGTATCTCTGAAAGAATCAAGAGATAGAATATATTTACAAAAGTAATTGATAGACTTTTGTTGCCCAAATCAAATGACTCTAAACTACAGAGTGCGTTTACAGTTAGATAAAACGCTCACTTATAGATTCAAGAAATCAGGCGGATGTGGTATACCCATCTAAGTGATTATTTGATTTGGAGGGGATAGACAAGTAAGTTATTTATCCTTACGTATTCACAAGAAATTTCCTGATTTGGAATTATAACTATCTATGTTGTTGGTACAGACATGATGGGTACTCTTGATGTAATAAGAGATCTTAAAAGCTATTAAAAATCCGAATTTGAGATGAAAAATATGGGGAAAGCTCGACCGAATACTGAGCTTGTGGTATATTATCCCATCAGTTTTCATTTGTCTAAAGTTGTCAGGCAATTTAACAAAGACATGCATCCTGATAGCACTCCCATGATTAGTCGAGGTTCAAATGTAAGTAAGTGACCATTTCGTCTAAAGGAAGATGACGAAGATGTGTTGGGAGATGAAATTTCTATATCTAAGTACAATAGACATATTTTTGTACTTAGTATAATAATGTACTCGATAAATTTCAAGGAACTTGTTAGCTAGATATAGCTCAGCGCCAACGCAAGGTCGTTAGAATGGTATAGTGAATGTAATCATGTACTTAAAAGTTACCATTGACATAAATTTGTTTTATCCCTACAAAGACATTAAAAGGAATGCTAATGAAAGTGCAATCCAAAAGTTGTTGATTAAGAAGGAACAATAATCTCTTCTCCAACGAAAGTAATCAGAGGGATATATGGTAGATTATTTTCTAAGTCATTACCAATATTCAGTTTCGAAAAATACATGATTAAAGGAACAGTCTGGAACAACTCTAAAAGTAATCAGAGGGAGATGCCGACATCATGGGGAGGATCCAAGGATATGATGTCGACATATTTTACTTCGAAATCGAAGTTGTGTTGTACTCTTTTCCCCTTCGATCGAGAATAGTTTTTCCCAAAGGGTTTTGTTACTCGACAAGGTTTTTAGCGAGATAACACTAAAAACATCAAGTATATTGAACGTTGAAGACATAAAGATCGTGTTGATATTACTAAAAATATCTGAATCAGAGAAATGAAATACGATAGTCTGTTAAGCAACGTAACTTCTAGAATCAACAATAAGGTGGTTTTATAAACGTTCAAGTCACCAAGTAAAGTGTGATAAACTCCTTTTGACTGCATTAGATCTAATGAAAATTGTCTGATATCAGGGGGAGCATCTAATGGTGTGTTGAAATATTTTCCTTCATCGAAGTTGCTTTTTCCCACAAGGTTTTGTTACTCGGAAAGGTTTTTAATGAGACAACAACAAACACAGGGAATGTAATTTCCTATCTAAGGCTATTGTCTTTCCCACGAGGATTTTCATCCTTAAGAGTTGTAAGCAACCAGTAAACTTCAACGGAGCAAAGTGATCATCTACAACGTATCACTTTTACTTGCATCTGTCATGTTGTACTCTTTTCCCTTCGTCAAGGTTTTATCCCACTGGGTTTTCCTTGTCAAGGTTTTAATGAGGCAATATATTTGAGTCCATATATGTTCTAAGTTTGCTTGATATTGTACTCCTTTTCTTTAGTTCAGGTTTTGTCCCTATGGGTTTTTCCGGACGAAGTTTTTACGAGGCAATTAACTTAGACTCGTCGATCTTTTAAGATTATATTGCATGTGACGAACTACATGTAAAGTACGAGCCAACATATAAGTAATACATGTGAAGAGTTATACCAAGGTTTTGTCTCACTGGATTTTTTCCTTATCAAAGTTTTAATGAGGCAATTGATTTCGGCACAAGTCATCAAGGAGGGAACGACATTTGAAGAACAACATTCAAAGAACTATATGTGAAGCACTATGTATAAAGTTTTGTTATTGAACCGCACAAGGGGGGAGTGTTATAGGGCCTATGGCCCATGGATGTGCGGTCCATCTAGTTACCTAGAGTTTACCTTTACATATATATAAAGATATTGTATCCATGTAACCATATTATCTTGATCAATAGAAACCTCTCTTTGTCTCTTTACTTTCTCCATATTTTCCACTGCAACACGATTCTATTTATAACATTCCCACAAGTTTATACGCCTAAGAAAAAATGGTGGCTTGACCGGCTTGACCATTGCTTTGCACAAGTTTTGGGCTTCAAATTTTGTGTTTCTGCCTGCCTGCCCGGCCTGGTAGGCCTTGTGCGGTAATTTTGTTGAGAAAACGTGTGGCTGTGAGCGATACAGAAACCGTGAGATGCGCACACACATGATCTTTCCCCCTCCTTATAAAATCGTTGTTATCAAAGTGCCTTTTGTTTAGGTTTTGGATCCATTTTCACTGTTCTTATGGCGACGTGAAGGAAGGCGGTTGGAATCAGCAGACCAGAGTGAGTTGTATTATTATTATTATTATTATTTACCAGCTCAATTCATGGCGGTAAATAATGATGCTCGCCACTATTTATCATCTGTTTCGCTTTTAATTCATGGCGGGTAATTCATCAATTTGATCAGGTCCTATTTTTCATTTTTTTACAACATGCACTTTGGCTCATATGCAGTTTTCTGGTGGTGTCTTAAAATTTTCCTCCAAAAGAGAGGTTATCTTTTGTGATAATGGAATGGAAAAGCTTTCTAGTAGACTTGTTTTGATTAATTTGGTAATTTCCACATATTTTAGGTGTTCCTTTACTTTTGATTTTTTTTTTTTTTTTTTTTTTTTGTGTGCGGTTAATTTGCATGAACAACAAAAACTACCAGCAACAATCTTGGGCACTATTTCTGTAAGTTTATCTGTTAGATGTTGGCTCCGTGTTAGGAAACATCACACTGATTTCCTAAACCAGTTTCTGACACAAACTCAAGTTTTTTAGGAATCTTATATCTAGTTGTATTAGTAATTTGTACTCTATTAAGGACTTATATTTCTAAGCAGATTCTTGTAATCTATTCTAAACTTATATAAAGGAGTCTTGACCCATGTGTTTTAGCATCATGTGAATTCTGAGAGGTGTGAGAGAAACTTTAAACTTGTATACTCTCTGACTTGTCGTAAGAAGTTTATTTTGCTGCACGTGGAGTAGGCACATCGCTAAACCACAGTAACTCTTTCTGTTCTTGTTTAATTTCCCCATTTTTTTTAAATTTTTTTTTTTTGTTTCTGATATAAAGTCTTGGGGTATTTGGGAAATAGCTTATCTTCGGCACTACATTAACCAACTGTTTTAGTTTTAAAACAATGCCCTGAGATTCCCAGTTTTGGATTTTGAATACTAACTCTTCTACATCTTTTGCAGGAAAAATCTATCAAAATACAGCAGCTGGAGCAAAAATATATGGTAAGCTTGTATTCTCATCTTGTTTTGTTTCAAGTGAAGGTTGTCAACAATTAACTTTAACTAGTTTTGTATTTTGATTAATTTTAACTAGTTAGGACAGGGGAGTCCGAGTACAGATCAATTCTCTATTAAGATTTCTATTTTCAAGAATTTTAATAATTATCTAAACCTATAAACAGGAGTCGTAAGCATATAACCAATTAGTAGTGTACTCACCGATTTAGAATAATCTTTTCGCTGGACGTGCATGTCGCTGAACCACAGTAATTCTTAGTAATCCCCATTGTTTTTATTGTTTCTGATGTATAAAGTCTCGAGGTCTTTGTGAAGTAGGTAATCATAAAACAATGTGGTGACTTTCCTAATTTTGTTGTTGGTTCAGATTTTTTAACACTGATATTTCTAACATCTTTTGCAGGAAAAATCTGTCATACAGCAGCAGGGGAACCCTGGTGTAAGCTTCTATTTATCATCTGGTTTTGTTTTAACTTTTATGTTAAGGTATGAGAAATTAAAGTTATCTGGTTTTGTATTTTGATTAGTATGTATGTACCTTGGAACCACCTTTGCAGAAACGCAGCCAGAAGAAGAAGAGTCTGCAACGTACCATGAGTAAATATCAGTGCCAAACTCATTCTGTAAGCTCCTGCTGTATCTTTTTCTTTTTAGTTCTAACTTGATGGTGAGTAATTGTCACTTCAGTTTCTCCTTTTGATTCTTATATGTGGCAACAAATTTGCAGGATCAACAAGAGTCTACAACAATAAGCGAGAATAAGAATCACCCAGTAAGCTCCTGTTGTGTTATATCTATTTCCTACAGTTTTAAGTTGATGGTGAGTAATTGAAATTTATGTTTTTGATTCTTATACGTCGCAACAAATTTGCAGGAACAGCAAGATTCAACAACAGTAATTGAGAAAAAATATCACTCGGTAAGCTACTACCTGTCTTCTGTTTTTCTTTCAACTTGATGCTGTAAGAATTTCAATTACATGCTTGAGTTTGGTGTCTGAATCCCTTACAACAGTTTGGTGTTTATGATGTATTGTTTAACAGTAGAATGACTCAATGAATAAACATGGATTGATTTCTGTGTGCAGTTGGAAGGGGGTTTAGGCATGCCTATAATAAGAGCAACCCTACGTAGATTCACGACTCCATCAATAACAGTGGTAATTATCGTCTATATATTCTTTTGCTCAAGTTGGTGTGACCATTAATTTCGTGCCTTTAATTTTATTCCTTTATATATGTACCCTTTGCAGTTCCTGACAATGGAGGATCTCGAAATTATAGGACCTTATTATGATAGTTATATGCTCAAAATAGAGGTACTTACTATCAATCTCAAAGCTCAGCAGAGTCGTGCATGTTCTTTAATTTGTTTGATTATATATTTATATATATCGCAGGAGATTTCGTATGATCATGAATCACCTGGTGCAAAAACTCAGCAGCATCGTGTGACTGACATGAAAAGTGAACATCCTAAAGGAGTTGTCTACCCTCCTCTTATTTCAAAAAAAGATTGGATTGAGAAGTCGAAGGTTTGGAATCTTCATGTTGATCTTATAAGGACTCGTTTAGAATCTGAAAAGGGTGCATTGTCTATTCATATCTGTGGCATCTCAGGTTTAAGGCTATGGGGCAATCTTACGTGATTCCCAGGATGTCCCAATAGTGGCTAGGTCCAAATGTCTCTCTGTTGTAGAAACCACTATGTCTACATTCTATGCTAGGTTGAAAGGAGTTGCACTTGGGGTAGAAATTGCTCTGTATTATAAATTGTCGCGCTTTTTCATTTATGTCCCTTCTTTTAATCTATGCAATTTTATGAGAGGCATTTGGAATCGGAATGGAGAAGGAAAGAGGTCTGAATGCATAGGGAAACACCGTGTGAGATCACTGTTGCGTCCGAAAGACACGTGTGATATCGAAAAGATCTATTCACTCACCAGAAATATAATCTCTGATCTCGACAAGATTCGCTATAGGGGTATTACCTCATTCAAAGTGGACCCTGAGCTGAGCATATATAACAAGGCTGCTGAGTTCCTTGCTAACCTCAGTTCAGATAAAGATATGACGGCTGCAGACATCTTCGAGAATGAGCAACTATCGGAGATACTTTATGATGATGCAGTTCACTGATTTAAGGTCAGATAGTTTACTTTCTTGTGTTCTTAGTCGAGTATTTCTAGGTTTTTTCCCCTAACTACATTCTTGTGTTCTTAGTTGAGTATTTCTGTTTGAAGACATTCATTATGTTCATACTGAAATACTTTTACACACCTCGTCTTCGAGAGATGTGTCATACTTGCTGAATACAGGTGTATTGTTCAATTGAATGGAAAATGTGAACTTAGTGAAAGACTGTTAATACTCATTTTGTATCTAATGAGGCTCCTTTATTTGACCACTCTTGGTTTATCCATCACCCATGCCTTTTCAAACAAAAATATAGCATTTCAGTATGAAACTACAGGGTATTTTGTCTGAAATCATAAAGTTATGGAGGATTGTCTTTGCAAACTTTTTCCTGATGGCTTTGACTAGGATAGATGAAAGAGGTTGATTCTATGCAAGAAATTAGCAATTTGATGGAATATAGTTTTAGCCTTCATTCAAAAGTTCTCCTGTGATTCAATTCCGGTCTTGGTTTTGAATCAGCTGTCACACTATTTCATTTTTCATAGTTAATGCCCGCATATCCCAGGGGAAGAAAGCAATACAGCCAGCCATTACAAAAATAAATATTTCTTCAGTCCAAGTTAAGACAATAGTGTCTGTAGGAGGACAATCAAAGAACTCTATAAAGCTATAATCTCCGGTAACAAAATAACTGCAGTCGATAAATTTACGTCTTCTAGTTCAATTTAAATCTATATTCAGCTATCAAGTTGTAGATACATATAGACTAGCTCTCCTGTAGGGAAGACTTTGGATAAAGGTTGTCCAAATCGGATTTGAAACTTGAACTTCATTCTGTATGTGAAAAATTCAAACAAACCTAACAGTATGTGCCTTCTGTCTATGATTTCAGTTACTGCTCTGCTTAGGCGGTTTCTTTTCTGTAAGCTTGTAACCTCTCCTTCAACTTTTTACTCTCTTCAAAATTTGCTTTTCGCTTCACAGCTTTCTATGTATAAGAAATGAGAATACAGATGTGAGCTTCTCCATTAAGAACCTGGTAAAGGAGAATTGAAAACAAAAATTGAAAACTCACTTCTTGACGGAAACAACGATCAAGTTTAATCTTCAAATCTGTACATTCACCAAAGAATTTCGCATACGGATGTTCTATGTGACATTTTTGGAATTCTTCGATTATCTGCACAAAAGCATGGCAATATTATCATGTTCATCACCATTTTACCATTTTTTTTCCTTTTAGAACAAAAACAATTAACCCGGGTCTCTAGGACCATAACGGTTTACAAAAACTCAGGAACTGTTCTGCTTTCAGATAGAATACCAAAAGGAGGAAAACGTAAATTATTGCGGGAGACATCAGGCATAGAATCTAAAGTAAGATGCACAAAGTTGTTCTCAACTAATAAGAGAAGGATGAAGTTAGATACCTCCGCGCACATTGGGTGCCTACGCAAGGTCAAAGGAGGATGCATACTTTTTCTTGAAAACAAATAAAAATTGTTACACTTGTTAACCCAGAAAGCTCTAAGTTTTTGCCACCGTCATTCAAGTGATAGTGTAAAACTTGTTAACCCAGAAAGCATGACATGCGACTCGTATGAATGAAAGAATAAGGGAACGAACCTTAGCTTCACCTCTGGCAACCGATCAGAGTTATAATCTGAATGTAGTAGCTCAGCCATCTCACCCCATGCAACCTGCCAACGAAGAAGTTAGAAAATGCTTAAGTTCTCAAGCCTTTCGGCACAAAGCGTGAATTATGTCATTCATAGATGTCATTGCGAGGAAAGATAGGTTGCCAGGGTGTATTAGGATACCTTTGCTTGTATAAATAAACATGGGATACAAAATCTCCAACCCAGCCCTTCTAAATTAGGCCAGTGAATGAGCTATATAACCAGTAAGTTTAAGGTTCAGAAAATATGTTAACTTATGGTACATCAAACACTCAATTCAGTTATGCTGTTACCAGAGATGTTCTGCCGTAATTTCGTTCCCACCACATGCCGAGTATTATTAATAAGGTATATATAAGTATGAAAACAACCTCGATAAAAGAAGCACCCCTTCCCCAGAAGAAGGAGAGCAATAATTTGCACTCTTTGAGAACATATCAGCAAAATAAACCCCTTTACATGTAACCTGATGACGAGGCTTCTGAAAGAACAATGCATAATCCTGTTTAAAGGCAGAATAAAGAATCTGGAATAGTTTTTTATTATACATTTTAGGTTGGCCTTATTAGTCAACATGGTTTAGCAACAAAAGTCCATTTTCTTTCTCTATTAATTTATTTTGAAACCAAAATAATATCAGTTGAAATCTGAACAGGAAAACGGTAAGAATTACTTAGTGATAGAATTGCAGCCCAGCAAGTAAACAGAAAGTTATGTTTGCCCAAAATAATATCACCTATATCCCATTATCGTGTCCAGATCCATTTTTTTTTCTCAAACATCACGTTTGGTTCCCATCATGCTAAGTTTAGGTACCATGTTATGAGCTTGTGATACCAATGCTCAAGATTCGGTCAGGTCTGGATCAGTTTAACAAACGGATTGTTGGATCACATATCTAAGACCAAAAATGAACATCCACGGGTAGACTAACATTGCAGTTTTATACTCCCTCCATCCAACGAAAATGGAAACTTTCACCTTTTCAATCTGGCCTGTTTTTAGGCAAAAGTTAAAAAGTTAAAGTATCATTTTTCCGAGGATCGAGGTATTATCAAACATGCAGTGCTACTGCTATCACTCTGGAGTTTACAGTGCAGTCTTTATCATTGTGTGCTAGTTCTACTTATCAATGCTCATATAACAAAGATGAGTTTAGGCTAGTTCAATTCATAGACAAGGAAAGTAGACGATTAGCTCTTGTAAACAGTTAAAAGGGTGTAAATTTTATGCGTGAAGTGCAGAACTCATCTTCCAGCAAACCAACTAAAATCACCAAAACCCTATATCCATCCCCAAAACATGACAGAATCATTAAAACAAAGAAAAATGAAGAATTGAGATTTGACACCATTTCAAATGGAAAGATCCCTGCTAAAGACTTTCAATTTATGATTAGTGGGATTAGTTTTGATCAGAGGTTTCTTATTTGTATGGGACAGAAATGGGGGATTAGTTATGATTATCATCTCCGTAAAGTGGGAAGTGGGATCGAGTAAGTGGGGGTTAATTTTGTTGGAAGCGAGCTAAGTTGAAGGTGTAACTGTTGCGTGGGGCGAGAATCAATGAGAGAGCTCTATTTTCCAATACTCTCACCAGAGCTGTCCACATCAGCTTTTTATGAGGCCATAATGAAGGAGATCGTATTTGGTTTCAATTATCATATTTGAAACCAAATACTCAATCCTCTTTCATTCAAGCCCCACCAAAATCCGATGTGGACAATTCTGGTGAGAGTATTGAAAAATAGAGTTCTCTCATTGATTGTCGTCCCACACAGGTAAACAATAATTTGAAGTTTACACTTTATTTACACCTCCATACCTGCCGAAAACCCACTAGACAACTACCCCAACCCACATACTGCCTTTTGATTCCACTATGTTAGCAAAATACCTACCCCCACTTCTTCTCTATTCTACAAAGACCAAAAGAGATACAGGGGAGATCAAGAAGTTAAAATATAAGTTTGTATCTAGGACCGAGATAGTATCAAACATGCAGTGCTACTGCTTATCACGCTACTAAAATATCAAGTTGAGATATATTTACTGCCCAAAATTAAGACCTGAAATCCTCTAAATACTAATACTTTACATCGATATCTGGGAGGCATGAAGAAACTACCACACTCGAGAAATTAGAGGTTTCTTTACAGATGAGTTGAGTTTTGGATAGACTGCTAACTCTTACGCACATCATCGTGTATAGTTAAAGCTAACATGAATGAGATACCGCATACGAATTTGATCCACATTGTAGACTAGACACTCTTGTGCAGCAGCTACCCTGGTTATTCAATTTTTGTTTTATGCACCAAAACATATCAAGTTTTCGTATTATTTCACCAATTTATTGGGAATTAATATTAACAAAATCAAAATGCTTAAAATGGACCATGGTACCTTTCCGTCTCGGTGCTTCTTTGGCTTCCCAAGTGGCACTACAACATCATCATCAAGTGCCTGAAACTCTGATGGATCTGGCGCTGTTGAACCAACCCCTTTTTGTGCTAAAACAAATATTTCAGATAAAATTATTAGCAAGTCACAGTGCCAGCTTGAACCTTAACAGGCCAAGACCACTCACTCTGCAATTATTCATTGTTTATTCTAAATCGCAATTGTAAACACATTATTTTATAATGAAAGGATTGAATTTCGCAGGTTTCAACTTCCAACATTTAAACACATCAACAAGATGCAACTATTAAAAAAACACAAAAAACTTCAAAGTTAGAAGTTCTCAAACTTAATCTCGTGAAAAACCCTTGTAAGCTGAGACGAAAAGTGCGAGAAAGGTGCCATTTGGCACGTAAGCACAATCTTATAGTAGTTAATAACATGCTAAGTGCTTGATAACAATAAAAAAAGCACAAATTTTTTTAGCTATAACTATCTCATACTGCTGCAACTGTGGTATTATCACATAGCTTGCTTAGCTGTTAGTTGTTAAGATCGATATCAAGGTGTCATAAAAATTGTGTTCCCAATAAACCAACTGTGCCACCAGTGTTCTACCACGATGGTGACATTTGATGTTGTCAGATCCAAAACATCTACCATCGCAACTGGTTCTATGGTGTAGTGGTTAGCACTCAGGACTTTGAATCCTGCGACCTGGGTTCGACTCCCGGTAGGACCTTTTCCTTATTTATTTATTTTTATCCTGTTTTGCATTCTATCTATAGTTCTTATAGCCTAGCCAAAGTGAGAGATTACTTCCTCTTCTAGCTTCCCATTTGTTGTTATTCTGGCAAGAAAACACAAAATCAATCAACAATCACAGCAGTTGCTTTTCTCCATTCTAGTTCTTCTCTACACACAAAAATTCCTCGCTCCCTTACCGTTCAACTGATCTCACCCATTCCATTCACTACAGTTGTATCGCTCAAAGCTCCATTACTACCATTACCTGTTGCTGATCCTGCTTCTACTACTCGTCTAAGTTCTTACACAAACTTCCACTAAGATCCTCCAAATACGATTCCACAGCTCCAGATCCAACACTGGCAGTCACATATCATTCCATTCCTCATACAACTTGGGATCTGATGACGGCGAAGAAGTTTCAAACAAGAAAAACATAACAAGACATTGACAAGCAGACTTCCTCCAACTTATGACCCATTCCGCTGAAAACATGACATCATCACACAGGTTATTGGACGCCATTAAATGCTCAGATATCATGCTATAAGAATGGTTTCCCTTCAAATGCAACTACGAGAAACATGTACATGTCTGACATTTTCTGTTAACCACACTAAAATCATAGTCCCAAAGTAAGTCATCTATTCGTTCTTTTTAAGGTTACTAATTGTGTTAAGTATATGTTCTCGTTGGAACTACTCACTACTATAAGTACTAGCACACATCACCAATTTACAAAAAAAACTCACTGGCCCATAAACAAGAATAGAATTTCGCACGTTTAAGCTTTCCACATTTAAACACATCAGCAGGATACAACTACTAAAAAGACATCAAACAAGAAAAACTTCACAGTTGGAAGTTCTCAAACTTAATCTCATGAAGAACCATTCTAAGTTTAGAAGGAAAGTGCGAGAAAGGTGCCTTTTGGCACGTAAGTACAATCATATAATACATACTTCGGTTCTATTAGTTAATAACATGCTAAATGTTGATAACAATAAAAGAGCACAAACTATTTCATCCCTAACAACGACATCATCACATAGCTTGCTTGAAGCTGTTAGTTGTTAAGATATCAAGGTGTCGTGAAAATGGTGTTCCCAATAAACCAACTGTGGTACCATGATGGTGACATTTGAAATTGTCAGAATCTAAAACACCTAAAGTCACAACTGGTTCTATGGTGTAGTGGTTAGTACTCAGGACTTGAAATCCTGCTATTAAGAACTATTCCTTGATCTAAGAAATAAGATGATAAGGTTTTTCTTCTAATGAATACAAGTATGACTTTTTAATACAAAAGAAGGAAAAACATGCACAAATAGCATATATTTTCTGTTCACCCGGAGACAATTGTTGGAGAATCTTTGTCAAGATAACACTAAGATCATAATTAGTAAGTCGAGTAAAAATACTGATTATTAAGTACTAGCACGCATCACAATGTACAAAAAAAATACTGGCTCATAAACAAGGATTGAATTTCGTAGGTTTCAACTTCCAACATTTAAATTTAAGTTTCTCCTCATTCTTATCTAGGTTAGTAGTGCATTATCCCTATGCCATCAATCTACTAAAATTTACCCCCGTCAACAATGATCAAATTTCTCTAAGTCTAGACTTCCAACAGGTGAATTATCAATTAAACACACCATTAAACACCATCAATTTCAGCTATAAATCTGAAGAAATTCGTACTTCAAGACCAAAAATAAATAATTTCTCCAAAAGCCATAAAAACTACGGTAATACCTCAGATCAGGTGACTTGCATAGATGATATCATCATAAAAGTCCTCAAAAGTAAACACAATCTCATCATACATATATAACCTAAGCCCTAAATTAACACAACTTACCCAAGGAAAAGAAAACTGAAAGCTTAAATTATTGTTGAGCTATAAATGATAAAGAAAGAATGAACGGGAAGGGACTCAAAATCTAAAACACCAAACAACATTACAACTGGTTCTATGGTGTAGTGGTTAGCACTCAGGACTTTGAATCCTGCGACCTGGGTTCGACTCCCGGTAGGACCTCTTTCTTGTTTTTGATTTTGTTTCTGCTTTTAAGCTTTGCGTTCTATCTGTAGTTCTACACTTATCTTCTTCCTAGTTTCCACAATCAACAATGTCAGCAGCTGCTGTTCTTTTTTCTCGTTCTTCACTACACACCATAATTCCTCTCCCCCTCATAACAACCGCACTAATCATAATTCCAAGACATCTGTTCCGTTCTTTTGAAGGTTACTAACACAGATTATCAATGAACTAAACATTTACCAACACGCAAACAAGGATTCAACTTCTGAAGTTTCAACCTCCTACTTTTAAGCAAATTAACATGACATAACTATTAAAAGCATCAAACACAAAAAACTCCCCAAGTTAGAAGTTCTCTCACTTATTCTCAGGGAACACCCTTCTAATCTGAGATGAGAAGTGCGACAAAGGTGCCTTTTGACAAGTAATCCCAATCTCATAATACATACTTCATTTCTAGTTAATAACATGCTAAGTGCTGACAACATTAAAAGCGCACAACCACTATCAACCATAACAATCCCATACTGCAATAGTGACATCATTATGTAGCTTGTGGGGACTAGTTAGTTGTTAAGATTGATATCAAGATCCCTTGGAAATGGTGTTCCCACCAAAATCAACAGTGACAAATTCGAATATACCATATATTTCCCATGTGGGATAAGACATATACTTCAGTTCTAATGACATGAATATTGAATATTACAATAAAACAGCAGATATCCTTCCCACCATTAACTATCTAATACTCCAAATAATGACACCATCACGTAGTTTATTCAAGGCTGTTAGTTGTTAATATCAACACTAATATCATCACGCACGCAAAAATATTTTTCCCTAAAAAATCAACTATACCATAAATTTCTCACTAACATCAGAACTTCCATCTTAATCACCTTTTGATTCTTGTTCGACCTAATTACTACTACTAACTCACACCACATAACTAGCAGAATTTACCAAACAAACCTGCTCATAACTTCAATTTAAGTTTCTGCTTCGGTTCTTATCAAGGTTACCAACAGTAATTTATTGGCCCTATGTTCTCCTACAACCCCTAATTGCTACTAACACGTGTCATCAATCTACTAAAAATTTATCCCCTCACTGTAAACAATGATTGGAACTACTCAAGTTTCAACTTCCAGGTATAATTACCAACCAAAGATGCCATTAAAACACCACGAATTTCAGCTACAATCTATCTAATACATAAATTCATCCAAAAAATAACTAAAAAAGGTAACAAATATAGAGATGAAATCATCATATAAGTAAACAAAATCTCATCAGATATAACCTAAACCCTAAATAAATACAAAAACTTAACCAAAAAAAGAAAGAAAAAAAAAAACAAATTATTGCTAAAACTAAAAAGACTATATAAGAAAAACATACCGATCGGAAGAAGATAGAGCTCAATAGATCCACGAAAAAACAGTTTTGGTGGGGAACGAGGGAAGAGCTTTCTTCTTCGAGACAGAAAGAGAAGGATAAGAAAAGAAGAATATTTTAGTGTATTTTGTTTTGTTTTTATATTAATTTTACTTTCCCGGTTGAAACTTGAAAGAAGAAAATAGAAAAAGAAGAATATTTGACCGGCGTGGAGTGGATGTGTATCTGGTAAGGAGTAAGGACATTTTAGTCCACCCGAGTCTTTTTTAACGTGAGGAACACACATTTTTTATTTTTGAGATATTCAAAATTTCAAATATTGCCCATTTCTTTAATGTAATTTCAAATATTGCCCATGTCGAAGAGGTAGGCTCTTCCCTCATTCCCTACACCGCCACCACCATGTCCAGATGGGACGGTTCGACATGGTAGTGGTGGTAGCGGTGGAGCTAGAGTGTTGGCGAAATTGTAAACCTTGATGAAATGAAAGTGTCTGTAAAAGTAGAAACAGTTGATACTCAGCAAGTGCAGGAACACAATTAGTATAATTTGTCATCCTTCAACACAGTTAAGTGGAACAAGTTTTCCAGAAAAGATTTAAGATGGAAAATCTCTTTAGCAAAAAGAAATCTCATTTTTCATAGTTGATGCCTGCTTATCCCAGGGCAAGAAAGCAATACAGCCAGCCATTACCAAGTTAAGACAATAGTGTCTGTAGGGGGACAATCAAAGAACTGTATAAAGCTATAATCTCTGGTAATAACAAAATAACTGCAGTCGATAAATTTACGTCTTCTAGTTCAATTTAAATCTATATTCAGCTATCAAGTTGTAGATACATATAGACTAGCTCTCCTGTAGGGATGACTATGGATAAAGGTTGTGCTCGCTGTCTAAATTGGAACTTCATTCCGTGAAAGATTCAAACAAACCTAACAGTGTGTGCCTTCAGTCTTCTCTTCTGTCTATGATTTCAGTCATTGGTCTGCTTAGGTGGTTTCTTTTCTGTAAGCTTGCAACCTCTCCTTCAACTTTTTACTCTCTTCAAAATTTGCTTTTCGCTTCACAGCTTTCTATGTATAAGAAATGAGAATACAGATGTGAGCTTCTCAATTAAGAACCTGGTAATGGACAATGGAAAACAAAAATTGAAAGCAAAAACTCACTTCTTGACGGAAACAACGATCGAGTTTAATCTTCAGATCTGTACATTCACCAAAGAATTTCGCATACGGATGTTCTATGTGACATTTTTGGAATTCTTCGATTATCTGCACAAAAGCATGCCAATATTATCATGAACTTCACCTTTTTAGCATTTTTTTTCTTCCTTTTAGAGCAAAAACAATTAACTCGGATCCCCAGGACCAAAATGGATTACAAAAATTCAGGAATTGTTCTGCTTTCAGATAGAATGCTAATGGAGGGAAACATAAATTATTGCGGGAGATATCAGGCATAGAATTGAAAGTAAGATGCACAAGTGAAGTTAAATACCTCCGCGCACATGGGGTGCCTATGCAAGGTCAAAGGAGGATGCATACTTTTTCTTGAAAGAAAACTGGTTACACTGGAAAACATGAAAACAAATAAAAATTGTTATTTACCTATTTTTATTACTTCACTAGTAAAACTACAAAACATACTGTAAATTCTAAATATTAGAAACTGAATACCCTTAAAGAGAAAATAGACGTAACCAGAAGTGTCATAATTCAGAAGCAGTTGAAATGAAAAATAAGAGCAGTTTTGATGGACAAGAGGAACTAGTGATTTACATTAAAAAAAGAGCCAGAGAAATAGAACTGGGGAGCAGTTGGTGTAACAAAAGACCGATCTCTTCAACCTTATGCTTTATGACAGCAGAGATCCATGAATTAATCTATCAAGCATTCAAATGATACGAGCTCCGAAACCAGTGGAGAGAGGACTTCTTTGTCTTTGAGAAATCGTGAAAAGGCGCGTTCTATCTACAAAATCCATAAATTTAATGGTCTAAAGTCAGAGAATTGAAAATCAAGGGTAGGAATAGAGGTCCAAATGTTCTGTGACACTTATACTGTTCTGTCTCCTCAGTAGCTTCCCATTTATCAAATCCATGATCTTAAAAGCAAAACAGATACCGAGAAAAGGCTGAAACTAGAGAATCTTAAAGAGAAGAAGAATAGATTTATAAGACTGTCAAAAAAGGATACATCATTATGTATTGAGATTTTCACATTCAGAAAAGAAAAAAAACGGGTCCTGCTAATTAACATTATAACACCAAAATTTCACTCACCAGTTCGACTTCTTCTCGGGGAAAACTCATGAATATGTTTGGACTCATAGCCTTTAGAGTAAGTTCTACTTAGTAGCAGTACCTAGCACTGGTTTAAATTGCCCTGGGCATCATTTCCTATTCGATTGCTCTCCCTAATTGTTATTAGAAACTACAATTAATTTAATGTATGCAATAATAGCCAAATCGAAAGAACAGGGTTCCAATGAATCCTAATTCAAATGTAATTATCTAATAATTAGGGTTTCAAAGCAAAATTTTGATGATAAAATTGGATGTTACCATACCAGTGAGAGATGTTGGACTGCCTTGATGGACTTCCGGAAGACTTGATTTCGGATCTCTATCGACTTGATCTGTTTTGGGGGTTTCTACAGAGAGAGCGAGAGTGTTGAAAGTGTTCGATTTGATTTTGAGCTCAGGGGAAGAAAAGAAGAAAAAAAATAAGGATTAATCGGGGGCAGAAGTAATAATTGGGGGCCTGAATAGTTGGTCTCCCAATAGTACTTTGGTGCTACCCCTTATCCTATTTTTTCAAAATGCCTAAATTATCCCTAAAATAATTAATGTTATTTTAGTAGATTAAGTTAGATTAGTTGTTAATTTTTTAAGTTAGATTAAATCAGATTTTGGGTAAAATTTGAGTTTATAGAAGAAAAAAATTGGGTTAAATAGAGAGGAAAAGAGTGAGTTTTTTGGAAATTTTAGGTTATTTGAAATGAGTGATTGTAGTGGAGGAAATGAGTTAAGTGAAGATTCAACCAACATAAATGATTGTGTTGATGGTGAGATTGTCTCATCTAATCCTATGGATTGGATGTTTGATGAAGAGATGTTAATAGAGGAAGCTTTGATAAATGATGCAAATGAAGATCCTATTGGTCAAAATGAAGGAACCAATCCTCCAAATGAAGAACCCGGAGCTCAAAACAATCAGGTAAACTTCTTATACTCTTCAAATTCCTAGAATGGCACTCCAAGTGGTCGATTCATGGACACCATGCAACTACACAGAGTGAGGGTCGTTTGGTCAGGAGCAGAATAACCTGACGACCCTTAATAGTCGTTAGTTTTGTCAGAAATTCAAAAACGACTCTAATGTCGAGTTATGAAAAATCGGCATTCATGTTCCAAATGATTGACGACTCTTATATGTAGTTATGAAAAATCGTCAATATATTTTTTTAAAATTGATGACTCTCATTTTTAGGTTATCTATAGTCGTTAGGTGAATGTATTTATAACCCAACGACTCAATTACGTTTTACCCTCTATAGCTATAACTCTAAGGGTCGTTAGTTTAACATTACAATAAACAGACGATTCTTTCATGTTTAATGAGAGTCATTGTTAGGTACTTCTCAAATATGGATGACTCATTGTTTTCATAGCAACATTTCATTGAATCGTAAAAGTTATACATCTTTCATAGGGTTAAACACAATACATAATAACGATGCACTTTTGCTCTCAATCATAAAGCATGTAATTATACACGGTTCCATGGAAGATAAAGTAGCAATCGTGTAACTCAAACTTTTTCCCACGAAGTTCTTCGTAGTATCCATACACCTTCTTCATCTGAAAAATAAAACGCAAACAAACTTAGTTAGTATCGATGAAATCTTTGGATAAGTTTTACCTATGGCCGTAAATTCTCTTTTCAAAACATCACACTCGAATTTTATCTCTTTGAAGCGTTCGTTCCTTGACTTGTTTCAAAGACCTTGAGTTGCGATTTCCGTCCAACGCCACAAAAATGATGAATACGAGGTTCCGCCAAGCATCCGATGTTTCATCGATCTCTTTGTATAGACTATCATAGTGGTTTGTTACTGTTTTCCAAGCTCTTGTAATGGCACAGTTCTCTTCGGAAGTTTAGGGAGTCATTGTGTTTCTCTTGGATGATGAATAACTGAGAAGGATAAGATCTGGTTGATAGTTATGGTGTTGGTAATGAAGAGGTGAGATATGGGTCTGTTTTATAGAGTTCAACGAGCCAAATGCCTCAACCACATTTGGTAGAGTTCAATTCCCCAATAAATGCTGGTAGTGTAGTGGGTCGTTAATATTTATAATTTACAACCAACCGACTCTTAGAGTGTGTCAATTAGGTCGTCGTTAATCTTTGTTAGGAGTGAACGACTTTTGAAGGAAACATGTCATAATGGTATATATGTGTTGGTCCGTAGTCGTTAATATTTGTTAGGATTCGTTCAAAATAGTTAACGGGTCGGCATCCAAGGTTTTAGCAGGTTTACGACTCTGTTTGCAAGGTCACATTTGTTTAACAAATTTCGTTAATCTGCTAAAAATTGGTTGACGAGTTTGTATGGTGTCGGGCACATACATAATATTCGTTGACGACCCAAGCATAGAATCGGACACATTTTGATATTTTGTTGAATTAGTTCATTATTGAATTGAAAAAATGTACATGTGCTATGAAATAAAACATAAGGGAAAGACATATAATAGTTTAATACATAGAGCTAGTTCAATAAGGAAATTGTAAACGAGATTAATTATATTGGGTGAATTGACATTCAACTTCCTCCAAGAGAGTGTAGCAGTCTTCATGCAAAAACTCATGGTCGTACCTTAATTCGTATTGGGCCCGACCCATTACATACTGAAAAAACAATTATTTTAATAAGTTAGTGTTGTTGAATAATCATAACCAAATTAATAATTTTTGATCAACGTCATATTGATTCAGAAACTTAATTTACTCATGCGTTCTTCGTTTGGGTAAGCGTCCTTACGAGCTTTCAATTCGTTTCTCAGCAATACGCATTTATTGTATAAATAAGAATACCTTTCCCTTACCTGCGTGAGCGTCCTCCTATTATGATTTCTGTTGAGTGCTTTGAAAACCTTAAACACACGTTTTCACCAAGCATTGGTGTTTTGATCATGCCCAAGGTAAGGCCCTCTTGTTGGGTCTTCGTTAGCGGTCACCCATTCCGCTTCCTCAACTGAGTGCTTGGTGAGAGTGGTGTGTGCTCTGACAATAACAACATCTTCTAGGTCATTGAACTGGTTCTGAGTCATTTTTAGTGTTTGAAGGTGATGTGTGACTGCTTTAGGATGATTGAATATGATGGGTGAATAAGTTTGGAAGAGATAGATCTCAATTTATAGAAAAATATACTCAACGGCTACTTGTTTGTGAATAAAACCATCACTTTATTTCAAAAACTAGGAATAACTGCTCCTAGGAATCAAACATATTTATGATTTTGAATTTCTGCATTAACTGCCATTAGAGTCGGCACTGGTTTTAATTATATACCTAACGACTCTAATTTTGGTTTGGTAACGGCTCTTCATGGTCAAATTGTCCATTAATGTTTCAGAGTCGTTAATAACATTTGTAGAATCGTTAACATTACTTAGTAAGAGTCGTCAATTTGTCATATAGTATGTGGACGACCCTATGGTGATATTTTAGTGTTTTGTTTTCAGTTGGTAGTACGACAAAGCTCCCAGGCAGTACATGTATCTACAATGGGTCCGGATACCTCCCGACACTATATGACTGATTTGGTGCGTTTACCTTAACCGAATCGGTATGTTTATATATTCAAATAATTTTATTAGTGATCACATTGTTGTATAATGTAATTGTTTGCTCAATGTAGACATAGGTAACCAAGAATGACATTAAGGAGTGGCTTATCCCTAAGGAAAAAGAGAAGATGTGTGTGGTTTTTCAAAGTAGACACGTCGAGTGTAACATGATGGAAATGGTATGAGAGAGAGCGGGTAAGAAGGGAGAAAGTCACAAAGGAAATAATTACAAGTATGAGAAGAAGACGACTAGGGTCTACCGCACAAAATCGAAGAAGTGTCAATGTCCGTTTAGGATTGTTTTCAAAAGACATAATGAATCGGATGTATTCCGATTATATAGTATTCCAAACGGGTGTCACAACCATGATCCACCCACAAGTTTATATGGACACACTGCATATGCCCGGTTAAAACCACATCAGATGGATAGAGTCCGGAAGATGAAGGGATTTAGACCACTTAAGATCCTAAATGCAATAAGGTCGGAAAATAAGGATAACTTGTCCACCATTGATAGGTGTCTCAAACACCTTATTATTTATCTATTGTTTATGCTTTCTCTGCTAGTTTTCTTGTAAATTATGTATATTATGTTTTGTTTTTGAGTATTTAGGAATTTTGGAGTAATTTGGAACAAAAGAGGAAGAAACAACAAAAGCCTCATCTCATATCCAAGTGCTCGGGGACGAACTATTTCTCATTATTCGCTTCTATCTCTCGATTCCCGTCTGAAAAGTATGTCGACTTTAGTGATGCAATTTTTGTCTGAAAAGCACGACCGCTTTAGTGATGAATAGAAATTGAAGAGATGAAGTGAGTTTGAGAAGTAAGAGACGGTTGTTGTTGGTTGAGGAACTCGAGAAAGGAAGAAAGCGTTCATTTGGAGCGTAAAGGCAAACACTTCGATTCACAGGCAATAGATGTTTGGAGCTAGCTGAGTGCGTAGCAAAGGAGCGGAAAAATCCACTGTCAGTTCCCCACAGCTAACAGTTGAGCAAGAGATCGATTAGGCAGTCAGTTGTACGAAACTGACAGGCAAAATGACAATTGCATAGCCCTTATCCGGGTCTGGGTGCTTGAAGTAATTTCTATCATTACCCTAAACCTAAATTCAAGAGAGTTGTCTTTCATTGGTGGACTTGCTTGTTGGGGAGAGAATCAAGGAAACAAATATGGTTGTCGTTGAATCTTGCAGTTGGCATGTAGGTGGAGGAACTGGGTCTTGGTTGATGGTAATTCAGGGCTGTGACAGTGAAGACTTGTTGCAGTCAATAATGGCTCAAGTCCACAATTGTTATTTGATGGTGAAGGCTGAGATAATGGTGAGTTGTTAATGCAATGGTTAGGCAAGACAATACAGGGAGATGCAGATTTGTTGTGTAGCAGGAGGTATTGGTTGTGGCAATGAGGATTGAACTGAACTGCAGGTGTTGTTGGAGTTGCAAGTGAATTTGAGCTACAGATGATGCAAGTCAGGGCCATCATGGCTGGACTGACTTGGTGAAGTGCAAGCAACAACTTTGGCCAAGACCACTCAGCCAAATCAGATGAGTCCGTTAGCTGACTCTAACCGGTTTTGACTCATGAAATCACTCACCTGACTCGGTGTGTTTGACCCGAGTCAACTCAGTTTGACCCATTTGACCGGTGACCGGGTGGAATTCGCCGGTCACCTGAGGTATTTTCCAGTGTCGGATTCCGGTCAACTTCTGGCCGGAAACACAGTTTTCCGGTGACTCTTTTTGGGACAAATTTTTACTTGGGTTTTTACTCACTTATGGGCTTGGTGGAATCTTACTATTGGAGCATTTGGACCTTGGGCTTTGAAGACCTAATTTGGGAAGTTGAAAAGCTATAAAAAGAAAAAGTTTATATTCTTTTTGGGGAACACATCTTCTTTTCTACTGGAGTTTTGGAGGAGAGCGATTCTACTAGGGTTTGCTTTCATTTATTTTTCATCTTTTTCATTTTATAATTGATTACTATGATTATGATGAACTCAAAAACTATGAGTAACTAAATACTATTTATTGGTTATGGGATATAAAGTGGATTTCACAAATAAGATTTGATTCAATGCATTAGTTTTGTCTCAACTTTATTGTTTATGATTCATGGTTCATATTGTTTATGATTTGATTGTTTGTGTGGTAGAGTCCGGAATCAATCTGGTTGCATTCATATCTAGAGCTATATTAGGGTTTTCAATACGAAAACGTTGTTTATCCCTAATTCTAAGTAGCATAAATGTGAGTAGTGCTTGTAGTGATATATCCTACTAGTCACATATGAATCATAACTTGGGTTAAATCGATTTAGTGCTTTTACACATTTTGATTGCCTTAATTAGTATTATTCCATAGAACTTGTAGTTGCAGGAAATATTACAACACACCCCTTATCATATCTTGATATTAATTTCTAGATCTACATATAAAAATGGTAGTAAAATTGCTAAAATTATAAGCGAACACCAAGATTTTTTACATGGTTCGATCAATTTGATCTACATCCATGATTCTTCACTATGATTGTTAAAATTTACATTGATAATCTCCATTAATGGAGTTCTAAATTTAGTTTTGGGGATGAAGATGATAAAGAAAAGTACATTTTCTCTCTCTCTAAAAATCTCTCTGCAAAATATCTCTCTCTCCTAAAATTATGTCCTCCCTTTTCTCTCTCCTTCTCTTCTCTTTATATAGGTATCTTAATAGTTGGTGACAGCTCACATTCAACTCATCTTTCCTATTTTTTAGGATTTCTGTTATGCTCCTTGCAGGCTCTGCTATCGTGCTCGCGAGATCTGTTATTGTGCTCGCGAGACTCTTTTATAACCACAAAATCTTCATTTCCTGCCTTGCTCTCGCGAGATCCTGCCTTGTGCTCGTGAGCATTCTCTCTAACTACAAAATCTTCACATCTTTCTCATGTTTTATGATGTTGTTGTCTATTACGTCATTCTTTGTATTATTCTCTGACTCTCGCAAAGTGTTGTTGAAGATCTTGAGATGATGCTCGCAGAAGTGTTGTTAATCCTGCGTGAACATAGTTGTAGCGATATTCTGGTCCTACATCTTGCATCTTTTTTCTTGAATATTTCTTGAAGAGTAATCTTGAAGAAAAAAATCTGTTGTTGTAGTAGTCTTTGATCTTTGTTGATAAAGGAACGAGCGAAAGAATACTAGACTCGAAAAGTACGTACTTGCCTCTATTCTTTTGTGAAGTTCCATATATTTGCTAAGTAAATAAGAAGTATTAACTCTTGAAGTATTCGAAGTATGAAGTATCCTTGAAGAAATATAAGAAGTACTCAATCCTCAGAATATAAGAAGTATCCGTCCTTGAATGAAAATCATAAGTACTGCCTCTGTTCATGCGAAATTATTACTTCATTTTTGGTGAAAATCCCTGTCCATTTTGGAAATGATTCTTGCCGAGAAGATAAAGAACATAAAATGTTTTCTTGGTAATCCATAGTTTCCTCTGTTCTTTATCTATGGAGGTAGAATCCTTGAGAAAATGTTAAATGAACGAATTGTTTCTTTATTCTTATCTTGCCTCTGCCTCATGCGATAAAATAATCATATTCTGCGAAATAATCACATTTCCTGCGAAATTATGGAATAGTTTGCGAGGTGCTGAATGAGTTTGCAAGTTTCTGAATGTGTCTGCGAGTTTCTGAATAACCCTGCGAAATTATGAATAGTGCTCCTGAAATAGTGCTGCGAGCTGATGAATAGTGCTGCGAGATTGTAGATAATCCTCTTGAGAGACTTTGAATAATACTTCTGAGAAATTCTGAATAGTATTTCTGAGAGATTCTAAATAGTACTTGCTATCTCTCTTGCGATGAACAAATCTTTCCTGGATTCTTAAAAGAAAATAGTTAATGTTTGAGATTATTCTATTGGTCTTATTTTGCCTTCCTAGTTAAAGGTCTTATTTTGCCAATTTTTCTTTTGTATATGCGACAAAATCGCAGGAAGTTTTAACATTTGCATGTAAAAACCCATTGATCTTGCCTTATCCATATTTTGTTCATTTCGATGCGACAATATGACAAAACTCAGATCCCTTGCGAGTACTAAGCTTCATGACATTGCCGTCTTGCGATAAAATCGCAGGACGTCTTTACATTTTCATGTAAAAACCCATTGATCTCATCTTAACTTTTTCTCTTATGGCTTGTTGCCTCTGTATAATTTTTGTCACACGACAATATGACATGCCTAAATGTTCTTGCGATCATAAAGCCCCATGACATTGTCGTCTTTAGACACTTATCAGCTCCCTAATGGAGGGTGCCGTCCTTATCTTCCCCCTAGTTGCCCCTTCAAGGAGGGCACATCGTCCATACAAGACTAGCTCCTCCCATCCGGATTTACCAACAACCAGTTGTTTTCGCAGCCTCTTGTCCTTTATGCCTATATGGCTTATAGTTAAAAGACTGCACCCTAAGTGGGGTTTTCTTCGGGCCGAGTGCATCATATCCAAGACTTTCCAAGGATGGACAGGGTAGTTTTATACGCCACAGGCACCCTTGAATCAACCGTGTACCTCGGCGCCTTGGTCATACTCTGCACTCCTTAGAAGAGACCCTCGGTCGTCCAACCAGGGTATAACCTTATATAGTTGGAAATCCACGGTACCTCTCCTGTATAGGTATCTCAAAGAGATGGACCCCTTTCTCTCCATGACCTAGGATCCATCAGCGATATAAACTTACCCCTGAGCCACGAAAAGAGATACCCCCTTATATGACGCACTATTAGGTCTTACATTTTCCTCTTGCGAAATTTTATCCGCGAACTAGGGTGCACGCCATAAAGGTTCGTCCCGTTCTTATGTCTCTGCGAAATTGTATTCGCGTTTCTCGCGACAGCTTCACGTTTCTTTATTCTTTCATTTATGTCAATTCTTTCATTTCTATCATTTCTTCTTTCATTCTCATAACATCATATTTGAAGTAAATATTCTTTAAAATCTTTTGAAATCTTAGAAATATTCTTTGGAATCTTGCGATTGTATCGCATTTTTAAAAGAATTTTTCTAGAGAAATATATAAATTGAATGTTCTCGTTTTTTTTTTTTTTTTGGAAATCAAATTTTTTGAAATCTTAGAAATCTTTGCGATAATTTCATTTTCTGTAATCTTTGAAATCTTTGAAAAATTTTGAAATCTTTAAATTTTTGCGAATGTATCGTTCTTGTCAATCAAATCAAAAATCTTTGAAATGTTTTGAAATCTTAGAATTTTTTGCAATAATTTCGCTTTTTGAAATGTTTTGAAAAATTTTGAGATCTATAATTTTTTTGCGATGATTTCACCTTTTGTAATCTTTTAAAATCTTTGAAATCTTGCGATAGGAAAGGGTACTTAGCTCTTATGTGAGTTGTTTGAACGTCTCGCAGCAAAAAAAAGAGTGAGAGATGAGACTTGAACCCTTGACATGCCTCTTGCATTTTCTCACAACAAACCAACTGTGCTATCCCTCTCTTGCGAATTAATCAAAGATCTTGCGATGTAATCAAAGTTTAACTGTTCGAGAGACAATTATGTAGAAATTTTGCATATTAAAAATAAACTTTCGAGAAGCAAGAATTGATCCCACGATCTACTGCGTGCATTCATGCCTCCCAACCAACTGTGCTTATTCTCTTTCTTGCGAAATTTATCTGCGAAATAATCAAAGGTTGACTTGTAAATTTCACATAACAAAAATAAACTTGCGAGAAGCAAGAATTGATCCCGCGATCTGCTGCTTTCATTCAAGCCTCTCAACCAACTGTGCTAGTTCTCTTGCTTGCAAGATTTTCTGCGAAATTATCATGAACTCTCTTCTGTGTGAAATATACCTGCAAAATTATCAAGGATTTCGCGAAAAAATATGCATGTGTTGGGACTTGAACTCGCGACCATGAACTCATTAATCTTCGCAGATCACCAATTGTGCTGCCTCTTGCTTGCGAAATAATGAAACAATGCTGATAGATTATCTATTTTTTCACCCTCTGTAAAAAGAAGAAAAGTATGCTTGCAGGCAAATTCGAACCCGTGACTACAATCTTCCATACTGTTCTCTGGACCATTTGTTCAAGAACCTCTTTGTGATATTATCGCAGAACTTTTTTCCTTATTCTTTTACTCGCCAATAAAAATGAGAAGAAAATGAAAAATATGAATCTCTGCGAATTCGAACCCGTGACATCTTGTTTGTTCTTTGAACCTTGAACAAGCTGTTCTAATATTTCTTTGCGATATCTTCGCATAACACTTATCACTTGTTCTTTTATTTGTCCTTAGTATTTCATCAAAAATATGCGAAAAAGTGTACGCTTCTGGTTTGACCAATTGTACTGTATTCAACTTGTGAAAGAGTGGCGAGATTCACATGACTTATTCTTTTTAGTTGTCCTTTGTATAAGCTTTCTCCTTGTCCCTTTCTATTTTCTTTTCTAGTCATGCAATTTTATCTTTCTTTCTTGCGAGAGTTCATTCCCTGTGAGCAATCACCATGAGTAATGCAAGTTTTATATCAACTTCATAAAATTGAAAACAAGGATAATCATCAATTTTATTTTTAAAATCATATAACCTAAAAAGAACGAAATTTTTTGATGCTCTGAAATTCGAGAAATTCACACAATCTAAAAATTTGAAATTCGCATGGCCAAAAAAAATTCATACGTTTTCTGTAATGATTTTTTTTTTTAAACGATCATATAGGTTTGGAAAATTAAATTTGGATGATGCAAATCTTTGAACAGAACTCGTTTTGATGTAAGATTACAATTGAGAATCAAATATCTATGAAAAACAAAGCTTATTTCTGACGTTTGTTTCGTGAAGAGCAAAACTTAATAATCAAATTAATTTTTCCCAAAATTCCGGATATAAAAAATCAAGCATAAAACAAGATAGAATAGTAAGGGATTTGTCCTTTTTAAACTCATAGTTGATGTAGACTCTGTTGATGTAGAAATTCATCCTTTTGACGTAGCTTTGCATCTTCGTCTTTTTCTTTAACTTTCTCTCACTGTGTTGTTGGTGTTTGCTTGAAGACACAATTTCTCCATTGAAATTTCCATTTTTCCTCTCAAAACTTTTAGATCCCACGAATTCTAACTCTCCCGGTAGCTAATTTCTTGGAGCTTCTTCAATCTATCAAATAGCAGGTAGTGTTTCTAGCGCCAAAATGTAGTTGCAAGAAATACTAAAACACACCCCTTATCATATCTTGATATTAATTTCTAGATCTACATATAAAAATGGTAGTAAAATTGCTAAAATTATAAGCGGACACCAAAATTTTTTACATGGTTCGATCAATTTGATCTACATCCATGATTCTTCACTATGATTGTTAAAATTTACATTTGATTTTACATTAATAATCTCTACTAATGGAGTTCTAAATTTAGTTTTGGGGATGAAGATGATAAAGAAAAGTACATTTTCTCTGTCTAAAAATCTCTCTGCAATTGTGTCCTTCGTTTTCTCTCTCCTGCACTTCTCTTTATATAGATATCTTAATAGTAGGTGACAGCTCACATTCAACTCATCTTTCCTATTTTTTAGGATTTCTACTATGCTTCTTGCAGGCTCTGCCATCGTGCTCGCGAGATCTGCTATTGTGCTCGCGAGATCTGCTATCGTGCTCGTGAGACTCTTTTATAACCACAAAATCTTCATTTCCTTCCTTGCTCTCGCGAGCTCCCGCCTTGTGCTCACGAGCATTCTCTCTAACTACAAAATCTTCACATCTTTCTCATGTTTTATGTTGTCGTTGTCTATTACGTCATTCTTTGTATTATTCTCTGACTCTCGCAAAGTGTTGTTGAAGAGCTTGCGATGATGCTCGCAGAAGTGTTGTTAATCCTGCGTGAACATAGTTGTAGAGATATTCTGGTCCTACAGAACTCATTGCTTTTAGGGAGTTAAATCTAATTGTGCTTTTACACTTTAGGTTGCTTTCTATGAAGAAGTCACATATGCATCTTTTAATGTGGTTGTGATGAAATTAGGGAATTAGCGGAATATTCTTGCGATCAAGATATTCTAGGACTTTTAGTAAATGAGAGATTAAAATTCCAATTCTAGTCATTGTTGAGAATTCAAGTTTGTGAATGAAACTATCCCTTGACCAATACTTTCTCCTTATTGATTACTTTTATTTTTACTTTGCTTTCAATTTATTTTTATTTCTTTGAAATATCAAACCCCCCCCCCTTTTGGTTACTAAGAAACTGAAATTTTTTATAACAACAAAAGCCTCTCTGTGGATACGAACTCTCTCTTATCGCATACTACATTAATTTTAGTGAAGTAAGAAAGTGAAATTATATTAGACCGGCTGACAATCGACCAACCATTTCCACAATCAACGCCACCAAAGCAACGATTAAGAGAACCTAATGGAATGGTAGGTTGATTATGCAACAATCAGAGTGGTTAGCGGAAACACTAAACTACGCCATGCAAACTAAGGTTGGTCAGGATGAGAAAGTGACTCATATTTTTCTTGCACATCCAAGGATGGTGGATTTGGCTCAATGTTTTTACCAGGTCCTTTTCATAGATTGCACCTGTAAGACAAACAAGTATAACATGCCGATGTTGAACGTGGTAAGCCATACTTCGGATAATAATTCATTCACCGTTGCATGGTGCTTTATGGAAAAAAAAAGAAATACCGGACTATGTTTGGGCGTCGGAACAAGTGAGGTTGATTTATCGTGGAGAAGAGACGGTGCAAGTTATATTTACGGATAGGGATTTTACAATTATGAGTGTTGTTCGGAATGTATTTCCACTTGCTCAACAATTTCTTTGTATGTGGCACATCCAAACAAATATTTTTTCTAATTGCAAGAATCAAAACCAAAAGATCCATACTAAGAAGGGTAATCAATGATCTAAGGAGGAAGATAAGCGTTTAAGTAAACTTTCCAAAGAAGAGCGTGAGGAAGAGAAAAAGAAGGAAAAGGAAAAATATGATGAAGAGGGGGATCTATGGAATTTTTTTTGCGAGGATTGGGACAATTTGGCTCATTCGAAAACAGAGGTAAAGTATTATGCTAACTTGCAGAAGTTTATTGATGTATGGAGTACTGATCATAAGAAGGTGGTTGATTATTGCCTGAATACATGGTTGATTCCTTGGAAGGAGAAGTTTGTTTATGCATGGACCAATAAATACAAGCACTACAAAAATGAGTCTACAAGTGTTCCAGAGTCGTCTCACGGCCTTTTGAAGAAAATTTTGGATCAACATAGGGGTGGGGTAGTTACGGTACAAGAATCTATTCACGAGCATGCAGAGGATGACTTACGAAAAATAGTGACACAGATGGAGTTGAGCAAAGACCGTTTTTTGATGCAACACATAAGGGACAAAGCTTTGTTACAGTTGGTATCAAACCAAGTATCATGGTGGGAAATTAACTATATGATGGATCAGCTTACAGATTTTAAAGCTAAAGCGTAGGATAGAAAGGTGATTAAGACGGAGTGTAATTGTACAACCGATGTTTGGGGCCTCCCTTGTAAACATAAACTTGGTGGGTACAAAGATTACATTCCTCTTGAAGATATCGATCCATTTTGGAAGCAACTATAATTCATCCCTAAGCCCACGGGTTTGTCCGATGAAGAATTTGGAGACTTGGAGATTTTCAAGTACATCAACTAAAAATACCGAAAAATAAATTGTGCAGGAAGAAACATTTTGGTTTCTAACTTGTGGTCGGCCGCCCGTAAGAGCTGGGGGTTTGAAGAAGATCCAATCAAACAAAAACCGCCCGGAAGACCAACAACGAAAATTTCATTTAGAGAAACTATTAACAATGACAAGGGTAACGATAGAGACCGATCACGTCATGAGCATGTCCAGGCGGAATATGATGAGTACGAAAAGTATTTCATTCCTACGACACGGGGTCGGTCGAAAGATAAATAAAATTAAGATATGGATATTGTTGAGCATGCGGTCGATACCCAGCAAAGCCAAACTAATGGTATGTTGACGATAAGAGGAATAAAGGGTAATCCTACGACACCTAGGGATTCGCAAGGAAGACCACATCGTGTTGCTTACACTTTATATAAAGAGTATACCGACCAACTTCCTTACGTCATCTTAGATCACCTTCTATCCACCGACGACGTTGATGGGGATGGTAATTGTGGTTACCATATTGCAACGGAACAATTAGTCCATTTTGACAAGGGCGACGAACTTAAGCTCACCCAAATCCAATATGCAAGGAAAATAATGGTGGAAAAACTTGTTGAGGACAAACAACTTTATTTGACAATGCTCATGGAAGGAGATCAAAAACAGAGGGAATTGAAGTTTAGGGAGTTGGTATCAAACGTGAAATGGAGGAAGGGTTTGAAGAGGGCCGGTTATAAGTTTTGGATGTAAATGCCTTTTGGTGGACAACTTCTAGCTGACACATTCACTTGTGTGGTAATTGTATTCAGCAAAGGCTTCCCCGGAGCGTCTTGTATGTACATACCCTCGAGGAGGAGGTGCGACGCGATGATAAAGAAAAGGAGAATTATAATGGAACATGTCAACAATAACCATTATATAGGTTTGAATATTTCCGAAGAATGCCCTTTACCACGGGTGGTCTATGGACATTGGGGAGACTACACCAAGGAGTGGACAAACCAGTACGAGTATGGAATGAACATGTGGAATGGTTTGGAAGGAACACCACATACAATGCTTTAACACGTCATATTGTTTGACTAAATGTGGAAGGAGTTAATTTTGTTTTAAAGTACAATGCATGAATACTTGGATTTTTTTTTTTTTTGAAGTACAATCCTTTACGAATTCAATGTGTTTTATCTGGGTCGTTTACATTAATTAAGGGTTGTTTACATTTAAGCACTTTAGCACAACGACACTGACCTCATTAACTTGGGTCGTTAGATCAGTATTCATAAATTAGAACGACCTTTGTTCTCCAAGGTCCACTGTGTGTTTTTGAAATAAAGGTCGTTACTAGTAATATTAATAACCAAACGACTCTATCAATAACTTTATAGGGTCATTGGAGTATGATTTGAAAATGAACGACCCCGTATATATCCCTTCAACGGCTCTATATGGAGATACCATTTCCCAAAAAAAAAGGCCGTTAGGGCATTTGTATATAAATATTCAACGAAGGTCTATTTAATAGAACCTAAAACATTCAAAGTTTATCATTTTTTCAATGGCAAGTTTGTCATCAACTACCAATTCAATTGACAACATACTTAGAAGATGCAAGCGACCAACCAAATCAATATTGGCGATAGAATAAGTGATACGACAAAGAAGCATGCGACCGACCAAAAAACAATACACGGTTACGCCATATCCTACGAAGGAAGAAGAAGAGAGGCGCGAGGCAGAAAAACGAGGCAAAGAAGAAGCGCATCGCCAGGAAGTATTTAAGCAAGTCGAGGAATATACCGAATTGGTTAAAAACTATTACATCGTCAAAGATATTCCCGAAGAACGTCAAGATGAGAGTATATTTTGGAGTCAAGTTGGTTGGAGTCCTTTCGCTAATTACAACAAGAAACTACGCTATGATTATCTATTGTCCCATATTCGTGATAGGACGATTCACGTTATAAGATTGTGCACTAATTACAACGAGTTTCTGTCGAGGAACAAAGGTGATAGGCATGCGGCCCAAGATGCATATACCAAATGGAGAGGAGAGGAGTTTTATTACATCGAAGCCGCAATAGTAGTTGCCTCTCGCACAAGGAAAATGAACAACATGTAATGCAACTTTGATGTAAACTTATTTCCTTAATGAAATAGATGTCCATTTTCTCTTAAACTTATTAGTTTGCATAATAAAACTGATGACCCTCGATTATTATTGTTTTTCCCGAACGACCCTTATAACCAAATGGACGACTGCAGAATGTTTTTTTTTTTTGGTGGACGACTCTAAAATAATTTTGGACAGAGGATAATTTCATATTCCATTTAGAGTCGTTGGTATGCAAGCACCTGTGTTACCGACTCTAACGCTTCATTTTTTTGGATGGTTTTGAGTCGTCGCTCTGCTAAGTCGTTGCTTCCGACTCTAATGGACGATTCTTAGGGTCGTCCATCTGCAAAAAATGGTCCGCCGACTAAAAAAAAGGAAGTTGTAAAATTCAACAGATTTTCACATTAAAAAACATTTAAGCACAAAAACTTCTAAACAACATGATAAATTTTTAGGAAACCAAATCCACAAAACATACCGATACCGTAACTGAAAGACTTAAGATGTATCTAACAATGACGTAAGTAAAAGTCAACAATACTGAAAGACCTAAGTTGTAGACATAAGTTTAACCATACACTTTAAAGTTTTAGACATAAGTTCTTCTCATTCACCTCGACCTCGACCTCCCTGACTTGATGATGTCCGACTTTTCTTTGAAGGACCTTGTCCAGGACTGCCCCTTTGAGAACCACCTTCTTTACCACTACCTGGATGATCACCATCTCCATTTTGTGCACGTTCCTCTGCTAGTTGTCTAGTTGTTCTCCTTGTCCTCTTACATTGCTTTTCCAGATCAGCGAACATTTTCTTTGCTTGGGGATTTTCAATGTGTTGTCATAACTCAGCGTACTCACGACTTTACTCAGGTTCTATCACTTCTTCCTTGTCGGCTTTGCAACAAAATGACTTCATAAAAATCTTCATCCGTTCCCTCTATTTGAATTCAAATACCGAGTTAGATTAACATAATTAAAACAACTTTATGTAATTGATTATCAAAATTCGGAAAATATGTACTTACCACAAGCTTAAGAATGGAAGAGTCGTCTCTAGTGTCGGTTGTAGATGATTTGTTTCTCTTCCTACCCGTAGTCTGATCAATCCTTATCACTCAACCGTGGGAGAAGCCTTCATACCAGGGCATGTAATCCTCGGTTACCTCATGACCTTCATTAAGATTCTCCCACCAAGAGATATGTACCCCACTAGTACCCAAATTCCTATTATTCTAATGCTCAGTCACATGCTCAGGTTCATAAGCAACAACCAACGCATTTTTGTCCGCCTTACATTTCTTTAATTTATATTTGAACGGTGGTACATAATCGTCATCGGGTGAATCTTGAACATACCCAATCTGACGCATTACTTTATGCGGATTGTACATCGAGTATCCATAAGGGTAAAGCAGAGGGCCATAGTAATATGCAAGATCTTCCAATCCTCCTACTCTATCTTTCTTGTAGGGATCAAAGGTTACCTCTTTGGCTGTCATGTTGTCCAATTTTTCGCGCATGACTAGCAACTTCAACTTCTGCGCTTCCTCCTTATCTTAAGCTCTAGTGTACTTGTATCGGGTTCCTTTTAGTTAAGTATTGTTCCATGTTGGCACAAATTGGATGTCCTCATCGCCTCTGATCAAAGAGGGGAAGTGTTCGTAAATCCACACCTGAAACAACATCAAAAAAATAAAAATAATGTTATGTCTGAAAATATAGAACAACAAATATTACGAACATTTCCAAAATTTGATAATTCAGATTACCTGAAGTAAAGCCAAATTCCCATTGATTTGAGAAGTTCTTTCCCGGGATGCCTTTGCTAGATGAGCGTTCATATGTGCTAATTCATCCACGAATACTTACTCACATCATCCAAGGGATCCAAAAGTTGAAGAAGGTTGACGCTGACTCTGTTTCCTTTGCTATCGGGAAATATAACCGAAGCAAGGACATACAACAAGTATGCAGTTTCCGTTGCACGAACTTAAAAATCAGAGAGTAGTTCATTGTATCCGTCTTTCTCAAGTGACCTCGCATACATCTTTCTAATCTCAACAAGTTTAAACTCTTTCTTTGGGTACTTCTTTCCCATCACAAAAAGGCCGACCGTCTTCTTTTCATCCCATCCAAACAACTTCTTCGTTAATGCATAAATTCTTCTCCACTCTAGGTTTTTCTTGAGCCCGTCTTCCGTGGATTTTCCCTCAACATGCAATCCTAGAATCTGTTCTGCGTCTTCGGGAATCAACGCCATCTCGCCAAATGGGAATTGGAATGTATCAACTTCGCCGTAAAACCTCTCAGTAAAACATGAAACTACAACCTTGTCATATGCAATCACGGAGTTCTGAACGGCAGCATACAAACCTGAGTTTTCAACGATGGCTCTCACTCTTGGACATTCACCTTCTAGGGGCCATTTTCTCATTTTTTTCATAAGAAGACTGGTGTCTAAAAAGACGTGTGGCATTCTTATGATCCTACGAAAGACAAAGAAAAAAATTTAGCAAATAAGAAATGAAATATCAACAAATCATATGAAAACCAAAGTTGAGATTGTTACAATTGTCTCATTGATGGTACGGGCCCACGAGGTATCATATCCGAATAGAACTTTCCCGCCATCTTTAGGTTCACCTCTGGCTTTCCCACCGGGAAGACGAGTAAGCTGCAAATGCGTGGGTGGAATGTGTTGTGCGCTTGCTTTAATTGGGCCTTTCTTCTTCGGCTTCGGCTGTGGCTGTGGTTGCACAGCATCCTCCTGAATCTCCTCCTCCTCCTCCACCTCCTCGTCATCATAATCATCACCATCATTTACTTCCTTACCATTTCCATCATCTTCATCATCCTCTTCATCATTGCTACCACCACCATTTCCATCCTCATCCTCATCATTACCTTGATCCCCCTCTTCCTCAATCTCCGGCACCTCATTAACACCATTCAATCCATCACCACCATTTCATCCATCACCAGCATTACCTTGATCACCATCCTCTTCATCATCAAAAGAAGCATATTGACCTACTAAATGAAGTTCTTCATGTTCCGCGACTTCTTCTTCTTCGTCGCTTGGGGTTGTAGATATAATAGCAGATGTTGAAGATGACGATAGAGAGGACTCAACACATGGTTCTCTAGGTTCGCGGATAATTAAGGCTACCTCACTCGATGTTTTTCCTCGTAAACTACCCGCATTAAGGTATTTTTGGTGGCGGGGAGGTCTGGATGGAGGAGTAAACAAGACATTCTTATCCTTTTTATTCTTGTTACTGAAAGGACAACATCAAAAATATGTAAGAGTCGTGCAAAATTGAGATTATATTAACAAATGACTCAAACAAAAGTCAAACGACTCTTCCTAGATGCCGAACGATTTCTCATTTTTCTTAATGATTAAACCTAATTTAACAAACGACTCTTACTATTTTTAAGACAATAGAACAAAAATAGGAAGAGTGGAGTCGTTCACTTTTATAATTTTTCGTCCTACAAAGTCGTTAACCATTCCAAGTTACGTGGACGACTATTACAAATATTTGAACAGACTGTTTGTTTCGAATCCTATATAGTCGTTGATTAATAAAAATAGTCGTTTTGGACGTTTACACAAGAGCCGTTTACACGAAAAAAAATTGGCTAACGATTAAATCTTGCATGTGAAGAATCGTTAAGATAACATCAATTGGCTACCGATTCAAAATAAAAAAAAAAATTACACCAGGAATCATTAAAGCCGCAACCCTAATGGTGGACGATTTCTACATAGTACAACATGCAGATCATATATCGTTAACCGACCATGAAAAATCGTTAAGCAGTTATGAAAAATCGTTAGACATTCAAACTTCGTTGTTAACGATTTCAATTCTGAGAATTATATTTCTTCGATTAAAACCCTAATTTTGAGCAGAACATCAAATTCAACTAAAACCCAAGTAAGAGTATGGTGTTCTAAAAGGACATACCTTCTAATTGGAGCCATTTGATTGTCCGGAGGTTTTGATTTCTTACTTGAACTCGAACACTCCTTCGCTGCTTTGACGGTATCAACGAGATTGAGAATTTCAATTGTTTTTCTCGCAGTCTGCTTAGTACGTGCCATGTTTGTAGAAGAAGTTAATCGTCGATTAAAGTTTTCGCATCGACGATTTCGACGAGGAATCAGATGAATTTTTTTTTCTCACTATTAATGGAGGAACTGAGAGGGAGGGAGAGAGGAGAAGAAGCTAGGATAAATGAAATGGAGAGGTGGGTTTAAGGTTAGTAGGGTTTTAAGGTTAATTTTAGGGGAAGGGTAAAATAGTACTTTCAACTTCAATTTGGAAGCCCCCTAAAATTTTGAGTGTGGGTATAAAATTTTCAAGGCCCCCAATTAATACTCCTGGCCCCGATTAATCCTTGAAAAAAAAGTGTTCGATTCTCCGCTCTACCAAAAGTGGGTTAGCCGGAGCTCATCCTTGAGGTCAAGGGTTCGATTCTCCCCTCTACTACTAGATAAACTTTTGTGGAAACCAAACGCAAACGGACTGTTTGTAGCTCAGAATTCCATCTCCTGGAGAGATTTCTGGAAAAACGGCCCTTCCTCCAAGAATTCTTCATTTCAAATGAAATGATTGTAGGGCTGCCTTCTGACTACTGATAAAATTGGCAGATAGTGCCAGAATGTTGGTTATTTTTGCTTGTTCTGCACCAATGGTACTGATACTATGTAGAGCAGGCGAAGGCAAAGCTCTTATGGAGGCCATAATCTAAAGGAATCAACAATTTGCATCTGGAGTGTGACTGCAAAATGTTATCATGGCAGTGAAACGGACTACAAGAAACATTGCAGAGACTAATTTAATTTTGTTGTCAAGCTCCGGTGGTTGGTTGTGCAATTCTGCTCTCAGAGACTCGCATCATGTGCAAGATGCCTTGACCAGATATGCAGTTGATTTCATTAGAGAGGACATACTCCGTCACTGCATCCCTTGAATACTCCAACAGCTTGACAGATTCAAGGCAAAAAAAAAAAAAAACCTTTGTATATATCAACTCTTTACATACTCCGCAGGCTGCCGCCCTTGAATACTCGAACAGCATGACAAAAACTGAAACTATCAAATTGAGATTTATATTTCTTGCTGAAAATCGTTATTTGGGAGGAAGGAAGAAACTACCACACTTGGGGAAAATGACTACTAACTTACATAAATTGTGTCTGAACCACAAATAAAACGCTGAAAAGAAAACAAACAATACCACATGTTTCGGTACTCTTTAAACCTCAACTTACATCTGTCAGAAGCTGAATAATTAGATAAATCGCTTAAACGAAAACAAACAGTGCAAGATGTTTTTTAAGAAATCAGTACTCTTTAAACTTACATAAGTTTCAAAAAAACAACTTAAACTTACATCCTTCAGAAGCTCTAGGAAGACTTAAAACCTCTAACTCAAGTACTTCCTTATTCCTCGCATCAACTCTCTTTAGACGTAGTTTAACTGCTTTCAAAGCTTTTGCATTCTTCAAAATTAGTTTCAGCCATCTCATCTGCCTCGCATTCCAACCAGTACTCTCAAAGGTAACTGACTCTAGGTATTGAAACATGCATCCAGCAGTCAACATATGACCAGCCCAACTGTGTTCTTCATTATTGTCGACAAGGCATATCTGAGTTGGGATTAGAAAAAAATAAAACAGACAAACATCAAAAAAGAGCAAATTTGGAAGTGGCATAAATATGGTTAACAGACCCCAAAACTTGTTTTGCCATTTCAAGTAAACAAGTATTGAGAATCAAAAGTTCCGTGCACTTGCCTCTCCAAATGTGAGCCACCTCAAATTAGGTACTGCTTTGAGCAATGGAAATAGTGAATTATCACTGGTTCCTCCTCCCATGTCCAATCTTTCCAAATTATGAAACATAGGTAGGAATAGGATAGAGAGAGCCTATTCATCACAAGGAAATAACAGTTTTGAAGAGTCAGTCAGATTATAATATATAAAAACATAAAGAGAGCAAAAAGAAAGAAGTATACCTGTAGGATTTCAGCATGAATGTGTAAGATTACTACATGAGAAAGCGCTCGAAAAAACTTGCTTGCAGCTGCACAGTAACCTATCTTTTGATCCATTGGTAAACCAACTTTACAACTCAGGTATACTCTTGCATTTTCCAGTGTTTCAAAGCTGGAAAAAACATACTCCTTCGCCACACGACCACAATAGAAAAGTGATACTAGATTTGGTGCATGAATTGTGAGAGCACAGTCTTGTAACCCATCATTATAGAATCCGTAGCTATCAATCACTAATATTTCCAATGCAGGAGGTGAGATACAGAATTTTCTCACACCCGTCCAAGAGCATTCTTCCAAAATCAGTTCACGAAGGACAGGGCAACTAGAAAAGTGTTGCTCATTCCAGCAGCAATCATCCGTAAATTGTATTTTAGAGAGTTTAAGGATCGTGAGTTTAGGAAAACAGAAAATTCTAGGAAGATGATTGATAGATCCAACTTAACCAATGATTCACATGTAAAAAGAGAGAGAGGAGGAATAAAAAAAGGTTCATTTTCGAATTCATCTGGACATATGTCGAGTTTGAGGTCTTCGACATTACACCTTATTAAATTTTCGATCCATGAATGAACCCGAGATGCACTCATGTGCTCATTTGTTGTGATTTCGCACTTCTGAATATTTGATGATGTGTCACGAAGAATCAATGTTCTATTAACAAATTCCATGAAATTATCAGTTTCCGTTTCTGACACTTTGAAAGGAAAAACAAGAGTGGGGATAGATGTCCATATGTATTTCCATCTTTTAGATAGTACACAAGTCCGAGCAACAGGCTTGATATCAAGAAAAGAGAGGATGTGATGAAGAAGTGAGTCAGGTAATGCGCTAATCCTATCCTCTGCCTCAAAAATGTCTTCCTGTCTATTGGATAGATAATTCCCCATGAGATTTTGATTTTTCTGTTGGAAAGTAAGGGTTTCACAATGAGTTCCTATCTCCAAACTAGCTAACAGACAACATAATTATGGACAAGATATAATTAACAAATAGTCTGTGTGCCTAACAAAGAAACTAGGTAGAACCAAAAGAAGACAATTAAAAGTGAATTAACAAATTACCTCAACTCTGAAGCTTCCACAGAATGAAGAAATAACGAATCTACTCTTAGTTTATCACCAATTCGAATAGTTAATGCTCTGTAATCATCAACATCTTCATAGTTTTCTGAGAAAGAACCCAAATCATCAAAATTTCAACACCTTAAAAAGATCAGAACCCAAAATTCCAGTTTTCAACAAAAACTCAAATTAATCAAATCGCCATTTCCAGTTACAGAAAATATGAATATCTTCTTCAACTAGAGTGAGTGAACTAATTTGAAACCTAGCAAGGGTTATTAGATGAAAACTTATATCTCTTTTTCTAATTCTGGACACAAGCAGTGGTGGTAGAATTTGAAAAGCGAGAAGCAAACTTAGGGATTTATTTTATGGGCACTAGTCTAGATGCTCGCGCGATGCACTTGCCATTTCGTCCCAAATCCCTGTAAAACATATCATGTAGTCACATGTGATGCACAAAAGAGTTAACAACTAATTTGTTGATGATATATGTGTTATTTACTTTCACATGGAAGTCAATAACAATAGAAAAGAGAAAAAAACAGCAATTTTTGGGTTATGTCCCCATTGGTATATATATAAAGCTCTACAAAGAACGCGTAGGTCTATAGAAAATGCAACGCGGGATGACCAAGTTTCTAAATATCCCAATACATATAAAAAAATGACATTACTTAATCACGGTTTGGTAACAGGAATAGCATTTTCTACTCGAAAATAATAATCGTGGAGAATTTGTTGGCATGCCAACCTCACAAACTCACCTTAATAATATCTCGCAACTGCAGCTCCCAAAGCATTACACCCTGTTATGTAAGCACAAGCCAATTTCCGTATCTCTTCGAGCACCTGAATGAATAAAAGCAAGTAGTGTTTTTACAGTTAATATGAGGTCTAATTGATGTATGCAATAGATTTATTAGGAGGCCGGGAGCCTTTTATACAGCCTTATACAACCATGGTGTTTTCGGCAAGAGATGGCCAGAAAGCAAGAACAATGTGATATGAAGTCATGGTGTTTCAGTAAGAGAATCTCTAAAACTACTCTCATATCTCTTGCATCCATCCCACGCATTGTACGGAAGCTATAACCAATGTAACTCTAAATTTTCAATAACCCTTCTTTTGGCTATATGAGAATTGAATTTGTATGCCCCAGACAGATAAAATCATATACACATATCTTGAATCCTTGAATGAATTCAAACAATAGATATATGGTTTTGGAGAAGAAATCAAGTGTTTATCTATCGATTCTCGATCACAAAACAACCACAACACACACATGCAATCTATTAATGTTCAATATACCCTTTCCATGTAAGTGAACTATCAAGTAGGCTCACAAATTTCATGTGGTGGTGCATCTATCTAGCCACAAAAATAAAATTAGGAATTTGTCTTATGAACACTAGTAAAGACGCATGTGCGATGCACCTGCCGACTTGTCATTCCGTTACAAAATATAGAGAGCGACAAACTAAAGTACTAAGGCGGAAAATCCTCCTTCAAAATACAAATTACTGTTTCACAATTCTATCTCTTGTAATCAATTAGAATAGATGCCACTTTCATTCCAGTGAATGAAAAATTCATATACAATAGACACTAAAATGTAAGATGAAATCAGAACTAAAACAATAAAAGAAAAGAGAAAAACATTAAACACGTCTTTGTTGTTACCGTTTCTTCTCAGCTTCCATGTCTTTCCAAGATTGTATTCTAGGACTACGACGACCCTCCATCTGTATTAGAACCTGAGCTTGTAACTCATCTAATCTAATTACTATAAAATGAAAAAAAGCATGTTAGTTAATTCTTTAAACAGTTAGTCTGCAAAACCAAAAGTAAGAATTATATTTACAACAAAATTCGTATAACATAAATTTTCATACAGATGCAGTCTACAGGCTATTCACCGCGCACACAAATTTATTCACCAAAAGTCTGACCATAAGCCAAAGTTCACATTGAGTTTTAAGAAGTTGAATGGGTAAAAGGATGAAATAATAAAGCATCACTTGCCGGTTAGAACCTATTAGCCTTGACATACCAAAAAATCTCAAACCTTATGCTTGTAGTTAGTAGTAAGGTTCAACCAGTCAACTGGCATTCTTTAAGCCATTTGATAATAATATTAACTGGCATATAGGCCAATGTGACATTTTTTCTTGATATCCTGTATGATACTACACAACCACAAAAAAATAAAAAATAAAGGTTAGCAAATAGCTTTACCATATCAAACAGAGAAGGATCTTCTTTGAAATAATTAAGTGCTTGTTCATCGGTGCAAGTATACATTTCTCATTGATCATCCTAAAATGTCCACCAGATAACCAAGCTTTTGTCTACAGGACACACAAAAACAAATATTAAGAATTGTGATTCGATCCAAAATTCAGAAACTAATTTGAGCAAAATTCATAATTGCAACAGAACAAATTCAGAAATTGTTTTTCCCCTGCAAATAAATTCCAAGTACCTACTGTAAGTGTCACCTACTCATTTTCACTAACCTCAAATGGTAGGCAGTGAAACATACCAAGCATCAACCAATTTCTCTAAAACAAACAGGTAGCAAAATTAGTACAAATGATATGACCATCTCATAGGGTCATTTTCTTGGGGACCTTAAACATTACACAATCACCTCAGAAATCAAACATACATGTATAATTAGAGAAGAAAAGAAAAACAAATTAACCTCATATGGTACTCTATTGTGTTCAGCTAGTTGATGTTTCTATCAACTCATTCCACCCTGCTCTGCTACTCTACAAACTAAGACTGCGAATGAAGACTTCATTGTTGTCCGCTGCTACAAAGAGGCAAAAAATGAGTATTTTATAGTAGTAATACAAAAGTACTGTCGACAACTATCTGTGTAAGACATGAAAAATTGAACTTTAAAGATGTTTCTTCTCTTAGAAAAATGAACCAACACCTGTAGTTCACAAATTATGAAATTTATCTTAGTCGATAGTCTAATCAATGCTTTAATTTAGCTTACCTATAGATCTTACTAATGGAAACGGATGAAAGCCCATTCACAAATTCATTTCATAAAGTAAATTTCCACTGACCTGCACCTACTCATTTTAAGTTCTTCCCTAGACCATAGTATTGAATTCTCATACAAAGAATTTCAGTACCTATAATAAAAGCATGTAATTATTCTTCAGCTAAGTACTAAGATTTTCACTTCACATCGAATTCATTACCTAAAATTCCAAAACCTAGAAATAACATTCTAGGTCAGGTCGAACTTAACTGATAGAAATTCAATAAAATCAAAAACTAAACTGATGAAATACTCTTTTAACTAAATCGGATTAGCTCAAACGAAAAAGAAAAACTCGAGTAAGAAATATAGGGTTTTGATTAAAACTCACAGTAACGAATTACCAAAAATTAAAACTAAGGAATTCGAAATTGAAACTAATAAGCTTTTGAAATCATCTTAAAGGTTGTTTATCACTTACCGGTGATCAACAAATTTGAACCATTGACGAAGCAACTTGATAGTTAAGTGAGTAGGTTTGAAATCAATGAAATTCCCATTGAGTGGATTCCCAGAAAAATTTGATGAAAATCCAAAAAATGTTAAATCGAAGTTGGGTATGAACCCAAATGTTAGAATCACATACTATTATCCTCCCAGTTTCGATTTGGATGGGTGAGATTTGTGATTTCCTGGGAGGTTCATCAATTTTGGAAATGTTAGATTAGGAAGAGAACAGAACAAAAGGGAAAAAAAACGAATCAAAATGTCGTGAAGGTCCTTACTGATTCTGTGAAGCTAAGATTTAATACCGGGGTATTCTAGTAATTTTAGGATCCATGTAAAGTAAACAGCCGGTCGAAAAGGCACCCTATACTAGTATAGATGCACATGCTTGAATTTTTACTCATCCAACAATACTAAATTTGAAAGCCATGATTTTTTTTTTCTAAAACAAAAATTTACTATTCTTGTTTGTACTCGTTAGGTAGATAATTGAAAGAGCTTTTCAAATATATAATTTTTTTAAAAATCCGATGTATATTTTGAAAGATATTAAATTTTTAAATTTTTTGATATATTTTTAAAACAATGGTATTTATGTAAATATATAAAAGATAGGGACAACTTAGTAATTTAGGGGGTCTCCTACCAAAAATACCTCTTTTCTTTATATTAGTATAAGATATAAGATAAGATTGTTCTGATCAAAGAAAAAATAAAACCCTAACATTGAACTTAATAGTCAAATGATACATGACAGTGTAAGGAAACAAATGAAATGAAACACCCACAAAACCCACATGGTTAGTTTCATTCGAGTATTTTGTCAAACAGTTGAGGTTCAAATTGAAGCAAATATGAAACATGCATCAACAGAAAAAAAAAAAAATCTGAACATAAATGAACATTCGAACATACCTTTTGAAGTAGCATCAATCAATGATCCATCTCTTAACATAAAAGCAAAATCAGTTGAAGATACGAAAACCCAAAAGTAATAACGAATTAACAAATTAAAAGTGAATTAACAAATTACCTCAACTCTGAAGCTTCCACAGAATGAAGAAATAACGAATCTACTCTTAGTTTATCACCAATTCGAATAGTTAATGCTTTGTAATCATCAACATCTTCATAGTTTTCTAAGAAAGAACCCAAATCATCAAAATTTCAACACCTTAAAAAGATCAGAACCCAAAATTCCAGTTTTCAACAAAAACTCAAATTAATCAAATCACCATTTCGATTCTGAAAAATATGAATATCTTCTTCAACTAGAGTGAGTGAACTAATTTGAAACCTAGCAAGGGTTATTAGATGAAAACTTATATCTCTTTTTCTAATTCTGGACACAAGCAGTGGTGGTAGAATTTGAAAAGCGAGAAGCAAACTTAGGGTTTTATTTTATGGGCACTAGTCTAGACGCTCGCACGATGCACTTGCCATTTCGTCCCAAATCCATGTAAAACATATCATGTAGTCACATGTGATGCACAAAAGAGTTAACAACTAATGTGTTGATGATATATGTGTTATTTACTTTCACATGGAAGTCAATAACAATAGAAAAGAGAAAAAAATAGTAATTTTTGGGTTACATTGCATTGGTATATATATAAAGCTCTACAAAGAACGCGTAGGTCTATAGAAAATGCAACTCGGGATGACCAAGTTTCTAAATATCCCAATACATATAAAAAAATGACATTACTTAATCACGGTTTGGTAACAGGAATAGCATTTTCTACTCGAAAATAATAATCGTGGAGAATTTGTTGGCATGCCAACCTCACAAACTCACCTTAATAATATCTCGCAACTACAGCTCCCAAAGCATTACACCATGTTATGTAAGCACAAGCCAATTTTCGTATCTCTCCGAGCACCTGAATGAATAAAAGCAAGTAGTGTTTTTACAGTTAATATGAGGTCTAATTGATGTATGCAATAGATTTATTAGGGGGGCGGGAGCCTTTTATACAGCCTTATACAACCATGGTGTTTTCGGCAAGAGATGGCCAGAAAGCAAGAACAATGTGATACGAAGTAATGGTGTTTCAGTAAGAGAATCTCTAGCGAGTACCATTACTTCCAATGAATTCTCGCTCAAAACTCAAATTCGAGACGGACCAACTCAACAAATCTTCGGATCCTAAAACCAATGTAACTCTAAATTTTCAATAACCCTTCCTTTGGATATATGAGAAATGAATTTGTATCCCCCAGAAACAGATAAAATCATATACACATATCTTGAATCCTTGAACGAATTCAAACAATAGATATATGGTTTTGGAGAAGAAATCAAGTGTTTATCTACCGGTTCTCGATCACGAAACAACTACAACACACACATGCAATCTATTAATGTTCAATATACCCTTTCCATGTAAGTGAACTATCAAGTAGGCTCACAGATTTCATGTGGTGGTGCATCTATCTAGGCACAAAAATAAAATTAGGAATTTGTCTTATGAACATTGTTCTGATCAAAGAAAAAATAAAACCCTAACATTGAACTTAATAGTCAAATGATACATGACAGTGTAAGGAAACAAATGAAATGAAACACCCACAAAACCCACATGGTTAGTTTCATTCGAGTATTTTGTCAAACAGTTGAGGTTCAAATTGAAGCAAATATGAAACATGCATCAACAGAAAAAAAATAATTTGAACATAAATGAACATTCAAACATACCTTTTGAAGTAGCATCAATCAATGATCCATCTCTTAATATAAAAGCAAAATCAGTTGAAGATACGAAAACCCAAAAGTTGGGAATCCAAATCAGCTGAATGAAGTAAATGAAGTTGTGTATAACGTAATTTCAATTAGGACATAACGAAATCAAAACTAGTGACAAAACCCCTAGGTGAACAAACTAGTGATAAGAAGAAACCTGTCATACTATTTTTGACAAATAAAAACCGTTTCCAAAGAAAGTGGTACAAAAACCCCAGGACAAATAATAATAAATAAATTTAGTTTTTGTTTTTTTATTAAATCCAAATATACCCTTTTACCTTATCTTCTTCTTCTCTCATTTCTTTTTCTTTTTTTCTTCTTTCTTCCTCTCCTTATTCGCACCACCATCACCGCCAGCAGTAACAAATATCTCCACGAACACCACCACCAGCTGCTCCTCCGACCACAGCACCACCACTTAGCCACTGTCACTTCAAAGATATGCCACGATCACCGTCTCCTCTTCCTCTAGCACCTCCTCTTCCTTCTCTCAGACCGTCGTACCCGTTATCAATTTCTGATCCTCCATAAACGCCAGATCCGCCTCCTCTTCGTACTCCTTCTTCTCCAGCATCACATCCAATACAATCAAATCTCACTTCTAAACCATCTCCACCATCACCACCGCCAATTTTACGACCTTCAATTAGTTCTGGTATGATTAATTTTGGTTGATTTTTAATTTATACTAATTTTGTTCGATTGGTGTTTTTGAATTTCTCATTCTGATTGAAAATTTAGAGAACTAGAACCTAATTATCATAGGTTGCTTTTGTTTTGATAATTTGTTGACCTAGAAATCGAAGGTTATTGCAATTTCAGGTCCAAAATCCTTTCTTATCTTCTGAATCTGTCCATAAGCATGTAGATCTGGAAGTTTTCAAACAAAACCTTTGTGAAAAACTACTACAAACACCGTATCTCATTTTCCCCAAAAAATCTGATTTTCTTTTGAAAACGTGATTCAAAATTCAATCAGATGGCAGATCTATGGTCATTAAGTCTTGCTTTACAAACCCATTCGTTAAATTCCAAAAATATTGAGTATCAAATATTTTCAGTTGATTTGCGGAACTTTCTTATGAACAAGACCAAACGAATTTCTATCAATTATATGTTATTTCGTATCACATCAATTAGCACCTACTTTGCTGGAACATAATTAACGTATGACACATGCTGTGATTTATCTTTGAAGCTATTGGGATCGCCTGAAGTATCAACTCTTGGATTTCTCCGAAGTGATAATTCTAGAAGATATGTTAAGCAATTCCCACAGTATCCAAGGCATCAATTCTCATCAAGGTTTCCTAACAAGCCAACAGCTGCTGTCGATTTGCTAGAAAAAATGCTCGTCTTTGATCCAAACAAGCAGATTACAAGTATTCTTATGATTCATATTTTACTTGTGTGCATGATTTATCTATAAGATCGAGCATCATAGGTCAAATTGTTGTCAAGTGTAATTTTCAGACATTTGAATGGATTTTTCCAGTTCTGTATCTTCTTCAATTCTGGCTCCATGGTGTATATGTCAATTACTTGACTAAATATGTTTGGTTATAGCTGAGAGACTAGGAACGTTTTATATCACTTAAATGTAAAATCATGTATAAAGAAGAAAAGATGATCCAGCGTTGGGGTTTAAAGCCTTATACAATGATGAGAATGCGAGCTCCCCATGTTATGCTGGATTTTATTTGGTGAGTTTATGATTTCCACCACTTTTTTTGATCAGCAAAAGCTTATAGTATAAATGAATGTCGCAATGAGCTTAGTAGATGACCTAGCTCATCGAGGTTGCTTGTGCAGAAACACCAACTAAGTTTTTCACCCTAATTTAACATTTGAAAGTATGAGCTGAGTCACGATATTAGCGCATTTACACGGGTTGCTATTTTGCCAATTTCTTTCTAATTTTCCATAAAAGCTTGGTCATAACACTACGTCCATAACAACCACCAAATTGCATGATTCCACTTACAAGAAGTATCTCCACACAGACTTTTTGAGCACTCCTGTGACCTCCCTGTTTAAGATCCAGGTAATTCAAAAAATCTTTATGAGAAGTATTGCCAAATGAGCATAGCATGTGGAAAGTGCAGTAACTAGTGGTTGTTCACACCAATGTTATGATGAATCACCCGAATGTGAGTAGCTAGTCATCCTAGTCCCTAGCTCGACATACCCTTGTGTATATTTTAACGTATCTTTCTTAATTGTCTTGGTTTTTCTGTTCCGATCCGATACATATACCACTCTCTCATTAAATTGGGCTAGGCATGATACCTGAGTTGGGGTTTTTGTTTTGAATTAAATATGTATCAGCAGTATAGTGGATTGAACATCTCAAATGATGTTTCAACTAACAAAAGAGAGACAAAGAAAGACCTAAAGGGAAAAGGTGTCATGCCCTCCAAGTGTGGTGGTCACACGACATGTTTAGGATCTCATAAGTGTTCTGCATCTTTGCCTTCTCTCTTTCTTTGGTTCAGATAGCATGTTTAATTGGATAACTTAGCTGATTCTGGTTTCTAAGTATACAGTTTGTTATATTTAAATTACAGTTGGATAAACCATAAATGGATTATTTCTATGCTAGATATGTTGTTTTTTCCTCATCAACTAACAAGTTTGGATCTGGTATAAATGAATTTAGAAGATGTAGACATTAGATAAGTGTGATAATTTATCCCATGCTTGTTAGTTGGTAGATATAGATATGGTTACATTTATTGGCTTTTGCTTTAGTGGGTCCTTAATCCGTTATTGTTTTTCCAATAGAGATTAATCTTATCATTCATATACAAATATGTCTTTCTTTAGGATAAAGATCTACATGAATGATTGTTACTTTCCTGTTTGGAAAGAATCTAACTTTTGAATTAACGCACTTGATGTTGAAAGCAACTTAATCACTGCAAACATGTGTCCATGAATATGATGTTAAACTTTATCCACTAAATGAAAGTTAATGCTTCCGATAGATCTGTCTATTAATTCTTATCCTTCTTAGCAAGATCAAGTTGAAAAAACAGGGAAACCTTACATATTATGGCACTTGTATCAAACCTGTTTAGTGTACAAGAGCTGTTGCAACTTGCAATAATAGAAAATCTGTGCAAGTAAAAAAACCACCTTGTGTTGCATAAAGTAGCTTGAAACTTTATATGGGTTGAAATGGATTATTTGCAATGATTTTTGACTAGTTTATTTTGGTTTGGTTTCATCATTGAAGTTGTGCTGGTGAAATGACAATATGTAGAAAAATGATGAAACCTAATTAGGTTTCATCTAGTTTTGTTTTCATCATTTTTTTATGTTTGGTTTCATCATTTTGTTCTTATTTTGCCTAGTTTATTTTGGTTTGGTTTCATCATTGAAGTTGTGCTGGTGAAATGACAATATGTAGAAAAATGATGAAACCTAATTAGGTTTCATCTAGTTTTGGTGAAACCAATTTTGGTTTCATCAGTTTTTTCTGTTTGGTTTCATCATTTTGTTCTTATTTTGCCTAGTTTATTTTGGTTTGGTTTCATCATTGAAGTTGTGCTGGTGAAATAACAATATGTAGAAAAATGATGAAACCTAATTAGGTTTCATCTAGTTTTGGTGAAACCAATTTTGGTTTCATCATTTTTTTCTGTTTGGTTTCATCATTTTGTTCTGTTTGGTTTCATCATTTTGGTTTTCTGTTTGGTTTCATCATTTTTTTTCTTATTTTGTTGAATATTGATCAATGAAATTCATTTTTTGGCGGTGGAGCTGTGTTGGTTGCTGCAGTGGTGGTGGCGCAGTGGCGGTGGTGATGTGGTCGTGGCGCAGTGGCGGCGGTGCGGTGGCGGCGGAGGTGTGGTGGTGGCGGCGGTGCGATGGCGGCGGTGGTGGCGTGGCGGTTGTGGTGGTGGTGCAGTTCAGTGGTGGCGGTGATGGTGGGGTTGATTTTTATTTTTGTTGGGGTGATTTAAAATTAAATGTGGGGTTGTTTTTATTTTTGTTGGGGTGATTTAAACTAGAAGGCTAATATAGACAGTTTATGTTAAATGGGGTTTTTGTGAACAATTTGTTTTGTTGGGGTTTTTGTACATGGATAGTGACACCTTTGGGGTTATAACCCGCGCGCCGTAACGAAATTGAAATAATTAGTCAACTTTTTCGAGAGGGGTAATCATTAAAGAGCAGCGTTTGCTGCAAATAGGGATTTCTTTAGTTTTCTTGTCGATTTTCTGTTGGGACGAACAAACCCATAGAATAGAGAATCCAGCACTGGAAATTGTATTTCTTTATGATTGTTTGTACCCTTCATTATTTTTCAATTTACGTGCTCTACCAATTTAGATAGGTTTTAAAGTGAGGGTTAACTTTGTCTATTAAACGGGAGAACATTTTTAAACCTAGTCAAGTGGCTCGTTGACGGTCAAGAAATAGTCTACGACAGACATTTTAGTCCACCACCCGAGTCTTTTAACGGATTACCAAAATTCAAACTATAGTAGAACTATAGAGTGTCATATAAGAAAAGAAAAAATTGCTTCTCTAATAGAACCAGGGGAGGAGCCAGGATTCGAGAAATGGGTGGGAAAATTGCCAATCAACACATATATATTTTAGGTTCTTGGAACTTGGGTCTCGAGAGAAGACTTATTGAAGCTCAAATCGACGAATTTTGTCATCTGATAGCCGTTTTAGAACCTGTGTTGTTGTCTTCGGAGCTTGATCAGTTGAAGTGGTGTATCGATAAATCAGGGACATTTTCTGTGAAGTCCAGTTACGCTAAACTCGCTAAGGAACACGAGCTTCCTTCATTAAATATTAGCATATGGTCTAAATCATGGCCTCATCGTGTGGGTTTCTTCCTTTGGCTTGTGTATCATAAGAGGCTACCAACTATGGATCTCCTATATACAAGAGGGAAGTTAATCGTCATCGGTTGTCTTCTATGCTGCAAATCAGGAGAGTCTGTCCCTCACCTTATTTTCCACTGTGAGTTCGCTTCGCGAGTTTGGCTGTATTTCAGGAATGATACTGGTGATTTTTGGCCAATGCCTAATTGTATTGATGCAATCATTAAAAGTTGGAAATTCAGACTAGTGCATCCTATAGGAAAGAAACTATGTCAATTGATCCCAGTAGCAATATGATGGAGCATTTGGAAGTCGAGGAATGCCGTAGTTTTTGACGACGCTTCAATCACCACTGATTATGTCATCAAAAATGTCAAGATGCAAGTGTACTCTTGGTGCAGCAAATCTGTAGAACTCAAAGGGTTTTCTCTAGGTTATATTCTTGCCAACTGGGACTCTTTTTTTATAACTTAGTGTTCGCTGGTCCTTTTTCTATTGGATTGTTTTGTCTGTTCTTTTTCTTGCGGCTCTTTTTGAGTTTCAAGTTTTTGGGTTGTAAGCTCTTTTGAGCCTTTGATTGCTTACCTCTGGTAGTCCTTCTATTGCTTACCTCTGGTAGGCCTTCTATAAAATCTTTACATTTGCCGATCGAAAAACAAAAAACATATTTTAGGGGGTGCAAAAGGACTAAAATGACTAAAAATGGGATCAATTAGTTGAAAATAGGCTTGGGAGCTCACATTTGAGGGGGTGCAATTGCACACCCTCCTCTCCATGTAGCTCCGCCCCTGACTATAACCAGACTCAAATGCATGTTTACTGTGGAATTTGATCATAACATTCAAGCAAGTAGACAATCTAATGGATATGCATAATTCTATCTCCTGGACAGGTTTCTGGAAAACCGCGCCCTTCCTCGTAGAATTCATTCTTCATTGGAACTGAAATGTTGGCGGATACTGCCAGAATGTTATTTTTTGCCTGTTATACACCAATGCATTGGTAATGTATCAATATTCCGGGGATATATAGGTTTAGGATGAAATCTACATAATGAAACAGAAAACTGCAGTGGAGTTCCAGACAGTGAGCAATAGACAACATTGACAAAAAACTAAAACTATCATATTGAGATTTATATTTCTTGCCGAAAATCAAAAGAATTGAAATCCTTACAACGTTATTTGGGAGGAACGAAGACACTGCCACACTTGGGAAAAAAGACTATTAACTGTACCATCATGAGAAATGATGGGTTTCTTAATGAGTATTTACAAAAACAATCACCCTTTACTATTCCGGTTTACAAATCGATCATACTATTACAAAGTCTTAACAAAATGGTCACTAGACATGTAACGGAGGAGTTATGTCACGTGTCAGGCGTCTATCGGTCAGTGAAGTTACCTAAATACCCCTAATCTGTGGCATTTGCACGTGTGAGATCGTGGTGCAAATCTCTAAAAAATCTGGTTCGTTGGATCGAAACAAAAGAAATTGTTAATCGATCGTGCTACCATTCCCACCTCATTTCTTGCCTGTTTGATACCTTCTTCTCTGAAGGAATAGAGAAGATGTTGGCAATCCCATGAAACAGTTACAGATCTATCTGTTTCTTCACATATTTGTTCAATATCATTTCCTCTTCATCTCGATCTACTAGAGTTCTGAAGCGAAATACGAGTTCACAGAACCCTGAAGCGTCAGTTATCGAACTGTGAAGAGTTATCGAACTGTGAAGAGTTATCGAACTGTGAAGATAATCAGTGTTAATTCATCATCAAGATGTTTACAAACATCACCAGGTAAATACCCTTCCTCGTTATACTTTTTTTTGTAGATTATCAACTCGATTCAGAAACCCTAATTTTCTGAATTTTGATTTTTTACTGATAAACCCTAAATTTCTGAAATTGGGGATTTCGTGTTGTTTTTATAAAATTTGTGTTAGGTTTTGTCTTCATTATTAGTTCAATTTTGTGCAGGAAGTATGTGAAGTACCCAACTAGGAATTTTAGGGTAGAATGGTTTTGGACAAATAAGGTTCAGTATTTTGATAATGTGGATGTTAATTCTGGTGGGTTGAAGGCATTTTGTGATAAAGTTCATGCTTCTTTTAAGTTAGCACCAATTAAGAAGGTTGAGGTGATGTGGATTGGTAATGATAAACTATAATATATGGTTAATGATTCACATTGGTATGAGATGTGGGATAAGGCTGTTGCTGAGGAAGGGTATGTAAATTTATGGTGCAATGTTAGTGATAGGATTGTGCCTCCTGGTGATGGATGTGCTGAGAGTTCTGGGATAACTGACAAGAGAGACTCATCATTCTCCAAGGTAAGAAGTAGTTCAGTAACATGCATTAACTATGCTAATTCACCAGTCAGACTTGACCCAGAGATGTTTGCCACACCTAAGAAGAAGTCTACATGCACTACATCACCATATTTGTTCAGAAGGAGTCCAAGGCTACTTAAGAAGTCTGTTGATGCAGTGAGTAGGATTAGTGGCAGTAAGAAGAGGTTATTTGAGAATGTGGATGAGTATGTGAATGTGGATGATGATGATGATGTTTTATTTAGTGCTGAAACAAGACAAGATGAGATGGAGTATGAGAACATTCAGCTATCTAATGATGTTGAAGATGTATGTCATCCAATAGATGATCCTAGAAGTCCAGTTTCTGATACTGAAGAAATGGGCATTGGTGTGTACTGTGATTTTGTGAACAATTACTTTAAGTACCACAACTGGGTTGACACTATACATCCACAACAGTATATGGAAGCAGTCAATGAAGTACAAGCAAGTGGTGTGGAGCAGGTAGTTCAGCAGGAAGATCCAAAAGGAAAAGAAATTATTCCTTATGATACTGAGGATAATGAGGATTACAATAGTGAAGATCAAAGTTCAAGCTCTGAATCTGATGGTGAAGGTAATTGCATTTTCTAACTTAAATGCAGGTTCATATGTATATGGATCATTATGTAATTTTCTAACTTTACTTTTTAATAATTATTATTTTGTGTTTATTGTCTGTAGGTGTGATAGAAGTCCAAGGACCCAAAGAGTGTGATAATAATCCAACTCATCAGAAACCACATCCATGGTACAACCAGTTTGAGAAAGTGTATGGTTCAGATATTGATGCATATGGCAATGGAGAGTTGTTTCCTGATGCTGATGGGAATACATTACTCATGGTTGATGTTGACACAATGTTTGTGGGAATGCAGTTTATGGACAAAGATGACTTCAAGAAGCACCTAAGGGGTTATGCCATTAAGAAGAGATTCCATTCATTGGGTTTGATGCCTTCCACTTGACTAGAAAACATGGTGGATGTTTAATGGCTGCTACTGGCTTAGATAGACAAAATGGGATTGTGACTCTAGCTATAAAGGTGGTCAGAAATGAATGTGGGGAGAATTGGCACTTATTCATGAAAGAGATGAAGCCACTAATTGAAGACCATCCTGTTGGGAAGATAACTTTTATCTCAGACAGACAAAAAGGTCTCCAAGAGTTATTGGATGAGGTTTTCCCAGAACATTTCAAAAGATACTGCCTTTGGTAAGTCTTACAAAATTTGATTATTTAAAGAAAATCTTTTTACTCTTCTTTAAAACCACTCATCTGAAAACCACTCAAAGTATGAGCATATGGAACAAGTGAAGAACTTATCACCAGCATGATCATTAGTTTATGCTTTCAATAGCTTCCTCAAACCATTGCAAGGTACCATTTTGCATCTAGAATAGATCCATGGACAGTCAATTGCCTCATGCATGCCTCTTTCACACATACTACAGTAGTTGTTGCTACCGATCTTTTGCTTGCTACTTGATGTTTCCCCATTGCTGCTACTGCACCATTCTTCCATGTTGCCACCACCCATTCTAAACATATTGTATGAGGATTGGGAATATATGACTGTGTGGTGGTGTCTGCAGGTGCACGTGTGTGTGTTTTTATAGTGAAAGAAGAACCAGATCAAGCCATTGGTGAACGGTCATATTTCCAGCCACATACTTTTTTCCACGTGTATCATTGCCAGGTGGATTTCCACGTCTTCAAACGGTCGGGTGATGTGTCACTGCCACTGCTGCATAGAGGTGACACATAAACATCATTTAACCATGGTTCAACTACCATGGTTACAACAGCACAAGGGGTAGATTAGTCCTCATATTTTTCGTTTTATTCATTTTGTTAGTTTCGGATGGAGAAAGATCACTTTGTCAACACTAATTTAAAGTGTGACCAATTTGTAAACCAATTAGAGAAAGGGTGACCATTTTGTAAAACACCCTTTCTTAATGACAGATAAGTTGTGGATGTGCTGCTAATTATTCCGCACATCACAACCCGTGCACCAAAAAATATCCTATTATTTCTTCGCCGAACTGGAAGTAATAACATTAACAAAATGTTAAAAATGAGTACCTTCCGGTGTTGTAGTTTTTTTGGCTTCCCAAGTGGCACTACCACACCATCATAATTACATATAGTTTTTTCACAGCTTTGATTTATGGCGCATACCCAAAAAAATTAATATTCTCATTGTCAGGATCACAATTAATTTTTAGTTCCGTGACACCCATAATTGTATGAAATTATTAAAAGTATTAAGAGATTATGCATCAGGGGTATAATTGGCAACGCAACTTGGATATAACAAATCTAAAAATCCGCGCCTTGAAATTTTACAAATTTTATATCATTGGAAATCTTTTTAAGAGAGCTACGCAACGAGTGCAAACAAGAATATCAAATTTTTGTTTTTCACGAAAAAATCGGAGGTGATCATCATTTTAGGCAAAATTTTCAAAAAATTATGCAGCCACCAAAAAATATGCATAACACATTCTGCAGACGCATAACGAATTATGCAACCATTTTCTCCACTGCATAACAAATGATGCATTTGAGTAATTAAGTTATACATCTATAACAAGTTATGTAACCATTGTTTTGGTTGATTTTAGTGCATACATAAAAACATTGATGAATTGTAACACCCCGATTTTTCAGGGCCCGGATCCCATGCCCGAAAACCCGAAATGCTACTTGGATATCATAGCCGAGGCTTGGCTACTAAGCCCAAGCTCATAAACTAATTTAATTATGTTCGTTTAATATTTTTATAGCAGCGAAATACTTAGAAAATTACTTTGGAAAATCTAACCGTAGATTTAACCTAATTTGAAAGCCACCGGAAGAAAAACACATTTGGTTCTCAAATAAAAATACTAACACCGTTCAAGTCTTAAGATTAATTAATAAGAATCGATTTCAACCCCAAATTGTAAAAATGAAAACAGACCAAGGTGGATTACTAGAATTTTATAGGCTTCATGCGAGTTCCAAAATTTACCGGATGTTATACGGATAAAATTTATATTGTAAATACTATTAGGAGTAAATTATGCAGGATTTTTAAATGAGTTGAGTATCCTATAACCACAGTCAAACGTGGAGTTGACCAGAACTGAAGAAAATAAAAACAGAGATAGTCCATTTTATAAAAATCGTATAAAATCACTCACAACTCCAAATCAGGTTTAGTTGACCATTTTAGAAAGGAAAAAGAAATATTTTAAAATTTACAGAGACACCAAAGAAAAAAACAGGCACTAAAATAATTTTAAAAACAAGAATACTTCAATATAGTTGAATTTGTCAGAAAACGTCTGAATTTCTTACAGTAAGAAACAATTGTTTTAAAAATACGCCTGAACTAAGAAAAATCTGAAATTTTTATACATACATCTTGAAATAGTTGTACATATACCACAAAAATATGAAACAAAACCGTGTTATAGAATAATTATAATAAACAGGCAAACTGACATGATTCAGAAATTTTCATTATTCAATAAAATAGAATTTTCTAAACAAAGCATGGTTTCTTTAGTTATACACCAACCCAATAATCTCTAAACTATTAATATAATCAATAAATAATCCATAAATCATCTAAAATAGTTTGATGATATTTTATTACAATTTGTCAATCATAAATCCTATGCAAACTACTAATAAAAGTACCAAAACCAATCTCTATGCTTTTCCGCCATTAGCTCCTTGTGGTGTCATAAAATCTGGAATTTTTTTGTCATGAAACGACGTGAGTTGTGACACCCAGTAGGAAAAGAAGCAACATAACATTTTTCAATTTCTTTTAAAACAACTAGCATGATTAATAACACCGTAAACACATGGGAACACCGCATCCATAAACAACAATAAATTCAATCAATCCGCTCGCCCCAGGGAGCTCCACGTGGATTTAGAGAAACAAAACCATCCCCGAGGATATCTGGTATCCCATCAAAAATAATTTTAAGGATCACAACCTATGGACCGCAGCCCGATAATCATCATCATGCTCACATCATCATCAATAGCATCTTAAAAACTTGTAAATATGAATTTAATTAACAAAACCATAAATAAAAAGAGTTTTAGATTGTGTTGCGCCTACCTCGAATGCTAGAAAATAATCCTAAGGAAGAACATTGGAGAAATCAGTAACCAACGAATATTCAAGTCATTCCAACTCTACGAACTAATCATCACCTTCTTATTTTTATTTTTATTTTTTTTTCTGAGTCATTTCAGTTTGAATGTTAATCATAATTATTTTATAAGATATTTATGACTGAATATTTTATGGTATGCGTAAAACTCACGGTTTATGAAGTTGTTAAAATATTAGAATTTTCTGAATTCCAAAAGTATTTTTCAAACAATTGTTTCTCACTGTAAGAAATTCAGACGTTTCTGACAGATTCAACTATATTGAAGTATTATTGTTTTAAATTTATTCTACAACATGTTTTAGGATTTGGTGTCTTCTGTAAACTTGAAGATCATTCTTTTTTAGTTTTAAAATGGTAAACTAGAGTGATTTTATACGATTTTTATAAAATGGACTATCTCTATTTTTTCTTTTCTGCAGTTCTGGTCAACTACACGTTTGAATGTGGTTATAGGATACTCAACTCAATTAAAAATCCTGAATAATTTACTCCTAATAGTAATTATAGTATATATTTTATCCGTATAACATCCGATAAATTTTGGAACTCGCATGAAGCCTGTAAAATTCTAGTAATCCACCTTGGTCTGTTTTCAATTTTACAATTTTGGGTTGAAATCGTTACTTATTAATTAATCTTAAGACTTGAACGGTGTTAGTATTTTTATTTGAGAACCAAAATGTGTTTTGCTTCAGGTGGTTTTCAAATTAGGTTAAATATACGGTTATATTTTCTAAAGTGATTTTCAAGTATTCCGCTGCTATAAAAATGTTAAAACAGACATGAATTAATTAAGCCCAAATTAATTAGTTTATGAGCCTGGGCTTAGTAGCAGGGCCTCGAATATGGTATCCAAGTAGCACTTTGGATTTTACGGGCACGAGATTCGGGCCCCGAAAATAGGGGTGTCACAGTTTGGTATCAAAGCAAGGTTAATCCTTTGGACATGCTAGTTTCTGAATAAGTCAGTACGTGTATATGCTTGAATGTGAAACTATTTGTGTATTTGTTGATTGTTGTTTGTTAGAATGCGTAATAGGTTGCATTTCTTTTGCATAGAGAATTCTCTCTGTGATACTTATGATTTAATGTCCTTCATTCAGGACATGTCTCATCGTAATAATGGTTTAATCATCCCACAAGATGAGGGTTTTGGTGATGTTGTCCGTGCTTTGAATGTTGTTTCTCAAGCGATGCAACAACAAGTGAATCTTAATCGGAATGCAACTCCCCCTCCCCCACCACCTAATCAATGGGCTTTGTTAGTTAGAAGGTTCATTGAACAAAATCCTGATTCCTTCAAGGGTTGTCCTGATCCACTAGTTGCTGAAGATTTGATAGATAAGATTGAGAAAATATTCACCATATTAGGCGTGAATGACGAAAATAAGATGGATCTTGTTGTTTATAAGCTTGAGGGTGAGGCTACTCGCTGGCGGGACTTGACTCGTCATTCTAGGAATGACGGTCTGTTTACTTGGGTGGAATTTCGACTCGCCTTCCTAAATAAGTACTTTCCACAAACTGCACGAAACCAGCGCATGATCGAGTTTATGCAGTTGACCCAGGGGAACATGAAAATAGCACAGTACCAAGCCAAGTTTGAAGAACTCTCTCGTTTTGCTACTAACTTAGTTGAGAATGAAGAACTAAAGGCTTTTAAGTTTCAGGAGGGACTTAGGCCTTCAATCAAGAGTAGGTTGTCTATTCTGAAGATTACCTCTTATAATGAGATAGTGGAAAGAGCAATGATTGATGAGAGAGACATTGAGGAGGCAAATAGAATTCGAGAACTTCATACTGGGTATAAGAACAAGAACAAAAATAACAACCATCCATACCAGAAGAAAGGAAATGGACCAAATATGGAGCTTCCTACACCTTCTTGTTACCACTGCAAACAACCTGGACATTTTAAGATGAATTGTCCTATACTTATTTCTCATAGGAACCAATAACCTTTTGCACCTCAGAACCAGCGTCAAGGTTATCAACAAAACTGTCCTCAGAAAAATCCACCACAATACCAAGCTCGACAACCCCCTCAGCAACCTAAGGCCTTCAATATTTCTCATGTTGGACAAGATCAGGATAACTCAGTTATTGAAGGTACATTCTTAGTTTACAATTCTTGGGCTAAGATATTGTTTGATACTGGTGCTACTCATTCGTTTATTGCTTCTTCGTTTGTCTTTTCCTTGGGTTTGGAAACTGAATTACTTGATGGGATTCTTGGCATAGCTAGTGTTGTAAGAAGTAGTGCACGTGTTGATCACGTGGCACGGAAGTGTGTAATACGGATAGCTAGGCATGAGTTTTTGATTGACCTTTTTGTGATGAATATGTCTAGTTATGACATAATCCTTGGTATAGATTGGTTATCTACTCATCATGTTGTTTTTGATTGCATTCAAAAATGTGTGACTCTACACTCGGGTGAAGGTTCAGTTATTCACTTTACCAAAACTCTTAGTTTTGCAGCTCCTCTTATTTTGTCGGAAAGACATTTTCGACAGACTCACTCTAGAGGTTTTCTTTATCACTTAGAGATGATAGAAGACGGACAACAAGATTCTGTAATACCTTGTAATTTTTTAGCTACTGTTTCGGGTCGGGTAATACCTGGATTGGTTAACCTTGTGCTTAGATTGTTGTTCCTTAGCCTTAGCCTAGGTGGGTGGATTTAACAAGAAAGGCTACAAGTTAGGGTGGAGATAGAGCCACCTAAACTCATTGTTATTCCTTAGTAATGTTATTAAGGTTTTATAACAAAAACATTTAGGAAAGAAGTTTTAGAGAGAGAAAACTAAAAGCTAAGGAGAAGAAGGATATGAAGCTAGGGTTTATTTTAGAGAGGGAAACCATGGAAAATCAGTGGAGAATCAATAGGAGTTTTTTTTTTTTTTAAGCAATTGAGGTAGAATGCTAGATCCCCTTTCTCTTTATGTTTTTGTTATACTTGATTTTGAATTTGTATAATTAGTTCTCAATAATTTATTGATTTAAAACTATGAAACTAATTGATGATCGGCCTTTTAATATTGATAGATAACATGCTTAGGTATCTCTAGTTAAATTTTGAGAATACTTCACCACAGATTCACCGTTAAATGTTTGTTTGAACTTGGATGTTGATTTCTGAAATTTCTGTACATTTTCGCTTTGTCTGTTCTTGACTGTATTTATGTAATCTTCATGATATTAAAACGATTTTAGGTCTTGATGAAAGTTGTGGATTTATGTCTTATCTTTAATTGTGCATTGAGTTTTCTAAATTTCGAATTATTATGAATTTACTGTGAATAGTTTGGTAAAATGATGCAATCTGTCCAGATTTTAGAATGATCATATAAAATCAATAACTTTCATTTGAACCGTTGGATTTTCGTAAATATTGGATATGACATAAATACATATGTTAGAAATGCTTCCCTGAATTTTGAAGATAATCAGATTGAGGAAATATTATGAAACATGTAATATAAAATTCTGCAGTTGTTGTGCTTGCTTAGATGTTTCAAAGAATTCTTTTTGTAGGTGTAAATTATCTACATATCCAGGTGGCAACATCCTAGACCCAGTGCACCCAAATACAAAGAAACGCGAAGTATAGAGCAAAGATTAAAGAGCGCGAGATTTAAGGAAGCCACGTGGATCGGGCGTAATAATGTCGGACAAGACTTGACCCAGACTTCTGATAAAGCTGACAAGATAAGGCGGGACGGGACAAACGAGGAGCTACAGTCAAACAGGCAAGATAGTGTGGAACACATCGGCTGATCATAAGGGCGACTATCGAGACAGCCGACATCGTGTCAATAGAGGACCATAAGAGATTGGCTCGAACGAAATACAGGCGAGGATCCAAGATGCATCGACCACACAAGGAGACGTGAGTCGGCCCGATCACATAACAGCTAATTAGATGTAACAGGGTCAACATTCTAACTTCGTTGTATAAACTCTCTCTTATAAATAGCGGGACTTGTATTCTAGAGAGGTAGGTTGTAATTTTTGGGGAGGAAAAGGAGAGAGAAACCCGAGTTTGCATGAGAAAGAAGTGAGTGAGAAGTAAGTTCATCTTGTAAGGAAATCCCATTAAGAGCAACACCTTTGTAACACCGTGAAGTAATAAGATTCATCATTTCACCCCCGTGGACGTAGGTAATCATACTAAACCACGTATATCTTGTGTTCATGGTTGAGTGTTTACTTTCGTTTGAGAAGAGTCGTACATTTCCATCCTTTGGATGTAGTTTGTAGTAAAATGCATCTATATTCTGGCGCCGAATAAGGGGACACGACTAAGATCTCCGGATACCTTGCCATTAAAGTCTTCAAAGACGATCAACAGCTCCTCAATACACGTTAATGTGTTGGAGTAGAAGCTACGATGAACTCTGTTGGCCGAAGTAATGGTTATTTTGAGTCATTTACTGAGCATTTAAAGTCATAGTAGTAACAGCGTCTTCTTAGCGTCTTCAACAGTTTGATCGACAGAGAAGCTTCACGAGCTCACCAGCGACTAACAGTTCGGGTTAGAAGCTACGTGAAGAATCTATTGAAGGGACGACTGTTTGTTCTTGATAATTGTGTGTTTGTTAGCGTTAAGCAAGTTGTTTTTAGCTGCAGTAAGAAGTTGGGTGCTCGGAGTTACCAAGAGTTAGTGTTTTAGATGTTTCATCGTGTAATGAACTGTCGACCTTGTATAATTATTAGCCGACGGTGTAGCGTAAGTCGTCGAAAAGGTCATAATTAAATCTCGAGAAAGTGGAGTTGGTACAAGTTCAAATTAATTCTAGGGGTTACTTGCCGTACTTTTTAAGCATCATGTGCATAAGATCAATGATTTGGAGCATGTAGAACAAAGGACAAACCAACTTAAATGCATAGGTCGAGTACAGAGAGCGACGTCGTACGATTCAGCATAAGACCAAAATAGGGTAGATAAACGGAACCCACCTGATAACCAAAGTTGACCCTGCATAGTGACAGTAGTCGTAGAGTCGAACGTTTCGCCTTTTTTGTCTGTGCATTTTGTTAGAAAAATCAGGTCGAATTAAGGGGTTCTTTTTCGTATTTGCTGACGTAGGGACGGGCGATACTCGGCTTATCACGCGACGTAACTAATGGCTAGCACTTCAGGGACGATAAGGATGTTGAGGAATCGCACGGTCACTAGCAAGCAGCATGCAGGCAGGGATAACGGGGCCGAGGCAAGGGAATAGTCAACAACCACCGCCCGAGGAATCTCATGCAGCTGCGCGAGGGATGCCTGTTGTAGACGAGGAAGTAGATTTGGGGCAGGACGATAAAACCTTACCTCTGCACCAGATTATACTAACTCAGGGAAGAGTCGATCAAGTAGATGGACTCACAGCTTCATACACCGATGACGATGAGGAAGCACTTGCAGCGCGAGATCAGAGGCAATCGATGAGGCGACAAATTGAACACCAGGAAGCTTTGGGAAGGGAACAAGAGCGTCTTAGGCAGATTCAGTTGGGGCGAGCAATAGCAAGTAACATCGGCCCGACAACCGTTCAAGCTGTCAATCATATAACCGATCCAATACCGCCCCACCACCCACATCAGCACCATTACAACCTCGGCCACACCAACCCAATGGACATTCCAGTCATGAGAGTACGGACCCGACGTTGTTGGCCATTTTGGAGAGTCATAGGAGACAAGAAGCGGCACTGAGGGAACTCCAGCAGCGGAATTTATCCTTGGAGTATGAGAACTACCAACTGAGGAACCAACGGACCAGATCAAGAGGGTCGTCAAGCCGAGGAACATCGGGTTATCGTGGCCGATCCGATCACTTGCCACCCATGATGGGGAAGAGTAACATTAATCATACCAATCATTCAGGTCAGCCTCCATTACCTCCGGTTCCCCCAACGCAGAGATATGGACCACCCGAGGACTCGTCCACCGATGAAGAAAGGCGAGGAAGGTACGGGCGACAAGATCAGACAACTAAAGCCAAGCTTAAGGAGTTGGAAGCAAAAATCAAGGAACTTTCGGGCGGAAGCGAAGAGGATAAGATGGCCGAGATTATGAGTGAAGCCGAGAGAACACCTTTCTCTCAAGATTTGGAACAAATGCCGTTCCCACCTAAGTGTACTTTACCTTCATTCCCCTCTAGATTTGATGGAACCGGCGATGCGACCGAACACCTTAAGATGTATACCATGTCACTGATCCAATGGAGAAGTAACCCGGTAGTTATGTGTAAGTTCTTTCCAGCTAGTTTTGAGGGCGAGGCGCGAGATTGGTTTTATTCGCTCGCACCTGGTTCGATCAACGGGTACGATGCGCTAGTCGAGGCCTTCCTTGAGACCTATATGCATAACATTCGACCTCGGCCAAGAATGAACAAGCTGTTTACCCTCTCCCGAAGATTCAGAGAGCCATTGAGAACCTTGACCGACAGATGGAGGAAAGCGTATATTGAAATTGGGAAGGTAGAGGTGGACCAAGCCATCTTTGAGTTTGAAAACGCGTTGGGGAGATCGGACCCCATTTGGATTGCCATGTTTTTCGAAAAACCTAAAACCTTAAAGGAGATGAGAAGAATGCAAGAACACTACATCGCCTTGGAAGAAATTCAGGCGAATCAAGAGATAGAGGGGTGCAAGAAGCCGATCTTGAAGTCGGTGCCTGAAACTAAAACGGTCCACGGACGACCATATCAAAGCGATCGAAAAATAGCGTACCCTCCCAGAGGAACAGTGAGAAGATGGAATGGATGGCCAAAGGGAAGAAGCCAAAGCAGGAAGCCCGATCGTATACCCCGCTAAACGCTTCTTTGGAAGAGGTGTTCAAGGAAGTTGAGAAGAGGAGCGACATCAACTACCCAAAGATCGAGGGGGTACGGTTCCAAGAGACCCGAGATCACCCCGAATCACGTCACTACCATCAAGATAGGGGCCATTCCACCAATAACTGTCGAGAGGTGAAAGATATTGTTCAACACCTCATCCGCGATGGATATTTGAGGCAGTATGTCCGCCACCCCCCTCGGACGGAAGCAACACCCGATGCGCCAGTTCATCAAGTCCGCATCGATAGGGCGAACCAATTCGTAAACACCATTTCACATTCGGCTATGCAAAACTACACTCTCGGCCCAGAAATCACCACTAGGATCCATAAAAGGGATCGTGACGGTAAAGAGATATTCAGCGTAGCCAAGTCTCTTCCCATGGAACCCTGGATGACGGTGCCCATATCGTTCTCGGCTAAGGATGTCCTGGAGCAAACGGACAAAGCACACAACGATCCACTGGTCATCACACTGTTGATTGAAAAGTGGGGAGTAAGAAGGATTCTTGTGGATAGCGGAAGTTCAGTCGAGGTGTCTTTCTACGACACGTTCGTAAGAATGAAACTCTCGGACGATATGCTCGTCCCATCCACATACCGTATCTACAGATTCAACGGCACAGTAACCATCCCGAAGGGCGAAGTAACTTTAATAGTTTCAGATGGTGGTGGCTACCTCGACACACTAACCACTTTCTGTGTAGTCGACGTCGCTTCACCTTATGAGGCCATTATCGGGCGCCCATGGGTTGCGGGGATAAAGGGCATAGCATCGGCCTACCATCAAAGGTTAAGGTTCCCGACTTGCAAGGGAATAGCGGAAGTTATGGGAGACTCCCAGGCGGCACGGCAATGCATGAAAGTTGATATAGAAATAAATGAGCGACGGCGAGCTCGGCAAAGGCAAGAAAAGAACAAAGAAAAGGAAGTGAAGGCAGCAAAAGAATTGGAGGAGGCGATTTCTCAAGCGGTCCTGGCACACGAAACGAGAGAACAAGACCCTTTATAGCAATTAAAGGAAGCATCCCCAGTCAGGGAGACCAAATCAAACTTCTCGACAGTCGAGCCGACTAAAGAAGTGAACTTGGGAACGATAGAGGAACCTAAAGTAGTGAGGATCGGGGCACTACTATCGGACGAAGAAACCAGTAGACTCACGACGCTATTAAAAGAAAACCTGGAGGCATTCGCTTGGGAAGTGCATGATTTGAAGGGTATTGACCCAAAGGTCTGCTATCATCACTTAAAAATTGATCCGAAGTTCAAACTGGTTAGACAAAAAATGAGACGTATCGCGCCAGAATTGCAAGCGGCGGTCGAGGTCGAGCTGAAGAAGTTACAAGAATCCGGAATAATAAGGAATTCCCACTACCCACAGTGGATATCTAACATGGTCGTGGTACCAAAAAAGAAAGGGGGAGTCCGAATATGTATTGATTTTGACTTGAACAAGGCCTCGCCGAAAGACGACTTCCCCTTCCCAGTATAGATCAATTAGTAGAATCAATAGTAGGATATGAGGCGATGACTTTAATGGACGGATACATGGGATACAACCAAATACCACTGGCGCCCGAGGACCAGGAACACACCTCCTTTTTCACGCCAAGAGGATTGTATTGTTACACCAAGATGCCATTCGGACTTAGGAATGCTGGGGCTACGTACCAAAGATTGGTAGGCGATATGTTCGAAGAAAAGATATACCATTGAAGTTTACGTGGACGACATGTTAGTTAAGAGTCGGAAATCAAAAAACCACGTCCGAGACCTTCGAGAGATCTTTCATACAATGAGGAAACACAAGATGAAGATTAATCCTGCCAAGTGTGACTTCTGGGTCACATCGGGGAAATTCTTAGGCTACATCATCACTCCCAGGGTAATAGAAGCGGATCCCGAAAAGGTACGAGCCGTCCTTGACATGCCATCTCCCGCGATGGTGAAAGACGTGCAGAAACTAAACGGTTGCATAGCCGCATTGGGACGATTTGTGTCACGATCATCGGACAAATGCAAGGCTTTTTAAGACATCTTGAAGAAAGGAGAAAAATTCCGATGGACGGACGCAAGCGAAGAAGCTTTTCAAAGTATCAAGCTACATCTAGCTAGCCTCCCGGTTCTTCAAAGGCACGAGCCATCGAAATTCTCACTTTATACTTAGGCGCGACACCCTATGCCATAAGTGCGGTATTGGTTAAAACGAGAGATGGGCGTGGAAAATCCAGTATACTTCGCCAAGCAAAACTTTAAGTCCGGCCGAGAAGAACTACACTAGAATGGAACAGATGGTGCTCGCGCTAGCCTTTGCTGCCTCTAAACTGCGAACATATTTTCAAGCTCATCGAATACGGGTGCTCACCAAATCGCCTATCGAAGCGGTCTTGGATAGTGCTGGGCGATCGGGGATAATCTCCAAGTGGGGAGCCATAATCAAACAATATGATGTGATATACGAGACAAGAACCGCGATCAAAGGACATGTAGTGGACGATTTCTTGGCAGACTTCCCCCTCAGTGATGAGGACGAGGTAGAAGATATACCGGGAATGACAGAAGAACAAGAGGGGCCGGAGGACCTGCTAGACGCTAGTAGCCCAACACGATGGGAAGTATTTGTTGATGGGGCATCTAACAAATACGGATCGGGTATCGGGTTGGTGTTCACCACGCCAAAGGGGAGGAAGATTGTGCATTCGTTCAGGTTAGAATTCAAGGCAATGAACAACGTCACCGAATATGAGGCGGTGATCCATGCTTTACGGATAATTGTGGAAATGGGGCTGCATGAGGTTCGACTGACTAGTGACTCTCAACTAGTGATCCGGAAAATTACGGGCCAATACGCTACACACGATCCCGGTCGCAAAAATATTGGGAGCTCGCCCAATTTTACATCAAGCAAATCCCAGATATTAAATTCCGCCACATCTGCCGAAAGGATAACGAGACACTCGGATGCTCTATCATACATCGCCTCACAGTTAGTAGATCCGAGCATTGAAGGGATACGCGTTATGAGGCTACTTAACCCGTCTATCCCTGAAACACCAGAAACACGGATCGAGGTGGCCGTTAACACAGCTGAGAGATACAAAGAAGGCGACTGGAGAAAGCCGATACATCAATACCTAGAGACGGGTGAGCTACCTAAGAGTCGACCCGAGATGAACAAGATCAAAAGTAAATCGGGCGCCTACGAGTTAAGGGGGGGATCTTATATCGAATTCCTACCTAGGGCCACTCCTACGATGCTTAGCCGCGGGAAGAAGGCCATATAATCCTACATGAGCTACACTATGGGGCAATTTCGGAAATCACAAACTTTGGGAAGAAGCTTGTCGGCTAAGGCAAAAACAATGGGATACTTTTGGATGTATATGAACGAGGACGCAAAGCAAATGACAAGAGCTTGTGAAGAATGTCGGCGTTTTCGGAAGAAAATCCATGCTCCCGGCATACCGTTAAACTCGATCATAAGTCCGTGGACTTTTGCTAAATGGGGAGTGGACATTGTCGGGCCGTTACATGTAGGAACGGGGCAAAGGAAGTATTTGATCGTGGCTACGGATTATTTTACCAAGTGGGTCGAGGCACACCGGCTGAGGCATATTCGAGACAAAGATATTTTTAAGTTCATTTGGGAACATATCATTTGACGCTTCGGGGTCCCGGCTGCCATCGTCTCTGATAATGGAAAACAACTACAGGGCGAGAACATTGATCTTCTATTTAACACTTACAACATCAGGAAGAGCAAAGCTACCCCGATTTACCCCCAGTGCAATGGGCAGGCCGAGATCACTAATAAGACCATCGCCGATAACATGAAGAAGAAACTGGACGGGGAATATGGAAACTGGTGTGAGGAATTATATAACGTCCTATGGGCATACAGGACCACACGGAGGGAAGCTACGGGGTTCTCCCATTTTATGCTTACCTACGGAACCGAGGCGATTCTACCAACAGAAGCAATGATACCTACCACAAGAACTGAAGCGTGGAGGCGAAACGTGTCGTCCGATATGATCTTGGCTAAAATCGACGACTTGGAAGAAACAAGAGAAATGGCGCTACAAAAAATGGAAAATTATCAAAGGAGGTTACAACGGGAGTACAACAAGCGCGTTCGACCAAGATAGTTTAATCCCAGGCAGCAGGAATTGAAATTTCTAGATGAATGGGAGCGCGACAAAAAAGGCGGAAAACTAGCACCAAAATGGGGCGAGCCATATATAATCGAATCTAAGGCGGGCGAGGGATCGTATCGACTACTGCGACTCGACGGAACAAGAGAGCTCAAACCATGGAACATACGATTCCTGAAACTCTATCATCCTTGACGGGAAATGTGAGAAAAAACGGTAAGCAAACGTGTCTTCTATCTCTGTGAAACCGTGAGGTGTATGGGATAGGGCACAAGCGACTAATGGTCATTCGTACTCGGGGCAATGCTAGTGTAGAAGTGCCGAGGTGACTTACACTCGAATGGTCATTCGTACTCGGGGCAAAGCCAGTGTGGAAGTGCCGAGGTGACTTACACTCGAATGGGCATTCGTACTCGGGGCAATGCCAGTGTGTAAGTCCCGAGGTGCCTTACATTCGCCTGGCTATTAGAACTAGGGGCAGTGGCAGTGTGCAAGTGCCGAGGTAGCCTAAGGGTTCTGGTGGTTGGAAACCAGTTCCAAAGGTTGTTTAGACGCGAGGTCTACTCAGCTAGGTGGCCTACTTACATCTGAAAGGTCACCACCATCGCAAGTGGGCGTGTTCACTTGCCCGAGATCGGTTGATCGATAACCACTCTGGACCATCGGGCCTAGAACTAGGATGACTGATACCCTTCCACTGAATCCAAAGAGATAGTGATGAGATACCCCGATCAGGACATGGCATAGGGCCCGATGACCCTCCTTGTTGGGTGTGTTCGACAGAAATGGTTAGAGTTCTAACATATAAAAGCAACAATTGCATGGCATAACACCAGGAACAAAAGCGAAACAAATAACGTCGTGCGTTAATCAACAAACGGCCGGGGCAACATGCGGAACAAGAAACAAATCGATCTTGTCGTGCAACAACCAACACCCAGAGGAGCAGCATACAAAACGAAAACCACATCGATCGCATGGTACATAAATCAACAATCGCCAGAATAACATAAGAAACAAAAGCTAAATCGATAACACCAAGCATCTGATAACAAAGTACGTAAAGTATCGCGCGGACATACGAAATGAAAAGTTTAGCGGAAATGAAACAAACAACATCGGTGACGCAGCACCCCCATTAAAACGAACAAGCAAGGTAGCGAAAATTAAAAAGGGGAGAAGTGTTTAGAGAAATTTACAACCCGATGGAAGGGGAAACATAGTGACACAGCACCACAAAAAGAAAGCTTAAACCTTGGGAGGAGCCGCGTCGGCCTTCCTCTGCGCGACCTCGAGCCGCTTCTTCTCCACCCAGTCCATAATGCCGGCTGAACTTTCTCGATCTAACTCCTCTGCATGGGCGACCCGTTCATCCTCGAGTTGTTGGGTAATCTGGGAAGCGTTTTCCTCAGCCTCAGCTAACTTGAAGCCCAAATCGACCTCGACCTGTTTCAATCGGCGAACCTCCAGATCAAGCTCCTACGAACGTTTTTGCGCGGCTACAAAACCACAAATATAGGATGTTATTCATCGGATACAATTTAACATTTTTGCAAGAATAAAGCGAGATATGGATCTAAAAAATGGCCTCAACACATAATCCTAAGAGACCTGACAGGGCGGGTAACACCGACTGAAGCGACTCTACCGACTTGGACAACTCATCCTCGGTCCTGGACAACTTCATGGTTAATTCGTTATAATGTTGCTCGTTGAACTCGTTACTAGGGAAATACTTCTTATGCTCGGCCTAATCGTTCATTAACCGATTACGCGACGCTTGGAGAACCACAAGCTGCGATCTACTCCACTCTAAATCGCCCATAACTTTATCAAATTCACGCACTCGGACCTGTAAATCGCTGTTAGCTCGCTCCACCACATCCTTATCTCTCAATATTCGTCGGCGGTCCTCGTGAAGATCTCGATTTTTTAATTGAAGAGCGTTTACCCTTTGCTCCAAACTCGTGGCTAAAGCAGTTTTTTCGGCAAAGCAAGACGCCGAGAAGATCCCAAATGAGCCCGTAAATTGTCCATCTCGGAAGGATCATAATCAAACCGCGATGTCGTTCCAAATCGTCCTCAAGACTTGCAATCTCCTCAGTTTGACGGTCTATTTTGTCGTCTTTGTTTGCCATTCGTTGATGAAGATTTTCCACAAGGTCTTTCTCAATATCCCATTTTCTCTTCAGAATCCTAAACTCCGAAGTAGCGTCTATACCTATACTAGATACCTCGGCTAAGAAGAAGGATACCCGACTCAGGATACTGGCACGATAAACTCAATCAACACAAGTCAAGAAGAATCATATACCTTGAGCATCGGCAAGTTTGATCTCCATCTAGTTCGCGCGACCATTCTCATTCTGAAGTTGAAGTTGGAGAGACTCTATCAACTGTTTATCTCGAAGGCGATTGGAGGCATCCAAGCATACACGGTTCATGATCTAACACAAACAAACGAGTTTGCATCATAAGCGACACTAAGGAAAGAAATCAGAAGTGGGGCATTACTATACAGAACCGAGTCGCTCACCACAGTGTCAAGTGTCAAGGCGATGTCGCCATAACAGGGTACATCATTCAACATTTCTTCACCAGTATACTTCCCAAAGTCGGAGGAAGTAAGCGCACCCAAGGAATTCATGATCGGGCCAGAAATAGTGAAGCAAGTCTCGGCGCTAGAAGATGATCCCTCGGTAAACCGGGGCACACATGGAAGCTCTACCGGAACACTAGTAACAACCTTCTCTATGGAGGGTGTCTCCGAGGGCTCCTGATGGTCGCCCACACCTTGTTCATCGACTTTGTCACCCGGCGCAGTCTCTCCAAACAACTCATCCTCATCGGAAAGATCAATGAGGGGGCTCGTTTTCGGCGGTGGCTTAGCAATTTCTTCACCTCTACCAGGATTACGCCTAAGCGGAGTAGGGTCGACATCGTCAACGTCATCATCATCGCGCCTCGGGTGTTTCTGCACAAGTGTCTCGTCATAACATGTGAAGGCAAAAAAACAGGGGCAAGTACATGTACTTATAAGGGAATCATTATGTTTGTTACCTTCCCCTGGTCTTCCTCAACCCTTGTGCCGCACCTCTTTTCCTAGACCCGATAGTTTTTGTGGAACTGACCTGAGATTTTCAAACAACAACAAATGACTAACTGACGCCCGAAGCTAACAAGATAGAAATCAAGAAAAGCGCGTACCTTATCGGCCTTGTCATCATTAACCACCCAGAAAGAATAGGGCTCGGCGGGAAAAGTAGGCGACGGGAAGTCACCATGAAGGATAGGACCTCGGACAAGAAGCGGAACTCGGGGATAGGTCGGATCATTAGAATGTCGGGCTCGCTTGTTGGAACCATGGCCGATAGGATCAGCATCCAGCATCATTCTTTCGACACCCTCGGGCATAGTTTTGACCCGATGAGGACTTGCAGCAAACCCAGCAAGATCGCCCAAAGTCGAAGTACCAGCTCACTAGTTGACAAGGAAATTGGCAACGGTATACTCAGGAGCGTCCTCGGGCTTGTAGGTCGACCACTCGGCAGTAGAACCATGACCATCGCGGCGATCCCTCCACTCGTTCATAATTCGGAAAGTATTGCCAGTCCATTGAGCTAAATCACGAGAAGGCTGAATCTGGGACAAAATCTCGTAATAAAATGGGCTATCAGGGTTGTATAAGGGAAGACGAAGGCCTAGCTCCAGCTGACCCAAGGTGATGACCACACAATTAGCCGACTGCTCGTGCTTCTTCATATCGGTTTTCTTCAAAATACCGTTTCGGCCCGAGAGAAGGGTCACTTCGTAATTGTGAAGATCGTACGTCTCCTTCAACTGCTCAATGAACTCTTCATCGGAAAGATCTTTCACCCTTTTCTCGGACCTGCACGAAATAGAAGAAGAGCTATCAGCAAAAATAGATCTCATCGCGCGATCATCATACCTAGAAGGGCTCTCAAGCAAAAACAGAGAAGCAAGGGAGGGAACATCAAGCTCGGAAAAAACATCATCAACAGACCTCTTTTCATCCATGGAAGGATAAGAAGCCATTAATGAAGATAATGCAGAACTCGGTCTTCAACAAAGAAAGATGAGGCGACAGCAGCTACTGTAACGATCGATGAGGAGAAAAGGACGAAAGAAAATCAAGAAAGCTAGGGTTTTTTGAGAAGCGTAAGATATGAAGAAACTTGGAAGAAAACCACAGAAGGAGAACAGAAGGGCAGATAAGAAGAAGGAAGAAAGGAGCGGGCTATTTAAAGAAGAAACTTTGTAACCGACGCTGACGGTTACCAGTCATAAAGTGGAAATTAGTGGGGCGCTGCATGGCGGGATTAGCGGCATGAGCGAAGACATGGGAGGTTGAGACGATGTTCTTCCACTCGTGCCTCCCACACGTGTGGAAAAAGGGGCATAAATGTAGGTGTAAATTATCTACAGATCCAGGTGGCAACATCCTAGACCCAGTGCACCCAAATACAAAGAAACACGAAGTATAGAGCAAATATTAAAGAGCGCGAGATTTAAGGAAGCCACGTGGATCGGGCGTAATAATATCGGACAAGACTTGACCCAGACTTATGATAAAGCTGACAAGATAAGGCGGGACGGGACAAACGAGGAGCTACAGTCAAACATGCAAGAGAGTGTGGAACACATCGGCTGATCATAAGGGCGACTATCGAGACAGCCGACATTGCGTCAATAGAGGACCATAAGAGATTGGCTCGAACGAAATACAGGCGAGGAGCCAAGATGCATCGACCGCACAAGGAGACGTGAGTCGGCCCGATCACAGAATAGCTAATTAGATGTAACAGGGTCAACATTCTAACTTCGTTGTATAAACTCTCTCTTATAAATAGCGGGACTTGTATTCTAGAGAGGTAGGTTGTAATTTTTGGGGAGGAAAAGGAGAGAGAAACCCGAGTTTGCATGAGAAAGAAGTGAGTGAGAAGTAAGTTCATCTTGTAAGGAAATCCCATTAAGAGCAACACCTTTGTAACACCGTGAAGTAATAAGATTCATCATTTCACCCCCGTGGACGTAGGTAATCATACCGAACCACGTATATCTTGTGTTCATGGTTGAGTGTTTACTTTCGTTTGAGAAGAGTCGTACATTTCCATCCTTTGGATGTAGTTTGTAGTAAAATGCATCTACACTTTTGATTGTTGAAAATAGTTATTAGTAATTCTTTTTTTATTATTATTAGATTAAAGAATTCTTAGTGGTAGACAAAGAATTCTTTTTGATTGTTGAAAGTAGTTGTTATTAATTCTTTTATTATTATTATTATTAGATTAAAGAATTCTTAGTGGTAGACAAAGAATTCTTTTTGATTGTTGAAAGTAGTTGTTATTAATTCTTTTTTTATTGTTAGATTAAAGAATTCTTAGTGGTAGACAAAGAATTATTTTTGATTGTTGAAAGTAGTTGTTATTAATTCTTTTTTTAGATTAAAGAATTCTTAGTGGTAGACAAATAATTCTTTTTGTTGTTGAAAGTAGTTGTTTTAATAATGAAAGTCTAAGAAAGAATATATATTAATAACTTGTTATGTTCAAATTTGAAAAATAAAATTTCTTTTTGGTACTATATTGCCCTTTTTATATAAATTGTAAAAACGACTAAATGTCGGTAGCGTCGTACAAATAAAGAATAACTCAGTGAAATACTTTTCTTTATAGTACTGTTTGCTTTAATAACGAATAAAAGGGAAGAATTATGTTACAGAGAGAAAGAAATTAAAGGAAGGTGGTAGTGGTAGACATTAATTATTAGCACCACTTTGAAGGACATAATTATTAGTTCCTTATCTTGACCAAAACTTTTAAACATGCAGACTAAAACTTTGGGGTTAGGTGGAGCTCATTTTAGGTTGTGAGTATATATATATATCTTATACTGAAAAGAAAAGAAAAGAGTAACCTAGCCAACCTTTTCTTCTGCCTTCCATTATTCCATTGTAGTTGTGAATGATATAATGGAAACTAAAATCTAAATTAGTAGAAATAGCTAGAGATTCTTTTAGTTTATATCAAAGACGATTTCTTCGGTGTTAAAGCTCTTCCTTGTATTGTTGATAGTTTTTGGATTGCGATTCGAGGTAGGCGCAACACAATCAAAAATATTCTTTTTATTTAAGTTTCTTTTAATTAAATTTATGTTTGCAAGTTTTCATTAATATATGGAGGATAATCGACGTTGTGAGCATGATTATGAATGTTAGGCTGCGGTCCATAGATTGTGATTCTTAAAAATTATTTATGACGAGATACGAGATATCCTTGGGAACAGTTTTGTTTCCTAAACCCACGTGGGGCTCCCTGGGGCGAGTGGATTGATTGAATTTATTGTTGTTATGGATGTGGTGTTTCCATGTAATTACGGTGTTATTAATCATGCAAATTGTTTTGAAAATAAATTGAAAAACGTTTAAATAAAATATTTTGTTGCTTCTTTTCCTACTGAGTGTCACAACTCACGTCGTATTATGACAAAATTCCAGATTTTATGCCACCACAAGGAGCTAATGACGGAAAAGCATAGAGATCGGTTTTGGTGTTTTAATTAGTAGTTGCATATTATGATTGGAAATTTGTAATAAAATATCATCAAACTCTATTTTGGATGATTTATTGAGTGTTATTGAGTATTTATATTTTGGAGATTTTTGGGTTAATGTATAATTAATGGAACAATGTTTTATTAAAAAACTTTTATTTGATTAGACAATGAAAATTTCTGAGTCATGTTAGTTTGACTGTTAATGATAATTATTTTGTACGATATTTATGACTGAATATTTTATGGTATGCGTAAAACTCATGTTTTATGAAGTTGTTAAAATATTAGAATTTTCTGAGTCCCAGAAGTATTTTTAAAACAATTGTTCCTCACTGTAATAAATTCAAACGTTTTCTGACAGATTCAACTATATTGAAGTATTTTTGTTTTAAATTTATTCTACAACATGTTTTAGGATTTGGTGTCTCTGTAAACTTGAAGATATTACTTTTGATTTTAAAAATAGTAAACTAAACCTGAATTGGAGTTGTGAGTGATTTTATATGATTTTAACTATCTCTGTTTTTCTTTTCTGCAGTTCTGGTCAACAACGTATTTGACTATGGTCAAAAGGTCCTTAAGATAATCTAAAAATTATATAAAATTTATTAATAGAACTATGCTAGGTTAGGATTCAGAATGTATAATCATAATAATTTTTGGATTTGAATTTGGTCCAGTAAAATTCTTGGAGTTAACTGATGTCTGTTTTTGTTTTATGATTCTTCCTTAAACATGCGATTCTTTTGGATTAAATCTGGAACGTTTAACGATGAAATTAATTTTTATGGTAAACTATAGTTCTTTAGTGTTCATGTGGGTTAAAAATTACGACAAGTTAACGGTTAGATGTTCCTAAAGGAATTTTTATGTATCCGCTGCGACAGAATTTCTTAATTGAACATAAATAAAGAATAGACAAAGTATTAGTCGTTTGGACTTGGGCCAAGTGCGGAAGTCTAGGCTTGTTATTAAAAGTAGCATTTCGGATTTTGGGTTTGGATTTGGGTCGAAATCTAGGCCCGGAATTCGGGGTGTCACAAATTCCGTCTCTACTATGGGTGTTCCTGTGGTAGAAGAGTTTGAAGATGTTTTCCCTGAAGAATTACCAGGTTTGCCCCCTAGAAGAGAAATGGACTTCACCATTGAAGTTCAACCTAGTACTTCACCAATTTCGATGGCGCCTTATCGAATGGCACCAACGGAGTTGAAAGAACTGGAAAAACAACTACTCGAGTTGGAAGCTAAGGGTTTTATTCGAGGTAGTACGTCACCTTGGGGTGCACCAGTCCTTTTTGTGAAGAAGAAGGATAACTCACTGAGATTATGCATCGATTATAGAAAACTCAATGAAGTTATAGTGAAAAATAAGTATCCTTTACCTAGGATCGAGGATTTGTTTGATCAGTTGAAGGATTCTCAGTTTTTCTCGAAGATTGATATGAGATCAGCTTATCATCAACTCCGAATCAAGGAATAGGATATTCCAAAAACTGCTTTTCGAACTAGATTTGGACACTTCGAGTTTGTGGTGATGCCTTTTGGACTCACAAATGCTCCAACATCATTCATGGATCTTATACATCGAATTTTCCGACCGTACTTAGATAAATTTGTAGTGGTATTTGTAGATGACATTCTTATCTATTCACGGTCACGCAAAGAGCACAAGGAGCACCTGAGATTAGCATTACATTTGTTAAGATCTCATCATTTGTATGCTAAGTTGAGTAAATGTTCTTTCTAGATTTCTGAAGTTTAGTTTTTAGGACACGTAGTTTGTAGAGAAGGAATCAAAGTGGACCCATCTAAGGTTGAAGCAGTTACCAAGTGGGAAAGGCCAAAGAACGTGTTTGAGGTTCGTAGCTTTCTGGGCTTAGCAGGTTACTATAGACGATTTATTCAATATTTCTCAAGGCTTTCCTCACCGTTGACAAGATTGACATGAAAGGATACCAAGTTCGAGTGGAATAATGATTGTGAGAAATCTTTCTCCATTCTCAAGGAGAAATTAACTACTTCACCAGTTTTGACAACACCAGTAAGTGGAATTGGTTATGTGATCTTTTCTGATGCATCGTTGAAGGGTTTAGGATGTGTTCTTATGCAAAAAAATAAAAGTGGTAGCCTATGCCTCAAAAAAATTAAAGGCACATGAATTGAATTACTCACCACATGACCTCGAGTTGGCAGCTATTGTGTTCGCTTTGAAGTTGTGGAGACATTATCTGTATGGTGAGAAGATAGACATATTTTGTGACCATAAGAGCTTGCAATATATTTTTACCCAACGAGATTTGAACCTGAGATAGAGGCATTGGGTGGAATTACTTAAGGATTACACGTATACTTTCCATTACCACCCAGGAAAGTAAAATATTGTAGCAGATGCTCTTAGCCGAAAATCGAGGGCCGATGTAGCAAGTATGACTCTTCATGCTTGGGATTTGTGCAGGCTTATGGAGGAATGTGACTTGGGCCCTTATGAGATGATTTAAAATACTATAGTGGTTCCAAAATTACAACATCGGATTGTAGAAGCTCAACAGATTGATAGAGAGATGATTTCAATTTGTTCTCAGATAGCGAAAGGTCAAACACCATAGGGTTGGACTCAATCTGATGGTGGACTTCGCTTTATGGGGAAACTTTTTGTGCCAATAAAATTGAGGATGGAGATACTAGAACATGCTCATAATTCTAAGTTTACCATTCATCCAGGAGGATCAAAGATGTACCATGACATGAAAAGGCAATATTGGTGGAAAGGGATGAAAAAAGATGTTGCCTTGTATGTGTCGAGATGTCTCACTTGCCAGCAAGTGAAAATTGATCATCGGAAACCAGGAGGGTTACTACAACCATTGCCCATGTCATAATGGAAATGGGAACACATCACTATGGATTTTGTCATGGGATCACCTAGAACTGCACATGGCAAGGATACTATATGGGTTATCGCTGATAGACTTACCAAGTCAGCACACTTCTTAGCAATCAAGAAGACTGATACGTTAGACACGTTAAGTAAGATGTATATCCATGAGATAATAAGGCTGCACGGTATGCCGGTGTCAATTGTATCTGACAGAGATCCTCGTTTTACTTCTCAGTTCTGGCAGAGTTTACAAAAGGAGTTAGGTACACGTGTTTCAATTAGTACTACCTTTCATCCCTAGACTAACGGGCAGTCTAAATGGGTAATTCAGATTGTGGAGGATATGCTATGAGCTTGTGCCTTGGATTTCAAAGGAAGTTGGAGTGAGCACTTGCCATTAGTAGAGTTTGCTTATAACAATAGCCATCAAGCTAGTATTGGTATGGCACTTTTAGAAGCATTGTATGGACGACCTTGTAGATCTCCAGTGTGTTGGACCGAGATTGGCGAATGGTAGGATCGGAAAGATACCTACTATTTTATAAACTGCAAGTGCACAGTGTCGACAAGCAACACAGGGCAAGCACAGGTCGAACCACAGAGACTTGGAGAGTGTAGAAGTTGATTCTAAATCCTGATTCAGAGAGTAACCAAAAGGGGTTTGTTTTTGTCGATACGACGATATGATTTTCAAGTGACTGAAATAATAAAAGTAAAAGATGCAAATAGCAAGATATGTAAACAATGATAATATGGATACTAGGGTATTCAAATCCACCAATAACCTATGATATGCATTCAACTTGTAATATTATTCTTGTACTTATAGTAGATTCAAGTCTACCGTATAACTAAGGTGTTTCTCCAATGGATAATTTAATCAGAACTAAAGTATTTCTCCAAAGCATTAATTGTCTAATTAAGCACAACTAATCTAAAGATCAATATTTGGTTAAGCATGAGTTGTAGCATAATCAACATAGAGATATTCTAACAACAATGGATACATGGCATACATTGTGAGAGCAAGATGTTGACAAACTTGGATTAAATTATATCTTTAAACAATTCTAAACTTTCAAGAACAAGATACAAGATATGAATACATACCAATGAGATTAGGGCTTCATCTAAACCCTAGTAAATGAAATTAGAACATGAAGAACATTACAACAAAATTGAAATTTGATAAACTAACATGAACAAGCTATTCTTGGATGAGTTTTCAACACAACAACCCTCTCTATTTATACACAAAAATTCTCTCACATTTGGGATTCGAAATTTACTGTAGCAACCACTCAACAATTAAAGAAAACATGTTTTCTTAATTGATGGATAGAATGGAATACAATGGGGGTGAGGTGGAAATGGATTTGGGTCTTGGGTTTTGGATCATGGGTTTTGGATCATGGGTTGTTTAATCCCATGAATTTGTAAACAGGTTGCTGCTTGATGCGCGAGCGGTTGCAATGCTTCCAACTTTCTTCTCTTTTGTCTTCTCAATTCTTCCAAGCTTTATTTAGTACTTAAAAACACAAAATTAATTAATACAAATATTTATTCTTGAAGATGGTAAGAATGCAGAATTTGGGATAATATATGACTTTGAAGCGCGAAAGATGAGTTAAGTGCCAATGAAAAGGTGTATGAATATGCAATATTTGGCACTCATCAGCGAACGTAGCATTTTTGGACCTGGTTTAGTACGAGAGACGACTGAGAAGGTTCAGTTAATCCAGCAAAGGTTAATAACAGCTCAGAGTCGACAGAAGAGTTATGCAGACAAGAGACGTCGACCTTTAGAATTCATTGAAGGTGACTTGGTGTTACTCAAAGTGATCCCAAAGAGAGGTGTTAAGCATTTTGGAAAGAAATAAAAGTTATCACCACGTTACATTGGGCCATTCCAAATTATTCGACGTGTTGGCGCAGCAACTTATCAGTTGAAGTTACCTCAGCGAATTGGGCACGTTCATGACACCTTCCACGTGTCAATGTTACGGAAGTATGAGAGAGATCCGTATTATGTTATTGATCCTTCGCATATCATTGCTTGGGAAGATTTGGAGATCCAAGAGGATGCTACGTACGTGGAGAGACCAGTTCGAATTTTGGACTTTAAGGAACATGTGCTTCGCACTAAGACCATCCCTACGATTAAGGTGCAGTGGTAGCATCGCCAAGTTGAAAAAGCAACGTGGGAATTAGAGTCCGAGATGCGGAGCAAATACCCTGAGCTTTTCCAAGGTAATTTCTAAATTTCGTGACGAAATTTCTTAAAGGAGGGAAGGGTTGTAAGGCCCGTCCAAATTTCTAGGGTATTTGTGTCATTTTTTTTCTAATAGGAGTAAATTGGTCATTTTACCTAAAAATTATATTTTAGTAATTTAGTGCTTTTATTTATTAATTGATGGGAATGAACTTTTGTCAGCATTTGAGGTTGTTGAGTTTTGAATTAAAAGACGCAAAGGTATAACTGTATATCATGCACGCGAATAAATATCATGATAACATTTGAGGTTACTTTATGACTAAAGAAAATGAGTAGTTAGATAGACTTAGTAGTGGATGTCACGAATATTTTGTAAATAAATTGATTTTATGAGAAAGACAAATAAGAGAAGTTTGAAAAATTTGAAGGGCACGTCATTTCCTAAGTAATCAAAATTCAAAGTAGGGGACATTATGATGGTTGAATAGTGGTCGAGTTTGATTGTAAAGAACAAAAATTTGACGGTAGCATTCATGTGAGGTTTGACCAGTGGAATAAAGATTAAGGGAAGAATACATTTTGAAATTGTCTTTATAGTTTTCCTCCATCTTTTGTTTATTATATTTCCACAAGTCACGTCCTAATTGTCTTTATAGATACCATTCATGGCCACCATCAAAAGTAGCTTCTTCACTGTCTTCTTATGCTAATTCAGATTCAAACAAATCTAATAGATTTTTTTATCTTCTTCCGGTTCTAAAACCCATAATCATCGATAGGAACTTTAATTTTTTTTCTCCACAATTTCTTCAAACACCGCCACTATACCCAACTCTTCTAATTCTCACCATCACTATCTTTCATCATCAAATCAATGGCAACACATCAGTTATCAACCAAATCCAAATTGGATTGGTATCCAATTTCTGATTCTCGCTCGTCTTCAATTTCATGTCTGGCAAATACCTATCCTTCTTGTCCTTCTCGAATTCACTCTAACAAATTTGACAGCAACCATCGGGGATCCATTAATTGAATCAACATCAGATTTACACCTTGTCCAGGCCTTATGAGATCTCGCCTACAACCCTCGTACTAATGGTTTGACATAAAAATAGAATTTTACCTGAAAAATAAACTCCATAAACCAGAAAGATTATAATTTCTTCATAAATTAAAAGAGAGAAACCAGATTTACACTTAAGGGATACGGAGAAAATTAAAAAAACAATATTTTTAGAAAATATGGGTTTGGGAGTAATTTTTTCCCCAAAAATGAGGGCGCGGTTGAAGTTTTCTGCCCGTAGGCTTCATAGTGGAAAAAAATGAAAAATGGATGTGGTGGTAGTTCTCACTTCATAAATACTTCCATGTATGTAAGGCCTTGGGCCTCATGTATGTGTGACCCATATGGAAGTTTTTTAGTTTTCCCCTTAGGACTTTTGGTTTTCCCTTTTCCTAGTATATAAAGAACGATTTTTTAGGCACCACTGTTTTTTTGGGACCATTGTTTTTTTTTTGGAAATATATTTGAAGTAAAACTAAGTCACCACTTATCCATATATTTATCTTAATACCAAAATTACCCTTTTTAATTAAGTTAGTGTAATGATTAGTTGAATCATTAGGTTAACATAATTAATGATTAGTGTAAGATTAAATAAATAAAAAATTAAACTAAATAACTAAGAGAAGAAGAAGGAAGAGGAGAAGAAGAATAAGAGTTTGGTTAGGAAATATTTTTTGCAACGTGTGACGTAACCGATCTGTTAGGAAATATTTTTTGCGACGATTTCGGTTAGGATTTTTTTTGCGACGTACCCGAACTAAGGTTCGGCTAGGAAATATTTTTTGCGAAGTTAATCTACATGGTCTCGAGAAGAAACCTTAAGGTTAAAGGAGAATCGACTCTAGTTATGCAACTAGTAACACACAAGAGGTGTGGGGATTAGGTTTCCTAGTTGCTAGAGTTCTCCTTTATATAGTTTTCAAATCAGGGTTTGCAATCCAAGTTACCTTGGTGACAAAGCGTTTAATAATCACCGTCAGATGAAAAATCTGATTCAAATAAGCTAATATATTTCAACCGTTAGATCGAACTTAGCTTGTTACACACAAAGGAAATGTACCCTCATTTAGGTTTACGTAACCGTACCCAAACGTGTACACCAAAATGTTGGTTCACAAATAGTTAACCGAGGTTAGCCATATGATTACTCTCATATCAACCTTATTCATCTTAACCATAGCTAGTTCAAATGACTCAAATGAAATTAGTTAAAGATTTGTTCAATTGTTATATTCTGATAGATTTATATAAGAACACAATTGAAGCAAAATCGGTTTGATTCACTCGAATCAATACATGAACATTATAGCCACGGTTTGCAAAGATTGCATTCCTTATTAATAAATGTTTAAGTTCATGTACACTACCGATTTTAGAAAGTAACATTTAAGTACGCGTAATTAAGTAACCAGTTTTGAGTTTGGTTTTCAAACTCAGCAGAAATTCACGGACGTGAACTTTCCGCCAATACGCATACGTGTATGCGTACTTAGGTAACTGAATGAGTTGGTTTTGAAATCCAACATCAGCAGAAATTCACGGACGTGAACTTTCGCCAGTATGCGTATTGGTACGCATACTTATCCAGTCTCCATCAACCAATTTGTATACACACAAGTATGCATATGTTTTGGACTTATACACAAATATGCGAACACACTATATGCTTATATCCAAAGAAGGTTACAATATTCCAAACTCTTTATTTCAATTATTGAAACATTCTATAATGACAATATCCATTTTCACACACTATTAGCATCAAAGCAATTTTCAAGATATTGAAATAATCATTATCGAAACATTCCAAGTCTTACACCAAATGATTGTTGTTAGTGCATTGCTCGGTAGAAATCGCATGCGTTGCTATATCAAGCATGTTTGTCAATATTAGTGATCAAAACTATACGTCTTGATTTCTAGTTTACTTATGAATAAGTCTCGGTCTAGGACAGTTAAGTATAGTTGAGCTCCAGACTCCATGATGATTATATGATGAAGACGAATAACTACTCAAGGAACCGATGGAACTTCATCCGACCAAAAAGTTATGTGGAGACTTGAACTCATCTAGCACTCAAAAGTCGACCCTATCTCATACTCTTGAGACACAGTCATACAAGTATGATAGTTTTCATACATACACATTTGTTATTTCGATCCGAGTTTAATCGCCTATCTTTTTATCGAAATATGTGTTGATAAGCTTTCACTTTAATCATGTTTCATATTTATCCGTGTTCAATCTAGAAAATGTCTTTGATTAAGATAATCGATTCTTTATGTCTAACGACTATTAACATTATAGAAGAATATTTCATTGATTGAAATGTAGAGTTAGGATTACGTAACCACATATGGATATAAGCATATATATTGTGTTCACACATTATTGTATAAATCCATGTACCGTAAACCAAGTGCGTGCATATGTGTGCATGTGGTATTGGTGAAGGAGACAGCTTGGGTACGCATACCCGTACACGTACTGGCGGAAGATCACGTCCGTGAATTTTTGATGAGTTTGGAGTTTACGAACTTACAAACCAGTCACCTTAGGTATGGGTACGGAAGTTTTCATCCGAGAATTTCTGCTGGGTTTTCAAACCCCTGGCTAAGGTACGCATACCCGTACGCGTACCCAAGCTGGTTATATTTCTCAAATCGGTTGTTCATGACCTTAAACAATAAAACAATAAGGAATGCAATATTTGCAAACAGTGGCTATATTGTTCATGAATTGATTCAAGTGAATCAAACCGATTTTGCTTCAATTGTGTCTTGTGTAGTTATATAAGATTTCCTTGCAATTTTTGAACTAGTTATTATGAGTCATTTGAACTAGTCATGAGAAAGATGAATACGGTTAATATGAAAGTGCTCACTCATATGGCTAACCATTGGTCAACCATTCGTGAACCAACCAAATGTACATGTTTAGGTACGGTTACCCAAACCTAAATGAAATACATTTCATTTGTGTATGTGACAAGCTAAATTTCGATCTAACGGTTGAAAGATATTAATTTGGATAAATCAGGTTTTTCATCTAACGGTGAATATTGAATGCTTTGTTACCAAGGTAACTTGGATTGCAAACCCTGATTTGAAAACTATATAAGGGAGACTTCTAGCAACTAGAAAATCCTAATCCCCACACTTCCTGTGTGATACTAGTTGGTTTGCTAGAGTCGATTCTCCTTTAATCATAAGTTTCTTCTCGAGACCCTGTCGATTAACGACTTGAAGACTTCATTGGGATTTTGAAGCCAGACGAAACTACTTCTCTTATAATTGAGTGATCTGATCTTGCCATTTTTTATCATATGAGTTCAATTGAATAATTGGCTTAAGATTATATCTCCGATAGGGCAAGATAAAAAGAAATCACAAATATCTCCGTCTCATCGTTTGTGATTCCGCAATATCTAGTTTCGCTACCATATGATTTAGATTATTGCAAGGTGATCAATAATTCTAGGATGTTCTTCGGGAATATAAGTCCGGGTTATTGATTAGTTCATGTTCACCTTGATTTTATCAAAAGACGGAAGAAAACTCGTAGTTTTATCTGTGGGAGACATATTTATCTATTATCATAGGCTTTTCTGTGTACAGATTTTTTATTCAAGTCTTCGACTTTGGTTCATAGCAAATCTTGGTTGTGGGTGAGATCAGCTAAGTGAATCAAGTGCATCGTATCCTGCTGGGATCAGAGACGTAAGGAACGCAATTGTACCATGAATCAGTGTGATATTGATTAGGGTCTAGCTATAGTCCAAACCGAAGTTAGTTTGTAGTGTGCTAGTGTCTGTAGATGCTTAATATAATATGGTGTTCAATCTGGACTAGGTCCCGACATTTTTCTGCATTTGTGGTTTCCTCGTTAACAAAATTTCTGGTGGATAAGTTATTTCTATTCCGCATTATATTTTATTATATAATTGAAATATCATAGGTTGTGCGTTGTATTGATTAATTGTGGAATCCAACCTTTGGTTATTGATTGTAAATTGATTGATCCTTGGATATTGGTTTTTGATACCATCCAAATTTATATCTCTTGTATTTGATAAAGACTCGCAGATTTCTATTTGCTTAAGTATAGATCAAATCGAGAGTTAGAGATATTAACTCCTTGATATACTTATTATTAAGATTGCGTCTGACTGTCTAGTTATTTCTCTTAAAAGTATATTAGAGTTAGTCCATACAGATTGTTAATCGAAATATTGGGTGAGGTTGTTAGAACCCCACTTTTCCAATTGGTATCAAAGCAGGCAAACATGTTCAAGACCTCAAAAGTATGTGTTTGTAGCGATCGGAATCTATGGACAGGGGTGCTATCTCTATTAACGTACCACCAGTCTTCGATGGCTCTAATTACTTATGGTGGAAAATTGATATGCGATCTTTTTTTCAAGAACGTGATTTTCAATCATGGGTTTATGTTATTAATGTCTATGATGCTCCCGTTGTGGAAGTTGGAAATGTAAACGTTCCCAAGAATATTAGTGAATACGATACTACTGAGATACTTGTTGTAAAGCAAAATTTCGACGGTTTGAATGTCATCATACACGCCATTACCCAAATCTTCGGCACCATGTGTCAAATTGCACTAGGTCTAAATATATGTGGGATATCTTAGAAATCATATTCGAAGGTAATACCAGTGAAAAGGAAGTCAGGCTTAAAAACCTAAATTCCGATTGGGAAAATCTTCGTATGGCAGACAAAGATTCATTTGATGAGTTTAATCACAAGGTGTCTGAAATTGTTAATGCATCTTTTGCATTGGGTAAGACTATCCCTGAAAAGGACATTGTGATGAAAATTCTCAGATCGTTGCCATCTGGATATGATTCTAAGAAGCATGCCATCATTGAGGGAAATAACCTTGATAATCTCTCCAGAAATACGATGGTTGGGAAGCTTAAGATCATTGATCACGAACATTCATCCAAATATAAGGATGTTGCGTTCAAAGCACTGAAAGACACAAAATTACTTGATAAAAGTAAAAATGTGCATATCTCTTAAGATGATCACTCTGAGACAGATTCATCGGATGAAGATCTTGACAAATCAGTCTCGATGATCACAATACAGTTTAGAGACATTCTTTTGAAGAGAAGTAAATGGTTTACCAGAGATATGGCTAAGGCATCATTCAAACCTCATAATCGTAGTCCTCCTAAAAACAGGGACACAAATGAAACTGATGATGAGGATATGCCTCAGTGCTTTAAGTGTAAAGGGTTTTGTCATTTTGCAAACGAGTGCCCAAATCATATAAAATACACTGGGAACAAAGGTCTTGCTACGACACTTGATGAAATGTCTGACGATTATGATTCTGATGAAGATAAAAAATCAAGTGTTGCGCTTCTATGTAAAAATATTGATTTTTATAATTGTAGCAATACATACATCAATCTTGATAATCTTTTAGAAGATAACCCAATCAAGATAGAAGATTCAGTTGACCCTACTTTTGGAAACTCCATGTTTAATGTTTCAGGACCTACTGCATGCCTAGCATCTTGCGCCTCACGAATTAATGATCCATTCATTGCGTTGACATGCTCCTATTTTTCTCTCAAGGGTCATGAACTTTCAAAGTGTTTCAAGTACAAACACAAGATGATATATGTCAACAAGCTTAAAAGAAGAGCATATCATCTAGCTACCAAGCTTAAACTAGCGGAGAAAACGACGGAGGTATGTATAAGATCTTATCTTCTTCAAAGAAAGTAGTTTCCAAAGATAGATTTAGACCAGTAGAAAAGAAAACATGGTCTAAACATGAGGAAAGGCAAGGTTCCATGAATTCCAACCAAAAGGAACATGGTGGACAGATTGTTGTTCTCCACAACACAACTTGATTATGTTGTCTTTGTGCATCTTGTCTCATGTGCTTGTTTAAACGAGACAAGATCTTGCACATCTCAGGCTTTAAAATAAAATTTTATTTTTTTGTTTTCTAGCTTTGTGTTGTTTGGTTGTGGAATTCCTTCATATCATTGTTGATATTGGTAAGGACCAATTTGTCAAAAGAAGAGGGTTATTATCGACAATTCCACTCTTTTTAGGGTTGTGAGTTAGACGTGTACAAACCTGTTTAAAAGTTTTCAAAACACTACATTCCTTTTTCCTTATCTGATACTCTTTATATCTTTAGACTGCTTATTAAAGTTTATTTGTGAATTCCTCTCACAAAAATGTATATCATGGAAACTCCAAGCACCATGTATTCTGATGGAAAAGATATCAATATGATTGCCAAGCCATCAATCACTAAGGAAAAAGAGAAATCTCTAGTGCTTCCACTTTGAAAAGAAAAAGAAGGAATATGAGGAAGCCAATAGTTGTTCCTTCAAATTCTCAGAAGTTTTCTGATGTTCTTGAAGAGTTGAAGCAGGAAAGAAAATAGATTCAACAAATAAAGGCTTGTGTTTTAAGATCATTTGAAATTCAAAATGCCCAGGTTCGACATCATCAGCCTAGAAGGTTTATTGGTATTGACTCATTCCTCCATGAACCATATGTTCCAATGGCTGTTGACGACAAGGAGTTCGGGGACGACAAGGAATTCTTCAAAGATCTTAATGTCTAGAAAGTCTTCTTATGAGAATTTTATTCTTGTGTTTTAGGAAGAATAACTAGAGTTTGGAATAGCCATTATTGTGATTACACATAGCTATGTCCAACGTTTTCATCTTTTGTTTTTAGATTTATTTTATTAAACTCTAAAATTGTTTGGAAGATGATTTGTTCAGTATTAATCTTTATGGTTTTATATATTGCAATATGTTATGGGATATATTTATTTGCGTCCGTGAACTATTATTGTCCCATACGATGTCAAAAGTTATCTCTTTCATATGTCGATATGAAAGTATTGATACAAGATCGATGAACTTTTGATAAACAAAAGTTAAGCCTATTATGTTAATTCATCGATGGAATATAGGTTAAAATATTTTGTTTGCAAGGATTATGTCTATTGTATGTTATTGTGCAAATAATGATGAAAAATATAATGAATCCTTGTCTATGCCGCAATATTGATCTTTCACTGATCCATATTTTATGTGTACTGCAATGCTCCATAAGTTTTCTTGTGTTGAGCATAAAACGATTGAGTTAATCATTATTTTATGGTTAAGATAGTCGTAGCTCCGTAAGTTTTCTTATGGCGAGCATGTTCAATTAAATTGATTACTTTTGTGTTTAATTTGATTGTATATTCCGATTAAATTAATCATGGGTTCTCTTGTGGTTAGTTTAATTGAGAATTTTGGATATAGAAAATTATTTCTTATGGTTTTTGGTGTCCAATAAAATCCTTATTTTCTCGTAAAAGTTAGGTCGCTCTTGTTGTTCTCTCGGGAATGACATCAAATGGGGGAGAGTTCTTTTGAACTTGCGCTTAATTTCCATATCTTAGGGGAGTGCGGCTGTGGAATTTTCAGGGGTTATCTTGTATCTTTATAAACTCCTTGATGAATGCATTTAGCTTCGGCTTTATGATTGCATCTAAACAAGTTGATATTTCCTTTTCTTTGATCTTGAAGCGTCTCCGTGAAAATTTCATTATGATCTTGTTTTCGTACCTTTGCAAATTTTATTGACAAAAAGTGGGAGAATTAATATGTAGTTCACACTACAAATACATATGGTTTTCGGATCATTATGTAAGGGGGAGTGGGTTTCATGTTGAGATGAAAGTATTGACTAAGAGGGAGTGATACATATCACCATATTGTTGTTGTCGAAGTTGTGATATAAGAACTTTGATATTGTGTAATAATACTTTGACATTGTATAACAATGATCGAGAGCTTTTGTTTTCTCATTGTTATGGCTACAGGACTTCAACAACTATGATGCTGAATTGAGCATCTATAAAATCATGGGAGCACTTGGAGATCAAGCATGTGGACGAGAAGCTACAAAGTTTTATCTATTTTGTAATCCATATGTATTGATAGTTTAGTCACTAAAATTGACAAAGAGGGAGATTGTTAGAGCATTGCTCGGTCGAACTCGCATGCGTTGCTATCTCAAGCATGTTTGTCAATATTAGTGATCAAAGCTATACGTCTTGATTTCTAGTTTACTTATGACTAAGTCTAGGTCTAGGATAGTTAAGTATAGTTGAGCTCCATACTCCATGGCGATTATCTTATGAAGACGAATAACTAACCAAGGAACCAGTGGAACTTCATCCGACCAAAAAGGTATGTGGAGACTTGAACTCATCTAGCACTCAAAAGTATACTCTATATCCTACTCTTGAGACACAATCGTATAAGTATGATAGTTTTCATACATACACATTTGTTATTTTGAGCCGAGTTTACTCGCCTATCTTTTTATCGAAATATGTGTTGGTAAGCTTTCTCTTTAACCACGTTTCATCTTTATTTGTGACGAAATTCATGATGACATTTCAATCTTGAAAATGGTTTTGATGAAGATAGTCGATTCTTTATGTCTAACGACTATTAACATTATGGAAGAATGTTTCATTGATTGAAATGTAGAGTTGAGATTACGTAACCACCTATGGATATAAGCATATATAGTGTGTTCGCACATTAGTGTATAAATCCATATACCGTAAACCAAGTGCATTCATATGTGTACATGTGGTATTGGTGAAGGAGACAGGTTGGGTACGCGTACCCGTACGTGTACTGGTGGAAGTTCACGTCCGTGAATTTCTGTTGAGTTTGGAGTTTACGAACTTACAAACCAGTCAACTTAGGTATGCGTACCCACAGAAGTTTTCATCCGAGAATTTCTGCTGGGTTTTCAAACCCAATTCCGGTAGCTAAAGTACGCATACCGTATACGTACCCAAGCTGGTTATATTTCCCAAATCGGTTGTTCATGAACTTAAATAATAAAACAATAAGGAATGCAATCTTTGCAAACCGTGGCTATATTGTTCATGAATTGATTCAAGTGAATCAAACCGATTTTGCTTCAATTGTGTAGTTACATAAGATTTCCTTGCAATTGAACAACTCTTGAACTAGTTATTATGAGTCATTTGAACTAGTCATGAGAAGGACGAATACGGTTAATATGAAAGTGCTCATATGGCTAACCATTGGTCTACCATTCGTGAACCAACCAAATGTACATGTTTAGGTATGGTTACTCAAACTTAAATGAAATACATTTCATTTGTGTGTGTGACAAGCTAAGTTTCGATCTAATGGTTGAAAGATATTAGCTTGGATAAATTAGGTTTTTCATCTAACGGTGAATATTGAATGCTTTGTTACCAAGGTAACTTGGATTGCAAACCCTGATTTGAAAACTATATAAGGGAGATGTCTAGCAACTGGAAAATCCTAATCCCCACACCTCATGTGTGATACTAGTTAGTTTGCTAGAGTCGATTCTCCTTTTATCGTAGGTTTCTTCTCGAGACACTGTCGATTAACGACTTGAAGACTTCATTGGGAATGTGAAGCCATAAGAAACTACTTCTCTTGTAGTTGAGCGATCTGATCTTGCCATTTTCTATCGCACGAGTTCAATTGAATAATTGTCTTGAGATTATATCTCCGATAGGGCAAGATAAAAAAAAATCACAAACATCTTCGTCTCATCGTTTGTGATTCCGTTGTAGTTGCAGGAATTCCCACACTACACCCTTGTTAAGATTCTATAGAAATCTATTGGAAATCAATTAAACTTCAAAGATTTAAGCGACACTTTACTATTCAAATTTCAGAAATGTTTACAGAATTGGAAGAAATCAAGATTACAAATATTCTCTTTAAGTTTATCTCTCCTCAAGACTCTTTCAACTCTCAAAAATACATCATCATTTTCTGGATCTATCGAGCCCTTTATATAGGGATTTACATAATGGATGACAACTAAGTTTTCCTCCTATTTCGGATCTATTCTGCGATCTCATCGCGATCGCTACAATATTCTCTATCGTAAGAATGATGACCATCGCATGATCAACATATTCTTCTTTTATCCTTCCATCGTCAGCTTCTTTTGGATATTCTGTGACGCTCGTGAAACGTTGTTAAAGAATTGGTAGTGACGCTCGCAGAAGCGTTGTTAATATCGCAGGAATAACGTTGTAGCGATATTCTGGTCCTACATCTTGCCTCTTCTCATGTCTTTTCTGCGAATAAGAGAAGATCATGAGAAACAATATTCTTTATTATCCTCGCAACTTCTTTCCATTTTATACTTTCTCCTCGACAAGATTCCGTTAATCTAGCCTTTCCTACACGTGTTGTGAATTCCTCCATTTACTGACATGTCTCCGCTCAATAGGTCCACCCCCCTTTGCCTATAAAAGGTAGAACTAAGTTTCAAAACTAATTTTCTTCTTCTGTTTCTTCATCTTCTTCATTTGTCTACTTCATCTCCCGTCTGCAACTTTTCTTCTTCTTCATATTCTTCTGCTACTGTTCTAATGGAGTCATCAAGTTATGTTTCTTGACTTATGATATTTATTTAAGCCAAATTTTATTTTCATTCTCCAATCTTTCTTATTTGATTCTTCATAATTTCCATGTTATGTCTTCTCTTCAGCGGAACTATTTCTAACACACAATCCACGATTCAAAACCCTAATACTCGCAAAAGACTAGCAGAGAAGAAGAAGAGGAGTTCTGCGAATGATAAGGTAGTAAGAAACACCCTCTATTTTTTAATAATAATATTGTTGCCTCTGTTTCATATCCGAGTTATTATTCGCAGAATGACGAGAACCCTGTTAAACTTCCCAAAATATCTCGCAACTTTAAGACACTTGGGGAAGATCTCATTATGCCCACATTAACATCCGTGAGGATTACTCCCACACAATCGAAACCAAATCTTTCTACTTTTGTTTGCGAGAATATCGCTACCCATACTTCTACTTCTTTGACAAATCATGCTTCTAAAATTGCTGTGACTAAGACTCCTTATAGTCCTTTACGGCCTTCAACTGTTGTTTTTCCACATACTCCTCCTGACAACTCAACCATCACAAATGATCGTCAACTTGCTCTCATTACTACTTCATCTTCTACACCCCTTCCTTCATCAAATGAAACTTTTGCAGGTGTTGATGTTGCTTTTAAAATCTTGTCTAACATTTTAGATAATGCTAGAAAATCTTCCACTGACCCTCTCCAGCATGAAGCTTGCGAGACTCTACTCAAGTATTTTGGCTATGATGGTAATGCTTCGCGAGTGTCTTTGGAAAATGAGATTGAAGCTCTGAGGAAAAGCCTTCAAGTTAAAGCTGCTGAATGTGATACTTTGAATCATATGCTTCGCAATTCTTCTCTAGATTGCGCGAATCTTCGCAGAAAAAATGACGAGCTAAAAGGTACATTTTTCTTGCCTCTGCTCTTTTTTTTTTTTGTTTTATTTACATATTTTCTGTACTCAGGCTTCCTTCTTAAATTCTTGATTCATATATTAGTTTCAAATCGGACTCGTTTCATAGAAAGACTCAAATTTGAATCTATCGTTGAAGAAGCTCGCGTTGAAAGAGATTCTTGGATGGATCAACATACTAGACTAGACAATCTTTACACTTATTCAATTGATCACATAAATAATCTTACTAATGAGAATAATCAATTATTGCAAAGGCAAAATTTATTAAGTGGCGAGGTTGATCGCCTCTCATATTTGTTTTTTAAGGCTAATTTGGCGATGAAATCTTTATCAAATGAGAATAAAACTTTGTTCCAAGAAAAACATAGATTTTCAAGCTTGATGGTTATTTCCTCGCAGCAATTAAGTAATCTTCAAAGCACATGTAATAATCAAGAGCAATCTCTTCGTTCTCTCAAGAATGAGCTCAAGGGATTTACTGAATCATCTGCTGCTGAGAAGGATAAACTTATCAAGGGTAGATTAACTCTTAGCTTAAGGGCCAGCGAACTTCAAGATCAATACTCTCAATTAAAGGAATCTCATTCTTTATTAGCAAAGGAAAACTCATATCTTCGCAACAAATAAGAAAGCATGAAATATCGTTTGAAGGGTATGGTTGGCGATAAATTCGATGATGCCATGAATCAATGGGAGAACTGTTTATTTTCATTAATCCAAAACTTAACTTCGCGAAAAGAAGGTAGTCAATTGACTACCTCTCTTGTTGATCTTCTCATAAAATTTTATGTTATATTCCTTGTGAGATTTTTGTCTAACTGATCTTTTATTATTTTGTTGCTCGCAGAATCCGAAAGAAATCTTCATTCTACCATTGCTGATCTGACCACTAAATTGGATAAAGTTCGTAAAGAAAACAAGTCTCTTCTTTCCAATTATATTTATGCCCGCGACAAAGCAGAAAGAAGACTTGATTATCTCAAGTACTTTAAAAACATAGAGATTAGGAATCGTGATAGAGGTTTCCTTCGCAAGGTCCACCTCAGTGCTGAAGTTCTTGTGAACGAGATTCTGCTCTCCAATTATCTCTCTCATGTATCTGTTCCTCCTCTAAAGGTTGATGATGATGAAATTACTCTTCCCATGGATGAAGAATTAAAGTTTACTAATGAAGAAAATACCACCCAAGAAGATGGTGAAGAAGAAGCAAGAAGTCCTCCCAAAGAAGTAACTGCAAGTGGAAAAGTAATCGCTGATGAAGAATCAAAAGAAGAAGAGACTCGTGATGAAAAGGATGCTGATGAAGCTGATATATAAATCTGACGAGCAAGAAGAATGAATCTAGCGAAGCCATTGCTGAAACTTGAATTTTATCTTTGCTTTCTTTTTCTTCTTCTTTCTTGCGAGCGATGTAACTTTTTAGAATTTAACTTTTAATTTAGCTTACTTTGAATATTTTCAAGGAAGATAATGAAATCTTACTTCTCTATTCCCCTACTTGCCCTTTATTATCTTTCTTGAAATGGTGAATCATTTTCTATATCTTCTTTAAGGAATTGCGTTGTTGCATTATTCGCGAAAGTATGAATATATCTGCGATACAATGAATACTGCTGCGATGTTCTGAAAAATTCTGAAGGAATCTGCGATGTTAAGAATTTGTCTTCTTATATATGGTTCTGCGATGAATGAATACTTCCTGCAATCTTAAAATGGAATAGTTAATTGGTAAGATTATTCTTTTGGTCTTATTTTTCCTTCCTAGTTAAAGGTCTTATTTTGCCAAACTTTTCTGTCTACGACAAAATCGCAGGATTTCTTAACATTTGCATGTAAAGACCCTTTGATCTTGTATTTTCCATGTTCTTTCAAAATCTTTGCGACAATATGATAAGTATAAATTCTCTGTCAAGAATTTAGCCTTATGACATTGTCGTCTTGCGATGAAATCGCAGGACGTCTTTACACTTTCATGTAAAAACCCATTGATCTCATCTTAACTTTTGGAGTGTTGCCTCTGTATAATTTACATCACACGACAATATGACATGCCTAAATGTTCTTGCGATCATAAAGCCCCATGACATTGCCGTCTTAAGACACTTATCAGCTCCCTAATGGAGGGTGCCGCCCTTATCTTCCCCCTGGTTTCCCCTTCAAGGAGGGCACATCAGCCATACAAGACTATCTCCTCCCATCCAGATTTACCAACAACCAGCTATTTTCGCAGCCTCTTGTCCTTTCTGCCTATATGGCTTATAGTTACAAGACTGCACCCTAAGTGGGGTTTTCTTCAGGCCAAGTGCATCATAGCCAAGACTTACCAAGAATGGCAAAGGAGTTTCGTACGCCCTTGGCACCCTTGGCTCAACCATGTACCTCGGCGCCTTGGTCATACTTTGCACTTCTTGGAAGAGATTCTAGATCGTCCAACCAGGGTATAACCATATATAGTTGGAAATCCAAGATATCTCTCCTGGATAGGTTTTATTTAACCCCAACTTCTGCATGACTCAGGATCCAGCAGCGGTATAACCTTACCCCTGAATCATGTCAAGATATACCCCCTCCTATGACGTGCTATTAGGTCTTACATTTGCCTCTTGCGAAATTTTATTCGCGAACTAGGGTGCACGCCATAAAGGTTCGTCCCATTCTATTAATCTCTGCGAAATTTGTATTCGCTTTTCTTGCGATAATGCTCGCTGTTTTTGTTGTACTTTGTTATCAGAAGAATTTTTCAGTTGTAGATACAAATAGAAGAATTTATTACCTGTTTCATCATATAACATACCAGTATTTCTTATCTCATAGAAGATGTCATTGATAATACCTCTTCAGAAATAATCTATTCCACGGTCTATCGAGTCTTTGACCAACATCTCTTCCTTCAGGATCCATTAGTTTGTATGCCCAGTTCCAATTATCTCTTTGATGATATATGGTCCATCCCATTTTCTCGCCAACTTTCCACCACTCTCTCGTTGATAACTTGGTGCTTCTCGCAACACTAAATCGCCATGTTGAAATTCACGTTTCTTAACACGTTTGTTGTACTCACGAGCTAATCTTCGATGGTAATTTTCCATATGTTGCAAAGTTTTTTTCTCTTTTTTCTTCTAATTCATCCAATTTATTTAAAATCATTCCAGCACTTAGATTTCTTTCCCAAGCCTCTCTTTTTGTTGTAGGAATAGCGACTTTTGTTGGTAACACAGCTTCAACTCCATATGTCAAACAAAAAGGTGACATTCCAGTAGCTTCTCGTCTAGTTGTATTGTAAGACCATATTGCATTATGTACTTGATCGCACCATGCTATGTGGTATCCTTCTAACTTCTTTTTCAAGATGTCTGCGATTGTTTTATTAGTTGCCTCAGCCTGACCATTTGCTTGTGGGTATAAAGGAGTAGACTTTCCACATTTTATCTTAAATGCGTTGAGTAACAATTCTATATTATGTCCCTCAAACTGCTTTCCATTATCAGATACTAATTGTGCTGGAATCCCAAATCTGCAGATTATATTTTCAAAGATGAATGTAAAAATATCTTTATCGCGAATATGTTGTACTGCCTTTACTTCTCCCCATTGTGTGAAATAATCTGTTGCGACAATCAGATATCTTCTTTGTCCAGAACCAGGTACAAATGGTACCACAATATCTAACCCCCATTTCCCAAAAGGCCATATACTTGTTGAAGATGATAATGGTGCTCCTGGTGCATGTATCTTTTTTCCGTATCGCTGGCAATCTTCGCAACGCCTTGAGAGTTGCTTTGCATCCTCATGCATATATGGCCAGTAATAACCCTGCATTTTTGTTCTATATGCTAAAGATCTTCCTCCACTGTAATTACTAGTGTCACCACTATGTAACATCTTTAATATTTTTTGTCCTTCTTCTCTCGTCAAACATCTTAGCGATGGTCCATTAAAAGATCTGCGATATAACACTCCATCTCTTAGCTCATAATTGGTTGCCCTACTTTTCAACTTGTGTGCTTCTAATCTATTTCTTGGAATTTCTCCTCTCGCCAAGTATGCATGAAGATCTGCTTGCCAATCCGTGATATTGATCGTAGGTTCTCCCTCGCCAGCTTCTACCATCATTACATCTATCTCTTCTTATTCTTTGTTTATCGATGGAAATGAAAGTGTTTGAATTTTTATGCACCTCGCCAATGGATTTGTTATCATACTAGATATGAAAGTGAAAGCATCTGCGAGCCGATTATCTTTCCTTGATATGTGTCTCCATTTTATTTTTGGAATTTTCGCAGATAATTCTTCAACGAGTCTTTTGTATTTTCTCAGGGATGGTTCATTTGTTGTGTATTCTCCTTTTATCTGACGAATAACCAATTGTGAATCGCTGGTGATTGTGGCATTTTCCAAATTCATTTCTATCGCAAATTTTAAAGCATGGATCACAGCCTCATACTTTGTCTCATTATTAGTGGATGCAAATTCTAATCTAAATGAAAAAAGCTGTTTTTTTCTCCTTCTGGCGATATGAAAACAACTCCAATTCCATTTCCTTCTCCGTTGGATGATCCATCCACTAATATTTCCCATATGTTGGGTTCTGTTAATAGCTCTTTTGGATCTCCGCATTCCTCTTCTACATCCATCATCTCCTCCACAACTTCATCATCTTCTAAAGGAAATTCAGTTAAGAACTCTGCGATGACGTGATATTTTGGCGAGGATAAAATTTCATACTGTATATCAAAGTGTCCTACTTGTGTATTCCATCTCTCAACTCTTCCTGATCTCTTGGAATTTTTCATTACTGACTCAATTGGCACTTTCGTTAATACTTTGACCTTATGTGCTTGAAAATAGATGCGAAGTTTGAAAGTTGCATGTACCAATGCTAGAATTAGTTTCTCAATCTTTGAATAATTTCTCTTTGCAGAATTGAATGTTTTACTAATGTAATAAATTGGTTTTTCTACCCCTGCATCTACTCGCAATAACACATCACTTAGCGCATATGTGGTTGTTGCAAGATAAATCAATAATTCTTCTCCCGGTTCTGATTTCTGTAAAATAGTTATGTTCGTTAAATGTTCTTTTATTCCTTGAAAATCTTTTTCACATTCATCTGTCCACTTGAATTTTGCTCCCTTCTTGAGTATATCGAAAAAATGTTTGCATTTGTCTGAAGATCGCGAAATGAACCTTCCCAGCGAGGCTAAGAGTCCATTTAATTTTTGCACATCTTTTACCGTCGCAGGTGTTGGAATATCGTGAATTGCTTGTACCTTTTCTGGATCAACTTGTATTCCTTCTTTTGATACAATTTACCCAAAAATTTCCCTGAAGTTACTCCAAAAGTACACTTATCAGGATTCACTTTAATATTGAATTGCCGCATTTGATCGAAAATCTCTTTCAAATCTTGCACATGATCCTCAGCTTCTTTTCTTTTGATCAGCATATCATCTACATACACTTCTAATGTTTTGTGGATCCACTTTGCAAACACCTTATCCACCATTCTTTGATACGTTGCACCAGCATTTCGTAAGCCAAATGGCATCTTTGTATAACAATATAATCCTCTTGGAACAAAAAATGAGGTATGTTCTTGATCTTCTTTAGCGAGAGGGATTTGATTATATCCTTTATACCCATCCAACGATGATATTCTAGCATTTCCTGCTGTTGATTCAACCATCTGTGGAATATCTGGTAATGGAAAACTATCTTTTGGACAAGCCTTGTTTAAATCAGTGAAATCTATAAATTCTTATCCCCTTATTCTTCTTTGGGACCACTACCATATTTGCAATCCACTCTGGATATTTTGATTGCCTTATAATTCCTGCGTCGAGCATCTTCTGTAATTCTTCTTCAATTTGAGAATGATATGTTGTTGCGATCTTCCTTATTCTTTGCTTAAATGGTCTTATGTTTTTGTTGATTTCTAATTTATGACATGCTATTGACGGGTATATCCCTGGCATCTCGTCCATGCTCCACGCGAAGATATCTGCATACTCTTGCAAAAGATTTATAGTTCTTTCTTCCTCATCTAACTCCATTCTAGTCCAAATTTTCAGCATTTTAGGCTCTTCTTTACTCCCAATATTTATTTCCTTTGTTGGTTCTGCTGCGACATAACTGGCTTCAGGTTCTCCCATTGGTGTTGGTGCTTTCAGAATTCTCGCGAATTCATCTTCTTCTTGTGGGATTTCAGTGGGTATTCCTTTTCCTTCTTTTGATCTTATCATGTAAACTTTAAATTCTTCTTCGTTCTTTGATTCTCTCGCCAATTTTCTGCGATCTTTTCGCAACTTTGGACGGTTTTCACAAATTTTCACTTCAATTTGGTAACATAATTTTGCAAAATCCGTATCTCCTCTAATTTCTCCGATTCCACTGGGCATAGGAAATTTAATGCACTGATGCAACGTTGATGTTACAGCCTTGATTGCATGTATCCATGGTCTTCCCAATATCATATTATACGGTGATTCCACATCTACCACACATAATGATACTTGTGTTTCAATTTCTCCTAGTGGAATTCGTACCACTATTTCGCCTTTAGGTTTTGTTAACGATTTTCCAAAGCCATGAATATGATATGTTGAATTAAACATTTCTTCAACCTTATATCCCATTTTATTAAAAGTATGATAGAAAATTATATCCACAGAACTTCCTGCATCTACCAAAGTTCTATTCATAGCCCATTTTTCTTCATATTTTATTGATTCTCCCTTTCTCACTGGTATAGCGGATATCGTAATTACCAAAGAAGATATATGACCTAGATTTTATTCTGTTATTTCTGCTGCTGTGAAATCTATCAACCTTTTCCCAATATTTTAATGATGATATCTTCTCCAATGTCATAATCTTCCTTCCTTCAAAATCCCATTTATGTATCTTCCCCTTGATGTTTTCATGAAATCTATCAACCATTTCTCTTGTTACCATATCACATTCCAATTTTCTACAATCCTTTTTGATTCTGATCATTCTTCCTTCAATTATCTCACCGATTTACTTAATGATTTCCTTAATCTTGAACAATTTTTATCTTCTTCTTCGCTTTTTCTTCAATTTTTGTTAATTCAATCCCTATTTCGGGCGCCAAAATGTAGTTGCAGGAATTCCCACACTACACCCTTGTTAAGATTCTATAGAAATCTATTGGAAATCAATTAAACTTCAAAGATTTAAGCGACACTTTACTATTCAAATTTCAGAAATGTTTACAGAATTGGAAGAAATCAAGATTACAAATATTCTCTTGAAGTTTCTCTCTCCTCAAGACTCTTTCAACTCTCAAAAATACATCATCATTTTCTGGATCTATCGAGCCCTTTATATAGGGATTTACATAATGGATGACATCTAAGTTTTCCTCCTATTTCGGATCTATTCTGCGATCTCATCGCGATCGCTACAATATTCTTTATCGTAAGAATAATGACCATCGCAGGATCAACATATTCTTCTTTTATTCCTTCCATCGTCAGCTTCTTTTGGATATTATGTGACGCTCGTGAAACGTTGCTAAATAATTGGCAGTGACGCTCGCAGAAGCATTGTTAATATCGCAGGAATAGCGTTGTAGCGATATTCTGGTCCTACATCCGTAATATCTAGTTTCGCTACCGTACGATTTAGATTATTGTGAGGTGATCAATAATTCTAGGATGTTGTTCGGGAATATAAGTTTGGTTTATTGATTGGTTCCTGTTCACCTTGATTTTATCAAAATACGGAACAAAACTCGTAGGTTTATCTGCGAGAGACAGATTTATCTATTATCATAGACTTTTCTGTGTGATACAGATTTGTTTATTCAAGTCTTCGGATTTGGGTCGTAGCAACTCTTGGTTGTGGGTGAGATCAGCTAAGGGAATCAAGTGCGTAGTATCCTGCTAGTATCAGAGACGTAAGGAGCACAACTGTACGGTTCTCCCGTAAACCCGCTGACAGGGGATTCGCGGGTGTTTAGAATTCTTACCTCCCATTCCAGACGGGGGATGAACCGTTGAAGTTGACTCGGGCCACCGACTCCTATGTCAGTGTACGAACCCGAGGGGCCGAGGTGATATCGTAATCACCGTCCTTCCCTGTACAGTTTATAATTAAAACTACCCTTCCTTAGGGTTTAAAAATTAAAGAATGTCCAAATGTCCAAGTCCAAAGTCCAAAAAGTAAAGTGCAAAAGAAAAAGAAAATTACAAAAAAAAAAAAAAATAGAAAATAGAAACTCTTTTTTTTTTCTCTCTTTTTATATAAAAAAAAATATCTTCTTCTTTCGTTTCTCCTTTTACTTTGTCTTTAACTCCAAATCCTTAAGTATTCACCAAAGGCTTTGGAAAAAATTTCTTTCGCTCCAAATTCCAAAATTTGTAGTAAAAAGACAAAAAAAAAAACGTAAAGAAGAACAAATAAAATAAAAACAAATAAAAATCTAAAAAATCTAAAAAATCTATCCTAAAGACAAGCTCCGTGTCGACGGCGCTAAAAATTGATGGTATTTATCAATGATGTTGTAGTAAAAAGGTTCTTTGAGACTTGTGAAGGAAATGGAATTTTTAGATTTAATAAAAAATATATATACAAAAATATTAACAAAGTGGGTGAGAGGTGACCAAGACACTAGATTCCACTATTACGCAAAATTGAATGATAAATATTTCAAAACTCTATTCAATTCTTTAGTCCTCTTTTATCTTTAATTCACTATCAATCATACAAATTCTCAAATGTTATTTGTAAACCTTAAGCATAGATTATCAAGAGATTAAACCAAGCATAACCTATCAAACTGAATCACAAATAATTAAGACAATCATTCAAACAATTTAAAACTCTGCAAAAGCAGCGATTAGGTGAATTATATAATTAAATGAAATAGTTACCCATTTATGTTGCGTGAATAGCTTCCTCCATTTCCTTGGTTACGAGGGAATTAGCTCATCATGGTAAACATGCTCTCAAAATAATTATTTATTATGGCTCAAATGGTGTTTACAATAAAGAGAAGAAGAGAAAATGTTATAAAAAAGGATTCTGCGACCTACAAATGACATCTACTAACAACGACAGATCTGAAGTGCTGTTGTCGTTGGAAAAATATGACCCACGCCTGTGACCCACGAATCACTGTCGTTATCACTGTTGACAAACGACTGCTGTTGCTAGTCTGTTCTTCGTGTTCTTCATCTTCATCAGCAGCATAAAACAGCAGCAGGAAGCTTGCTGTTCATGGTGATTTCTTGCTCCTCAGTTCTCCTCAAGCACCCCAAACTCTCGAAACCTTCTAGGACACCCAGGGAACCTATTTATACCCAAAAGCGACAAGAAATCACGCTCATTAACTCTCCATGATCCTCCATTACTCGGTGTTAAAAGAAAATATTTTACGAATATTTTCTTCACTGAAATGATTCTCCACGCATAAACAGCTTCTGATACTCCCTTATTTAGCTTCTAAACGCATATTCAATGACTAAGTGTCATCCAAACACGAGCAGCACACATCAAACTTGCTGAAAATCCGTGAATATCATTTTCAAACCCGTGTTGCCCTGATTTATTCCACGTGATTATCCAGCCAAATTCAGTCGAAAAAATCACCCATACCAGCTCTGTTATGATATATTACATCTTTCCAAAAAATTTCAGCGATTGAATCGCACAAAATCACGTCCAAATGCAATCGAGAAAATCTGCTAGTGAAGAGCAAATATTTTCCCCCCAAATTTTTTTTTTTTGAATTTGTGAAGAAAGTCACCCCTTATCCAGTGGTCGCCCCTTATCCATTGCTGGAGTCCGAATAACACATTCTCCCATCCTTTAGTAATTTTTTGGGGTGCCTTTAGTACTTTATCCTTGGGGTGTAAAACACCACTTTTCGAGCCAATTTCGCCGCAAGAGCTTATTTCTCTATAAATACCTACAAAGACATAAAATAACAAAATAAATACAAAAATCGAGTACTAACAATACATACAATTGAGACATATTAGACACATAAATGTGTCTATAAAGGATGTTCTTCGGGAATATAAGTCTGGGTTATTGATTGGTTCATGTTCACCTTGATTTTATCAAAAGACGGAAGAAAACTCGTAGGTTTATCGGTGGGAGACACATTTATCTATTATCATATACTTTTCTGTGTACAGATTTTTTTATTCAAGTCTTCGACTTTGGTTCGTAGCAACTCTTGGTTGTGGGTGAGATCAACTAAGGGAATCAAGTGCGTCGTATCCTGCTGGGATCAGAGATGTAAGGAACGAAATTGTACCATGAATCAGTGTGATATTGATTAGGGTTTAACTACAGTCCAAACCGAAGTTATTTTGTAGTAGGATAGTGTCTGTAGCTGCTTAATACAATATGGTGTTCAATCTGGACTAGGTCTCGGCATTTTTATGCATTTGCGGTTTCCTCGTTAACAAAATTTCTGGTGGATATGTTATTTCTATTCCGCATTATATTTTATTATATAATTGAAATATCATAGGTTGTGTGTTATATCGATTAATTGTGAAATCCAACCTTTGGTTGTTGATTGGAAATTGATTGATCCTTGGATATTGGTTTTTGATACCATCCAAGTTTATATCTCTTGTATTTGATAAAGACTCGCAGATTTTTATTTGCTTGAGTATAGATCAAATCGAGAGATAGAGATATTAACTCCTTGATATACTTTTTATTAAGATTTAGTTTGACTGTCTAGTTGATTCTCTTAAATGTATACTAGAGTTAGTCCATCCAGATTGCTAATCGAAATATTGGGCGAGGTTGTTAGACCCCCGCTTTTTCAATTATATCACACAAACCATGTAAGATGTTGCTCGGAAATTTTCTCATGATATAAGATGAACTTGGTTGAAGCAAAAGCTTACCAACACATATTTCGAGAAATATGTAAGCGAGATATAAAATCTCAAATGTGTATATAGAAAACTATATCGTAATACGACTTATGTCTCAATATATGAGATACAGTATAAATAGACTTTCCAGGTGATAGATGAGTTTTAGTCTCCACATACCTTTTGTCGATGAAGTTCCACATGCTCTCCTTAGTAGTTCTTCGTATTCAAGTGATAAATGTCGTGAAGTCTAAGCTCAACTACACAAATTATGTCCTAGTCCGAGACATCTATAAATATGGTAGAACTCAAGACTTATAGTTTTGATCACTAACATTGACAAACATGCTTGAGATAGCAACGCATGCGAGTTCGACCGAGCAGTGCTCTAACATTTATGATTAAATTAATCATGGGTTCTCTTGTGGTTTATTTAATTGAGTATTTTGGATACAAATTCACGTTTTCATGATTATTTGTTAATGTCCAAAGAAATACTTATTTTCTTGTAAAAGTAAGGTCGCTCTTGTTGTTCTTTCGGGAATGACATTTTATGGGGGAGAGTTCTTAACTGAACTTGTGCTTAATTGCCAAATATTTGTGGGGAGTGCGGCTGTGGAATATTATAGGGGTTATCTTGTATTTTTATAAACTACTTGATGATTGCATTTAGTTTCGGCTATATGATTGCATCTAAACAAAGTCGATATATTCTTTTTTAGTCATGAAGTATCTCTAAGAAAATTTCATTAGGATCCCACTAGTTTTCGTACCTTTAATTGTCAATTTTTGTTGACAAAAAGGGGGGAAATTAATGTGTGGTTCACACTACAAATACATATGGTTTACATATAAGGGGGAGTGGTTTTCATGTGAGATGAAGTATTGACTAAGGGGGAGTGATACATATCACCATAGTATTATTGTCAAAGTTGTGATACAATTGAACTTTGATGATGTGTAATAATACTATGACACTGTATAACAATACGAAAACATCTTGTGTTTATGTATTGTTATAGTTACAGATCTCCAACAACTATGATGTTGAGTTGAACACCTTTATAATCATGGAGCACTTGGAAGTGACGAATATTTCGAGTAATGTTGAAGAACTAAGGAGATCAAGCATTTGGATGAGAAGCTGCAAAGTTTATTTACTTTGTAATCCATATGTATTGATAGTTTTGTCACTCCAATTGACAAAGCGGAAGATTGTTAGAGCATTGCTCGGTCGAAATCTCAAGCGTTGCTATCGCAAGCATGTTTTCAAGTTTAGTTTCCAAAACTATAAGTCTTGATTTCTAGACTACTTAGTTAAGTTTCGGATTAGGATAGATTGTGTAGTTGAGCTTTAGACTTCATGGCGTTCATCGATTGAAGACGAAGAACTACTAAGGAAAGCTTGTGGAACTTCATCAACAAGTATGTGAAGACTTGAACTCATCTATCTCTCAGAAAATCTATTTTTACTCTATCTCCTTCTTGAGACAAAAGTCGTATAACGATATAGTTTTCAGTTTATACACTTTTGAGATTTCGAGTTGAGTTTAACTCGCTTACATATTTCTAGAAATATGTGTTGGCAAGCTTTTGCTTTAACCAAGTTCATATTATGTTCTTGACGCAAGTCAAAATATGATCATGTGGAAATTTACTTGTAACATCTTACATGATTTGTGTGAGACAATCATTTGATGTAGACTCGGAATGTTTCGTATTGATCATTCGATCACTTGAAAATTGCTTTGAAGCTAATAGTTTGTGTGAGACAGCTATTCCCGTCTTCCGAGAATGTTTCAATGTTTGAAATGGGAGTTTGGAATGATTAACCATGATTGGATATAACATAATATGCTTACTGGCATATATGTTGTGCATATCCGTAAACCATGGTATGCATACCCGTATGCGTAGTGTTTGGTTTAATAGAAGTCCGGGAACCGTGGTATGCATACCCATATGCGTACTATTTCATTTTGTGAAAGTCCGGGTACTTAAGTATGCACACCGGTATGCGTACTGGCGTGAGTTTCAAGTTCCGTAATTTCAACTGTGTTTGGTGGTATGCGTACCCGTTCTCATACTGACAAACCCAAACTTAGTCCAACCACTTAGTTATGCGTACCAGTTTGCATACCTGAGTAGGTTAAGTTCTAAAACCGGTTTGTTCATGAACTAATACATTTATATATTAAGGAATACAATCTTTTGAAAACCGTGGTTGTAATGTTCGTGAATTGATTCAAGTGAATCAAAATCAATTTTGCTTCAATTGTATCTTGTATACTTCTACGAGAAGATAAACAATTGAACAACTCCATAACTAGTTTCATTTGAGTCACTTGAACTAGTTGTGATTGAGATGAACAATGTAGATAAAAAAGTATTCATATGGCTAACTTCGGTTAACTATTGTTGAACCAAACTTGTGTACATGTTTAGGTATGGTTACCCTTATCTAAATGAAAGTACATTTCATTTGTGCATAACAAGCTAAGTTCGATCTAACAGTTGAAAGATATTAGCTTGAATCTAATCAGGGTTTCCTCTAATGGTAAATATTGAATATTTTGTTACTAAGGTAACTTAGATTGCAAACCGTAATTTTAAAAGTATATAAAGGAGAACTCTAGCAACTGGGAAACCTAATCCACACACCTCCCGTGTGATACTAGTTGCGACTAGAGTCGATTCTCCTTTAACCTTAGGTTTTTCCCAAAACCATGTAATTTAATGAATTGAAGACTTCATTGGGATTGTGAAGCCATACCAAACTATTTTCTTTGTAGTTGCATGTTCTGATCCTGCTGTTTTCTATCGTATTCAATATTATCTTCTCTAAGATTTGCTCGAGATTTATTCTCCGATAGGCAAGATAAAAAGTAGTCACAAACATCTTCGTTTCATCGTTTGTGATTCCCCAATATCTTGTTTCGCTACCATACGATTAATATTATTGTGAGGTGATTGATATTACTAGGTTGTTCTTCGGAAATATAAGTCTAGTGTATCAATTGGTTCCTGTTCATCTTGATTTATCAAAAGACGGAACAAAACTCATATGAATTTCTGTGGGAGACAGATTTATCTATTCAATAGACTTTTCTGTATGAGACAAATTTGTTTATTAAAGTCTTCGACTTTGGGTCGTAGCAAATCTTAGTTGTGGGTGAGATCAGCTAAGGGAATCTAGTGTGCAAAGTCCCGTTGGGATTCAGAGGTGTAAGGAACGCGACTATACCTTGATCAGTGTGAGATTGATTAGGGCTCAACTACATCTAGTCTGAAGTTAACTTGGAGTAGGCTAGTATCTGCAGCGACTTAATACTGTGTGGTGTTCAAATCTGGACTAGGTCCCGGGGTTTTTCTCCATTTGCGGTTTCCTCATTAACGAAATTTCTGATGTCTGTGTTATTTCTTTTCCGCATTATATTTGTTTGTATAATTGAAATATCACAGGTTGTGCATAAGTTCAATAAAATAGATAATCCAATCTTTGGTTGCTGATATAAATTGATTGACACTTGAACATTGGTCTTTGGTACCGTTCAAGTTGTTTCTCATATTAATCCGGCTCACAAATTGCTATTCGTTCGATTGCAGATTGATTTGAGAAACCGAGATATAACCCTTGGATATGTTTCCATTGATTGAGTTTGACTGTCCAGTTGATTTACGTGTAAGATGCTCGGCCGCTGTAATCCTTGCGATAGCACGTCAGAAATGGATTTACCTTAGTCAATGAAGCAAACGATGGTGGTCGAGAATTACAAAGAAAATTCAAATGGTGGTGAGTTAGTCCATCATATGTACACGTTTTAGACCAAAGAAATCTCGGACATTAAATACCTGAGCAAGGTATACATGCTCAACACCCAGGTGGACTTTCCCTTGTCATTTCTAAAATCATATATTCTTAGTACCCTAATCTCCATTACCCTCTACCTGGCTCCATCAATTCACTCTCCTCCTCTCAGACTTCAGTAGACCTCAGACTGCGACTAAAAATTTCTTCATCTTCTCTGGAATCAATCTAATCTAATCTAATCTATGGAGAAATTTCTTCCTGAAGATATCATGCTTGACATATTTTCTAGGGTTCCGTTTGAATCTGTATTTGAATGCAGATTAGTATCCAAGACATGGAAATACTTCACCTCTCTTCTATCCAAGGTTAATTCCCCTTCTTCAGATTCAAAGGTTGGTTTCATTTGCTTAAACACGTCACAAAATCTCAGTTTCCAGCTTCTTTATCTAGAGTATGATGATGATGAAACTAATCAACAACGACAACTCAGAATTTCAAAGATGAATCATCCACTCATTAGGACAAAGCAGTGTGAGCTTATGGAACGCGTTCCTCCTCGAACTCCATACTCCAAGGTAAAGTCTGTGATAATTGGTTCATCCAATGGCTTGATTTGTTTATCTACTATATCCACAGAGGTTAAATTTGGGTCTCTGCTTGATCCTCTTTATATTTGTAATCCCATTACCAGAGAATATATATCGTTACCAATCTGCAGTGAAGAATGTCTGGAAGGTCGAAATGTATTTGGATTTGGCTACACCGATAAGACGGATGAGTATAAAGTAGTTAGAATCTTTTATGAATCAGAGGAACGTACAGAACCTGGACAAATCCAGGTATACACTCTTGGGGCTGGTACTGGGTGGAGAAACAGAGGAGACGTAGCTTATCGGTCGCCAGTGTTGGAAAATGGAATGAACGCAGATGGAGAGGTTTATTGGTTGGATCAAGATACATTAAAGAAACAACGTGTCTATGATGAGCCAAACCTTGGAAGAATTATGGCCTTCAATTTGTCAGATGAGGTATTTCGGTTGCTTCCTGAGACGCCGTATTACACAACCCTGTCTAGTGGCCAAAAGCTTGTGGTTTATCCATATGGTCATAGTATCGAGGTTTTAGAAGGCTGCTTGTGTTATATTCAAAAACAAGGTTCCGACACTGGTAATATTTGGTCATTCAAGAAAAATAATGATACTAGTGGTTTCAATGAGAAGGAAGAAGATTCGTCCAATTGGAGTTTGGCAGGCAATGTGCGCATCAAACCTTCCTGTCTTGTGCAATTCTTTGATCTCACTAAGAGCGGAGAGGTGTTATGTTGGTATGATAGAAAAACTGCTTTTCGTTATGACCCAAGAACCGTAAATACAAAAATTCTCCTGAATGACGACGATACTGCTTATTTGAAAGTTTTTGAAACGATTCGCCACAAGAGTAGCTTTATTTCATTGAAAGTGTTAGGTGAAGAGAATGTTAAGATGTTCGATCTAATCAACTGATTGACTACTAGAGTACTAGAAGCTTTGCAACGGGCTTATGAGCTTCACCATACAATTTATTATCAAAGAAGGTGGCAACCACATTTTGGAGCATATTTTGGGGTCAAAGTAGTCCTCTGACCGAAGATTTGATAGTGGGTTGTATCACTGTCAAACTTATCTTTATCTCTTCCAACACTTTTTACATCAATGTAGTTAGCAGATGAAAACAGTAGTGTTGCTCAAAGGTGTGCGAGTTATGGTGGTGATGACCTCTTTTGATATTAGTTTACTTATATATGATGTTGGGCAGTTCACGAATAATTACTGGGCTCATTTTGAAGTGAAATGTACTGCTTTTCTTGTTTGTTCATGTTTAGAATGTTCAATGTTGCGTCTGTCTATGTTATTGTGTAGTCCACTTATCCTTATATATGCCTAAATTTGGATTAACATTGCACGCAAGTAGAGATTTTACATGTTACTACTTATTTCACAGATGCTGCTTCAAAGGCATTTAACGAGTGTGTTCTGGAATATATGCTCGAGCATTCGCAGTATAATCATTTGGAAACTCACATGTGAGGGTCATTGCAAATGCCTTGTTGAAATTAGCTTAGTTTCAATGTTTAGGGTGTTATTGCTGTACTTGGTTTAATATGCATTATCTGTGGAGCTAATTTATTGCAAATTTTACAAGTTCCATTTTTACGGCCGCCTTGGTCAAGGTCTTTTAAGCAAGTTTCTATTTCATGAATTCATCTTATATGTGGATTGTGGAGGGTGTGCGTGATATGATGTTTCTAAGTTTGTTAGTGAATGACTGGTTATCTTACAACAAGTGTTGCTCAGGCAATAGTTGCTGTCTTAGATTGGAGTTCTTCACCTCAAGCAAGAAATTGAAATTCCCTTTTCTTACTTAAATTTTGCAAGTTCTTCTCCTTTTCTTTTCTTTTCTTCTATAATCACATCTTTTAAGTTCTTATTACTTGTCTCTTTTAGTGTATGTTGGTCATTCTTTCATTTTATATTAGTTTCGGTTTGAAATCATTTTTTTTTTGTTGTTGTTTTAGCTGGTGCAGTAAGTAGAAATCTAGGTATAACAGACTCATCTGCTGCATGAGAAGCTTGATAAGGTAAACAAATAGTCTTATTCATTTGCATTTGGTTTTGAAAGTCATCATCGCGGTTTAAAGTATTTCAGCTAAAGCTATTAGTGTTATCTTCTCATGACTGTAATGTGCTATTCTTGTAGTTGTTGCACTCAGTTAGAATTTGACACGTATATATTGCTTCCTTTTTTCATCTTTCTTTGGTAATCTTTTCTGCATCTTTTTTTTTGCAGTCTTACTTATTAATTCACATGTTAATAACAGTAAAGGCAATAAGGCCTGCCTTAGTAGCCAGCAAAGCAAGACCATGGACCTACTTATACTGGATTAGAAGTTCAAAATTCTAGATCTCCATAGCCCAAAATCTGCAATAAATAGAATTGTGTACTAAATTAGTATCGTCAATGAAAAGAAAAATGTCTGTTTATCTGACATCATAGGGGAAAAGCTACCATTATCTATGGCTGCTATGAGGTATAACCTCGAAATGCCTTTTTCTTTCTAGACACAGCCCTTGCATTTCCTTTTCTGCTGACATTATTGATTGGTAAAGCTTTTCAGGTAGATACAATATATAGCATCATACCTTAGATAGTTTGTAGAGAATCAGATCATGGTCTTGTTGTTTTTCATTAGTATGACAAGAGTGGAATTTAGTCAATGACTCGATACTGGTGGAGGAGTTAGTTTAGGTAAGGTCACGGGAAGTTAAAAAAGTACTCCCTCCGTTTCTGGAAAAGTGGTACTTTCAGTTTTTTAATTTGGCCTATTTTATCAACCATGCTGCAATAGAACCCAGAGTATTAGTTTTATGGTTAGCGTTGCTTAGGTAACTTTGGTTGAGGGATCATGAGTATTCAGTTTACTTTGCCATTCCAGCAGGCAGGGGTTCTTACTTTCTTCTTCTGAATTTTGCTTGCATGCGGGTGAGGCTTTAAAATTAGTTCTGTTAGGTAACCGATAGGAGTTCTATTTTTTTTCAGACCTTATTCTCAATATCTCATACTGTCTGGTTACTTCTGTCATCCTGATGGATGTGTTTAGTGAATTTTCTGGAAGATATGGTTGAGAGTGCAAAGTGTAGCCAGGCTCACATGTGAGGGATGCTCATTCTAAGTGTCTGTTAGAGTAACTTTGTTTAAATGGTGCATTGTGTTATTGCTTTACATGGTTCAATACCAAATTGAGCTAATTTATTGTGTCATTCATACGTCCACCCTGGTCTAGGTCTTTTAAGCAAGTTTCCGTTATATGATTACGTCTTACATGTGGTTTGTGGAGGTTGTGTGTGATCCTATGTTTCTAAGATTGTCAGTGACTGATTATCTTACCGCAATAGATGTTGCACAGGAGAACTCCTTTTCTTACTTAAATTTTGTAAGTTTTCAGCCTCTGTTATCTTTGTTGAATATTGATCATTCGCTCGTTTTTATATTAGTTTTTGGTTAACTGGTTCTGGTATTTAGACTAAAGTTGTTTTTTGTTGTTGTTTCTGTTTTTGTTGAGCAGAAAGTAAATATCTAACAGCCACGCTCTTCTAAGGGGTTACTCCGCGCATAAACTGTCGAAGAAAGCACAAGAAGAGTAAATTTAATTTACGGTTAGGTTTTATGAAGGCCCAGCCCAACCTAACCCAACCGTAACTCATTATAATTTCAAAGTAGGTGGCTCTTCCCCTGTTTTGATTCAAGAAAGTGGTGGCCTTCGCTGACCTCTACTGAGATGATCAAGTCCTAATATGAATTTCATATGAATGTGCAGTACCTAGACAAGATAAAAGTGATTTGTTTTAAAATAACAAACTGTTAACAAAACATAAGAATGATCAATGTTGCTATTCGTGGTGAGTCCGTTTAAGTGAGGTTTGTGAGAGGTGCTGGGAGATTGGTACATTTTGTGCAGTCAAATGGACCTATCAGCTGGTGCTTGTGTTTGATCTTGAAAAAACAGAAAACCAAATAAAATTAAAAAATCAAATTGAGATTGCAGTGGGGGTGATCATTAGGACCATTTTATATTGTAGATCGGAGAGATATCAAGAAGTAATATATTATTAGAATACCGTTGCTACGGTGGGAAGGGCCGACCGAAGAGAAAAACGAAATACTGTCATAACGGGACTACACTAATTGGATGTCTCGTGCATACTGGCACATAATTTTTATGGTGCTGGCGCAAAAGATATCCGAGATGAAACAAAACGAACCTACTTACACAAGCAAATTGACTTGCATATGGAATAGCTACAATACACACAAAGAAATAGTTACAATAAATGTTTTGTACGTGGTTAAGGTTTTTTTTCGGTTCCAAGTTAAATAATAGCCGGTTTAGTTGTTACTACGAGCTCAACTTTGCTATGTACAAGAATGTTACGCACGTGCTACGCACATGCTTCGATCAATGGCTGAAAATGGATAGATAAGCTGGAGTAGGTTAATTAAATCACATTTTAGTGTACAGGATTACACCATGAGCGAACATGCATGTTCAACAGGTGGATTTGGCAATTTGGAAGAAATAATTGGTCATTTTGGTCAATTTGCATAAGGTTGCGGGTTGCCTTATATTTTATCTTCTCCTTCCTTCACCGTTGCTGCTGTTTTTTCCCCTTCTTCCAAATTCTTCTCCGTCCTTTTAATTAGGAAAGTTTAGTGTCTGTATTTTGTTATCAAAAGCCAATAGATCGCAACCATTCTTCTCCGTCCTTTTAATTGGGAGAGTTTAATTTCTGTATTTTGTTATCTCTTGTCTGATGTGGTTGTAGAATTAATAGGATAATGTCCACTCAGATCCAAGTTTGCATTCTCCGTCCATTTAATTGGGAGAGTTTAATTTATGTATTTTGTTATCTCTTGTCTGATGTGATTGTAGAATTAATAGGATAATGTCCACTCAGATCCAAGTTTGCACTGAAGATAAATTTCAATTTCATTTTTTTGCTAATGTAGTTTATGAGAATTCAATTGAATTGATGATGGGGTTGGTGGTGGAAGAATGTTTGGTGGTGGTGGTGATGGTTGTGCTAAATACGGTGGTCGTAATGGCGTTGGTGGTTAAAGGGTATAGAGAATTTGATTCGGTGAACACGGTGGAGAGTCTGATTATGATTAGGGGATAAAGAATTTGATTATTATGATCTGCATATTTGGCGGTGTTGCTGGTGGCGGCTGCGGAGGTAGCAATGGTTGTGCTGATGCTGACAACAGTGGTGGTGCTATTGCGCTGCTGGGAATTGTGTGTAGATCTGGTTGCGGCGGTGGTGTTGGAGGCGGCGGTGGAGGTGATGGTGTTGGAGGCGGCGGTAGTAACGGTTGTGGTCTGGCTCTGTTGGTGGTAGAGGAGCTATCGGTGACGATGTCTTCTGTAAATTGAAGAAAAAATTGAGAAAAGAAACGACGGTGGTAATGGTGAGTGATTTTTCTCTAAACTGTGAGAAAGAAATTGAGAATTAAAAAAAGAACGAAGGAGGGCTATTTTGGTCAAGTGACGAAAAAAGAACCGGACAGAAATTAAATCTTTTTATGAAATTCATTTGACAAAAAAGTGATCATAGAAGGGTCTCCCTCCCTACGGGCTCTTCGGGCCCTCCGGTCGGTCGGCCCAATAAACTATATGAAGCTTAAAATGGTTAATCCCTTCCTATGGCTGATGCCTCAGACTTCTTGGGGAGTCCACCATTTTTGAGCTCACATTGAAGTTCACCATCTGGAGTTCCACTATTTACAGGAGTAATATGGGTTTTATCCAATGAGATACAATTCTTCAGATCATTGTCCGTAAGACCATTAGAATTAACACAAGTGGCTACTGAGTTGGCAGTTTGGTCTTCAGTTAAAGTAGATTGCAATCCCACATTCTTGAGGAAAATAGTGCTCTGATGGGTGCTTTTTCGGTGTGTCACAGGGAGATTAATGATTTTCAGCCAGGGGTTTACTCTCTAAACACTGGAATCCTGCAACTTCTTCACGGGCATTTTCGATCTTGTTGTCATCCATAGCATCATGTTCTTCCAGTTGCAAACTTGTGCACATATTTCCACTAGGATATGTTGTTTCCATGTCGGTGTAAACGATACTTTCATGAGTAATAGTTCAGTTGGCAAGCCCATGATATCCAAATCTGAGCTCCAAATAGAGGAATATCTTCTATCATTTAGCTGATCCTCAAAATAGAAGGGTGAAGTGTTATCATTAATCTCCGAGATAGGATTTCCTTCTTGCAGATATGCATCAAGTTCGTTAGGTAAAGGCTCTGCAGAATTCAATCTTTCCCCGTTTAGGAATGATGTTCTACCGTGAAATAATTACGGTTAGGTTTTGGGGTTATTCGAAGCCAGCTGTAAAACAATTACGAACCTAACCGTGAATTTAGATTTTGGACGTCCAGGAATATTCACGGTTAAGTCTTATCTTAATCTTAGCCAACCATAAAGTACTTAAGGTTAGAAAAACCCAACCGTGAATGTTTATATATAAGTCTAAATTTACGGTTGGAAGTTATTTAAACACAATGTAACGCATTCATAAATTGAATGTTGATAGATAGGATGGACCTTCATTAATGATTGAAGGATGTCGTTGATTGAAGTGTATTCTTTATCAACCCTTTTTTTCTTCTCCGTTTTTAATATAGATTTTAATTGACGATTATAAGTTAATTGAAAACCCTAAAATATTTTCAATTAAAGAAAAAGAAGAGGAAAAGAAAATTTTTTCTACGGTTGAGGAGATAGAGATCGAAGAAGAGAAGAATTTGTTTTGATTTTGAAATAAAATTAGGTTAGGTTTTGTTTAGTTAGTTATTAGGTTTTTACTTGATGGAGGGTAACTTAGACATTTATAATTGCCTTAAAACACCCCTTAATCAACTTTTTAATCACTAGGAATCCATGTGAAGCCCCTCTATTGGAATGTGACGCCCAATAATAGGTTTCCTAAAGAATAACCAACAGAAATTCAAGATGCAACGTGCACCAACCCGGTCACGAGCAAAGACAAAAACATAATAGAAATTGACGTTTAGTCCCAAAGTTACTTGGCTTGGGACGCTTTAGTCCACTCATCTCAGGCCCAGAACTCTCTAGTCCAAAAATTCCCTGCCTCAAACAGTTCAGTCCAAATATGGACGAAGCGGTCCAAAAGTGTGAGCGATCCCGATTTTCATGTACTTCCAATATCCCGTAACTACCCTTTAGCCGATTTCATATATATAATGAGGATTTGAAATCGAAAATTTCAGATCTCAAACATGAATTCAAAATAGGGAGCCGGTCAGAGAAGAATTTTGGAGGCGATTTAACAGTTTCAGAGAGAATTTGTTGTAGTTAATTGTTTCTTCAACATAATTAAACTTCAGGTTACTGGTGAAGTGTTTTGAAATTCACGACAGATTTGAATTCACGATAGATTCAGTTATAGATCGATCCTGATTTGAATTTCAGATGCGATTTAACAGATTGATAGAGTCTTATTTGGATTTGATCGTTTCTGCAGCTGAATTCAACTTCAGGTTAGTTTTCTTTTTGCTTCATCGTTGAATTTCGTTTTTTTTTTTATTTGATGAGTTGATGATATGATCTGTTACATCTTATTATTTCTATGTTGTTGATTTTATTTTTGTTAAATTTTAGCTTCTGATTTTCGTTAAATGATTTTGATTACTGTTTTTGGTTTTGATGTTATGACTCATGATATGAAATCGAACTGATATTAGATCATAGGCTTTTGGTTTATTCTATTATGTGTTCTAGTAAGATTATGAAGCTTATATCTTCGATTAATCCATGGAGTAGTTTTGATTTTAGGTTTACTTTTTGATTTTTGGCTTCGATTTTATATGTACTTTCCTGTACACTGTTCAAGTTTTAGGTTCTGCAAATATGAAGATATTATTATTTTTTTTTTTATATGTAGGGGTTTCGAATATGTCTGAGAAGTTTATTAATGCTGTTTTCAATCATGGTGAGCATTCTGCTGCTTTTCGTGTTAATACTTTGAGCGCCATTGATGAATTAAAGCATCTTTCCTGTAAGCAGTGGAGGTCTTTGTTTCCTTGGAGTATACGTTTTTCCTATATGGATGGTGATCAAGTAGTTTTTATACAAAGTGATATACAACTGCAAGGTTTAATTGCTCTCGTTATTCATCTGAACAATGAAGATTTATATTTGAATGTCGATGTGATTCCGAAGCAAACTTCTTGTTCTAATTCTAGTTGTAGCACTAGTTCTGGTGCCAGTACTTCTCGTTCTTGTGTAAGTGAAAGTCCTAAGCTTATAAGGATGGTCTATCATGATGCGGACAAGGCCAAGCCTCTCATTATCGATGAATGGAATTATATTTTTGACAATATTGGTAGAGAATTTATGGGTGGTGTTGAAGCTGTAAGGATTGTTGTTGGTAAGTACATGATGGCTACTGGTCACAAGGTTGTTATTCTTAAAAATGACAAGACTCGTTTTACTGCGAAGTGCGATGAAGATGGTTGTGGTTGGAGGATTCACTTTGGCCCTGTGAATGGTGACATTTCTCGGTTTGTGCTGAAAGATTCTAATGTTCACAGGTTAGTGGTGTTCATATTAGTCCAAATTACTTATTCTTGTGTTTTGTGATCCACGTTATTTATTTTTAGGCTTTAATGTAGACTTGTTTTAGGTGTACATTGTGGTGCACATTACTTGTTGTAGGATTTTTAGGTGGCACATTGTGGTGCACATTACTTATTCCATATTTTTAGGTGTAAATTTCGTATTCTTGCTTTGTCTGTGCTTTCTTTTTGCATATGTGCTTTTGGTTTTGAGATCTTATTAGGTGTACATTGTGGTGCACATTACTTATTCCAGTTTTTTTTTTTTGTAGCTGTGGTGATGGTTTGAGGTTGAAGAGTCCTGCGGTGACAACCAAGTTAGTTAAGCATTTGATCGCTAACAATATACAGGGTGATCCCACTTTAAAACCCAGACAAATCATGTCACTTTTTAAGAAGACTTATGGGTCCAATATTAAGTATCACCATGCACGTAGAGGGAAAGAAGTTGTATTTGAAGAACAGTATAGTTACGACGAGAATTCGTATAGCGATTTAAATTGGTATGTCAAAGCCATTGAGCAAACTAATCCTGATAGCTTTGTGAAACTTGAAGTTGATCAAGAAACCGGAAGATTTCAGAGGATTTTCGTTTGTTTCGGTGCTTGCAAGCATAGCTATAGGTATCTCAGGCCCATGATTTACTTGGAAGTCACTTTCCTTACTGGTAGATTCAAGGGTACTTTGATGGCTGCAACATGTGTAAATGGAAATGATCGATGGTTTTTACCCATATGCCTTTGCTATTGTGTCTTCTGAAAACAAAGACAATTGGTTTTGGTTTATGCATAATCTTAAACAAGTGGTCGATGATCGTCAGATTGTTTTCCTTAGTGATCATCACGAAGGACTTTTGCAAGGCATTTGGTTCATATCACAGTTATTGCTTTTACCACATCAAGTGCAATCTCCCTATTGGATCAGGTGATGCGAATAACAAGGCCACTATTGATTTGTTTTACAAGGCTGCATATTCTTACACACCAGTGAACTTTAAAGAAGCTTTGCGGGGCATGCATGCAATTGGATGTGGACATGTTGCTAACTATATCAGGACTATTCCAACGGAGAAATGGGATAATGCATTTTTCCCGGTATGCAGATATACTGCTCATTCTTCATCTATTTCCGAGTCATTCAATAACTGGATTCTTGAGTTCAAAAAGCTGCATGCAGTTTCAGTTCTAGCGCCGTCATAGTCGAAGTCCTTATTGCTTAACTATTTTTCATCTGCCTTTTGATATTATGAAATCAACTGCAAAATTGCAGTTTCAGTTCTAGGGTCTTCATAGTATAAGTAAATACCTTAACGATTTTTCATCTGCATTTTGATATTATGAAAAATCGTTAATGTTTACGCTAAGGTAGATAACGACCCTAGGTTAAAGAGTTGGATGTTTTAAGTACCCCGTTGATGACCCGTTTTTAGAATAATGAAAGGGTCGTTAGTTTTAATATATAAACCATTAACGATTCCTTATGACGACCCATTTTTAGAACCTAACGACTCCGTATTAAAAAAAAATTGTTCACTGTCCAAATAATCGGAAGGGTCGTTATCTAAAAGAAGTAGAGTCGTCATTTTGTATTTGTGAATCGTCATGATTTAATTTGGAGTCGTCATTTATGTTGAAGGGCCGTTTGTGTTGATGTTGATGATGATGATGATGGTCATGCTGGTAATAGTGGTTCTGGTCGAGGTGATGGTGGTGGTGGTACAGAGGATTTGGAGATTAAGGAGGAGGAGTATGAACGCCATGATGATGAGGAGGAGGATGATGGAAATGGTGGTGGTAGTGGTGATAAGGATGATGATGATGGTAAAGATGCTAGTGATAAGGAGGATGAAAAGGATGATTCTACCATTCTTAAGCTTGTGGTGAGTATTTATTTTTGTAATTATCATCGTCATCTACATACAAATATAAGTTTGTTCATGTGAATTTGTATTTGAATGCAAATAGAGGGAACAAATTAATCTTTTTGCCAACGCACTGTGTTGCTCAGCCAACAAAGGGGAAGTGTTCGATCCTGACAAACAACGTCGGTACGCTGATTACTGCAAACACGTTGAAAATCCCAATGCAAAGGAAATGTTTGATGAGCTGGCTAAGGAAGGTAAGAGGAGCAGGAAAACACGTATCCAACTAGGAGAAGACCGTGTTGAACAGGGACAAGGTATCCATCATCCTCTTGACGAACAAGGAAGTGCAACTCAGGGTCCAGGGGCCAGTGCAACTCAGGGTCCTTCTAATAGAAGATGGAAAATTAGCCGATCAGGGAGGTACTAGGGGTTATTGTCGAAATGAACTTATGTTTTATGTTACTTTTGATTTGAACTTATGTTTCTTAACTTTTCTTAGATGCAACTATTTTGTCCATTAGATACTAGGGGTTTGGTTTGGATGGTTTGTTGAAACTATTTTGCTTTCCTAAGATTTTAGAATGTTGTTGAGAAGTTATTTGTTTAAATGTTGGCTAGAATGAATAAGGACTATGGCGTTGATAAGATTATATAATGTAGCAGCTTAAGGGTCGTCAACTATATATATAGAAGTATAACGACTTCTTAATAGTCGTTACTGTTATAGATGTCGGGAATGACGACTCTTAGCTATCTATGAAATGGTTGGTTAGTGTCGTTACTGAATATGATTATAAAAATGACGATCCTAAGAGTTACATTTACAGAGTGTTTTCGGTTTTAGAGTCGTCTACGTGTAAACAAAACAACATAACGACTCTAAGTGACCTAGCTAAAAAGGGTCGTTAATATTTATCACACCACCATAACGATTTTTCATAACCTGGAAAAGTTACAGGTTTGAGTCGTCATTGGTGGTGTGAAGAAAGTGACAACATAGAAGGGTCGTTTGGGTATACACCCCAAGACTATGACGACCCTTACACTGACTCGTTCCATGGTGTGGATGATTCGACCACTTTGAGCAACAAACAGACAAATTTAATCTTACCACAATTATGTTTGTTATTTGAACCTTCACCAACATAATTTCCTCAACTTGAATCACTCATTTCTAAGAACCCTAAGATTCCTCCCCAAATCTCCTCTTATTCATCACAACACACAAAAAACACAACTTTTTTTCTTCCAAAATTTAATTCTTAAATCTGATTTTAACCTAACCAACTAATTAACTTAACCTAATTAATTATTAACACTAATCATTTAGGGATAATTTAAACATTTAAAAGAATATTGATAAGGGGCACCCAAATTTAGGTTTGGATGACCCTTTTTTATCCTGCAATGCAGGGCCCTAATTATTTTTTGGGGCCCATTAAACCAGGATAAGAGCATCCACAGCCATACGACTAAAACCAAAGAGTATAAAATAAAAAATTTGGTTTTTTTTAGTTTATGGTAGGTTTTAAACGCAACGGGTACGACCAAATTATAGTCAAACGCAGTTATTACCTTCTTAGAAATGGAACGAATGTATAATCTGCGCCTCACGCATATGTGCGAAGATTACAAGTACGCCTGAATGGGACACACATTATAACTTCGCCCGACAACGAACGAGTTTTATACCTTCGTTTCATTTGAAACGAACTCAATAACTTCGCCTGGTCTTTCAAACCAAGTTTAAAGCTTCGCTTGAAGCCAAAAAGCTTGATGTGGCGAACTCTTTAAACTCGCCCCATTGAAACCAACTTTAAATTAACGCCTCATTAAACCAACTTTTAAAAATCGCCCCATTCAAACCACTTTTATACCTTCGTCTGTGTGTGAGGCGAACTTTATATCTGCGTCCCACTCCAAACCAAGTCTAAATCTTCGCCTGTAATCAAACGCATTTTTAACGTTCGCTCGACCAAATATAGTTTTGGTCGAGGTGTGAGACCAAATTTACTCCAGAATTTAGTTTTGTTCGAGTTTTATAGTTTTAGTCCCGCCCGTTGTGATTGATTTCTCGACCAAAACTGTGGATGCTCTAAGTATCTTTGTGTGAAATTTAGATTTTACCTTTTTTTGAACAACATTATCCTCCACATCAGAATTGGTCACCACGACCTGTGAGGATAAACAAACAGTAATTTTTTCTCTGTTATAAACAAACGCATCCTTTTCTTTCAATTAACCCTTTTATCTCAAAACCTAAACCCTATTCCATCTCATTTCATTTGAATCATTTCCAATCTTCAATTTCCGGCTTCTGTCAACCCTAGATTCATATTTTTCTTCTTCTTCTTCTTCTTCTATCATCTGTGATTCGGTCCTTGCAACAAGAATTTTCATGGGAACTGTGAGGATTCTTCCGGAAGAAATCATACATGAGATATTGATTAGGTTACCAACCGAATTGGTTTTGGAGTGCAAGCTAGTTTGCAAGCCTTGGAGAAATCTGGTGCATCATCCGTATTTCGCTCAATTGCATCTTCTTCATCTCAACGATTATAATCCCGGTAAGTTAAGTTTCGTTCATTTGACTCTTCGTGGACAAAATGCATCTGAATCTGAACAACTCAATTTTTTTGAGTATAGTGAGATGAATGATGATGAGCAGCAGACACCCTTGAATAAGATTACTACTAAGATCAATTTAAGCCCTCAATTTCGGGGTTACTGGATTAGTGGTTCGTCTCATGGTTTGATTTGTGTAATTGGAGTGAATGCTGATTTCTATATCTGTAATCCTGTCACAAAAGAATTTGTTATCCTTCCAGAGGTTAACAAGATCCTGCCACCTAGTGAGTACAAGAAAATGCCTTTTCAATGTGTCCCGAGAGGATTTGGATATCTTCCATTGAGTAATGAGTACAAGGTTGTTAGAATCATAGAATTGGGAAAACACCCCAATAGTGAGCATGCTGTTGAGGTATATACTCTTGGGAGTGGCATTGGATGGAGAAACGTAGGAAAGTACAAATTAGATGTTAGTATGCGTAATATTTGTCAATATAATGGGGTTTTTGTAAATGGAATTCTTCATTGGGTTACGGAGGATAGATTCATGGTTGCGTTCGATTTGGCTGATGAGAAGTTCTGTGAAATCCCACCACTACCTATTCCACATGATTATAATTTGTTTCCATGGTTTTCACTTGGGGTATTGGGTGGATTTATATATTGTGCTAAACATGAATGGCCTGTTGAAACCGATGAAATTCCTGTTGAAACCCGTGAAATGTCTATCAAAACTTCTGGCATATGGGTTTTAAAGAAAAACAAGGGTAATTGTAGTATGGAGGATTCAGAGGAACATCAGTCATGGAGTTGGAGTGATGAGTTCAATGGTATAGATTTTGCACCGCTTGCCTTGATGAAGAGTGGTGCATTTCTTTTTGGTAATGGTACCGGTCTCTTCTCTTATGACAGAAATTCTTCTTGTTCCAAAATGCTTGTGAATTACGATGAACCTGTTAAACGAGCAATTCCTTATATTAAAACCTTAGTTTCATTGAAAGGATTAGGAGAAGAAGATACGAAAACAATGGAGAGAGAGTGAAAATATCAAGTAAGAAATAGAGAAGCAGTTTTTAGAAGACGAAGCAGCAATAATGAGGAAGAGATCCATTGACATGACACATAAATAGAAGGTGATTTTCTTTGAAACTCTTAATCTTTTGAGATTTAAGCTTGTTCAGTTTACATCATGTTGTGACTTGCTTCTTGTTAATGCATATTGTCATTTTTTCTTAGCATGTTGTCCTTTCTTTGAAATTTAAGTTGGAGTTGAGCTATAATTCTATGTTAAATGCCGTTATTTCTGACATAAGTTTTTAAATCTTTTGTTGCTAGAATGTATGCAGTTTTATATCTCGAAAACAATAGTTGAATTGGAAAATGTAGGAAGGTTTCTTTAGATAAAAATCAGTAGGCAGAGTACTGTAATAACTAACATGAGTTACAATTTCCCTTAACTTTCAAAGATTAGGGAATATACCAAGATTCAGCAATTGCTAGATGTGGAAGAAGAAGATAAGAGAACTTTAAAAACTTTCACTCCGCAAAATAAATGTTCTAGGGTAAACATGATATTATGATTAACAAAAGGCTGATTGCAGCACCTAATCTAATATACATGTTGTCTGGCCAACATTATTCAGGTCAGGTGTTGCTCTTTGAAATTTTGGATGATTCGATTGTTAACCACAACCAAGCTAACTGTCTGTCTACATAATGCCACTTTTTCCATCCCCATGCCAAGGCTTGGTTCTAGCAAAGTTCCTTGTGCACTAGTGCCTGGATTAAGAACAATGATGATTTTGTTGCAACGAGGATTTTGGCAGCTTTGTCTAAGAGAATGACATCGCACATAAATGGTTCACGCCTAATTATGGCCAAATTATATGATTGCACACCCCATACTTAGGTTTCTAAAATTGATAATATAGTAGAATACTTGTCATTTGTTCATATTCATATGCTTAGCACCTTGAAGGAGGTCAGCAGCCTTGTCCGAGGTGTCACCTGTTTTCCTGTTAAAGCGGGGTGAAATTGTTTTCCAAGTAGTGGCTTGCTGCCTCCATTTATGATTGTAACTGCTGGTATGTAGTGATCTTGTTCTGTTTATGATTACGGAGTTATGTTATATAGAGTTTTCTTGTGGTACTAGAGAGCCTATTTGGTTCTTATTTTCTCATCATCACTTGATGGACAAATTGTGGAATCTAAGTTTGTTGTTTTTTTTAGTTTTCAAATTCAATGTAAAGACAGCATAACAATGCATGTAGCGTTTATAATACTAGTATTATAGAAATGAGGAAAAAACTTATGATCAAATGAGACGCACAATAGATTAATCACAGAACTTAATCTTTCAAACATGCCTGGTCTGTTTATAATCGTTGAATTCTGCTCTTAGTCGTTGAAGCTGCGCTTGTTAATTCCTACTCTGAAGGTTTTTTGGCAATTAGATTGTGGAACCTTGCACACTGCCACAGTCCGAAATGCATACTGCTGTTGATTAGGATTCTAGTATCCTCTTTTGTTGAATGTTGAAACAAACTTGTCTGAAACGACCTGCATTAAATCTTTGATCCTAATTTCCTAGGATCCTCGTAAGCTTGAACTATATCCGCATCTATAAGCCTAATTGTTGTTTATATTGTTAGATGTGAATCTTATTTACCCAGTCTATCCACCAGACGTTGAAATTGTCCAGTCTTGTTTAGAGGTGTGTCACTTGTTTTCCTTTTAAAGTGAGTTTAAGTTGTTTTATAAGAATCGAAAGACACCATATAGCTTGCTGTCTCAATTTGCTATCATAACGGTCAAGACTTTCTACACAGGTTTGCATCTCATCTCATCGACATATATATATATCTGTAAAATACGCAGAAATATGTGACCCAGTTCTTGATTTCTTTGGGTATCTCTAAATTTTGGAGGTTGCAATAGCCAGGTTCAGTTCAGATGATACACGCACAAATGTGAATTGGACTGGATGCTATTTGACCTCCGGCTTAGATCGGTCTGAGTGACTGGTTTTGTATATTGTAGTCAATTTGAATTCGTCACAATTCTCTATAGAAGCTTCACAACATTTGCAGATTTAGATCCCAGCAACTCCTTCGTTTGAGCACGTATCTACTTGATTCACTAGGGAGGATCTGACTCCTATAAGAACCGAGTGAGTTGAGTTGAGTCAGTTAAGAGCATTGAAACTTAACTGTTATTGGACGGCTAGGGATTCGCCACGTGAGCATTTTAAGGGGTATCATAAAAATTGGAACATTCTATTGGGGACTTTTTGACAAACATTGGTCCAAAAATAAGAAGCAAACTCTTTGTGACAATGTATAATTAGTCAAGTGACTACTCAACTCAACTCTTTGCGATCCCAGATTCCCAATACATTATTCTTTAAATCCCAATGGATTGGTCAAACCAAAACCAGGATCTTCTGTTGATTATGTTAGTCAGCTTCAGCAAGGACAGAGAGACTAGCTGAGCAGGAATAGCTTTGCAAAGCCCAGAAGTATGCAGCTTTTACACTGGTAAATAATACTTTACATTGTTGTTTGGGAGGAATTCAGAAACTGAAAAATGACTACCAACTGTACCATCGAGAGGGCTGCTAACTATTCTGCACATCACAACCCGTAGTCAAATTTAACATGAATGAGATACCGCATTCGAATCTGATCCTCATCATAGACTATATACTCGTTGTGGAACAAGTCACCCTGTATTGTAAGATGAAAAGAGGATTATTCAGTTTTTGTTTTAGGCACCAAAAAAATATAAGTTTTTGTATTATTTCTTCACCTTAATTGGAAGTAATATTAACAAAATGTTGAAAAATGAGAGCATGGTACCTTCCGGTGTCGGCTTTTTGGCTTCCCAAGTGGCACTACCACACCATCATCAAGTGTTTGAGACTCTGATGGATCTGGCGCTGTTGCACCAACCCCTTTTGTGCTGCGGTGGTGTAAAACATGTCAACTTAGAAAGCATAAAATGATATGTGAATCGTATACATGAAAGTAAAAAGAACCAACCTTAGCTTCCCTTCTGGCAACTGGTCAGCGTTATAATCTCCATGTAGTAGCTCAGCCATCTCACCCAATGCAACCAGCCAACAACAAAGTTAGAAAATGCTTGCCTTTTGGCACAAAGCCTGAATGCATCACACCAAGTATCCTGCGTATAAGTAAAAGAAAACAACCTCGCATAAAAGAAGCACCCCATCCCTAGAGATTGGAGACGAACAGCAAAAATTTGCACTTTTTGAGAACATATCAGCAAAATAAACCCCTTTACCGAACATGTAACCTGTTACTGGCGCTTCTGGAGGAGCAATGCGCAATCCTGTCATGTATATAATAAGACCCATTATATGTTTGTTTTGAAACAAGAACCGGAAAAAGCTTAAGAATTACCTTGTGATAGGATTCCAGCCCAGTTACTAAGTCGAGAACCATGCCACAAAAGCATTCTGTTTTTGGTGTTAGCGAACTGCGCAAAAAGAGATAAGATAAGTCGTACAAGCAAATGAGGTTCCACAAGCCAATCCATACATTTCATAAGTTATAGCTGTTGGGGATAATGACAGCGAGCATAATGTGAATGTGTACGTACCTTTCCGAAACGTTCGTCTTCACATTTCCTGGATACCTTAAACAGCTGAACTATATCTAAAACATAATGTGAAGTGTTCTTCATATACTTCTCTATCTGCACCCAAAATTCCAATTAAAGAATAAATACCTGCTGGTTTTATTATTTGATAAACACCTAGGAATGCATGTTATTCAACTTTAACCAGATAGAGTTAATTTTTTACCAAAGAGTATTCCTTGGTATCAGCATCAAGTAAAAATAGCCAAAATGCCCTATGGTTGGAAAAATGTCCCGATATTTGAAACAAAGTTAAAATGCCCCGAAACAGGCAAAAAAAAATAGAAAAATCGGGGCATTTTAACTTTGTACTTTTTTTTATCAATAAGGCAATAATTTCTATTTCGGGTCATTTTAACTTTGTTTCAAATATCGGAGCATTTCTACAAACGACCCCCTAATCGGGGCATTTTGGCTCTTAGCCCCAGCATCAATCGCTTCCAATTCGCACTGGAGGAGATTGTACTGAGAGTATAGTGGATCTTCCTGTTCAATAGACAGAAGCACAAAATCGGATTACTGCATAAGCATTGGTCGAACACTAAATGTATATTCGTTCTGATACGAGGGCTACATATATTACAACTTCAATGTATATAATGCGTTAACAAGGAGAAGAAAAATACCTGCGTGGCGTCATCCTTTAACAACTTAGTCGCTAGCTCAATTTCAGCCAGGGCTTCAACCTTTACGAACACACACCAAGGCAAATAGGAAGGAGTCAGTCAATTAATAGCTCAAATCAGCAATAAATATAAACTTGAGAAGCATCATAGCAGAATAATAATAAAAACTAATTACCATTTCTATCTTGCTTTTCAGTTTCTGCGGTGTGTCGATAATAAACTCCCCTGCCATTATATGTTGTTGAGATTATTAGTCCCATATGGTTGAGTTATTTAAGATCCTGCAGTTTATAATCTATTACCCGAGGAGACTGCATAGATAACGAAGAACTCAGAGCTAAGCCCCAGACCCAGACCTGCCTACGCCGGGTGTAGGCCGAGGTGTTACCCCCTAATTTAGTCACTCACATGTGTGCGCATGTTTACCGATGGACTGGTAAACTCGTACGTAGGTCCACGTGTGAGGTCCCAGTGACTGGCCTTACACGTGAGGGGGCGTGTGAAAGGAAAAATAGTCCCACATTGCTAGTAATTAAATAATTAACTTAAATATAATATGGAAGGGCCACTCCACTCATTGCCAATTGGTTTTGAGTTGGATGCCCGTATTTTAACATGGTATCAGAGCAGGCTATTTGTGTTGAGTCAGTTGACCCACCTTTATTCCGCGTCACCCGATTTAATTGTCCACGTGTTTGTAAGACCCGCCGAGGCTACACGTGAGGGGGCGTGTTGAGATTATTAGTCCCACATGGTTGGGTTATTTAAGATCCTGCAGTTTATAATCTATTAGGGCATCTCCACTCATTGCCAATTGGTATTGAGTTGGATGCCTGTATTCTAATATATATATATATATATATATAATAAGTAACATCCAAGGATAATGCATGCAAGTCTAGCCAAAAAGAAACACTTACTCATCTTTTTGTGACCAAAGTCGTGAGGTATAACACTGTAGAAGGCTCTGCAAATCCCATAATGACACGGGGCGTAAGGGGTACCGGTGATACGTCACGGCATTGTGGTCATTTTGATGGCTGTGTAGGCTGCGCAGAAAAAATCGAGAATAGAATGCATGACATTTTTCATAATTGAAGTATTACAAACATTATAAAGCTATTGGCCTCTTGCAACAATTAAAGTACACTAAAAGAAAAAAATTAGCCTTCCATTTTACAACAATTAGCCTTCTATCATCTCCTACTCGCATGAAGCCTTCCATCATTTCCTACTCGAATGAAAGTTTACACATGAACTGTATACTTATTTGTTGTTACAGAAAATATGTTAAATATAAAAAAAAAAAAAAAAAAGTGCATATGTCACGTTCAAGACGGCACATGAACTGACTGGTTAGAGCCAATACGCCACACTATGTGTCTACTGTCTACTCTCTACAGTAACATGAGACAATTTAGTTCCGCCAGACAGGAGGATTTTTTGTTTTGTTTTGTTGGGACGCGTGGTTAAGGACCGTGGTTCATTTTGCATCTCTAATTTCAGAAGTAAATGAAAACGTAACTTCCTCCGTTATCTTCTTTCGCAGAGCAGCCGGTTGACCTTGATTGTCTTAATTTGGTATTATGATCGAAGAAATTTGGCATCTCAAAAATAGCCATTTATTAGTAGCTTAGAAGGCAGAGAATGAAGTTGAATCCGAAGATGTAATTGAAATCGGATATGAGTTGTTTCGATTGAAATCTATGAAAGTTAGAGGATGAAATCAAAGTTACGGTAGTGGCAGTGATGAAATCGACGGGGAAGGAAGATGGCAGGGAGAGTTTAGAAGAGTTGCTGTTACGATTAGATTAGGGTACAAAATTGATGGGGAAAAATTGGGCGAACAACAACAATTCGAAGAAGAAGAGAGCAAGGAATTGATGAAGGTGTTTTTCTGTAATGGCGGAGATGGTGTTTCTGGTGGTGGTTTGTGTGGGAGAAGATAAAACTGAAGGAGGTCTAAAAATTAGTACCAATTTTACTAGGATTGTTACTTGTCATGCCATTGAAACTTTATCAGCCTTTAGCAGTCGTGGGCATTTTAGTCAGGTTTGGGAGTGACAATGTAATGACGGCTTTGTAAAAAGAAACCTTATTTGTCCATCAATGCAGTATATAACATTGTAGAAAAGATTTTGGATTCGAAACTTGAATTTCGTGCAGTGGAATTTAAAAAAAAAACTAATTCTAATGTTATTTCCAATATATTTGATAAAGAGGTTTCTGTAAATGTAATGTACTATATTTCTTAGTTAATATATTTTCGTCCTTCATCAAAAAAAAAATTAAAAAAAAAACAACTAACAGTCTGTACCTTCAGTCTTCAACACATGGTGATAGATGAATATAAAATATACTAATAAAGATTGAGTAATTAGATGAATATAAAATGCCAACGTAAAGAATTAGAGATAAAAAGTACATTTTGTAGGTAATTAGAGCAATCTAAAAAAAAATGCCAGGGATTGCTCTAATTTTGTAGGTAATTAGAGCAATCCCTGGTTTAAATCAGCAAATTGGTTCGAAGCAGTTTAGTGCGGTATTATGTTATAGACTTGGTATTCCCTTGTTTGAACCAGGTAGTTTGTGCCCCTTCTGTAAGAGAGAGATGGATGCTTTTGGTGACCATGCGAAGGCACCTTGTACAAATGAAGTTGGTTTAAAATTTCGACATGATTTAGTACGCGACACGATTGCGGACATATCGTTATCGAAATGGGGTGTTTGCACGGAAGAGGTGGACTTGGGTATGCTTGCGAACAACGGTACTTCTTTGAGACCGTGAGATGTTCTTGTGCTCAATTGGGACAATGGTCGGGACGTTTGCTTCGATGTTACGATTGTGTCGCCCTTTTTGGGAGTAATGGTCGTACTTTGGAAGGGGGGCAAAGCTATCAAGGATCTTGTCGATCGCAAAAATACCAAGTATTTAGAAAAATGCACTTGCACAAGGATATGGATTTGGTGCTTTGGCTTTCACTACTCTATGTGAATTTGGGGACGGAACAACAGACTTCGTTCAGCGGCTCCGCAACTATATTGCTAGTCATGATGCTAACGTGCGTGTAGGTGATTTCCTTTTTCATAGGTTAAGTGTGGTAGTTCAAAAAGGAGTTGGAGCTCAGCTTGTTGCTAGGCTTCCGACTAGTTTCTTGTCTGAATTTGAAAATTAAATGAAAGTAAAACTGTCAAAAAAAAAAAAAAAAAAAAAATCCATGTCAATGGCAGCGGTAAGCCGATTCAAGACCAAAAAAGAAAACCTTTAAAATATATAAACTTTTCACACACCATTGAATACTCCAAAGCAGAACAAGAAACTTTACTGTATATATTTCCCACCTAAAATTAAAAAGAATTGAGATCCTCTAAAGACTAATACTTTACAACGTTATTTGGGAGGAATGAAGAAACTACCAAACGTGGCAGGGGGTGGGGGACTACTAACTTTACCATCATGAGAAATGAGAGGTTTCTTTACAGATTAGTTTGGGATAGTTCTGCACATCATCTACCGTCTACCGTGGTTGAAGTTAACATGAATGAGATACCGCATTCGAATCTGATCCACATTGTAGACTATATACTCATTGTACAGCAGGCTACCCTGTATTGTAAAAATATAAAAGATGAATAGAGGATTATCCAGAATTTGAATTAATTTTTACAAAATGCTTAAAATGAGAGCATGGTACCTTTCGATCGCTTCGCTCCTTAGGCGTCCCAAGGGGCACTACAACACCATCATCAAGTGCCTGAGACTCGGATGGATCCGGAGCAGTTGAACCAACCCCTTTTGTGCTGAAACAAATATTTCACATAAAAAGTATTAATAGTCACAACGACAACTTGAACCGGCCAAGATCACTCACTATACAGTTGTTCAATTGTTTATTCCAAATCACAACTACACATTTTTTGCATATTGAAAGGGCATATTCTAAGTTTCTGCTGCCATACTAGTTAACCCAGAAAGCATAAAAAGATATGTGAATTGTATACATGAAAGAATAAGGAACGAACCTTAGCTTCCCCGCTGGCAACTTATCAGCGTTATAATCTGAATGTAGTAGCTCAGCCATCTCACCCAATGCAACCTGCCGACAAGAAAGTTAGAAAATGCTTACGTTCTAAGTTTCAAGAACCAAGTGAAATGTGCATATTGTGACATAGTGTAATGAACTCATCACAACCTTATAATTTGTGGATACTGCTAAGCTTAAGGAATCACAGCCAATAGCAAGGTAAGAATTTATCATAGCCATGATTTTAGTTCAACGAGAACGTATTTTTTATAACCTATAAGTGTAAGAAAAATGTTTACTTATGGTAAATCAAACACTCAATTCAGGTATGCTGTTATCAGCATGTTCTGTGGAAAAATTGTAATTTCACTCCAACTACATATCAAGTATTAATAAGGAATAAGCAAGAACACAACCTCACATAAAAGAAGCACTCCTGCCCCAGAAGACGAAAAGCAGTAATTTGCACTTTTTGAGAACATATCGGCAAAATAAACCCCTTTACCGAACATGTAACCTGTTGATGGGGCTTCTGGAGGAGCAATGCGTAATCCTGTTTTGATTTAATGCAGAATGTGGAAGATTTTAGTATATTTTCTAGGTTTGCCTTACCATCCGACTTTGATAAAATCCATTAATGGTTAGTTAATATCCGTTGAAATCTTGAACAGGAAAAGCATAAGAATACCTTGTGATAGGATTCCAGTCCAGTTAGTAAGTCGAGAACCATGCCACAAAAGCATTCTGTTTTTGGTGTTAGAGAACTGCACAGAGAGATAAGATGGGGTGTACGAGCAAATGAGCTTCCACAAGCAATCACAAAACCAATCCAAACATTTCAGAAGTTCACTTGGGAAGAATGACATGTACCTTTCTGAAACGTTCATCTTCACACTTCCTAGATACCCTAAATAACTGTACTATATCAACAGTATAATATGAATGTGTTTTTGCATGAGTGTTCTTCATATACTTCTCTATCTGCACCCAAAGTTCAGGTTCCAATTTAAAAATAAATACTATCTGTAGAGCTTACACAATGCTGAAATGGAACAGACAGTTTTACCACAGAGTATTCCTTTGAACCAGCATCAATTGCTTTCAATTCGCACTGCAGGCGATTGTAATGAGTGTATAGTGGATCTTCCTGTTCAATGGACAAAAACACAAAATCAGATTATCGCATATGCACCAGCAGGGCAATGAATGTCTATTCATTCTGATACAAGGGGCTGCATATAAATCATGCAAACCAGTAAATCGGTAATGAGAAAACAACGAGAAGAAAGAGACCTGCATGTCATCGTCATCCTTTAACAACTTAGTTGCAAGCTCAATTTCACCAAGGGCTTCAACCTTTATGAACACAAAGGCGATTGTTGATTCAACGTGGAAGTCAATTAATAGCTCAAATAAGCAATATATATCAACAAGTTCATAGCATATATACGAAAAAACTCATTACCATTTCTATCTTCTTTTTCAGTATCTGCGGTGTGTCGATAATAAACTCCCCTGCCATTATATACATTCTACAATATGTAATTATCATTTACAGAAATAAAAATGGCCAGCAGCCAAGAAGACCATATCCAGTAAAAAAGTGTAGCCACATTATGAAATGATGATAGAAATTTTGGAATACAAAAGCGTCAAATTTTGGAATATATAACCATATATTGCAGTATGTAACATGAGGGATAACAGAGTAGAAAGCTATCTGGCCAAAAGGAAACTTACGCATCTTTCTGAAACCAAAGTCATGAGGGATAACAGAGTAGAAAGCTCTGCAACGAAACAACCAGAGAATAATGAAAAGTAAAAAGATTAACAATAAGTCAGTAACTGAAACTGAAACTATTATTTTAAAAGTCAACGTTATTCAGCAAATGCACATTCAGAACCTTGAAAGTAAGCCCAATGCTTACCCAGTCAATTGCTCAAGTGTTTGCCTATCACGCTTGGCAGTGATGGCTTCAGAAATTTCCTTCAAGACATTATATCCCTGCAAGAGTTCAAATCGAGATGGTTAAATAAAAGAAGGAAAAAAAAAAAAAACAAACATGTGAGATCATAGTTTGATTTAGCCAACTTTTTCTGTATACTGTTCAATGATTAATCAAACGGCATACCTTCAAAATGGTTGATTTGCTAAGCTTACCAAGAGGCAACTTTTCAGCGTTGTATCCTGAAAAGTTAAGAAAGTTGGTACAAATATGCACAGGAAAACAAAAGACTATAAGCACTAACAAGGTGGAGAAGCAGAACATAAGGCATATATCATGATATGATAGTATGATTGGGTTATGAGTTGGTCGTTTAGAGGTAAACATTACTAACCTATTTCAACCATCTGTTGCTGCATCATACTGACATTACAAATAAGAGAGATAAACTTAGCGATGCGAGATTCCAGTTTTGACTCTCGTGGTTGAACTGAAGAGTCTTTGGGCTTCTTTGGAACCTTTGGAACCTGAAATAATCAAAAGGGAGTACCTGAGATTCTTGAACTTGGAAATCCTAATACATATGCTGGTTGAATTCAAGAGCATAAACAAACCCAAGAGCAACAATGAAAGTGCATAAATAAACTTACAACTGATTTATTTTCTGTTTCTTCGTAATCCATTTCCAACCAAGTGTAGAGTTTCGGGTAACAAACAAAATTCTTGCGCTCAGACCACAGATTATTTGTCTTGGCGTAAAATCTTCCTTCGAACTCATGAATAGCTTCATCTCTGGAGGTGAAAGGTCCCTGTAATTTGTTCTGGCCTTTAACTCCAACTCGACCCCATCTAGTGAAAACCATGAAACCTCCACCACTGTCTGATTCTGCATTAGTTTATAATAGCACAGATAAAGTTAGGGAAAAGATTTATACCACATTCACGAGACTTGATTCTGCCCAGTACACAAGGAACAGACGTTTGAAAGACGGGAACTAGAACAAGAGAAATAAAGGAGGATGGAGCAGAAGAAGAAACTATACCAAGAGCTTGAATCACGTAGAACTTATTATTATTGTCTGAGAGATTTGTTTGGTTCAGCATTGCATCATAGATTTCACCTCCCTGTATAAAAATGAAACAAAACAATGTTGAAGCCAAAAGTGAATAAGAACCACAAATCATCACTAATGGAATTACATTTGCAAAGAATCACCGAAAATGAAGACCCCATGAACCCTATTAAACAACAAAGACTGCAATTGAATTACTTACATGCTCCAATACATGGTAGTTTGTCTTATATTGGTCAGGGAGATGCTGATCCAAAACCGCAGCACCTTTCTTGGTGGCTTTAACCAACTTTTCCTCTTTCACCTTACTCGCTTCTCCTTTATCTACAACCACCACCATATTCATAATTTAAATTAAGAAACCCCCAAATTTGATCCAATAAAACACACACACAAAAATCACATTGATTTTGAGTCAATTCAATGTATGACAAACACAACATTGTTGAATCAAATTACAATCCATCTTTCTATACCTAAGCAAACACAGCCCTCAATTTCATCTCCACAAAGAAATCAACAAACATCGAATTAAAATTGAGACAATACCTTGAGTAATCGAACCCGAATCCTTCTGTAAATCAGCACAAAGTCTCTCAAATAATTCTTTCTTAGTCCCTTTAGCCAAAACCCCACGAATTGAAGCTTGTTCTCGCAACTCACGAACCCCCATTCCACGAAGCGTCTCAATATCAACAATAGCACCATCTTCTTCTTCGTCTTTGATCTTTCCATCAGTGGAGGAAGCAACAAGATCATCGCCATCATCTTGAGAATCCCGAGATCTCTTTCTACTACTTCTCTTATTACCAACTGAATCATCAGCTTTAGATGATTGTGTTTTCGATTCTTCAAGCAGTACTGCGGCTAATCTCTCAACCTTACAAAAAAACAAAAGAGTAAAAAATAAGAAAACAAATTCAAAAAAAAATATAATCCATGTAAATCCTTTTGCATACCAGTTTAGGTTTAGTGCCGGAAGCATCTAAGCCTCGTTTAGTAAGTTCCGCTCTGAGTTCATCTACTTTGAGCTTGCTAGCCATGGCTCTCTCTTCTTCGCTTCTGTGTGTCTGTGTTCTATCGAGAGAGAGGAGAAGGGTTTTCAAGTTCTCAAAAAGCGTGTCGAGGAAGAGAGGGAAACGTTGTTTGTAGTGCTAGACACGATTTGACGGGGGAGGGTTGTTGACTCTTGACTATATTTGACCGGCTATGTGTGATCTCTTTGACCAGCTATGAGTGATCAGTTTGGAGGCGCGCACTCAGAAATTACTTTTCCATTTCTGGATAGGTATCGAACTTCAAAACAAAATCTAGAAACAAAAATATTAACTTTTTGTGAAGCAAATAGTTTTGCTTTTGTCCTATGCTTCTAGTATCCAAAGGAGTTGTTAGGCTGCGCTTGGCAGAAGAATGATGGAAAATATGGATAAGTTCCGGGAGAGAGGGCATGTAAGTGTGCCCGCACAACAGAGCAGATCAGATCAAGTTTTATGGTGGAATAATTTCATCTTCCAAGTTTCATGACATATCATCACTCGGAATAGATCATGGAAGTTCGGGTCTAATGATGAAATCCAACAGAATATCAATCCAAACAACGTCATCCAGCAAACAATCAAAATCACGCTCCTTATTTTCTGTGACGAACACAAATTTAAATGATGCTTGAATTTTCAACGGTCAAGCGGTAATCAAAATTGTGCAAATCGCCAATCCAATTTGTGTTTTCATCATTTTTTATACAGAAAGCTCAACAAATTTCTACCTCAAAGTTCATAACTCACACAAACATAAACACTCTCTGCTTTGTCTCCTATAAAAAGAAAATAAAAAGCACTTATTTTTCCCCTTTTGATTTCTAAACATCGTGGATAAAATTAGTCTGTTTGCTTTAATTGGTTTGTTCGTAGGTTGATAAATGATAGAGCATCACCCCGGTTGAACTCGCAAGTTTTGCTATCTCAAACTTATTCTCAATATTAGATGTGCAAAACTATATTTAGATTTCTAGTTTACTAAACTCAAGCCACGGACTAGAAATAGAGTATGGTAGTTGAGTATCAGACATCACTGAATAACCCTCGAAGATTGAAGAATGAAGAACAAACAAAGACATTTGCGAGAACTTTATCGACAAAGAGGTATGTGAAGACTGCTCTATCATATTACTCATGCCATTTACCATTCTATCTTATGAGACTATATCATATGATTTTAGTAGATTCAATATTGCAAAGAAGAAATTTTGAGTTCAAGTTTGTCTTGGTTAAACTCTCGAAATATGATTCAAGAAACGGATGTTCATAGATCCTTAGAAATCGTAGTTAGAACAATTTATTGTTTACAAACTATTTATATTTCAAGTAGTCATTTGGAAATTGCCCAAGCAATAGTTCATACTGTTTATGGATAATGGGAATGTCTCAAATTGAATCATGAGAGATTTAGAACTGATTCACACAAGGTACACATACTTGTATGTATTACCTAAGTCAGTTTGAATTCTGCGGACGGTCGAGGTTTGCAAACCCGGTTTGCAAATCCTTTACATCTGAGTTCGGAAATTAGGTAGGTTTCCGAACACTTACCATATGACTTCACGAATCGGCATATGTTTGCAAACCCCTAGGACCTGATTTCACGAAATGTCATAGGTTTGAAAACCTATATAGTTCCAATTTAGCAGAAGGTCACGAAGCATTCTATCTGACTATGTTCGTTTTTGCTACAACTCTCATAGACACTTCTAAGACAACTTTATCCACAAAATCATTTTTGGCTTGTGGATTACTGTTTAGTCTCGAGTGTTATTGAACACCGCTAAGTGCTTGTAAATTTATAAGATAATTTCCGTTATGAAATATGATTGTGCACGGTTCTAAAACCATGGACCATAGTGCACATTCTTTTGTGTAATTTCAAGGAACGCATCGAATAATAATTTCATCTAAAATTAGAAAGTGTTTGCTTGAATTCTAAGCAACCTTAACATGAATTCGAAGCTACCTGGAGCCTAGAAAATCTATAAAATAGAAAGACTCTTACAACAAGATTTCTTAATCTCTGATAATCTTGACTTAAGATCAGGAACAAGATTGATAAAAATCACCAAGTTCTCTTTGTCTCAGAATTTGTGATTCTTCAAGATATAAATCTAAACTTTTATTTGATTTGGATTGATCTTGAGAGGTGGTTAGTAATCTAGGCTCCCCTGCTTACAAAGTGTAACTGTTCTGAGATTCATGAGGTTTGTTGGACTTTTTCTATTGCAAACTGATTTCCAAACCTAGATTGAAACATATCAAACGGGAAATCAAATAGGCTTGTCAATTGGAGACAGATAGGTATCAAAAGTCTTTACTAAGGTTGAAGCGACTCTTAAGCTATAAAGGACGTCAACTAAGGGAATTAAATACGTGGAATCTTGCGAGGTTCAAGAGAAACAGAGAATATGATTGCAGTTGAATTTCTTGGAGGGTTAATTCGGTCTTAACTACATTCCACCCCGAAGTCTAATAGTAGGCTAATAGTTTTCCTCGTTAACAAATTTTTTTGGTGTCTTGTGTTTTTTCTTTTTCGTATTATACTGTTTATCTTTAGTTTAAGTCATAATTATTTGAGATAAAAAAAAAACTCGTTCTTGTTAAATTCATATCCTGAGAAACAAATTACAAGTTTCATTCTTGTTAGAATTCAGATCCTCTTAATTCAGATACTGAAAAAGCGGGGGTCTAACAACCACATCCAATATTTCGTTCATCGATCTGTATGGACTAAATCCAATATAATTTCAATAGAATCAACTAGACAGTCAGATTCAATCAAGGAAATATATCCAAAAGTTATACTCCCTCCGTCCTAGTTTACTTGCCAAAATTGAGGATTTTTTTTGTCCTAAATTACTTGCCAAGTTTCATATTTTTCCAGTTTTTATCCTAATTTACCCCTCTATTGGAATCAGGTCATATTATTGAGAATTGTGTAATTCTATTTCCTATACACAATTTTAAATTCTCCTCTCTCTATATATCCTTTATTTTTTTTATTTTTTTTGAGTTCTTCAAGTAAAGACTAGAAAACTAGACATGTAAAAACTATGTATCTTAAATGCTAGCTTGGGGTAATTTAGGAAAAAAATCCACTCTCTCCACATTTCTTAATCTGTGTGCTAAAACCAATTTTGGCAAGTAAACTAGGACGGAGGGAGTATATTCATTTCTCAATGTAATCAGCAAATCAAACAGATAGGAATCAGTGAGCCTGATTATTATGAGAAACAACTTGAACGGTACCAAAGACCAATGTTCAAGTGTCAATCAATTTCAATCAACAACCAAAGGTTGGATTTACCAATTGATTGAACTACGCACAACCTGTGATATTTCAATTATATAAACAAATATAATGCGGAAAAGAAATAACACAGACACCATAAGTTTTGTTAACGAGGAAACCGAAAATGCAGAAAAACCCTTCGGGACCTAGTCCAGATTTGAAACACCACACTGTATTAATCCGCTATAGACACTAGCCTAATACAAGTTAACTTCAGACTGGAATGTAGTTGATCCCTAACCAGGTCTCACACCGATTAAGGTATAGTCGCGTTCCTTATGCCTATGAATCCCATCAGGACTCTACGCACTTGATTCCCTTAGATGATCTCTTCCACAACTAAGAGTTGGTCCGACCCAAAGTTGAAGACTTTATACACAAATATGTCTCCCACAGAAAAGTATATTCTGATAGATAAATCTGTATCCCACAGATAAACCTATGAAGTAGTTCCGTATTTTAATAAATCAAGGTGAACATGAACCAATTGATAATCCAGTCTTATATTCCCGAAGAAAAGCCTAGAAATATGAATCACCTCACAATAATTTAACTATATGGTAGTAGAACAAGTTATTGTGGAATCACAAAGAATGAGATGAAGAGCTTGTGATTACTTTTTATATCTTAGCTATCAGAGATAAATCTTAAGCCAATCTTAGAGAAAATAATACGATAAGACAAGTAAGATCAGAGCAAGCAACTACTGAGAAAATAGTTGGTTCTGGATTCAGAATCCCAATGAAGTCTTTAAGTCATTAACCTATAATGGTTTTAGGAAAAACCTAGGTTAAAATAGAATCGACGCTAGTCGCAACTAGTATCACACAGAAGGTGCGGGGATTAGGTTTTCAAGATGTTAGAGTTCTCCCTTATATAGTCTTCAAATCAGGGTTTGATAGCTTTAAAACAAAGCAATCAATATTCATCGTTAGATGAAACCTGATTTAAGATTCAAGCTAAGTTTGCTTAAAACGAAAGCAATATCTCTCCACCGTTAGATGGTCTTAGCTTGTTACACGCAAATGAAATATACCCTTATTTAGATATGGGTAACCTTACCTAAACATGTATATTGAGTTAGCTCAATAACAGATAACCGAAGTTAGCCTTATGAACACTTTTGTATTAACCACATTCATCTAACACTTCTAGATCAAATGATAATCAAATGAATCTAATTGTGTTAGTCATAGAGTTGTTCAATTGTTTATATATATTCTTATAGAAGCATAGAATACACAATTGAAACAAAATCTGATTTGATTCAAGAGAATCAATTCATGAACATTTAGCCACAGTTTGCAAATATTGCATTCCTTAACGTATAAATGTATTTGTTCATGAGTATGAAATCGTACATAACCGATTTTAGAACTTCAACCAACTCAGTTTGCAAACAAGTATGCATATTGTCGTTCCGGACCTAACTCAGGTAAAACCGTTCGCATACTGGTATGCATAGTTGGTTCCTGGACTTTAACAGTTAAAACCGTTCGCATAATGGTATGCAAACTTGGTTTTCGGTCTTGTATCATACTACAACAGTTTTCATATTGGTATGCATACTGTGTTATATCCAAATAATGGTTAATTGTTCTAAACTCCCATTTAAATCATTGAAACATCCTTAGAAGATGACAATAGTTGTCACACAAACTATTCGATTATAAGTAATTTTCAACTGATCGAATGATCAATACGAAACATTCTGAGTCGACATCAAATGACTGTCTCACACAAATCATGTAAGATGTTTCAAGGCAATTTTCACATGATCATCTTTTGACTTATTATTTAGTTTCCAACAAATAATTGTCTTCCAACTAAACTCGTTAAGAATAATGATGGACATAGCTAAAACAAAAAGCCTCTAACACATATTTCGAGAAAGATATAAGCAAGCTAAACCCAGCTCGAAATATCAAATGTGTATAATGTAAAAGTCTATATAGCTATATGACTTAGTCTCGATATATAGGAGATAGAATAGAATAGACTTCTAAGTGATAGATAAGTTTTAGTCTCCACATATCTTTTGTTGATGAAGTTCCTCCAAGCTCTCCTCAGTAGATCTTCATCTTCAATCGATGAACGTCGTGAAGTATAAATCTCAACTACACATTATATCCTAATCCGAGACAAGGTATAAGTAGATTAGAAATTAAGACTTATAGTTTTGATCACCTAAACTTGACAAACAAGCTTGAGATAGAAACGCTTGCCATTTCGACCGAGTTGTGCTATAACAATCTCCTACTTTGTCAATTTTAGTGACAAAACTATCAATACACATGGATTACAAAATAAATAAACTTTGTAGCTTCTCATCGAACATGCTTGATTTCCTTGGTTTTTCAACATTCCTTGAATTCTTCGTCACTCCAAGTGCTCCAGTGATTCTGAACGTGTTCAATTCAGCATCATTGTTGTTGAAGATCCGTAGCCTTAACAATAAGAAAACAGATGTTATGAATTATTGTTATACAATGTCATAGTATTACTACACAACATCAAAGTTTAATTGTATCACAACTTTGACATTAATACTATGGTGATATGTATCACTCCCTATTAGTCAATGCTCCATCTCATAATGACCCCCCCCCCCCACACACACACACACACATAATGATCCTTAAACCATATGTATGTAGTGTGAACTACAAAATAATTATTCCCCTTTGTAAATATAAATTGGAAAAGGTACGAAAACTAGCGGGATCATAATGAAATTCTCAAAGAGATTATTCATGACTAAAAGAGAACATATCAACTTTGTTTCGATGATTTCACATAGTCGAAACTTAGTGTATTCATCAGGGATTTTTTAAAGATACAAGATAACTCCTACAATATTCCATAGCCGCACCCCACAAAGATTTGGAAATTAAGCACAAGTTCAATTAAGAACTCCCTCCCCCAATAAAATGTCATTCCCGAAAGAACAACTAGAGCGACCTTACTTTTACGAGAAAAGAAGGATTTCTTTGGAAATTAACAAATTACATGAAACATGAATTTGTATCTAGAAAACTCGAATAAATTAACTACAAGAGAACCTTAATGATTAATTTAATCAGAAATGCTCATCAAAATAAAACTTATGGAGCCACATAGTACTTTCAAATAGAAGTGGATTAGGGAAAGATCAATACTGCGAAATATTCAAAACTTCATTCTATCTTTTATCAATATTTGCATAATGACATAATAAACTTAGCTTTTGACATATATGAGATACTTATAGCTCACGGACGTAAACACACATATCCCATATTTGCAACATATAAAACCATACAGATTAATACTAGAAAATCATCTTCCAAATAACTTAGAATTTAAATAAATAAATCTAAAACATTGCAAGATGAAAATCATTGGCAATAGCTATGTGTAATCTCAATATTTGCTATTTCAAACCCTAGTTATCCTTCTTAAAATATATACAAGAATAAATTCTCATAAGAAGTTTCCTAGACATAACAAATAATCATGCTTCTTTGATAACTTCATACCTCTCCATGACACCATCTTAAAATGTATTATCGATATCCTTAATCCTTTTGACCGTAGAAACTCCATGTTCATGAGTTAGAACATTCACCTTTCGATCGACCAAGTTTTTTGGGTTTGATCCATTCAGATATGAGATTCTTCTGGTTCTTTATGAAGACCTTTTGAATTTCAAGAATTTTGGTCTGACCATCAATTAGATGATTTATTTGCAGTTGAAGATTTGAAAATTCGACCTTAGAGTTATTATGAGAATGAATTAAATCCTTTACAGATTCACCAATCTAGGAGTTGTACTCTTTCCTTGCAATCATATTTTTCAAGACAAGTTCTTGAACCGAACTATATTCTTTAATTCCTACTTCCATATCAATATTCACGACTTCCTGAGGTCTTGAAGAGTTCTCCATTTTTTTAAGGGATAGAAGAAATAATATAATATATATGTTTGAGAACAAGAGAAGAAACCCTTGTTATGTAAACCCTAAAAAACTCTCAAGAAGAAGACACAAACATTTGCGGACCAGTTACAGAAGGTTAATGGATCAAGAAAAAATCTAAAATAAGGATATACACTTTGTTTTCAAATAACTCATTTTTTTTTATAACTCAATAATTTAGAAGATGCTTTAAATTAGAGCACACACACACAAAAACAAAACATAAGTTACTAGGAGTTGAGATATAACTCAACTTTTGTAAAAGAAGAAAACATCACTAACACAAACAAATGATCAAGCGATAAAATACAACGAACTTGAGCATCCCGCAATTATCATCCTTGCAACTCTCAAGTTAGGTACAAGGATGACAATACCTAGACCTAGGTAGTAGAGTGAGAAGTAATCCCACTACAAATATCTTTTGAGTGCTTGTGCGGTGTATTCCTTATTTTCCTTTGGTTATATCTTATTCTAGAAGAATTTGACATAACCCCTTTTGAATATCCGTCAGAAGGATTTTTCTAAGGATTAAGTCTAGAGTTATATCTACCAGAATTATTCTCATAAACACTGGGAATGTGTACATTTGTGGCGTAAACATTTGCTCCATTAAGCGTAACACATTCCTGTAGATATTTCTAGATGAGTGACCTTGAAAACCTCGTTTATGAGAGTACTAGTTTTATGTGGGAATGAAATCCATTATAGATGTCGTCAGACGATTTACTCTGTCGATAGTAAAAATAAGTAGACTTTGAAGCTCAGAAATCTGTTTTTTCCTAGTAGAACAATGTAGAACATTATGATTCCTTTTCCTACAGAAGTATTGATGGTGGTTTTTATCTTAGGGTTGAAATCATAAAACCTTACATCTGATGTGACGTCACTCTATAAAAAAATGGTGCCGTGAGTGCTAACCTCTCCACCAGTATATTTATTGAGCCGTTCAATATACTTACATGAAATTTATCCCAACTGGCGAATGTAGCAATCATCCCAGATGTTCTATAAATTTCGGCGCCTCGCCTATATTCACTTAATGTAAGTTCCTTTGAATGCCTTCTATGCTATGTTCTCTGGCTGAACCCTTAATGTTGATATGGCATGACAATTTGTGTTCACTCGTAACAGAGTGACACGAATTTCCAAATATCAAGGATAAGGTATTTGGAAAAGGTATTCAGTCATAAAAAGCATGTTGCACTATGGCAATGAACTTAAAAAAACTCTGTGTCAACACATAGAATTCAATCAATTTCCCTGACTAACTTGCGGAAGTTAGGGTTTTGCGCCTCGCACAGTATATCCGACCTTGATTATCGAAACTAAACCTAGGAAAACTAGGTAATTAATTTTCCATGGATTAGCAGGTGCAAAACCTTGCTCAGAAACAGAAAACAGGGAGCCACGGCAGCAAAGGGAGGCGTGGCCATGCCTTTGGCCAACCGGCGCCACTTTCCATTGGCCACGCCCCTTCCTAAACCGGCCCTAGTTATCTCGACCAATCGTGTCGCCTCAAATTAGCCACACACACATAAGTTGTGGTTAGGCCCATTCTTGTCGGCCCCACTTCCCATCGACCAATCAGGTCGCTATAAAGTCGCCACACTGTCACCAGAAGTGTAGCCACGCCCATGCTTTGCCGGCCCTCTTTTAATCGACCAATCAGGTCGCTTTAAAGCCGCCACACTTTCACCAGAAGTGTAGCCGCGCCTTATGTTTGTCCGTCCCCTTTCCTTGTCCAATCAAGTTGTTATAAACTTGCCACCAAATATTAAAGGCCAAACGCACCCTGCTGCGCCATCATACTAACTGGCAAGCCAAACACGCCTTACCACAACAACATATTGATCGACATGCCAACATGCTACTCTGCCGCGTAGCATGCCACTTTGGGCTTGGCTACGCCGCCAAGCCCTAATTCTTACCATGACGTCAAATCCTAGCCTTGGACACGCCGCCAAGCCCTAATTTTACCACGACGCCAAATCATAGCCTTGGCCACGCCGCCAAGCCCTAATTTTACCAAGACGCCAAATCATAGCCTTGGCCACGCCGCCAAGCCCTAATTTACCATGACGCCAAATCCTAGCCTTGGCCACGCCGCCAAGCCCTAATTTTACCATGGCGCCAAATCTTGGCCTTAGCCACGCTGCCAAGCGATAATTATTACCACGACGTCAAATCCTATCCTTGGTCATGGCGCCAAGCCCTAACTTTGGCCACAATGCCAAACCCTAGCCTTGGCCACGCCACCAAGCCCTAACTTTGGCCACGACGCCAAATTCTAACCTTTGCCACATCGCCAAGCCCTAACTTTGGCCACGAAGCCAAATCCTAAGTTTCGTCTATGCTACAACGCCACAAGGGCCACGCCACGGCTACGCCGCTGCATGCCTCTATGACATGGATACGCCAGGCGCCACTATGCCAATAATGTCACTTTGCTATACAATGAGATATGGCTATAATCAATGGCCATCCTTCCTCATGAGATGTAATCTCAACCATCCAAGTTCGTCACCAAACTGACAAACTGGTGGCAAGTTTTAGGCGACCAGCCGCCTAAATCTAGTGGACATGGCTACGCCAGGCGCCACTTGCACCACCGTGCCACTGGCATGCACAAGCCATGCCAGACATACTACATTACCACTGGCGTACACCAAAACGCCCCTGCGCCATTATCAGGCGCCAACATAAGATAGCCATAATCAACGTCTACCCTCCCTCATGAGATGCAATCTCAGCCATCCAAGTTCGCCACTGAACTGACGGACTTGGGGAAAGCCCCAGGAAACCCGCTACTCCACGGCTACGCCAGGCGCCACTATGCTAATGGCTCCACTTTTCTACACAACAAAGATGTGTCCATAATCAATGTCTACCCTTCCTCATGAGATGTAATCTCAACCATTCAAGTTCGCCACCAAACTGACAAACTTGTGGCAAGTTTTAGGCGGCCGACCAAGGAAAGCCTAATAGCATCACATGCTATTTTCCTATGGCAAAGTCTCTTGACTTTGAATTGCCACACATAGCAACTTGCTACACGTTTTCCACGAAAATACTCGAGACATAAAACATGTCATAAACTGGGGGATACTCATCAGGGTATTGGTCTGGCAGTTTACAGCGTACGGCGTGCAATGCGCCCGTTACAATAAAGTGTCATGAAGTAGGACAATTAGTGGTGGTGAAAAGTAATGGTGTAAACAATTCATTACCTTCATCATGGAAGCGTAATGACTGATGGTTACACGAATTCACTTCCCTCATTATGGAAGCATAACGTCTAACAGTTACACGTTATTCCATTCCTCCACCACTCAATCATTTCCACTTCTTACGAAACCATGGTACGTTTCAATATGACTTATATAAATAGGCTTCACCTATTTTTCACCAAACAACAAGTTTTTGGTGGGCAACAATATAGTATCTATAAATCACCTGGTAGCTTTCCATTCTGCTAGCCAGTTCTACTTTCAGATACAAGTCATAACTACACCTACAGAATCAATGATTTCTGGTCTCAACACTCTCTTCGCTTCCCTCCCTAAGACCAACCCTTCTCCTTCACTTTGTGACTGAAGCAAGCATGGAATGGCCATTTCTTGGTTTAGGATAGGATTGTACAGATTGATCTCTCGAATCAAAAGTACTCTCTTGCAGTGCATTGTTTAGGGTCTAGACTCGTTTCTCACCCACACGCCTAAAATTACCAAAATCAGCAGAAACGGTTTTCAAACACAAACAAGAAGGAACAAATTTTTGGATAAGAGATATTGGATGAAACATGTTTTAGGGTCATGGACTTTTCAGAAAACTTCAATTCATGCAAAAATATCTTGGCAGACACTTCCTTTGGAGTAGTATTCTTCATGCTAGGAAATACTACTGAGTATTAGAGATAGGCACAACATATGACATACTCATTAGAACAGAGTTTTCCCTTTTTAAGGATTTGCACTGTTCTTGGGCTAGTGAGAGAGATGCAGCCAGTTTCTACATTTCAACACGACAGCTGTTCAATTATGATGAATGAGTCTCGATCAAACAATTTCTCCAATTGAATCTTCTTTAACAATATCTTCAAGCATACTAATCTTTTCACGTTGTAGAGTAGTTTCTGGAACAAGGTTTTCGATATTGTTAGAAAAGGACTCAACAATACTATAGATTTCTCGTTCTCTATCAAGAGACTTCTCAAGTTCATCAATGAGCTGATCATATTTTTTTTCAAGAGATATAATTTTAGAAACTTGAACATCAATAATCTCAGCAGATTCTTTTAAAGTTCCGATGAGCTCCATTTCAGATTCTGACATAGTGTCAACTGTCACTTGAGAGGGAATGTTATCAGAATCTGATATCGAATTTTTTTTAAGGAGTTATCCTTTGAGGTAAGCCCAAGACATCAAAAACTTTGGAGGACATATCTAAGTGCGCAACATGTGAGATAAACTTATATCCACGGAAATCATATTGCTACAAACACAGACTTATGAGGTCTAACTTGTTTGCCTGCTCTGATACCAATTGAAAAAGCGGGGGTCTAACAACCACTCCAAATATTTCGTTCGGGAATCTGTATGGATTAACTCCAATATAATTCCAAGAGAATCACCTAGACATTCAGACTCAATCAAGGAAATATATCCAAGAGTTATATCTTTGTTTCTTAATGTAATCAGCAAATCAAACAGAAAGGAATGGTGAACCTGATTATTATGATAAACAACTTGAACGGTACCAAAGACCAATGTTCAAGTGTTAATCAATTTCAATCAACAACCAAAGGTTGGATTTACCAATTGATTTAACTATGCACAACTTGTGATATTTCAATTATATAAACAAATATAATGCGGAAAAGAAATAACACAAACACCAGAAGTTTTGTTAACGAGGAAACCGCAAATGCAGAAATCCCCGGGACCTAGTCCATGTTTGAATACCACACTATATTAAGACACTACAGACACTTGCCTACTACAAGTTAACTTCGGACTGGAATGTAGTTGATCCCTAACCAAGTCTCACACTGATTAAGGTATAGTCATGTTTCTTACGCCTCTAAATCCCAGAAGGACTCTACGCACTTGATTACCTTAGCTGATCTCATCCACAACTAAGAGTTGATACGACCCAAAATCGAAGACTTTATAAACAAATATGTCTCCCACGGAAAAGACTATGATAGATAAATCTATCTCCCACAGATAAACCTATGAAGTTTTTGTTATATCTTTTGATAAATCAAGGTGAACATGAACCAATTAATAATCCGGTCTTATATTCAGGAAGAACATCCTAGAAAATATACACCTCACAATAACTTAACTATATGGTTATAGAATAAGTTATCATGGAATCACAAAGAATGAGACAAAGATTTTTGTGATTACTTTTTATATCTTACCTATCAGAGATAAATCTTGATGCAGTTTTACAAGTGGTAAGTATAGGGTTTGATTCTCGGACTTTTTTAAAGATTTGGTTTTAGACAAAAAGATGGTGATTTTTATAAAACTTATAAAATAATGGAAATGCTAAAAATGATTTTTGTGTTCAATTAAAAGAGTCTAGGATGTCAAGATTCCATCACTACTACACATACTAAATGATTATAACTATTCCCTATAACATTCTCCCAAAATTACTCAAGACGATTTAGGACAAATAATACGTCTCGGAAAATAAATCTTTTCAAACAATTATTTTTCTCAAATAATTAACAATTTTTTTCACTATAAAATGCTATTCTCTAACATAGAATATATAAATCAATTATCAAGCATCATAGGACACATGAAGAAAATTATTACCGTTACGAATCAAGAATAAGGACCAAGAGAATTATTATAGAAAATAATCAAAACATTATAGCACACATAGTAGGATTTCCTCCCTAATCCTAGATAAAAATTTAGCTACTCATAATTAAAAGTACTAACAAATAAATAAATAAGAAGGAATTTATAATAAAACTAAAAATGGAAGCCTAGAGTGAAAGCCAGGAGCTTTCACTGTTTCTCGCAACAGATGAAAGAAAAATTAAAAACAGAAGAAGAAATGAAAGAAGAATATGCAGAAGAGGTGTCCTTTGGGAGATGAATTTGATCCCTATTTATAGGGTAAAATACCCGACAATCGTGCATCTGCCTCCCTTTCCTTTTCTTCCTTTAGCTTTCTTTTATACTGCTTTTTATTTTGGTGAGTGCTGGGCGGTGGCTTTTTATTTCTTTTCTTTCGGCTGGTGGTGAGAATATTACTTTCCATTTCTTTTCAACAACCCATCTTTCTTGTATGCTGTGATGGTCACGTTCTCTCCATCGAACTGAGACCCGTCTCGTGCTCGCCTCAAATCATCTTTTTCTTTCTTTCCATCTCGAGCAGCAACCAACGTCGTCGTCCTATGGCAGCACCACACCCGAGCAGAAACCATTCATCACCATGGTCACTGCCAAGACAACATCGAGCTCCATCATTTCGTTTCAGACATCATTGTCATCTTCTCCTTCGAACTGAGCTCGTCACAGCCTCCATTCTCGTTTTACCATTAATGGCAGCAAGCCATACGTCCTTCTCATTGAACTGCCTCAACCCAAAGCTCGTCATCTCTGCACTTGTCGAACTTGAGTTTCGTTCAACTATTCGGGCAGACAGCTCTTGTCATTGGCAGAAACATTCTCGATCTCCAACACAGCAACCTTCCAGTTCATCATCTCGAGCTCCGATCAACAACGGTAGCAACCACTCGGTCCAACTCTTTCGAACCACAGCAGAACGATCATCACTGCAGTCTCGACTATTTGCATCAGCTCAACCACTTAATTATCACGGCCATGCATGCCATGCTCTCTGTTGAAATCGAAATGGAGAAGATGATGGAGCCCTTTCTTATCACGGCCATGGAAGAAGAGCTTCATATCGAGTTGAACATCATCTTCATTGCATGCACGAGCTAACCAACAAGTTCAACTCATCTCTCCATTGAACTAAGCTTACCATCATCAAGATTCACTGCGTCTCCATGTTCATCACGTTCCCTGAATTGCAATAATGCATGAAGAAGATGGTGGTGCCCCGAGTAAACAGGCCGGGTGCCTTCAACGGATTTGAATTAATACCTTCCCCTTTGTATAAAATACCTGACTGCCTTTAACATTACCCTTGAACTGGGATGCCCCTTATCGTGCAGTGGGTTTCCAATAGCACTTCCCTTAATAAGAATTTGTTTAACTCGTCAGTCCCGGAGAAACCGACAAGCTTAACTTCTCGTTTTGCCCATAACTTCTTCATACGAACTCCGAATGACTCCGTTCTTTCGCCGTTGGCTTCGCCGTCTCGTCCTCTACCCCATGAAAAGTAGAAATCTTGTATTTGAACGAGTTACAATTGGTCTTTGGCTCTTCCTCACTCTTAGCTAGCTTCTTTCACTGCACAACTAAGCTCGAATTCACTTCTTTTTGGATTATTCACCTTCTAACACACAAATAAGAGAAAACATGCGTAACACACAATAATCTGCAAGAAAACCATCAAATACTAGTATGGAATTAATACCAAATATATGTGAAATATGCACTTATCAAATCTCAAGCCAATCTTAGAGAAGATAGTACTCAATATGATAGAACAAGTAAGATCAGACACACAACTATAGAGAAAATAGTTGGGTCATGCTTCAGAATCCCAATGAAATCTTTAAGTCGTTAACCTATAATGGTTATAGAAAAAGACTAGGTTAAAGGAGAATCGACTCTAGTTGCAACTAGTATCACACAAAAGGTGTGGGATTAGGTTTTCCGGTTGCTAGAATTCTCCCTTATATAGTCTTCAAATCAGGGTTAGATAGCTTTGAAACAAAGCAATCAATATTAACCATTAGATGAAAACCTGATTTAAGATTCAAGCTAAGTTTGCTTAAGACCAAAGAAATATTGAAAAAGCGGGGTCTAACAACCACACCCAATATTTTGTTAGGCAATATGTATGGATTAACTCCAATATAATTCCAAGAGAATCAACTAGACAATGAGACTCAATCAAGGAAAATATATCCAAGAGTTATATATTTGTTTCCCAAAGTAATCAGCAAATCAAATAGAAAGAATCCATGAGCCTGATTATTAGGAGAAACAACTTAAACGGTACATAAGACCAGTGTTCAAGTATCAATTAATTTCAATCAACAACCAAAGGTTGGATTTACCAATTGATTAAACTACGCACAACCTATGATATATTTCAATTATATAAACAAATATAATGCGGAAAAGAAATAACACAGACACCAAAAATTTTGTTAACGAGGAAACTGCAAATGCATAAAACCCCGGGACCTAGTCCAGATTTGAACACCATACTGTATTAAGCCGCTACAGACACTATCCAATTACAAGTTAACTTCGGACTGGAATATAGTTGATCCCTAACCAATATCATACTGATTAAGGTACAGTCACGTTCCTTATGTCTCTGAATCCCAGCAGAACTCTACACACTTGATTCCCTTAGCTGATCTTACCCACAACTAAGAGTTTCTACGACCCAAAGTCAAAGACTTGATAAACAAATCTGACTCCCACAGAAAAGTCTATTCTGATAGATAAATCTGTCTCCCACAGAAATACCCACAAAGTTTTTGTTCCGTATTTTGATAAATCAAGGTGAACATAAACCAGTTGATAATCCGGTCTTATATTACTTAAGAACAACCTAGAAATATCAATCACCTCACAATAACTTAACTATATGGTAGTAGAACAAGTTATTGTGGAATCACAAAGAGTGAGGCGGATATCTTTGTGATTACTTTTTATATCTTACCTATCGGAGATAAATCTCGAAGCAAATCTTAGAGAGGATAATACTCAATACGATAAAACAAGTAAGATCAAAACATACCACTATAAAGAAAATAGTTGGATCTGGCTTCCGAATCCCAATAAATTCTTTAAGTTGTTAAGCTATAATGGTTTTAGGAAAAACCTAGGTTAAATGAGAATCAACTCTAGTCACAACTAGTATCACACAGGAGGTGTGGGGATTAGGTTTCCCAGTTGCTAGAGTTCTCCCTTATATAGTCTTCAAATCAGGATTTGATAGCTTTGAAACAAAGCAATCAATATTCACCGTTAGATGAAAACTTGATTTAAGATTCAAACTAAGTTTGCTTAAAACCAAAGCAATCAATATTCACCATTAGATGAAAAACCTGATTTAAGATTCAAACTAAGTTTCCAAGATCTTGTTACACACAAATGAAAATTTCATTTAGATATGGGAAACCGTACCTAAACGAGTATATTGAGTTGGCTCAATAACAGTTAACCGAAGTTATCCGTATAAACACTTTTGTGTTAACCATGTTCATATTAACACTCCTAGATTAAATGATACTCAAATGAATCTAATTGTGTTACTCATAGAGTTTTTCAATTGTTTATATTCTTATAGAAGTATACAAGACACAATTGAAGCAAAATCAGTTTTGATTCAAAGAATCAATTCATGAACATTTTAGCCACGATTTGCAAAGATTGCATTCCTTAATATATAAATGTATTTATTCATGAGTATAAAATCATACTTAACCCATTTTAGAACTTAATCACATAAGTTTGCAAACGGGTACGCAAACTTAAGTTCCAGACATTGGTCACGTCCAATAGTTCGCAAACGGGTACGCATACTGTCGTTCTGGACCGAACTCAGGTGAATAAGTTTTTAAACGGGTACGCAAACTCAGTTCCCAGACTTTGACAGTTAAAACCGTTCGCATAGGGGTATGCATACTTGGTTCCCAGACCTGAATCATTCTTACAACATTTTGCATATGGGTATGCATACTGCGCTATATCCAGACAGTGATTAATTATTTTAAACTCCCATTTCAATCATTGAAACATTCTTAGAAGACGATAATAGTTGTCTCACACAAACTACTTGCTTATAAGAAATTTTCAAGTGATCTAATGATCAATACGAAACATTTAGAGCCTATATCAAATGACTGTCTCACACAAATCATGTAAGATGTTACCAGGTGATTTTCACATGATCATGTTTTTACTTTCATCAAGAATAATGATGAACGTAGTTAAAGCAAAAATATTTCCAACACATTTTCGAGAAAGATATAAGTGAGTTAAACTCGGCTCGAAATATCAAATCCGTATAATATAAAGTTTATATAACTATACGACTTAGTCTCAATATGACATAGAATATAATAGCCTTCTGAGTGATAAATGAGTTCAAGTCTCCATATACCTTTTGTTGATGAAGTTCCTCCAAGCTCCCCTTAGTAGATATTCATCTTCAATCGATGAAAGCCGTGAATAAAGCACAACTACACATTCTATCCTAATCCGAGACATAGCTATAAGTATACTAAAAATCAAGACTTATAGTTTTGACAACTAAACGTGAAAAACAAGCCTGAGATAGAAACGCTTGCGAGTTCGACTGAGCATTACTCTAACAATCTCCCCCTTTGTTAATTTTAGTGACAAAACTATCAATACATATGGATTTCAAAATAAATAAACTTTGTAGCTTCTCATCCAAATACTTGAGTTCCTTGGTTCTTCAACATTCCTTGAATTCTTCGTTACTCCAAGTACTCTAGTGATTTTGAATGTGTTCAACTCAACATCATAGTTGTTGAAGATCCGTAGCCATAACAATAAGAAAACAGATGTTCTCAATTATTGTTATACAATGTCATAGTTTTATTACACAACATCAAAGTTCAATTTATCACAACTTTGACAACAATATTATGGTGATATGTATCCCTCCCCCTTAGTTAATACTTCATCTCATAATGAAAAACACTCCCCCTTACATAATGATCCGTAAACCATATGCATGTAATGTGAACTACAAAATAATTATCCCCCTTTTTGTCAATATAAATTGGCAAAGGTACAAAAACTAGCGGGATCATAATAAAATTCTCAAAGAGATCATTCATGACTAAAAGAGAACGAATCAACTTTGTTTCGATGATTTCATATAGTCGAAACTTAGTGTATTCATCAAGGAGTTTATAAAGATAGAAAATAACTCCTACAATATTCCACAACCACACTCCCCAAAAAGATTTGGAAACTTGTTCAATTATGAACTCTCCCCCATAAAATGTCATTTCCGAAGGAACAACAAGAGCGACCTTACTTTCACAAGAAAAGAAGGATTTATTTGGACATTAACAAATCACATGAAACATGAATTTGTATCCAGAAAACTCAATTAAATTAATCACAAGAGAGCCTTAATGATTAATTTAATCGGAAATGCTCAACATAAAAAAACTTACGGAGCCATACAGTACTTTCACATAAAAGTGGATCAGAGAAAGATCAATATTGAGGAATATTCAAAAGTTCATTCTATCTTTTTTCAATATTTGCATAATGATATAATAGACTTACCTTTTGACATATATGGGAGAATCATAGTTCACGGACGTAAACACACGTATCCCATAATATTATTTTCAATATATGAAACCAATAAAGATTAATACTGCAAAATCATCTTCCAAATAACTTAGAATTTAAATAAATAAATCTATGAATATCGTTGGCAATAGCTATGTGTAATCACAATAATTGCTATTCCAAACCCTAGTTATCCTTATTAAACACAAGAATAAATTCTCATAAGAAGTTTCCTAGACAAAATAAGAGTTCAATAATCATCTTCATCATCAGACTCCAACCAAGAGGCTTGAATTTTTTTCCATTTCTTCCTTGATTTCGGGAAACTTTGTAGCAATCACACATAATTTTTCTTGCACACATTTTACCTTGGAATTGATCTTACGAACACCCTTGTGAATTTGATCTAGAATACTCAAGGTGGTAGGATCACAAGAACCGTCAAGGGAAACACATCTTTGTCTTTTGCTAGCATTCTCCTTCATACGTTTGAAAGTACAAGGACGAACAAGTTTGTGAGTTCCAACAGAATTGACAATGAGAGCAATGAAAAGCCTAACTTCTTATTGGATGATGTCATCGAGACTATTTGAAGAATAATGAATCCACAAATATCAAGACCTTGAGCACCCAATTCAAGGAAATAGACTAACTCCGCAAATTCACGACTCCACCTAGAGTTCTCAACCGTAGAGGGAAAAAGATTAGAAATGCCAAGTTTTTCGAAAATCATCAAAGCAAGACTAAGATCATGGGTAGGAAGTTTCCCTTCAAACCAATTAACATTCTTGCCACAAAGATCATTAGAGATGGTTTCATATAATGGTCTTTCTCCTCTTGGTCTAGGAAGGTGAAAATTACCCGGTAGAATTTGAGTAATCCTTGAAATCAAATCTCTATCAACAAGAATCCTCTTTTTATTTATCATAGTCTTGAATTTTAAGTCATTAAGATTAACATCATGGATGTTAGCATAAAAGATTTTTGTGAGAGTGTCAAAACCTTCTCCAATACCATTAAAGATGATACCAAGATTATATTTCTCAAAGCAAATCAAATTTTATTTATGACTATTTTCCAGTTTCTTTTCAAGAATGAAACCACAAGAAGAAATCTTTTCAAAGATCTTACTACTAAAATCATTAATAAATCTAATTCTAATAGAATCTTGGTCACTTGGTATGTTCATACCCATAAAAGAAGAATTATGATTGTTTGCCATCTTCTTTGAAATCTTATCACCACTATTGATTTTCCCTATTAACCCTAAAAATTCAGAGTAATAAGAAAGAGAAAACCTTACTTGATATGCTCCTTGAAAATGATGACAAGCCTTTGTTCCTTCTTGCCCTCCAATAGAATATTAATGTAGATGATACGTGAACTCTAGAAGCTCCCTTGTTCACGAACGAGGATAAAGAGAAGAAGAAGAAGGGTACGCGTACGAAAAACCTTAAAACAAACCGGTAGTGGGATTAGACCCGTACTGGTTCGGTAACCCATAAAGGGAAACAAGATTTTATTTCTAAACCTAAACCGAGGATAATTAAACTAGTGTGATGAAGAACATAGTGCAAGACTGCAAAACATCATTTAATCTCAGGTGGACAGAAAGGAATCCATTGAGAGAGTTTTTTCCTCAAAGAAAAAATAAATTTCAAAAATAAAACTAACCCATAATACAAATACACAAAACGAATCAGACCGTTACTTTCCCCATTTCAAGTTATATATAAATGTGGTGGAGCCTATCTTGTTACCAAGAGATTGGCGGCCCTGTCATGAAAGTCCCGACACTGGGGACTGAACGCCCCTAAATCAACAGTTTCACTACAGGCCAAAGACCAGTGGATCAGGAAGCCGCTTCTTTAGTGGGAAGTTTATGTGAACTCCTACACCTCTCAAAAGAGCAGAGAACAGAGACGTTTGCAGCCGTCAACCGGATAGCCTTGGATGTACAGTTAACTCCCTTGTGCCCAGAAGTTTCAAGCGCGATGGAGGCATCTGTAAACAATGTTGCTTTTACAGAGGAAGACATGATGGCAGAAGAGGGCCACAATCGGGACCTACATGTAACCACACGCATCAAAGATTCAGGCGAGCCCTCATCGACATAGGATCATCCTCAAATGTGATTACCCTCAATATACTCAAGGAGGCTAAGGTTCGCCCAAACAAGATTGTGCGTCGGTCTACCACTATGACGGACTTTGAAGGGAACCAAACCAACACATATGGGTATGTCAATCTGAACTTATCCGTAGGTCCTGTTCAATCAAAAGTGAAATTCGAAGTCATAGAAAAGGAACCAGACTACCACATGATACTGGGTAGGCCATGGCTCCACGAGAATAGGATTGTTCCTTCAACCTATCACCAGTGCCTAAAAACTATGCTGAACAATGAAGTCATTCGTATACCTGCATCGTTGTCTCCATACACACCCATATGCGGAGTATAATTGTTCAAACCGAAGGAAGCTCTGCAGGAAGAGCCAGGCAAAGTACATTGTACCCCACTTCCCACGTGGGCGTCAATCCAGGAGGAGGATCGGCTTGCGTCATTAAAACTCAGACATGATGCATCCCAGCTGACGAGGGACTCCCCTTCACCCAGCGGGGCGGGAAACCATGTTACCAAGAGAGGACGAACCTTTGTGGCAACTCAAGATCAGAAAGGAAAGACTGTCTACCTCCTCCGCTGTTAGCAATTAGCAGGAGAGACTGATGCTCGGTCTCTCCGCCTAATAGAATTTTGTCAAAACCGAGACCCACAGAAAGAGGTGTTGGACGCCTCAGACAGCTGCAAGATGGTACCACCTCTACAACTGACGAACTCGAAACTATTAACATCGGAAGTGAAGAGTCTCCCAGGCCCATTTCCATTAGTTCCACTCTGTTCACGGAGGAGCGGATGAATCTTGTGCAACTCCTCAAAGAATACCAAGATATATTCGCCTGGACGTACGATGAAATGCCTAGTCTGGATGAAAAGTTGGTTACTCATCACCTGCACATCAAGCCTGGATCCAAGCCTATCAAATAGTCTCCAAGACAATTCATACATGAGGCGGAAGATCAGATTAAATCTGAAATCCAGAAATTGCTAGCTGTCGGCTTCATCAAGCCCATCCACCATCCAACCTGGATGGCTAACGTGGTTCCAGTAAAGAAAAATAATGGGAAGATCCGATGCTGTGTAGATTTTAGAGATTTAAACAAATGCTGCCCCAAGGACGACTTTCCTCTACCTAACATCGACATGTTGGTAGACGCCACGAGCGGGCATGTCATGTTATCCTTCATGGATGGATACATCGTCTACAACCAGATAAGGATGTACGAGCGTGATGTAAGTAAGACTGCTTTTCGAACTCCTCTAGGAAATTTTTACTATACAGTTATGCCTTTCGGTTTGAAGAATGCCGGCGCGACATATCAACGCGCCATGACAACAATTTTTCACGACATGATGCATAAACAAGTTGAAGATTACGTAGATGACATAGTAGTCAAATCGAAATCCCGGACGGAACACACAGGAGTCTTGCGACAAGTATTCGAGAGGTGCCGTGAGTACAAGTTGAGGATGAATCCTTTGAAATGTGCCTTTGGTGTCTCCTCTGGAAAGTTTCTGATATTCCAAGTGACTGCTGAGGGAATCAAGGTAGACCCATCTAAAACTCAAGCCATCCTCACTATGCCGCCACCTCGAACCATGAAGGAACTGCAAAGTTTTATGGGAAAAGTGAATTACATTCGACGTTTTATACCTGTTTTGGCTCAACTAGTTGCTTCCTTCACCCCCTGCTGAAGAAATGAGCGGATTTTAACTGGACCAGCGTCCAACAGGAAGCGTTTCGGAAAATTCAGCACATACTGTCATCTCCATCCATCATGAAGTCTACTGTTCAAGGGAGACCGTTATATCTCTACAACGCCTTCAGTGACACTGCCGTTGGAGCCTTGCTGTCTCAAGAGGATGATGAGGGAGTCGAACGTCCTATATACTACTTCAGTCGAATATTGAGGGACGCTGAACTCAGATACCCGAGAGCAGAGAAAGCATGCCTAGAATTGATACATTCCATCCAGAAGTTGTGCATTACCTACTATCCAACAAGGTAACGCTCATATCTAAATCAGACCCTGCGAAGTTTTTACTGTCAAAACCAGTTCTACTGGGAAGGGCTGCCAAGTGGATCCTTCAAATGTCAGAGCTAGACATAACGTGTACTCCGCCCAGAGCTGTTAAGGGTCAGGCTGTCGCGGATTTACTAACAACTTTCCCTGGAGAAGGTACCACAACATTACATGAAGACCTGCCTGGAGAGTTTCCAGACATCTCTGTTGTTGAAGAGGAAGCTTGGATGTTATATTTTGACGGATCCTCTAATCCCAACAACAACACTGGAGGAGCAGGCATAGTCCTAGTATCTCCAACTGGCGAAGTCATTTCACACTCCTTCAAGTTAGATTTTCAATGCACTAACAATTCAGCGGAGTATGAAGCCTTCCTTATAGGACTGCTATTAGCCAAGCAGGCGGGAGCCACACGTTTGGAAATAAGAGGCGATTCCAAATTATTGGTTAATCAGATGAACGAGGTGTATGCACTAAAAGAGATGACTCTAGCTCCGTACCGGTCCGAAGCTCAGAGACTGCTGAACTACTTCGGTGATGCAATCATAACTCATGTCAGCCACAACAACAACAGGCATGCTGATTTCCTGGCAACGTTAGCTTCTAAATTGCAGTTCGAAGGCATAGAAGAAACCCTGATGGTGAAAAAAAGGACAGTGGAATCAACATGGCTCTCACAATGCAAGGATGCTGAAACCTGTGACTGGCGGACTACGATCATTCAGGAGCTTAGCAGTTCACTTTCTCATGAAAAGGTCTGCCTTAAAGCCTTACAAAACTTCTTTATGCTCCACGACATGTTATACCACCGAAACCCGGATAGTTCCTTATCAAGATTCCTCGGAAAGGAAGAAGCACAGCTGCAACTTAACCGTGTTCAAAACGAGATTTGTGGACAAACATTGGTGGTGACACTCTATCGACGCCTCCAACGTTTAGGCTATTACTGTCCAGAAATGGAGACACAGTCTCGAGCGCTCCAACAGTCTTGCTCAAACTACCAGGCACCACCTAATCAACTAGAAGTACTCAACGTAAATCACACCAGGGATTGAAGGCAACCATATGTTAACTACCTTCGTGATGGCACAGTTCCTGCTAACCCAAAAGAGGCAGTCAAAATGAAACAGAGAGCGAAACATTTCGCATTCCATGAGGGGATTTTGTACCAGAAAATCTTTGGAGGTGATCTGCTACGGTGCTTGGCTGGAGGAGAAATCTCAACAATTTTGAAAGAGATGCATGAAAGAGAACATCAAGGAAAGAAGAAATTGTTTCTCCAGATACACGAGAAATATTACTGGCCGTCCATGGAAGATGATGCAGCTTCCTTCGTTCAAAGCTTCCAAAAATGCCAAATTCACGGGATCCTCGTCCATGCACCTTCCACTCCCCTACATTCGATAAGTAGCCCGCTGCCATTCTATAGCTGGGGACTTGATATTGTTGGAAAGATCAACCCGCCATCATCAAAGCAGCATGAATATATTATAACCGTAACTGAATACTTCACAAAATGGGTCGAAGCTATTCCTATGCGTGGAACTACATGAGCAACGATTGCAACGTTCATTAACGAGCATATCATCTGCCGCTTTGGAGTACCTAAACATATCATTACCGATAACGGAACTCCCTTCGCCAACAAGCAAGTACGAGAGTTGCTTGAAGGATATGGAATTAAACAAGTCTTCTCCACCATCTACTACCCTCAAGGGAAGGGGCAGGCTGAGAGCACCAACAAAACATTAATCCGGATTCTCAGTCAGACAGTACATGACAATCCCAGAGAGTGGCATGAACGACTACCGATGGCGCTATGGGCATACCGAACAGCACCTAGGAGCTCCATTGGAGTTTCTCCATACTCACTTGTTTATGGGGATGATGTTGTTCTCCCGGCAGAAATCAAAATCCCATCAGCCAGGATTGCAGCAGCAAGTGGAGTCTACTGGAACGAAGTTGAGGCGTCTAACTGCAGGATTGCTGAGCTGGATACGCTAGACCACAGAAGAAGCAAGGAAGAGGAACATACTCAGGTGTACATAAATAGAATCTCCAGGGCTTACGATAAAGCTGTAAGGCCACAAAGTTTTAAGGTAGGAGACCTAGTTTTGAAGACAACCAAACACATCCAACAAGACACGTCTGCGCCAAAGTTCTCTCCAAAATGGGAAGGTCCTTACGTGATTACCAAGGTGTACGACACTGGATACTACAAAATCATTAAGGCGGATGGAGGCAAGTTAGAAGCGGTCATCAATGGAAAATGGCTCAAGACATATCACGCCTGATCATTGTCCCGTACCTGTCCCACGACATGACAATACATGCATTCTCGTTTCATGTCTAACTTGTTAATTTATTCAGAAATTAATGAAAAGTTTTCCATCCATCTACAAAAAAAAGATCTCGCATCTCTCAATGGTGTGCAAAAGAAGAAAAAAAAAAGAGAGGGAAGGAAATCTCTCAACGCAGCTCAGAAGAGGTCGTCCAATAGGTTGTAATCCCTGGAAAGCATCATCTTCAACCTTTCCTGGTACCTCTCTATTCGGGCCTTCAATCTTTGGATCGCCTGTTCTACCTTTTCTGACTCAGCAGCCAAAGACTTCTATTCCTCCAATATAGCCTTCGCAGCAGGAACTACATTCACCAGGATACCAGCTCGATCGACCTTGATGATGTCAAGACGCTGCCGCAGCCAACTCACGTTGAACTCCATGGACTCGCAGGTAGAGAGCATGTTTTCCCACTTCTCGAGATTTGATTCAGCTACATTGCGGATAGAGACACCTTCCATCTCAGCAATCATGGGAAGCAAGCAGTTTAACACAATAACCAAAGCAGACGAGCAATGCCGAATTATGTTCCTGGTCGCGATATGGCCATACTTTCTCCATATCTTTGTGTACATGGAGACGAACTCCTTTCGTACTAAAAAACCACCGACAGTCTTGTAGTTATAAGACAATCATTTCATACCAATATCGAACGAAAGGCCAGCATTGGGGTATTCATAGGATGAAATTCCCAGATCAGCATTCTCGAGGTCGTTCGGTGAAGGTGTAGCTGAATTTGAAGAAAGTGGACTATTCAAGTCATCGTCATCAATGACTGTTACACATGTTCCAGGTGGACATCTCTGCAAAAGAGAAGATTATTCACCTGATCAGGAAATAAGGGTGACTACTCGGAAAATAAAAGGGAAAAGAACAAGCCGGTATGACCCTCTTAACTCTACGCACACGAGCTGGAGGATTGTCACGAGTTTCATAAGCGCATTGAAATGCAGAGCGGGTACGCTTGACAGACGAACTTGGGTGATATGAAGAAGACGACTTGCTGTTGCCTGACATGATGGAACTCTGCAGAGAAGAAATTATATCCCAAGATGTAGAAGAGGATTCCTGTGCATACGTATATATACACGCCAAGGGAAAACCTAGAAGCAGCTGTCTCGGAGTACGTCCGGCCGGCAAGGGGTCAACACCAACCAAGTCGCGCTAGCTTCAGAAACCTAGCTGAAATCGGAGAAAAATTTGTTGAGGGGGAACAACTCCACCAGCGCTACAGGGCAGTCGGCATGAGCGCCCTCCCCATGTGGTAAAAGTACGTTTACCCTAGCCTTAGTTATTTTTGTGCAAACTGTCACCATCTCATGCCTACCCTACAATAGTGTAACCATTGCATGCTAGGCAGGGGACTTAATGTTGATGGTGGAATTCTATTCAGGGCTAAAATTGTAAAAGACAAATTCTAAGCTGACGTCCTGCAAGGTATAAAGACTTCATGCGGTGAATATTCTCACCATATTAATTCATTGGAGCATGTGCAACCATCCCTGAGAATTAAAACCTACCCAGAGCGGAGCATGTAGCAACCATCCCGATTTTCTGTAGGTTTGCATCATTACAATTAATGCCCTACTCAAAGCCTTGTGTTCGACATGCAAACACCCGTAGGCTACCTGACGGCGGGTTATATTAGCCCCGTTGAACGCATGCAAGACTACCCATGTTAGTCTCACCTGCTGAAAACAAACTCAAAAATAGACCTCATACATCCAACTTCGCAGGCATGGTTGGACGGCCTAGATCACACGCGGGACCGAGTAGCGTGTACGCACATGCTCACCGCTGGTCTACCTTCCTAATGGTGCAAACGGCTTCACCATAGGAGCCATTGGCATTGAGATGCGCTAGCATGAAGCTGCGACTCACAAACCCTAAAATTAGGGTTTGCTTACAGGTTGCGACCAAGCAACTTTGGGCATGCACGCACTAACGATTTCGAAGCACAACTGCTGGCCGACGACGCCAATGTACTCACCATGGTACCGGCTACACGGCCAGCCAATCATCCACGGTCGGCTGAAGACCAGTCATCTCGAAATTCGTGCCCAAAGGCAGCATGCGATATCCCTTCTAATCTCGGCCATTCGTCATCACAGGCTAGAACGGGCGACCCAGATTGCTCCGATTGACTTCCAGCTGGCGTAGACGTGTAGAGTGGCATCCCACCTACATGCAGGGACAATCGGCCACTCCATGCATGCCTCCCAAGGCATAAAACCGTTAGGGTGAAAGAGGAAGCTCTCAAGCCTTCCAAACCCTAATCCAACGGTTATTCCTCCATCAATATCGTCCGTCCAAGTTCGCATGCTTGGATGAATAGCCTAGGAAGGGAGTTAGGTGGAAAACAAGGTATCACCATGATCACACTACCCCATGGCATAACCGGCCAAGGTGGGTCCTGCTCATGCGACCTCCGAACAACGCCTGAACATAGATAGTTGAGTCACTTCAACTTGCAATCTTTTCATCAAGGTTGTGTAGGCTTCAAGTATGTTAAGCATATTTAATGCACAACATGCATACAATATGCGCCTACAAACAACTTAATTATTTTACCTAGCACCGTTTGCTACCTTATGTGAGTCCCACGACTCACTCGAGACGTTAATCACGTCACAACTGGGGGATACAAACTGGGGTATTGGTCTGGCGGTTTACAGCGTGCAGCGTGCAACACGCCATCACAAGATCATGTCAGGGAAACATGTGCGGTTAGCGATGATAGGAGAAGTGGTCAAGCAACCGTGTGACACTAACACACAACTCCACTTCCTCCACTTTCCCACGAGAGAGGTGATGAAGGCTTATCGACTTGTATAAATAGGTTCTCCTCCCTATTTCCAACGACACAGAAAAACCGAGTGTTAATACCATCGTATTCAACACCCAGATCCTGCCTGCAACATTTTCTAGCCTGCTCAACCTTCGTTAACAAGTCATCAAATAGCCTTCATCTTCATACTCTCAACACCTTCTTCGCTTCCCTCCTAAAGATCAACCTCACATCCTTCACCTGTGACCGAAACAAATCTGGAACGGCCGTGTCTTCGGTTTAGGACAGAATTGTACATATTATCTCTCGAATCAAAAGTGCTCATCGTGCAACACATTTGTTGAAGGTTTAAATTCACTTCTCATCCACACACACCCAAAATTACCTAAACCTGCAGAAGTAGTTTTCTCCCACAAACAGTTTGGCGTGGCCAAACTTAGGTTTTTGGGACAAAAGTCGTGAGGTGACTTTAGACAGGAAGGATTTTCTCCTGGGATTGAAGGGTAGCCGTTGATGTCCGCACACCTTTGTTTTAGATACCCTAATTAGCGCCCTTTACTAGAATCGTTGTAGAATTCTAGTACAAACTCGGATTTTCACAGTCCGCCCCTCAAATTAATCGGAAAAGAATATCATATCTTCTTAGGCGGGGATATTTAGGTTTTGAACTCGTTCGGGAGGAGAAAACATCCCGAAAGAAAAACTCAAGAAGAATTAAGGAGGGATGGCGGCATGGCCAGGCTAACATGGCATACCTTGGCGCAATTAGATTGGCATGGCATGCCTTGGCGTGGTTTGGGCACGCGGGGCCAAGGATTTTCCATGGGTGCATGGCGTGGCTAGGGCCAAGGCAAGGGCGTCTGGCTTGGCATGGTGTGACTAGCATAGCTAGGACCAAGGCAGGGTACGTTTGGCATGACGCGGCTAGCTTGGGATAGGTTTTGTTTGGCTTGGAGTGTGGGGCCAAGGGTTTCCCATGAGTGTATGGCATGGCTAGCTTGGGCTAGGTGCGTGACCAAGCTAGGGTTTCGATCCAAAGTCGCGAGGAGACCTTAGGCGGCCAGGATTTTCTCCTGGGATTGAAGGGAAACGGTCGATTGTTGCACGCCTTCACTTTGGTAGCCGTGAGGGGAAGTCCAGCATGGTGGCGCAGCATGAGGGGCCATGGCGAGATGTGTTTGGCATGGCGCGGCTAGCTGGTCTAGGTGCATGGCCAAGCTAGCGTTTTGGGCCAAAGGATGTGAGGAGATCTTAGGAAGCCAGGATTTGCTCCTGGGATTGAAGGGTAACCATTGATTATTGCATGCCTTCACTTTAGTAGCCGCAAGGGGAAGGCCAAAATGGTGGTGAGGCATGAGGGGCCATGGTGAGATGTGTTTGGCATGGCGCGTCTATCTTGGCTAGGTGCGTGGCCAAGCTAGGGTTTTGGTCCAAAGTCCGTGAGAAGACCTTAGGCGGCCAGGATTTCCTTCTGGGATTAAAGGGAAACCGTTGATTGTTGCACGTCTTCACTTTAGTAGCCGCGAGGGGAAGGACAACATCGTGGCGCGTCATGAGGGGCCATGGAGAGATGTGTTTGGCATGTCGCGACTATCTTGGCTAGGTGCGTGACCAAGCTAGGTTTTGGGCTAAAGGCCATGAGGAGACCTTAGGTGGATGGTAGGCTCGGAAAGATACCTACTATTGTATAAACTGCAAGTGCACAGTGTCGACAAGCAACACAGGGCAAGCACAGGTCGAACCACAGAGACTTGGAGAGTGTAGAAGTTGATTCTAAATCCTGATTCAGAGAGTAACCAAAAGGGGTTTGTTTTTGTCGATACGACGATATGATTTTCAAGTGACTGAAATAATAAAAGTAAAAGATGCAAATAGCAAGATATGTAAACAATGATAATATGGATACTAGGGTATTCAAATCCACCAATAACCTATGATATGCATTCAACTTGTAATATTATTCTTGTCCTTATAGTAGATTCAAGTCTACCGTATAACTAAGGTATTTCTCCAATGGATAATTTAATCACAACTAAAGTATTTCTCCAAAGCATTAATTGTCTAATTAAGCACAACTAATCTAAAGATCAATATTTGGTTAAGCATGAGTTGTAGCATAATCAACATAGAGATATTCTAACTACAATGGATACATGGCATACATTGTGAGAGCAAGATGTTGACAAACTTGGATTAAATTATATCTTTAAACAATTCTAAACTTTCAAGAACAAGATACAAGATATGAATACATACCAATGAGATTAGGGCTTCATCTAAACCCTAGTAAATGAAACTAGAACATGAAGAACATTACAACAAAACTTAAATTTGATAAACTAACATGAACAAGCTATTCTTGGATGGTTTTTCAACACAACAACCCTCTCTATTTATACACAAAATTCCCTCAAGCACTTGGATCCGAATTTTGGCACTCATCCACTCAACAAAACATGTTTTCTTAATTGATGGAATATATTTGGTTGTGGGAAACAAATTGGGAGTGATTGAGTGAGAGAATGGGGGTGAGGTGGATGTTTTGGAAAGAATCCAATGGGGGTGAGGTGGATGTTTTGGAAAGAATCCAATGGGGGTGAGGTGGAAATGGATTTGGGTCTTGGGGTTTGGATCATGGGTTTTGGATCATGGGTTTGTAAACAAGTTGCCACTGATGCGCGAGCGGGTTGCAACGCTTCCAACTTTCTTCTCTTTTGTCTTCTCAATTCTTCCAAGCTTTATTTAGTACTTAAAAACACAAAATTAATTAATACAAATATTTATTCTTGAAAATGGTAAAAATGCCAAATTTGGGATAATATATGACTTTGAAGCGCGAAAGATGAGTTAAGTGCCAATGAAAAGGTGTATGAATATGCAATATTTGGCACTCATCAAATACCCCCAAACCCGAATTTTACTTGTCCTCAAGTGAAACAGAAATCCAGAAATCCTAACTATACCACTGTCGCTGGTCTCTCGAATGCATTTAGCGTATGCACTAAGCCTTTAAACCCCTAGGTGTCCCTAGTGGACGAGTTGTAGTCTCGTGAGGGCCTACCAAAGAAGTACCCACAAACCCTTCTCCAATATCAGAGCATCCATAGAAATGTCTTTGTCTTCGGTCTTCAACTGTAGATGATGAACTTCGGAATTTCGTAGAACCTTGATAATTTGTAACCATTTTTTTTTAAGACCCGCTACACAGCTGATCATCATTTTTTTTAGTGACCCGCTACACAGCTGATCATCAGATACCAAACACAAGACCCGCTACACAGCTGGTCATTATACAAAAAATTTGATTTTTGATTTATTTATTTATTTTTTAATAAAAGACTAAAAAAATCTATATGCAAAACACTAAAAAAAAAAATCCTACAAAAGACCCGCTACACAGCTGGTCATAAAAAAAATGCAAAAGACTACAAAGGAAAAAAAAACATACAAAAGACCCGCTCCACAGCTGGTCATCCTAAAAACAACAACAAATAAAATGCAAAAGACTAAAAAAAAAATCCTACAAAAGACCCGCTACACAGCTGGTCATCAGAAATTTTTTGATTTTTGATTTTTTTTTTAATAAAAGACTAATTTGATTTTTTTAATAAAAGACTAAAAACTCTATATGCAAAACACACCCCCAAACCTAAATCTAACATTGTCCTCAATGTTTCAAAAGATGATAAGAACACATATCAAGAGAACAAGGTAGAGAAGATTTAAAGGAAAGAGATTACCCGATGCAGAAAGGGTGGTGCTAACCATAATTGAATGAATGCTTTGAAAACAAATAATATGAGCGCAAGACAAAAAGTTTGGTTAGCACACAAATATATCAACAAGATTCAAAATTTTACCTACTAGATTATACAATGATGACTCACCATGTACCAACAATCTAAAAAGTTGAGGATCAACCAAAAAAGACGTAGTGCGGAAATATCAACAGCCTTACACAATTATAACAGGACAGCAATGCAAGTGAGACTGCATATGTGAATGAGTTACCCCCAAACCTAGATTTTTCAATAGATATATTTTTGGGTACAAAATCTAACAATTTCAGGGGTGCACCATGCACAAGATCTAGTTCAAAGTGGATTTTGTCAGGGATGGATGGAGAGACATGAGTGAACTCTAATTGTGGCTCATCAAAGGTATTATATTTAACTGCAAAATAGTCCAAGAGGACTTGAGAGGCACATATTTCCAATCCTAGATTAGGTACTCTTAGAAAAGTAGGTTTAAAAATAACTTTACAAACCAAATCTAGGTTGGGTGCAAGATTACCAGTTTGTGACATGGGCAGGGAGGTAGGCACATCTATAACTCCTAAATCATTTGCCAGTGTCGCAGCATGCTCACATTCATAGAACAATCCATCAAGACCCAAATAAGTATCATGCTCATCCAAAGTTTTATTCTCATGCATAGACAAATCCAAAGAGACATCACAATGTGACCCAGGCAGAGAATCAGACACGTCAATTATGTTTTTATGCATAAGATCATTAGTGTTGACAGGAGATTCAACATTACCTATGTCAGACACAAGTACAACATCATGCTCATGCTCATAAAACAAATCAATAAGCCCTAGTTCGCAATCATCCCCTAGAACTTCAGTTTCATGCATAGGAATATCACAAGAAACTTCACACTGTGACTTAGACAGAGAATCAGACACATCAAAGTTATTTTCATGTATAGTATCATTGGTGTCGACAGGAGATTCAATATTTTCTAAGTCATACACAAGAAATGTGTCATGCTCTTGTTCACGGGACAATTGCATGTGCTCAAGATCAGTATCAACATCACATGTATATGTAACACTAGAAGAAACATCATTCATTAAGGTCGAGGCAGAGAAGCCTAATGTCTCTGAACTCAAAGGTTCGACAATATTTTCAGTAAAAACATATTCTTCTAACATAACATCATCATCATCATCAGTAAATGCATTTCCTTATTTAAAATCGTAGTATTTCTAGTCCCTTCATTTAAAACAGGTTCATATGCAATATCATCTACACAAGTAAGACTAGGCATACTATTTTCACATTTTATTTCATTAGGACAAACAAATATTTTATCCTGAAATTCCTCCTTTCCTACATTTTGTAAATGAATCAAATTCATTTTTAAAAATGCATTAAGTTGTTCAATGGAAGGAGAGTCTTCAATAAAGAGGAAATTCATAATCAATGCTATATGGTTTATCATGCAATACACTCTAGCATTATTTTGTTCGAAGCTTCTGAGATTTTCCTCCACATATTGAGAAGTACAAAATTGTTCAAATTCCCACTGTGGTGGATGATACATGTGTGCATGGTCATTAGGGTCTATAAAATACTGATCGCAACCTTCGAAAGGTTGATTATGGTCCCAATGACTATCAGCTTTGTAATCTGTTGGCATTTCATATTTTGGATTTTCATGATATTCTCTAGATTTCCTAAAATCATGCAAAATATAGCAATTCTCAGCAAGATGGCCTAAGCCTCCACATAAGGTACAAGCATAGATTTCAGATTGCATTTCTAAAGATGTGATTTTAGCTTCTAACTGATCCAAAAATGATGATTGTGAGGGTTGGGCACTGTCAAGATGTTCATTTTCACCCTGTGGTGGATGATACATGTTTGAATAGTTATTAGGGTCCATGTATTGATGTTCAGGACTGTGAAAATGTCCATAAAAATCCCTATAACTATTGACATCATGGTATGTTGGAGTTTCATAATGTGAAGCATGCCCGTAAGCAAGCTCTCTGATGGATTTGTTTCCATCCCCACCTGCAGACCAGAATCCTGACATGATCTCTAACTAGCACTAGGCTTGTTGCAGAGATTGGGATGTACACACTGAAAACATACCAATATTTTTTTTTTCATTATTGTTTTTTTTTTTTTTTTTTTTTTCAAGCCCGTTCTCTAATTACCTCGGGCATACATTAGAAAAACAAAATAAAAGAAGAAAAATCATAAACGGAAGGGAAGTTCTATGCAATCCCCGGCAACGGCGCCAAAAACTTGGTAGGCTCGGAAAGATACCTACTATTGTATAAACTGCAAGTGCACAGTGTCGACAAGCAACATAGGGCAAGCACAGGTCGAACCACAGAGACTTGGAGAGTGTAGAAGTTGATTCTAAATCCTGATTCAGAGAGTAACCAAAAGGGGTTTGTTTTTGTCGATACGACGATATGATTTTCAAGTGACTGAAATAATAAAAGTAAAAGATGCAAATAGCAAGATATGTAAACAATGATAATATGGATACTAGGGTATTCAAATCCACCAATAACCTATGATATGCATTCAACTTGTAATATTATTCTTGTCCTTATAGTAGATTCAAGTCTACCGTATAACTAAGGTATTTCTCCAATGGATAATTTAATCACAACTAAAGTATTTCTCCAAAGCATTAATTGTCTAATTAAGCACAACTAATCTAAAGATCAATATTTGGTTAAGCATGAGTTGTAGCATAATCAACATAGAGATATTCTAACTACAATGGATACATGGCATACATTGTGAGAGCAAGATGTTGACAAACTTGGATTAAATTATATCTTTAAACAATTCTAAACTTTCAAGAACAAGATACAAGATATGAATACATACCAATGAGATTAGGGCTTCATCTAAACCCTAGTAAATGAAACTAGAACATGAAGAACATTACAACAAAACTTAAATTTGATAAACTAACATGAACAAGCTATTCTTGGATGGTTTTTCAACACAACAACCCTCTCTATTTATACACAAAATTCCCTCAAGCACTTGGATCCGAATTTTGGCACTCATCCACTCAACAAAACATGTTTTCTTAATTGATGGAATATATTTGGTTGTGGGAAACAAATTGGGAGTGATTGAGTGAGAGAATGGGGGTGAGGTGGATGTTTTGGAAAGAATCCAATGGGGGTGAGGTGGATGTTTTGGAAAGAATCCAATGGGGGTGAGGTGGAAATGGATTTGGGTCTTGGGTTTTGGATCATGGGTTTGTAAACAAGTTTCCACTGATGCGCGAGCGGGTTGCAACGCTTCCAACTTTCTTCTCTTTTGTCTTCTCAATTCTTCCAAGCTTTATTTAGTACTTAAAAACACAAAATTAATTAATACAAATATTTATTCTTGAAAATGGTAAAAATGCCAAATTTGGGATAATATATGACTTTGAAGCGCGAAAGATGAGTTAAGTGCCAATGAAAAGGTGTATGAATATGCAATATTTGGCACTCATCAGTGGCCAGGATTTGTTCCTGGGATTGAAGGGAAACCGTTCATTGTTTCACGCCTTCACTTTGGTAGCCGCGAGGGAAAGTCCAGCATGGTGGCGCGACATGAGGGGCCATGGCAAGATATATTTGGCATGGTGCGGTCGGTATGGCTGGCATGGTTTGTAATTGGCATAGAGGTGCGGCTAGCATGGTTGGCATGCCTTGGAACGGTTGGTGTGGCTGGCATGATTTTTCATTGGCACAGAGGTGCGGCTAGCATGGTTGGCATGCTTTGGCGTGGTTGGTGTGGCTGGCATGATTTTCCATTGGCACAGGGGTGCGGCTAGCATGATTGGCATGCCTTGGAACGGTTGGTGTGGCTGGCATGATTTGCCATTGGCACAGAGGTGCGACTAGCATGGTTGGCATGCTTTGGCGCGGTTAGTGTGGCTGGCATGATTTGCCATTGGCACAGATATGCGGCTAGCATGGTTGGTATGCTTTGGTGCGGTTGGTGTGGCTGACATGATTTTCCATTGGCACATACATGCGGCTATCATGGTTGGCATGCTTTGGCGCGGTTGGTATGTCGACATGATTTTCCATTGGCACAGAGGTGCGGATAGCATGGTTGGCATGCTTTGGCGCGGTTGGTGTGGGTGGCATGATTTTCCATTGGCACAGAGGTGCAGCTAGCATGGTTGGCATGCTTTGGCGCGGTTGGTGTGGCTGGCATGATTTGCTATTAGCACACGTGGGAATTAGGGTTTGGCTTGTCGCAACCCTAATTTAAAAAAGATACCCAGGTAATTATTTAGAGACACATTAAAGACTTTTCAATAAATGCGCCTAGTAAATGCTTTATTACTTAATTGTTGTGACGTCACTGTCTGCTAGGGTTTAGTGTTTTTACGATTTTAACCCTAAGCTAAAAACCACCATCAACAATAACATAGCCAGAATAAATCGTAATTTTTTTTAAAAAAATCCGAATAAGCCAGGTTAGGGACATGGAGGAGAATGGTCGTAGGCCCGGCGTGTGATTAGGTTAAGTGGTTAGGTTAATGTTAGATTTTATCAGGCCAATGAATAATCTCTGCCGTCCAACATAGAGATAATCTCGACCGTCCGTTATCGATCGCATATCACCTTTTCTTAGAATATTGACAATAAATATTGTGGATGGATACCAATCATATAAAACAAACTAATCTTGGCCAATGAATTACTGGGACAATATCAGGCCTGACAATATCCTCCTTTATCAATTGTGAAAGATTGAACACAATTTGGAATGGTGTTCAATGCAATATACTAAAAGATATGTGTTAAGTCTTGTATTAGTTTTTAAATATCGAAAAAATTCTCGTGGTTTTTCATAAAATTTCTCCGGTTAGCAAAATAAAGGTTTTGTTTTTCAACGTAAAATCTATTTCTTTAAAAATGAAAACAAAGATTAAAACAAGATTTTGTATCTTAATCTTTAATGTTTAAGAAGATTTTTAAGGTTTTTTTTTTTTTTTTTTAATTATTCAAACAAGATTTTGATTACTTAAGCACTATCGTGCTAAATAAAGTTTAACAAGAATGTCGGAGGAACTCAAAGCAAAGTGCTAGAGATACCTTCCTTACGTGCATACTTTGCTAGTTCGTCGGCATACTTATTAGCTAATTTATTTGTGTGCTTACAAGACCAACTATCAAAAGAAAATAAAAGATAAGAAATATCTTCCACAATGTCTCTGTGCTCCCAAGGAACTTCTGCATATTCTCCTTGGATTGCTTTCACTAGTAGTAGATAATCTGTCTCAATGACAATCTTCTGGATCTTTATCTGTAAAGCCATCTTGGTAGACTCTAAAACTGCTCAGATGTTTTAAGGCTTTTCTTAGTTGTCAATACTCAATCATTTTCGGTGGTTTTCGTGATCCTTCTCGGTTTGCTCAGTAAGAGTCGTTTTTCTCTTTTAAACCCAAAATATATTAATTTTGAGCCAATTTTTTTAACTTATGTGTGTGAGCTTTCAATATATTCATGGAGATGTGTAAGGAAAGTATAAGTTATTAATTTTCAATTAATTCCAGTAGTTTTCATGGACTTTCCTAGCTTGTTCAATAAAGCTCTATCATGTGTGTTATTATTTCGACCCAAAAATGTTTTTTATTTGAGTCAATTTCATTCATACTTATGTATTACTCCCTCCGTTCTTAAATAATAGGCTGGTTTCATGTGTAATTTGTACATGAAATCAGCCTATTATTTAAGAACGTAGGGAGTAATTTTTAGTATATTCTTTGAGGCTTATGTTAATTTTAATTGTTTTCAAGGAGCTCTTCACATGTAAAACACATGACTCTCTTTTCCTTTTTTTTTTTAATATTTTATTCTAGAGGATATCTAGTCGTTTATGCTTTCAAGTCATACTTGGGTAGGTCGTGGAAGAAATTAACAACAATATAACCATATACATTCTCAAATCGATGATTTGATAGATCCATAAGGTTGGCATCCATGGGAGGGTGCTTTGCTTTGGACACTTGTTTTTTTGTACAAGTCCACAACGTCGTCCTTAACGCTCGGCAATAAGAGTGAAGTGTCCAAGTGTAAAGGTCGATACCCTCCTCCAAAGAATGATTTGAGCAGTTCACGACCACTTCTAATATCATGAAACATGACATCATTTATTCAAGTGTTCCTCACATTCCGATGAATAGACCATATAGCAAAAAAGTTTGAAAATTTGCTAAGATAAGCTAGTATTTAAAACTTGCTATAAATATTGGTATTTGGTTTAATAAATATCATCTATACATGCTATTATAGACTATCTAGCAACCCAAATATTTATTTTCCCATATGTGATATCACATGTATCACATATATTTTACTACTTCTACACACGTATTTATATGAGAATATTAGATATAAATTCTTAAGTAAACTAATTTTTAGAAAGATTTATACGAATATGTAACAACCAAAAATAAATAAATGAAACACCGACATTTCCATATCATCTTGGTAAGTAACCCCTTCCCCAAATTAATTGGAAAAAATTGTAAGTAAATTTTTTCACGAATAGAATATAATCCTTTACAAATTGGTTGATTTTATTGTACTCATCTGAGTTGTTAGGTTTGAATTAGTAACGAAGTTTATTTTTTTCTAATATGATTTCATCAACTGAAATAGAAATTTCAAAGGTTTATTTTTAATGGAATTTTGGGGAACTGATTTTTTGATCGTAAGTATGTAAACCGTAAGTGTTTTTCTAGTTTGAACTATAACTAAATCTTAATGTTGAATTAATAATGTTTATTCTCGTAAAGAACATTATAAATTTTCTACCAAACAGTATTGTGTTATATATCATACTGCAAAAATTGGGCAAAAAAGAAACACAAATAAATTATTAATCTGGGCATGGTTTTTCTTATGAAATTTGAAGTGTAAGCTATTTTCATCATTAATGTCTATTAATAGTTATAATATTTAGTAGTATAGATTTTTAAGAACGAGTAATTGGGGGATATTTTACTGTCATGTCAGCATGGTTTTTGAATGCCGACAGTTCAAATCGGCATGGTTCCCCCAATTAATTCCGGTATCCCCCAATTCCTCGTTCTTTTTTTAATGTAAGAAGTAATTTATCATATCAGGTTATGAGTGCGAAAAAAAGGGTATCATGAACGTATTGAAAACGCAGAGGATACCAAATACACCCAACTTTTTTATTCGCAACCTGTATAGACAAAACTTAATATAAATTCAAGTAGACCAACTTAATTAATGATCCTTGAAAATATGTATAAAGAGTTAATATCTCAACCAGAGTACTTAGACGATATCAAAAATAAGTATCCAGGATCAATCTCGTCGTATCCAAATAATTCGATCGGAATTCTGCCAAGTGATTAAACTTGTTATCTATCTTTCAAGCGACAAGAAACTAGTCCCGTAATCGATTACAATAAAGTGGACGTATCTGTTGGAATTTCAGCTTCATAATCATCATTTAGTTAACTTAAATTAAATATGATCATATAATTACCCATATGCTGAAATTAATAAACCCTAGTATTAGTATATTCATATCTAATTTTGGGTATAAGAACATCATGTAAACAGCTCATCAATACAATTTATTCTCTCACTATTAGCTAACTAGAATCACTTACAGTAATAGAAAAGAATTATAGCTGAATGATGGCACAATGCACAACATTAATAGACAAGTTTAGAAGAAGAAAACATAAATATCATGAACAATCAGATAAGTTTAATGACTTAGCTTTTACTTCTATTTCCTCTTACTTAATCAATGATAAATCAGAAATTCTGGTTATATATGAAAGAGACCAGAAGAGGGCTTAGTCATTCCTTAAGTAGTTGAGTGTCATCCAACCTGTCCATCATTAGTTGGATGACAGCTAATTAGGTGAGTCATGCTTAGTCAACATGACACCTAAGATGTCCTTAAGCTAATCTTAATTCCCTGATATAACTCTAATCTTTCCTTTATCTGACATATATTTGATCCATCTTAGATTAGAACTAATCATAGATTAACTTAAGCTAAGCCTGATTTGTTGCTAAACCAACATAAAGTCTAACAGTATCTACTTAGATTGAATACGTACAAACATGTATAAATCTAATTGTGAAGATAAACAATATAATGCGAAAAAGAAAAAACACAAGACACCAGAAATTTTGTTAATGAGGAAACCACCTAGACCTCGTCCAGAATGAACATCGCAATAGTTGGATTGAATCCACCCTCTAAGCGATTCAGTTACAGTCGCGCTCCATATGTCTCTTAAACCTCGCAAGGTTCTAAACACTTGATTCCCTTAGCTGACGTCCTTTACAACCTAAGAATTACTTTATCCGAAGTGAAATATTTTGATACTAATCTGCCTCTAATAAATAAGCCTATTTGATTTCCATTGGTATGGAAATATTTTTGCAATAGACAAGCTAGCGAACCTCACAAATCCAGAACTTACAATTCCCGAAGAGCAGCCTAGATCCTTAGCCACCTCTCAAGAACAATATCTTTAAAAGATCAACTAAGATCAGTGTTTAGATATCTATCTTGAGGAATCACAAAGTCTGAGACGAAGAGAACTTTGCGATTAATATTATCTATCTTTCCTGAAATAGATTACGAAAACCTCGATAACAGAAAATCAAGATCGGGATTCACGAACTATCAAGGTAAAGATAGTCGGACCTAGTTTCACGAATCCCCAAAGCTAAGTCTTTAGCCTTAGACCTTAAAGGTTAATAAAGGATGACTCTAGAACCAACTAGGACACAAAGTGTCAGGGATTGATTTTCCCAATTGACAGAGATACTCTATTTATAGTTTTCAAAAACGAGGGTTAGCTTGGAATTCAAGCTAAGATAACTTGAGAATCAAGCAAACAAATTAGGTCTTCAAAATATAATAGAAGACTATACACATATGTTCGGTTACAAAACCGTGTATAATAATTGTTCGGTTTTGGCAAGTTGGCCAAAGAATTAAAATCTATTTGATGTTCATTTAAACACCTAAAAAATTGATCATGATACAAACACATAAATATTTAATTAATTAATGAAGTCTTATAGAAGTATTTAAGAGATTTCAAGCAATTCTAAACATAAGCATCTGCGAAACATTATCGGGACAGTTGGTACAACAGTTTGCCAACCGTATGGCTTGCTCACGAGTCAGGTTGCTACGGTTAGTGTGAGGGACTAGAAAATTACGCCTGGCACGTAGGCCATAACTTCCACGATGTGCCACGATGATGCTACAATCCGAGCCTTTAAGCTATGCAAATGTACATCCATTTTCCCTTGCAAGCATGATCATGGAGTATAATGCAGCTAACTTAGCTTCCACAGCTTCCACACCGTTCCAACTTGCCCTGGTTCTGCAAAGGGTTTATTAAGAAAGAAAAAACGTCCTTTTGAGTTCCTATAGGATGGAATTTGGCTAAAATACCAAGACCGTGATGCATAACATCACGTCTTAATCGTTGGGCCGTTTCCAATCAATTTAGACCCATCTTGAGCTAAATTACGACAATCAGGTTTTTAGCCTCCAGATAGGTTATAACTTACTCATTTACGTCAACTTGTATCACCAAGTTTGGCCACAATCATCTCCTGTGTTGGGATACCAATATTAGATTATATGAGAGGCCAATGTGCCACAATCATCTCTCAAATAAATGATATGAGCGACAAAGTGCTGGATCGGCAATGTTGCAACTCATTGCGGCTGCCTACGTACCTTTCCCTACTCTAAAGGTATCAAGCACAGACCTTAGTTCATCAAAGGGACACTAACTTGAGCCAAACTCGTTTGCAAGGCTATGGCCTAGCAATAATGGTTATGGCCTGGTCCGTATAGTCCATTCCGCTATGATGCACAATGATTATGCATCATCGGGTCCGTGACATGACATAGTGATTCCTAAGCACCAAATGCCCTCTTCAAAAGGCTACAAAATTATAAATGAGCCTTAGGTATCATTTATACTCTTCCGGCTAGGCTATGAAGCTTATTTGGTACATAGTCCACATATGCACCTTTAACCAAGTACCCCTCCCTATATATGTTAATTTGACATTTTTACAACTCAAATTGGGGGAGCGAAATTCATTCATCAACTCCCACTTTTACTATTCATGACAGTTCCCATGTATTTCTGAATAACCGGCCAAGATGGCTGTTGACTACCAATGCCAACTCTGATGTTCATCCATGTTGGCTGACACTGCCAACCCGATGTCCAGCTATGTTGGATGAACATTGTCAACACATTGGCCAAGGGCGAATGTTCCTTTTCCTATGAAACAGAAGCTTTGAATGAAGCTTCATATCAAGCCATGACGCATCTTTGAGCATGCGCCATGCTAAAAAACACGGGGTGTTACAATATTCACCCCTTTAAAGAATTTCGTCCCCGAAATTCAAAACAAGAACTATTGTGGACAATCTCTTTGGTTTGGATTCCTGAGCAAAAGTCCCATACCAGATGCTCATAAATCACGGGTTTCTTCAAGTTATCGTGAACATCAATTTAGACCTTCTTAGCAAACGTCCCATACCGCATACTCAGGAATCCAAAAAGAGTCCACAATGTTACCAAGAATCTCAATTGTCCAGTGCCAAAAGTATTTCTCAACAAGGTATCCTGAGGGGTGTCCCATACCACCTCTCAGTAATCTCTAAAGTTCACAAGTTGAAACATGTCATTGAAATGACAAGATCTTAGCGCAATACCGTGTTGAACAGTATCCAGTTTCCCACCGTCCCTGATGGTCATTCATGTTGCCACTCGTAAGTGAGATGCTAGCCGGGCCCGACAATGCGCACCCTTGGACAGTTTCCAATGTGTGGGGATGATCAGTCCCATTGTCCACCCACCGTCCCAGACGGTCTTCCGGATATCCACTTGTAAGTGGGGTGCCACTTAGGCTGGGCAAACTCACAATACTTAAACAAGCTCAACTCGATTCACAAAGTAACTGGCATAGCAGTTACTAACTATTTCCGCGCAAAAGTTGGCCTACTCTCCAACTTAAAGTTTTTTATTAAAGAAAATACTCTCTAACAAGCCATTCCCGCACAATCCCTAGAGTTATCTCGGAACTTGCTCTGATACCAACTGTGACGGGCCAAAAAATTACGCCTGGCGCGCCTGGGCGCGCATGCCACAACTTCCACGATGCGCCATGATGATGCTACGATCCAGGCCTTTAAATTAGGCAAATCCATGTCCATTTGCCCTTGCAAGCATGCTCGTGGAGCATGATGCAGCTAACTTAGCTTCCACACCGTTCCAACTTACCCCTGTTCTGCAAAGGGTTTATTAAGAAAGCAAAAACAACCATTTGAGGCCCTATACAATGGAATTTGGCTAAAATTCCAAGATCGTGATGCATAGCATCACGTATTGATAGTTGGGACGTTTCCAATCAATTTAGACCCATCTTGAGCTAAATTACAACAATCGGGTTTTTAGCCTCCAGATAGGCTATAACTTGTTCATCTGCATTAACTTGTCTCACCTAGTTTGGCCACAATCATCTCCTATGTCGGGCTACTGATCTTAGATGATATGAGAGTCCAATGTGCCACAATCATCTCTCAAATATATGATATGAGCGACAAAGTGATGGACCGACAATTCTGCAACTCATTGCGGCTGCCTACGTACCCTTCCCTACTCTAAAGGGATCAAGCACAGACCGTAGTTCATCAAATGGATAGTAACCTCAGCCAAACTCGTTTATAAGGCTATGGCCTAGCAATAATGGTTATGGCCTGGTCCGTATAGTCCATTCCACCAAGATGCATAATGATTATGCATCATCGGGTCCATGACATGGCATAGTGATTCCTAAGCACCAAATGCTATCTTTGAAAGTATACGCAACTATAAATGAGCCTTAGGAATCATTTATACTCTTCCGGCTAAGCTATGAAGCTTACTTGGTACATAGACCGCATATGCACCTTTAACCAAGTACCCCTCCCTATATATGTTAATTTGACATTTTTACAACTCAAATTGGGGGAGAAAAAAAATCATTCATCAACTCCCACTTTTTCTATTCATGGCCGTTGCCATATATTTCTGAATAGACGGCCAAGATGGATGTTGACTACCAATGTCAACTCCGATGTTCAGCCATGTTGGTTGTACATTTCCAATCCGATGTCCAGCCATGTTGGCTGAACATTGTCAACACATTGGCCAAGGGCGAATGTTCCTTTTCCTACGAAACGGAAGCTTTAAATGAAGCTTCATCTCAGGCCATGGCGTATCTTTGAGCATGCGCCATGCTAAAAAGCACGGGGTGTTACATTTAGTGAATTCGCCAACCATAGTAGACTTCCGAACTCAGTTGACCACGGTTCGCGAACCGGGTTCACCAATTGCTAGCCTATTTATCCAATTTGTAAAACTCAGTTTACCACGGTTCGCTAATCGGGTTCGTAAACTATTCTCAACTGAACTTATGGTTTGCGAACTGGTTCACTAACCTTTATGTATTTATATATCTCAGATATCTATGTTTTGCGAATTGATTCACCAACCTACCCTAAGTAGAAATTTTTGTAAGTTCATATCTCTCTCTTATGATGTTTGAAACATTCCCAAGTGATATAATCACTTGCATGAGAATTTTCAATTGATCCACAAATTCATTCAATGAACCAATTTTGGTTCGTACACCCACCTATCGTTTCTTCGGCACAGACAGCTGTCGTCGATGGTTAGGAACATAAGTTCCTATGGGGATCATTACCCATTTAACTCTCGGGGATCATTACCCATTTTACTCTCGAGGATCATTACCCATTTAACTATTGGGGATCATAACCCATTTTACTCTCGAGGATCATTACCCACCATTAGCATGGAACCATGTTACATCTAACGGTAAAACATGAACTTATTGTCAACTTGTAAATCATTTTTACAAACAATACAAACAACATTAAGTTCTTTAAAGTATTTAATAAAACAAACTAACTGCAGCCATATTACATTATATATTTCATGGTGATAAATTTATCTGATCATTTTCAACTTTTACAAGGGCATACATGAATCAACAATCTACAACATATAAAAAATTCACAGTAAACCAACGGTTCAAACAAAAGATATTAAATTTATAATGACGTCCTAAAAGATGGTCAGATTACATGTTATTACCAAGCAATTTGAAAGATAACATACATGGCTACAACTTTGTGAAGATTACACATCATTATAAAATTATTTAGATTGCCTAAACACACCAAAATCATAGAAAAACGTAACTGTCCAGAAATTCGGAAACTATCACCCAAATTCAAACAAACATTCAACGATAAATTTATAGTGGATTAACTTCAAATTTTAACAATATGTACCTAATCATATTATATATCAATATTCAGAGTCTGATCACCAATCAGATGCACAATACTACGTAGATAAATTTCATAAACCTAATGATATAAGAATTAAGATCAAGTATAACAAAGAAAGTCAAAGAGAAGGGGGATTTAACATTCTACCTTTTATTAACTACAATATCCTTTAGATTCTCCATAAAATTATCCTCTAAAACCAAGCTTCATCTCCTTCCCATTCTCCCTAGATTTTAGTTTTCTAATCTCTAATATTATTTCTCTTCATTTGATAAAAAACCTATATATATATATATAATAATGGTACCATAAATACACATAAACATATTTATTTATTTTATTTTTTCAAAGTGTTTTTTCAATTTTCTCTCAATTTTATTAAAATATTAAAATTAACTAGGTGACTATATTCTCACCCAAACTTGTAGATTTCCTAGTTAAAGCAACCCACCGAGGTTAAGAAAAAGAAACAATAATATAAGCTGATTAGGTTAAAACCCGACCCGGAACGGTAACTAAAAATATATGGTATTACATTGCTACAGTATGTGAACCGAGTTCGCCAACCCTACTAGACTTTCGAACTCAGTTGACCACGGTTCGTGAACCTGGTTCGCCAACTGCTAGCATATTCATCCAATTTGTAAAATTTAGGTCACCACGGTTCGCTAACCGGGTTCGTAAAATATTGCCAACTGAACCTGCGGTTTGCGAACTCGTTCGCCAACCTTCCTGTATTTCTATATCTCAAATACCTATGGTTTGCGAACTCGTTCGCCAACCTACCCTGAGTAGAAATTTTAGTAAGTTCATATTTATCTCTTATGATGTTTGAAACATTCCCAAGTGATATAATCAATTGCATGGGCAATTTTAAATTGATCCACAAATTAATTCATAGAACTAATATTGTTAAGAACCTGATGTGATATCTTATTATAGACTGCAAGTACATGACTGTCTATCAGACAATATGTAAGCACAGGTCGATCCAAATGGACTAAAAAAATTGTTATCTCTAATTTTCAATTAAATTATAAGCTAAGAATAATAAAAGAAACAATATTAATAAAACTAGAAAATAAAAGAATACCAGGGTTTTGGATTCCACCAAATTAATCATGTAAAATACCCATTTCATATCAAGAATATCTCATGCCTCGGAAAATGTTGTAACTAAAATAAATATACAACTTTTGTTGTAAATCCAAAATAGTTTAATCTCCTTCGCTTATAAAAAATCAAGAGCCGAAGGTTATTAAAAACGGTTAAAAGAACAAAACACTTTTAGAAGAGAAATTAATAAGCAATTAAATCCAAAAGAATATTTTATTAGATAATACCTGAGTTTCTTACATAGTAGAATTGGCTTCTTCCTCCACCCTAGCGGAGAAATTACTCAATTATTACAAAAGAGAAATTAAAAGAATGAAATAAAAAGTTTACTATTTTTCTCAGACTCCGGACTCCCATTTTCGTTGTATCCACAACGTATTTATAGATTTTAAAGGAAACTACTTTCCTTTTATATTTACCACTACCACATCATTGCCCAATTATAATGCACCAAATGTCAGGACAATGAAAAATCCTCCAATAAGAATGTTCCATGCGTCAAATAATATAATTCTCATGCAGTTACAATTTTCTTTATTTGTGAATTATTTGTTCTTTATTAACTCCAACAATAAAGAATAATATTCTTTCCATACTCTTCATATATTCAATTCCCATCAACTAGTCCACCTAGATTTCTTGCTTAACACTTTTATTTTCTTCATTATAAATAAAATATCTCTAAATATCTTGTAAATGATGTCGAAATAATGGGATCCACACTTTCTACACACGATGTTAGAGCATAGCTCGGTTGAACTCACCAAGCGCTGGTATTTCAACTTTGGTTGTCATATTTTAGTATCAAAACTCATCCAGAGTCGCTTGATTAAATACTAGAGTTAACTTCATTTAGGTTAGATTAGAAAGTCTAGGAATGTTGAGACATACAAGTATTACTACGAAGACCTGAAGAATGATAAGAAGTAACGACTACACCGAAGACATCATCCTTCCACTTAATATTGACTTGACCTTGTTTCAATTCCTAATGTATCTTTTAAGTCGTGCTATATTGAAAACGTAACATCTGAAGCTGTATATATTGTATATAATACTCTAGTGATTTGACTTGGTCATAATAGTATGATCAAAGTATCGAGGAAGCATAGTACGAAGTATAAAACGCTTGTCTTTTGGAACTTCGTAAAGACGACATCGACATAATCTATTGTATATATTTATTTGATTATGTGTACATCATATAGGTATAATTTCATCCTAGAAAACTATGTATCTTTACATTAGTTTAAGGAAGTAGATGTATGAACTTGTTTTCATAATCGAAAGGGAAATAATGATTGGTCTTGTAATTCTTTGAATATGTTTTTTGGATGACCAATGAAGTTGACAGTGGTAGAACCTATCTTGACTATGTTAAGACTTGAGGTATAACCGGTCATAGCCTATAATGAGTAGCTAGTTACAATCGGTCACTTGAGTGTAACCGATCACATGCTATATTGGGATGCTAGATGTAACCGGTCACATAAACACTTTGGAGATCAAAGTGTAACCGATCACATTATGTATTGGAGGTTATTGGTAAGCGGTCACATAATTACTTTGGAAACCAAAGAGTAACCGTTCACATGGTAACCTCGGGAAGCAAAATGTAACCGGTCACATAGTTACCTTGGGAAGCAAGTATAACCAATCACATGATGACTTCGGGAAGCAAGACGTGACCGGTCACATAACAGATTACAACCTATTTTGGGAATCTTATTATCTGACGATCAAAACATTCTTTGGAGTGATGGCATAATAGGTTTTATGACCTAAAACCGTGGCTCACATATCTCTTCATGTTATATATGAATTAGGGTTTAAGCGTTTACCAAGATGAGAAGCTTCATGATGTCGACATATTTGAACATATACATAACTCTTATCATTTATTGTTCAAAGATATTCCTTGATGCTCAAGGTGATCCTCTACCGAGATAAATTGAGAATCTTTTAATTAAGGTTTTTTTTTGGTTTTATGTGCTTTAATTACCAGCAATTAATGCATAGCTCTAGAGAATAAAAATTATTAATGTGCATTTACTAATTGGAGTTTTTCTATGAGAGATTTCGGAAATATTGGACTATATTTATTGGAGTTAGGAAAAGCGAATTTCGGCATTCATTACATATCTTAAGAATAATTTCGGTTTTGGAAATTCCTTGGTGTCCAAACAACCTTGGTATATAAATATCAAAGTTTGCATTTCTAGCTAACTATCCTAAGAGCCAGGCAAACTTCATTTCTTGTTGTTTCTGGTGGAGTCGTCTATTCGGAGCAGAAAGTATCCTAATTAGGTGAAATCTCTTACGACCACTAGTTTAAAAACTTCTGTGGGATCAAGAAGCTCTACGAGTACCGTTGGTGGGAAACTAAATAATTACAGTGTTATTTTAGTTTTTGATTATTGATTTGATTGACTAACGGTTATTGAAACTTTGATTGCACCTAGTTTGTTTTCTTAAGAATCTTCTTTTTTGATATAAGATTCACTCAGACTAGATCAAAGTATCGACGAGATCTTTAGATCTGTTGTTAGATCTAAAGACATACTTTGATAATCCATTTTTAACAGACTTCATTCTGTGTGTGATTGATCACAAGCGGATTCAAGTGTTGTTGTGCAGGTTTTTGAAGGCAATAAAATATTTGAAGGTGAAGAATAATTTTTATTAGTTTTTATATCTTGTAGATTTAGTGCACAAACCTTGATTGGCTGGGATCCAACTTGAATCGATTTATCTTTGATAGGCTTGATTTATTAGTTGTGTGAGATCGTCATTGCTTTGATATTTTCTCTTTGAGATCTATACTGATTGATTGCGAATCTAGAAATTTATTGTTTCGGTAGTCAATATTTAAATTCATCTAACCTGACAAAGGAGTTTATTAGATTAAACATAAGAGCCTTTGTCAACAACTCACATATCTTCTAGCAAGATTGATTAAAGTGGTTACCAAACAAATTATTCCTTTGCTGTCTGGAATACTATCCAAATGACTTGATATTCACATGCGTGACTCTAGAAGTCGAAGGCGTAGAGATACATAGGGAACTAAGTATCTAGGGGTAGTCTTCTTGGTCTCAACTATACGAAGTTGGTATTAGATTTTGTGTAGCGCCTTAATTATGAGAGAATTCAAAACTGGACTAGGTCCTGGGGTTATTCTGCGTTTGCAGTTTCCTCGTTAACAAAATCTTGTTGTGTCTTTTACTTTGTTTTCCATATTATAATTGTTATTCTAATTAAGTAAAATACACAAGTACATTAACTCTGTAATACTTGATATTGATCCTGTAGAGTTTCGGTTATTTCCGAGCCTATTATGTAGCGTCTCAATCTTGTATCCATAGTCAATCACATAAGTAACCTTGTTGTTGTATTGTATCGATCTCGTATCCATAGACGATCACATAAAGTGTAAAACGCATCTATTGTATTGTCTCGCCTCTGTCCATAGACAATCACATATGGTAGAGGACTTACCCTCGTCTTTTCACACGCCATGCCATGTTTACCAAATGAAATAATTCTCCACCTTCTTCCTTTTGGGCCTATCCCATTAAATTATAAATCACTTCATTTCCTCCATTTTACGAGCGGAATTCCACATTTTAGTCCATCAAGCTTTATTTCCCTAAAACACCTACAAATACAAAAAATAAGTACAAAATAGGTACTAACAATATAGAAAATTGAGATCAAAGTAGACACATAAATGTTTCTATCAGAACCTTTGAACATCTAATTGTTGAATCATATTTCAATATTTTTCACAAGACAAGCTTGACGCGAAACATCTTCTTTGAGAATCTACTATAAGTCAAACGACATAGTCTCAGTAGATAGAATGACGTTATAGTGAGTGAAATAAAATGGTTCAGTCTTCACATACATGATACAAAAGTTCTCCAAATATCTTCGTCGATCTTCAGTCTTCAAGGATGATCTCTGATACTCAACGACTACAATATGTTAAGCGGGAGCATATTATAACCACATATTTTTCTCATTCATCTATTTTTCACATTTCAACTCTGAGGATATTGTCCTATTAACTAAATTGTTCATGCCCCTGTCATTATGAACTAATTAGTACGATTTCATTATGTTGTTATTTCTCCAAGTTTTCAAGATACTCAATCAGTTCATGTTTAGATGAAAGTTTCATATATATTTTGTCGTTTAAGAAAAAGTAAGAGAGTTACAAAAATTCCATGTATGCCATCAATGATTCTTCTAATGTATTTAAGTTTCCAAGTTTTTAATTTGAACTAAGGATATATATCAAGAAATGTGTTGAAAAATATGAAAACCTTGAGTGTGTTTGTTGAATGAAATAGCATTGTTCAATTGTTGAATCGGGATTGAAAACAGACTGACTTTTATTCGAGTATATTGTGGACATGGTACACCACAACCTTATGATACGTTAACAAAATCATACTTAGGTTCTTCCATAACCATATTTAGATTCAAGTCTTATAGGTTAGATCACAACAAATACAATATTGTTAGATCTTATCGTGTTTGTCTGCTATGATACAAATCGAAATGATAAGGGTTCCAAGTACACCAAAATCTTTTCGATTTCCACCTATATAAATACACGCCTTGTGTAATCTAATAAATACAAGCACTGTTAAGGAGATTACTTTTCAACAAGATAACACTGGGTATGTAAAATAGGTTTCGACACTTTGAACCAATCAATCAGGATCAAACCCAAGTGTTGGATTGGTGTACTAGTGCATTTATTTTATTATAAATAAAGCAATTCCCAATCTGCAATGTGTGCATGCCATCGTGTAGCTTGATATGCAGTATGGCCATCCAACAACGAATCGCAACTACTTAAGTATGTCAAAATCATCGCTCGATCATATGATATAAGTAATAAAGTGTTATACCACAAATGTTATGGCGCATTGCAGTTGCCTACATACCCAACCCCTATAATGAAGAGATCAATCGCAAATCGTAGTTAATCAAGTTCAAACCTTGAATTAAAGCCAACTCGTGTTGCACAGACAAATGCCAAGTAATACCTAATGCGTATATTCCAAGGTACTTTCACAAGATTGTGTATCATCAATCCTTCTTTCATAATGCATCAAAATGATGCATTCTCAGTTTAGAAATGCACCAACCATTAAGCATCATGAAGCTTCCTCGGGTAGTCAACACGAAATAATGATATTTTCGTATCAAATATGTTTCATCAGGTAAGCAACACAACATAATGATGCTTTCGTGTCAAATGTGCTTTATTGGCTAAGCTTCATACATTAGTGATGCATTTCCGCTTTATGCACCTTTAAATAACACCTCCTCCATATATATGTCTTATTAATATTTCTATAAAAAATATATTGGAGTTAAGTGCCATGTACCGAGTCACAAGACCTTTTTGAAATGACGAGGGTACCAAGTACACCACAATATTTTCGATATCAACCTATAAGTCTGATACCTTGCGTGATCTAATATAGACAGATACTTTCAAGAAGATAGCATCCAAAAGGTATACACTTAAGTTCGAAGCCGAACATTAAATTATATGGATCAACCCAAGTTTTTGGTATTAACTACATTGTATTTACTTTTAATTATAACTAAAAAAATAATTATAATTACAGAAAGTAAAAGTAAAGACACAACAAGATTTTTTTAACGAGGAAATCATAGATGCAGAAAAACCTAGGGACCTAGTTCAATTTTGAATACTCTCAGAATTAAGCCCTTATACAAAGACACTACCAACTTCGTATAGTTGAGACCAAGTAAATAACTTTAGTTACCCAGTTTCCGCACAAACTATTTTTTCATACCTAAATTTTTCGAAACCAACTGAATAATCATTCAAATGCTTAAATAATTAAAGAGCGGGTTTTTTGACTCATAACTTATTGTAGTCATATCAGGAGTCTCGGCAGCTGGTTCATCTCCTTCATTCAATTCTTCTTGATTTTCAGTTTCATCTTCATTTTAAGAATTTGATTCATCTGGTTCAGGAGGAGGTTGTTTCGACGATCCTGCATTTTCCTTTGTTTTCGCCATTGTTTTATACAATCAATTTAATCGACGATGATTTTTTTTCTGAATCGACGATTAATCGTCTCAAACGAAGAAGAGAAGAAGAAGAAAAGAATGAGAAGAACAAAAGAGGAAAAAGAAAATGAAGAAAAAGAAAAGAAAAGAAACCGCAAGATTGCTAATAGGGGTACCATAAGACAAAATACATATTGGTAAGGGATTGATACACCCCCAAGCAATTTGGTACCCCTATTAACGACCTTGACGAAACCGACCGTCCGTTTCTTCAGGTTTAATGATTTTTATTTTCAGTTTTTATTTTTGAACTGGTAATTAAATAATTGAGGGTATTTTTGAACTTTTACATAAATTAGGTCCCATATTTAGATATTGGTTAATATCGTATTAAGCCCCAAAAACCTATCCTATTAGGGCCCCAATAATGGGATTCTAATTTATAGCCCCCACCCCAGTGGGAATTCAATTTTGAGCCCATACAACTAGTCCTATTTCCATCGCCGAATAGTACATTATGCAGAGAATGCAGTGTAAAAGTGTATAACTACCGGGAAGATCACTGAAAGGAGTCCAAACTCAACTAAATTATTACCATTGTAATGGGGGAACATAGATCTCAGTCTTTTGAGATTTTGAGATCAAATTTTCCAGACACACTGGCATTGACGTACAGACCATGATGTTCAAAGCAGGTTTTGCCATAAGAATAGTACATTTTGTTGCATTACTATACCTAAGCTATTGAGATGAGCAAAAGAATAGTACAAAGGAAGAGACGAACACTGAAAAAAATAAAGAGAACCTAAATGATGGGACTGGGGTCCCATATATTGCAGAGATGCAAATCACTGCCATCACCACAAGGCAAGTTATATGACCATCCTTTTCTTGTAGCAAAGTCAAATACACAAATCAAGTGCTCTACATTGCAAGAAAAAGAACACTCGATTTGTGATGAATTTTAGAGACATTTGATGAGTTTTTCCATATCAAGAACTCGTATTATCATCACAAACTATGTAGAGAGATTAAAATTTTCCCAACTTAGCCAAGCATATTTATGTACACACTCTTGAAATCTTTCTCTTCTGATTTCGATCTTGATAATGATGGTGGTGTGTGTTTATTGATGAGAATGAACCAACACTGATCCCTACACGCCAAGTCCTGAATTCAGTATCGCATTTACATCATCACCAAAATCTATCGTCACACCCACACCCACACAATGGCAGCCATTAATTTTTTTATGTCTCTAAAACTTTTTGAAGAAGAGAGTGAGGTCATCAGAGAATCTATGTTCTTTTCTTTTTTCTTCAAAAAAAAAAAAAGACAAACATGTATTGACAGAAAAAATCGTACTCACAGAAGCTATATATACATACGTGTACACACATACATATATTTATACACTTTAGGGGTACCAAGTACCTTTACAAACATACTATAAGTTTATGTGCACACGTTTGTGTCTTCTTCAATGTTGCGCAATTCCCAATTTTTCGGTATTCTTCTCTAATGTCTCTTTCGTTTTGTTGGTAAAACTAACAAGCTTGGTAAAGGGGTTTCATGAAGTGGTAGAGGGGCGTCAAGTGTGATAGCAATGTCCCTCTTATTGGTTAGGGGGTGTCCTATAGGGGTGTAGATTGACTAGATTATCCTTTCACCTTAAATTAACCAAAATCAAATCAATTTTTTTTTAATTAACCAAAATCAAATCAATAAACCAAAATCAAATCAGTTTTTTTTTTCATCTTCATCTTCATCTTCTCTTCTCCTCCATCAACCCTAACCTCCATTAAAACCGAAAATGTCATCGTCTTCGATTAATCGGCGATTTGAAAAATGTTTGGAAAAACCCAGTTAGGGTTTAGTTTATCGTGTTGGATTTAAGTTAATTTTGTATCAAAAATTAGGGTTTTGAATGAAAATTGAAATTGAAATTTCTGGGTTTATGCTAGTTACGGTTGGTAATAACTCAAATACGAACCGTAACTGTTGATTGGGTTGATGTTATGGTTGGTTTAAACTCAAATACCAACCGTAAGTTCTTAGTTTTGAGAATATGTTCAGTTATGGTTTGAAACTCAATTAAACTAACCAACCGTAAATTATCTTGAAGGTTAACAACTTATCAAATAGTTATGTACGGTTCAAAAGTTAAGATGACTTACCAACCGTAGGTTAGTTACGGTTGATAACGAGCTCCATTCCAACCGTATGTTCTTCTGAAATTTTGGGTTTTCCCAAAATTGAACCAGTTACGGTTGGTAATTGATACATTACGTACCGTAATATATAGTTACGGTTGGTAACGAGCTCAATTCCAACCGTATGTTCTTTTGAAATTTTAAAAAATTTGATTTGTTACGTACTTTTGAAGTATACCTAGTCATTTTCAATGCTGGGTTTTTCACTTTGTTGGTTAATTTCTTCAATTGGTTGAGGTTGACCTTCACAAATATCACAAAAGTTTCTTTTTTCTTCTCTAATTTTTTTTTTATAACCTATTTTAGAGTTATGAATCATATGATAAGTGAAAATTAATTATCAACATTAATCTTGATTATCAACACTAATTTTGATTATCAACAATAAAGGCTAATTAGTCATTTCCATATTTTTATTTGATAAGGGACACTTGAAAATTACTTGTAATAACCTTTTTGTCTTATTAGGGTGACACCCCTTTACCATTATGTGACGCCCCTTTACCAAGCTTGAAAACTAAACTACTACCCGGGTTATTAAATTTTGTAGACTTTATCAAAATTATACTACAAAAACAATGCTCACCATTAATTAATTGATAATCTTTCATGGAACTTTGTAGCCCTCAAACAGAGATATAGACTTTAATATTCTGTAAAATTAATTGAGCAAACTTATTGGCTGATCACTGTCAAAGACAAAGACTACACTTGACCTAACTTCGAAGGCTTAATATTGCCAGCAGGGAAGTTCAGATGGGCGAGTTTGTATCAAGTCAAACGGGCCTTTGATGGTCAACAGTTGGTCAAAGTACCAACACTTAATAACTGGGTACCGAAGTCTGGCGTTAGACGAAATCCCCATGCACAGAAGAACAAATAAACCCGACTGCTCAATAGCTGTTTTATAATTTTAAAGTGAAATTCTTTGGCTCAGAGACGCATGGTCCTTCCAGTCTCATAGTACTTGCATGTATGTTCAACTAGCACCAGAGCTAGGAATTCTATGGATATTTTTAGGCGACAAGACTTTTCGATCATGCTATAGCTACCTCCGCGTCGTTGGCATAGTTAATTAGCTTATTGATAGAAGAAGTTCAGTTTGCATGAAATTCTAAGCTTACTAATATATCTCAACTTGCAGACACCAAAGAAAACTCATTGCGGTTTAGTGAATCCTATAGCAAATAGTAAAAATAGTTGAAAAACAGTATATAATTGAATACCCAACCAACCGAGTGAGGTTAAAGTGGTGTGCAACAGTAAAGAATTTGGGAAAGTAACCTCTACCTCCATCTAAATTTAGAGGAGTGGGATTGTGGTTTAAAGTAAAAGTGGAGATAGATAGATAGGAGAAGAATCATATCTACCTAGGGAGATACGTCTTACATGCATGAATCATGATCACACTGCATGCTGCAGCACCAATGCTTCTTTACGAAAAATGAAGAATCCAAGCTATTACTACATCTTTTGAAACACACACATACTTTTGTGGAGTCTAACACGCAACCCCCAACGTGCAACTTTCCCTTATACTACTGCGCACTCTAGTCACCATGCCCATATATTTACTTACCATTTCTCTCTCTTTATTAGACATTAAATTGTGAGATCAAATGGTGGTGGATACTAACACTTAAGACCGACAAGGCTGTTGTTACCTTCCCAAGGTTTTACAAAATCTAGCTAAAGATGGAGTGATGACAGATGCTAGCTACTTACATATAAAAAGCAAGCAAAGAGAGAAAACACTCATGAGGCATTGAGTAGTAGCAGTAATACTTATTGCTGATTTTATTATTATTGTCTTTAAAGAAAGAAAACCCACTTCTAGACTCCATCGCTCTGTGACTTCTCTTTCCTTACCTTTAATTTCTAGTCACTCTCTCACTCTCCCAACATACTTCATTCTCACTCTAGCTCTCTCAAACTGTATAAATGGAGAATGAAGTGAGTAGTTTTTACACTTGCAATTCAGCTCTCCTCCTCTCTATCTCTCTATATCTGTCTCTGAAGTGTGGGGTGTCTCTGAATTGTAGGGTTGTCTTTAGCAGCAGCTGATCATCATCGATCAAGTGAAGGTTCTAAGTACTGCAGCTCCATGCATATATTTGGTGTGCATCCCTGGTTGGAGAAGCAGGGCACGTGCAGATACACACTGATTAAACCATTGTTTAGTTTAATTAATTCATCTTTGCACGTGCTCAACTACTCCAACATGGGTTCCATACCTTGATCTCTTCTTCTCCTTCTCCATGGATTATGGTCAGTTAAGTGCATGCATGTGTTTCATAATTTGTGTCTGCGAAACTGATCTCAAATGATGTATGTGAGTAAACACGTAAAGAATTAAACTCTATTTCTAGCTTGTATAACTCTTGAACCCTCTTGAACTTACTCTTTCTTTTTCTTTCTGTTTACTGTTTCAGACATGGCAGTGGTAGCTAGATCTCTCCCTGACAAATTTTCAGTACACTCAGAGCTCATATATTAGATCTGTTTACCCCACAGTACATGCGCGTGTAACGTATATATGTGTCGCTGATCACCCATGCATGCTGAGCGTATGTGCTACATATGGAATACCAATTACTCTCTAGTCTTTTCGACTCTTCCACTGTATAATGATACTTTTGTTATTGTTTTCATGATTTGTCAGAAACTCTTTGAACTTAATGGAGAGGAAGCACCGAAAAGAAGGAACAAGTTTTCATTAAGCTTGTAGATGGCTGGCGAGACATTTAATCAGTTATCATATCATTTTTAATCAGTTTTTGTAAAAGACATTTAATTAATTTCCCATATACGCAGAGAGAGAAAGAGAACGGACGACCCATGTTCCCAGCTATATGTGCATAATTATAAGAAACTGCACTCATAGTGACTTACCTCATCACGGGTTGTAGCGTGCATGAGGTGATGATGATGCGTATATGAGTTTTAGACTTGTGACACAAACATTTAAAACTTAGGCGTAGTGGTGAAATTGATCATAGTATGGCTACACTATACATAATAATTAGCAGTCTAAAAGATCACCAGTACTGTACATACAGTACTAGTAGCTTGTGGATGTTTGTGTATGCGCCCTATGAAAGTGGGGGACTTTTTTCTCTCCAGGGATTAGGGGTTAACCTACCTAGCTAGTTACCACTGGCGTTGGGCTAACTCTAAGGGGGGTTTTGGGCTAATTCTAAGGGGGGTTTTGGGGAATTGTGAGGAAAAAGTGTTTAGTTTTGGCTGGTGGCAGGGGAGCAAAGCTTAAAGTTTGCTATAAAGGAAAAAGGAAAGAAGCTAAGACACTCAAACCATCTATTCAGTCAGACACTGGCCATCAATCCCATCTCATCTCATCTCCCACTAAACTCTGCTGATCTCATTCACCTTCAAAGGTGGGGGTTTTTCCCTGTCAGTTTTTCTTTTCTATCTTCAGGGTTTATCAGTGATATTAAAAGGTGTTGTGTGGGTGGCATTGGGAATTGAACTGCTATGAAGAAGTTAGTACGGGTGTGGGAATGGATTAACAAAATGAGACCCCAAATTGCATATGCCTCGCCAGTAGTAAGATAATTTTGGTTATACTCACAACTAGGCTCAAAAGTGGGCTCCAATTTCTAATGTTTACTAACAAATAACAAACCAAAGTATGTGGCATTATTTTAGAACCCTGTTTTAGGGCTTACTGAAAAATTTGGGCACATATCAAGTAATGCCAAAATAAAGTCATTAGATAGTAAATCCTAAAGCCCCTTGACTATATATGTTTGGAATGGCAAAACTGTCCTTTTAGTATTAAAGTTAATACTATAATGCTTAGTTATATTAAATATTTATTAGTGATTAGTGATTAAGTATTATAAGTTATAAACTTTGTGTTGATAAATTTGGGGGAGGGGGAGTTTGGTTTTTTTTTTTAGAAGGAGAAAGAGAAGCGAGGAAAAAAATTGTTTTTTGATCCAAGTAATCAAAATGGATGAGGAGGGAGAATATTCATCTAGAAAAGCTAAGAAATTTCGTATCAACTACAACAATGATCAACTACAACAATGATCAAGAGGTGGCTGATTTTCTAAATTATGAGAATGATTTTACCCAAACTCAAACTCATAATGATGATTTTTATGAGCCAAATCTAGAAAATGTATACATCGATGAGGAAACCAATGCTAACAATACACAAGTATACTTCATTTTTGTCGGTTGAAATCATCAAAATTTTGATTTTTTTCATCAAGTTCGGAGAACCAGAGATAGGTTTGGCTTGAAATTATCAGCCGAACCTAACTGGTATACTACAGAAAACTGGTATACTACAGAAGATGAACAGTTCGGCTTATTCGAAATAGAATAGTTATTGGCCGAACTTATATTTTGTAAATTCCGGCCTACTTACTAGTTAAATGTTCGGCTAATACGAAATTTTCATTATAAGCCGAATCTTCTCCGAAGAGTTTTGAAAAAAAAAATTGAAGTTGAATTTTCGGTTTTTACTCTAGATATCGTATCAGCCAAACCATATATCTTTCCAAGTTCGGCTCATATTCAAAAAAATCATATTAGCCGAACATGTTTCTGATTTTACAAAAAACACTTAAGTTCATACACATTTAGGAGTCCGACTTTTTATTACATATGTTTTCTATTGTGCAACCTTTCTTAGGATTAATCAACCAAAAGAAGTGGAAATGACTATAAAAGTGTTAAGAAAGTGAAGTCTACTAATGGAGAATACCAAGGTCCAGATTCAACTCATTAAATCAATGAGATTTTATCTTCATCTTTAAGAGAATGAAAATACGAAGACAACTCAAAAATAATGAGGTCATTCCGACATCGGACGAAAAAGTTGTGACCAAAACAAGATTGAAAGACTCGAGTCTACAGAGAGAAGTTCGGCTGATAACTCCTCAGCATGAGCCAGCCGAACCTAAAACCTATAGATCAATATTTTCGAAGTGTTTACAGAGATAGGTTCGGTTTGAAAGTGGTTTAATCGGGTTAGCCGAACCTTACAACCACCTGGGGTAAATTTCACTTCTTAGGTTCGGCAGGGAAAGGTTGGGAAGGTATTAGCTGAACCCGACACTGTATTAACCACCTGGGAAGTTCGTCTATCCTTTTGTTTATAAGTGAAAATAGTTTTTTTTCTTCTGATTTTGGTAATTGCGGGTGTGAAGGTGAGAAACTGTTTAAACCCTAAACAATGTACTGCAAGGGAGTACTTTAGATTCGAGAGATCAATCTGTACAAGTCCGACCTAAACCAAAAAATGGTCGTTCCAGACTTGCTTCGGTCACAAAGAGGAGGAGAATAGGTTGGTTTTGGGGAGGGAAGCAAGGAGAGTGGTGAGACCAGGATAGTTGATTCTGGAAGAGCAGTTGGGTTTCTACGACTTGTTATCAGAAGAGTAAGACAACACACGAGGAGAGCTAGCAAGTAAGTATTTCTGAGTGTTGTCTTGTCCGAATGAACTTGTTGTTCAAAGGGAAATAGGTAAGACCTATTTATACAAGTCGAGGTAGAAACGTACCCTGGTATCATTAAGGAGTGGGGAAGTAAATGGGAGGAGGTGGTAACCGTATGCATGGACTTGATGTTCCATAAAGTGGTTAACACATGAAACTGGTTTTCATGAAACTGTTAACGTTATGGAATTGATGTTCCATAAGGTTTTTAACTCACGGATTTATGTCCCATGAACGTTTCCCACATAACTCCCGTATTTACTAGGCGCCTTACCCTTATGACACTTACTTATGAAGGGTGTAGTGTACGCTGCACGCTGTAGACCACCAAACCAATACCCAAAGAAAATCCCCCAGTTTGTGTTGATGTCTCAATTGTTTTTGGAAAACATGTAACACGTTATTGTGGATTGGAAAGTCGAGCTCGGGGAACTTGCTAGCCTGGTGACCTTCGACGATCGAGATGTTGCATCTTGAGAGGAGGGGCAACCGTTGATCGTTGCACACCTTCGTTTTGGTAGCCGCGTAGTGAGGTCCAACAGGGTGGCACGGCTAGGGTGTGTCTAGACTTGGCATGAGGGTACAAGGGTTCTCCATAGGCGTATGTCATGGCTAGGGCCAAGGAAAGGGTGCTTGTCTAGTCGTGACGTGACTAGCACGGCTAGGGCCAAGGAAAAGTGTGTTTGGCATGGCGCGTCTAGCTTGGCTAGGTTTGGTTTGGCTTGGCATGTGGGGCTAAGGGGTATCCATGGGCGCATGGCGTGACTATCTTGGGCTAGGTGTGGTTTTGGCTAGACATGTGGGGCCAAGGGGTAGCCAAGGGCACATGGCGTGACTAGCTTGGGATAGGTGTGGTTTTGGCTTGGCGTGTGGGGCCAAGGGGTAGCCATGGGCACATGTCGTGACTAGCTTGGGCTAGGCGCGTGACCAAGCTAGGGTTTTGGGCCAAAGGTCGTGAGGGGACCTTAGACGACCAGGATTTGCTCTTGGGATTAAAGGTCAACCGTTGATTATTGCACACCTTCACTTTGGTAGCCGCATGGGGAAGGCCAACATGGTGGCGCGGCATGAGGGGCCATGGCAAGACGTGTTTGGTATGGCGCGGACGGCGTGGATAGCCTTGGCTAGGTGCGTGACCAAGCTAGGGTTTTGGGCCAAAGGTCGTGAGGGGACCTTAGACGGCCAGGATTTGCTCCTGGGATTGAAGGGAAACCATTGATTGTTGTACGCCTTCACTTTGGTAGCCGCGAGGGGAAGGCCAGCATGGTGGCGCGGCATGAGGGGCCATGGCGAGATATATTTGGCATGGGGCGACTAGCTTGGCTAGGTGCGTGACCAAGATAGGGTTTTGGGACAAAGGTCGTGAGGGGACCTTAGACGGCCATGATTTACTCCTAGGATTGAATGACAACCGTTGATTGTTTTACGACTTCACTTTGGTATCCGTGAGGGGATGGACAACATGGTGGCGCGGCATGAGGGGCCATGGCGAGATATATTTGGCATGACGCGGCTAGCTTGGCTAGGTGCGTGACCAATCTAGGTTTTTGGGACAAAGGTCATCATGGGACCTTAGACGGCTAGGATTTTCTCCTGGGATTGAAGGGCAATGTTGATTGTTGCACGCCTTCACTTTGGTATCCATGAGGGGAAGGCCAGCATGGTGGCGCGACATGAGGGGCCATGGAGAGATGTGTTTGGCATGGCGTGGTCGGTGTGGCTGGCATGATTTTCCATTGGCACAGAGGTACGGCTAGCATGGTTGGCATACCTTGGTGCGGTTGGTGTGGCCGGCATGATTTTCCATTGGCACAGAGGTACGGCTAGCATGGTTGGCATGCCTTGGCGCGGTCGGTGTGGATGACATAATTTTCCATTGGCACAGAGGTGCGGTTAGCATGGTTGGTATGCCTTGGAGCGGTAGGTGTGGCTGGCACGATTTTCCATTGGCACAGAGGTGCGGCTAGCATGGTTGGCATGCCTTGGCGCGGTTAGTGTGGCTGGCATGTATTTTCCATTGGCACAGCGGTGCAGCTAGCATGGTTGGCATGCCTTGGCGCGGTTAGTGTAGCTGACATGATTTGCCATTGGCACAGAGGTGCGGCTAGCATGGTTGTCATGCCTTGGCGCGGTTGGTGTGGCTGGCATGATTTTCCATTGGAACACGTGGGAATTAGGGTTTGGCTCATCGTAGCCCTAATTTGAAAAATATACACGGGTAATTATTTTAGAGACACATTAAAGGTTTCAGTAAATGTGCCTAGTAAATGCTTGTTGCTTTAAATGTTGTGACATTACTGTCTGTTAAGGTTTAGTGTTTTACGTTTTTAACCCTAAGCTAAACACCACCATCAACATTAATTCCCCTGCTTAGCTCGGAACAGGTGCCTTGTTTCTAGGTAAGCATATGATGGTGACAGACAAGGACGAAATCGAGGTGTGAATTATTGCAAAGATGGTCAGGAGAATCCGACTAACCTTTTTGAGTGGTAAGGAGAGTTTTGGATTGCGGCCCTACGTAAGTTGTACTGGGAATACAGACCGTTGAGTTGCGATGCAAAAGTTACCGGCTTGGTTTGGTCGTACATCTCCAAGGCAAAGGGGGTGCGGTCTTGAGAGACGGCACAAGTGGGCAGCTTGGATCGAGGGGGGGGCCAAGAGGTGGCGTGGTCTTGGCCGCGAAAATGGCATACATGAGCGACTAGGCATGGCGGGGTCGTAATGATAGAGCGAGGTCTTGTATAGGGTTGCGACGATGGCATGCACGGGCGACTAGGTGCGGTGGGGCCGCGATGATGGAGCGAGGGCTTGTCTAAGGCCACGGCAATGGCATACATGGGCATCTAGGCACAGTGGGGCTGTGGTATGGTGTGATAGGGCCGTGATATGGCATGAGTGGTCTTGGACATGTAAATTGGTCTTTGCGGGACCGGTTTCCTCTTTTCCCTTCTTGGATCAAAATAGGAAATCCTTTCTTTGTTCAAACTTCCACGTACCATGTATGTATATATATAAAGGAGGGCCGGCTTCTCTTTTGTTTCACGCCTCTTTATTCCTCCCAGCCGTGTGAAAATAGTAAAGCAGAGCGGACGAGCGAATCCCAGGTATGCCTTCCAACACTTCTCTTTAACTCGTTTTTTTTTTTGCTGGTGTAAACCCTAGTTGTAGGCGTACCTTTTCATGACCTTATAGAAATGTTGGCGTGAATCTTAGGTATTTTTTTCCCTAGCTTGTCGTAACACTTAGGCATGGATACCATAGTAATGTTGACCGCCCCTACTCACTGTGCAAGGTAGACACGTAATAGTAATGACCCTGTCTTCTAAAAAAAACCTAGATTTTTAGGGTTTGCTTCTTGTTTTGGTATGGCCGTGTGCATAGTTCCCATAGTGGGGAGCACCTCCCCAATTGGACGAGAATTCCATGCTGCATGGTATAGCCTTGAAACATACTAGCTTGCGTCTTGGAAAAATAACTTCCGTGCATTTTTCGTAATAATTTCTCCTCGTATTGTTCCGCTGTAGTTGTTTGAGAAAATTTTCATTATGATGTCACTTGAGGAGAGTTCTGCTGTACCGGAAGACGTTTGCAATTCCAGACCAAACATAGATGATGAATTCTTCACCACATCGGCCACGGTTAGGAGAAACCATCCCATCTATGTGTCACTTTTTCTGACTAGATCGTAAAGTGAAGGAGGGGATCGATCGATTCGGCTAGGAGGCTTAATAATTTTTTTCCTTAAGAGGAAAGAATATCGCGCCTCTTCTATCGATTTTAAAATCCCTGCAAGTCCGTTGCGTTCCTTTGAGAAATGGACGCGATTTATGATGGACCAAGAACCCGTGAAGACCAATTTGACCAGGGCGCGGATTATCGATGTTGTTGCGGCTTCCGCAGTGCTTCAGATTAGGAAAGACATCCTAGGCTTGGTTGATTTCGTCACAGGATGGTGTCCGGACACCCACATGGCCGTATGCATATGGGGTGAAATGACCGTTTCCTTGGAGAGTGTTGATGTACTGCTGAACCTTCCCGTAGTTGGAAACCTTGATGTTAAGTTGTCCGCTGATGAAGAAGAAATGCATGCCGCCCTAGTTGCGAAATCAAAAGGTTTCGTTCGGAAGAAAATGAGATGAAGTGCTTCTATGACTGGTGGGTGTCCCAGTGGTTTCCTGACGTGTCAGAATCGAACTAGAAGAATAATACGCTTTATGTTGCAGCGTTCTTGGCTCTTTGGCTATCCAGAGATATTTTTGATGACGGCTCGGGCAAGAAAGAGATAAGACATGGACCTATCAAGTTTTCCATAAAATTGGCAAAAGGTGTCGTTCTTCCCCTCGGTGGTTTGTTTCTTGGTTCTCTGTATGCACACCTGGACCAGCTAGTTTCGGACATGTGCGCCTCGAATGCTCATATGAAAGTGGATTCATATCTTCATGCCGACTTTCTCCAGGCATGGTTGTGGGAGCATTTCGAGAAGTATGCCCCAAAACCGTTGGCTATACTTCCTGAATCTTGGGTGGCTCTAGAATACTGCGTTGGTCGAACAGGCGCCGAAAGACTGGTCCGAAACTGATGAGGTTCCTTAACAACTCGTATGCGGTTAATTTTCGTCAATGGGCTCCGGTGCATGCGTCCATAACTCAAATTAGTACCTTTTCTTCTGCTCCAAACATGTCTTTGATTTCTGATGGAGGGAATATGGGCGTCAGTAAGATTGTATTCATGCAAAGTTGCACGTCTGGCTATATACCGTCTTTCTTTCAAGGATTGTGTCAGGCAGTCTCTTATAATATTGAACGAGCAGCTCGGCATATGGGTTTCGACCAATGGGTCTCTCTCGTTCGTCAATTGGCGGCTCCAGAGGATCTATTATCAGACGTTCTTGATGCTAGTGTCCTCGCGCCGGGCAGAAGCCTCCCTTTTTTGCTTTTAGAACGAAATCCGTCGACTACCTCCAAGTATAACGTATTCTGGAAGAGTGAATTCCTCGTCATCCAGGAATTTGTGAAAGCCGTAGTGGAGAACACTCATGGTAGGCCTTCCTCCGAGATTTTAGCAAAACATCCGTTGTTGAGGGATACTTCTTTAATCAAAAGTAAATCTGCTGGTCTGTACTTGGAAAGTCCCCAAGTGAAGGAGAGAAGGTCTAAGAATCGTGTTGGTGGTCTTCAGTCTGGTCTGGAGGCTCTCCCGACTTTTAGTTCCTCCAATATGCGAGTACGTATAATTTTCTTCCCGACTTAGTCGAATTACATATGTCTCTGTCTCATTCTTTAGTGTCTATCCTTGTGCCTTGCCCAGGGTCTCAGCAGTATGAACGCCTTTGCTAAACTTGCACGTAGTCAGAAAACATCACCTCTTGAGACAGAAGGCAGCGATGCTGAGCCTACCCATGACAGAGTGGAATCCTAGAAGGATGAAAGCTCAGAGTCCAGAGATGGCGGGAGTAGTTCTTCCGATAGCAGTGATGAATCTTCTTCTAGTCAGTCTGAAACCGAATCGGTGAGTCCCCTCCATGTTTTTTTTTTTTTGCAGTAAAACTAAATTTTGATTTTTAGGAGGAAACCGTTCCTGGGGATGATCTTGAAGTACAAGACCACCAGAGTAAAGACGTAGCCGTACTTCCCACTGCGGAAACTGTGCCAGCTAGCGACTTGGACATGGAGATTCATCGTCCCGAGGGCGCTGCCGTGACTCAGGTAGAGGAGAGCACTTTGGGTGGTGAAATTATAGTTAGGGATCTCCTGCCAGTTTCTGATTCAGTTGCAGGCGCCACCTTCAATCCCCCATATCTGGCCCATTTCCCAGGTCATGTGTTGATTGGTGGATTTAGCGTTCCAGCTAAACATGCGACATTGTACACCAAGATTTGGGAAAGGTACGGTCACATTGCTACGACTAAGAAGATCACTAGTTGACATGCGTTAGTCAAGCGTGTGGAGGAATCCTTGTCTTCGATTGATGAGATGTGCAACGTGACTGGTCATACAGTTTCTTAGGATATAATATCGATATGGAAGTTCCATCGTGACATGTGCATGGGCTTCGAATTCAACGTTCCTTGGTTCGTTGAAGGTCTCTCTGATGTTGAAAGGTTGTTGGGCGAAAAAGTCGAAGGTCCATCCGCAGACATGGTAAAGAAGCAGGAATCGGAATTCAAGAAATTGTGCCGGTAATTGAAATTAAAAAGGGTGGCTCTCCATAGCACAAAAGAGGCATTTGCCAAGAGAATCAAGACGTTGTTGGAAAACTTTCCTTGAATATATATATCTATCTTTCAGACTTCTTATCTTTAGGGTTTTTTTTTTGAAAGGCAAATGAAGCGCCTGGTTTTTGGTTTTTGATTTTTCTGGTTTTCTCGGGTTAATATATAAATACTACCTTGACGGTTTTGGGTTACACCCTCTTTTTTTATTGAATGAAATGTTTAGAATTGAACTGTCTTTGGCTATGAATGAAAGTGACACAGACTTCCCAGGTAAACCATGGAACCTTGTGTTGGTAGATGACATGGGAAGAGACATGGTTATAGGTTTTATCAAAACTTGAAAAAGCAATCCATCGTATTTTGTCTAAATAAGACTTACTCGGTTTCTTAGGTCTTCTGATGATAATAAACTTTCCGGGCGTAGGACCAAGTTTTACGAAAAACATGTCCAAGGGAAGTCCCCAGTGTTCTGAGTTGTTGCTGAGTTGTCTAATAACCGAGCCATTAATCCCTGGGCGGATCGTTTTGATTCTAACCCGGGGAAGTCCCTAGCCATCTCTTGTCGTGTCATGACTGATAGTCGAGCCTTCGAGTAACTAAGTCGGAGTGAGTCGTCTTCCTCTACCATCTTGACGTCTGGTTCGAAGAACGAGATCGACAGTCGAAAATTGACATTGTAACCGATAGATCAATCTTCCCGATGTGGTCGCCAATTTTTTATAGGTGAAAATAGTTTCTGCTGATTTTGGTAATTACGGGTGTGAAGGTGAGAAACTGTTTAAACCCTAAACAATGTACTGCAGGGGAGTACTTTAGATTCGAGATATCAATCTGTACAAGTCCGGCCTAAACCAAGAAATGGTCGTTCCAGATTTTCTTCGGTCACAAAGAGGAGGAGAATGGGTTGGTTATGGGGAGGGAAGCAACGACAGTGGTGAGACCATAATAGTTGATTCTGGAAGAGTAGTTGGGTTTCTACGACTTGTTATCAGAAGAGTAAGAGATCTCACGAGGAGAGCTAGCAAGTAAGTATTTTTGAGTGTTGTCTTGTCCAAATAAAATTGTTGTTCAAAGGGAAATAGGTAAGACCTATTTATACAAGTCGATGTAGAAACATACCCTGATCTCATTAAGGAGTGGGAAAGTAAATGGGAGGAGGTGGTAACCGTATGCATGGACTTGATGTTCCATAAAGTGGTTAACGCATGAAACTGGTTTTCATGAAACTGTTAACGTTATGCAATTGATGTTCCATAAGGTTGTTAACTCACGACTTTATGTCCCATGAACGTTTCCCACATAACTCCCGCATGTACTAGGTGCCTCACCCTTATGACACTTCCTTATGAAGGGCGTAGTGTATGCCGCACGCTGTATACCACCAAACCAATGCCCAAAGAGAATCCCCCAGTTTTTGTTGATGTCTCGAATGTTTTTGGAAAACATATAACATGTTGTTGTGGATTGGAAAGTCGATCTCAGGGAACTTGCTAGCCTGGTGACCTTCGACGGTCGAGATGTTGCATCTTGAGAGGAGGGGCAACCGTTGATCGTTGCACGCCTTCGTTTTGGTAGCCGCGTAGTGAGGCCAACAGGGTGGCACGTATAGGGTGTGTCTAGACTTGGCATGAGGGGCCAAGGGTTCGCCATAGGCGTATGTCATGGCTAGGGCCAAGGCAAGGGTGCTTGGATAGTCGTGACGTGACTAGCACGGCTAGGGCCAAGGCAAAGTGTGTTTGGCATGGCACGGCTAGCTTGGCTAGGTTTGGTTTGGTTTGGCTTGGCATATGGGGCCAATGGGTATCCATGGGCGCATGGCGTGACTAGATAGGGCTAGGTGTGGTTTTGGCTTGGCATGTGGGGCCAAGGGGTAGCCATGGGCGCATGGCGTGACTAGCTTGGGCTAGGTGTGGTTTTGGCTTGGCGTGTGGGGCCAAGGGGTAGCCATGGGCGCATGGCGTAACTAGCTTGGTCTAGGTGCATTTTTGGCTTGGCATGTGGGGCCAAGGGGTAGCCATGGGCGCATGGCGTGACTAGCTTGGGCTAGGCGCGTGACCAAGCTAGGGTTTTGGGCCAAAGTTCGTGAGGGGACCTTAGACGGCCAGGATTTGCTCATGGGATTGAAGGGAAACCGTTGATTATTGCACGCCTTCACTTTGGTAGCCTCATGGGGAAGGCCAGCATGGTGGCGCTGCATGAGGGGCCATGGCGAGATGTGTTTGGCACGGCGCGGACGGCGTGGCTAGCTTTGGCTAGGTGTGTGACCAAGCTAGGGTTTTGGGCCAAAGGTCGTGAGGGGGCCTTATACGGCCAGGATTTTCTCCTGGGATTGAAGGGAAACCGTTGATTATTGCACGCCTTTACTTTGGTAGCCTCGAGGGGAAGGCCAACATGGTGGCGCGACATGAGGGGCCATGGAGAGATATATTTGGCATGGCGCGGCTAGCTTGGCTAGGTGCGTGACCAAGCTAGGGTTTTGGGGACAAAGGTCGTGAGGGGACCTTAGACGACCATGATTTTCTCCTAGGATTGAAGGGAAACCGTTGATTGTTGCACGCCTTCACTTTGGTAGCCACGAGAGGAAGGCCAGCATGGTGGCGCGGCATGAGGGGCCATGGCGAGATATATTTGGCATGGCGCGGCTAGCTTGGCTAGGTGCGTGACCAAGCTAGGGTTTTGGGCCAAAGGTCGTGAGGGGACCTTAGACGGCCAGGATTTGCTCTTGGGATTGAAGGGCAACCGTTGATTGTTGCACGCCTTCGCTTTGGTAGCTGCGAGGGGAAGGCCATCATGGTGGCGCGACATGAGGGTCCATGGCGAGATGTGTTTGGAATGGCGTGGTCGGTGTGGCTGGCATGATTTGCTATTAGCACAGAGGTACGGCTAGCATGGTTGGCATGCCTTGGCACGGTCGGTGTGGCCGGCATGATTTGCCATTGGCACATAGGTACGGCTAGCATGGTTGGCATGCCTTGGCGCGGTCGGTATGGATGACATGATTTTCCATTGGCACTAAGGTGCGGCTAGCATGGTTGGCATGCCTTGGCGTGGTTGGTGTGGCTGACACGATTTTCCATTGGTACAGAGGTGCGGCTAGCATGGTTGGCATGCCTTGGTGCGGTAAGTGTGGCTGGCATGATTTTCCATTGGCACAGGTGTGCGACTATCATGGTTGGCATGCCTTGGCGTGGTTAGTGTAGATGGCATGATTTGCCATTGGCATAGAGGTGCGGCTAGCATGGTTGGCATGCCTTGGCGTGGTTGGTGTGGCTGGCATGATTTTCCATTGGCACACATGGGAATTAGGGTTTGGCTCGTCGTAACCTTAATTTGAAAAATATACCCGGGTAATTATTTTAGAGACACATTAAAGGTTTCAGTAAATGTGCCAAGTAAATGCTTGTTGCTTTAAATGTTGTGACATTACTGTCTGCTAGGGTTTAGTATTTTACGATTTTAAACCTAAGCTTAAAACCACCATCAACACCTTTATAAATGAATTATTAGCCGAACTGTTCATAAGCACTTTCAGAACGAAGAACAATGAACAGTTCGACTCATAATTTATCTCACTAAGCAGCCGAACTTCGTTATGTAACCACAAAAAGCTCTAGTTTTTTCTGAATTAATCATATCTATCGATCAAAAACAATAACATAAGAGAGGGTTTATAGAAAATATATTATAATCATCATTTTAGGAGTTGGTTCTTCATACCGTTGAATTTTAGCGTCCGATCCTTCAACTTCTTCGTGTCCTTAAATTGGTGGATTAGAAGAAGATTTAGAATGACTACCTACTGCAGGTTTCTTTGTGCGAGTTATTTTTGTAGTAGTATTTGATCGATGATCAAATTTTTACCAATCAATACGATCAAATTTTCACGATCAATTTTTTTATCGATGATTTCGCGAGAGGGATCGGGTAGAGAAGAAGAGAAAATGTTTAAGTTTAAAACTGATTTTGATTTTATTTTTTTAATAATATATACGGTTTAGGGTATATAAGTCATTGCATACCCATTAGACACCCCTTATAAACATACCCTAGTTGGGAAAATAATTTTTTGTTCCTCGAAATTTTTATGTATGCCTTAAAACATGGTTCTTATTTTACACTTTGGAAGACGATTAAACCAAAATGGGAGCCAAAGTGTACGTATGTTGCATTATTTTATAAGCATCACTTGACTGCAAAAATTGTGGAAGACGATTAAACCAAAATGATGTAGCATATGATTAGAAACCAAAATGGTGTAGCATTTTTAGAGAATGGCCAAAATGATATTGGCCATTCTCTAAAAAATCTCTCATTTCTCTTAATATTTGTCTTTTCAGGGTATAATCTCTTTGATCATTTGATAAACCCATTTTATAAACTCCTAATTAATACCATTCATAACCATTTATGGCGTTTGGTTAAGAGTCATGTCTCTAGACCATGCACGTCGGTTCAATACCCCATACACGATACTCAGAACCATCATGACGCTTTGAAAAAATATCCCGCACAATCAATTTTCTCTAACCTTTCAGTTCTGACTTAATTGCATCTCTTCAACCTTACCGCCCCAATACACCAAACCTAATCTTCTACCTACTTCTTGCTTCTATGGTTCCACCATTATGAGTGAAATTGGTAAGCGACTATGCCTAGCATTTTTTTTCTCTTGGGTATTAATCCTGGTCTATGATTTTATGCACTTTCAGATATTACAGCACCTGTTAGGAGGTACCATTGGCTATTGGGGCACGTCGAGTAGATATATGAATTACCATAACATCAACTATTCCTAATCAATGATCAAAACCCTACACCCCAAAGTACTTAATATCCTACTCAATCAAATCCTAAGTTCATTAATATCTCTTTAGCTCACCCATTGATATTTCACACCGCTCCTCATTACACCCCATCTACCATTAGTACATTTGGAAGCACTTAAATTCTGCTATAGAATTCTAAAGTAAACAATAAATTAAAAGTGTACCTTAAATCCTATGAAGCAAAACCTCCCCTGCATGAGTCTTATAATTATTATTATACTTTTTATGTCTCTACCATTATTATAGATCTCCTATTATCCTATCAGTTGGATTCGATTACGTCAATGAATTATCAGCATGACACAACAATCACGGATTCTATAGATACCACTGATAGAATGCCCAACACCACTGCTGTTGAACCTTACCTACACATACCCAACCTGAATCTTTCACAATTTCATTCTCACCTTACCAACATAAACTATAATCTTCTTATCAGACTTTCCCTTTTTGAGGTTCAGTCTTCTAGACAAGCTTATACTTACTTATCTCTAGATATATCCATGACCTGTCTTTATTCTTCCCTGATCCCCATTGTAGCTTGGCATTATCATCTTCAAATAAAAAAATATATTTTCCCAACATCCAATCCTAAAATTGCAGACACCCACTTGACCCTTAAGTTCACCATTTGTTTTATTGCTTATATGGAGGATTCAAATTCTGCAAGTGATACCCATTTTGCTGCCTCTATTCAAAACCTCTCATCTCAAATGGCTGAGAAGCTTACTTTACTCAAAAATCTTCCTGCTTCCCTATCTGAACCAGTGTACATCGATAAAACAGTCGTTCTAGCTGAGAATGATACTAATTAAAAATGGTGTATGGTGGGTTACATATGCAGTGAGACTTTAGTTCCCACCTCTTCTATCAGTAACTATATCTACTCTCAGTGGACTTTATCTCAAACTCCTACTGTTACCAACTTTAATGGTTTGATAAACAAAGTTCTTATCAGATCCTTAGCCGAAAGTGATTTCATCAGGGTCAATGAACAACGCCCTTGGTTCGCTTGTGGTTTCCTTATAGTTTTATGAGTGGTTCCACCAACTGGTTGGCCTGCAAATTTTCAAGTTTCCTTTGAGGAAAAAATGATGTGGCTTATGTTATGCAATGTTCCCAAAGAATGTGTTGAATTTAAAGATCTAAAACAGCTTACACTCAATCTTGGAGAACTTCTTGATGCCAAAGATCCATATGGTAATCATCCTCTTAAGAAGAATGTTAAAATCTATGTGATAATCCCCATCAATCGAGCTCTCCCAATAGCTGGTATTCCACTTCTTACTAGAGGAAGAGAGGAACCCTTTCTCATTGAATGCAGGTGCTTCAAAGTCCCAAGGAATTTTCGCCACTCTTGTCGTGTTATTGATCATAGATATGTTGTCTGTCCTAATTGGTTGGCAAAACAAAATCTTATCAAGGAAGCTAGCTCGTCTGTATCAAAATATGTTTACCCACCAATTTCTAGACTCATGATATCATCTACTCAAGCTCAGGAGCTTCCAATAATTGCTCCAAACATCTTAGTTGTTGATTCCCTATCGACTCAAGTTGAAGTAGCACCAGATACGCAAAGTCAAATGTGGGTAAAGAAAAGGATGTAGCTATTACTCAAACTTCAAGTGCTACTAACCAGGAACCTCCAAATTGCTTGATTAACATAGGCCCGTTTGGTAGCAGATCTACTACTCTCAAGATTCATAAAGTAGAAACAAATCAAATCAAGAAACTTATTCCTTTGGTCAATGGCTTACCACTTATTTTAAAGAAATTCACCAGTCAAGCTGAGGTTTTTCCTGCTTTGAGTCATATCTTTGAGTCCAACAACACATGACCGATCTGTACCAGTAACTCAACTAGAAGATTCAAGACGGAGGCAACTCCTAATCATAAATCTTTTATATCAAAAGAACAATATCTTTAGCAGCTGAACATGATGTTTTTTCTAATCTTAAGAGAAATATTAAACCCTGTGCTGATCTCATAAAAAGGACTAGATCATCCTCTTCTCCTCTGGTTAATTCTACTACCAACTCTCCAAAAATTGATAGCTCTGAACCAGATTATTCTACTATTTTCCCTCCCATCACCAAATTGGGTAACATTTCCACTTCCAACTTGTCTCAATGTACCTTCAATACCCATCCCTCTCCCGATGATTTTGTAAACTTCACTGTACCTACTGACGTTACTTCAAATGGTAATGGTGTCCGAAACAATTCCTCTCATGAGGCTGCTGATCTGAACCAGGATGCTACCCAAGGAACTATCTCTGCTGGTGGAAATAACAATTCTCAATCTAATGGAAAGCATGATTCTTCTAATCAGGTTCCTTCTTCTTCTACCCCTATTGTATCTCCCTCATCTCTTGCTGATCCTTCCTCTTTTCATGTCAATAATGTGAACATTGTTTGTTGGAATGTGCGTAGTCTTAGGAAAAAAAACTGCTAATAAGGAACTTAGCATACTCCTTAGGAATGTTAACCCTAACATTGTTTTCTTGTCTGAAACAAAAATGCAAAATGATTTTGCTGCTAGAAAACTGAGGAATATGGGCTTCCCTTGTACTGCTAATGTGCCATGTGTTGGAAAGAGTGGTGGTCTTGTGCTGGCTTGGAAGAAGGAAATCTACCTTTCCATTATTTACACTAGTAATAGGGGAATCTATGTCACCACTAAGGATATCATACATTCCAAAACTTGTCATATCTATTTCATATATGGAGAGCCTAATATTGCCTTAAGACAAGCTTTTTGGGAAAACCAATGCCTTCTACCACCTATACCAGTAGATGAAACAACTTTCTTTGTAGGTGATTTTAATACTCTCCTAAGCCCTGAGGATAAAAATGGTGGTCTAGAGGTTGATGACACTGATATTTTTAATCTTAGGAATTTCTGTAATGTTTTTGACTTACATGATCCTAATTTCTCTGACCCTAGGTTTACTTGGTATAATATGCAACAAGGTCCTGATCTTATTCTTGAAAGACTTGATAGGTGTCTCATTAATCCTCATGCTGAGTTGTTATGTCCTAAATTATGTGTTAATAATCTTCCGATGGACTCTTCTGATCATTGCCCCATGCATATTGGTTTTAATTTTGAAGTGAATTTTATGCCTAAACCTTTCTATTTCATGACCATGTGGATGGAGGACCCTACCTGCAACGATATTATATATAATATTGCTTGTTTTTCAATGTACTTGGTTCCCCTGCTTTTAAACTTAAATCTAAGCTGCTTAACACTAAAAAAGGCCTTAGGGACTGGAACAAGATTTCTTTTGGTAACCTTCAAACCAACATAAAAACTAGTAGATAAGAGCTTGCTGATCTCCAAACTCTCAATCCCTCAAATTTATGTTCTACTTCTAGATTAAGGGCTAGACTAGAATACATGTATAACCTTAAGGATCTTAATGGAAAGATAAATCTAAGGAGATCCGGCTCCTAGACGGAGACATAAATTCTCCCTATTTCCTTACAGTCACTCTCTTTAGGAGAAAAAGGAATGGCATTAGTTGGATTAAAAATTCTCTTGGTACTGTGTTCACTGATAGGAATAATATAGATACTTTATTTGTGGATTACTTTAGAAATCTGTACTCCTCCCAACCTCAACAATTTCAATATGAAATTTTAGAAAACTTACCAGTCAAATTCTCCCTTGAGAATAACTCTTTGTTAAATCTCACTCTCACTGCTGAGGAAATAAAAAATTCTGTCTTTCAAATGGGTGGGTAAAAAATCTCCTGGCCCTGATGGCTTCACAAGATTGTTCTACCAGAAAAACTGGGATATTGTTGGAGAAGTTGTTATTAACATGACCCAAACCTGCTTTAGAACTAGTCATTTAGCAAAAGTTTTTAATACCACCAACATTGCTTTAATCCCCAGGGTCCCTTTGGCTGAATTAGTTTCCCAATATAGGCCCATTGGTTTATGTAACTTCATCTATAAATTCCTATCTAAAACCCTGGCCAATAGACTCAAAACTCTGATGGATAACATCATATCTCAAAATCAAAGTGCCTTTGTCCCAAAAAGAAGTATTTCTGACAATATCCTGCTAGCCAATGAGGTTGTCTATGCTGTTAACTATTATAAGAAGAAGGAGGGAATTGCTACTATCAAACTTGATATGTCCAAATCTTATGATAAATTAGAATGTTTTTCTTAGTAAAGTCTTACTTAAAATGGGTTTGTCTAATCACTGGGTTAATCTGATTCATCAATGTGTTTCCACTGTCTCTTATTCTGTTTTATTGAATGGTAGTCCTACTGGCCTTATCAAACCTGGGAGAGGCCTGAGACAGGGTGATCCTCTCTCTCCATATCTCTATATCACCGACTTTGAAGAATTATCTGCTTATATTAATAATTTGACCAGTAAAGGCTTAGTTGAAGGAATTAGAGTTTGTAAGAATGCACTTGCATGACATACCTCTTATTTGATGATGATTCCCTCTTGTTTTCTAAAGCTACTGACAAAGACTTTAGAAACCATTAAAGACTATGTACAAAAGTATCGCTTAGCTTCTGGTCAGGAAATCAACTTTGATAAATCTGGTATCTTGTTTAGTAAAAAGTTGCATGTACCCCTTATGAACCATTTTTCTAATATTCTGGATATACATAACAGAGACATATGGGAGAAGTATCTTGGCACCCCTATAGATTTTCAGGCCTCTAAGATCCCGACCCATATGGGTATTCTCCAAGATGTAGATACTAGGATTACCTCTTGGATTCGTAGACTTTTATCTCAGGCTGTTAGAACTACTTTGGTTAAGCATGTTTGTAAGGTATTCCTCTATACCAAATGGTTGCTTTTCTTATCCCCAAATACTTTTGCAAAAAAAAAAATGGATTCTCACCTTTGTCAATTCTGGTGGGGAGAAATTCTTGACCCTAAGGATAGAAAACTGCATCTTCTAGGATATGATGCTTTTTGCTCCTCTAAGTTTGAAGGTGGCCTTGGTTTTAGGAAATCTGAACTTAATAATTTGGCTATGTTAGCTAGAAATGCTTAGAAAATCATAGAGAATTCTGACTTCCTTTTAGGTATTGTGTTGAAAGCTCGTTATTTTCCTAGGACTGACTTTCTTAATGCTGCTTTCCATGTTGATTGCTCATGGACTTGGAGATGCCTTCATACTATTAAGGAGATAATTAAACCCTTTATTTCTTGGATTGTTGGGGATGGTCAATGAAAAGACTAGGGTACCCAAATATACCTCAATCTAAAACTTTTCCACATATAAGTCCTTTATCCGAAAGTGATTGTCTATAGATCAAGTCGAGATAATACAACAAATCGGTTCACACTTCGTGTGATCGTCTATGGATACGAGATCGAGACAATACGAAAACAAGATAACTTGTGTGATTGACTTTGGATACAAGATCGAGACAATACAACAACGAAGTATGTTTACTTGATAAATGGTTCGGACTTAACCAAACACAATATGATTACTATCAAGTAAATATGAATTAACGTTTGTGTATTTTACTTCTATAATTATAATAAAAACAATTATCATTGCAGAATAGAAAAGTAAAAGACACAGCAAGATTTTGTTAGCTAGGAAACCGCAAATGCAGAAAAACCCCGGGACCTTGTCTAGAATTGAATACTCTCAGGATTAAGCCGCTTATACAAAATCAAACCAGATTCGTATAGTTGAGACCAAGTAATTAAACCTATAGTTCACCTAGATCCGTCTGTATTCCCACGCCTCTGACCTATAATAAGTCACATACTTGGAACAATTTCTTTGTTTCGTATTCCAAAAAGTAAAGGAACAACAAATCTGTTTGGTATCAACTCTTTTCAACCAAGTGATGTAAGTTCAACAAAATACCCTTCTGTCTATCTCAAATAAACTCCTTTGTCAAGTTCTTAGGTCTATCTTATCAACAACTACCAAAGTAATTGTTAAGATTTTACAATCAATACTTTTATTCACAAAGAATTGTATTGATGCCGATCTACAAAACTAATCAATCCAATCAACCACAAGGATAAACAGATTATAGTTGGATCCTCTTTTACTGAAACAAGTATTGTGCACACCAAATATTATGAAACCAAATCAGAAATCTTCAAAGTCTTCTTTGTCTCAAAATCTTCTCTAATCTTCAATCAGCACCTGCACACAATCAACTTGAATCTCTTGTGATCAATCACGCACAGAATGGAGTCGGTTAACAATGGATTATCACAAGACGTCTTTATATCTACAAACAATATAAATATCCCCGTCGAAACTTCGATCTAGTTTGAGTGAATCTTATATCAGAAGAGAAGATTCTCAAGCATAAAAAATAGGTGCAATCAAAGTTCAACCACCTTTAGTCAATCAAATCAATCGAAAACAAAAGATAAACCACAATTATCTAGTTTCTCACCAATGGTACTAATAGAGCTTCTCAATCCTAAAGAAGTCTTTAAACTGAGCGGCCGTAAGAGATTTCGCCTAATTAGGTTACTTTTTTCTCCAAATAGGCGGCTCCACCAGTAACAACACAACTGAGGTAGTTTTGCTGGCTCTGAGGATTAGTTTGCTTGAAATACAAACTTTGATATTTATAGACAAGTAAGTTTGGACACCAAGGAATTTCCAAAACCGAAAATATTCTCAAGATATGTAATATATTCCAAATTCGGTTTCCATAATTCTTGGAAATGCTTTGTCCAAATATTGTCCGAAAATCTCTTAGAAAATTTCCAACTAGTAAATGCACATTACTAATTTTCATTTTTCCAAAAATAAATTAACAACCTTAAATAAAAGATTCTCAATTTATTTTTTGACCTGGGATTTTTCTTTAGCTATTAAGGAATATCTTTGAACAATAAAAGATAAGCGTTACTACACATTTTCAAAGTATGTCGACATCTTTGCTTTGTAAGTCCTCTTTCATACTTACAATCTTGAAACCGATTTGCCATATTTCCAAACAAGTTTAGAATTGGTTCATCTTACTTTCAAGAACTATGTCATTGATCAAGAACACTCAATCACAATTCATGGGTTTAACGGTTCAATCAAAACAAGTTTCGGTTCTACCTCCATGTGAGTACTGTGCATAGTCACACTAGCTTTCCAAAAATTTGGTTGACTAGGTACTAAGATCGGTTCCCCACATATATATGGTATCTAACTTGTATGTGTTGCACATGTCCATAAGATTGGTTCCCCTTTGCCTAAAAACGTATTGCACATGTCCATAGGATCGGTTCCCATTTCTACTAAAAACTTGATGCACCTCATACAAGGATTGATTCTCCCTTTGTGATATGTTGCACCTCTTACTAGGATCGGTCCCCCTTTACCCAGAGTCGGTCATACTAATAACACTAAATCGATTATACCATCTCAGGTGATTACTTAAGATCGGTTTTACTAATAAAAGTCATACCAATACAAAAGTTAGGCCTTTATGAATAGTTTTACCAAGAACATAAACAAGTCATGAGCGGTTATACTAATCACGCATATTGGTAGTTCAAAAGATATGCAACGAATAACAATACCAATAAAGCATAACGATTTCCCTTTCGATTCACAAAACAAGTTCATGAATTTACTTCCTTTAAACAAATGTAAAACATTGTTTCCAAGGATGAAATCTTCACCTTTTACCCATACATAATCACAATAGCATTCAAACGATTATGTTTATGTCTTATATACAAAGTTTAATGGTTAAGCAATAAACATTGTATTGTATTCCTTAATACTACGTCTAACTAGAGTGTAATCATTCATGCTTCGCGTTTATGTTTTCAATATGCACGACTTGAAAGATATAATAGGGAATGAAACAGTTCAAGTCAAATATCACTAACCTCAAGTGGAAGGATGATGTTGTCGTTGTAGATCCTTACTTCTTCACTTCTTCAAGTCTTCGCAATACTTGTAATGTCTCATATCCTAATACTTTCAAGCTAACTTATACGAAGTTGACTTTAGTACATAATCAAGCGACTCTTTAAATGATTTTTGGCTCACTAAAATATGACAACCAAACTTGACATACCAACGCTTGGTGGGTTCAAGCGATCTATACTCTAACAGTCAATATATTGATCCCTGGTGTGATAAATGGATCCCTACTTTAGGTTCTGCCACCCCTAATCCTTTGGTCCCTCCTGAACCTTGTGTTAAAGTCTCTTATTGCATTGATGATGCTACTAGATCTTGGAATTTAGATAAACTAAATACTCACTTTTATGGTGCTTCTGTTCAGAAGATCATCACCATTCCCTTAAACCAGTTATGCACTCATGATAGTAGAGCTTGGGAGCTTTCAAAGAATTGAAGATTTTCTTCAAAATATGCTTACTTGGGATTAAGAGGGTCTGGACCCTCCCCTAGTTATAAACTTTGGAAGTGCATTTGGAAAATTAATGTTCCTCACCGTATTCAACTTTTTACTTGGAAAGATGCCAGAAATGTGTTGCCTGCTAAAATTATTTTACAAACTAGGATGCCTTCCAGAAAATTAATATCTCTTATGATAGATCCTCTGACCCTTGTGAGTCCATTATGCATGACCTTTTTCTGGGTCCTTTTGCTAGTCATGTTTGGAGTCTAGCCTCTTTCTGTGCCAATACTTCTGCTTTCTCTTCTAGTTCTATGATTGATTGGTTAAATTTCTAGTTATTGGACTCTATTACTAGAATTCCTATTGATAGACATTGCATGTTTGTTGATGTCCTATGGTCTTTATGGACTAGTAGAAACAATTTAGTCTTTAGAAATCTTCAGGAAAATCATGTTGATGTCATCCATAGAGCTAGGGCTATGCTCCTCATGATAAGCACGAAAGTGCTACATTTTATATCCATATTTATATTAGCTAGAACTCGATATTTTGGCTGACGACACAATTTTAGTGCTTTTGTATAAAGTACGAGTAAATTGGATCATTCGGGAAATATATGGCTAAATGAACATTTAAATGAAGTTTGGGACAAAAATAAGCAAATTGTGGCTGGCCTGGTATTTATATATCAGCACCACTAAAGTGTCACACGGATAATTCATGTGGTGGGCTAACAAATTCTCTCTTCTGCCAAGCTCATGAATTAGGACTTGGTGTAATAAGTGGACCACGTGGCACCTCACCTCATGCCAGTGATATTGAAGGCTCTTGAACTCGATTTGTGGTGGTTACTTTAATACAGATGTACAATGAAGTGTGGCTTTGAATCAGTGAAGAGATGGGTTGTTTATGGCATCGAGTACTCACTTTGCCGGTGGTTTTGCAGTGATGTACGACTGAAATTAAGGCGTAGTTAGAGGTTAGAAATGGTTACGAATGTATGGAAGTAGATGAATCTTGAAATTACAGGTTGAATGAGCTATAAGAGGAGCCTCGTGCAACAGTTGAAAACAACCTCGTCACGGACCGAAACTGCATACACCTTGCTTGGTAAATGGCCTGAGAGAAGAGATGAACGGTGAATCTGGCAGCTTGTTGTGAAATAATGCTTTTGCTGGTAAAGAAAGCTGTAAGAAAGAGGTGACGTTGCCGAGATGAAGAAGGATGATGCCCATGGTTGATATTTCGGTCATGTATGTCTGTAGATGGAGTCCAAGTTTTCTGTATAGGCGGTATCAGTTCATTTCAGTTGAGTAACGATGGAGTTGGTCGAGCTTTGGTCGATTTAATTGCAGTCGATGATGGATTCTTGAACTGGTGCCGAGAGATGCTTGGACGAATGGAAGTGTTGCTGTGATCGAATTTACCGAGGCTTGAATGGTGAATCAGTTAGAGGGGTTTTGTTTCGGGTAGTTGACAGCGAAGAAGGTTGTGTGTCTGGCTGGTTTAAATCACTTGTGGGTACTGGCAGTGGCAGTTGTTGGAGGGGGTCAATGGAGATGTTTCTGTTGAGTGATGGAAACTGCAGCCAGGGATAGAGTCAGTGGTTGTGACTATGAGTTTAGAGGCTTCTGCATGGGTGTTCAAGAAGCTGGTACGGCAACAGTTCCGTGGTGGTAATCATTCACCGTGTAATCGATGGAGCAAAGCTGAGATGCCGGTGTTGCTAGAGTGGAAGGAGAGTTATGTCTCGGCTGTGTCGTTACTCGATGGGTCTGTGGATAATCCATAGTGCAGCAGCAATGAGTCTTGAGAATTTCTATAATCTATGGTGTTGATTGTTCGCAGTAAAGAAGATGAATTCGAGCTTCAATAGTGTTGCTGCGATGCTGGATAGATGGCTGAGACGAGTGCACTCGGCTGTGGATTTTTGGCCGTGAGTTTATTGTGAGGCGAGATCGAGATTCATGGGGAGATTCGGATGATGGAAGAATTTAGTAGATGGGTTTCAAGCAGCTGCCGTTTTTCACTCGCAACCAAGTTTTGTCAGTGGCATTAAGCTTGAAGAAAGGGCATCAATTGTTCAAGACGGGTTGAGTAAATTGCTGGTACTGATGGGTTTTGTCTGTAATTGACGCTGATTGACGATGGTTGCAGCTGTAAGCGAAGACAGTTTTGGAGATTCATGGAAGATACTGTTGGGGGTTTGCTGTGTTCGAATCTGGGAAGGAGTTGTGTTGGACGAACAGAAAATAGAAATTGGTTAGGTATGGATCTCAGTGTTATAAACTAGATTTGGACATCGGTGGCTAGGGTGGTGACGCATTTTAGAAGATATGGAGGCATGACGGACAGAATGGCCAATGGCCAGACTTTGGTAGATGTTTACTGGACTGGGCCTTAGCATTAGCTCTGGCAATGTCCACTAGGTATTTGGACTTCTCACAGGAGCAGCCTAGATATACGAAACTGGAGAGTTCTTTTGGGGAGTTTTGGGACTTCTTTGGCTGGAGGCGACGGCGGGGAAAAAAAAGGAGAAGAAAGTGTCGACGCGAAGGTGTTTTAGAGCAGACGAGCAAGAGACGACGAAAACAACAACACTGGTTTAATCGTTCCTCTTTTGCTATTATTTTTAGATGGGTTTTAAGAAACCCATAATTATGTCTTGCTAAACTTGTAACTAGGGTTTTATGGTTGAAACCATTTGGGGTATTAGGCTATATTGAATTGTTTATCTAGCAATAGACCATTATGATTTGATTAAATTAATTCTTGAATAATTGTTTATTGATTGATTGCAAAACAAGTTGTTGCTTCACCGGTTTCTTATAACCTTCGTGCGTAATTGTTAGGTTCAAAAATATATTTGTCTTATTATTTGATATTCCATGCTTGGGTTAATTTCTTTGATGGGTTATGCTTAGAAGAGTCAAATAATTTTTGCGAATCAATATTTTAGTTTCGTATAATTTTCTCGCTAGCGCAATTTGATGGTGCATGCTTTGGTTTAATCTTTTGATGTGTCATGCTTAGGGCGTCCCAGTGATATTTGCGACTCTAATACCTATAATAGGTGATGTTGATAGAACGAACAATAAACATATATTAATAATTATGTTTCATTTCCGTAATTAAATAGAAATAGTGGTGGATACCAATAAAACCCTGGTTACCGATTCTCCCATTGGATTCGTTTTGTTAGTTTAGTTTATTTTTATTTTATTATTCTTTCAAAAATCCAAAAACATCTTTTCTGGTTAATTTTTATTAGAGATATTGATTACGGTATTTCCACCGCTCCCTGTGGGTTCGACCCGTACTTTCCTCTGTCTACTAGTTAGACACCGTGCGATTGCGGTTTATTATATATAGGCATCTCCGGATCCTATCACCTCACTGTTAAAATCAGAGTTCAAAACCCACCTAGTCATACCATTTCCTTTAGTGACCAATGGGAGCCCCTACTTTTGGTTGGATTAAATGTAACACTGATTGTAGTTGCAGGAAATCCTACACTACACCCTTGCTAAGATTTCACAATAATCAACTCATACTTAAAGATTAAAAATGACTCTTTATCATTTAATTCTCAGAAATGTTTATAGAATTGGAAGAAATCAAGAATACAACTAATCTCTCTATGTTTCTCTCTCCTCAAGACTTTCTCAACTCTAAAAAATACATCATCCTCCCTCTGAACATACTAGGTCTCTATATATAGGGTAAATACATAATGGATGACAGCTAAGCTATCCTTTACTTTCGGATTTGATTTGCGATCTTATCTCTATAGCTATAATATGAAATCTCGCAAGCATTGTAACCGTCGCAGATAAATCATGCTCTTCTCGTGTTTCCTCAATCGTCAGCTATTACGTCATTCTATAACTTACTCTGTGACACTAGCAAAGTGTTGTTGAAGAGCTCGCGGTATTCTCGCAGAAGTGTTGTTGATCTCGCAAGAATATTGTCATGGCAATATTCTGATCCTACATCTTTCCTCTTCTCATGTCTTCTTCGCAAAGTGGAGAAGATATGAGAATCTCCAACTTTTCATTGCACTCGCAGCTTCCTTTCTTTCCATGGTTTCTCCTCGACAAAACTCCAAAAATTCAACTTAACCGCCTACACGTGTTGTAAATTCTTCTTTTTACTGACACGTGTCTATTCAACGGGTCATCTCCTTTTGCCTATAAAAGCTAGGATTTGGTTACAGAACTAATTTTCTTCTTCGTCTCTTTATCTTTTCGTTTTTCCGTCTGCAACTTTTCTTCTTCTTCATATTTACCTGCTACTGCTTTAATGGAGTCTTCTAGGTATGTGTATTTCTGACATTAATAAATTCCACTTCGCTTATATGGATCATGTTTACTCATATTTTATTAGTCTTTTTCTATTTGATTTTTCATGATTTACATACTGTGTTTTTCTCTTCAGTGGAATTAACGCCCAATCTGTAGTTCAAAACCCTAGCCTTCATAAGAGACCTGTTGAGAAGAAAAGGAATCCCCCGAGTCATAAGGTAGTAAGAAACATTTTATTTATTCTTAACAATATTGTTGCCTCTGTTTCTTATCTAAGTTATTACTCGCAGGATGACGAGAATATCATTAGACCTCGCAAACGATCTCGCCAGGTTAACACTCTTGAGGATGATATTATTATTCTTAAATTGACATCTGCGAGAGTAATTCCCATAGCTTCGCAAGTGGAACCTCCTTATTTTGTTTGCGAGAACATCGCTGCTAGCATCCCTTTCTCCACTGACCGTTTTTCAAATGAAATTTCCAAAATCGCTGTTAATGAAATTCCCTCCAGCCCTTTATTGCCTTTAACTGTTACCTTTCCAAACACTCCTCCTTCTGATGATGCAACTATTACAAATAATTCAAATCTTCAACTCGCCATCATTACCACTCCACCTTCTACACCTCTTCCCTTACCCAAAGAAATACCAGTAGGGGTTTATGTTGCTTTTGAAGTTTTATCTAATATTTTAGATGATGCTAGAAAATCATCTACTGATCCTTTCAAGCATGTTGTTTGCGATACCTTAATCAAATATTTTGGTCTTGACCGCACTGTCTCGCGATCATCTTTAGAAGATGAGATTGAAGCTCTAAAGAGGGACCTTCAAGACAAAATTTCAGAATGTGATATTCTTAATCATAAGCTTCGCAACTCTTCACTTGATTGAGAGAATCTTCGTAGAAGGAATAACGAGCTGAAAGGTATAATTTCCTTCCTCTGTCTTTTTGTTTTTCTGTTCTAGCAAGTTTTCATCTTCTCTGTACTTAAGCTTCTTTATTAAATTCTTGGTTTGTATATTTAGTTTTAAATCAGAATCGATTAATTGAAAGACTTAAATTTGAATCTATCGCTGAAGAAGCTTGTGATGAAAAAGATTCTTGGATGGATCAGTTTAATAGATTATATAATCTCTACACGTATTCGGTTGATCAAATAGATAATCTCACTAATGAGAATAATCAATTATCACAAATCCAACATTTATTAAATAGCGTGATTACTCGCCTCTCATATTTGTTAATCAAAGCTAATTTGGCGACGGAATCTCTGTCAGACGAAAATAGAACTTTATCTCAAGAAAAGCATAAATTTTCAAGCTTGATGGCGATTTCCTTGCAACAATTGAGTAATCTTCAGAGAGTATGTGATAATCAAGAGCAATCTCTTCGTTCCCTTAAGAATGAGCTCAAAGAAATAACTGAATCATCTTCCGCTGAGAAGGATAAACTTATCAAAGGTAGATTAACACTTAGTTTAAAGGCCAGCAAGCTTCAAGACCAGTATTCCCAACTAAAAGAATCATATTCTTTACTCGAAAAGAAAAACTCATATCTCATTTCCAAATAAGAAAATATAAAGTCTCGCCTGAAGGGTATAGTTGGGGAGAAGTTTGACGATGCTATGAATCAATGTGAGAATTGTTGCTTATCATTAATTCAAAATTTAACTTCTCAAAAAGAAGGTAGTCATATTTTGACTATCTTGACTGTTAATTTTTCTATTTAATTTCTCAACTATACTTCATCTGAATATTTTCTTGTCATTTTTGTTTCTTCGTAGAATATGAAAGAAGTCTTCACTCTACCATTTCTGATCTGACTGATAAGTTGGATAAAGTCCGTAAAGAAAACAAGATTCTCACTTCTGATCTTGTAACATCTCGCGACCAAGCAGAGCGAAGATATGATTATCTTGAATACTTCAAGAACATAGAGATTAGAAATCGTGACAGAGGTTTCCTTCGCAAGGTTCACCTTAGCGCTGAAGTCCTTGTGAATGATATTCTAATATCTTAGTCTCTTCCCCCTATATCCGTTCTTCCTCTAGAAGTAGATGATGATGAAGTTCCTCTTCATATGGATAAAGATCTAGAATATGCAGGTGAAGAAGAAGATATTTCTTAAGAAGACCCAATAGAAGAAGAAGAAGAAGAAGAAGAATCTCAGATTAATCGTAATGAAAATAATGTTTGTGGAGATGATAACACAAGCAAAGGGAATGAATCTGGCGAGACACGCTGATGCTTGAATTTTATTTTTTCTTGCGAGCAATGTAATTTATGCAACTTTAGACTTCAACCTTTATTTTGAATACTTCTTTTAAGGAAGATAATGATATTCTGTTTATTAACTCCCTTACTTGCCCCTCATTATCTTTCTTGAAACAATTAGTTACTTCTTATTACCTCCTTTTAGCGAGTTGATGAATAAGCTTGCGATTTGATGAATATTATTACGATAATAATTTCTTCTAATAATCCTGTTGTGTGATTCTGAATGATGTTTTCTGGAAAAAATTCGGAAGGAATTTTGTTTCTCATAGATTTTCCTGCAATGAACAAATCTTTCCTACATTCTTAAAAGAAAATAGTTAATGATTGAAATTATTTTGTTGGTCTTATTTTTCCTTCCTAGGTAAAGGTATTATTTTTCCAAATTTTTCTTTCTGCGACAAAATCGCAGGACGCCTTTACATTTGCATGTATTGACCCATTGATCTTGTCCTATCTGTATTTTGTCAATTTCTCTGCGACAATATGACAAGTCTAAGTTCCCTTGCGAGAATAAAGGCTTATGACATTGCCATCTTGCGATGAAATCGCAGGACGTCTTTACACTTTCATGTAAAAACCCATTGATCTCATCTTATCTTTTTTCTCTTATGGCTTGTTGCCTCTGTATAAATTTTCTCACGCGACAATATGACAGGCCTAAATGTTCTTGCGATTATAAAGCCCCATGACATTGCCGTCTTAAGACACTTATCATCTCCCTAATGGAGGGTGCCACCCTTATCTTCCCCTTGGTTGCCCCTTCAAGGAGGGAACATCGGCCATACAAGACTATCTCCTCCCATCCGGATTTACCAACAAACAGTTGTTTTCGCAGCCTCTTGTCCTTTATGCCTATATGGATTATAGTTACAAGACTGCACCCTAAGTGGGGTTTTCTTCAGGACGAATGCATCATAGCCAAGACTTACCAAGAATGGACAGGGTAGGTTCGTCCATCCCGGGCATCCTTGGCTCAACCGTGTACCTCGGCGCCTTGGTCATACTCTGCATTCCTTAGAAGAGGCCCTCAGTCGTCCAACCAGGGTATAACCTTATATAGTTGGAAATCCAAGGTGCCTCTCCCGGATAGGTTTTCTTTAACCCCAACATCTTCATGACTCAGGTTCCAGCAGCGGTATAACCTTATCCCTAAGTCATGCAAAGAGATACCCCCTAATATGACGTACTTTAGGTCTTACATTTGCCTCTTGCGAAATTGTATTCGCGAACTAGGGTGTACGCCATAAAGGTTTGTCCCGTTCTTTGTTTCTTTTGCGTATATCGCAATCTTTAATTCTTTATATAATCTTGAATAATTTTGCGAATAAACTCGCAGTTGTAGAAATTTGTTTTCCCATCTCTTCTTTGTTTCATTAAAAATTTGTTACTGATAATATATTTTAAATATAATCTGTTCCATGGCCTACCAAGTCTTTGACCAACATCTCTGCCCTTTGGGTCTACCAACCTGTATACCCCTGTGCCAACTATCTCCTTAATGATATATGGTCCATCCCATTTTCTTGCCAATATTCCACCACGCTCTCGCTGGTACTCCGGTGTTTCTCGCAAAACTAAGTCGCATGGTTGAAACTCACGTTTCTTAACTCGTTTGTTATATTCGCGAGCCAACCTTTGCTGGTAATTTTCCATATGTTGTAATGCTTTTTCTCTCTTCTCTTCTACTTCATCAAGTTCTCTTAGAATCATACTAGTATTAAGATTCTTCTCCCAACCCTCTCTTTTTGTTGTAGGAATAACGACTTCTGTTGGTAACACAACTTCAACCCCATATGTCAAACAAAAAGGCGACATTCCAGTAGCTTCTCGTCTAGTTGTATTGTAAGCCCATATTGCGTTATGCACCTTCTCGCACCATGCTCTGTGGTATCCTTCCAACTTTTTTAAGATATCTGCGATTGTTTTATTAGTTTCCTCAGCCTGACCATTTGCTTGTGGGTATAAAGGAGTAGATTTTCCAAATTTTATCTTAAATGCATTAAGTAGTAATTCTATATTCTGCCCTTCAAACTGTTTTCCATTATCAGATACCAACTGTGCTGGAATTCCAAATCTACAAATTATATTTTCAAATATGAATGTGAAAATGTCTTTATCGCGAATATGTTGTACTGCCTTCACTTCTCCCCATTTTTTGAAATAATCTGTAGCAACAATTAAATATCTTCTTTGCCCTGAACCAGGTACAAATGGTCCCACAATATCTAAACCCCACTTCCCAAAAGGCCATACACTTGTGGAATATGATAACGGTGCTCCTGGTGCATGTATCCTTTTTCCATATCGCTGACAGTCTTCACAACGCCTTGAGAGTTTCTTTGCATCTTCATGCATATATGGCCAATAATAGCCTTGCATTTTTGTTCTATATGCCAAAGATCTTCCCCCACTGTGATTACCAACATCGCCATTGTGCAGCATTATTAACACCTTTTGTCATTCTTCCCCCGTTAAGCATCTTAGCGATGGTCCATTAAAAGATCTGCGATATAATACTCCATCTCTTAGCTCATAATTGGTTGCCCTACTTTTTAATTTATGTGCTTCTAATCTATTTCTTGGAGTTTCTCCTCTCGCCAAGTATGCATGTAGATATTCTCTCCAATCTATAACATTGCTTTTTGGTTCTTCCTCGCCAGCTTCTACCATCATCACATCTGTTTCTTCTTCCTCCTTGTTTATCGAAGGTAACAAAAGTGTTTGAATTTTTATGCATCTCGCAGCTGGATTTTTCATCATGCTTGATATAAAATCAAAAGCATATGCGAGTCTATTTTCCTTTCTTGATATATGTCTCCATGTTATTCTTGGAATTCTCGCAGACAATTCTTCAACTAGTTTTTTGTATTTCTTCAAGGATGGTTCATTTGTTGTGTATTCTCCCTTTATCTGGCGAATAACCAATTGCGAATCGCTAGTAATTCTTGCATTTTCTAACTTCATTTCTATTGCAAATTTTAGAGCATGAATCACAACTTCATATTCTGTCTCATTATTAGTAGATGTGAACTCCAATCTAAATGAAAAAGCCATTTTCCCCCTTCTGGCGAGATAATAACAACTCCAACTCCATTACCTTCTCCATTTGATGATCCATCCACTAATATCTCCTTCCTATTGGGTTTTGTTAATAGTTCTCTTGGGTCTCCATGTTCTTCTTCTATATCCATCATTTCTTCTACTGCTTCATCATCTTCTAAAGGAAACTCAGCTAAGAAATTTGCTGTAACTTGTGACTTTGGCAAAGATAAAATGTCATATTTAACATCAAAGTGCCCTACTTGTGCATTACGTCTTTCAACTCTGCCTGATCTTTTTGAATTCTTCATTACTGACTCAATTGGCACTCTTGTTAATACTTTTACCTTATGTGCTTGAAAGTAAATGTGAAGTTTAAAAGTTGCATGAACCAATGCTAGAATTAACTTTTCAATATTTGAATAATTTCTCTCCGCGGAATTAAATCTCTTGCTGATATAATAAATTGGTTTTTCAACCCCCGCATCTACTCGCAACAATACTGCACTTAGCGCGTGCGCGGTTGTTGGGAGATAAATCAATAGTTCTTCTCCTGGCTCTTCTTTCTGTAAGATAGTTATGTTCATTAAATGTTCTTTAATTCCTTGAAAAGCCTTTTCACATTCATCCGTCCACTTGAATTTTGTTCCCTTTTTTAGTATATTGAAAAAATATTTGCACTTGTCTAAGGACCGCGAGATGAATCTTCCTAGCGAGGCTAAGAGTCCATTTAATTTTTGCACATATTTTACTGTTGCAGGCGTTGGCATGTCACGAATTGCTTGTACCTTTTCTGGATCAACTTGTATTCCTTCTTTTGTCACAATATACCCCAAAATTTTTCCTGAAGTTACTCCAAAAGTACACTTGTCAGGGTTCACTTTGATGTTAAAATGCCGCATTTGATCGAAATTCTCCTTCAAATCCTGTACATGGTCTTTAGCTTCTTTACTTTTGATCAACATATCATCCACATATACCTTTAATGTTTTTTGTATCCATTTTGCAAATACCTTCTCCACCATTCTTTGATATGTTGCACCAGCATTTCGCAAACCAAAGGGCATTTTCGTATAACAATATAACCCTATTGGAGAAAAAAATGCGGTGTGATCTTGATATTCTTCAGCGAGGGGAATTTGATTATATCCTTTATATCCGTCTAATGAAGATATTCTAGCATTTCCCGCTGCTGACTCAACCATTTGTGGAATATCTGGTAATGGAAAACTATCTTTAGAACAAGCCTTGATTAAATCAGTAAAGTCTATGCAAATTCTTATTCCCTTATTCTTCTTTGGGACCACCACCATATTTGCGATCCATTATTCATATTTTGCTTGCCTTATAATTCCCGCGTCAAGCATTTTCTGTAACTCTTCTTCTATTTGGGAATGGTATGTTGTTGCAATCTTCCTTATTCTTTGTTTAAATGGTTTTGCATCTTTATTAATTTTTAGTTTATGACACGCTACCGATGGATCTATGCCTGGCATCTCATCCATGTTCCATGCAAAGATGTCTTTATATTCTCGCAAAAGATTTATGGTTCTCTCTTCTTAATCTGTATCCATTTTAGTTCCAATTTTCAGCAACTTAGGTTCTTCTTCACTCCCAACATTTACTTCCTTAGTTGGTTCTACTGCGATGTAACTGGCCTCAGGTTCTCCCATTGGTGTTGGTGTCTTAATTGTTCTCGCAGGTTCATCTCCTTCTTGCGAGATTTCACTGGGTATTCCTTTTCTTTCTTTTGCTCTTATCGAATAAACTTTAAATTCTTCTTCTTTTTTTGTTTCTCTAGCCACTTTTTTGCGAGCTTTTCGCAGCTTTGGACGCTCTTCATAATTTCTTACTTCAATTTGATAGCATATCTTCGCAAGATATGTGTCTCCTCTAATTTCTCCAACTCCACTGGGCATAGGAAATTTGATGCATTGATGCAATGTTGATGCTAAAGCCTTGATTGCGTGTATCCATAGTCTTCCAAATATCATGTTGTATGGTGATTCCACGTCTACCACACATAATGTTACTTGTGTTTCAATTTCTCCTAGCGGAATTCGTACCACTATTTCGCCTTTTGGTTTTGTTGAAGATTTTCCAAAGCCATGAATATGATATGTTGGACAGGACATTTCTTCATCTTTGTATCCCATTTTCTTAAAATCATGATAAAATATTTTATCCACAGAACTTCCTGCGTCCACCAAAATTCTATTTACAGCCCATTCTTCCGTAGATTTTGTTGATTTTCCTCTTCCCATTGGTATAGTGGATACCGTGATTATCAAAGGAGATGTGTGATTTAAATTTTCTTCTGGTATTTCTGCTGTTGTAAACGTGATCTCTTGCTTTTCCCAATCCTTTAATGATGATATTTTTTCCACCGTCATAATTTTCCTTCCTTCAAAATCCCGTTTATGTATCTTCCCCTTAATATTTTCATGGAATTTATCAATCATTGCTCTTGTTACCATATCACACTCTAATTTCCTACAATTCTCTTTTGTTCTAATCATTATTCCTTCAACTATTTCACCAATTTGCTTAATTATCTTCTTGATTTTGAATAACTCCCTTATGATTATGATAAAGATTATCAAAGGAGATGTGTGATTTAAATTTTCCTGCCATAAATGATATTTCTCCGTTGTAAACGTGATCTCTTGCTTTTCCCAATCCTTTAATGATGATATTTTTTCCACCGTCATAATTTTCCTTCCTTCAAAATCCCGTTTGAAGAACTTAATCATTATTCCTTCAACTATTTCACCAATTTGCTTCCTATAATATTTTTAATTATCTTCTTGATTTTGAATAACTCAATTTGCTTAATTATCAACTCCAACTACTTCGTCTTTCCTATGATCTTCGTTAATTCAGTCCCTGTTTCAGGCGCCAAAATGTAGTTGCAGGAAATCCTACACTACACCCTTGCTAAGATTTCACAATAATCAACTCATACTTAAAGATTAAAAATGACTCTTTATCATTTAATTCTCAGAAATGTTTACAGAATTGGAAGAAATCAAGAATACAACTAATCTCTCAATGTTTCTCTCTCCTCAAGACTTTCTCAACTCTAAAAAATACATCATCCTCCCTCTGAACATACTGGGTCTCTATATATAGGGTAGATACATAATGGATGACAACTAAGCTATCCTTTACTTTCGGATTTGATTTGCGATCTTATCGCTATAGCTATAATATGAAATATCGCAAGCATTGTAACCGTCGCAGATAAATCATGCTCTTCTCGTGTTTCCTCAATCGTCATCTATTATGTCATTCTATAACTTACTCTGTGACACTAGCAAAGTGTTGTTGAAGAGCTCGCGGTATTCTCGCAGAAGTGTTGTTAATCTCGCAAGAATATTGTCATGGAAATATTATGATCCTACACTGATGGTGCTTATGATGACACTACTAAGGATAATGGTACAGGCTATGTGATGAGGGATTTTTCCATCAAGGCTTCTTTCTGTGCATTTTTTTTTTTTTTTGATGTGGAATCTGCTGAAGAAGCTGAAGCTAGAGCTATCTGGGATGTTTTGAAGAAGGTTGTGGAATTAAAGCTAACACATATCATAGTGGAAAGTGATGCTCAAAACCTGGTTTCCTAATTCTCTACTGGCTGTTTTGATGGGAATCCTAGAACCGATGCAATCTTTAAAGACATTCAATTTTTTGCTTCTTCTCTTAGTGATTGTATTTTCTCTTTTCAACCAAGAACATGTAACTCTGTTGCTCATGAACTAGCCAAATGGGCAAAAACAAACAAGTCATCTATGTACTAGTCCGTCCCTCCTGTTTGGCTTAGGCCTTTTGTTGAGGACGACCATTAGCCTTTTTGAAGGCATTTTCTTATAAAAAAATAAAAAATAAAATGGTCCAGCATATTATAGCAATTGAGTTTTGAAGCCCAAATACTCAAAATTATTAGGTTGGGAAGCCAACCCAGCCTACTGGGCAACTGCCAACTATAACCATGTGCTGGCTTCGCTCCCGCACCAGTGAGTTAGTGACCAAAATATTTAAATTGTGAATCGCGACTCGATTTTTTATTGAAATATCGAATCGCATATAGGTTTGTGAATTTAAGATTCGTAATCGGTGAGAGATATATTATTTTATAAAATTGAAACTCTCCGATAAGATCCAAAATAAATTGTAATAAAGAATAATGATTTGTACTAAAAAGACGAGTGAAATATTATTTTATGGAATTGAAAGATCTGATAAGATCCAAAATAAGTTCTAATAAAGGACAATGAGTTGTATTGAAAATAAAATGATCTGTAATAAGTTATTTTACAATCATATACTGAAAGAGATTCATGACAAATTTATATATAGTTGTAGACTAAAGAACGACTTAGTATAATTAACAGTAACAGAAAAGAAAGAAAAGAAAATGAAACATAAAAATAGTAACTACTAATAACGTCGTTAACTGTTGACATCTGCTGAAAATGAGCTAGTTGTAGCTTGATCTAACACCTCCCCTCAAACTGATCACTATGATAGTGCGTTAGTTTGCTATGTAACTTGAAAATCAAAGTCTTCGGCAAACCTTTAGTAAACAGATCTTGCACTTGTTGTAATGTAGAATCAAACTCATCTCTGAGAAAATTAGTGAAAAGAGGACCTTTGATGGTGTGATAGTCAATCTCAACATGCTTGGTACGAGTATAATAAATCGGGTTAGCAGCACGAAAATATAGTGCAATGAGTGAACTTTCAGTTCAGCTAACAAATAAGAGACTTATAAAATTCAGAAGAAGCAATTATTGATGCTTCATACTCCACTTTGGTGGATGAACGAGAAATATTTGGTTGTTTCCTTGGAGACCAGGAAGTAAATGCATCTCCTAATTAAGAATACACAATAACCCGTAGTTGTCTCACGAGATTCAGGAAATCTATCCCAATCACTATCAGAAAATACCTTAATGGTGTTGCAAGAAACTAAACCAATAACAATCCCAGACCCAAGTGACCCTTTTAAATATCTGAGAATACACTTGGCTAGATGCAACTGAATGTTAGTGGCAGAGTTCATGAATTGGGAGACATAGTTTACAACAGAATTGATGTCTGGCCTGGTAAGATAGTGCATGCCACCAACTAGACTTCTGTAATAAGTAGCGTCTGAAAATAGAGTGTCATCAAGAATGAAAGCTCTTCTCCATTGCATTAATGGTGTCTTACACGGTTTGTAGTCAGACATATCATGCCTAGCTTCTTGAGAAGTTCTAAGGAGTACTTTTTCTGAGTGAGAACTAGCTTGTCAAAATTATAGTTTACCACAACTCCAATTCCCAAAAACTAACTCTACTGACACAAATCCTTCATTGCAAACTCAGAACTGGGTGCAGAGATGAGAGAGTCAAGTAATTAATCAGTTGATCCCACTAGAAGAATGCCATTTACATAAACTAATAACAACATCTTCATTCCATATTTGTCATAAATAAACATGGAATTATCAACTTCTGACTTGATGAATCCATAAGATATCACAAATTTGTTAAATCTGTCAAACCAGGTTAGAAGAGCATGTTTTCACCCATACAATGATTTCTTCAAGTGACATACATAAGATGAATGTTCAGATGAAACAAATCCAGGAGGTTGTTCCATATACATATCTTCAGACAAGTACCCATGCAAGAATGCATTGGATACATCAAGTTGTCTCATTTCCCATTTCTTAGTCATTATTATACACAGAACATACGTTATTATGGTTTCCTTTACAACATGGTTGAAAGCTTCAGCACAGTCTATCCCATTTATCTTATGAATCCCTTTTGGCACCAACCTAGCTTTATATCTCTCAATGGTGACATCTGACTTTAATTTAGTCTCGTAGACCCACTTGCATCCTAATATATTCATACCAGGTTCATATGGTACCTCTTCCCATATATTGTTCTCATATAAGGAAATGTAGTTATTCTTCATTGTTTATACCCAAACATGCATTTTAGCTGCTTGATTAAAAGCTTTTGGTTCTGCAATGAAAAATAAAAGTTAAACCCACATGTACATGCTATTTGGTATGTTCTGTCATTACTTTAGAATTGATATGTTGCCTAGCTGTCCAGTTGTTAAAAATAACATATTTAAAACTTAGTTTTTTATTTCTACGTATACCAGACTTGGACTTAGTATGTATATGAAAACTATAAACCATAGGAATAGATAACATTATAAAGATTGCTCACCTTCATTGTCATAGCTGAATCTTCAGAAAAAGCCTCAGGCATAAATGTAACAGTTGATCTCAGACTCTGAAGAAGAAGAAAACTAAAATAGGTGGTGCATTTGCTGTAGATGACATAAAAGCACTTGTATAGGGAAACATACACTCATTGTACACAATATCAACATATGTATACACCTTAGTTGTAGATGGGTCAAAACATATATCCTTTGTGATTTGAAGCATAACCAAGGAAAATGCAAGGGATGGAATTGGGACTCAACTTGTCATGTTTAAAGAAGTAGCTGAATGAAAACCATGAAACTTGTATCCTTCACCGTCTGAGAAAAAAAATACCGAGTTATCTTGGCTTGAGGATGGAAGGGATGTAATGGGGTCTAAATTCCAATCAATCCAGTCACTGTCAGGAACTTCTATGGAGATATTATGATGCATTTCTTGATAATATTCGTCATCATGGCTATCATAACTCATAGGTTCAATCATAAAATTAGGGTTTTGCCGAATAGGTTGAGGAGGAGCTGGAATATGAATCTCTTTATTATTGAGTAACAAAAAATCAATACAATCTTCCTCTAGATGTCCTAGAAGATGGAAAACGCTACAGAAGAGACTTGGAAGTTCCTGATACACAAATTCAATCCAGTTCATACCATTAAGATCATAAAGAGCAAGAGTACCAAACTGGAGAGGATTGGAGAAGTTAATTATGAGATTAATTTTTATGGAGTTTTAACCATTATGAGAGGGTATAAGATCATAATATGTTATAATTTCTCCTATTCTGAAGGTGTTTTCAAGGATATTAACAATTTTGGTTTGCTCAAAATATAGGTTATGAAGGGTTATTTCAAAATTCTCATAGCTCATAGAGAAATGATTAAGGAGGATAGAAAAGTTATAGATTTGAATCATAAAATGTCTGAGCATACCATTCTAGTTCCATGCCTTAGTACCTTAAAAATTTCATGTTGACATTCAAATTTAATAACATAAAAACCTCTACCAAGTTTACTAACATAAAGTTCACCATACAACCCCCATCTATACCTTAAAGCATTTCTTAAAAAGAAGGATTTTGTATCCATTTTTGTTAAAAACACTACCAATTAATAGTGAAAAAGTGGGGGTCTAAAAACCACACCGAATATTTCTTTTAGGAAATCTATATGGACAAACTCCAAGAGAATCAACTAGACAATCAGACTCAATTATTGGAAATATTTCCAGGAGTTGTATCTCCATTTCTCAATGTATCAAATCAAATAGATAGAATCCGTGAGCCTGATTATTATGAGAAACAACTTGAACGGTACGAAAGACCAATGTTCAAGTGTCAATCAATTTATATCAACAACCAAAGGTTGGATTATCTAATTGATTAAACTACACATAACCTGTGATATTTCAATTATATAAACAAATATAATGCAGAAAAGAAATAACACAGACACCAGAAATTTTGTTAACGAGCTAGGAATCCGCAAATGCAGAAAAACCCCGGGACCTAGTCCATATTTGAACACCATATTGTATTAAGCCGCTACATATACTTGCCTACTCCAAGTTAACTTTGGAATATAATGTAGTTGAGCCCTAACCAATATCACACTGATCAAGGTACAATCGTGTTCCTTACGCCTCTGAATCCTAGCAGGACTCTACGCACTTGATTTCCTTAGATGATCTCACCCACAACTAAGAGTTGCTACGACTCAAAGTCAAAGACTTGATAAACCAATCTGTCTCATACAGAAAAATCTATTGAATAAATAAATCTGTCTCCCACAGAAACACCTATGAGTTTTGTTCCGTATTTTGAAAAATCAAGGTGAACATGAACCAAATGATACACAAAACTTATATTCCCAAAGAACAGCCTAGTAATATCAATCACCTCACAATAATCTTAATCGTATGGTAGCGAAACAAGATGTTGTGGAATCACAAACGATGAGACGAAGATGTTTGTGACTACTTTTTATCTTACCTATCGGAGATTAAATCTCGAGAAAATCTTAGAGGAGATAGTACTCAATACGATGGAAAAAATTAAGATCAGAACACGCAACTACATAGAAAATGGTTGGGTATGGCTTCACAATCCAAATGAAGTTTTTAAGTCGTTAACGTATAATGGTTTTACGAAAAACCTAGGTTAGATGAGAATCGACTCTAGTCGCAACTAGTATCACACATGAGGTGTGGGGATTAGGTTTCCAAGTTGCTAGAGTTTTCCCTTTTATAGCCTTCAAATCAGGGTTTGCAATCAATGTTACATTGGTAACTAAGCATTCAATATTCACCGTTAGATAAAAACCTGATTAGACTCAAGCTAATATCTTTCAACTATTACATCGAACGTAGCTTGTTACACACAAATAAAAAGTGACTTCATTTAGATATGGGTAACCGTACCTAAACATGTACACTTGGTTGGTTCAACAATAGTTAACCGAAGTTATCCATATGAACACTTTCATATCACCCTTGTTCATCTTACCACAACTAGTTCAATGACTCGAATGAAACTGGTTATAGAGTTGTTCAATTGTTTATATTCTCATAGAAGTATAAAATACACAATTGAAGCAAAATCGATTTTGATTCACTCGAATCAATTCATGAACATCGTATCCACGGTTTGCAAAATATTGCATTCCTTAATTTACAAATGTATTAGTTCTTGAACAAACTGATTTTAGAACATAACCCACTCAAGTATGCGAATGGGTACACATACCTAAGTAGCCGGACTTGGTTTGGGTTCGCCAGTATGTGAATGGGTCTTACGCCGGTATGCATACGGGTATGCATACTAAGTTCCCGGACTTCAACTCTCAAACTAGTACGCATACGGGTATGCATACTATGGTTCCCTGACTTAGAATAACTTGCAAAAGTTAGCATACAAGTATGCATACTGTATTATATCCAATCATGGTTACTTGTTCTAAACTCCCAATTCAATCATTGAAATATTCTTAGAAGACAGGAATAGCTGTCTCATGCAAACTATTAGCTTCAAAGAAATTTTCAAATGATCGAATGATCAATAAGAAACATTCCGAGTCTACATCAAATGACTGTCTCACACAAATCATGTAAGATGTTACTAGGAGATTTTCAGATGATTATCTTTTTACTTTTGTCAAGAATATAAAATGAACTTGGTTAAAGCGAAAGCTTACGAACACATATTTCGAGAAATATGTAAGCGAGTTAAACTCAACTCGAAATATCAAATGTGTATAATCGAACTCTATATAGCTATATGACTTTTGTCTCACATATGAGATAGATTAGATAGAGTTTTGAGTGATAGATGAGTTCAAGTCTCCACATACCTTTTGTTGATGAAGTTCCACAAGTTCTCCTTAGTAGTTCTTCATCTTCAATCGATGAACACCGTGAAGTCTAAAGATCAACTACACTTTCTATCATAATCCGAGACTTACCTATAAGTAGACTAGAAATCAAGACTTATAGTTTTGGAAACTAAACTTGACAAAAAAGCTTGAGATAGCAACGGTTGGGAGTTCAACCGAGCAGTGCTCTAAAAAATTGATCTTCCTATTGTCTAACAGGAATATAAGCATTCCTTGCATGATTATTAGAATGATTATTGAAGTAAACATCTCTATATCCATGGCTAGACATAGAGAAACCAGAAGAAACTGAAAATTAAGAAAAAAGGAACTAGACACATAAGGCAAGGCACATGGAGATACTAGATAAGGGAATGAGCAATGAACAAAAAGATTGAAGGGGTATTTATACGGGTTTTGAGCAATTAGAATATATAATTTAACGAATAGGGTGATTGGAAATCAATTTTTTTTAGATGAAACAAGGTTGAAAATAATTGCATGAAACAAGGAGTTGTAATTGTGATTTTAAATGGTTACGGCAAAAAAAAATCTCAGAGCTTACCTGTAATTTTGTGAATTTTCCACATATTTTTTTGCATCTCCAAGATAGAATATGAAAATGTTTTTTAAAAGATGAGAACATCCGGTGGAAGGAACAATGAACCATGGTAATCAATTTTTAAACCAACTTCAGCAGAGAGAGATGAAAACCAAACAAAATCATGATGAAATTTTAGAACCCAATGGAAGCGCAGATGAAAATCCCACGAAAAGAACCAATCAGAATTCAGAAACCTAGAAATTGAACATGCTATCAATCGTCAATGAAAGGGTGAAAAGTCTTCGTGATTTTGTTTTTAGGGATTTAATCAGAGGAGATATCAGGATAGTTAGGTCATATAACATCGAAATTATGTTAAATTAATTGAGAAACCAGTTAAATATGAATTGTCGATTAGGGCCACACCCATCAAGTTAAATGACTACATCGTGAAAGGGACGGTGGAAAAAAAGGTTTATATGTTGGAGTTGAAGGAAATCATGGTTGAATTAAAATTAAATATTAAGGTTTCCAAAGAGAGGAAACTAGTTCTAATATCTTAAAGTGAGACGGTTTTAGACATATTGAGAAAACATACACGAGTTGTTGGTTACTTGTGTTGTTTGATATAAAACCTGAGTTGTTAGCAGCGGAATTGATAAGTTGTTTGTTTTTCTCACCACGAAATATGAAGAAAGAAGATACAGATAAGTCATAAAGTGTAAGTTGTAGGATCGATAATGGTGTCTGATACAATATAAAATAATTTTTGGTAATAACGTCGTTAACTGCTGACAATGAGTTAGATGTAGCTTGGTCTAACAAATTCAATGAAGCATATGTACAATTTATGTGTTATTAACCAAAGTTAAACGATTTGGTTTAACATGGTGAGGTTCAAAGTAAGAATCGATTTGATTCTTTGCAGGTCACAGTTCCATTACACGATTCATTAGATATTTTATTTGCATGGCTGAGTCATCTCGATTTTCAAAATTGTGAAGCGAGTCGTACGAGTCTTAAAACCATGTTAATGGTGTCTAATATAATTTTACTGTTATCAGAGAAAACCCTAATTTTGAGCCAATAGTTTAATCTTATACCAGAATTATGGTAGTGTAGACCCAGCTTTAACTCCCAACTTTTAAAATCCATATAATACTTAGTTTGTCCTTTATTGATTTGGGGACAGATCCAATGACATGGTTAAAATGACATTTGGTTAATATTTTGGCATCATTTTTCTTTTGAAACTCGAACAACAAAAAATTTGAAACTAGTTTTCTTATCACATATTCCTCTTATAAATATCTACCTTCCTACCAAAAATGAGTGTTTTCAGAGACATATAAGACCACCATCTACTACTTCTAATTTCAACCGTTGAAGTTCACGGTTAAAATTAAAATTTATACATAGAAAGGTTTCGTATCTCATAATATGATAATTGTTGGTAGGAAATTCCACAATTTTTTTTGTGCTCCAAATTCGTTATCGTCTAAGTTTTATAAGAAAAATGTCGTCAAAATGTCATTCGAATCCAGCTCTATGGATTTTGGTCATGAACGGAGCCACCTGTTGGCTAAACCTGGCTGTAGCCCCCCTAATTCCTAGGAATCTTGACCAAAAAAGATATTTAACCTACTAGCCAAAATTATTTGAGCATTTAGTCCACTGATCCTGCAACTTAGCCCACTAAGTTATTAAATTTAGCCCACCTAGTCTAAGTCTATTTAGTGAAACGAAAAGTAATCCTAGTGGCCAATTGCAGCTTTACCAATTCATATCCCTTCGGCTTGAAAATGCTAAGAAGAACCGAGAAAGAGAATTAAAATTGTTGCATTTGGTAATCAAAGTGAGTATTGTTATGAGAAAGTGACTCATGTGGGTGGCCCACCATCTCACCGCCTAAGAAGACTCAAGAAAGGTCGAGTTGATTTCCACCTCCTCTTCCCTGGGCAAGATAAGAATTATCTCTAATAAACTTAATCATTAAGGTTTAAATTATTGGAGACACATGTTAGTACACGTATCAATATGACTGCTTTTGGAGAGACTATAAATATCCCATATTTGGTTCAATGTAACTTGTACTGATTAAGAAGAAAGAAGAACACTTGAGAAGAGATGATGCCTTTCATCATTTCTCTTCTTTTTCCTTCTCTTATAACTAGTGTTCTCTGAGTGCATAGTATAAACTAGTTAATTAATTGAGTAGTATTATATTACTACACAAGAAAGTTAGTAAATTAGTTAATTAGTCAGAAAGCGGATGAGACATGCCCACTTTCTCATTTTCATGATCAATCAGAAGGATCAATTTGAATGTGTTTATCTGCCACCTCTTCTATGTAATCCTCCAAACCTCAATTTGAATAAAATTAGTCAATAAATAAAATTAGTCAGAAAGCGGATGAGACATGCCCACTTTCTATGACCGCTTTCTGTCTAAGGTGATGAGACATTCCCTCCTAAGGATCAGGGGGAGAATCATCGACGATATTGGTTAATTCCAATTGTGTCTCATCTAAATTATCACACCGAGAAATGCCTAAGGTGTTGGAGATTAATCTGTTGCTAGATTTAGAAAGAGTACGCTTGCTTGATTCGGCATATATTAAAATCCTTGCAAGGCATGCCATGTAATCGCATCGATTATTTTGTCTGGAAATATGCTTGGAAGCATAGACGAAAAACCTCTTGTACGAGGTATGCCAATCTAATCAGATAACGTCCATATTTTCTTTGAGTGATGAGTTGATATCTCTCCTGACGAGGAGCACATCCATAAAAGGTGCATCGATATCTCATGGAGAGGAATATCCGCATATTGAAATTTGGTACCAATGGATTATGATATCCTCATACTCTGGAGAATGATGTAAGATCGTTTATTTACTGATTAATAACTTGGTTGTCGATAATGTTCAGAGTAGCTACTGAAATCATTGTGGATAGATATCCCCTTTGCAAAGAAATTATCGACAAAGTTCATATGATTGGAAAATATGGATCTTGGACCATATTGAGTTGTTCTCTCACTTGTGTTTGCTTTCAGGATCTCAGTCCTAGCATCCAAGAATTTTAGTTCGAAAGTTGATGCTTATACGAAAGCATAATGAGATAATTAAAGTCGCTTGTTATATAGCGATAACCTTGACAACGAGTTTCCACGGACACTAACTAGGTTCATGGGAGTATGGTATGGTAGTCATAAATGACTCAACATATCACCTGGATGGTAACCGTGTATCTATACTCGTATAGATTTTAAAAGAAACTCGTGTTTGCCAATCATTGATGTTGTATCATCCTAGTGATGTCTTTGGGCATTGATTGTTTGATGTTCTTGTGCATTTTGAACTTATTACTCATGAAACCATTGTCATGTTTTCTGTTTGAGACATGCTATATTCCACTACTGTTACTATTCTACTACAAGATTTGCAAATTTGATGAGAAAGTCTTCCCACCGTTTTGGGGAGGAAAGGTTGTCGCCTAAAAAACAGCGTGAAGTATCCTGGTTTGTACAAAGATAAACCAGGACGCATCTCATCTGAATGTTTTCATCAATGAAAGACATGCAAAAGATTTGATATCTTCAGGAATTGCAAATCAAGTTGCTTCATGAGAAGCTATGTTTGTAGTAGTAAGTGTGTCATTTAAAACACACCTTGAGCATGGATGACTAGTTGATTTAAAATATTCTGCACCTCCTGAAAGGAAGAGCCAGTCACAATCATTGAAAGGTAGTGCTCTTAAAAGAGACTATTAGTGGAAGATCTAATTTCTCTAAGTATAGTTCTCTTAACAAGAGAATGACTCTGCAAAGGCCGTGGAACCTCAAAATGAGAGGATTTCCTTAAGGCATGCATAAAATAGAGAAATTTGCGATAGTAATCCAATGATTGTTGATGATATCGTCAAAGTATCCACTGATACTAATATAGATGATGTTGGTATTGAACCACTCTCTATAGGAATGTCATCAAAGGAATGATTGGTTAAACTTGAAAGGAGAGATTCAGGCAGAATAATAATTTCTCATAAAAATGCATGGTTTTGGTACTGCAACAAGAACACTCGATAACGTGAGCTACTCTTGGCCACAAACATGTGTTTGCAGTTCCAACACCCGATAATGTAACCCCTAGTGGCTACAGGTGGGTGTATGTGCATAGTGGGAAAAATAAAGTCAGCTAATGGCACAAAGTCTTTTACAGGAACCTAAAATGGATTTCTCTGTAACATATTCCCTATTATGGATGCAACTACCTCTTTGGTATTTGTCTGGCAGTCTTTTAAGGAATCGACGTGAATCTAAAGAATGTGGTTATTGTGAATCTGTGTGAAAACATGATACAAATAACCGTAGACAAATTCCTGAAGGTTTTCACCTATCAGTAGAATTACCATGTCACATGCATTTGCCATATAAAGACGAACATAATCAATCGTCTAAGTGAATGCTTATTATCCATGGATATGAGAACCATCTTATGTGATCATAAACCATATTATCCAGGGATATGGAACTTCTGAAAAATTCTCCAAAGCACAAAAATGCTTAAAGCAGGAGTTCGAGATGTACTCTCGGTAAAACAAGGTCTCAATCTGTTGTTTGAGCATTGTAAATGGAAGTCCATTAATTTCGTCAACCTTAAGGGTTTAGACATGTTTAAATGGATAAGCTGACATGGTTTCAGTTCTTCAATCTCTTACAAGATTGATCGATTTGCATCTCAACAATAGAGATGTATCACTCTGTGGTTCGTATTACACAAATATGTGTAAATGGTATATTAGCTGAAATATGCTATAGATACCTGATATTTGGTTTGTAGTAAACATGTAAGTCTGGCTCTGCCCAGCATGTAAGTCTGGCTCTTCCCAGCACCAATATCGAGACATTGTTCTGAAGAAACTCTCTCCTCATCTTCGTGGTTTGTTAAAGCAGCTAAAATATTTTCCTAGCTGAAGTCTAGTTGTAGAGGATACTTGTTTATCCTCCAATCGATTATGATTGTTCAGACAAAGTTAGTGGAGAATATATAAAAGCTGGCATAACCAAATGATCATTAAGAAATTACACAAAGGAAAATCAGACTGGTTTTCTCAACTAAAGGAAGCTGGAGCTGCTGAAGACTTTAAATGGTGGTTCATAACTCTAAGAAGTACTACCGGGCATAATCATCAACCGAGAAGACTTATTATGAGGGGGAGTAAAGCCATGGAAGACTATGGATATGAGCATATTGGACATTACGTCGTGTACTCTTTTCCTTAGTCAAGGTTTTGTCCCACTGGGTTTTCCTAGTCAAGGTTTTTAATGAGGCATGCGAGTCCAATGATATCTGCAGTTCGACATGTTGTACTCTTTTTCCTTCGTCTTGGTTTTTATCCCTCTGGGTTTTTTCCGGGCAAGGATTTTACGAGGCAACATCTGCGGATTTATCATGGTTCTGAGAACTCATGTTTTCCTACGTTCAGGTTTTGTCCCTCTGGATTTTCCTGACGAGGTTTTTGATGAGATAACAATCTTAGAACGGTGATCACCATCTAACGAGATGTATATCCATAGAGGTTCTTGATAAGCGATATCAAATAATCGCATTTATATTCTGGTTCAGGCACTCAGGTTTTGTCCTAAAATGGTTTTCCTGATACGAATTTTGACGGAAGTCATGGAAATGACCAATCTCACTCCAAGTTCAGGTTTTCCCTAAATGGTTTTCCTGACACGGTTTCGTCGACGGGAGAAAATTCATGACGCCCATCATTAGTTTAAAGCTACCGATGGTGTACTCTTTTTTTTTTCTTCGACCAATTTTTGTCCCAGTTGGATTTTTCTGGCAAAGTTTTAGCGAGGCAACAACCTTAGAATGGTGGTCCAAGGGGGAGTGTTATGAGAAAGTGATTCATGTGGGTGGCCCACCATCTCACCGCCTAAGAAGACTCAAGAAAGGTCGAGTTGATTTCCACCTCCTCTTCCCTGGGCAAGATAAGAATTATCTCTAATAAACTTAATCATTAAGGTTTAAATTATTGGAGACACATGTTAGTACACGTATCAATATGACTGCTTTTGGAGAGACTATAAATATCCCATATTTGGTTCAATGTAACTTGTACTGATTAAGAAGAAAGAAGAACACTTGAGAAGAGATGATGCCTTTCATCATTTCTCTTCTTTTTCCTTCTCTTATAACTAGTGTTCTCTGAGTGCATAGTATAAACTAGTTAATTAATTGAGTAGTATTATATTACTACATAAGAAAGTTAGTAAATTAGTTAATTTTTTAACTTAATAAAGTCAAGAATCTAATTATATAAAGTTAAAAATTACATACTAGGCAAGCGAGCGACAAGCTGTGCCGCTAGCCCTTTTTGAATAGCAAAACCTATCCTATTAAAAATAAAATCTCGTGAGCCAGGGGTCATTACATTGCTGCGCATGACTTTCTAGACCCTCTTGAGTAGTCCAACTGCTTCTGGAGCCAAATAGCCAAAAGTATCAAAAGAAAAGGGGACGAAAGCATGCCCATTGTCAATACATGCTTTCTCATGCTTCGATATCTTACCTGAGGAAGCCTTTAGCGCTGCTCGCCCGACTGTAAAGGTGCCATGTCCAATGCCTACCAAAGGAGATACCCCGGTGAGGTCAACACATGTGTGTTTCCCATTAGCCCATCCAAAAATAAGAACATCAGCTGGTCTTAGTGTCGATCTCCCTTCAAGTGGGTCTGTCAGAAATGCACAGGTGCTTCTTTCTTTGCCGAAATGCAGAACTCCACAAGACATCATACAAAATATCCCTCACATGATCATGTCTATATTTATAACCAGGGTCTACTTTACAATGAACCGCATGTTCACCATATGAATCCAAGCAACTTTGTGATGCAAGCAGGGCAGCGAGAGTCGAGGGATAAAGCGGGATCATTAACCTGTATTTGAGGATAGACCGGTACTCCAAAGGAGACATCTTCTGCCTGCCCCTCAATCGGAATAGCCGAAGAAAATCTTGGGCATGTCTTTGCTTGCAAACAACCAAAAACCGCTTTCTGTCTCTCCGTTAGCATGTAAACTCTATCAATGTCCTTAACCACTTTACCAAAAAGAGCACTCTCCAGGATGCTTTGTGCTTTAGGGGGGGGCGTTGTCTTTATTGGTGAAGTTGTTAAGATCAAAATCAGGAAGAGTCACTTGTAACGTTTCCAAAGCCTTATTAAAATTATCATCCATACCGTCCACACCACTACTCCTCAATATGTGATCCTGTAATCCCCAAGATTGCACACGTGAAGCCACAAAAACATACTCAGACGCCTCCCTAGCAGTGTAAAGTCCAAGACCTCCATATCTGATAGGTAGAGTAGATAGTCTCCACTGTAGCTCTCCAAAGAACGGTCCCCCGCACACCACGATGCCTTCCACCACTTCTCGCAAACCTCTATCAAATATATCTACCGCCTCCATAATATAGTCTGGGTGACAAATAGTTTTTAGTTAATTAGTTTTATTATTTTATAAAAAATATTCTTTAATTATCATTAATTGTCTATTTGGTGATTATATAGGTATAAAACACCCAAAAAAGAAAAAGGAAATGCGGTCTTCGACCGCAGTGACCTCATTATTCGACAATAATTTTTAACTCCACATTCCAACTGCTTGTCTCCACCAATGATTTTAATCCAATAGTTTAATATAATTTTACTGTTATCAGAAAAAACCCTAATTTTGATCCAATAATTTAATCTCATACTAGAATTATGGTAATGTAGACCCAGCTTTAACTCCCAACTTTTAAAATCTATATAAGACTTAGTTTGTCTTTTATAGATTTGGGGGTTAGAATGACATTTAGTTCATATTTTGACATCACTTTTCTTATGAAACTAGAACAAAGAATTTGAAACTACTTTTCCTATCACATATTCTTCTTATAAAGATTTACCTTCCTACCAAAAGTGAATGTTTTCTGAGACGTATAAGGCTACCACTTCTAATTTCAACAGTTGAAATTAAAATTTATACACGATGAGGTTTCATATCTCAGAATATACTAAATTTGTGTCATAAAAAATTTAAATTCGTAATCGTCTGAGATTTAAAAAATAAAAAAATGACGTTAAAATGTCATTTGAATCCACCTCTATAAATTTTGGTACATTCGTATTGATCTGGTATCCGGTGAGCAGCCAAGAAAATTTTCCACAATCAATCTAGATTTAATATTCGGTGACTACAAGAGCTCATAACTTGAGAATTAAATCATCTCAGAAGTAGCACATGGAAAGCAGAAGTAGCACATGGAAAGAAACTTTCTAATCTCCCAACCCAAAATACAATAACTCTAGACTCACTTCGGAAATCTCCGAAGTGATCAACGAGTGTCACAAAGATCTTGACCCAGTTTACACGACCCTTATCCCAATGTTCGAACCATTAACCTACTGCCGCAAGATTTGTTTTCGGTGGCTTTCTCGGTGGAGAGCTTCGGTGCGTCCAGCACCACTCCCCAAAATAACACCTTTGTAAGCGGGGGACTTTGAACTTGCAGTGTGTCAAGTCAGGATTTTGAACATGGAGACAAGAGACAATAGTCGTAGTAAATGCGATAGTACCTTGATTTGAAAATGGTAGTTCGTTCAAACACGACACGCATGTATATCTCGAGGTGAGATCAATAAGATAAAAGATCATTGCATTGGTTCTCTCATCTGGTCAACCCGTGCTATGTATCATCATATAACGGGCCGGGCCATACAATAGAAATGACAGGCCAAGTACCACCGACACACAAGTCGAGGCCAGGGAAGGGAACATAAGGACATAGCTAATTACGACAGTGAATTTAATGTTCAAACACGACACGCACGTATATCTCGAGTGGAAACGATCCACCAACTTTGGAATATGTGATAGTGCTTCTTTTCTCTCTCCCCTTCTCTCTCGGAAACACAGGAGAAAAAAAAACTACTTTCTTTAAGTTTTAGATCTTTGATCTACCCGGTTTTTATTTGATTTTTCAGATCAACCGGGAAGATCGAGTTTGATTACTTGTATAGATTTATCTTTCAATAAAAGAAATTGTTTCTAAACAATTTTTATGATTTCTTATCGGTCCTATGGTTTCACACAACTATCAGGACTTGTTTTCTTATTGTATTATTAGGATTTTCTGGTGGATTTGCATCATCATCAAACATGTTATGGAGGAAAACGATCTACTTTGTCAGATATGGAGATCGTTTTTGAAGAAATTAATTTGGGCGTATTACTTCCCTTTTTTGGAAGCATCTAATATCCATGATGATCAGGAAACAATTTGGTTTGAAACCATTATAAGGATATCCAATCCTTCAACGGGCTGCAGAAGTTTAATTCGATTTTCACATCTTGTTTCTTTAAGTTTCAAATGTAAATCATGTACTATCTGTGTTGTCCTGTTTCTTGATGTAATTGATCATGATCAATCAGAAGGATGTGTTTATCTGCCACCTCTTCTATGTAATCCTCCAAACCTCAATTTGAATGAGGTAGTCAATAAATAAAATTTAGGGGCTTTTCAATGCCATCAAAAAGCCCCTAAACACGTATATCTCGAGGTGAGAACAATAAAATCCATCAATAAAAGCTAAGAGATCACTGCATTGCATTGGTGCTCTCATCTGGTGGTCAACCCGTGCTATGCCATCATGATTTATCACGGGCCGGTCCATACAATAGAACTGACAGGCCAAGGACCACCGACACAGAGAACAAGGCCAGGGAACATAGCTAATTACTTAGCCAGTGAATTTAATGTTTCACAAAGAGTTTCCCTAAGCAACAATGACGAACTGAATCCTAGTTTTGATCTTGGGATATCAAACTGTAAAAGATTCTCTTCCAACTGATGCCCACCGATAACAACAGAAGCCCTGGCAAACTCGCCTCCGTCGACGAACCCTAAACAGATAACACTGTCACTAATTTGAACCATTGAGTTTGCTCCATGAATCCTCCAGATGACCTTTTCCGGTAAGACGAGGTTAATGGTTGGCACAAGTGGTCCTGCTCGTGTCTTTAGAATATTTGTTGAATCGTAACATGCGCCGAAAGGCGCAACGGATGCAACTCTAGACATGTTCATGGATTTAGCTTTGCTGATAAAAGTACTGGTAAAGGCCTTGTAAATTGATGGCTCCAGAGCAGTGTAAGGGTTCATTGTGCTGATCTTTGTTCCTCCGTTTCCGGTTACTTTGTTTATAGCCAGCAGCTTTTTGTTGAACCTGACGCCTTTTCCGCCGATGTTGATGGATTTTACTGCAATGAAATACTCACCTGAAGGCCGAGGGGTTGTAGAGATTCCTGCTTTATCAACTGGGTTAACGAACAGAGGAGTGTAATCAAGTGAAGTTGTGATGTCGATTCCCGGTTCCATTTTGTACGGTCCGTCGCCGAAAAACAGGACACCCTTATCAGATGACAAACAAAGAGAAAATTTCCGAGGCACACGGAAAGCAACAGCAAACTGCGCAGGTAACGCAGCTGAAGCGCGTCCAAGACCAGCCATTCCGTTAGCACCCTTGGAAAGTCCTTTTAACAGAAATGACGGTCCACAAGCGAATATAAACCGATGACTGCTAACATTTGAGACCACATTAGTGTACCCGTCTGTCGAATGCACACTTACAGCATCTGAAGCAACCTCTGCACCAGCGGCAATGCCCAGAGCGCCAGGCAAAGTGTAGCAGACGTTGTCTGCTCCGCAGCTCAGTCCACCATTATGCGTGGATTTCGTACAACTTGAGATTTTGACTCGTGCGCACTGGTCCGAGTCGCAAGATACATGCTTGTACGTCTTGGATGAGGCAAAACCTTGTTCGCAGTTGACCCACGGTAACTCGCCACCGAGATTGACGACTAGGTCTGCAGGAACTTGAGGTGTTCCCAGATGGATTTGGGTTATATATTGATTGGTTAATGCATCTTTCCTGATAGGAAAGAACAGTGCATGAGGTCTGTAAGACGAATATGCAAAGATCACGTTACAGAAAGAAAATAAGAAGAAGGAAATGAAAAGAAAACACTGAATCACAGAAGAAGAAGTCATGAATGAGGAACTGGTGATAACAAAAACTACAAATTGGTTTAGCTTATCTTATAGACTAATAGTTTAACTTGGTGCTGATATATTAATTAGCCTTGGTAATTGAATATTGTTGGTACGCGCTAACTAGTTGACTATGAAGATAAGTACTGAATTTAATAGATTATAATTTATGACTTCATTTATGGACTCCTAGATTTACATCTTTGATACTGTTAAGTATTCTGAGTTTTGTCTATGTTTCTGAAATCATGTGCTGGAGATCTAAGTGAGGCATTTCTGAGCATCCCTGCTGTATGACGTGTTTAAGAGTGTGCTTGTCGTACTTAAACTGTAGAGATTCGAGGTAGTTAGTACGGAGACATCAATGATTCTGTAACATAGTAATTCAACTAACATAAATAAAAAACTCTCTTGCTCACTTCAAAACCTAAATAAAAATATGTTGTCAGATGGCGCCCAAAATGAAAAAAAATAAATATGTTGTCAGATGTGGGATTTGAACCCACGCCCTCTTTCGAAGACCAGAACTTGAGTCTGGCGCCTTAGTCAGTGTGCACAAATTATATATCGGGTACATTATACGGCCTACATTTTGAAACAAACCTTGCATCTCTGCTGGGATGCATACTACATCTCCTGGGCCTACGAAGCGAGGCAAAGGCAACTTTTCTTTCAGGTCTTAAATCTCTTAGGGGCTATTATGTCGGAAACTCAATAAAAAGTATAAATCAATTATCATCATCACCCAAACTATCTGGTCAAACTTTCAATCAAAACAATGTGCCATAATTGCAGCTTTCAAAACAGTTACGATGTATCAGGTATGATAGATAACCAAACTGTAATCCCATGAAAATAATTTAAACACAACCTGCCGAGGCTCTTGGAATACTTGGTAAGTACATACCTTAGTGTTGGGATATATATTTAAAAACATAGTTTTGTAATATTATATCAAACTTAGAGAAATAGTGTGGTGGTATAATTTTGAGCTCACACACTATAGACTTGGGTTCAAGTCTCACCCCTTGTATTTGACTAGGTATATTATTTATATCTATACTATTTATCAAAAATCCGGGAGAGCGGGGCCTTGGGGGTCTTGGGAGGTCTGGTGACTTAAAAAATAACTTTTTGCATATTTGACTTTTGGTTTTCAAAACGTTTTAAGGAAATTATTCTCTAATTAATTCTCATTAATTTTGGTATTATATTCTGCCCGTTTTCTGACTGTTACGGAAGATTAATTTGGGTAATTAATCGAATTTATTTTCATTAAAAACTTAATTGATTCTCTTAAGTCGTTATAAATTTGGTTTTGTGAAAGGAGAAATTTATCTGTTTTTCTGTGTGATTCTGAGCAAGTGTTAGAGAGAGAGTATTGTGATTCGATTTCTCATAGTGCAGAGAAATCGAACAAGAGAGTTATCAGCTGTTTTATCCCATAGGGTTTTCGACAAGAATTGACTGCTAGCACACAATCAAGAGGCAGAGTCGCGAAACACCTTAAAGATAGCGACCTAGTCCGCGACTCAGCTGTTTGAGATTCATTTCTGTGTGAATCATTGTTTTGTTTCCAACAATTTTAAGGTGATCGTTTCTGCTATGGAGAATGAAAGAAAGCGTGTCGATGATACCAACAAGCCATTCAAGTTTGAAGGGCTTCATTTCAGAAGATGGAAGCAAAAGATGTTCTTTTATCTCAAACTCATGAAGCTGCACATGATTGTGTCAACTGTTCATCCTGGAACCCTGGAGCCTGCTGCTGATAAGACAAGTACCTCTGTTGGTCGAGCATCGCTATCGATCTTTGGTGTTCTTGATCCACCTCTACATGCGGTGCCAAAGAAGTTTCTCAAACTCCTGAGGAGAAACAGAAAATCATTGACAAATGGGTCGATGATGATTTTGATTGCAAAAACTATATTCTCAATGCTTTGTCTAACGATTTATATGAATATTACTCCACTTTTGATACTGCTAAAGATGTGTGGGATGCTTTACAGAAAAAATATGACATTGAAGAAGCCGGATCGAAGAAATATGCTGTAAGCCGATACTTAAAATATCAAATGGTGGATGATAGATCAGTTGTTGCACATGCTCATGAACTTCAGAAAATTGCCCATGAAATTCTGACTGAAGGTATGAAAATTTGTGAACAATATCAAGTTGCTGTTATGATTGACAAGTTACCACCTAACTGGAAAGGTTTTCGTAATTCTTTGCGTCACAAGTCTAAAGAATTTTCTCTTGAAAGTTTGATTGTTAAGCTCAGGGTTGAGGAAGAAGCACGGAAACAAGATAAGAAGGAAGAGATTCTTATTGTTTTTAACAATAAGACTCATCCCAGTTTGAAACCTAAGAAAAAGGATATGGAACCTAACCCGAACCAGAAGAAAGGAGGAAGGCCTAATCAAAACAAGAACCAACACCCATCAAAAAATGGACAGAATTCCAATTCTGAGTTTCTCTGTTATACCTGTAATAAACCAAACCACATGGCTAGGAATTGCAGGTTTAACAAGGAAAAGAATAACGCACAAGCTAATGTTGTGGGTGACGTTATAATTTCCATGGTCTCTGATCCAGAGTTCTACATGGTTGGTGGATCTGATGGGTGGTGGATAGACAGTGGTGTTTCGCGTCATTGTTGTTTTGATAGGTCCATGTTTAAGACTTATGCTGAAACCAAGGATAAGAAAGTATTGTTGGGAGACTCTCACAGCACTGTGGTGAAAGGTTCTGGTATGGTAGAGTTGAAGTTTACTTCTGGGAAGACACTCATGCTGAAAGATGTCCTTCACACTCCAGAAATGAGAAAGAACCTTGTTTCCGGCTATCTTCTCAACAAGGCTAGGTTGTATCAAACTATTGGGTATGATATTTACATTATAACTAAGAATAAGAGTTTTGTAGGAAAGGGTTATGCTACTGATGGAATGTTTAAGCTTAATGTTGATGCTATGAATAAAATTGAATCTTCTGCTTATATGGTTTGCAATTTTAATGTTTGGCATGGTAGACTTTGTCATGTGGGTAAAAAATTAGTAGATAACATGAGCAAGTTAGGTGTCCTCCCAAAATTTTCTGAAAATGAATTTGAAAAATGTTAATTTTGTAGTCAAGCAAAAATAACTAAGACTTCACATAAATCTGTTGTAAGAGAAACGAAACCTCTAGACTTAATACATTCTGATTTGTGTGAATATGAAGGTATCCTAACTAGAAACGACAAGAGATATATTATGACGTTCATTGATGATTGTTCTAACTATACTTATGTTTATCTTTTGAGCCATAAGAGTGAAGCTATTGAAAAGTTTAAAATCTTTATTGCTGAAATTGAAAATCAATTTGGTAGAAAAATTAAGAGATTTCGTAGTGATAGAGACACTGAATATGATTCTGGTCCTTTTACTGAAATTTATCAATCTAATGGCATTATACATGAAAAACTGCTCCATATAATCCTCAAATGAATGGGAAAGATGAAAGAAAGAATCGTACTCTTACTGAATTGACTGTTGCCTGTTTGCTTAGTTCTGGTGTTGCTTCTCATTGGTGGGGTGAATGTTTGTTAACTGTTTGTCATGTTTTGAACCGCATTCCCAATAATAAAACTAAGATATATCCTTATGAAATCTAGAGAGATAGAAAACCTAATGTCTCTTATTTTAGAGTTTGGGGTTGTTTAGCTTTTGTTAGGAAACCTGATCCTAAAAGACACAAGTTAGAAAGTAGAGCTTATGAATGTGTTTTTATTGGTTATGCTCAAAACAGTAAAGCTTATAGGTTCTTTGATATTAATAATAAGGTTATTATTGAATCTATTGATGTTGATTTCTTTGAAATGAGGTTTCCTTTTAAATCTATAAATAGTGGGGGTAATAGTGGGGGTTCTATACCTAGTACTTTACCTAGTGATGTTTCTATACCTAGATTGGAAGAACCTAGCAGTGAAGAAACTAGGATAACTGAAGTTGAACCTAGACGCAGTAAAAAAGCTAGGACTGAGACAAAAGATCCCGATTTTGAATTTTACGCCATAGAGGAAGAACCTTCCAATTTACAAGAGGCGTTTAGTTCTGTAGAGTCTAGTTTCTGGCAAGAAGCTGTAGACAATGAATGGGATTCTCATATGTCTAACGGAACTTGGAGTATAACAGATTTACCTCCTGGTAGTAAGACCATAGGTTGTAAATGGGTTTTGAAAAGGAAACTCAAACTTGATGGAACAATAGATAAGTATAAGGCTAGACTGGTTGCCAAAGGTTTTAGGCAACGAGAGAACGTATACTTTTTTTATACTTATTCCCCCGTTACTAGATTAACATCTATACGTGTTTTGATTGCTGTTGCTGCTACTCATAATCTTGTTATTCATCAAATGGATGTTAAAACTGGTTTTTTGAATGGTGAACTAGAAGGGGAAAGTTACATGGAACAACCTGAAGGTTTTGTAATTCCTGGACAAGAATAGAAAGTATGTAAGCTAGAAAAGTCTCTTTATGGTTTGAAACAAGCTCCTAAACAATGGCATGAGAAATTTGATAATTTAATGATTTCAAATAACTTCAGAATAAATGAGGGTGACAAATGCATCTATTATAAATCTGAGAATGATGTTTGTGTGATTGTTTGCTTGTATGTAGATGATTTGCTGATATTTGGTTCCAATTTATCTATTGTTAATGAAACTAAAAGCATGCTTAGTTCGAATTTTGACATGAAAGATTTGGGTGAAGCTAGTGTAATCTTGGGAATCAAAATAACTAGAACCAGTAATGGTATTTCTTTAGATCAATCTCACTACATTGAAAAAATTCTGAGGAAGTATGATTATTTTGATTGTAAACCTGTTTGTACTCCGTTTGATCCTAATGTGAAATTGTTTAAGAATACTGGAGAAAGTATTAGACAATCTGAATATGCTAGTATAATTGGCATTCTGCGTTATGCAACTGATTGTACTAGACCAGACATTGCATATGCAGTGAGAGTTTTGTGCAGGTTTACCAGTAATCCTAGTTTGGAACACTGGGATGCTATTGAGAGGGTTATGCGGTATCTGAAAAGAACCACAAACCTAGGATTACACTATCAGAGGCATCCCGCAGTCCTTGAAGGATTTAGCGATGCTAATTGGAACACTTTACCAGATGACTCCAAGGCCACCAGTGGATATTTTTTTACTATTGGTGGGGGCGCTGTATCTTGGAGATCAAAGAAACAGACAATTATAGCCCAATCTACGATGGAGGCTGAATTGATGGAACTAGCAGCATCTAGTGAAGAGGCATGATGGATGAAAAGTCTGTTGTCAGACATTCCAGTATGGGAAAAACCAATACCAGCCACTTTGATCCACTGCGATAGTACCGCGGCTATCGGAGTAGTAGAGAATTGTTATAATAACAATAAGAATCGACAGATATGTCGAAAGCACGACACAGTTAGAGAATTTCTCACCACTGGTGTTGTTAAAGTAGATCATGTAAGATCTGAAGGAAACTTAGCTGATCCTTTGACGAAAGGACTAGCGAGAGAAAAGGTATGGAATACCTCTAAACGCATGGGACTTTTTGCCCGTTATAAGTTGAGTCATTTGTAATGGATACCCAACCTAGAAATAGGTTCAAAGGGACTAGACGAAGTTACAAATGATATGATAGAGTCATGCATTCCCATAGCATGATATCCTGAAGTGGGAAACATGTTGAGTGTTTAAACTCTTAATGATGTCTATAGCTCTTATGTTAGAGTGGGATACACAAGAGTATTCTTGATAGACTCACCTATACGAATGTGAAGGTGTGGCCGCCTTCTATGAGAACTTGGGCATTTCTCTAGATCGTTCGTTAAGAAATGGATAAGCACATGGCCTTAATGTGCAAACTTAAGGACATTACTCTAGATATAGTTGTGTGTGTTGAATAATCTAGTATTAGTTAGAGTTCAAGACGCAAGTCACTCTAGTCACCTAGTACTTAGAAAGTTTAACACTATGCAGAGGTTCAAGTCGAAAGGCACCTTTGCTTATGCACAACTATATAGCACTTGCTCAATGTTTTAAAATATAAGTGGGGGATTGTTGGGATATATATTTAAAAACATAGTTTTGTAATATTATATCAAACTTAGAGAAATAGTGTGTTGGTATAATTTTGAGCTCCCACACTATAGACTTGGGTTCAAGTCTCACCCCTTGCATTTGACTAGGTATATTATTTATATCTATACTATTTATCAAAAGTCCGGGAGAGCGGGGCCTTGGGGGTCTTGGGAGGTCTGGTGACTTAAAAAAATAACTTTTTGCATATTTGACTTTTGGTTTTCAAAACGTTTTAAGGAAATTATTCTCTAATTAATTCTCATTAATTTTTGTATTATATTCTGCCCGTTTTCTGACTGTTACGGAAGATTAATTTGGGTAATTAATTAGAATTTATTTTCATTAAAAACTTAATTGATTCTCTTAAGCTGTTATAAGGCTGGTTTTGTGAAAGGAGAAATTTATCAGTTTTTCTGTGTGATTCTGAGCAAGTGTTAGAGAGAGAGTATTGTGATTCGATTTCTCATAGTGCAGAGAAATCGAACAAGAGAGTTATCAGCTGTTTTATCCCATAGGGTTTTCGAAAAGAATTGATTGCTAGCACACAATCAAGAGGCAGATTCGCGAAACACCTTAAAGATAGTGACCTAGTCCGCGACTCAGCTGTTTGAGATTCATTTCTGTGTGAATCATTGTTTTGTTTCCAACACTTAGTTCCAGCAATGTCCATAGGGATACCAATATCGGCCGGTTTCTAAGCAGGTGCATCATTCACCCCATCTCCAGTCATGGCAACCACATTCATCTTGTTTAAGAAACCTCACCATATCTTGTTTATGCTTAGGTTCATCTCTAAAAAAGAGAATCTCACTGGTTTGTCTTACATGCTTTTACTGATTAGGGTGCTCCATAAATTCTCTCCCTGTTAAGCTTTCAAAACTAATGTCTTCATATTGGATAAATACACCAATTTAATGACGGATTGCTTCGGCAGTGCTTTTGCTATCTCTTGTTATAAACATGACACGGATGCCTGCAGCTCTACAGTCCTCAGTTGCTTGGTGTACCTCCTACCTTGGAGGGTCCTCCATAAAGAGAATCCAGCGAAAAAATTGGATGCACATGCAATCTAAACCAAGAAGAGCATGAGTCTAATTTCATCTCTTTTCCATACACTTGCAAAATCCTAGTAACCATGCCCTACTTTTACATATTTCTTTATAAACTTCATGCATCTTGCTTTAAAGAAGGAATATGCTCTCATGTTGTCTTATTTTACAACACTAATATTTTTGATCAGTCTAAATACAGGGAACAAAACAACATACCTTTACTATGTCGGGAAACCGAGGTTACGTTCATCTCGAACCGGCATGTTTCCATAGAAGTAAGTTCCATGAAACATCCTACTTTAGATAACTTAGATCGGTTCCGTCTCTTACATCTTTAGATTAGCATGATCGGATAATACTAGCACGAATATATAATCAATACGATAATAGACAATCACACACGACACAAAGATTACGTGGTTCACCTTTGTAGGCTACATACATCGACAAGTTATTACATCGACACACATCACATAATCAACTAGTTATATAACCCACTAGCGCTAAACGTTAGAAACAACAAGACATATTACGAAGAGTTTACCTTTTTCTTTGTTCTTCTTCTTCCATAAACTTCCACCGCCATGGTTGCTTCGACTTTAGACAAGAAAACGAAGAACATCATGAATTCTAGCTTCTTTCATATGAACCCTAGAAACCCTAGATTTCTCCCATACGCGTTCTCACTACAAGTCTCTCTTCTCACATAGATTTTACCCCATCACCAACCATTGTAGGACATAACGTTTGTGACCCAAACACTCTCATAAAGAGAGGATTCTCATAGAGAATTAACCAAGAGAATAGATTTCTACTCACAATATAAGCCCTCTTATATAGTAGACAAATCCTTGCTCCCCAAGCCTTAGAGAACTTCTAAGAATAGTCTCACACCTTAATTAGGAAACCCTAAACTTGGAAAACACTCCTCCAAACCGTCATACAAATTTCCTAATCCAAGTAAACCTTGTAGACATTCCAAACCCGAAACTGCCCTTTAGTCACAGTTTTGACAACATTGGATCACTGTTTTCTACTGCAAAATTGTTGCCTAAAGTCTGTTTTCAGCCATATAGTTTTGTATACGGAACAAAACCCCAACATACTAATAGTATATTTTTCCCAGATAATGACTTCACAATAACCCCATCGACTTTGCATCCCAATCAAGCCAAGGTTTGAAAAACGGGTCACGACCCAGATCACGGGTACTAGGCGTGAGCGTTATAATGCGTTTTGACGGGTGTGAGCACATTATGGGCCACAAACGCGTTAAATAAGAATAAAACACGTTTTTTTGACGTTTTTATTAAATAACGGGTGTGATAACGGTTAAATAGGAAAAATAAATAAATTGTGATCTGAATTTCCTATCTAACAGTAATCACATGCGTGAAAACAGTTATAACGGGTCTAAATTACGTTGTGACTATGTTTTTTCATATTTTTTTTGCTTTATTCAATTTATTTGATTTTTTATTTATTTGTTTTAGGATTTTTTACATACAAATTTAATGATATCTTGTAAAAATTCATAACCATGAGTTTATGACTTATAGCAATGCATTGTAATTATCGTCTACCGACAATATTTATACACGCATACTATCACTATCAACTTGATATTATCAAGTTGTCACTTGAATAGTTGAATACACTCCCCAATCTTTCTAATAATGCATATCCGTATGCAAAAGCAGTCAAAATTTTGTTATCGATGATAAGTGAAATTGATAAAAAAGATAATGAGAGAGGGGAAAAGATAGTGAGAGACTAGCTAGAGAAAAATTTCTAATAATGCATATCAGTATCCAATAATGCATGCAAGTGGAAGAGACTAGCTAGAGAAAAAGATAGTGAGAGAGGGAAGTTATGGAATCAGATTTTTTTATGGGGATTTGGAGGTGTGTATAGCTGCATTGAATGTTGTCTAGAGTCTAGACTCTAGACTAGACTCAAAAGTTAAAGAAATAAAATAAAAAAGAAAGTAGTTGGTTTTATGATCAAAGACATAGCTAGCCTATGTTTGTTTACGCATGCAACCAGGTTTATAATGTTTCAAGAATAAATTGATTACCTAGATAGTATGCTTTCTTGCGCAAAGGAATACTTTAAAAGGACAAGAGGAGAATTGAAACGAAATCAATAACTCTAGTTCTCTGCTTCTTGCGCAAAGGAAGGCTTTGGATTTTGAATTTTTCAAATACGAGTTTAAGAGGTAATATTAATTTTTCTTGTAGATTTTTCTTTCAATTAAAGATATAATTTGTTGATACGTTGTTAATTTATTTATGAAATTATCATTTTTTTTCTTTCATGATGTCGTAGTAGTGATGTTAATGTTGATGTTGAAAATTATCTTTGAGTTTGAATTGAGTAGTTAAAATTTTGAAAATTTAGTTTTTAAAAAATAACATAAATACAATCCATGATTAGGAGTTTTAACTTTTAAGCTTTAAAATTAGAAATGTTTTAAAAAATGTTAATATTCATAATTAAATATTCCACCAACTTGAATCAGTTGATACTTGATACGTAAAGAATCATTGTTTCTTTATATAAAATGGCAAGATGAATTGATATATGGTATGTCTTATGCATGTTCTCAATCATGATTAAAAAAAAGAGGTTGCATGATTGAATGCATATAGTAAAGAATGCATATAGTTTTTCGTAAAGAATCATTGTTTCTCTCATATTTGTTTTATGCATATAGTAACGTATTAAATGGATCCTTGTCCTTTAAGTAATATATGTCACTTATTGCTATGTAAAGTTTTCTATTTACAAAGTATAATGGAAGGATCGACATCCACACAATCTGCAAAACGAGATGTTTTTCATGCATATTGTACTGTAATGAGTGATGGTAAAAAGTTGAAGTGCAATTTTTGTGAAAAAGAAGTATATGCGGGAATTTCGCGTTTCAAAATGCATTTGACACAAAAAAATAGGTACAGTTACTCCCTACATGCATGTGCCACCTGAGATTAAAAATTTAGCAAAAGTTGCAGTGCAAGAAAAAAAGAAAGCAAAAATGCAACGAATACCAGAAACTGAATATGAAGATACATAAATTCAACATACTGAAAAATGTTGGAAGAAACAGAAAAATTCCCGTTTGTTAAAGGTGTGATTGCAGAAGCTAGAAAAATCAGTAAATTTATTTATAATCATGCTTGGGTTCTTGCTATAGTTAGACAACATTCTGGGGGACGCAATCTATTGCGCCCTGGCTTAACAAGGTTTGCGACGAATTTTATCGCAATCAAAAGTATCGGTGATCAACGTAATGCAATCGATAGTCTTTTTGTAGACCAAGAATTTGTGAACTCGCCAGAGGAAAAACTCGTACGGATAAAGATGTGAAAAACATTATTTTGAATGAGATGTTTTGACACACATGCCAAAACGCATGCATGATGGTTGGTCCTTTATTGAAAATGGTCCGTTTCTTGGATTCCGATAAACCTACCATGGGTTATTTGTTTCATGCACTTGCTACATGTGTGGAAAATATACAAAAGGGTTTGGGTACAACTCGAAATAATTCTATTATAGGTGTGATAAACCGACGATGGAAAGATCAGTTGAGTTCTCCTCTTCATGCTGCCGCGCATTTTCTATATCCTTTATATTATATCTACAACCCAGCATCCAATCTCATCAACAATAAAATTTCTCAGCCCCAAGTTTGTCTTAATGAAGTTATATAAAAAATGATTAGTAGCCCTCAAGACAAAGAGACATGCATGCTAGAGGTGTGAATTTTTATTAACAATTAATTTCGTAATTATATGAATTTATATTCATAGTTTTATGATTTTTTTAGCCGGGAAGAATGCAAATGATGCAAGGCCAATTTCCATCTTCATCAGCAAGACTGGGTGCTCTGCAAGGTGATCATGTAAGCTGGTGGTTGTCATACGGTTCTCAGTTTCCATCACTCCAGAGGATCGCGGTAAGGATACTAAGCCAGACAAACACATCGTCTGGATCCGAGAGGAATTGGAGTGTGTTTGAAAGAATCCACACCAAACTACGCAACCGTTAAGTTTCATCAAGAATAAATGATCTGGTGTATGTTCAGTACAATTTAAGATTAGAGAAGCAAAGAGTTCAAGGTAAAGCAAAGAGACATAACATCGATGTCCACGATGTTCATAGCCTGGTGACAGATGAAAATATGCTTGACTGGATATCAGGGGATGACGAAACACCAATTTTACCTCATGAAGAACATTGGTTTAATGAATTTTAAGAGGAAGCGGCTAATAAACCAAAACCTCTCCATACACCGTACGAATGGCATGATCCAGAAGTTGAAATCCCATATCAAAGGTTTTCGGTGAGTAATTTGTTTTGTGACTTTGGTAATCTAACATTTGGAGGCAATACACAAGGTCATGAAAATGTTAATCCCATATACAATTCTCATTACATTGTCGATCGTCCAGAAGAAGATACCCGAGGAATAAATGAAGAGTATAATTCCAATATTGATATCAACAATGAAGTAGATAATCGTAATGATGATGAGGAAGAAGACTATGGATATGAAGATGACGATACTGTTAATTACGACAGCCAAATAAATTACGAGAACCAATATGAGGCGGAAGAGGAGGAATCAACTAAGAATTATCGAGAAAATAGACAATACTTGAATAAGTCGAAAAAGAAGTCTGCTTCAAGTTGGTTTTCTTAAGTTTAAAATTTCAAGCACTGCTAGTACTATCACTAGGTTACTTATTATAGTTGTAAATTATCTACAGATCCAGGTGGAAACATCCTAGAACCGGTGTACCCAAATACGAAGAGACGCGAAGTATAGAGAGAAGATTATCGGGAGCGAGATTTAAGGAGCCACGTGGATCGGGCGTAATAATGTCGGACAAGACTTGACCCAGACTTCTGATAAAGCTGACAGGATAAGGCATGGCGGGTCAAACGAGGAACTATGGTCAAACGAATAAAGAAGAACGGGTCACATCGGATAACCATAAAGACGACAGAAAAGATAGGCGACATCGCGTTAATAATGCACCTAAAAAGATTGGCCCGAACGGAGGGTAGGCGAGGAGTCAGGATACATCGGCCACATGAGACGACGTGAACCGGCCCGATCACAGAACTGCTAAATAGATGTAACATGACCAACACCTTAATTTCGTTGTATAGAACTTCTCCTATAAATAGAGGGACTTGTATTCAAGAAAGGTAGGTTGTATTTTTAGGGAGAGAAAAGGAGGGAAGCACGAAGAAGAAGAAAATTAAGTAGTAAGTGCATCTTGTAAGGAAATCCCACGGAGAGAAACACCTTTGTAACACTTCAAAGTAATAAGTTTCATCCTTTCACCCCCGTGGACGTAGGTAATCATACTGAACCACGTAAATCTTGTGTCCATTGTGGAGTGTTTACTTTCATTTGAGATGAGCATTGCGTTTCTATCCTTTGGATGTAGTTTGTAGTAAAATGCATCTACATTCTGGCTCCGACTAAGGGGACACGACAAAGATCTCCGGATACCTTGACTTAAAAACCTCCAGAGACGATCAACAGCTCCTCAATACACGATTAACGTGTTGAATTTGAAGCTATGATGAACTCTGTTGGCCGAAATAACGGTTGTTTTGAGTCATTTACTTCAAAGACAGAACAGTAGCAGCGTCTTTTTAACATCTTCAACAGTTTGATCAACAGAGAGACTTCACGAGCTCACCAGCGACTAACAGTTCGGGTTAGAAGCTATGTGAAGAATCTGTTAAAAGGACGACTGTTTGTTCTTGATAGTTGTATAATTTTTAGCGTTAAACGAGTTGTTTTTATCTACGACATGAAGTCGGGTGATTGGAATAACCAAAAGTTTGTGTTTGTAGCTGTTTTCATCGTGAGATAAATTGTCAACCGTATAGAATTTTTTAACCGGCGGTGTAGCATAAGTCGTCGGAGAGTTCATAATTAGATCTCGAGAAAGTGGAGCTGGTACAAGTTTGATTTGATTCTAGGGGTTACTTGCCATACTTTTTTCTAAGAATCATGTGCATAAGATCAATGATTTGGAACATGTAGAATAAAGGACAAAACTAACTTAAATGCATAGGTCGAGTACAGAAAGCAACGTCGTACGGAGTGATAGCGACGGGAAAATGAGGTCAGCCACATATTCAGCATAGGGACAAAATAGGGTAGAGGGACAGTACCCACCTAACAACTGAAGTAGATCTTACACAGTGACAACAGTCGTACAGTCGAACTTTTTGCCCTTATGTCTGAATTTTTTATTTTGAAAATTAGGTCAAAGTAAGGGGTTCTTTTCGTATTTGCTGACTGTAGTTGCAGAATAACCTACAACTACACCCTCAATAGAATTAGTAAAAACTCAAGAAGTTCTTGATGATGAATAACAATTTTCTTATTAATGTTCTCAATTGATTACAAAGAAGTATCTAAATGGAACTAGAATAGTTACAACTTTCTCTATTCTCTTTCCTAAGATATTTTCTAACACTCACTCAAAGAACCCCCCGAATTTTACATTTGAACTCCTATTTATAGTAAAACTTATACAGATGTATATGAATTGCGAAGTATCGCAATTCATACTCGCAAAATTACTCCATCCTCGCAAAACTTCGTATTTCTCCGTGCTACTTCTATCATCGTATCATTGTATAACTCTTTTCTCCTTTATTTATTACGATACTCGTGAACTATTATCTTGCGATATTCAGTACCTACATCTTGCCTCTTCTCATGTCAATTCTTCGAAGAAGAAATGATCGTGAGAACATAACCGTTACTTAGTCTTTTAAAATTTTGACACGTCTTTTGTAACCGTTCTTTTCTAGTTATTCCCTTATATAACTCCTTTATATTCTCTTCCTTATCTTCTTCTTATTTCCGCAATTCTATCTTCTACTCATACTTTCTATTAATGTTTTCTATGCAATTTTTTCTTCTGCTTATATCTTCATGAGTTCTCCAAGGTAATTTCCTTCTATCTCGCGCATTTCATTTGTTCTTTCTCTTTAATTTCTGTATAATTTGTTATCTGATTTTGGTTTATTTCAGCAAAATAACTCCTCAGATGAAATCTCAACTAAAGAATCCAAGCCTTAATCCACGAAGAAGAAAATCTGAGAATCAAAAGGTAGTTAAAATACTTTGCCTTCTTTCCTGAACAATATATTGTTGCCTCAGTTTTTAATCTACATTTTGATTCGCAGGTTGGCGAAAAACCAAATCCTAGTAAGATATCTCTAATAACTAAACCCACACCATTAATTCCGATTGATGATTTCCTTCCTGAAGTTGATAAGGAATTTTCCTCTCCTCCTCGTGAAAATGCTTCTTCACACACTCCTGCCTCTACTCCATTACCTACCTTTCAATCTCCCATCAGTGTCAATTTATCAACACTTCTTCAAGATCAACCCTCACAAAATATTTCTTCAACTTCTTCTCCTGAAAAACAGCCCTCGCAAAATATTTCTTCAACTTCTTCTTTTGAAAAACCTGTCTTGTCTCCAAATCCTTTGAGTGCTATTTCTCCAGACAATTTGCAGCTTGCTCTTATTCCTTCAAATTCTTCTCCTCTTCCTCAGGAAATTCGAGATAGAATTTATTCAACTTTCCGAATGTTATCTGAGGTTTTGACAAATGCTCCGAAGTCTACTAATGTTCGTTTGCAATATGAGTTTTGCGAAGTTCTGAATAATTTCGTCAATCCAGACATTTCTTCTTCACGTCAATCCTTAGAAAAAGAAATTGAATTGATTCGTCAATCTTTGAAATCTTCTCAAGCAGAATGCGAGGATCTCCGTAAAGAAAATCATCATTTTCAGAATAATTCTCTCGACTGTGCGATACTTCGCAAAAGAAATGATGAATTGAAAGGTATGATTACTATCTTCATATTTTCCCTTTTATTTACTTATATTCTTCATATGTTTGAAACATCCATTAAAACCCATTCCCCTTTATAGAATCCATCCAGAAATGTAGAAGATTGGTACTTCACCATGAATCAGATGCAACAGAATATCGAACCAAGCATGAAAGCCTCTCAAACCAATTCTCCCATTTATCTAATCTTTACTCGTGTGCTCTTGACAACTCTGACGCTCTTTTTCAAGAGAATACTCAACTAATATATGATCGAAATTTTTTGAATGATGATATATCTCAACTTTTTTCTTCCTTAACTAAAGCTAATTTGAGAATAGAAACCTTATTAGAAGAGAACAAAACCTTATCAGAAGAGAAATGTTCGTTTTTGAATACAATGATTGTTTCTTCGCAAGAATTAAAACTCTTCAGAATAAATGTTGTGATCAAGAAAATCTTCTTTCTCTGTTGAAAGGTGAACTTGAGGAATTAAAGAAGTCTTGAGATCTTTGAAAGAAATTCTTTTGTTATTGAGAAGAATTCTCTTATTAATAAGAACATAGTCTTGAGTGCTAAGAAGAATCAACTTGAAGAAGATTATTCGTCATTAAAAAGTCTTAATGCCAAACTTGTGAAGGATAAGAATTTTCTCCTTTCTAAAGATCAAAAGCTTCAATCTCGACTTAAAGGATTAGTTGGTGATTGTTTTGATAATGCGATGAATCAGATGAAGAACTGTTGTCTATCTTTAACTCAATCTCTTACTTCGCAAAGAGAAGGTAGTCATTAAAATTTGACTGCCTCTGGTATATCTTTAAATTTCGTTATACTTGCAAATTTTATTCTTTGAACTTTGTTTTATTTGCAGAATCTGAGAACAACCTTCGTAATGCGAAAGCTGGATTAGAAGCCTCCTGTTCCGAGCTTCGTAAGAAGAATGCTTTGCTTTCTACCCGCTTAATCAACTCTCGTGACCGTGCTACTCGGAGATTCAATTATCTTGCTTATTCCAAAGATATCGAAGATACCAATCATCAAAAATCTATACTTCGTGAAAGTCATCTGAAAGCTCAAGTCTTTACGAATAACATTCTCTTATCAAGAGGCTTGCCTCCTGTGAAAATTAATCCTCTGAAGATATCTGACAATGAAGTTGCTCGTGAGCCTGATAGTGATTTCGATTATGAGAGTGATGATGAAGATCTTGATGATGAGAAAGAATCTATTCCTCAAGGAGATGTCCCTGTTGCATATTCTTCCAAGGATGATATCTCGCAAAAGTCGAAGGATGCTAATGACCCTACTGATCTTAAAGATCCGGCACAGAGTGTTGATGAAGCATGAAAATATTCCTTTTTCAATTTATCATTGACTCTCCTGTCTTTCTTTCATTTGAATTCCTTCCCTTAGTTACTGTTGGTTTTTTTTTTGCGAACAATTCTATTTTTTGAGAAGTACATCTGATATTTTGCGAAGATGATTTATCCTTTCTTTCTGATATTTTGTGAAGATAATTTAACCTTTCTTTGATTAAATTTGCCCCATTTGATCATATGAAGAGAAATAATATATAACTCACAGATAAAGCTTAGTATATCCTTTTCCCCCTATTATTTCTCTTTAAATGATTAAACATTGTTTGAAGTATTAAAATATCTGACTCAATTTATCTTACGAAGTTTCAACTTGTTACGATTGTAGATAAGAAATCGTCCCTTTTAAGTATAAAAAGTAAAATATATGAAATATCCTTAATAAGTATACTACATATACAATACCTTTGTAGAAGTATTAGAAGTACAAAATCCATCAAATGAAGAGATATAAGAAGTATTAGAAGTATTCAATTCACCAAATGAATTATTAGAAGTACTCAATTCCCTTTTACGTATTAGAAGTACTCGATCCACCAAATGAAGAGATATAAGAAGTATTAGAAGTACTCAATTCATCAAATGAAGAAATATAAGAAGTATTAGAAGTACTCAATTCACCAACTGAAGAAATATAAGAAGTATTCGATCTGTGAATAATTATGTAACATATGACGAAGTATACTGATTATTTAACCTTCACCAAATGAAATATCATTTAAAGAAGTATAATAAATATGAGATATTCTTGAAGAATTATAAGAAGTATTCAATCTTTTGGAGAAATATTCAATATATGGAGAAGTATAAGAAGTATGCAATTCTCGTAAACTTTTACGAATATGAACTTATCTGTATTTGATTGCTATCAAAATCGCATCTTTTGTTAAGTCTTCATTAAAATTCTTCAATGATGTTGTCTTCTTTGATAGGACTTCTTGTAAAAATTCTTCAATGATATTGACAGAGCTGTCTTCTCTTCAAAACTTCTTGATGTATATTCTTGTAAAATTTCTTCAATGATATTGACGAAGTTGTCTTCTTTTCAGATCTTCATAATGTATATTCTTGTATAATTTCTTCAATGATGTTAATGCAATGAATTTCATTAATTTCTGTGGTCTTATCATGCCTTCCTAAGTAAAGGTCTTATTTTGCCACCTCTTTTGTAGTAAATTTTTGTATTTGCAATAATATGACAAGTCTGAACATTCTTGCGAATATACAACCTTGTGACATTATCGTCTTGCGATGAAATCACAGGACGTTCTTACACTTTCATGCAAAAACCCATTGATCTCATCTTAACTTCTTTGTATAATATTTTAGCCTCTTCAGGAATTGTTGCGACAATATGACAGGCCTAAATATTCTTGCGAATATAAAGCCCCATGACATTGCCGTCTTGCGATGAAATCGCAGGACGTATCTACACTTTCATGTAGTGACCCATTGATCTCATCTTAACTTCTTTATTACGTTATGCGAGTTCTTTATTCTTTTCTTTCTTTCTTTCTTCTTTTTTTTTTTTTTTTTTTAGAAGGCTCTCAGAATTTCGTTTGTTGCACAAATATGACAAGCCTTTATGTTTTCACAAACAAGAAGCCTCGTGACATTTGCGTCTTATAGCACGTATCAGCTCCCTAATGGAGGGTGCTGCCCTTTATCTTCCCCCTGATTTCCCCTTCAAGGAAGCGTACATCGACCATACAAGGTTAGCTCTTCCCATCCGGTTCTTCCAACAACTAGCTTTTGATCGCAACCTCTTATCCTTTTTGCCTATAGGGCTTATAGTTACGAGGTTGCACCCTATGGGGTATCTTTGGGCCAAGTGCATCATTTGCCAAGACTTGTCAAAAATGGCAGATGTGGTTCAACCTCACCCGTCACTCTTGACTCAACCGTGTACCTCGGCTCCTTGATCGTTTTCTTCACTTCTTTGGAAAGACAGTATGCCTTAGTCGCCCAACCTAAATCCTCTTACACCGCATTTTATATTGCGTAATGTCGTTAGATTAGGTGAGAATCCAAGGTGTCTAACCCGGATAGGTACCCCATTATTGGATTGTACCCCAAAATTTTTACCATGTACTAAGGGCCCTTGGTGGTGTTCCGGTTACCCTTAGCCACGTTATAGGTACCCCCTTAAATGACGTACTTTAGGACTTTGACTCTTACGAATTATAGCTTCGCGAACTAGGGTGTACGCTACAAAGGTTTGCCTGTATAAAATTTTCTGCGGCTCTCTTTCTTTTTTGGAGGCTGATCACAGATTGCGGTCTTTTATTCGCAAATTAATGAAAGTTTAATCGGAATATAAATTCTGAACTTCGTAAATTTTCCCAATTTCCTGCGAGCAAACAATATTCGTAAAAATATTCATGAGTTTTATGGGTAATACCTTTTCAAATATAGTCTGTTCCAAGGTCTACCAAGCCTCAAACCCATGTCTCTCCCTTATGGATCCATCAGCCGATAAGCTCCGCTTCCTACAACTTCTTTAATAACATATGGTCCATCCCATTTTGGTGCTAATTTTCCTCCATTTTCTTTTTGATATTTAGGTGTTTCTCACATGACCAAATCACCTGGTTTATATTCACGTTCAATGACTCTCTTTTTGTATTCTCGAGCTAATCGTTCTTGATAAATCTTCATATGGTGCAACACCTTTTCTATTTTTTCTTCCAAATCATCCAATTCACTTAATATTACTCCCGCACTTAAATTTCTTTCCCAAGCTTCTTTCTTTGTTGTCGAAATTACAACCTCTGTGGGTAATACTGCTTCTACTCCATATGTTATACAATAAGGAGACATTCCAGTTGCTTCTCTTCTAGTTGTATTGTATGCCCAAACTGCGCTAGGTACTTGCTCGCACCACCCTTTGAGATGTCCTTCTAATTTCTTTTTGATTGTATCTGCGATTGTTTTATTTGTTGCTTCTGCTTGTCCATTAGCTTGTGGATATAACGGGGTTGACTTCCCACATTTTATTCTAAAAGTACTGAGTAACATATCTATATTCCGCCCTCAAATTGTTTTCCATTATCGATACTAGTTGTGCTGGAACCCCGTACACTGCAAATGAGGTTCTCAAATATAAACGTAAAAACATCTTTATCACGAATATGATGTCTCTCTTTTACTTCTGCGAGCTTCGTGAAATAATATGTTGCAACTATCAAATATCGTCTTTGTCCAGATCCAGGTATAAATGGTCCAACAATATCCAACCCCCATTTACCAAAAGGCCAGCAGCTTGTTGAAGAAGTTAATGTGGCCCCTGGTGCATGAATTCTTTTACCATGTCGTTGGCATTACTTGCATCTTCGTACGAACAATTTTGCGTCTGTATGCATATAAGGCCAGTAATATCCTTGTATCTTTGCTCTATATGCTAGAGATCTTCCCCCACTATGATTGCCAGCTTCTCCTCCATGTAACATCTTCAATATCTTTTCTCCTTCTTCGCGAGTTAAGCACCTGAGAGGTGGTTCATTGAAAGATTTTCTATATAAAATTCATTCTCGAAACTCATAGTTTGTTGCACGACTCTTTAATTTATGTGCTTCTAGTCTGTTCCTGGATATTTCTCCTGTTGCGAGGTATGCATGAATTTCTTTTCTCCAATCTGCGATGTTGTTTGATAACTCTCTTTCTACTTCCATCGCAATAGCTTCCTCATTTTCTTTCTCTTTGTCCACTGATGGGTGTTGAATTGTCTGTATTTGGATATTTCTTGTATTTGGATTTGTCATCATGCTTGGAATAAATACAAAAGCATCTGCGAGACGGTTATATTTTCTTGATATATGTCTCCATTTTAATTTTGGTATCTTCGCAGATAATTCTTCAACGAGTTTCTTGTATTTCTTCAAAGAAGATTCATTTGTGGTATATTCCCCTTTAATTTGACAAATCACTAATTGCGAATCACTTGTTATCCTTATACTTTCAAGCTTCTTTTCTATTGCGATCTTTAATGCATGCACTACAGCTTCGTACTCTGTTTCATTGTTCGTGGATGCAAATTCTAGTCTGAATGAGAATGATGTTCTTTCTCCTTCTGGTGAAATCAACACGACTCCAATTCCATTTCCCTCACTATTGGATGATCCATCCACTAGAATTTCCCATCTATCAGGCTCTGTTAACAAGTCTTTTGGATTTACAAATTCTTCTTCAACATCCATCATTTCCTCTACTGCTTCATCTTCTTCCAAAGGAAATTCTTCCAAAAAATTTGCGACGACTTGTGATTTTTGCGATGACAACACTTCGTATTTTATATTGTAATGGTTTACTTGTGCATTCCACCTTTCTATTCTTCCTGACCTTTTTGTGTTCTTCATGACTGATTCAATTGGGACTTTGGTTACCACTTTTATTACATGTGCTTGAAAGTATATTCGTAACTTGAATGATGCATAAACCAGGGCTAAAATTAACTTCTCCATTTTAGAATAATTCTTCTCTGCTGCATTAAAGGTTTTACTAATGTAGTAAATGGGCCTTTCTACTCTCGTCTGCTCAAAAGAACTGCACTTAGAGCATATGGAGTTGTTGCGAGGTATACCAATAATTCTTCGTTTTTCTCTGGTTTCTGTAGTATAGATGTATTTGCAAGGTATTATTTGATTCCTTGAAAAGCTTTTTCACATTCATCAGTCCATTTTAATTTTGCTCCCTTCTTAAGTATGTTGAAAAAATGCTTGCACTTATCCGACATTCGCGAAATAAATCTTCCAAGTGAAGCCAAGAGTCCATTTAGCTTTTGTACTTCTTTTACTGTTGCAGGTGTTGGCATGTCACGAACTGCTTGGACCTTTTCTGGATCAACTTGTATTCCCTCCTTTGATACTCTGTATCCCAAGAACTTTCCATATGAAACCCCAATAATACATTTCCCAGGATTTAATTTGATGTTGAACTTTCTCATTTTCTCAAATATTTCCTTCAAATCTTGCACATGATCTTTAGCTTCCTTGCTTTTTATCAACATATCATCTACATATACCTCCAAAGTTTTATGTATCCACTTCGCGAACACTTTTTCAACCATACGTTGATATGTAGCACCCGCATTCCGCAAACCAAATGGCATCTTCACATAACAATACAAACCCCTTGGAGCAAAAAAGGCGTTATGTTCTTGATCTTCTTCATGAGTGATATTTGATTATACCCTTTATATCCATCAAGTGAAGTGACTTTATCATGACCTGCAGCTGATTCCACCATTTGTGGTATATCTGGTAATGGAAAACTGTCTTTGGGACATGCCTTGTTTAGATCAGTGAAATATATGCAAATTCTTATTCCTTTATTCTTTTTCGGAACAATGACCATATTCGCAATCCATTCTGGATATTTTGCTTCCCTTATGATCCCTGCATCCAACATCTTTTGTAATTCTTCTTCTATCTGTACATGATAATTTTGTGATATCTTCCTTATTCTTTGTTTGAATGGTCTTACATTTTTATCTATGTTCAATCTATGACACGCCACTGATGGATCAATTCCTGGTATCTCATCTACACTTCCTTCGAAGATATCTTTATATTCTCGCAAAAGATAAGTAGTCCTTTTTTCTTCTTCTTCATCCATCTTAGTTCCAATTCGTAAGAATAAAGGCTCCTCTTTACTTCCAATATTTATTTCTTTAGTTGGTTCAGCTGCAACATAGCTTGGACTTTGCTCCCCCATAGGTGTTGGCTCTTTGATTATTTTTGCTGGTTCCCCTTCTTTTTCTGGAATTTCATTTGGTATACCTCTCCCTTCCTTTGCTCTTATTGTATACACTCGGAATTCTTCTTCTTTTCTTGTTTCCTTCGCAAGTTTCCTACGAAGTTGTTTCTTTCTTTCTCTTCCTCCGCATTGTGTTACTTCAATTTGATAACAAAATTTTGCACTATCAAGATCTCCTTTAATTTCTTGTATTCCATTTGGTGTAGGAAATTTGATTTTCTGATGTAATGTTGAAGCAACAGCTTTGATCGCATGAATCCACGGCCTTCCTATCAGCATGTTATATGGAGATTCCATATCTATCACACACAAGATTACATGTGTTTCGATTTCTCCTAGTAATATTCGCAGCACGATTTCTCCTTTATATTTTGTTGTAGATTTTCCTAATCCATGAATAAGACACTTTGAATTTATGATTTCTTCATCTTTAATTCCCATCCCCTTAAGTGCATGATAGAATATAATATTAACAGAACTCCCTGTATCAACCAAAATTCGGTTTAATTTCCATTTTTCTTCAGCTTTCTTATCTTCTAGCATGATTGGCAATGTGATCACCAATGGTGAAGTGTGGTTCAAGTCTTCATTTGGAATTTCTGCTACTGAAAATGTGATTTTCTGCTTTTCCCATTCTTCTAAAGTTGTTATCTTTTCTTCCTCTACAATCTCGCTTGTATATTTTTCCCTTCATATTACTATGAAATTCATCAATCATTGTCTCTGTGATCATATTACATTCTTCTTTTTTGCAATCTCCATCTACTGACTTCATTTGATCTTCAAATTTTCCACAATTCCCTCAAATTTAGGCTACCACAATTCTCAAGTCCCTGTTTCTAGCGCCAATTATGTAGTTGCATAATAACCTACAACTACACCCTCAATAGAATTAGTAAAAACTCAAGAAGTTCTTGATGATGAATAACAATTTTCTTATTAATGTTCTCAATTGATTACAAAGAAGTATCTAAATGGAACTAGAATAGTTACAACTTTCTCTATTCTCTTTCCCAAGATATTTTCTAACACTCACTCAAAGAACCCCCCGAATTTTACATTTGAACTCCTATTTATAGTAAAACTTATACAGCTGTATATGAATTGCGAAGTATCGCAATTCATACTCGCAAAATTACTCCATCCTCGCAAAACTTCGTATTTCTCCGTGCTACTTCTATCATCGTATCATTTTATAACTCTTTTATCCTTTATTTATTACGATACTCGTGAACTATTATCTTGCGATATTCAGTACCTACAATGACGTAGGGACGGGAGATACTCGATTTATCACGCGACGTGACCGATGGCTGGCACTTCAGGGACAATTAGGATGTTAAGGAATCGTACATTCACTAGCATCAGCATGCAAGAAGGGATAACGGGGCTGAGGCAAGAACACAGTCGCCAACCACCGCCCGAGGAATCGCATGCAGATGCGCGAGGAATGCCTGTTGTAGACGAAGAAGTAGATTTGGGGCGAGATGATAACACCCTACCTCTGGACCAGGTTATATTGACTCAGAGAAGAGTTGAAAAAATCGATGGATCACAGCTTCATACACCGATGACGATGAGGAAGCACTTACAGCACAAGCTCAGAGGCAAAGGATGCGGCAACAAGCTGAGTACCATAAATCTTTGGGAAGGGAACAAGAGCGTCTTAGGCAGATTCAGCTGGGGAGAGCAGAAGCAAGTAACATCGCCCCATAACTGTTCACGCGGTCGATCGTGTAACCAACCCGATACTACCCCCACCACCCACATCTGCACCATTACAGCCTCGGCCACACCAACCCAATGGACATTCCATTCATGAAAGTACGGACCCGACGTTGTTGGCCATTTTGGAGAGTCAGAGGAGACAAGAAGCGGCACTAAGGGAACTCCAGCAGCGGAATCTAGCCTTGGAGTATGAGAACTACCAACTGAGGAACCAACGGACCAGATCAAGAGGGTCGTCCATCCGAGGGACATCGGGTTATCGCGGCCGATCTGGTCACTCACCACCCATGATGGGGCCTAGTAGCCTTAATCAGCCCGATCAGTCAGGTCTGCCACCATTACCTCCGGTACCCCCCACGCAGAGATATGGACCACCCTAGGACTCATCTACCGACGAAGAAAGGCGAGGAAGGGACGAGCGACAAAATCAGACAACTAAAGCCAAGCTTAAGGAGTTGGAAGAAAAAATCAAGGAACTCTCGGGCGGAAGCGAAGAAAATAAATTGGCCGAGATTATGAGTGAAGCCGAGAAGACGCCTTTCTCTCAAGAACTGGAACAAATGATGTTCCCACCTAAGTGTACTTTACCTTCATTCCCCTCTAGATTTGATGGAACGGGAGATGCGATCGAGCATCTTAAGATGTATACCATGTCACTAATCCAATGGAGAAGCAACCCGGTAGTTATGTGCAAATTCTTTCCATCTAGTTTGGAGGGAGAGGCGCGAGATTGGTTTTATTCGCTCACACCTGGTTCGATTAACGGGTACGATGCGCTAGTCGAGGCCTTCCTTGAGACCTACATGCATAACAGTCGACCTCGGCCAAGAATGAACAAGCTGTTTACTCTCGCCCGAAGATTCATAGAGCCCTTGAGAACCCTGACCGATAGGTGGAGGAAACTGTGTACTGAAATTGGGAAGGTACTGTGGACCAAGCCATCTTTGGGTTTGAAAACGCGTTGGGGAGATCGGACCCCATCTGGATTGCCATGTTTTCTGAAAAACCTAAAACCTTAAAGGAGATGAGAAGAATGCAAGAACACTATATCGCCTTGGAAGAAATTCAGGCCGAATCAAGAGATAGAGGAGTACAAGAAGCCAGTGCTGAAGTTGGTACCGAAACTAAAACGGTCATGGATGACCATATCAGGCGATCAGAAAAGAGATCGGACCCGCTCCCGAAGAGCAGTGAGAATAGGAAATGGATGGCCAAAGGGAAGAAGCCAAAGCAGGAATCCCGATCGTATACCCCTCTAAACGCTTCTTTGGAAGAGGTGTTCAAGGAAGTTGAGAAGAGAAACGACATCAACTACCCGGCATCGAGGGGGGTACAGTTCCAAGAGACCCGAGACCATCCCGAATACTGTCACTACCATCAGTACAGGGGCCATTCCACCAACAACTGTCGAGAAGTGAAAGATATTGTTCAGCACCTCATCTGCGATGGATATTTGAGGTAGTATGTTCGACACCCCCCTCGGCGGGAAGCAACACCCGACGCACCAGTTCATCAAGTCCGCATCGATAGGGCGAGTCAGTTCGTAAGAACCATTTCACATTCGTCTATGCAAAACTACACCCTCGGCCCAGTAATCACCACCAGGATCCATAAAAGGGATCGTGAAGGTAAAGAGATATTTAGCGTAGCCAAGTCCCTTCCAATGGAACCTTGGATGACACTGCCCATTTCGTTCTAGGCTAAGGATGTCCTAGCAAACGGACATGAACACAGTGATCCACTGGTCATCACGCTATTGATTGAGAAGTGGGGAGTAAGAAGGATTCTCGTGGATAGCGGAAGTTCAGTCGAGGTGCTATTCTACGACACGTTCAGAAGAATGAAACTCTCAGACGACATGCTCGTCCCATCAACATATCACATCTACGGCTTTAATGGCACAATAACCATCCCAAAGGGCGAAGTAACTTTGAGAGTTTCAGATGGTGGTGGCTACCTCGACACACTAACCACCTTTTGTGTGGTAGACGTCGCCTCACCTTATGAGGCCATTATCGGGCGCCCATGGATTGCTGGGATTAAGGGAGTAGCATCGGCATACCATCAAAGGTTAAGATTCCCGACTTGCAAGGGAATACCGGAAGTTGTGGGTGACTCCCAGGCTGCTCAACAATGCATGAAAGTTGATATAGAAATAAATGAATAACGGTGAGCTCGGCAAAGGCAATAAAAGAACAAAGCAAAGGAAGTGAAGGCGGCAAAAGAATTGGAGGAGGTGATTTCACAAGCGATCCTGGAACACGAGACTCGAGAACAAGACCCTTTATAGCAATTAAAGGAAGCATCCCAAGTCAGGGAGACCAAATCAAACTTCTCGACAGTCGAGCCGACTAAAGAAGTAAACTTGGGAACGATGGAAGAACCCAAGATAGTGAGGATCGGGGCATTACTATCGGACGAACAAGCAAGTAAACTCACGATGTTATTAAAAGAAAACCTGGATGCATTCGCTTGGGGAGTGCATGATTTGGAGGGTATTGACCCGAAGGTCTGCTGTCACCACTTAAAAATTGATCCGAGGTTCAAACCGGTTAGACAAAAAATGAGGCGTATCGCGCAGAGTTACAAGCGGCGGTCGAGGTCGAGCTGAAGAAGTTACAAGAATCCGGAATAATAAGGAAGTCCCACTACCCACAGTGGATATCTAACATGGTCGTGGTACCGAAAAAGAAAGGGGGAGTCAGAATATGTATTGATTTCAGCGACTTGAACAAGGCCTGCCCGAAGGATAGTTTCCCCCTTCCCTGCATATATCAAATAGTAGAATCAATAGTGGGATACGAAGCGATGACCTTAATGGATGGATACATGGGCTACAACCAAATACCATTGGCTCCCGAGGACCAGGAACACACTTCCTTCTTAACACCAAGAGGATTGTATTGTTACACCAAGATGCCATTCGGACTTAGGAATGCCGGGGATACGTACCAGAGATTGGTAGGCGACATGTTTGAAGACAAGATTCACGATACCATAGAAGTTTACGTGGACGACATGTTAGTTAAGAGTCGGGAATCAAAAAACCACGTCCGAGAACTTCGAGAGATTTTTCAGACAATGAGGAAACACAAAATCAAAATTAATCCTGCCAAGTGCGACTTCTGGGTCACGTCGGGGAAATTCCTAGGCTACATCATCACCCCCAGGGGAATAGAAGCAGATCCCGAGAATGTACGAGCCATCCTTGAAATGCCATCCCCCGCAACGGTAAAAGACGTGCAGAAACTAAATGGTTGCATAGCCGCATTGGGGCTATTCGTATCACGGTCATCGGACAAATGCAAGGCCTTTTACGACATCTTGAAGAAAGGAGAAAAATTCCAATGGACGGACGCCAGCGAAGAGGCCTTTCAAAATATCAAGCTACATCTAGCTAGCCTCCGGGTTCTTCAAAGGCCCGAGCCGTCAGAAATTCTCACTCTATACTTAGGCGCGACACCCTATGCCATCAGTGTGGTATTGGTCAAAATAGAGATAGGCGTGGAGAAGCCGGTATACTTCGCTAGCAAAACCTTAAGTCCGGCCGAGAAGAACTACACCAGAATGGAGCAAATGGTGCTCGCACTAGCCTTTGCTGCCTCTAAATTACGAACATATTTTCAAGCTCATCGAATACGGGTGCTCACCAAATCACCTATCGAAGCGGTCTTGGATAGTGTTGGGCGATCGGGGAGAATCTCCAAGTGGGGAGCCATAATTAAACAATGTGACGTGATATACGAGACAAGAACCGCTATCAAAGGGAAAGTAGTGGCCGATTTCTTGGCAGATTTCCCCCTCAGTGATGAGGACGAGGTAGAAGATATACCGGGAATTGGCAGAAGAACAAGAGGAGCCAGTGGACCTACTAGCCGCCAGTAGTTCAACACGATGGGAAGTATTTGTTGATGGGGCATCAAACAAAGACAGATCGGGTCTCGGGTTGGTGTTTACCACGCCAAAGGGGAGGAAAATCGTGAATTCGTTCAGGTTAGAATTCAAGGCGACAAACAATGTCACCGAGTATGAGGCGGTGATCCATGCCTTATGAATAATTGTGGAAATGGGGCTGCATGAGGTTCGATTGACTAGTGACTCACAAATAGTGATCCGACAAATTATGGGCCAATACGCTACACACGACCCGGTGCTGCAAAAATATTAGGAGCTCGCCCAATTTTACATCAAGCAAATCCAAGATATTAAATTCCGCCATATCTGCCGAAAGGATAACAGACACTCGGACGCTCTATCGTACATCGCCTCACAACTAGTAGACCCGAGCATCGAAGGGATACGCGTTATGAGGCTTCTTAACCCGTCTATCCCAGAAACACCAGAAGTACGGATCGAGGTGTCCGTTAGCACAGCCGAGAGATACAAAGAGGGCGACTGGAGAAAGCCAATACATCAATACTTAGAGACAGGTGAACTACCTAAGAGTCGGCCCGAGATGAACAATATCAAAAGCAAATCGGGCGCCTACGAGTTAAGAGAAGGGATCTTATATCGGAAATCTTACCTAGGACCACTCCTACGATGCTTAAGCAGTGAAGAGGGACATATAATCCTACACGAGATTTTCTATGGGGCGGCCGGAAATCACAGCTCGGGAAGAAGCTTGTCGGTTAAGGCAAAAATAATGGGCTACTTTTGGATGTATATGAACGAGGACGCAAAGCAAATGGCGAGAGCTTGTGAAGAATGTTAGCGTTTTGGGAAGAAAATCCATGCTCCCGGCGTACCGTTAAACTCAATCATAAGTCCGTGGCCCTTTGCTAAATGGGGAGTGGAAATTGTCGGGCCATTACATGTAGGAACGGGGCAAAGGAAGTATTTGATCGTGGCCACTGATTATTTTACCAAGTGGGTAGAGGCGGCACCACTAAGGCATATTCGGGACAAAGATGTCTTTAAGTTTATTTGGGAACATATCATTTGTCGCTTCGGGGTCCCGGCGGCAATCGTCTCTGATAATGGAAAACAACTACAGGGCGAAAACATTGATCTTCTATTCAACACTTACAACATCAGGAAGAGCAAAGCTACCCCGATTTACCCCAGTGCAATGGGCAGGCCGAGATCACTAATAAGACCATCGCCGATAACATGAAGAAGAAACTGGACGGGGAATATGGCAACTGGTGTGAGGAGCTATATAACGTCCTATGGGCATACAGAACCACACGAAGGGAAGCTACGGGATTCTCTCCGTTTATGCTTACCTATGGAACCGAGGCGATCCTACCAACAGAAGGAATGATACCTACCACAAGAACCGAAGCTTGGAGGCGAAACGTGTCATCCGATATGATCTTGGCTAAACTCGATGACTTGGAAGAAACAAGAGAAATGACGTTACAAAAAATGGAAAATTATCAAAGGAGGTTACAATGGGAATACAAAAAACGTGTTCGACCAAGAGAATTTAATCCCAGGCAGCATGTATTGAAATTTCTGGCTGAATGGGAGCGCGACAAAAAAGGCGGAAAACTAGCACCAAAGTGGGGTGGGCCATATATAATCGAATCTAAGGCGGGCGAGGGATCGTATCGACTACTGCGACTTGACGGAACAAGAGAGCTCAAACCATGGAACATCCGATTCTTGAAACTCTACCATCCTTGACGAGCGATGCGGAAAAATGGTAAGCAAACGTGTCTTCTATCTCTGTGAAACCATGAGGGGTATGGGATATGGCATGAGCGACTAATGGTCCTTCGTACTCGGGGAAATTCCAGTGTGGAAGTGCCGAGGTGACTTACACTCGAATGGGCATTCGTACTCGGGGCAACGCCAGTGTGGAAGTGCCGAGGTGCCTTACAGTCGCCTGGCTATTCGAACTCGGGGCAGTGGAAGTGTGCAAGTGCCGAGGTAGCCTAAGGGTTATGGTGGTTGGAAACCAGTTCCAAAGGTTGTTTAGACGCGAGGTCTACTCAGCTAGGTGGCCTACTTACATCTGAAAGGTCACCACCATCACAAGTGGGCATGTCCACTTGCCCGAGATCGGTTGGTTGATAAACACTTGGGATTGTCGGGCCTAGAACTAAGATGACCGATACCATTCCACTGAATCCAAAGAGATAGTGATGAGATACCCCAATCAGGACATGGAATAGGGCCCGATGACCCTCCTTGTTGGGTGTGTTCGACAGAAATGGTTAGAATACTGACTTACTTGAACAATGATTGCAGGAATAACATATGAAACAAAGGAGAACTCGAGTGCGTCATGCGACTATTAAGAAAATACAGAAAGCGTCATGTGACCAAGCGAAACGAAGCGTCTAATGAAAATAAAATGAACAACATCGGTGACGCAGCACCCCCATTAAAACAAACAAGCAAGGTAGCGGAAATTAAAAAGGGGAGAAGTGTTCATAGCGATTTACAACCCGATGGAAGGGGCAACATAGTGACGCAGCACCACAAAAAGAAAGTTTAATCCTTGGGAGGAGCCGCGCCGGCCTTCCTCTGCGCGACCTCGAGCCGCTTCTTCTCCACCCAGTCCATAATGCCCGCCTGAACCTTCTGGTCTAACTCCTATACATGGGCGACGCGCTCATCCTCGAGTTGTTGGGTAATCTGAGAAGCGTTTTCCTCATCTTCAGCTAACTTGGAGACCAAATCGACCTCGGCCTGTTTCAATCGGCGAACCTCCAGATCCAGCTCCTGAGAGAGTTTTTGCTCAGCTACAAAATCAAAAAGATAGGATGTTATTCATCGGGTACGACTTAACATTTTTGCAAGAATAAAGCGCAATTTCAATCGGTTAACGGACTCAACACATCGTCTAAGAGACCTGACAGGGCGGGCAGCACCGAATGAAGCGACTCTACCGACTTGGACAACTCATCCTCGGCCTTGGACAACTTCATAGTTAATTCGTTATAGTGTTGCTCGTTGAACTCGTTACTGGGGAAATACTTCTTATGCTCGGTCCAATCGTCCATTAACCGATTACGCGACGCTTGGAGAACTGCAAGCTGCGATCTAATCCATTCTATATCGCCCATAACTTTATCAAATTCACTCACTCGGCCCAGTAAATCGCTATTAGCTCGCTCCACCACATCTTTATCTCTCAATATTCGGCGGCGGTCCTCGTGAAGGTCTCGATTCTGCAATTGCAGAGCGTCTACCCTTTGCTCCAAAATTGTGGCTAAAGCAGCTTTTTCAGCAGCAAGGCACTGGGAAGATCCCAAGTGAGCCCGTAAATTGTCCATCTCGGCAGGATCATAATCAAACCGGCGACGTCGTTCTAACTCGTCCTCAAGTCTTGGAATTTCCTCAGTTTGGCGGTCTATTTTGTCGTCTTTGTTTGCCATTCGTTGACGAATATTTTCCACTAGATCCTTCTCAATATCCCATTTTCTATTCATAATCCTAAACTCCGAAGTAGCGTCTATACCTATACTAGATACCTCGGCTAGGAAGAAGGATACCCGACTCAGGATACTGGCACGATAAACTCAATCAACACAAGTTAAGAATGATCATATACCTTGAGCGTCGGCAAGTTTGATCTCCAGCTCGTTCGCGCGACCCTTCTCATTCTGAAGTTGAAGTTGGAGAGACTCTATCAACTGATTATCTCGAAGGAGATTGGCGGCATCCAAGTGTACGCGGTTCATAACCTAACACAAACAAACGAGTTTGCATCATAAGCGACACTAAGAACAGAAATCAGAAGTGGGGCATTACCATACAGAAAAGAGTCGCTCACCACAGTGTCAAGTGTCAGGGCGATGTCTCCATAATGGGGCACAGTATTCAATATTTCCTCATCAGTATACTTCCCAAAGTTGGAGGAAGTAAGCGCACCCAAGGAGTTCATGATCGGTCCAGAGACATTAAAGGAAGTTTCAGCACTGGAAGATGATCCCTCAGTAATCCGGGGCACACAAGGAAGCTCTACCGGTACATTAGTAACGACCTTCTCTACGACGGGCGTCTCCGAGGGCTCCTGTTGATCGCCCATACCTTGTTCATCGCCTTTGTCACCCGACACATTCTCTCCAAAAATCTCATCCTCATCGGAAAGATCAATGATGGGGCCCGTTTTCGGCGGTGTCTTAGCAATTTTCTTACCTCTACTAGGATTACGTGGTGAGCGTCATTTACTCAACAAAATAAAAATATATTTCCCACTAATTAAATATAATATAGCGGTAGTAAGAGATCGTTCCCACGAAGAGTAATGAAATTGTTATGTTATCTAAATCGGCGAAAATCATAAAGAAGGATAAAAAGAAAAAGATATTGAAGAAATCCTTCGCAGTTACTAACCGTTAACTCAACATTTTACCCGTTTATCTCTTGTTAGAAATAATTTTCACCAACCGTAGGAAAGCAGGTACGCTTAGTAATCCCCAAAAACTCCTTATATCACCGGATACGGAAGCGCTCGACTACCGGATTCTATTCAAAAGAACCACCTTGACACAGAAGCGCTCGACTACAAGATGTAATTCCCAGAACGCATTAATATTTGTGAATTTAGGTTTGATCCCAGCAGTAAAACTAGGTACGCTCGGTCCACTTATTGGTGTTGTCTTTACTCGCAATTGCTCCACAGACTCCCTCTGTAAGGTCTTGTGATTTCTACTTGTGTAGGAGATAAGAGACAATTACGGGTCGACTCACCTCTCTACTAGCATTAGAATGATTAATAAACTAATCTGGTTGCGCACCCAAACCAATCTAAGAACCAATCATAAACCTTCGATATGGTAAAAAAAATCCACAATTAATCAATTTAAAACTTGAAACAAACTTGCAAAATAATTGAGCTTCACAATTAGAACTTTGAATTCATCCTTACAATATAAAAGAGATAGTTCTCCCCCTAAGAGGGAGAAAAACGGTGAAAAGAAGATATTGTCTCCAAGATATTATGATACATGATCCTAAAATTGTGCCTAGGGTTCTCTATATATAGAGTTTTGTAACCTCCTCCTAAAGAAAACTAGGAAACCTAGAAAAAATAGGAAAGTGCACCTCCTCTTACAAAAACTAGAAAACCTAGCAAAAATAGGAGAGTGTCCCGTGCATAACGCCCGGTCAAGGTAGGTTCCAAACTCTTGCACACTCACGGCTGAACCCTTAGTTCTGTTCGTGTAGAGTAGTTGGCTAAACAGCCTATTGGGATCGTGATGCAGTTTTACAAGTGGTAAGTATAGGGTTTGATTCTCGGACTTTTTTAAAAGATTCGGTTTTAGACAAAAAGATGGTGATTTTTATAAAACTTATAAAATAATGGAAATGCTAAAAATGATTCTTGTGTTCAATTAAAAGAGACTAGGATGTCAAGATTCCATCACTACTACACATACTAAATGATTGTAACTATTCCCTATAATACTCTCCCAAAATTACTCAAGACGATTTAGGATAAATAATACGTCTCGGAAAATAAATCTTTTCAAGCAATTATTTTTCTCAAAGAATTAACAATCTTCTTCACTATAAAATGCTAGTCTCTAACATAGAATATATAAATCAATTATCAAGCATCATAGGACACATGAAGAAAATCATTATCGTTACGAATCAAGAATAAGGACCAAGAGAATTATTATAGAAAATAGTCAAAACATTTTAGCACACATAGTAGGATTTCCTCTCTAATCCTAGATAGAAAATTTAGCTACTCATAATTAAAAGTACTAACAAATAAAAACAGAAGAAGGAATGAAAGAAGAAGTGTGGGATGGAGAGGTGTAGAGTCCCCAGCCGGGTCTCTCTCTGGGAGAAGAGTTCAAGCATATTTATAGGGAAAACGCCCGACCATTTCTTCATGGAAGCATCACGCCCATGTGCATCTTCTCCCACGCCTTGTATCCACCCCACGTTGCTATCACTTTCTCATGCTTTTTTTCTTTCCAGCTCGAACTTTTATCAATCATGGCAGCTCACTTCATCACATGTTCTCCTCATTGTTCTTCCACTGAGCTCATGTTCTCGGTTTTCTTTTCAAACAACAGAAACTTCACGTGCTCTTGCCATGTCGAGCTGAAACAGCCTGTGCTCAACCATCATCTTCACGTTCTTACGTTTTCTTTCTTTCCAGCTCAAACTTCTCTCAATCATGACAGCTCACTTCATCACATGCTCACGTTATAGAGTTTTGTAACCTCCTCCTAAAGAAAACTAGGAAACCTAGAAAAAATAAGAAAGTGCACCTCCTCTTACAAAAACTAGAAAACCTAGCAAAAATAGGAGAGTGTCCCGTGCATAACGCCCGGTCAAGGTAGGTTCCAAACTCTTGCACACTTACGGCTGAACCCTTAGTTCTGTTCGTGTAGAGTAGTTGTATAAACATCATGTTGGGCTCGTGCACTCAACTATTAAGTGTAGCCGGACCATTTCTTCAAACCTTCACGGAAGCAGCCCATTTAAATTCTCACAACTGTTTGCAAAGCCCAGCCCATTGTTTCACTTCAACTCGTCTGTTACTCCATTCTCTGCCAGCTTCCACAATCTCTCGACCTATGCCAAACTCCCGTCACCTGTTCAGCAGAACCCAAAATCAATACCGATTAACAACAGCTCAACTTCTCTGCGTCATTAGTTTCTGGCAGCAAACCACATTATTAATTCCGTACGTGTTGTTTTCTTCCTCTTTTACTAGTCGAGCTGCATCTCTTCATTACTGCTGGTATTCACCAGTTCAGTTCCATGCTCATTCATTGCTTCAACTGCCAATGTCATCACAGACCCATTCTCGGCCTCAGAACCAGCAACCATCATGGCAGCAACCAGCACATTCAAATCCGTCCAAATCCACAGCTTTCCTTTATCTGCTCGACTAGTTCTCCATGGCTTGCTCATCTCATGTTATCACAGTAACTTTCCCTGAATATCAACAACATTGATGTGAGAAACAGTACCCATTACCACAGCAACAACTCTATTTTTACTACCAAACTCCACTTGCCTGCTCAGTCAATCATTCTTCATCGTCACTGCCTCTTTCAACAGCTCCAACGATACCCATGTATTCTCTCGATCTCAACTGCGAGCATCACATCACCACGAGCTCTACAAACTGATTCCAGCTGCTATATTCCACAATGAACCATTAATCTGTTAACTGCAAGTCACAGCATCTCATATAACTCGTTACTGCTACATCTGCAGCGTCTGCCAACAGTTCACGAGCTTAGCTCCTCCCCAGCGTTACTACTCGTCATTGCTGCATTTCCAAGCTCAGTCGACAGTTCACTTTTTGCTACCTTCTCCAATAACAGCAGCAGTCCCGCTGTTACGTCACAGCTAACAGCAAGAAAGTTCCATGCTCATTACCGTACACTGCCATGCATTCAACTACCATCGGTGCGGCACTCAACCAACACCATCCAGCTGCAACTCCTCATGCCATACCGCATTCGATCCATCGTCTGCAACTAACCCATCCACTGGCAGCAAACCATCAATAAACTCCACTGTGCAACAACCTCGATACATCTCCTTGAGCTGAGCATCAATCGATCAGTTCAATGGGCTGTTGAAGTCTAGACCGTGTATTGTTATCATTGACTACTCAGGCCGTACACTGAAGCCCATAAACCCCTTGTGTAAGCTCAGCCCATTATCTCATTATTTACTTCACGTTCACAGCAAACCATAACATTCCCTGTATAACTTGCCCACATGACTGCCGGCAGTGGTTCCATCCAATGATAATTCCGCCTCTCTTCTAATAAATTGGACGATTCTTGTTCTTTTCGGGAATAAGCTCCAAAATTCCCATAAAATATAAAAAGAAAGATAATAATACAAATTCACACGAAAACTAGATAAGAAAGCAATAACCAATCGATACTTAGAGAGGTGTTTTTAGGCACCTATCACTACGCCTAAGCGGAGTGGGGTCAACATCGCCCGCATCATCATCATCGTGCCTTGGGTGTTTCTGCACAAATGTATCGTCAGAACATGTGAAGGCAAAAAACCGGGGCAAGTACATGTACTTATAAGAAAATCATTATATTTGTTACCTTCCCCTGGTCTTCCTCAACCCTTGTGCCATCACCTCTCTTCCTAGATCCGACAGTCTTGGTGGAGCCGACCTGAAATTTTCAAACAAAAAATATGACCAGTTGGCGCTCGAAGCTAACAAGATAGAAGTTAAGAAAAGCGCATATCTTATCGGCCTTGTCATCATTAACCACCCAGAAAGAATAGGGCTCGGCGGGAAAAGTAGGCGACGGGAAGTCACCATGTAGAATTGGACCTCGAACAAGAAGTGGAACTCGGGGATAAATAGGATCATTAGAATGACGGGGTCGCTTGTTGTAGGGTTGGACGATGGGATTGGCATCCATCATCATCCTTTCAACACCCTCGGGCATAACCTTAACCCGATGAGGACTAGCAGCAAACCCAGCAAGATCGCCCAAGTTCGCAGTACCGGACCGATAGTTGACAAGGAAATTAGCAACAGAATATATTGGAGCGTCCTCAGGCTTGTAGGTCGACCAATCAGCATCATAACCATGACCATCGCGGCGATCCCTCCACTCGTTCATAATTCGAAATGTATTGCCAGTCCATTGAGCTAAAGCACGAGAAGGCCGAATCTGGGACAGAATCTCGTAATAAAATGGGCTATCAGGGTTGTATAAGGGAAGACGAAGGCCCAGCTCCAGTTGACCCAAGGTGATGACCACACAATCAGCCGATTGCTCGTGTTTCTTCATATCGTTTTTCTTCAAGATACCGTTTCGGCCCGAGAGAAGGGTCACTTCGTAATTTTGAAGATCATACTTCTCCTTCAGCTGCTCAATGAACTCTTCATCAGAGAGATCCTTCACCCTTTTCTCGGACCTGCACGAAATAAAAGAAGAGCTATCAGCAAAAATAGATTTTATCGCGCGATCATCATACCTAGAAGGACTTTCAAGAAAAAACAGAGAAGCAAGGGGAGGAGCATCAAACTCGGAAAAAACGTCGTCAACAGACCTTTTCTCAGTCATGGAAGGAGAAGAATCCATTAATGGAGATAATGCAAAGCTCGGTTTTCAACAAAAAAAAAACCTGAGGCGACAACAACTACTGTAACAATTGGGGAAGAGGAGATGAAGGAAGAAAAACAAGAAAGCTAGGGTTTTTAAGCGCAAAAGTAACGAAGAAATCTGGAAGAAGAGGTTGCAATGGCGGAAGTGAGAAGTGGAGAAGAAGAAGAAAAATAAAAAAGGAGCGGGCTATTTAAAGAGAACAAGTTGTAACCGATGACAACGGTTACAGGTAATAAAGTGGGGATAGTGGGATGCTGCATGGCGAGATCTGCGGCATGGACGAGGACGTGGCAGTTGAAACGACTTTCTTCCACTCGTGTCTGCTACACAAGCGAAAGAAGGGGCATAAATGTAGGTGTAAATTATCTACAGATCCAGGTGGAAACATCCTAGAACCGGTGTACCCAAATACGAAGAGACGCGAAGTATAGAGCGAAGATTATCGTGCGCGAGATTTAAGGAGCCACGTGGATCGGGCGTAATAATATCGGACAAGACTTGACCCAGACTTCTGATAAAGCTGATAGGATAAGGCGTGGCGGGTCAAACGAGGAACTATGGTCAAACGAATAAAGAAGAACGGGTCACATCGGATAACCATAAAGACGAAAGAAAAGATAGGCGACATTGCGTTAATAATGCACCTAAAAAGATTGGCCGGAACGGAGGGTAGGCGAGGAGTCAGGATACATCGGCCACATGAGACGACGTGAACCGGCCCGATCACAGAACTGCTAAATAGATGTAACATGACCAACACCTTAATTTCGTTGTATAGAACTTCTCCTATAAATAGAGGGACTTGTATTCAAGAAAGGTAGGTTGTATTTTTAGGGAGAGAAAAGGAGAGAAGCTCGAGGAAGCACAAAGAAGAAGAAAAGTGATTAGTAAGTGCATCTTGTAAGGAAATCCCACGGAGAGCAACACCTTTGTAACACTTCAAAGTAATAAGATTCATCCTTTCACCCCCGTGGACGTAGGTAATCATACTGAACCACGTAAATCTTGTGTCCATTGTGGAGTGTTTACTTTCATTTGAGATGAGCATTGCGTTTCTATCCTTTGGATGTAGTTAGTAGTAAAATGCATCTACACTTATTGTAAGTTTATAAAATTTGAAGTGTTTGATCATATATGTACGATATACCTTTGTATTATTTTTAAAATTCTAGTTGTAAGTTTGAAAATAAAAATTGCATAAGAATTTCTCCAACTTAATTTCCCATCCCTAAAAAACGGGTATAACGGGCGTGGAAACGGAAAATACGGTCGAAAAAACTTGTGTTAAAATGTTATTTAGAAGAAAAAAATGAAAAATATCAATTTTAGAAAAACGGAAATCACATGCGTGAAAACGGTTATAACGGGTATAAAAAACACAATTTTTTCCTATTTATCGGTGTTATTTAGCCAAGTGTATCAGTGAGCCTCACGGCAACGCTATGTAGGCGTGACCGTTATATCGGCCGTTTTTACGGAAAAAATGGACGTTTTTCAAACCTTGAATCAAACTCAAGGGTTGCAATACGACGTTCATCAACTCCCCGACGCTTGTAACCTTGAACAATGGAAAAAGTTCAAAGGCAGATTGAGTTACCATACAACAAGATAGATACTACTTACGTACAAAAATGATATAAGTGAACTACATCAGAAGCCGACGATGAGCGATCAATCCCTTCAGGAAGCCCCATTTTCTCAACTAGAACCTGAAACAGAGAAACAGGCAGAGTCAACAACAATGTTATAAAACAATGTGAAGCAACCGAATGCAACACCACATTATGTTCAGCAAATATTAGACAATGGTTCTATTTAACTTTTCACTGATTTATACATTTACCGCTGAACAATATCATCTGCCTCTATTTTATGGTTCTCAAACAGATTGTTAAAACATCAAATTAAATTAAAAGATACAACCATGATCAAACTATAGAACACCTTGAGGAACAAAGTCTAAATAAAAAAAATTACCTTGAGGGATGCCTCAGTAGGCATTTCATTGGCAATGTATTGTGACCCTAATATGATTTTCCATACCCTAATTTATTTGACAAAACCCAACATGTTCATCATTTACCATAACCTGCAATCTCGAATCCACCACAGACTCATCTTCTACTTCTCCTTTATCCCATCTTCTAATTTAGACCAATCTTCATTATAAACATCAACACATACAACCCAAAATGTGACCTAGAACATCAATTTTTCTTTGTCTCATCCATTTCGAATTCGAACACAACCAAAACCTGTACACTTGAAAAACCATCTTCCTTGTTCAGCTCGAGCTCTCAATTCTTCAAACAACCACCATAACTTATCGATTCAGTTATCTCAAATCCCCTTTCTGTAACTGATCTTAGAATACCATAACACTCATCAATCTCTAAAATCGCTCTCAATATCCACCTGTTGAGTAACCACAAAACCCTATGATTTTTCTTCTTTATAGATTTAGGATTTTATCTACGCGCCCTTGGAAAGTCCTTTTAATAGACTTAGAGCTCTTCCTATGGAAATAGGGCTGCACATAAGACGGTACAGTCCGAGTTTCTGTTGGAACCGGTACATGTAAACGGAGTTGACTGGTTCTTAAATTTTAGGACCGGTACCTGTACCTGGATTTGTACATGTCCCGGTAAGACCGGTCTGGTTCCACTCCGGTACCGGTTTTTTACCTGAATTTTGAAACACACGGTAATATAGTATGTATGACAGTAAAGTAACAAGCTAAGAGTCTAAGACTAAGTTCAACATTACAAAGTTCAAAATAACAAAGGTTTAAAACATCACAGTATCATTGTATCACATACTTAAGTTCAAAGTTCAACATTAAAAGATAGTACTAAAAACAACATATAATCCCTTGTCTACCTTCATGTAACCCTGTTATAGGATTTTTAAGGCATCTCTTCAAATGCTTTCGTAATCCAGCAATTCCATTTACGTCAGTTTTAGCAGCATATAATCCCTGTTTGGGATTGCTTTTAAAAGATGGAAAAAACCGAAATTGTGGGCCCTTATCTTCTTATATAAGGCTCACTCAAACTAAATCAAGGATTTAACGTTTCTACGGATCTAAGTTTTTCTAGATCCGTAAGATAGATTCTTTGATTTTTCATTGTTAACATACTCCGTTCTGTGCGACAAATCAATAAGGAATCAAGTTGGTTTTTGCAGGTTGTTACTTTGAAGATTAAATCGAAGATTGAAGACTTTAAGATTTGAAGACTTTTGTTCTTGTGTTTTGATCTTGGTGTAATTTTCCGTGACTTGATTTTTCGGGATTAAAGAGGTTGTTTATTTTCAATAAACATAACCCTTGTTAAGATCAACAAGTAGTTTGTGATTTTATCATAAACCTTATAATCAAGACTGAATATTTCGGTAATCATTGTCTTGTTTGATCTTGTAACCGAGGAACTTCAGATATGGTAACATGTCTTAAAAATTGAAGATCCTTAATTGTTCTTATATCATATATTTCGGTATTGTGATTATAAAGTGAGTTTTGTTACCAAACAGTTTATCCTTTACTGTTTGGAATACTATCCAAAGGAATCTTGTCTTGAAAGATTGAATCATTAAGAAGATATATTAGATTTAAGTCATAAAGAGAACGCATGTTTTGCTAGGATATCCAGTATCAAATATCTATTGAGAAATTCAGTTCTGCTAGATATTATCAAAATAAATATCTATAGAGAACTTCGGTTTTGTTGGATATTGTCAAAATAAGAATACTGCTGAAGCTGAGTAACTAGGATTTTAGTTTACTTAGTATTGTCTACACGAAGTTGCAGGTTTACTTTTTGTAGTGTCTTAATTCATTGAGTATTCAAATCTGGACTAGGTCCCGGGGTTATTCTACAAGATTGTAGTTTTCCTCGTTAACAAAATTCTGGTATGTGCTTTACTTTATTTTTGCATTATAATTGTCTTTATATTATAATTAACGTAATTACACTTGTATGTTAACTAGGCACTTGATATTTATCTTATAAGGTTTTGGTTATGTCGTACTATTATCAAGTGAACACTTTGTTGCAGTATTGTCTTGATTTCAAATGCATAGACGATCACACAAAGTGTATTGGATTTCTCCACTTGTATGATATAATTATTCACGTGTTAGGCCAGTTCGGACTAACCCTATTTCAAGTGGACACTGTGTTGAAATATTCCTTGAGTGATTGTTGCTCCAAGAGGTTTATACACAGTGGGTCTTGTATAGGTTGTGATCAAAATAAAAGATTGTGGTGTATTTGGGTACCCTCATATTTTCACAATATTTTAGATTTATTTATTAAATTCTAAGTTATTTGGAAGATGATTTTGCATAATTAATATTTATTGGTTTTATATATTGCAAAAATATGTTATGGGATATGTGTGTTTACGTCCGTGAACTATGATTATCTCATATGCTCAAAAGTTAGGTCTATTATGTCTTTATGCAAATATTGATAAAATAGAGGATGCACTTTTGAATATTCCGCAGTATGGATCTTTCCTGATCCACTTCTATATTGTATGGCTCCGTGAATTTTCTTATGTTGAGCATTTCCGATTAAATTAATCATTAAGGTCTTCTTGTGGTTAATTTATTCGATTTCTCTGGATACAAATTCATGTTTCGTGTGATTTTTTAGTGTCCAAAGAAATCCTTCTTTTCTTGTAAAAGTAAGGTCACTCTTTTTGTTATTTAAGGAATGACATTTTATGGGGGAGAGTTCTTAATTGAACTTCCGCTTACTTGCCAAATCTTTGTGGGGAGTGCGTCTATGGAATATTGTAGGAGTTATCTTGTATCTTTATAAACTCCTTGATGAATACACTAAGTTTCGACTATGTGAAATCGTCGGAACAAATTTCATATGTTCTCTTTTAGTCATGAATTATCTCTTTGAGAATTTCATTATGATCCCGTTAGTTTTCGTACCTTTGCCAATTTTTATTGACAAAAAGGGGGAGAATTATTTAGTAGTTCACACTACATACCTATGGTGTATGGATCATTATGTAGGGGGGGTGCGGTTTTCATTGTGATATAGAAGTATCGACGAAGGGGGAGTGATACATATCACCGTAGTATTATCGTCAAAGTTGTGATACAATTGAACTTTGATGTTGTGTAATAATACTATGACACTGTATAACAATAATTGAGAACACCCGTTTTCTTACTATTATGGCTACGAATCTTCAACAAAAATGATGTTGACTTAAATACGTTAAGAATCACTGAAGTACTTGGAGTGGCGAAGAATTCAAGGAATGTTGAAGAACCAAGGAAATCAAGCATGTTGGATGAGAAGCTACAAAGTTTATTTATTTTGTAATCCATATGTATTGATAGTTTTGTCACTAAAATTAACAAAGGGGGAGATTGTTAGAGCACTTCTCGGTCGAACTCGCAAGTGTTTCTATCTCAAGTTTGTTTGTCAAGTTTAGGTAGGACTTCCAAGAAAACCAGAGACCGGAAAATCCAAAAACCAAGAAACCGCAAAATCGAGAAAACCTATTCTAGGTGGTTGGATTTGTTTTGATGTCACAAAAGAACCAAAAAAAGAAGAAGTTAGAACCAAAAAAACCATAATAATATGTAGCGAACTTTCCATCATAGTATGACATATATACACTTCAATGACTATATCCATAAATAAAGAAAATATAATTAAAAATGTATCTAGTATCAAATTAGATATGTATTATATATAAGAGTTTAATGAGTATAAAGATTACAGCTCAAAATATATATAATTTTGAGATTTGCTTTAAAATATTGATTTACGAGATAAAAATGAAAGTCTATTAAAAAAAACGGGGAGAACCAAAAAACTGGTGAACGATTCTGGTTTCTAATATTCTAAACAGAGCATTCTCTGGTTTGGTTTTTAGTTTCTTATAAGAGATATTGGTTTGGCCCTTAGGTTTGGCAAAAAATAAAACCAAACCTAACCGTGGGCAGCCTTAAGTTTAGGTAATCAAAACTATAAGTCTTGGTTTCTAGTCTACTTATAGCTATGTCTCGTATTAGGATCAAATGTGTAGTTGAGATTTAGACTTCACGGCATTCATCGATTGAAGACGAAGATCCACTGAGGATATATTGGAGGAACTTCATCAACAAAATGTTTGTGGAGACTAAAACTTATCTATCACTTAGAAGTCTATTTTATTCTATCTCCTAACGAGACTAAGTCGTATAGCTATACATAGACTTTTATATTATACACATTTGATATTTCGAGTCGATTTTATCTCGCTTATCCATTTCTCGAAATACGAGTGTTGACACCCCATTTCCGCACCTTCCATAGAAAATATCATTCTTGTACTTCGGAGCAGAATACAAGAGAAATTCTTTGTGGAGCAATTAAGGATTTTCATATCCTTTAAATCAAGCCCATAAGCTCAACCAATCAAGACCACAAGCTCTCAAGCCCACCAGCTCTACCAATCAAGCCCACAAGCTCTACCAATCAAGCCCACAAGCTCTACCAATCAAGCCCACAGGCTCTACCCAATCAAGCCCACAAGCGCGGCTCCTACCCATTTTAGCATCCTTCCAAACCTGGGAATTCTTGCTTTCACGTTAAATCGGGGGGAAAATGCAAAGCCAATGGTGAAAAAACGGAGTCATTCTGAATCTGTATGGAAAAGTTATGAGCAAAACAATAACTCAGAAGACGTTAAGGGACGACCACCTTTTCATCCTCCCCTTATCATCACCAAGGCTTTAATTAGTAGGACTAACTCTTCATATACGTGTCATATGGAAGAATTTGTCAAATTTGGTTAAAGAAAAATAATCAAGTGGGACCTACATATGTTGAAAAGAAAAATATTCCTTTTCAAAGGACAATTGATTTCTTCGCGCATGCATTTTTCATCCGGATTAGGCGCAGGAAAAGAAGGAATGATGTCGGGGATTTGCGTATATAAAAGGAGGTCGAATGAAGACTTCAAAACACACCAATTTTCTCACAGAAACCTCTTCAATAATTTTCTCTCACGGAAACCTCTTCCAACAACATTTTTCTCGCTACTCCGTCTGAGAGAAAAAAACACTCTTTATTTCTCCTCATATATTCTAAATTTCTATGCGTTTTGTGATTTAATCAAAGAGAAACCAAGTTTTCTTTCCTATATAATAGTTATTATTGTCCTATACATTTCTAGTTTATTTCGTAAAACCCAAAAAATATAAGTAGAAGTATCAAAATCAAGTATCGTCTTTAAGTTCTTAAAAGATTAGCATTAAATTGCTGGTACTTTAATTACTTTCTGCATACTTAACAGAAGCGAGAAATCATCGTAAAAATCTTTCCAAGTCTCTGTATCATATTTCAGGTATATTAATTGCTTATTTTTTCGGTAATTATGTAGTTATACGGGAACGGAATGGTTTTTTCCATTTCGTAGTAACACCGCAGCTACTCTTTACATGCATTATATAAAAATAATTTTTTTTTTTTAGTAATCTTACAAGTGGGATAAATCAAAGTGTGGGTATAAAGCGGAATTCCCTCCCACATTAGATCTATTGCTAAGAAAGTAATAAATAAATTAGGTCACTATTAAAATCACTGTTCACTATTCGGTCACTATTCAAGTTACTATTCAGTCACTATTTAATCACTATTCGTCAATATGCATCACTATTTGTTTTTATTAATAATTAATTATAAACATTCCCCTTTAATCATGAAGTAGAGGCCAATCCTACGATTGGCCTAACACCTTCCCATCCCGTACTAGAATCTCCTTACCTAGACTCTCTGATAGCAGACCATAAACATGAAAGTCATAATTAGGTTTTGTTTTCCTCAAAAGAATTCAAACTTGTCAAAAGGGTCCTGACTCCCCTTAGTCAGGTGGCGACTTCAAAACATCTCTTTTCCTCTCTGCAGAGTTGGCCCTCTTACTAACAAACTAGTAAGAAATTATCTCTGGCAGACCCTATGTGATAAACATCCACGAACGGATGAGAACATGGACCTCGCCCCATAACAATTATGGATAAAGGAAATAGACCGGCACCTCGACCCGTGCTACGAACCCCGATTTCTATAGTGGCGACTCTGCTGGGGAATAAATAAGAGTTTCGACTTGAAAAAAATGATTAAAGGGAAATTTTATAATCTTTTCTTTATTATATACTGATATCATATTTCAGATTTTGTGGTTTCAGGTACTTATACAAGCGTAAGCAACCATAACGCGAGGGAGGTCTTACACCCGTAGTTGGCGTCGGAAAAAGGGAGGAAGACTGGTCAAGATGGATGATTCACAACATGGAAAAGGGGAAGCCAACAATACTGACATCCTCACCTCAAAGATAAAACAAATCATTGAGGAGAAACTCGCCAATTTCTTTAAGAAGCTGCAAGATGAGGCTAGAAATGACGGAAAAGGCTCAGATTCTCATCAACATACAAATGGCTCTGGATCCAAGGACGATCATCAACCAAAAGATCAAAACAAAAACGGGGAATCCGGAGGTACATGCGACGATGACGAAATTCCAACACCAAACAAAGAGAGCTTGGAATTCGATCATTTCAAAGAACATGTAATGAAAAGGTTGTCAATAATTGAGGACAACACCGGCGTGGATGGTGAAGTATGGTACACTCCGCCAAGTGGATACTTGCCTGAAGGTTTCAAATTTCCAAAAATAGAAAAATATAATGGCATGGGACCCCCGGGGTCTCACATTAAACTGTATCTCCAATACCTAAAGCCCCAAGGTTTAACTGACGACTGGCTGCTAAACTTGTTCCACCAAAGCTTGACTGGGTTAGCCCTTGATTGGTACCAACATGCAGAGAAATCAAAAATCTCTACATGGCCACTCATGATTAATTCATTCGTCGAACATTTTGCAAAAAATACAGATCACTCTATGGCCTTACGCCAGCTTGAGTCCCTTCGACAAGGGGCACATGAAGGTTTCGTCGACTGGATGAGTCGGTGGGAAAAGAAAGTGTTCGAAATGTTCGAACGACCATCAAAAGAGGCGCAACTAAAAATGCTAATGAAAAATCTCTCAATGTCTTACAGGGTATTCATCAGCATGTCTGCGCCCGAAAATCTTTCCGATTTTCGAAGGAAAGGAGCAAGCATTGAGGACGCAATGAAGGACGGTGTATACTCCGGATTCAATATAGGGCAAAGCTCGACGAAGAAAAAGGAAATTAATTATGTCAACCCAACCATTGCAACACCTACTTACATCAGAGCTGCAGGGAAAGCACCTATCACCAATGCATTCCGCCAAGACAAAGGACAACAATATGTCGAGAAAAGGTGGAGCCGGAATCGAGTATTCTCTGAGATGGACGGAGAAATGAGTGACTACCTTCCTAGGCTAGTTAAGGAAAAATTAATTCAACTCCGAGATCCTAAGCCTGTACCTAATCCCAAACCTCGGGGTTACGATGAGTCAAAGACATGCGGCTACCATCAGAGTGCATGACACGATGCCAATTCATGTTTCGTCCTGAAACATCTTATCCAAGATTTGCTGGATGACGGCAAGATAATCATCGAGGGAGCGTCAAAGCAACCTAATATACAACAAAATCCACTTCCAGTGCATCAAGGAAATCAGGGAATCAACTTCATTGAGGCGGATAACGCTGAAACTCGTCAACCATCTCTAATATCAGACCGTACAATAAAAGAGAAGGTCCAAACAAATGAAGCCTCCAGAGTCGTTGCTGAGAACAAAATGGAATCTGCAAAGAGTGCCTCAGACGCCAACATCCGTATGATGAATAAAAAACCATTGTTCACCATTGCAGGTAGCCGGAAAGTCGTATATTCTGAATGCCTATCAGAAAAATGCGAAGAGGTACAACATCAAACAAGGGGAGGAAGACAGTTCAAGCCTCTCAACTTGCGAAACGAAAATCCAGGTGTCCTAGCAAGGGGAAATCCGATTCGGATCAGGCCAAACAATCAACATGAAGCTATAAAGGAAGACAACTTACTCATTGAGCAGTTGCGAAGAACAAAGGCGGATATCTCAATTTGGGGATTGTTAGAAGCATCGACCAGTCACCGCCAGGCTCTACAAGAGGCACTAAGTTTGATGCATGTTCCCACAGGAATCACTCCCAATGAACTGATGCACCTAATCGACCGATCTGCAAGACCAGGTGCGATTACTTTTACAGATGACGACCTGCCACCGGAGGGGAAGGACCACAACAAAGGTCTTTACATTACCATTGGTTGGGAAAATATGATCATACCTTCTGTCTTCATGGATAATGGTGCTGGCGTCAATATATGCACATTGAAAGCGGCTAAAAAGATGGGGGTCGACATGAGCCGTATCACTAAAGCCGATGAATCAGCCTTGACAGTCCGAGCATTTAACAATGGTAAGAAAACAGGAATCGGTGAACTGACCATCGAAATATGGGTTGGTCCATTAAAAACCTATGCTACCTTCCTGGTAATGGACATCTCTGCAAGCTTCAACCTCCTTCTAGGTCGTCCATGGATGCACAAGAATGGAATAGGTGCATCCTCTCTTCATCAGAAAGCCAGATTCTGGAAGGGAAATGATCTAATTACCGTACATGGAAATGATGAGGAAAATGAAATAAGGTCCCACCAGATCTCAGTGAACATGATCCCAGAAATTCATAACTACACAGCAGAAATCCGACATGAGAACAAAGCTGGAGCATCAATTCATCACGCCTGTACGGGTCAATTTAAATATCGAAATCGAAATATTCCGAAAATGCTACAGAAAAGCAAGTTATTTCCGGGAATGGGTCTGGGGCTCCGACAACAAGGGCCCACACAACCAATAACAATACCTGGGAGAAAGGCGTTTGATACGGCAGGATTGGGATATCAGTCGATCTATCAAGACTCTACGACATTCGGGAAAAGGCAAGAAGATCAAGGAATCGATTGGAGCCGTCAACCGTCCTTCCAAAAGTGTTTCATCCGTAAGGGAGGAGAAAAGGTTCCAACACCAAACACACTAGCAAAGATCACACCGGTGATAACAAGAAGGAGTTATGACCAAAGAAAAGAAACCGAAGAACCCGCCTATGAAGGGGTAAGTCATCTTTTTTTCCCATCTCCCACTGACAGCGCATGCGAACCCAGCGGACATAAAGGGGAGGATGGAAGAGAATTGGAAGTTCCAGAACAAGAGGAGAGTACAGCGAGCTCAACCCCGGGAACTGAAAGGGAAATCCAAGAATGCATGGTCATTGCATGCTCAGAGCTTCAATTTCGTAGAAGGAGGAAATTCCATGTCTATAACGGTAAAGGATCCCCCATAAAACACCTCAAGTCATTCTTGTGGTACATGAATCCATTGAAGATGAACGAAGAGGACTTGAAACAATACTTCGGCGAAAGCTTAACTGGGAGTGCGTCCATATGGCATTCAACTAATGACCGAGTTCTGCAAGCAGCATGGCCAGAAACGATCAATGCCTTCGTCGAATATTTTTCGAAGATTCGACCAGAGATGATCGATCAAAACCTGGAGAAGCACCTCGAAAAACAAAGAGAGAGATTTTGGAGGACCAATGCCAGAAGGAAAAATCAACCGTCTGATAGAAGAGTTTGCATGATAATTCCCAACGAATGAGCTGCAGACCAACTCAAGAGGTACTATGCCTAATCAAAGGCAACATTTCAGCATGCCTAATCCATGCATCTCCTCAAAAGATCAACTGGTTTGTCAACACTCATGATTTTTATCATCGTTTTCTACTCCATCAATCTTGTTTTCAAAAAAAAAAAAACCCAAAAAAATTTTTTTATTAAGTTTTAATTTCTTTTCAAAAAAGAAAAAAAAACACAGATTTCTAAGGTTTTTGTTTTCAAAAAAAAAAAATCGGAGAGTTTATCAATGATGTAAAGCTTAGGATTTGGGTATGGTGTTATGAGCAACCAGATAGGCAGCTGAGACAAACTCTCCAAATCAAAATTTCAGTTTTGTAAATTTTTAAGTTTTTTATTTTGTTTTCAAAAAATAAAAATAAAAATAAAATAAATACTGATGATGAAAGCCCTAGGATGATATTGTGCCTTGCACACGTACCAAATAGGCAACTGAGGCAAAAGTTTCTTGAGTTATTTTAAGCCTAATCATGTTCTAACCATGCTTTAAGCTTTTGTGAACGACGAGTTATCTGAATTAAGGCTTCTCCACCGGAGTCAACGATCTGCACAGTCAGTACAAGTCAAACCAAAGAACAAAAGCATCACCAGAAAGAAAATATTTCATTCACAAATGAAGGAATTACAGAATCTTCGTCTACAACAATGAAAAGCATGAACTCTTCCTTATCTGAAGGATACATGATTCAGATTGAGAAAAAAAAAAGAACAACAACAAGAAACAAAAAATGACCTGACGGCAAACCAAAGAAGAAGAAATGAAAAACAAATAAGGAAAGCTGGTGATTTTATCAGAGTCTAGACCAAGATCCAACTTCTTCACCATTTCCCATTGATCGAAACCAATGTGTAATAGTGGTAAAAGTGTCCATGTGACATACTAGATCTAGACATCTTCATCACGGGCAGATCATCCATACTTGTCAGAATACATCTAAATCTAAATCCGATTTCAACTTTGAAATCTGGGTTTATCTTTGTATGTATTTTGAAGCTGCATATGGAACGATCTTGCATCTTCCCCTAAATCATCAGATCTTCATCTTCGAGCCGAACATTAATTTGGATCTCAAGATGCACTACCATCAAGCACAGAAAAGAGAAGATTCATACAGATCTATACTGAGATTCCACCAAAATCTCACTTCAGTTATCATTACTTTCAGCCGCTCAAACTGCATATCGCATACTCCACCAGTAAATGATTACTATGGCGATAAACCAAACAAGCAGAAAGTAGAAGAACATGAAGACGGTGATCAAGAAAAGAAAGATCACAGTCCAGATCCGGCACATACAAGAAGGATCTGATGAAAAGATGGAGGAAAGAGGCAGATTTGCAGAGAAGAAAAAAAAAAAAAAGGAAGAAAGGGAAACTGATGGTCGAGGAAGAAGAAGGCGAGGAATTTAAAGCAAATGATTAGGGCTCCATCAAACTGCTATTCGGGAAAACCTAAACTAAACCCATGACCCGTTGGGCTTCTCCAACCCATTAGGGTCTTTCATCCGATCCGCTAGCTCCTTTTCCCTGTATCAAAAAAAAAAAAAAGTGCAGTCTACCTCATAAAGAAGTCGAAGCGTGTATAATTCTTCAGAGAGAGTATCAATACGCGCCTTCCTCCCCATGGATTCTCTACTGACTTCATCATATCTCAACATGATACCGTACATCTCATTCACCACCGATGTCAACTGGCTCCCACGGCTATCCACCAAACGGAGCAAGTATTCTTGAAGAGGTCTGGAAGCCTGAAGCGAGAAAGGAGTCAATAAAAAGTATTAAGTCATTAAGTCAAGAAGAGCAGAGTAGCAGCGGTACCTCAGGAATATCATCCGGGAGAGGTAAACCAATAATATATTCACGGTCAACAGGGCCACCTGCAATTGGAACCACATTTGAAGTCCCCAAGATAGGTATTTGAAAATCCCATGTTGGAAGAAGATGACCGAAGCCCGTTAATGGAACTTGTTGAGAAGAAGCATTGCTGGAAGATCCCATCAATAATGGACGAGGGGAAAAACCCGGATCACCCACTACAAGATTCTCTCGGAAAGATTGGATAGCAAGAGGTGGACCTAAAGAAACCGATCTCCAATATGATTCAAAATTCATTCCCCGATCAACAGAATCTTCATAGGAACGTTTCGGTTGACATGAAATCTCGTCCATATCACTAAACGATGCATAAGGAAAACATGTAACGTTGGGAGGAGGAAAACGGGGTGTAGCGTCTGGTTGACTAATTTGTCTCCCAAATCTGTCACCAAGATACCAAGCACAGTAATCCGGGCCACGTAACAAGTATCGAAGCATGCTAGACGACATGGCATGAATGGCCCTTTGATCACACCGAATCAGATAATCCTTCCAAGGATCCCAACAAATCTGCGATCAAAATGGAGGTATATACAAAAAAAAAAAAAAAAAAAAAAAAAAAATGCGGTTTCTTACATATTCAACTGTCGCTCCCTCCAAACAAAGGCGTGTATATGCAGTCGAGTGCCTTCGAAGTGCACCCTTCCATCTAGCCATTCGAGGAAATGTTTGACTATTGGAGAAGCTTGTATCAAAAGGAGGGCGACTAAGAGGAAAATATTTGTAACACCAATACTGTTACAAAGAAAAATATGGATGTTTAAAAAGGAAGTCTAAGATCGTTCAACCTGAAGCAAGGATAAATGTACTTACATTCAAGATGGGCCAGAATCCACATAAGGCTTTTGTTTGAAGACGTGTTGCTCGAGTCAGATAGGTGTAAAGTCGCGCCATCGCACAACTTCCCCAATCGTAAAAATTCACCAAGTCCAGGTCAGAAAATGCTTCCAAGTAGCCTGATTTGATATAGCCACCAGAAGAGTCAAGGAAGGTATGACCCACAACAAAGATCAGGAAAGCTCTGGTAACTATAATAACTTTAGCATCATATTTTGAAGCGTCAGCAGTGAGATCCAGCTCAGGGACCGAGAAATTCGTCTTCAAGCCTGCTAAGCTGACATACCAATTTTTAGGGAAGATATCCCCACAATGTGGTCCCAATAGGTTTCGGAAATTCTCCTCTGTCACGTTTTCACCCACCGGGACGGGAGCTCCTACCCCCACACGGATGCCAGTAATCATGTAGAAATCCAGAGGAGTGATGGTTAACTCACAATGTGGCAGGTGAAATGAATTAGTATCACCCCACCATATTTCTGCCACGATTAAATCATTCTCACCATCATGGAACGGTTCCAAAGCTTCAATAAAGTCGTACCAACCGATCTGTTGTACAAGCTCACGTACACCTTTGCATCGTCTCAACATCAGCCACCATTCTACTATGCCAGTGGTCCCTCCGCGAATACGCGCCCAAGCGTAATTCTATGAAAGAAAGCAGTGGTTGAGAAATAATGAAAGGAAACTTGGAAAACAAAGAAGAAAATTTCGATCAACAAGGAAACTTACAGGGTCTTCCCGGATTATTGCAGAAACGTGATCATCCACATCGTTTAAAACCCCAACTCTTCGTCTTCTACGCAGCGTAGGCAAAGTTGGAGGATCAGGAATAATGATATCCATCCGCCTAGACGACATATTGAAGAAAAGAAAAGGAGTTTCTTACCTAAAGAAAGGTCTTTCTCCCCTATCTTAAATAAAAAAAAGGGTAATTACTTCCTCAAGAAGTTTTTTTATCATAATCGTATCGTGAAAGAAAAGCAAGTCATGTCAGGACAAAGTGTGGAACGGAAGCCAAGAAGATGCACTTTCATAATGTGAATGAAACCGACAAGCTCAACTGGGGCAGACCCATCCAACGTTAGTATATTTCTTCATCAACCTATTCAACTATTTCAATCGGCTCGAACAAAGGGAAATCCAACTGAATCAACCGCAAAGGTTCAAAAATCAAGAAAATGAAGCTGACAAGCTTAACTGGGGAAAACCCTGCCAATGTCAGAATTTCTTCATCAACTCATCAAAATAACCTCTTGGAAAAGATAAGGTGCGAAAAGGTGTTCAGGGCTTTGTTCGTTAACCGAAAACGGTTACTCTCAAAGAGGGGCAACTGTTGACACCCCATTTCCGCACCTTCCATAGAAAATATCATTCTTGTACTTCGGAGCAGAATACAAGAGAAATTCTTTGTGGAGCAATTAAGGATTTTCATATCCTTTAAATCAAGCCCATAAGCTCAACCAATCAAGCCCACAAGCTCTCAAGCCCACCAGCTCTACCAATCAAGCCCACCAGCTCTACCAATCAATCCCACAAGCTCTACCAATCAAGCCCACAAGCTCTACCCAATCAAGCCCACAAGCTCTACCCAATCAAGCCCACAAGCACGGCTCCTACCCATTTTATCATCCTTCCAAACCTGGGAATTCTTGCTTTCACGTTAAAGAGGGGAAAAAATGCAAAGCCAATGGTGAAAAAACGGAGTCATTCTGAATCTGTATGGAAAATTTATGAGCAAACCAATAACTCAGAAGACGTTAAGGGACGACCACCTTTTCATCCTCCCCTTATCATCACCAAGACTTTAATTAGTAGGACTAACTCTTCATATACGTGTCATATGGAAGAATTTGTCAAATTTGGTTAAAGAAAAATAATCAAGTGGGACCTACATATGTTGAAAAGAAAAATATTCCTTTTCAAAGGACAATTGATTTCTTCGCGCATGCATTTTTCATCCGGATTAGGCGCAGGAAAAGAAGGAATGATGTCGGGGATTTGCGTATATAAAAGGAGGTCGAATGAAGACTTCAAAACACACCAATTTTCTCACAGAAACCTCTTCAATAATTTTCTCTCACGGAAACCTCTTCCAACATCATTTTTCTCCCTACTCCGTCTGAGAGAAAAAAACACTCTTTATTTCTCCTCATATATTCTAAATTTCTATGCGTTTTGTGATTTAATCAAAGAGAAACCAAGTTTTCTTTCCTATATAATAGTTATTATTGTCATATACATTTCTAGTTTATTTCCAGAAAACCCAAAAAAATATAAGTAGAAGTATCAAAATCAAGTATCGTCTTTAAGTTCTTAAAAGATTAGCATTAAATTGATGGTACTTTAATTACTTTCTGCATACTTAACAGAAGCGAGAAATCATCGTAAGAATCTTTCCAAGTCTCTGTATCATATTTCAGGTATACTAATTGCTTATCTTTTCGGTAATTATGTAGTTATACGGGAACGGAATGGTTTTTTCCATTTCGTAGTAACACCGCAGCTACTCTTTACATGCATTATATAAAAATAATTTTTTTTTTAGTAATCTTACAAGTGGGATAAATCAAAGTGTGGGTATAAAGCGGAATTCCCTCCCACATTAGATCCATTGCTAAGAAAGTAATAAATAAAGCAGGTCACTATTCAAATCACTGTTCACTATTCGGTCACTATTCAAGTTACTATTCAGTCACTATTTAATCACTATTCGTCAATATGCATCACTATTTGTTTTTACTAATAATTAATTATAAACATTCCCCTTTAATCATGAAGTAGAGGCCAATCCTACGATTGGGCGGCTGATGGGTGCCTAACACCTTCCCATCCCGTACTAGAATCTCCTTACCTAGACTCTCTGATAGCAGACCATAAACATGAAAGTCATAATTAGGTTTTGTTTTCCTCAAAAGAATTCAAACTAGTCAAAAGGGTCCTGACTCCCCTTAGTCAGGTGGCGACTTCAAAACATCTCTTTTCCTCTCTGCAGAGTTGGCCCTCTTACTAACAAACTAGTAAGAAATTATCTCTGGCAGACCCTATGTGATAAACATCCACGAACGGATGAGAACATGGACCTCGCCCCATAACAATTATGGATAAAGGAAATAGACCGGCACCTCGACCCGTGCTATGAACCCCGATTTCTACAACGAGTTGGAAGCTTTTTGCTTTAGCTACGTTCGTCATTATTCTTCATGAGTTTAGTTGGAAACAATTTATTTTTTACAAACTAAATAATAAGTTGCAAAATATGATCATGTAAAAATTTCCTTGAAACATCTTACATGATTTGTGTGATACAATCATTTGATGTTGACTCGGAAAGTTTCGTATTGATCATTCGATCAATTGAAAATTACTTATAAGCTAATAATTTGTGTGAGACAGCTATTCCCGTCTCCTAAGGATGTTTCAATGATTAAAATGGGAGTTTAGAACAATTAACCTTTGTCTGGATACAACACAATATGCATACCAGTATGCAACTGTTATGGTATAATTCAGGTCCGGAAACCTTGTTTGCATAGCAGCATGCGAATGGTTTTAACTGTTAAAGTCCGAGAACTGAGGATTTCTCTAGCATTCTTTGTATTATTGGTTCGTGGTACTCTTCAATAGAAGTATACGACATCGCGCTCATGTTTATACTCGTTCTGCATAGTTATTACATCCTATGAACAACAACAACATTTTGACAACCATTTATTTGACCAATCCAATTATAGGCTTTGCACATATACACGAATGGAAAAATTATAATGCATTTGTGAAGATTAGGTTCGTGGACTCTGAAGTAAGTATACCACCAATACTGAAAATAACATTGATGAAAATTGTTGTGTTATTACATTCATCGGTTTAATAACTAGATAATGAATCAAATTATAGAAAGAGATTGTGGTTCTTACCTACAATATGACCCAAAATCCATTTAAGTTATATTTATTCACACACGAGCATTCACCGAGACTTAAGTATAACTCAGATAAATTTACATATCCTCAATATATGCGTAGGTGATACACTAGGACCAACTAGTTATCTAAAATTTGCAAACTCCTTTTCTTTATCCTGGACCCAGACGCCATCACATATTGCGGTAGTCAATTTTCCTTTGTATTTCATGTTTCTTTTTCTTTGTCTAGTTGTTTTGGTACTCATTTTGAAAGAAACTAAGAAAAATATCGCTTTGGTTTGCTCTATATATAGAGAAGATAAGAAGAAATATTTATGAATGAAATTTTAAGAGAATGGTGCTATTAATAAATGATAGAGCACCGACCATGCACTATCGAGACTATCCCACGTACCAATGATCGAGTCTCGAATATCGCTTAACTATGTTCCTATAATGGCGCGACCAGTTTTCCAAGACAACTGGCATGACATATGAGTGGGTTAGCCACCCTCCATAGGAACCGGGCTTATGTAAAAAAACTTTTGACCATCTTTTTTGTTAACAGTAACACCCTTAGCAAGGGTGCTAACATAATAGATGGTCTTGGTCTTTTAACAGAAAACTCGAACTGTTGAGAAAAATTGATAGATTAACGGAATGGCTAGTCCACAAGGGTGCCAATGAATACAAATTAATTAAATTTTTAGATGAAATAAATTTATTACCAGTAACTCTGCATTCACTGAAAAGGAAATACCGAGATTAACACACATAAACAAACTGATGAACCCCACTTTCCACACACCAATCCAAATGCTGAGAACGCGGGTGGAATATGTTTGATTTTTCTTCGGGAGATCTTTAGGTGGAATTTTTGGTGTGTCTAACACCACTCATCTATTACTGGTGGATTCTTATATATTTGGCATTGTCCCTTCATGAACCTAACTCGCAATACTCTGTAGCAAATGAGAGTGACCGATCCATAACGTTATATAAAATACGTTTATTAGTTTGTTGCATCGCTCCAAAAAGGAAAGCTGGTGTATTAGTATCCCCTCGGAAAATCCCTAAACAAACAGTTTCAATAGATATCATCAAAAAATTGGCTCTATAATCTAGAATAACATAATCGGCCTGTTTAAAATGAAGTGTTATGGAGGGATAATTAGTAATATTAAATCTTCCTCGTAGACGGAAACAAACATCAAAATTTCCTTGGGAACCAATATATTCTATTCCGAGATCGTTAAAATGCGCCTTTACCAAATCGGCAACTCTATCAAAATGATCTTTATACATGAAGGATAGTGGAGAACCGGAGTCTATGATAGTACCACCATTTCCTTGACTATCTATATTGAAAGTACCTCTAGAAAATCCCACTTTTTTGTTACCTACACTAATATCTTCTAGAATTAAGTAATAGTGCGGTGTCTCAAAATCGGGCACATCGATGGGAGTTGTATGTACTTTTTGACCTGCGCCTCCAATTGTCGCATCTGCACCAAACCTTAAATATGTATCTGATCCCTCAATATTTTCATTAAATGTCTCGAAACAGTAGGAAAATTTACCTTGTCCAGCAACACCTAATTGATTTAGAAAAGAACGTGGTCCTGATCCCAAACCGAGTATTCCTGTAATAAGATCTGGTTTTCCAAGAAAATGATTCTTACCTATAAACCTTTCAAAATTATGTTGGATAAAACCACAACCGAAATGTAATTTAATACTTTCATTACCACCAGTATCGGAGCCTAAAGTGAATTTTTCTTCAGAAACAATACCAGATGTAATTGATCCGCTCATATATTCAGCTGCATAAGTGCATTGGCCATCAGCATTGCACTTATTTCCACTGCAAATAGGATGTGTATTACAAGGAACTGGATGATATGTAGTTGAAGATTTCCAAGGATAAAGAGGCATATCTTGAGTGAAAGCCTCGGTGGCACCTTCGCATTGAATCCATGTCTGGTCACTACCCGAATCAATCATCAAATAGTAATTTATGAAAGATTGTTTTCTACCAGGAAACATACCTAAACCAACCATTGCAACGTAAAACAATCTTTGTTCGTAAACTACAGGCAAGCGTACAACATCGGGATTCATGAGAAGTGTTGCATTTCTAAGGAATAATATTTGTGATTCCATGTAACGTGCTTGAGATTTAGATTGTTGAACGAGTCTTTGAATCCTTTCATCTCGTGTTAAATGGTCACCTGGATACAAAGGTGATTCTTTGGAGTCTCTATGAATCATCTTTATACTAAACCCTTTCTTTGGATTCACTGCGATGACTGAGTTGAACAGTAATGATATATGAGTAATTATCATCAGAAAAATGGATAAAGTATCACCCATTTTTTAGGTAAAACGAATTTTGATGGACACAATTTACAATTGTGTGCAATTTTGTACTTCAATTTATAATACTGTGTAAATAAAATAGATTCTTATTATCTTTTTCATATTTTTCAAGTTAAAGAAAATCTTTTCTAATTAATACGTATTAAGGATCCTAATAGAAGTAGTATTACTAAATCTTTTCTAATTAATGCTTATTAAATCCATCTAATAAAAGTAATATTACTAAAATCTTTTCTAATTAATGCGTATTAAAGCCATGTAAGAAGTAGCCTTAATTATCCAGGCAACAACATTACGAGTGATTCCATATCTATTAATATTGAGAATTTAAAGATAATTTTGTCATCAATTTTATAATTTTTCATATGCATATGAACTAATATAGTATATCAAATAATACAATTATGTTTTTTTTCTTCAGTTAAAGAAACTATATAAACCTTATTGCTTCTTTACAAGGAGATCCCCACATTGTCTGCGATTATCATATTATGTTTCATTAAATGCAACTGTTATTGCAACCCTCGTTGGAACACAAATGTTTCATACTATTTAACGTGTAAAATCATATTGCACCGAGCATTCGAATACAAATATTTTATACCATTTAACGTTTAAAATCAAATGCATCAAATGTGTGACATCATCCACATGAGTGAAGGGTTTGAGTGGATTTTAGATAGCCAAGAGATTTGTCATAGAGAACCATAAAGTGGCCTAATAGCATGGGTTTGAAAAGACGAGGGTATCAAATACGCCATGATCTTTTCTGGATCAACCTATTTAGACATACCTTGTATAATATTTTTGATCTAATAAAGATCAAAGACTATCTTAGGTGATCAATCATACAAGTGAAAATACCTATAATCCAAATATAATTATAATGTGCCAATTAAGTAAAGTACACACCATAATTTTTTTAATGAGGAAAACTACAATCTTGTAGAAAAACCCCAGGACCTAGTTTAGTTTTGAATACTCAATGAATTAAGATGTTATAAAAATTAAACCTGCAACTTCGTGTAGACGAGACCAAGCAATCAAAAATCCTAGTTACTCAACTTCAACAATATTCTTGTTTTGATAACATTTAGCAGATTTGAAGTTCTCAATAGACGTCAAAATACTAGATATACTAGCATAACAAATGTTCTCTTTATCTATCTAGTGGATCTTCTTAACGGTTCACAATAAAATTCTGCGACCAATCTTTTAACTGGTAAGAAAAGATTTCTTTGGATCCTATTCCAAATTTTTAAAGGATCAAGACTGTTTGGTAACCAAACTCATTTTCCGATCATAGTACTGAGATATATAATTAAAGCCTGATTTAGGATATTCCATTTAAGATTTGCTATCAAATCCAAAACTCCTTGTTTAAGAGATCAATCAAGACAATGACTACCGAAATAATAAATCTTGATTACAAGGATTATGATAAAATCACAAACAACTTGTAGATCTCAAAAGACTTATGTTTACCAAAATAATCTGCTTTCTAGTAGAGTCACAAAAAGTCATACCAAGATCGGAAAAAAAAGGTCTTCAAGTCTTCAAATCTTCAAAGTCTCCAGTCTTCGATTTAATCTTCAAAATAACAACCTCCAAAACAACTTGATTCCTCTGTTGATTTGTCGCACATAATAGAGTCCATTAATAATGGAAAATCAATAGATCTATCTTACATATCTTGAAGCACTTAGATCTGTAGTAGTCAAATCTTTGACTTACTTGAGTGGCCTTATATCAGAAGGAATAAACAAGAGCTTGTCTAGAACATAATTGACTCGTTAGTTCACAATCAAACAAAAGAAAACTAAAACTAAAATAATAATACAATTCTAGTTTCTACCAAAGAAGTCTTTAACATGAAGTCCTAGATGCTTATTGATGCTTATTGAAGGTACTCCTAGATGCTTATTGATGCTTCCAAAGAAGGTACTCCTAGATGCTTATTGATCTCAAAGAAGTCTTTAACATGAAGCATACATAATAAATTTCACCTAATTAGATTACTCTCATCTCGAATCAAGTATTCAAAGAATACTTAGTATTACAAGTAATACTAGACTCGACTTCCAGCAGTGACTACAAGATGAAGTTCCTGCCTTGGGATCAAGTTTATAAGTTGAACAAACTTCTATATTTATAGACCAAGGTAGTTTGGATACCAAGTAATTTCCAAGTTCCAAAATATTTCAAATTTATGCTATAATACATATTTTTGGTTTTAGCAAAATTACAACTATTACTCAACTAACATACCTTTGGTATCAAGGAATATATTTGAAAAATATAGTATGATATTTGTGCATATGTTTAAATTATACACAATATCAACATCTTGAAATTTCTTATTATGCAAACCCAATTTCCGAAACCACACAAAGTCTAAAGTGTACGTGACATTAAAAATCGGTTTTGCTAAAGGGGATCGGTTAAACCTAACAAAAATAGATAGGTAGGGATATGTTCTACCTTAGTTTCCAAAATAAGTTGGGATTGGTTCTACCTTAAAATAGTAGATACACAGGGATCAGTTCTACCTTATAAAGATAAATAGGTAGAGATCATTCCTTCCTTGAATTCAATAAAACCCGAACCACCAATCCGCTTGATTTCTTTCAACTATGAAACAAGTTCGTAAGTTAATTTTGTAAACTCATGTAATCAAACATAGTTTTTTAGGCATGAAATCAATCCTAAGTTCGTTACACAATTTAGTGACAAGTTACAACGATTATAAATAAGAGTAAAAGCAAGTTTTTCATAGATGGCACTTCAGATCTAAGGAAAAATCAGATAAAAGATATCATTCAGATGTAAAGAAGTGTATTTCCTGACAAGTATCTTGGAGTGATTCTCACTATTAGAAGGGTAAAAGTATCATCTGTATGGCCAATGGTGGAAATAATGCAAATAAAGTTAGCCTCTTGGAAAAGTAAGTTATTGTATTTTCAAGAAAGATTAGTTTTTATTAAGTCAGTGCTTAGTAGTATTCCAGTTTATAATATGGTAGTTCATAAATGGCATGCATCAGTCATTAAAAATTGTGAAAGAATCATGAGAAACTTTCTTTGGTCAGATATGGAGATATAAGAAAGTACAATAAATTTTCTTGGAAAAAAGTTTGTACTCCCTTTAGTGAAGGTGGACTAGGCATTAAAAGACTTGTTGTTATTAACAGATCTTTCCTTATGAAGATGATATGGAAAATCAGCAATTCAAAAGATGATTGGGCCTTATTTTTTCATGGAAAATACAAGGATAAAAATGGTCAATAGAGAACTAAGTGGCAGAAATATACAGTTTGGCCAGGTTTAAAATGGGCATGGGAAGCTCTGAAAGAAGACACAAGATGGATTATTGGTAATGGAAAAAATATTTCTGTCTGGTTTGATCATTGGACAGAAGATGTCATTCTTTTTGATATATTTGAACACCATAAGTATTTTACTGAGAATATAAACTTGAAAGTTTCAGATATCATGTCAAATGGTGTGTGGTCTTATAATAATGAGCTTCATCAGATTTTTCATAATCTTAAATTGCCTGGAGTCCTTGGAGGGGAGGATATTTTATTATGGACAAGAAACTTAAAAGGAGAATTATCGATCTCAGAGGCAGTAAACAAGTTAAGGCATAAAGAACAGTCAGTTAACTGGTCAAAGTACCTATGGACACAGTTTCTTTATCCCTCAGTAGCTAGCAATGTGTGGAAGCTTATACAAGGATATACATTGATTACAAAAATATGGTAAAGAATGGATATGAAATTGTCTCAAGGTGCTGCATTTGTGAAGCTGAACAAGATAGCATGGATTTCTTGCTCTGGGAATGTAATTTCAGTACTGAAGTTTGGAGATGGATATGTTCTATATTTCAGTTCAAAGTGCAAAAATCTTTTGAAGATATATGGAAATGTGCCTCAAATTGCAGTCCACTAATTAAACAGGTTTGGATTTCTGCAGCCTGTATTATTCTAAAAGAACTTTGGTTTCAGAAGAACAAGAGATTTTTTGAAGAGATTAAGCCAAATATGCAAGGATTCAAATACAGAGTTATAAAAAAATTAGTGAATGAAGGTGGATTGAGAATTACTGGTACCAAGTGGAATCAAAACTATGACAATGAGATAATTAAAAGGTTTCAGTTGGGTCTTAGACATTCCAGGTTCCAATATATTAAAAAATGCCATTGGTTACCACCGGAACAAGACTTTGTAATGTTTTGTTGTGATGGATTATCATTTGGAAATCCTAGAATTGCATGATTTGGTGTTTTTGTTAGAGATTCATCTTGTCAGGTGTTGGGTACCTTCTCTGGAGGTATTGGAGTTGCTTTAAATTATCTAGCTGAATCTTATGGTATTATGTGTGCATTGGAGATGGCATTTCAATGGAGTATGTAGAAGATAATTATTGCGTCAGATTCAAAATATGTTCTTGCAGAATTTGCTCAGGGGAGAGTTCCATGGTTTCTAAAAGTCAGATGGCAAATGGCTACAAGAAATCTCAAACAGATAAAGTATCAGCATTGTTACAGAAAGGTTAAATTTTCAGTAGATTGTATGGAAAAAAGGGGAGAATTATTAGTTGCAGGTGAAAGAAAAATCCATATGGGAAGACCTAAGTGTATGCCAAGATTTGAAATGCCAAATGTTGAATACTTTAGATTTGGTTGAAGATTACTTTCATATCTTTAAAAAAGGAATAATATTTTTATTCAAGTAATGAGCCTGTTCTTAACAAGTGTATGGGCCCTGTTGTTTTGTTTTGAAGTTTAAGTTTCCTTGTAATTGGGCTGTAACAATTTTACAAAAATTAATAAAAATTACGTGATTCAGAAGAAAAAAAATACAAAGATTATGTCGATATCGTAATTACGAAATTCAAAATATAAGCGTTATACTTTGTAATTCAATATACCAAAGTTATAAAACAACTTGTATATTCTTCCTTCCCACTTTGACCATAATAAGATGATTAGGTATCTAATACTAGAGTTCCATATATATAACTTTGCATGTTATGTTTTCAATGAATAAATACTTGAAAGAAACAAGATAAATATGGAACAAATCAAGTCTGTAGTTGCTAACCTCAAACTGAAGAATAGTTTATTCATTGTCTTCAATCCATATTTAGATATTCCTGAGTAACTAGAGAAAGTATTAATATGTCTATCGTTCCTAGCCTAACCTAACGAAGTTGACTATAGTTCACTTCTTAAGCTACTCGAGTTTTGGAACTAACTATGACAATCAAACTTGACATACCAACTCTTGGTGGGTTCAACCAAGTAGTGTTTTATCAATTTCCCCCTTTATCAATTTAGTGACAAGACTCTTTACATACGGAGAATACAAGAATTAATAGAAAAACCTTATAATGTAATAATATTTTAATTCAATCATTATATGTTTAATCCACGTTTTAGCAACATAAGAACCTACACATATTCAAAAATAAATGTCGATGTTGACGTATTTGAATAACAAAAGCTTTACTCCCCCTAAAAAAAAGATAGGTAGATATTCAATATCTATTTATTATTCCCCTTGTTTAGTATATAATACTACATACTATACAACAAATGATATGTTTCTCCCCCTAGTATATCACTACAAGAAAACTTGGGTTTAACAAGTATTTTCTTACCAACTGCTGTTGGTGGAACTTTTCAGCATTAATGTAATTTTAGTGCCCAGAGCCCCTAACCAACTGCTAACCAACTAGATATTTAGTGGGTAAACCAATTAACCAACTAATATTAAGTGGAATAACTCTTAACCATCCGAAGATTTAGTGGATAAAACCCTTCTCCCATGACATCAAACGCATGAAGCAACTAAAATTTAGTGGGTTAAATAATTTATCAGCTAACACCCATTTAATAATTGGCCACCTTTACCAACAATTTATAAGTATCTAACTACCTTTATGGGATAAATATTTCCGCAACAAACGATTTATGTCTATACTGAAGATAGTAGTTATCGGAAAACTGTGCCAACTAAAACTTGAGTTGCTTGATTGTACTTAAAAGATATCTATTCTAACAACATGGTTGGTACAAGTTTTTAGCAAAATATCCTTTATCCATAAAGTGTCTCTGTTGCCATGTTGGTTGCTAAAAAACTCAAAGCACTAAGAACTTCCATGTACCAACTGAATCCAGACAGTCGCTAAAATCTAGTTTTCTTTTAATGGCTTATAAATTTGTATATTAGAATAGTTAATTAATTAGAAAAGAATGAGGTATTTATGATTGAATGATAATGATTATTAAATCAATCACTGAGGCAATATTATTTTGAGGAACAAAAACCGCCCGCTGATTAAAATGCTTTTATTGTACCGATAATGAGCAATAATGATGAATTTGTCTTTAGTTAAAATTATGAAGTCCTTGATCTGGAAAGACTAGTTCTGAACCGTGTACATTGATGGTAGATATGAACATATTGAATCTGCAATACAGTTGGTTAATAAAATCACAAGCGAGGTATGTTTTAGACTCCTCATCCATAAGGATTTCCACCTATTATTGAATCTTTCACAGCTCAACTGATTATATCATGATGAAATGATTGATGAATGTGTATTTTTGGTGACTTGCGTTAGGGTTTCCTTCTTTCTAATCTCATTACCATTTACTTCTTTCTACTCTTTAATTTTGTTTCCTTCTTCCTACTTTCATTACATCTCAATCGAAAAACTCAATCTTTCTACTCAATATAACCTGGTGGAAATCATATATGACACACAATACTGCTGGATGCCATGGATGCTGCTAGAAACAACACTGCTGCTATTGAAAAGGTACAATATGTGTGACTTATGTTTCTCTTTCCCTTACAATCCTCTTCTATGTTTATTGAGTTTGTTGAACTATTTTGTATAAGGGTTTTCTATTGGACTAGCTGCTCTTGTATCCCTTACACATTTTTGGTCCCTCTGTGAGTCGGCTCCAACGAGTAAATTGCGATTTTTCAGCATTCGGTTGCCCAAGGTTTAGAAGAAAATAAAAAGATGGACCAGTCTAACTGTTAGGGTATTACCGAATTAAAAGATTAGGTTAGTCAGATATACGAGTCTTTAAGAGAAAAAGGTAAGTTCCCTAGTAAACCAATACCCCAAGCCTAAAGGAGTTCATGAAATATCTTTCGAGAAAACATCAAACCATGTAAACTCGGTAACGACCCTTAGGAGCAGTAAAATATTCGACAATATAGTAGCCATGCCTAATAATGGAATATTGTAGATCCACCTTTTATAACACAAGAGGATCCACTAGCTGAAGAGGTTGAAAAAAAAATTAGTGATGCCAATGCGATTCCTAATAGGTCCCATTTTGTACCTAAATCCCCATATCCATAGTTGTTAGTTCCAACAAAGAAATAGTCGATTTTCAATGAAATAATGGAGATATTTAAGAAAGTGAACATTAATAACCCATTATTATAAGGAATTACGAAAATTCTCGCTTATGCCAAGTTCCTTAAAGATATTTGTACCCTTAAAGTATAAGCTTAATGTCAATACGAAATCCTTTTTAGTTGGTCGTGTAAGTTTAATTCTTCTAAACCAAAAAACCCATAAGTATAAAGACTCTGGATGACCCACTATATCTTTTGTGGTCGGTAAATATCAGTTGATAAGGAATTTCTTGGCTTAGGATCTAGTGTTAACTTACTCCCGTATCATGTGTATAACCATCTAGGTCTTGGTAAGTTGAAACCGACTAAAATAACATACAATTAGCTGATAGGTCTGTCTAAGTACCTCGTGGTATCATAGAGGATGTTCTTATTGAGGCTGATAGATTTATTTATCTAGTGGATTTCGCTATTCTAGATACCCAGCCTTATCGTGACCCTAGTGCTCAAATACCAGTGATTTTAGGTCACCCATTTTTAGCCACGTCTAATGTTGTCATGAAATGTAGAATCAGACTTAGGAACATATCCTTTGGTATAATATGACCACTGAACTAAATGTCTTTAATATTACTTGAAAACCTTCTGATGATTTAGAGGAGTGAATAAAATTAGCACTTTAATTCAGGATAATTGGGATGACACTTTATTTGGTAAATATTTAGATGAATTTGATAAGACAATTATCTTAGGTCAGGTAGGTGACCATACTCTAGAACTAGAAGAAGCTCTTGAGTAGTTTAAAGAATCTACGGACCCCAAAATTCAAGCAATAGTTTTAGGTATTTTTGAGAGTAGTGATGACCCTAAGTTTGGGATGGATAACTAGAAGAAGCTCTTGAATATTTTAAAGACTCTGAAGACCCTGAAATTCAAGCAATAGTGTTAGGTCATATGGAGAGTAATGATTACCCTAAGTTTTGAGGTAGTGATGGTTCTTGTGATCGTCAAGTATCCATATTAGAAGTCCCTAACCTTGGACTCGATCCTTGTGCATCTGAGGTATTACTTGAGTCTCTTCAGACTCCACAACTCGACCTTATTGATACTGTCCAGAAGGAAATCTACCTATTATAGACATGTTATCCGAATGAATCTATCTATCGTCCAAGTGGGCGTAACCGATAAACCCAATTTTCTTGAGTGAAACTTCGGATTTTGTATCTAATACTCTTCATAACACCCAAGTTGCTAATGCAAAAGAGAGAATTGAAACTAGTAGTGGAGTAGTAGTTACTATGAAATAGAGACATATCATACAGCATAACCCTCGTTCTTTGGAGTACGGATATCCGACATATGCTAACATGAAAGATCAAATTCCCTCTTCACTTAGGACTGGTCCCGCCGAGTTGTCTGATGATATTGGAGCAGCTGGGTTACTAAATTGTTATACCGGTGGGATGCATTTCATCCCAAGCATGGAGGCTATTTATCCTGATCATAAATTCATAGATGGATTCAGTGTTTCCAGTCGCCATGCCTTTGTGTATTCTGAAATATGTTCTAAATTTTGTCACATTGCTACAACCGAGGTTTTGAAGCATAACTCTCTTCTCGTTACGTTTTTGGACGAAATTTTTTCCATTGTGGAAGAGATACGTTCAAAATCCTTCAATGAGATTACCGAAGAGTTAATATCCATCTGAAAATATGATCTCCTCTTGCGAAGGTGCTCGCTTCAACATATGATGGCAGCGCTTAGAGCTTGAGTTCATTCAAAAGGAATATGTAGCTCTTCGAGAGTCCCCTGTCTTTTCATATCCTATCTTGGTATTGGAGGAACAACAATTTATCGAGGAAGAGTTGTCTCTTGGTCTCATGAAAGAGAATTTTTACAACAAAATTTTGGTTTATTTGCAGAAGGTTGGATCATGGGCACGCGGGGAGAATAAAGTGCTGAGAGATTTTCTCTAAAGGGTTTCTCCTTTTTTTTTTTTTTTTTTAATAATGATTGCAATTCCTTAGGCTAAATAGTTTTTTTTTTTGCTCGATAAAGATAAGAATTTAATTGAAACGGAAAGCTGAACCCAAAATAAAAGGGAAGCAGACCACCAACAGTCAAGAAACTACACATGCAAAGCCAAAGCCGAAAAGAAATGGAAAAAGAAAACAGATACTAGAACTATGGGGGTTTAAAGAAAAGTTCCCTCCATTTAACAATAACATCTCCACTGAAAATGCTATCCATACATGGAGAATAAGAAGCCCAAGAAATAGCTTTCATTTTAATGTCGTTTATCAGCACCTCAACCCTTTTCTCCTTGTTGTTGAAAGTCCGATCGTTTCTCTCAAGCCATAAACCCCAAAGGATTGCCGGTAGTAAGCGCCTCCAGATTTCTTTACCGCGAACAGATAAACCAGAAGTTGACCACGTCTTAATAACATCCAAAGTCGAACCAGCAAGATTGATAGACTTACCAGCGTCTAGCCCAAAAGAATTCCAGATTTTAATAGAGAAGGGACATTCGAGGAATAGATGAGAGTTCGTCTCTGGATAAAGCTTGCAAAGACAACAAATATTAGTAATGGAATTTCCGCTAGCTGAGACGAGAGCTGAATTCCTTTGATGGAGATTATCCAAAGTAGGCAGCCTGTTGAGAACACATTGCCAAAGGAAAAAACCAATTTTTTGTGGCCAATCACGAGACCAAACCTTCTTGTGAGGAAAGTCAGGGGTACTAGATTCATTAGGCTAAATAGGTTTTGATTTTTAAATAACATAACTTTAATCTTCCATGTTTATTTCGATGAGATATTGCAATTTTTGCGAAATTACATTCTATTAGGAAAAGAGATGTTTAATTCTAAACAAAATACGCTTTAAGACACTTTCCATTGATTGACATACCTTCTTTCTTTTCATTCATGTCTACTATCTCGTAATACCCATTAGCTGTAGATTTTGAGATAACAAACAGTCCTTTCAAATTAGGGGAATACCTCGGAGCTGACTGATTTTGTCGAACATTTTTTTCTGTCACAAAGATTAAGTCCCCAACTTGGAAAACTCTTGGCCTTAGCACTTTATTATACGCGTGCGAGAGTCGTTGCTTGTAAATAACAAGATGTTCTTGTTGAATAATTAATTAGTAGTTGTAACATTAGTCATCAAGATTGACTAATGAATTAGTAGTAGTAGGTGGAAGTAGTTGTAGGGTGGCTATAGGGTGGCTTGTAGGATGGATTGTTTCTCTTCCTCCCTTCCTTATTTTCTTCCTCCATTTCTTATTTTCTTCCTCCCTTTCTTATTTTCTTTGTAGAAGACTTTCTCTTCTCTTGTAACACTATATATATATCTCTTTTAGAGATTGATTTATAATATAACAATTATTTTTGAGTTGAACCTTAAGTTTAACATGGTATCAGAGCTCCATGGTGAGTTGAGTGCTTCTTAGTAATAGTGAGTGCTTTGTTACTTCGATTGATCCTTCTTCCGCTGGCTTAAGGTTCTTGTTTTTCTTTATACACTTATTGAAACAAGTAAGTTTTACTACCGATTTTATGATAAACTTGTTATGTTTATGATTGTCCTTTTTAAATCCTACTTAAACTTGTTAATCCATTTATCATGGACTAAGTAAGTTATACTGCTGTTTTTGTTTCGTACAAACAGTTATCATCTTTGATCAAGATTTTTTTTTATTGAGTTTGTTTTTCTTATAAGCAAACCCCTTTTAAGTTTGTTTTCATATATTTGGTTGATTTGTCAAATTTAATTTCTCTGTGCAAGAGAGAAAACTTGATTTGAATTTAAACTCTTACCGTTTTTACCGTTATAGGACTTGTTCCTCTTATTCGACTACTCATATAATTTTTAGCTACTAGGTAGAATCTAGCCGGTTTGTTTTTCACCCCCCAGAAACAGTTGTGTACACAATCAGTTTCATTTGTACCTTTTTTTGGTCATTTAATAAATAAATAAAACGCTTGCCAAGTTTTTCGCAAGCTGCTTGCCACCTGTATTCATACTTCATAATTTCTTCTTTAATCGTGATAATGTCTTCCGTTAGACGTTGTGTTTACTGTGGATGCAATTCACACTTCGTGGAGAAATGTTTCAAGAAAATTGGTTATCCCGATTGGTGGTACGCCTATAAAATACAAATAAGGATCGACCAAAAAGGGGTAGATACATGTACTTCAATGATGACTACGACGACCGATACTCATTCTTCTGTGGTGGAATCTCATTCTTTGGTGAACCCGAACCTCTTCCAGCAATCAAGTAAGGTTGACATCGCTTTACTTGCTACTGATTCTGGAAAAGATCATGGTTGGATTCTCGACTCTGGTGCTACGGGTCATATGACGTTCGATGCCTGTATTTTGAGAGATCCGTTGCTACCTGCGTATACAACTATTTCCAACGCCAATGGTGTACCGTATCCGGTTACCGGAGCTGGGAGAGTTGATTTAACACCTTCCTTGTCCTTGGAACACACATTATTGGTTCCTTCTCTTTCAAATAATCTCTTGTCTGCGTCACAAGTAACCGCACAGTTAAATTGTTTAGTACTAATCTATCCCACTTTCTGTCTTCTTCAGGATCTCGGCAACGGGGAGATAATTTGGCGAGGTACTAAGAGAGATGGTTTATATTACATCGACGATGTTTGTGAAGGGAGATCTCTTTCAGTTAAAAGGTCTTCTTGTGCATCTAAAAATCAGATCTTACTGTGGCACCGCCGTTTAGGACATGCTTTTTTTGGATATTTGGAGCACTTGTTTCCTGATTTGTTTAAGTCTTGCAAACTGTTAGACTTTAAATGTGATACTTGCATTCTTGCGAAGAGTCATCGTACTACTTACCCAGATAGTTTCAGTAGAAGATACGTCCCATTCGATTTGGTTCATTCTGATGTCTGGGGACCTTCTCGTATTACCAGTACTTATGGATTTCGGTGGTTTGTTATCTTTATCGATAATTGTACTCGTATGACTTGGCTCTATTTAATGAAGAATAAAAGTGATGTGGTTGATCGTTTTCGCGCATTTCATAAAATGATTCAGACACAATTTTCGGCTAACTTAAAGGTCCTTCGTTCTGATAATAGAGGTGAGTATGTTAATGAAGTATTACAAAGATACTTTGGAGAACATGGAATTATTCATGAAACTAGTTGCCCGTCTACGCCACAACAAAATGGTGTGGCGGAAAGAAAAAATCGCCAGTTACTTGAAATTACGAGGGCATGCTTGATTGGGTCAAATATGAAGCCAAAATTCTGGGAAGAAGCCATTACTAGTGCAGTATATCTTCTTAATCGAGTACCAACAAGTGTTTTAAAATTTCAGACACCGTTGGACAAATTGGCTTCGTTTGTAACAATACCTTCTCATCTTAAGCTTCCTCCACGGGTATTCGGTTGTGTTGTTTTTGTACATCTGCAGAAACATCTACGTACAAATCTAGATCCTTGTGCTATCAAATGTGTTTTTATTGGTTATCATCCATTCCAGAAGGGTTATAGGTGTTATCATCCTCAAAGTCATAAATTTTATGTTACTATGGATGTCACCTTTTCTGAGAACGAAATGTTTTACTCATCCGATGTATCTAATTCTCATCTTCATGGAGAGAGTGTTATTGAAGAGTTGAATTGGATGGATTTGTTTCCGACTAATAGTGAAATTAATATGATATCAAATGAAACAAGCATAAGTACACATCAAACTGTCAGTAGTTCAAGAATTGATGATATACAAGTCATGGATCCGGTTCAAGAGTTCGATATTCCTGTTGCCGAAGAAATTGACACCCCTGATCTTGAAGCTCCATCTATCTCTTCATCAATAGTACCTACATCTAATTGTCCTCCAGCCGGTGCCGATGTCCCTGAGGTAAGGATAGATTGTTCGATTAATACTAATGATACTTGTGAACTACCTGACACCGACAGGTACCAGTTTCCACCAAGGAGTAATCGTGGAGTTCCACCAGATAGTTTTCACCTGAAGCAATAAGGAAGGTGAAATACCCTATTTCGAATTACGTGTCAACTCATAGATTATCAAAAGAGGGAAAAGCGTTTGTCAGTCAAATGGCAGATGTTACTATTCCCAGAACAGTAGAAGAAGCACTATCTAATCCGAAATGGGCTGGTCCTATGAAAGAGGAGATGGTGACACATGAAAAAAATGGTACATGGGATATAGTCTCACTACCAGAAGGAAAGAAACCAGTTGGCTGCAGGTGGGTATATACTATCAAGCATAATCCAGATGGCTCTATTGACAGGTATAAAGCAAGACTTGTGGCTAAAGGGTTTACCCAGACTTATGGTATTGATTATCAGGAGACGTTTTCTCCTGTTGCAAAAATCAACACTATTCGAGTATTATTGTCTTTGGCAGCAAATCTAGGCTGGCCTCTACAACAATATGATGTAAAAAATTCTTTTTTACATGGTGATTTGCAAGAAGAAGTCTACATGACACTACCTCCAGGTTATAATGCTCCAAACAATGTTAATGTTGTGTGTAAGTCAAAGAAGGCTTTATATGGTTTGAAACAATCTCCCAGAGCATGGTTTGGTAGATTTCACATTGCAATGAAGAAGTTTGGGTATATACAAAGTAATGCTGATCATACCTTGTTCCTTAAAAGAGTAGGTGACAAGGTAACTTCTCTTATTATCTATGTAGATGATATGGTGGTAACAGGAAATGACCCTGAAGAGATGAGTAATCTGAAGAATTGCTTGTATTCTGAGTTTGATATGAAATATTTGGGTGGACTTATGTACTTCTTGGGTATTGAAGTTAATCGATCCAGAAAGGGAATTTTCTTGTGTCAGCGAAAATATGTGATTGATTTGTTGAAGGAAACTGGTATGACTGGTTGTACGCCAATCGGGTCTCCTATGGAACAAAATCATGGTCTTGAAGAATGTTCTGATCAAATACCAGCAGACAAAGGACAATACCAGAGGTTAGTTGGTCGCTTGATTTATCTTTCTCATACAAGGACAGATATTGCTTATGTTGTAAGTGTTGTAAGCAGATTTATGCATAATCCGGGTCAGCAACACATGGATGCAGTCACCAGGATACTGAGATATTTGAAGTCCGCACCAGGCAGAGGTTTGATGTTTTAAAAACATGGACATCTTGATGTATCAGGTTACACTGACTCAGATTGTGGAGGCAAAGGCGATAGGAGAAGATCGACATCTGGGTATGTTACCTTCGTCGGGGGTAACTTAGTAACTTGGAAGTCTAAGAAACAACAGGTTGTTTCCTTGTCAAGTGCTGAAGCAGAATATAGAGCAATGGTAAAAGGAATTTGTGACCTATTATGGTTGAAAAGGCTTATGGGAGAGCTTGGGTTCCCATCTGAAAAACCTATGAAGTTGTTTTGTGATAATCAGTCAGCAATCAAAATTGCCGAGAATCCGGTGCAACATGATCGAACGAAACACGTGGAAATTGATAGGAACTTCATTTATGAGAAACTTGAAGAAAAAATTATTGAAGTACTATATGTCCGAACAACACAACAACTGGCAGATATTCTGACTAAGGCCGTATCAAATAAAATATTTAATGATTCACTTGTCAAGTTGGGCATCTGTGACATATATGCACCACCTTGAGGGGGAGTGTTGAATAATTAATTAGTAGTTGTAACATTAGTCATCAAGATTGACTAATGAATTAGTAGTAGTAGGTGGAAGTAGTTGTAGGGTGGTTATAGGGTGGCTTGTAGGATGGCTTGTTTTTCTTCCTCTCTTCCTTATTTTCTTCCTCCCTTTCTTTTTTTCTTCCTCCCTTTCTTATTTTCTTTGTAGAAGACTTTCTCTTCTCTTGTAACACTATATATATCTCTTTTAGAGATTGATTTATAACATAACAATTATTTTTGAGTTGAACCTTAAGTTTTACAGTTCTTCTGCCTTAGCACGCCTAACATCCATTGTATCTAGATATGTTATTTTATAGAGAGATGCCTCGGTCGCGTCCCACTGAACCCCACTCTCCATAGAAATCAGAGATGACTGAACTTTGATTTCCACTGGTAAAATAGCATTTGTTCCATAAACTAAGGAATAAGGTGAAACCATTGCAGATCCCTATGCGCATCCCGATACTCCCATAATGTCATCAGTAGTTACTCATGCAAAAACCTAGGGTTATCATGCACGGTTAGACTAAGGATACGAATCAACATCTTGTTAATTCTTTCGGCCAATCCATTTCCATGGGGATAGTAGGGACTGGAAAAAATATGTTGTATACCATATCTTTGAAGTATACCATAAAAATTTTGATTAGCAAACGGGGCTCCATTATCCGATATGATAAACCTTCAAATTATATGCTCCTTGATGAATCCTGCTATTGTAACCCCTTTTGTACTTTTAAGAGGGATCACCTCTACCCATTTAGTAAAGTATTTTGTATCCATTATTATTTATTCATATTGTTGTGAATAAGCTGGGTTGATATTGCCGATCAAATCAAGACCCCAACTATACATGGATCATATACGCATGAGTCTGATACTTGTGGAATTTTCGAAAGAAGGTCGCGGAGTCATCTTCTGTAATGGGCCAATAATATTTTCCGTATATCTGACGAAATAGTTTCTTTTTTCCTTCATGCTCCTATTCGTGAACTTTCTCAAGAACAGTATCCGCTTCAGGTTTTCCCAAGCAACGCAATAAATCTCTTGTGAAACTTTTCCGATATAGAGTCCCATTGTAAAAAAGAAATCTTTTGGTTCTCATGGAAAGTTTAGTGGCCGCACGTTTGTCCAAAGGTAAAATATTATCATGGAGGTAGAGGATCTCTCCAATATCCGCCATCATTGATAACAAATGATTATAATTAATATGGAGGCGCCTGACAATTAGGACAGGCTCCCTGCAGTGCCTGGGCTTGAGCTTCCATAGTAGGCCACTAGTACCCCAGACGTTGAAGCCTTATGTATTATAGGGTAGTATCTAATATCTGAATAAATATCTCCTTATGAACCATATCTAATCATTGTTGTTCCTCTGTTTCTCCGATTCATCTCGATAAGGAAAAGTCAGGATTTCTACGATACAATATGCCGTGATTCATGAAGAAATTCTTCAATTATTTGAGATAAATATTTCTCTTGGGTGTTGGGTTGTTAAGTTCCTTGATTACCGAGGATCTCCAGTTGTTATGCTCATCGGTAACTTGTTCAAGACACGTTGAAGGAAGAGTACGCCTCTGGATAGTGAACGTCTTCTTAGTTCCTTAAAATTTGAGTTTTGACTCCAGGGTAACAAGGCAATTAGCATGGCTGTTACCAGTTTGTCCCACGTGAATCATAACTATTTCAGAAAAGTGTGGCAGGAGTTTTTGTGCTTCGGCTCTATATGGCGCTAAAGTAATCTCCTTTAAAGAATAAATCCCATTTATTTGGTTTATCAGTAATTTAGAATCACCTTTGACTTCGACATGTGAAGCTCCAGCTTGTTTGGAAAATGACAATCCTATCAGCAACGCTTCATATACAATCGAGTTATTGGTACATTTAAAGTCAAGCTTGAACGAAAGAGAAAACATCTCCCCAACTGGGATACCAAAATGGATACCATCTCCTCTTGTGCCAGTACTAGGGGAGGCTAACCCATCAAAGTAGAGGATCCATTCGTCATCTTTTACTAAAGAGATCTGGGCATTCTCCGGGTATGTCTTCATGTAATAAGGTAATATCATGTCCCCGAAAAGGATGCTAGGAGATCATTTATGGATTTTCCTTTTATTTATTTTGGATTAGTGCAATCTATGTATAATTAGGACATCTATAATAACTACCGGGTTTTTCTTCCCGAGAGAACAGGTTTCCCCACTAAAAATCTTATGGGATCGGCTTTGGTAATAAATATGACTTTGTTTGCCAACAAATAATGTCTGAGCTTTTGGATAGTGAATACGAAGAATAAACATGCTTTTTCTACCTTTAGATATTGTTATAGCATTGCTCGGTTGAACCCACTAGCGTAGGTATGTCAATTTAATTTCCAAAATACATTCTTGATTTAATATACTAAAGTTAGTTTCAGACTAGATTAGGTCTAAGAAGTAGAATTGAAGTTATCCTTGAAGGATGAAGATTGAAGAATACAAGAAGACATCAAGAAGTACTTCATAAACAAAAGTATGTGGTGATTAATTTCATTTGGATTCTTGTTCAATACTTCAATTATAATTTTCTAATCTGTCGAAAAAAATGCTCACTCTACGGAACAATTCATATGACGGTAAATGTACATTTATGTATATATACTCGAGGTGATACACGGATTTTGTGACAATAACCTTTATCCCTGGAAAGGTTCTCTATAGTGAATGAGCTTATGAATTCAGCTAGAGAAGAATCACTCAATTCCGAGTTATAACGATGAAGTTGTGAATGATTTATTAAAGAAACAGTTATAAGTGCTGCTGTAACTATTGAAGTACGTTATAGGAAACAAGCCATGAACTGATTGTAACGGTCCACGGACTTGAGCGCAACTACGTGACTAGAATCCTTTTTTAGTCAAGTTTTTGATGTTTCCTTATCTATACAAGATGGTTATTACTCCAAATATTTTTGATTACCATATTAAAGTGTTTGTCATATTTTCCTTCATAAGTTAAATTGTGATTTATTCATATAAATACAATATATTGTAAAGTAATTTTTTATGCAAGATATTCAAAATTAGAAGAGTCTTGAGAAAGGAAACTTGCTTAGAATTCAAGATACCTTTGCTTAGCTTTCAAGCTAACTTGTTCACTATAAATAAAGGGTTCGTGAATGCTAAACCTTTTTTTATCCCTTTGGAAAATTGGTGTAAGCTTCATAAGGTTGTTTTCCATGTACTTTGTTTTTCGTGAATAAGAGTGAGATAATTAAGTCTTTGATTTGGGGATAGCAAAGCCAAGTTAGTAATAATCTTCATGATAGTTACATAACTTGTAATCTAGGTTTTTCACCTCTTGTCTATTCTAAGGTCTTCTCTTCTGATATAAGACCATTCAAGAGTTGTAGATTTCAGTTCTCAATCGTTTACTGACACTAGTTAGTCAAAATCGGTGCTAGAAATAAAAATTTCGATTAAGGTATCTCGTAAAAATCCTTAAAAGGTTTTAACAATGTATCTCTAGATTTATTATAGTTGTTCTTGTTGCAGAATAATTAGGTTTCTCTTACAATTTTTGAAGAGTATAATAAACCTTAATCTACAAGTTTGTTTTTATATTATTTTTACCTAGTAATTGTTTTTCTCAAAACAAACACAAGATTTCCAAAACCTTGATTCACATCTAAAGGGAAATCAAACCGGTATTTTTGTGGAAAAAAAAGATCGAAAAGTATCAACGGCGTTGTTGCATCTTCTACAGAGAACTAATATTCTGCTAGAAGATAGTCGAGAAAAACTTCTAAACAGAATTTGTATTTAGCTAAAATATTTACGAGAAGAATTCCTAAAGAGAATCAGTGTTCAGCTAGGAGTTCTACAAGTGCTTGAATAAAGCTGAAGAAGGTATTACATCTAGTCCGAATAGGTAGTAGGAATTTAGTGTAACAGCTTATAATCAGTGTGTGTTTATTCTGGACTAGGTCCCGGGGTTTTTATGCATTTTCGGTTTCCTTGTTAACAAAATTTCTATTGTCTGTGTTATTTATTTTCCGCATTATATTGTTTATCTTTATAATTGAAATATCACAGGTTGTGCATTAATCAATCATCGTTCATAAATCCAATCTTGTATGTTAGATAGGTTTTTGATTGATCTTTGATATTGGTCTTGGTACCATCCAAGTTTCTCTTCATACAATCAGGCTTACAAATTCAATTTCCATATATGTTTAAGTTTGTGATTGTTAAAAGAGAAAGAAATAAACTCTTTAATATAGGTTGCTGAACGAAATATTGAGTGGTGTTGTTAGACCCCGCATTTTCAGATATCTCAACTCTACTTCTTTTAACATACAACTGATATAATAAACTTGGTGTTCGGTACCATCATCATCCTCTTGAGAGAGCAAGGAACAGATTGTTCTATCGCTCGAAGTCGTGTATAGAAGTAATGGTCGTCCCTGCAGCGGAGCTTTCATGACGTTGGGTGAGAGTAACAATCGTTGAATTTATTTGAAGGCATTCTATTGGGAAGAGGTCCATATAAATTGATCATCCTATTTAAGCATAAGAGCAAATGATACTATAAACTGGGCTAAGCCTGGAATGAATCGCCGAAAATATGAAACTTTTAAGTTCTCTCACCATTCGTGGTGGGGTCATAGTGGCTATTTCCTGAGATTTACTGGGATCCACTTTAATCCATTCCTACAACATCTCGAACCCTAAAAACTTTCCATAGGAGACCCCGAAAACGCATTTTAAGGGGTTCACCCTAAGATTGTACCTCCTGCATCTTTCAAAAACATGTCGGAGAATTTCAAAGTGGGACACCCTGGTCTTTGATTAGAAAACCACATCGTCAACATGATCTTCAATTTGTTTATGCATTATGTCATGAAATATCACCTCCATTGCTCTTGGGTAAGTAGATCATGCGTTCTTAAGCCCAAAAGGGTTGACAGTGTAACAAAAATTCCCGATGGGAGTGCAGAATGCAGTTTTTTCGGCATCGCCCTCAAACGTTTTTATTTAATTATAGCCGTTGTAGTCGTCCATAAAAGAGAACATGGCATGGCCATTAGTGGAATCTACCATCATGTCAATATTTGGTAATGAGAAATCATCTTTCGGGCAGTACTTATTTAGATCTCGGAAATCTACACAATATTTGATTTTCTCATTTTTCATCTTAACTGGTACAACATTCTCCATCCATGTAGAATGTTGCATAGGTTTAATAAATTCGACTGTGAGCATCTTGTATACTTAAATTTTTATATGTTCTTAAAAAAACGGGGGTCTAACAACCACACCCAATATTTCTATTAGCAATCTGTATGGACTAACTCCAATATACTTTCAAGAGAATCAACTAGACAGTTAAACTCAATCTTAAGAAAGATATATCAAGGAGTTAAATATATCAATCTCTAATTCAATCTGCAATCAACAAATAGAAATCTGCGATCCTGATTGAATATAAGAGATATAAACTTGGACGGTAACAAATACCAATATCCAAAGATCAATCAATTTCCAATCAAGAACCAAAGGTTGGATTTCACAATTGATCAATATAATGCACAACCGCAAATACAGAAAAACCCCGGGACCTAGTCCAGATTGAACACACACTATATTAAGCCGCTAAATACACTAGCCTACTACAAACTAACTTCGGTCTGGAATGTAGTTGAACCCCAATCAATCTCACATTGATCCAAGGTATAAAGTTGCGCTCCTTACGTCTCTGATCTCAGCAGGATACTACGCACTTGATTCCCTTAGCTGATTTCACCCATAACTAATAGTTTCTACGACCCAAAGTCGAATACTTTAATAAACAAATCTGTATCAAATAAAAAAGTCTACAGTAATACATAAATCTGTCTCCCACAGAAATACCTATGAGTTTTTCTTTCGTCTTTTGATAAATCAAGGTGAACAGGAACCAATTGATAATCAGGACTTATATTCACGAAGAACAGCCTAGTATTATCAATCACCTCACAAGAATCTTAATCGACTAGCGAAAAAAGATATTGCGGAATCACAAACGATTAGACGAAGGTGTTTGTGACTTCATTTATATCTTGCCTATCGTATAAATCAATCTCAAGTCAATCTTACAATTGTAATCAAATACGATAGAAACAACAAGATCATATCACACAATTACAAGAGAAGTAATATCGGTATGGCTTCACAATCCCAATGAAGTCTTTAAGTCTTTAACCTACAGGGTCTCGATAAGAAACCTAAGGTTAAAGGAGAATCGACTCTAGCTAATACAACAAGTACCACACAGGAGGTGTGAGGATTAGGTTTCCTATTTGCTAGAGTTCTCATTTATATAGTCTCTCAAATAAGGGTTTGCAATCTAAGTTACCATGGTAACAAAGCATTCAATATTCACCATTATATGAAAACCTGATTAGATTCAGGATAATATCTTTCAACCGTTAGATCGAACTTAGCTTGTTACACACAAATAACATACATGTTTATCTAGGTTTTTGTAACCATACCAAAACATGTACATTTGGTTGGTTCAATAGTACCTAACCAAATGGTATACATATGAGCACTTTCATATCAAGCGTATTCTTCTTTACCATAACTAGTTCAAATGACTCAAATAAACTAGTTAGAGAGTTGTTCAATTACTTAGATCTTATGGAAGTACAAGACACAATTGAAGAAAAAATGATTTGATTCACTCGAATGGATTCATGAACTTTATAGCCACGGTTTGCAAGTATTTATTCCTTAGTTTATATAAGTTTAAGTTCACAAATTATCGTTTTTAGAAACTAACCAACCTAAGTACGTGAATTGGTATGCGAACTTAATGTAGTTGCAGGAATTCCCACACTACACCCTATTCAAGAATTTACCAACATCTATGACATAATTTGAAGATTAAAAACACTTTTTATTAATTTGATCTTAAGGCATTACAGAAATCAAGAACACGGAACACTTGATAAAGATTTTCTCTCTCCTAAAATTTTTCCTAATACCCAAAAATTCATTCCCCTCTCTGGAACTATTCATCTCATTTATATAGGTATTTACATAGTGGATTACAGCTCATGACAGCTCATTTACAGCTAAGATTCCCTTCAATTTTGGATCTGAGTTCTTGCGATAAATCGCAGTTAGCACTGCCTTTAACTTTCGCAGGTTTTATTGATATATCGCAGACATGTCACACTTTCTTCGTGTTTCTGTCGTTTTCAGTCATTACGTCATTGTTTAAGTCATTTTTGGATGTGTCACAGAATATTACTGATGTATCGCAGAGTAGTTCGTTTATTATCGATATATCGCAGAACAGTCGTTTATTTCTCAGGAATATTGTTGTGACAATATTCTGATCCTACATCTTGCCTCTTCTCATTTCTTTTCTGCGAAGAAGATAAAGATCATGAGAATTTAAACTTCTTGATTTGCCGCAACTCCCTGTCTTTTCATATTTCCTTTATTCTGACACGTCTCTGCATCCATCGCTAGATATTCTACGCGTGTTTTTCCTTCCATTTATTCCTTGACACGTATTCTTTTGACCGTTGAATTCTGACCATTCACGTCCTTTCTTCATTGAATGCATTGATATTCTCGAGAACTTTATTCTCCTATAAATACCTTCTTTACTAATTTATTTTCTTCTTTTTATTTTCTCTTTTCTTCTCTGCAACCTCACTGTTCCTCATCTTCTTCCGCAAATTCCGGATCTATTATCCTTTCAATTTTCCTTCTTTACTCTTCTTCGCCTTAATCATCGTTTCAATATTAAGAAATGTCTCCTTCTAAAAAATTAGGTCAATCCACTTTTCAAAAACACCAACAGAAACTTCAAACACTAGGACTCAAACTTTCTGAGATCCCTGGTCATTCTTCAGATACTGAACTTTCCATTGATCTAGTTTCGGAATTTCCTTCTTCTGACGAGAAAATCCTTGTTTCGCTGGGTCAATTAGAAGTTGGTCTTCCTATTCCTATTTTATAACCCAGATCTCCCTATTTTTTATGAGATTATTTCTCATGTTAAATTTTCGCGAGCAATCTGCCAATTAAGTGGGGATTGTATACGTCTTATTCTTGAATATGCCTCCCGCGGAGCTTGTAAAGGTTCCCTTTATCCTGATACTACGAAACATCATTATGAAAAAATCCCAATTATTCCAGCGAAATATACCGTGGAGAATTTCTTTGCGAATTATCAAGTGATTCCAATGAATAAAGAAAGCACATGTTGGGCTATTCGTTTGAATAGGGATAAAAAAGTTGCGAAGGATAAAATTCTTATGCATGATATAGACTATCATTCCAAAAGAAACAATGGTCCACGCTTCTCCAAGGATGATAAATGGTGTAGATTTCCTCTCCTCCTTGAAGTTCCATATATCTCTGGCGCTCTTAACCTTCCTGCGAATCCTGCATATCTTGCGGCTTATCATCCTTGGGTTTTTAATTGGCCCGAAAAGAGTTCTGAGGTATATCTCGCAAAATTAATCATTATTCGCAAACTTAGATAAATATATTGTTCTTACTATTTTTTTTTTATTTTTTTTTTCAGATTGGAAAAATGAAGGCTAGCTACGCCAGTACTGGGAATCCCAATCTCCTAATTTTTTTGAAAACATTCACAGATGAAGTAAGAAACATTCTTTTATAACTTTTTACAATATATTGTTGCCCCTATTTCTTATCTTCATGTGTGGTTGTTTTCTAGGAAATATCATTTGTCGCGGTGGTTGAAGCCAAGGACAAAGGCAAAAAAGTAATAACTCCAAATGAGAGTTCTGGCACTTCTCCTCATCGCAATGAGAATCAAACTGCTGAGAGTCCTCCAAAAAAAGAGAAGAAAAACTCAGCCACTTAAAGAAATTTCTTCTGTCGCTGAAAAAGATAATGAGGTTGAAGAGAGTGGAAGAATTACTAATGATGCTACCGTGGGCACCTCTTCAATACTTTTTTCCTCCGTAAGAGTTAGATCTGCGATGGGTCTTTCTCAACCTGAGACTCCCATGGATCAATTGTCAAATATCTTTAGAAATCCCATGCAAGGTATTGGAGATGACGATATTGCTCACGCTTGCAATTATCTCTCAAAAATATGCGATGCTTCCATCTTAACTAATAATAAAGATCTTAAAGGAGTCTCGAGATTTATCAACCCAGATTTTCTTCATGCACTAGCTTCATTGGTATGCCCCTTTTCTTTTATTTTTCTTGTAGTAAACTTTACATTTGTCATGAATATCGAAGATCTTTTATTTACCCTTACTTATTTTCTCTTATATGCCATAGACTGCTAGAGCTTCTTTTTCTGTTGCTTCGGAATTAGAAAATAGATTATCATCATCACAGAAAAGGCTTACTGATTCACAATCTGAATCTGCAAAACTTCGCGAAAAGAATAAGCAATATGAAGATGAAATATCCATTCTTCGCGAAAAATGTAAGCAATTGGAAGCATCTGGGAATACTGAGCTTCTTAACAAGAATAAATCGCTTGAAGTAGACGTTGAAGTTCTTCTACAAAAACTAGTTGACAAGGAGAAGTTCTGCAAGCAAATTATTGGTATGATTTATTTTTATTTATTTTTACTTTCTTCTTTCTTGCTATTTTAGCTTATTTGAACAACCATTTTGCAGATGCCTATAATCTTACTGATGAAGCTCTTATTCTAAATTCTTTTGATGAACCCATAGATGAATCCATTCTTCTTCAGCGTCTTAATGACGCTTTAAATAATTATTCCGATGAAAAAATTAATGCTCTGTCTATCGATGAGCTTAAATATCACATTTCCCTTATAAGAATGGATTATAGATCTACTTTGAGTATATCCAATAGTTTTAAGACTTGTAGAGATGAATTTGGAAAAAGAATCAAAACCTTGAAAGCCCAAAAGAAGGAACTTGAGAAGGATAAAGAACGCATTACTCTTCAAGGCGCTGAAGCTCTTTCAAAGTTCCGCAATGCCCTTATTGACACTGAACTTGAGAGAGATAGACTTAAGGATGAAAACATTAAACTTCTTAAAAGAGAAAAACAAATCTGTTCCCATCTTGTCATTCAAAATGATGATGAATTCGCATGGGCTGCGACAATTCTCGATAATGCTAGGAAAAACTTAGCAATAGATGTCAGTCTTCATACCGAACAAGCAACCTTGATACAAGAAATGATTCATGAAAGAGAAGGTTATTTATTGCTCCTCTAACATCTTTATATTTTTTGTAAATTTCTAACTTTTTATTGTATCATCGCAGAATCTGAAGAAAAACATTCTACAAGGATAGCAGAACTTGAAGAAGAAAAAAGTAGTCTTGCAAATAATCTTGCTTCCCGCAATGATAAAATCTCTAGACTTAGAAAGAAGATAAAGATATCCAACTCCAATTTGCGTAGTAACCTTCTCACCGTTCGCAATAATGCTATTGAGAAAGTCTGCCAAGATAAATGATCTTCCTCTTAGTTTATATCCTTGCCTCTTGGAAAATATCCCAACCAGTTCTGAAGTACCAATTATTTCTGACAGTGAGGATGATATAAATGAGGATGAAAGCGAAGATGAAGAAGAAACTGATGATGAAGATAATGAAGACGAAGATGAAGATAATGGCGAAGATAAATCCCAATAGTTATGCTTCTTCTTTTTGATCTTCTCCTGTATTTTTCCCTTTCTTTCTTGCGATAATTATCTGCGATAAATTGTATCATTCTTTCTGCGAGATACTTGTAATTCCTGATGTTCTTCAATATATATAAATTCCTTTTTTGCCTCTATCCATCTGTTATTTATATGAATTTATCATATAATGATTAATAACAATATTTATTGTTCTTATACATCGTTCCCATACTTGCCTCTTGTTATTAATCCGCAATATGATAAATGAATCATCGTAAATTTTTCTGCGAACTATATGTTTCGCAGACATAATTTTCTTGTGGTCTTATTTTGCCTTCCTAGTTAAAGGTCTTATTATGCCACTTTTATGCGAAAAGATCGCAGGACATTCTTACCTTTATACGTAATAATCCATTGATCTTGCCTTATCATTTAATTTTAATTTCTGCGACAATATGATAAATCTAAGCCATCTTGTGAGATTAATCTCTCTTTGATTTTTAAGACTTATGATATTGCCGTCTTTGCGATGAAATCGCAGGACGTATTTGCGATTTATATCCTCTTATTATTGATTTCATTTATCTCATTATTTGATCTTATCGCAAAAACCCATTGATCTCATCTTAACATTTCTTATTAGGCTTTTTGGCCAGTCATGCGGCAATATGACGGGCCTAAATATTCTTGCAAATATAAAGTCCCATGATATTGTTGTCTCTATCACGCGACAATATGACGGGCCTAAATATTCTTGCGAATATAAAGTCCCATGACATTGCCGTCTTTTTTGATACACATCTCCCTAATGGAGGGTATATCCCTTATCTCTCCCCCCGGTTGCCCCTTCAAGGATTATACATCGGCCATACAAGACTAGCACTTTCCCATCCAGTTCTGCCAACAACTAGTTGTTTTCGCAGCCTTGTCCTTTATGCCTTATATGGCTTATAGTTACAAGACTGCACCCTAAGTGGGGTTTTCTTCGGGCCGAACACATCATAAGCCAAGACTTGCCATGGATGGCCAGGGTAGGTTCATCCATCCCGGGCACCCATAGCTCAACCATGTACCTCGGCGCCTTGATCATACGTTGCATTCCTTAGGAGAAACTCTCGGGCGCCCAACCAGGGTATAACCTTATATAATTTGGAATCCAAGTTATCTCTCCCGGATGGATTTTCAATAATCCCAAATCTCCATGACTAGGTTCCAGCAGCGGTATAGCCTTTCCCATATCCATGCAAAGAGATACCCCCCTTTTGAGGCACTTTAAGGACATTTCCTCTTACGGAATAGAATCTGCGAACTAAGGTGTACGCCATAAAAGTTCGTCCCGTTCTTATATATTTTTATGCGATTTGCACCCTTATTATGCATTTGCATTAAAAATTCTTGTATGATTAGAAATCACCAACTTTTCCTTTTTAATATAAAAATTTCTCATTTTTGAGCAGAATTTTTCTTATATGATTCGAAATCATCTTGTTTTTCGATTGTTCGCAATATGATATTGTTGCACTTCTTTTCTTCTGTGATGAATGATTATTCGCAACTTCTTGTTACTTTATTTATTTTCTTGCGAGAAACGGTTCATCGCAACATCTTATACTTTTTGTGCTCCTGCGAAGAATAAAGATTCCAACCTTTCCCCATCTTCGTATGATTAATCGTTATTGAATCTTTTGGAACAAACTATTCTTGAAGTATACCCTTTCCCCGCAACTCTATATTGTCCACCATCAATTTCTCAGCTCTCTGATTTTGCCTCCTGTTATGTTGCCAATTACGATTTCGGGCATTTCTTTCTTCGCAAGTATTAATGTCAACTTCATAACACTTTTGCCTTCAAACCAATCACCTTTAATTATCCCAATACCATGAGGATGTGGAAACTTTATGCATTGATGATATGTTGATGCTATTCCCAAGATCCCATGGAGCCATGGCCTTCCAATTAAAGCATTGTAAGGAGATTCTATATCCACTACGCAAAACTTAATTTTTGAAGATATCTTGTTCAATGGAATTTCCATAGTAATTTCTCCTTTTGGCTTGTTTGCGGTGCCATTAAAACCATAGATCTTATAAGTTGAAGGGATTAGATCATCATATCTTCCACCCATTGTGCGATAAGTATGATAAAACAAAATATCCACCGAGCTACCAGTGTCAATTAAAACTTTATCTATTGCCCAAGAATCACTTGCTGCATCATCATTATCTTCTTCTTCTCTGTATTTTGGATTTATCTCTAACTTCACCACCAATGGGTTGTCATGCATCTTCCCAGGTTCTGGTATCTCTTCTGCAGTAAAAGAGATAACTTGTTTCTGCCATTCTTCTAACGGAGAAACCTTTGCAATATTCATCACATCTCTTCCCTCTATGTATCTTGCAAATACTCTGCTTAGCACATTGTCATGGAAATCCTCTATCTTTTTTTGTGAATGTACAATTGAATTGCAAAATAGATTTTTTGTTGTAGCTCCTACTTCAATGAAAAATGTTTTTGCTTCTTTTGCAGCATTGACTCTGCGAATTTCTGGTGCTTGCGGAAATTGCTGCGGTTGTAAATATCTTGCTAGAAAATGATTTAATTTTCCTTGTTCAATCATTCGCAAAATGATTCTTTTCACATTTCTGCAATTATTCACAGAATGACCATGAAAATGATGATAAGGACAAAATTCTTGATTGTGGTTGTTGGGATGTGGCTCCTTCCCCATGTTCCAGGGTGAGGGTATATTCTCCATTAAAATAATCGCTTCCCAAATCTTGTCTATACCAGTATTTAAAGGCGGCAATTTGATATCTTCCCACATATTCCTCTGACTTCTTTGCTCTCTTGAATAATTTTGTCTATGTCCACCATAATTTTCCTGCGGTTGATCAAACCTTGGGACCTTATTATTGTTATTGCGATTATAAAAACTTCTCTCTTTTTCTAATTCCTCTTGATCTCTACTCCCCATTGCTACTATCTTAAGTTGATTATCAGTCTCCATTTTCTCTCGCGGATTTTGGGAAGTACTCGCTACTGTATTAATCATCCTTGGTAACAAACTTCCATTTGCTGCGGCTAAACCTGTGCCTGTAAGAATTGGATAAGACTCCATCTCATTTTGTTTTTCCTCCAAAGCGATATATCCCTCTTGCAATTATCGCAACTCTGTCATAGTGATTGTGTTTTTAACTCTGAAGACCTGGATGTATAATAGATTTGTCGCAAACATAGCATTTATGAAGGACAAAATGAGATATCTTTCATCTACTCTTCCTGCCATTTCACTACACATTGTCCTCCATCTTATGGTTAAGTGCTTCAAACTCTCACCAACCCTCTGTTTCAATCCAAACACATCTTCAATTCCAGGTCGCGCAGAATTATTGCTGATGTAGGCTCCTAAGAAAGTGGTTTGCAAGTGCATGAACGAAGTTATTGTATTCTTGGGAAGACTTTCAAACCACTTCAATGCTTCGCCAGTTAAACTTGACGCAAAATATTTGCACAAAATGACATCATGGTTCTCCCATTGTAGCATACATCGAATTGATACGTTGGACATCACACGTAGTTCCATCAAATATACTGGTCAACACCGGTAAATTTCACTTTGGAGGTATCCCTCCTAATTGTACCTCTTGAGTAAATGGAGTTTTCGATTGCCTCATCAAGTTGCCTTCTTCCTCCTTCTCTTCTGTTATTTATCATACCTCTCATTTCTGCCAATTCTCGCAAGATTTGTTCATTCCTATCAGAATTCTGCTCCATTGGTCTTTTCAACGCAGCTTCTCTTCGTCTGGGTTCATGCCTTTCTTGTCTTGCGATGTTTCTCGCTTCTTCTCCAACATCTTGGTTTTGCCTTCTTCTGCGACTTTCTTATTCTTGCAAGTTAATTTGTCTTTCATTCTCTTCTCCATGAATTTCCTCATCCCTTACTGTTTCTCTTCATTGCCTTTCTATGTCTCTGCGAATTCTCTCATATTCCTCATTGAGATTATCATTATTACGATTTTGCGTACGTCGTCTTTCTCGATTGTAATGATTATTATGACGCAATGCTGCTTGAATTTCTTGCTCTTCTACTTCTGCTCGCAATCTCTCTCTTTCTCCTGCTAAGCGTACTTGCTCAATATAATGTCTCTCAATATCATCTTCGATAATCCTGCGATTTCTTCGAATATCTTCATCACGTAACATTCTCCTTCTCTCTTCTTGATTTTCTCCCTCATCCTGATTATGTCTAATGTTTAAAGTTTCCCCGCGTGGAATATAACGATCATTTATCAAATTCTCCCCAATATTTTGTATAGGGAGATTTTGCCTTGTTTCTTCTCTATATGATCTTGAATTTGATCTCATGCTGCTTCTCGATCTTCTGTTTTGCAACCTCAAATTTTCCATTCTTAATTCATGATTTTGTCTTGTAAGATTGGCACGCTCTTCTGCCTCTAATCTTCTTTCTTCTTGTATCCTTTGTCTTAAATCATCTTCCATTTCATGTTCTTCATGAATTAATCCTCCATCCATTTCTTGATTTCTTTCCTCCTCTTGATTTTCCGCCTCTTCTATCGAATCTGTCCTCCAAGTATGCACACTTAATCTATCATAATCCATATTTCTATCTTGTGCTCGTGTTTGTTGATTTGGTGGTTGGATTGAATTTTCTGCTCCATTTCTCATTCTACTTCTTCCTGACCTGTTCCTTAAAGATCCTTCCAATTCACATGTTCCTTCCCCTACAATTCTTTTACTTCTTCTCACCGTTGTTGGTGGTTCTGATGTATTTCTTCTCCTTCTAGCCATTTCTCTTCAATTCTAATAATTTCTTCAAGTCTTCAAACTGTAATTTGAAATTTCTCAAATTTGATAATCCCTGTTTCTGGGCGCCAAAATGTAGTTGCAGGAATTCCCACACTACACCCTATTCAAGAATTTACCAACATCTATGACATAATTTGAAGATTAAAAACACTTTTTATTAATTTGATCTTAAGGAATTACAGAAATCAAGAACACAAAACACTCGATAAAGATTTTCTCTCTCCTAAAAACTTTCTTAATACCCAAAAATTCATTCCCCTCTATGGAACTATTCATCTCCTTTATATAGGTATTTACATAGTGGATTACAGCTCATGACAACTCATTTACAGCTAAGATTCCCTTCAATTTCGGATCTAAGTTCTTGCGATAAATCGCAGTTAGCACCGCCTTTAACTTTCGCAGGTTTTATTGATATATCGCAGACATGTCACACTTTCTTCGTGTTTCTGTCATTTTCAGTCATTACGTCATTGTTTAAGTCATCTTTGGATGTGTCGCAGAATATTACTGATGTATCGCAGAGTAGTTCGTTTATTATCGATATATCGCAGAACAGTCGTTTATTTCTCAGGAATATTGTTGTGACAATATTCTGATCCTACACTTAAGTACCCGGAATTAGTTTATATTTAGTTCACAAACTCCTGCATATTTTCACATAACGTGAACCTCCGACAGTACACGGACTTTACTTCTGGTTTTCTTGATCAACAAAGTACGCATACTTTGGTTCAAGAAAGAAGGACTTACACATGTATGAGTTATCACACAATGTTTATATCCTTTCGAGGTTATATTATAAACTATCATTTCAATCATTGAAACATTCTTAGAGGACGTCATGTAGTTATTATTCACAAACTATTTTTTTCAAAGCAATTTTCGCATATTGAAACTTAATCATGACTTTCGTCACTAGTAAAGATGAACTTGGTCAAAGCGAAAGATTACCAACACATATTTAGACAAATAGATAAGCGAGATAAACTCGGCTCGAAATAACAAATGTGTATAATCATAGTCTATATAGTAATACGACTTATGTGTCAAGATAGGAGATAAAGTAGATATACTTTTGAGTGATAGATAAGTTCAAGTCTAGACATACCTTTTAGTCGATGAAGTTCCACCAGTTCCTTGAGTGGTTTTTCATCTTGTATGATTATCTCCATGGAGTTCTTGAGCTCACCTACACTTTCTATCCTAGTCCGAGACTTTCTATAAGTAGACTAGAAATCAAGGCTTATAGTTTTGATCACTAACATATTGACAAACATGCTTAAGATATCAACGCATGCGAGTTCGACCGAGCAGTGATCTAACAATCTCCCACTTTGTCAATTTTAGTAACAAAACTATCAATACATATGGAATAATAAAAAAAAAAAAACAAATTGTGTAGCTTCTCTTCCACATGTTTGATCTCCTTGGTTCTTCAACATTACTCGAAATCTTCATCACTTCCAAGTACTCCAATGATTCCAAAGGTTGTAAGTCTAGCATCATCGTTGTTGAAAATCCGTAGCTATAACAATGAGAAAACAATAGTTCTCAATCATTGTTATACAGTGTCATAGTATTATTACACAACATCAAAGTTCAACTGTATCACAACTTCGACAACAACACTATGGTGATATATATCACCCCCCTTAGTAAATACTCCATCTCACATGGAAACCACTCCCCCTTACATAATGATCCTAAAACCATATGTTTTTGTAGTGTGAACTACACATTAATTCTCCCCCTTTTTGTCAATAAAATTGGCAAAGTTACGAAAACTAGTGGGATCCTAATGAAATTTCCATAGAGACAATTCATGGACAAAAGAAAGCTCATATCAACTTTTTAGATGCAATCATATATCCGAATCTAAATGCATTCATCCAGGAGTTTATAAAGATACAAGATAATCCCTATGATATTCCACAGCCGCACTCCCCACAAAAATTTGGCAATTAAGCACAAGTTCAATTAAGAACTTTCCTCATAAAATGTGATTCCCGTAAGAACAACAAAATTTGAATCCAAAATAATTAAATTAACCACAAGAAAACCCATGATTAATTCAATTAAAATATATAACCAAATTAACCACAAAAATGATCAGTTTAATTGGTCATGCTCGACATAGGAGAACTTACGGAGCCTCACAGTATATATACATAAAAAATATGGATCAGAGAAGATCAATACTGCGGAATAGACAAGGATTCATTCTATTTTCCATCACTGTTTGCACAATGACATATAATAGACATAATCCTTGTAAGCAAAAATTTTATCCTTTCTTCAATCAGAAAATGACATAAAAAGCTTTTAACTTTTTTAATGTAAAAATTTCATTCATTCTTTTATCAATACTCGCATATCGACATATGAAAGACTTAAATTTTGAGAAATTATGGGACAATCATAGTTCACGAACGCAAACACACATATCCCGTAACACATTTCAATATATAAAACCATAAAGATTAATAATGCAAAAATCATCTTCCATACAATTGTAGAATTTAAACAAATAAACCTAAAACAAAGAAGATGAAAACTTTGGACATAGCTATGTATAATCACAATAATGGCTATTCCAAAAACTAGTTATTCTTCCTAAATCATAAGAAATAAAATTCTCATAAGAAGATTTACTAGATATTGTGGAGCTTTCTCAGAGCATCTACTGAGAATTAGTTCTTATTATTGAAGAATCTATTGATTGTGAGATCATTCAATTCCTCTAAATCTTCATAAATATCCGTCAACTCACTAAGTTCTCTTTTTAGTTCACGTAGGGTGTTCTTTATTAGAGACAACATTCATTCATAGTGAGTTATTTTTTCTAAAAACGAAACAATTTGAGATTTTAAATCATTTCTTTTGTTGATGAAATCTTTCACCATACCTCTGAAGTTACTATCGAAATAACAGACAAGAGGCAGTTAGATGAAGAACCTTCTCCTTTATTTGTAGCTTTCACTTTCATCCTTGAGGAAGGGATTCATTCACATAGATACTCATTAACTGATTTGAATGTATCCCTACTCGTGGTGCCAGGAGCCATAAAATAGTATCTTTTAGGAAGAAAGGAAGACTACAAACGATTATAAATAGACTTATGAACACTCAAACCTTAGAAGAATGTAGAAAAATTCTTCCGTGTTTTAATAATTCATTATCTATAATATTGGGAGAATATTTTCTTAACATAACTAAGAACAAGGTATAAATACACCACTTGAGCCACAAAGACGCAGACCTCATTTTCTCAAATTAAAGATGAGGATGCAAACGTCACTGGCATTAGATAGTGATGACGTGAGCCAGATGCTCCCCTTCTCCACCATAAAGTGGTTTATCAATGTTTATTGTATAAACATATTTCTTATCTCTTCTGAATCTAGAAGCAGTGGTTTTAGAAAACCCATGTTGATTATCCAGATTTATCTTTCGCATGTTCTTTTGAAGTGTGGAAATTTTGTTGTTATTCCTTTGGAATCTCCAACACGTGCATTGAACAATTTGCATTTCTACAAAACGAGCAGATCAATAAAGATTTTTTATCTTGTTGAATTTCCTTATATTTATTGCAACTATCATCCTTCATTTTTCCATGATCAATAGAAACAACGGAGTTGATTTTGCTTGCATTTTTTCTTTCAAATCCTAAACCATTTGTGTTTCCAAAAGATTTCTGACCAAATAAGATTGCTGAAATTTTGTCAGAACTTCCAGATAACCTTTGTAGGTCATCCTTAAGAGTATTGATCTCTTTATCCTTTAGAAACACGGTTCTGGTGAATTTATCATTAAGACAGTCTATCTCAAGATCTTTCACCTGGATTGATGATTCAAGTCTCTTCAATGAAGCTTTTAATTGAAGATTTTCTTGAAGAACCTTCAAGAATTCAAAAATCTCTGTGTCAGACTCAAGTTCTGAATCAGAAATTGAGTAGGTGGATGTTTCTTCTGCAAGAGCTGAAAATTCATTACATCCCTCTGACGCATCCAAGACAGATTTTTCTTGTGTTGAATCATCTGGAGCAAAAACTGACAAAAGATGTTTATCATATCTATTGCTTCTTTTTACAAATTCTTTGATCTTTTCTATTATTAGTGTTTTATCAACGTAAACATGATTAGAACAACATTTATCATCCCAACACAAGTTAGAGGAGTCACTTATGTTGGAGACAACATTGAATGCATATGTTCTCACAGAATTTTGATCAAGAATTTTTAACTTTCCAACAAGAGAATTTCTGGTGATATTATCAAGGTTATTTCCCTCAACGATGGCATGCTTCATAGAATCGTTTCTAGATAGCAGTGATCTGAGAATTTTCATCACCATATTATTTTTAGGAATAGTCTTACCCAATGCAAAAGATATATTAACAATTTCAGACACTTTGTGATTAAACTCATCAAATGATTCTTCATCTGCCATACGAAGTTTTTCCTAATTAGATTAGGTTTTGAAGCCTAGCTTCTTTCTCATTGTTATTTCCTTCAAATACCATTTCAAAGATATCCTAGGCTTATTTAGACTTTGTGTATGTGGTCACATGGTGCTGAAGATCTAGGATAATGGCATGTATGATATCATTTAAGCCATCAGAATTTTTCTTTGCAGCAAGGATGTCTTATGGACTATATCTATCAATATCCTTAGGTATAGATACATCTCCTTTTCTATTAACCGGGGGATCATAGCCATTAATAACACGTACCCATGTTTGAAAATCACGAGCTTGAAGAAAAGCACGCATAACGATTTTCCACCATAAGTAGTTTGAGCCATCGAAGACTGGTGGTACGTTTATGGAGATATAATTCATGTCCATAGAGTCAGATAGCTACAAACACAAATTGATAAGGTCTTTTAATGTGTTTTCCTGCTCTAATACTAATTGGAAAAGCGTGGGTCTAACAACCACACCCAATATTTCGATTAACAATCTGTATGGACTAACTCCAATATACTTTCAAGAGAATCAACTAGACAGTTAGATTCAATCTTAAGAAAGATATATCAAGGAGTTAAATATCTCAATCTCTAATTCAATCTGCAATCAACAAATAGAAATCTGTGATCTTGATTGAATATAAGAGATATAAACTTGGACAGTACCAAAGACCAATATCCAAAGATCAATCAATTTCCAATCAAGAACCAAAGGTTGGACTTCACAATTGATCAATACAATGCACAACCGCAAATCTAGAAAAACCCGGTACCTAGTACAGATTGAACACACATTGTATTAAGCCGCTACAGACACTAGCCTACTACAAACTAACTTCGGTCTGGACTGTAGTTGAACCCCAATCAATCTCACATTGATCCAAGGTATACAGTTTCGCTCCTTACGTCTCTGATCCCAGCAGGATACTACGCACTTGTTTCCCTTAGATGATCTCACCCACAACTAAGAGTTTCTACGACCCAAAGTCGAATACTTTAATAAACAAATTTGTATCAAACAGAAAAGTCTACAGTAATACATAAATCTGTCTCCCTCGGAAATACCTACGAGTTTTTTTTCTTTCGTGTTTTGATAAATCAAGGTGAACATGAACCAATTGATAACCAGGACTTATATTCATGAAGAACAGTCTAGTATTATCAATCACCTAATAAGAATCTTAATTGACTAGCGAAAAAAGATATTGTGGAATCACAAACGATGAGACGAATGTGTTTGTGACTTCATTTATATCTTGCCTATTGGAGAAATCAATCTCAAGTCAATCTTATAATTGTACTCAAATACGATAGAAACAACAAGATCATATCACAAAATTACAAGAGAAGTAGTATCGGTATGGCTTCACAATCCCAATGAAGTCTTCAAATCGTTAACCTACAGGGTCTCGATAATAAACCTAAGGTTAAAGGAGAATCGACTCTAGCTAATAAAACAAGTACCACACAGGAGGTATGGGGATTAGGTTTCCTATTTGCTATAGTTCTCCTTTATATAGTCTCTCAAATAAGGGTTTGCAATCTAAGTTACCATGGTAACAAAGCATTCAATATTCACCATTAGATGAAAACCGGATTAGATTCAAGCTAATATCTTTCAACCGTTAGATCGAAATTAGCTTGTTACACACAAATAAAATACATGTTTATCTAGGTTTTTGTAACCGTACCCATACATGTACATTTAGTTGGTTCAACAGTACTTAACCAAATGGTTAGCCATATGAGCACTTTCATATCAACCTTATTCTTCTTTACCATAACTAGTTCAAATTACTCAAATAAACTAGTTAGAGAGTTGTTCAATTGCTTAGATCTTATAGAAGTACAAGACACAATTGAAGAAAAAATGATTTGATTCACTCAAATTAATTCATGAACTTTATAGACACGGTTTGCAAATATGTATTCCTTAGTTTACATAAGTTTAAGTTCACGAATTATCGTTTTTAGAAACTAACCAACCTAAGTACGCGAACTGGTATGCAGAATTAAGTACCCTAAATTAGTTTATTTTCAGTTCAAAAACTCCAGCATATTTTCACGGAATGTGAACCTCCGACAGTACGCGTACTGGTACGCGGACTTTACTTCTGGTTTTCCTGATCAACAAAGTACGCATACTTTGGTTCAAGAAAGAAGGACTTACACATGTATGAGTTATCACACAATGTTTATATCCTTTCAAGGTTATATTCTAAACTCTCATTTCAATCATTGAAACATTCTATTTTTGTCAAATCAATTTTCACATATTGAAACTTAATCATGACTTTCGTCACTAGTAAAGATGAACTTGGTCAAAGCAAAAGCTTACCTACACATATTTTGAGAAATAGATAAGCGAGATAAACTCGGCTCGAAATAGCAAATGTGTATAATCATAGTCTATATAGTAATATGACTTATGTGTCAAGATAGGAGATATAGTAGATATACTTTTGAGTGATGGATAAGTTCAAGTCTCCACATGCATTTTAGTCGATGAAGTTCCACCAGTTCCTTGAGTGGTTCTTCGTCTTGTATGATGATCACCATGGAATTCTTGAGCTCACCTACACTTTCTATCCTAATCCGAGACTTCCTATAAGTAGACTAGAAATCAAGACTTATAGTTTTGATCACTAACATTGACAAACATGCTTGAGATAGCAACACATGCGAGTTCGACCGAGCAGTGATCTAACAATCTCCCCCTTTGTCAATTTTAGTGAAAAAACTATCAATACATATGGAATACAAAATAAATAAATAAACAAACTTTGTAGCTTCTCTTCCACATGTCTGATCTCCTTGGTTCATCAACATTACTCGAAATCTTTGTCACTTCCAAGTACTCCAATTATTCCAAAGGTTGTAAGTTTAGCATCATCGTTGTTGAAAATCCGTAGCTATAACAATGAGAAAACAAGAGTTCTAAATCATTGTTATACAATGTCATAGTATTATTATACAATTTAATTGTATCACAACTTCGACAACAATACTATGGTGATATATATCACCCCCCCCTAGTCAATACTCCATCTCACATGGAAACCACTCCCCCTTACATAATGATCCTAAAACCATATGTATTTGTAGTGTGAACTACACATTAATTCCCCTCCTTTTTGTCAATAAAATTGGCAAAGGTATGAAAACTAGTGGGATCCTAATGAAATTTCCATAGAGACATTTCATGACCAAAAGAAATCTCATATCAACTTTTTAGATGCAATCATATATCCAAATCTAAATACATTCATCTAGGAGTTTATAAAGATACAAGATAACCCTTATGATATTCCACAGCAGCACTCCCCACAAAAATTTGGCAATTAAGCACAAGTTCAATTAAGAACTTTCCCCATAAATTTCATTCCCGAAAGAACAACAATAGCGACCTTACTTTCACAAGAAAAGAAGGATTTATTTGGACATAATACGAATATGAATTTGAATCCAAAATAATTAAATTAACCACAAGAAAACCCATGATTAATTCAATTAAAATATATAACCAAAGTAACCACAAAAATGATCAATTTAATTGGTCATGCTCTACATAAGAGAACTTACGGAGCCTCACAGTATATATATACATAAAAATATGGATCAGGGAAGATCAATACTGCGGAATAGACAAGGATTCATTCTATTTTCCATCACTGTTTGCACAATGACATATAATAGACATAATCCTTGTAAACAAAAGTTTTATCCTTTCTTCAATCAGAAAATGACATAAAAGGCTTTTAACTATTTTAGTGTCAAAAGTTCATTCATTCTTTTATCAATACTCGCATATCGACATATGAAAGAATTAACTTTTGAGAAAGTATGGGACAATCATAGTTCACGGACGCAAACACACATATCCCATAACACATTGCAATATATAAAACCATAAAGATTAATACTGCAAAAATCATCTTCCAGACAATTGTAGAATTTAAACAAATAAACCTAAAACAAAGAAGATGAAAACTTTGGACATAGCTATGTATAATCACAATAATGGCTATTCCAAAAACTAGTTATTCTTCCTAAATCATAAGAAATAAAATTCTCTTAAGAATATTTACTAGACATTGTAGAGCTTTCTTAGAGCATCTACTGAGAATTCTTTCTTATTATTGAAGAATCTATTAATTGTGGGATCATTTAATTCCTCTAAATCTTCAGAAATATCCGTCAACTCACTAAGTTCTATTTTTAGTTCACGCATGGTATTCTTTCTTAGAGACAACATTCGTTCATAGTGAGTTATTTTTTCTAAAGACAAAACAATTTGAGATTTTAAATCATTTCTTTTGTTGATGAAATCTTTCACCATACCTCTGAAGTTACTATCGAAATAACATACAAGAGGCAGTTAGAGGAAGAACCTTCTCCATTATTTGTAGCTTTCACTTTCATCCTTGAGGAAGGGCTTCCTTCACATAGATACTCATTAATTTCTTCGAATGTAACCCTACTCGTGGTGCCAGGATCCATAAAATAGTATCTTTTAGGAAGAAAGGAAGACTACAAACGATTATAAATAGACTTATGAACACTCAAACCCTAGAAGAATGTAAAACAATGCTTTCGTGTTTTAATGATTCATTATCTATAATATTGGGAGAATATTTTCTTAACATAAATAGAACAAGGTATAAATACACCACTTGAGCCACAAAAACACAAACCTCATTTTCTCAAGTTAAAGATGAGGATGCAAACGTCACTAGTATTAGATAGTGACGACGTGAGCCAGATGCTCCCCTTCTCCACCATAAAGTGGTTTATCAAGGTTTGTTGTATAAACAGATTTCTTATCTCTTTTGACTCTGGAAGCAGTGATTTTAGAAAACCCATGTTGATTATCCAGATTTATCTTTCGCATGTTCTTTTGAAGTGTGGCAATTCTTTTGTTGTTCCTTTGGAATCTCTAACACGTGCTTTAAACATGATTTGAATTTATACAAAACGAGCAGATCAATAAAGATTTTTTATCTTGTTGAATTTCCTTATGTTTATCACAACTATCAGCCTTCATTTTTCCATGATCAATAGAAATAACGGAGTTGATTTTGCTTGCAGTTTTTATTTTAAATCCTAAACTATTTGTATTTCCAAAAGATTTCTGACCAAATAAGATTGCTGAAATTTTGTCAGAACTTCCAGATAACCTTTGTAGGTCATCCTTAAGAGTATTGATCTCTTTCTCCTTTAGAAACACGGTTCTGATAAATTTATCATTAAGACAGTCTATCTCAAGATCTTTCACTTGGATTGATGATTCAAGTCTCTTCAATGAAGATTTTAATTGAATATTTTCTTGAAGAACCTCTCTATTCAAGAATTCAAAAATCTCTGAGTCAGACTCAAGTTATGAATCCGAAATTGAGTAGGTGGATGTTTCTTATGCAAGAGTTGAAGATTCATTACATCCATCTGAAGCATCCAACACAGATTTTTTTGTGTTGAATCATCTAGAGAAAAACTGACAAAAAACGTTTATCACATATATTGCTGCTTTTACAAATTCTTTGATGTTTTCTATTATCAGTGTTTTATCAACATAAACATGATTGGGACAACATTCATCAGCCCAACACAAGTTAGAGGAGTAATTTATGCTGGAGACATCATTGAATGCATATGTTCACACAGAATTTTGATCAATTTTTTTTAACTTTCCAGCAAGAGCATTTCTGGAGAGGTTATCAAGGTTATGTCCCTCAATGATGGCATGCTTCATATAATCGTATCTAGATAGCAGTGATATGAGAATTTTCATCATGATATCCTTTTCAGAAATAGTCTTACCCAATGCAAAAGATACATTAACAATTTCAGACACTTTTTGATTAAACTCATTAAATGATTCTTCATCTGCCATACAAAGGCTTTCCTAATCAGATTAGGTTTTATAGCATATCTTCTTTCTCATTGGTATTTTCTTCAAATACGGTTTCTAAGATATCCTAGCTAGGATTCTTTAGACTTTGTGTATGTGATCACATGGTGCTGAAGATATGGGGTAATGACATGTATGATAGCATTTAAGCCGTCAGAATTTTAATTGCAACAAGGATGTCTTATGGACTATATCTATCAATATCCTTAGGTATAGATATATCGCCTTTTGTATTAACCGGGGGATCATAGCCATTAATAACATGTACCCATGTTTGAAAATCACGAGCTTGAAGAAAAGCACGCATAACTATTTTCCACCATAAGTAGTTTGAGCCATCAAAGACTGGTGGTACGTTTATGGAGATATAATTCCTGTCCATAGAGTCCGATAGCTACAAACACAAACGGATAAGGTCTTTTAATGTGTTTGCCTGATCTGATACCAATTAAAAAAGCGGGGGTCTAACAACCACACCCAATATTTCGATTAACAATCTATATGGACTAACTCCAATATACTTTCAAGAGAATCAACTAGACATTTAGACTCAATCTTAAGAAATATATATCAAGGAGTTAAATATCTCAATATCTAATTCAATTAGAAATCAACAAATAGAAATCTGCGAGCCGGATTGAATATAAGAGTGTCGATGGTGGATTTTAGAAAAGGGGTAAAATCGTAAAACCCCGCGACCTAGTGTTACCATCAATACATTAACTGAGAACATTTAATTCAGGTGTCAATAATTAATGGGGGTATTTTTTTCAAAATACCAGATTAGGGTTTTCGACACAGAACCCTAATTCCAAAACCGAGCCGCATACTGCGCACCATGGCAACGACGCCAAAACCGAGCCGCATACTGCGCACCATGTCAACGACGCCAAAACTGAGATGCATACTTCGCACCATGGAAACGATGCCAAAACCAAGCCGCATACTGCGTACCATGACAACAACGCCAAAACCAAGCCTGTAGTTGCAGGAAATCCTACAACTACACCCTCATGAGATTCTATTAATTTTATTTGACGATCTAATTTATTTGTTATGAAAATGAAGATTAAAGTACTAAAATTGTAAAAGAGACACAATGATTTTTACATGGTTCGATCATTGTGATCTACATCCATGGTTCTTCACTAGTGATTGTATGTAATTACATGATTTTACAATTGAGACTCCATTAATGAATATTTGGAGCTCTAGATTTTTGGGGAAGAAGATCACCAAGAAAATAAGTCTCTCTCTCTCTCTCTTTACAAAATTCTAACTTCAAATGTCTCTCCAAAATCTATTCTCTAAAAGAACTCTTTATGCTTAAATGGCTATTTATATGATTTTACATAAAAGATGACAATTGTGTTGTCCCGAAATTTCGGATCTAAAATATGTCATGAGAGTCTTCGCAGCCTTGCTCGCAAGATGTCTCCACAATTTCGCAAGCTATCATTTGTTGCGTCGTTAATTATTCGCAAGCATAATAATGCTGCGAGATTCTGCTCCTACATTTTACCTCTTTTTTCTTGAATATTTCTTGAAGAGCGATCTTCAGGAAAAAACTAGTTGTTGTAGTAGTCTTTGATTTTTGTTGTTGAAGGAACCAGCAAAAGAATACTGGACTTGAAAAGTATATACTTGCCTCTATTCTTTTGCGAAGTTCTGAAGCTTTGCGAAGTAAATAAGAAGTATCATCCCGAAGTATACGAAGTATGAAGTATCCTTGAAGAAGTATAAGAAGTACTTAATCCTCGAAATATATAATAAGTATTCGTCCTTGAATGAGAGTGATAAATATTGCCTCTGTTCATGTGAAATTATTACTCCATTTTTGGCTTGGATTCTTATTGAGAAGATAACGAACATAAAATGTTTTCTTAGTACCCATAGTTGCCTCTGTTCTTTATCTGTGAGAGTAGAATCCTTGGATGTATGAATTGTTTCCTTATTCTTATTTTGCCTCTGTCTATTATCCCTTCAAGTTGTATATAATTGTGCGAAATAATCTTATCCTGCGAAATAATCACGTGTTGCGAAATTCTGACATGTTCTGCGAAATCTAAATAATCCCGCGAGATATTGAATGATTCTGAGAGATACTGAATAATATTGTGAAATTACGTAAAGTTTTGTAAAGTACTAGTGTGAATCTAATGCTTATGTAATGATTATGTTATGAAATGTGTATGTGATGCTTTATGCTATGAAATGCTTATGCAATGCTTTTATGATGCAAGAATGATGCGTGTATGTTGAGAATTCTTATATATTATGACGCATGGCTAATGTTTGTATTACTTAGCTTATTTTGTACGCAAGAACTGATGTAGCTTTAAATTGCCTCTAGTAATTGCATTCTTCTTCGCGTACTTATTTTTCCTCGCAAATTAATTTGTTTGTGCCTCATTGTTTTACCGTCTCCATTGATTTTTCTTGTGCTATTAGTATTGCATAATATAATATAATTGAAATATCAAAGATACATCATTGTTATAATATAGTATAATCAAATGTTCGCAAGCTTATTTGCCTTTGTTCGCAGATAAGAGATGTTGTCTCAGTTTTGTATATCCTGCGAGAATTCACAAAGAGAAAGTAATATTTGGATAAAATGTTAGTTGCGTAATATTTTATTTTGTGTGGTCTTATTTTGCCTTCCTAATTAAAGGTCTTATTTTTCCATCTTTTGTTGCGACAAAATCGCAGGACGTTCTTACACTTTCATGCAAAAACCCATTGATCTTGCCTTGACTTTTTTGTATAGTATTTTAGCCTCTTCAGGAAGTGTTGCGACAATATGATAGGCCTAAATAATCTTGCGAAAATAAAGCCATGTGACATTGCCGTCGTGCGATGAAATCGCAGGACGTCTCTACACTTTCATGTAGAGACCCATTGATTTCATCTTAACTTCTTTATTATGTTCTGTGAGTTCTTTTTTTTTTTTTTTTTTTAGAAGGCTCGCAGAAATACGATTGTTTCACAAATATGACAAGCCTTTACGTTCTTGCGAACAAAAGCCTCGTGACATTTGCGTCTTATATCACGTATCAGCTCCCTAATGGAGGGTGCTGCCCTTTATCTTCCCCTTGGTTTCCCCTTCAAGGAAGCATACATCGACCATACAAGGTTAGCTCTTCCCATCCGGTTTTTCCAACCAACCATCTTTTGTTCGCAACCTCTTATCCTTTTTGCCTATAGGGCTTATAGTTACGAGGTTGCACCCTATGGGGTATCTTTGGGCCAAGTGCATCATTTGCCAAGACTTGTCAAGAATGGCAGATGTGCTTCAAACCCATCCGGCACTCTTGACTCAACCGTGTACCTCGGCGCCTTGATCGTTTTCTACACTTCTTGGGAAAGACAGTATGCCTTAGTCGCCCAACCTAAATCATGTTACATCGCAAGATTAGATTGAGAATCCAAGGTGTCTTACCCGGATAGGTACCCCGTAATGTCCATGTACTCAGGTTTCGTGGTGGTGTTCTGTTTCCCCTGAGCCATGCTTATAGGCACCCCCTTAAATGACGTACTTTAGGACTTTGCCTCTTGCGAAATGTTGCTTCACGAACTAGGGTGTACGTCACAAAGGTTTGCCTGTGTAAAATTTCTGCGGCTTTCTTTCTTTTTTGAAAGCTGATCACAGTTTGCGTCTTTCTTTTATGAAAGCTGATCGCAAATAAATTTTTGCGTCTTTCTTTAATGAAAGCTGATCGCAATAAATATGAGAAGTATTCATATCGCGTCTTTAAATCAAAACTGTTCTATAAAAATATATAAAATTCATTTTCTCTGTTTTTTGTAACTTTGAAGTCTTTGAAAAAATTTGAGATCTTTAAATTTTTGCGATGAATTCATTTTTGAATCTTGCGATTGTATCACTTTTCACCAATCTAAATTTTTTTTGAAATGTTTTGAAATCTTAGAATTTTTAAAAATCTTGCGAGTATATCTCTTTTGGTAAATAAAATCAAAAATCTTTTGTCTTCTGTAAATAAAATATTCAAGGAGATGGTACTTATCTTTTGCGGCTTGTTGTTGTCTCTTGCGAAGTATATGATTTGCTTGAAAATGGAGAAGAAATGAGAAATGAAGTCTTGTGAAATTAACTCTTGATCTGCCTCTTGTATAATGTTGCGCCATACCAACTGTTCTAACCATTTCTTGCGAAATATGTCTGCGAAATAATCTCTCATTTTCTTCTTGCGAAATAACCAAAGATCTTGCGAAGTAATAAAATACCAAATTTTTGCCTCTAACCAACTTGCGCTAAAATTAGACTTCATTTTCTCGCTTAGCCAATTACTTGCGTGAAATAGATTGGTGGTTGTAACCTGCGTGAAATAGCTTGGACAAACTGGGCTTGAATATGTAATCAATTTTTTCTGCGACTCATTTCTCATTGAAGTTGGTACTTGGGAAGATCTGCGAAGATAACTTGGATGACTCATTTCTTATTGAAGTTGGTACTTGGGAAGATCTGCGAAGATAACTTGGATGAACTATTCATTTGTAATGCGAAGATAACTATTTAAGATATGAATTCTTGCGTAGCAAAAAATTAATTGAGTGGAACAAGACTCGAATCCGCGTTAATTAACTCTTTTTCTTCCTGACTGACCATCTGTACTGGCTGTTGTCTGTGAAAGAAAACCTTACTGCTGTCGTTTTATTCTTCTCCCTGGTTTGGCATTCTTTCTCTTCTTATTCGCCTGGGCTTTAGCGGTTCGCAGAAACTAATCATTGTTTATTCTCTGCATAGTCTCATCGTTGAATATGATGAACATCGTCATTTTCTTTGCTGTTGTATATGATACCATACGTTAAGAATTAATTAGAAGCAACACATTTACTCTAATTGAACGTCCAATATTGTATAGTTTCTGTATGTGGACTTCATTGGCTTGCAACTCTGACGTCATGACCATCATGCATGTAACCATCTTTTTGTTCTGTCTCCATTCATGTAATGTTTTCTTTTCATCAAATTTGCTCTTCACACTAAAAATTTCTCATCACTGCCACGAATCTTTGCCATTATGGATATCATCCATTAAATTGTAGCTTTGTTATTTCGCGTACAAGCAGGTTCATTCTTCCACGCATATCATTGTGTTGTAGGTCTGATACATTCGCAGAAAGCTAGGTTCGCAGATCGTTGTATTCTTGTTTTTAGCTGCTATTGATCATTTGGATCGTCGGTGATTCCGCTAAATTCTTTCGCGAAATGATGCTAAACTACTGCATACAAACTTACTACCATAAAAAGTTCCAGTTCCTAAACTGAGCTGATGAATTTGAGTGGCTCTTTTCACCGGTTGTACTGGTTACTACAGCGTAAGAGTTGCTGGTTTGGCTGCTTACTGCTCTTATCATTCATCTCTGGCTATTTACTATTGCTTATACCTCTGATACGTTTTCTTTCTTTCCAGCAAATCATCCCATTTCTTCGCAGAACGATCACGTAATAGCTTAGCCTAATCTGATGCTATTGATTAGCAATAAATGCAAATAAAGCTACATTTCTTCGTGAATGAAGTGTTTCTCTTCTAGCCAATCCATTTGAAGTTGTTGACTTCGCCTGTTGTCTTCCTAATGACTTTTATGAACAACTTTATGTTGTGTGTTTTCTTCGCAGAATTAATTTTATTTTCCTATACTAGCTATTGTATTATAATAGCAGCGTTGTATTTCTTTGCATAACCAATCTTCGCAGAATTAATCTCCGTGAATTGTTGTGTCATACTTCTTATACTTCTGAAGGATTGCTCACTATTTTGAGTTGTCAAAGTAGCTTCGCAACCATTCTTTTCTCGCAACTTATGAAGTTTACTTTCTCTATATGCAGCTTATGAAGTTTACTTTCTCTATATGAAGTTTATAATATCTGATAATAACATGGTGAATTCTTCTTTCCCTCCGCTTCTGACGTTTTGGATCTTCTACAGAGTAGATTCCATTTTTCGATTAAATCTTTACCAAATCAATGACTCAACTTATTCATCTTAGATTCATTTTCATAATTGATCTGATTTTTTAAAGAACACTTCGAGATTGAAAGTCGGTTCATCCTCTTGAACCGATTTTGATGCAGCTATGATTGGTTCCAATACTTAACCTCGCTTCTGTTTTTCAATTCTACTTTCCTTATTCAAACTTTTCGCCTCTCTTTCTTTTTTTACAGCGAGTAATGGGCCTTCATTAGTCTTTTATTCTCTTTGTTGAAGCTAGTTGGACAGTTAACTAATGAGCCCTCATTAGCTTTCATCGCAACAAGTTATCACAAATGCTTTCACTATTTTTCCATACATGTTGGTGTTTAGAGAATACTTCGTCATATATCTTTAAAACGATCAGTAAATTTGGTTAGTTGTTTATAGATCATTAAGATGAGTAATGTTTTCCTGCGAAGAATGAAAACTTTCCATGTATTCTACTTGTTTTTGTTCTTGCGAAATGTAAATCTCTAAATCTCTAACCAACAGAAAATCTTGAAATTTAACTTTTTCAGAAATTCATCAAACAAATTCGTAAAAAGAGGTTTGGTTACTACAAATTCGTAGCAAAAATATTTTTAAATTCGAGACTTCCCTAATAAATCAAATTTCTTCAGAAAACAATTTTTAGGTTTTATAAAAATTCATCTTTTCCAATTTTCATTTTGGAATTCACAGATCGGAAAAATGAAACAAAGAATAAGAAAAGTGAGAAGAGATTTGTCCTCTTTTGACTCATAGTTGATGTAGAAATTCATCCTTTTGTCATAACTTTGCATCTTCATCTCTATATTTTGCTTTTACTTTCTTTCACTGTGTTGTCGGTGTTTGTTTAAAGACAACTTCTCCATTAGATAATTTCCTCTCAAAATTTTTAGATCTCACACCATTAGAATCTCATGAATTCTAACTCTCCTCGTAGCCGATTTCTTTGAATCTTCTTCAATGTATCAAATAGTAGTCCCTGTTTCTAGCGCAAAAAATGTAGTTGCAGGAAATCCTACAACTACACCCTCATGAGATTCTATTAATTTGATTTGACGATCTAATTTATTTGATATGAAAATGAAGATTAAAGTACTAAAATTATAAAAGAGACATAAGTATTTTTACATGGTTCGATCATTGTGATCTACATCCATGGTTCTTCACTAGTGATTGTATGTAATTACATGATTTTACAATTGAGACTCCATTAATGAATATTTGGAGCTCTAGATTTTTGGGGAAGAAGATCATCAAGAAAATAAGTCTCTCTCTCTCTCTTTACAAAATTCTAACTTCAAATGTCTCTCCAAAATCTATTCTCTAAAATAACTCTCCTTTCTCTTATGCTTAAATGGCTATTTATATGATTTTACATAAAAGATGACAGTTGTGTTGTCCCACAATTTCGGATCTAAAATATGTCATGCGAGTCTTCGCAGCCTTGCTCGCAAGATGTCTCCACAATTTCGCAAGCTATCATTTTTTGCGTCGTTAATTATTCGCAAGCATAATAATGCTGCGAGATTCTGCTCCTACAAAGCCGCATACTGCGCACCATGGCAACGATGCCGAAACCAAGCCGCATACTGCGCACCATGGCAATGACGCAAAGACCAAGTCGCATACTGCGCACCATGGCAATGACGCCAAAACCAAGCCGCATACTGCACACCATGGCAATGTCGCCAAAACAAAGCCGTATACTGCGCACCACATGCAACCATGCCAAACTAAGCCGCCATACCGTTTGGCACATGCCAAAAATAGCGCCCTAGGCTTGAAAATCGTGCAACTAGGTCAGCTTGGCCGTGCGTGCCATTGGCACATGCTAACACTCACCACTAGCCAATTTCTAAGTCGCTATACCATTTGGCATATGCCAAAAATAGCGCCCTAGGCTTGGAAACCGTGCAACTAGGTCAACTTTGCCGTGCGTGCCATTGGCACATGCCAACACGCATCACTAGCCAAATTTTATTTCAACCCGCTACCCAATTGTAGCGCCCGCAACTTTTCCAAAGTGTTCGTGCATGCCATTGGCACATGCCAACACGTTATCACTAGCCACTTTCTATTCCAAGCCGCTACCAAATTGTAGCGCCCGCAACTTGGCCAAAGTGGCCGTGCGTGCCATTGGCACTTGCCAACATGTTACCACTAGCCACTTTCTATTCCAAGCCGCTACCCAATTGTAGCGCCCGCAACTTGGCCAAAGTGGTCGTGCGTGCCATTGGCACATTCCAACACGTTACCACTAGCCACTTTCTATTCCAAGCCGCTACCCAATTATAGCGCCCGCAACTTGTCCAAAGTGTCCGTGCATGCCATCGGCACATGCCAACACGTTACCACTAGCCACTTTCTATTCCAAGCCGCTACCCAATTGTAGCACCCGCAACTTGGATAAGGTGTCTGTGCATTCCATCGGCACATGCCAACACGTTACCACTAGCCACTTTCTATTCCAAGATGCTACCCAATTGTAGCGCCCGCAACTTGGCCAAGGTGGCCATGCGTGCCATTGGCACATGCCAACACGTTACCACTAGCCACTTTCTATCCCTATCCGCTATCCAATTATAGCGCCCGCGATTTGGCCAAGGTGGTCGTACGTGCCATTGGCACATGCCAACACGTTACCACTAGCCACTTTCTATCCCAAGCCGTTATTCAATTGTAGCGCCCGTGACTTGGCCAAGGTGGCCGTACGTGCCATTGGCACATGTCAACATGTTACTACTAGCCACTTTCTATCCCAAGACGCTATTCAATTGTAGCGCCCGCGACATGTCCAAGGTGGTCGTACGTGCCACTGGCACATGCCAACACGTTACCACTAGCCACTTTCTATCCTAAGCCGCTATCCAATTGTAGCGCCCGCGACTTGGCAAAAGTAGTCGTGCGTGCCATTTGCACATGCCAACATGCAACCACTAGCCACTTTTATCCCCAACCTGCTAGCTAATTTTCAAGGCATTTTGCACATGCCATTGGCACATGCCACACATGCTCCACTAGCGATTTTGGCATTTCTATTTGCACTCAAAGTGCAACTTACGGCCAAGGCATTCCGCACATGCCGTTGGCACATTCCAAATGCTCCACTAAGCGGCTTTGGCATTGCCATCCGCGCTCAAAGTACAACTTGCGGTCGAGATATCCCGCACATGCCATTGGCACATGTCGCAACGCTTCACTAGCAACTTTGGCATTGCCACTTGCGCCCACTCTCGAGACATCAACACAAACTATGGATGCTTTCTTGGGGTTTTGGTTTGGCGGTCACAGCGTGCAGCTTACACTACGCTCGAAATAAAGCAAGGCGTGCAATGAATTAATACGGTCAATTAAATAAGGAAATTTATGGTGAAAACGTTTTTCACCATAAAGCCAACGGTTTCCACCTACTCTGTTTTAATTGGCACATTTACTCAATTCCTTAATGAGGACAGGGTATGTTCAATCTCACTTGTATAAATAGGTTTCACCTATTCTGCCAAAACACACAAGTCTTGGTCAGGCACAATATAACACTATCAGATAACAACTTTGCAACCTCTCTCAAAAGATTCTATAACTAGCAAGCTTCCGCAAGCTTCTACACTTCTGATACAAGTCGAGATACTACCTAGAAAGAACTCTCTGGTCTCATCACCCTTATTTGCTATCCTCCCCAAATCAACCCTTCTCCTCCACTTTGTGACCGAAGAAAATTTGGAATATCCATCTTCCTGGTTTAGGCCAGAGTTGTACAGATTGATATCTCGAATCAAAAGTGCTCACGTGCATCACATTTGTTTAAGGGTTTAAACCAGTCTCTCCATCATCGAATTTACCAAATTCGGCAGAGGTGATTTTCTCCCATAAACAAATATATATAAACTTGGACGGTACCAAAGACCAATATCCAAGGATCAATCAATTTCCAATCAACAACCAAATGTCGGATTTCTCAATTGATCGATAAAACACACAACCTGTGATATTTCAATTATATATCAAAATATAATGCGGAAAAGAAATAACACAGATACCAGAAGTTTTGTTAATGAGGAAACTGCAAATGCAGAAAACCCCCAAGACCTAGTCCAGATTGAACACACACTATATTAAACCGCTACAAACTCTATCCTACTACAAACTAACTTCGGTCTGGACTGTAGTTGAACCCCAATAAATCTCACACTCATCCAAGGTACAGATGCGCTCCTTAGCTCTATAATCCCATCATAATACTATGCACTTGATTCCCTTAGATGATCTCACCTACAATTAAGAGTTGTTATGACCCAAAGTCGAAGACTTTAATAAACAAATCCGTATCACACATAAAAGTCTACGATAATAGATAAATATGTCTCCCACAGAAATACCTATAAGTTTTTGTTCCGTCTTTTGATAAATCAAGGTGAACATGAACCAATTGATAACCTAGACTTTTATTCCCGAAGAACAGCCTATTATTATCAATCACCCCACAATAATCTTAATCGACTAGCGAAAGAAGATATTGCGGAATCACAAATGATGAGACGAAGGTGTTTGTGACTTATTTTATATATTTCCTATCGGAGAAATTAATCCCAAGCCAATCTTATGATTATACTCAAATACGATAGAAACAACAAGATAAAATCACACACCTACAAGATAAGTAGTATCGGTATGGCTTCACAATCCCAATGAAGTCTTCAAGTCGTTAACCTACGGGGTCTCGATAAGAAACCTAAGGTTAAAGTAGAATCGACTCTAGATAATACAACTAGAACACACATGAGGTGTGGAGATTAGGATTCTCATTTGCTAGAATTCACCTTTATATAGTCTCTCAAATCAAGGTTTGCAATCTAAGTTACCTTGGTAACAAAGCATTCAATATTCACCATTAGATGAAAATCTGATTAAATTCAAGCTAATATCTTTCAACTGTTAGATTGAACTTAGCTTGTTACACACAAATAAAATGCACGTTTATCTAGGTTTGTATAACCGTACCCAAACATGTACATTTAGTTGGTTCAACAGTAGTTAACCAAATAGTTAGCCATATGAGCACTTTCATATCAACCTTATTCTTCTTTACCATAACTAGTTCAAATGACTCAAATGAACTAGTTAGAGAGTTGTTCAATTACTTAGATCTTATAGAAGTACAAGATACAATTGAAGCAAAAACAATTTGATTCAATCGAATCAATTCATGAACTTTATAGCCACGGTTTTCAAGTATGTATTCCTTAGTTTATATAAGTTTAAGTTCACGAAAAATCGTTTTTAGAAACTAACCAACCTAAGTACGCGAACTAGTACGCGGCCTTAAGTACCCGGAATTAGTTTATTTTTAGTTCACAAACTCCAACAGATTTTCACAGAATGTGAACCTCCGACAGTACGCGGACTTTACTTCCGGTTTTCCTAATTAATAAAGTACGCATACTTTGGGTCAAGAAATAAGGACTTAAACATGTATGAGTTATCAAACAATGTTTATATACTTTCAAGGTTATATTATAAACTCTCATTTCAATCATCGAAATATTCTTAGAGGACATCATGTAGTTGTTATTCATAATTTATATTTGTCAAAGAAGTTTTCACATATTGAAACTTAATCATGACTTTTGTCACTAGTAAAGATGAACTTGGCCAAAGTGAAAGCTTACCAACACATATTTCGATAAATAAATAAGCGAGATAAACTCGGCCCGAAATAGTAAATGTGTATAATCATAGTCTATATAGTAATACGACTTTTGTCTCAAGATAGGAGATAGAGTAGATAGACTTTTGAGCGATAGATAATTTCAAGTCTCCACATACCTTTTAGTCGATGAAGTTCCACCAGTTCTTTGAGTAGTTCTTCATCTTATATGATGATCTCCATGGAGTTCTTGAGCTCAACTACACTTTCTATCCTAGTCCGAGACTTAGCTATAAGTAGACTAGAAATCAAGACTTATAGTTTTGATCATTTAACATTGACAAACATGCTTAAGATAGAAACGCATGCGAGTTCGACCAAGCAGTGATCTAACAGTTCTTCTCCCCCATGTATGAAATGTCTCGACTGCTTCTTCACTGGCTTAGCACTAGGAATTATATGAAAATGATGCGTTACCAATTTGTCGTCCATCCCTGTCATCTCTTCATAAGTTCAAGCAAAAATATCTTGGTATTCTTTGAGTAATTCTACTAGTATTAAACGTTATTCGGGTGACATGGACACACTGATAGGTATAGGCCTAGAAGATTCCTCAAATTTGACATTTACCATCTCAAGGGTACTTGTTGTGTACGTTGTACCACCCTGCAGTTAGGGAGGCACTTCCTGGATATCTTCTTCCTCTAGATTGTGGGGGCGTTCAAGAAGCCATGGACGAGGGCCTCGTTTCTACTTGTCTTGATAAGATCTAGTTTTCATTGATCATATTTCATTAGAGTTGATAAAGCTTCCCATTTTCATAATAACCATGATTATAACCTGATATTATAACTGAGTGGAAAACCACACACTGTGGTCGCCAAAATGTAGTTACTTAAAATTTGAGAGAGGTTATAAGTGGGATTCTAAGGTTTCTTAAATTGACTTAAGGGAGGTTTAACACGAATAGTCTTCGGCTAAACCACGCACAGTGGCCGTTCAAAGGCCGCTTCAGTCATAGGAAAGAGGCTTAAGGCTGGTCTTAAGGAGGGAAGAAGATGAAGAGATAGATCAGAAAATTCTAGGGATTGAATAAGAATTGATCTAATTGTTTGAGAGAAAAGTTCCTCATAGATTGGAGAAATAGAGGACCTATTTATTGTTAAATTCTCTAATCTCATATCGGTGAAAATAAGGATTGATTTCCATGCGGTGTGGAGAAATTCCCCCATCTCTTCAGGAACATATAGAGATAAAATCGGTTGAGATTATCTTATTATTCCACTTCCTTTACTCTTTTCTACAGTGAGAAATAGGCCGAGTATTTCTCACACTTATTGTAGACCGCCAGACCAAAATCCTAACTGATATCCTCCCATTTGTGTGAAGCTGGGGGCTGGGTCACCTTTTTGATGATGTGTTGAGAGAGAGAGAGATAAATATTCTTTATAGAAGAGTTGTCCAAGATAGAGATATATTCTATGATTTGTGAGAATGACTAGGATGAGTCACATGAAAAGGCAAGGAATGCTTCAGAAATCGTGTGTAGAGTGTGAGAGGAGCTGAGGTTGAGATCCATATCTCTAAGGCCGATCACATATGTCATGTGAAAACCGTATTATTGTTTGTGGGTCCGTTTGTCGAGCATGCGGAGCTCAAGAGAGCTTATCCACATTTTTGGATAGACATGCATAGTTCATACTCAATTTACTAGCCGTGAGTGTGTTTAAGAGGATGAGAAATAGGCTTGAGCCCTAGATAAGACGTGTTCCTGAGTTTCATGCGTATATAAAACTCTTCAGAAGAGATGGCTCAGTTCGGATGAGGCCACCAGAGATTCGGCCAACGGGTCTGAGGACGTCAGAAATTTAGCTTACAGGTTTGAGGCAGTCAGAAATTTGGCTGACAGATTTGAAACTGTCCGAAATTTCGTTGACAGGTTTGAAACCGTCGGAAATTTGACCAACGAAATAAATTTTGTTCAAAACTTGGCCAACACAATGGAATCTCCCAGAATTCAGCAGGGACAAGTTTTGAGAGAGAAAAGAAGGCTTGTACGCCTATTATTGTCTCTGAGAGACTTCGGCTCACTTGTCTTTGACCCGCATAATCTTGAGGAGATGTGGAAGGAATCAATTATGTATGTATTTATGGGGGACGACATAACCAGTGTATTTCAGAAAGATGTTCTAGGAGTATGTCGAAAGATCCCAAAAGAAGAATAACCAGTGTATCTCATATGGATGTCATATGAATCATTTTGAATCCTCGGTAAGCCGAGTCAGAGCCTAGAGAAAACATGACCAGTGTATCTCGGCGAACATATACTAGGAATCAGTCCTTTATATCACATTGGGTGATTCGTTCTTATAGGAGACATGCATGTCTCCGCTCTGGGTCATAAGTACACGGGGACATTTTTATGTATCTATAGATCCTACATGACTAGAAGTATATCATCGAGGATGTATACTAGAAATCATGGCATCACAATCAGTTGTGTCTCGCCAAGACATGCTGGAATTGTGGTTGCTCTGGTTCATAAGTCTGACGGGTACATTTTACGCTCTACGGAACCTACGTGATCAGCAGTATCTCACAGGGATGTGTGCTAGGAATCACGTCATCACAACCAGCATTGTCTCGCGGGGACGTGTACTAGAAATATTGGCTAAGGGTACCTAGAGGGCCAAGGGATTAATCTCTCCCTTGAGATCTGAATTTTGCCTTATGGTCTTGAAATGATATATTTGCCCCTTATCCAAATTTCACCATCTACAGGATCATTCATATTTGGGTCCGAATTCATATTCGAATTCAAAATGGGTCGGGCAATGAAAACAAAGAGATATGGTTCATTCTCTTTTTCTTTTTCATCTTTGTGTTTCAAAGAAACTCAAACAGTACTCTAGGGTTTGAAATTTTTCTACTTCAAATTCTTGCATGTGAGCTTCATCAAGGAAATTTGTATCTTCTCACTCTATGATTCAAAGGGAACAAAGGGTATCTCTTAAATCGATCCAACTCTCGTCAAACAAGGTGATTTAAGACTCAACATGTGTTTTCGATTGTAAGTGCTTCTTCACCCATCTCATTGTTTCAATGTCAAATTAAGGAAGGAATTATAAAAACTTTGCTAGAGGAGAAATCTCAAATAGGAATATGATGCTCTATTCTACCATTGATGTCAATTATGAAAATATTTCTAGGTTGACTTATGATGTTGTATCTCAAAATTATTTTGTGAATGATAAATGTCTCACTAAATTCAGTTCAATCAAAGAACCCATTATAGAAATGATCTATGTCAAAGTTTCTGATTAGAAGTACAATGACTTTGTGAATTCTAAAGAATGGGGCATTTTTCATGAAAGCTCTTCCGACCCTGGTGAAATTATTATGCCAATATGCATGAAATGAATTTTGAAGGATGTAGACTTTGTTCCATGATCGGTACAAATTCTTTTGAGGTTAAAAAACAGGTTATCTCTGAACTAATACTCTATCCTTAAAAGAATACCATCTTTCCATGCTCTGGTATGAGATACCGGGTCGACAACAACAACAATTCTTCAGTAATTTGTAGAATACGGTCAGGTAATTATCTTCTTATCAATAATGTTGAGTTTCCTTTCAAGATGTTTCTGAATTGATATATCATCTTATTGGAGGAATTATTTATTTTAATTTATGTGGTCTAATATTTAGAAATATTATTAAAATTTAGAAAAGTTGAAGGAAGACTCCCGGGTTTGCTTGTTTAATTACAAGATTTTGCATCTCTTTTGGAATTTTATGGTCAAGCTCCAAAGAGAAACTTCCAAAGAAGCTAGGTGAGAAATTGTTAAGAAACTGAGAGGAAAAGTATAAAATGCTCATACCCTTATAAGAGCCGAGGGAAATACTCAAACAATCCAGAGAAGACTACATAGGAAGAATAATTTTATCATTGACTTAAAGGCTACATACAGATATCCATATCTTACTGGTGAACTGTATGTTATCTCTAACAAGTATCAAGACAATGCATCTAAGGAAGATACTGATTTAGTGTATGTACTTATAATATGTACAATATATTGTATAATATTATGATTATGTCTCGTGAACAATCATTTTATTGTCCTTAATATTTAATGTATTTGTTGTTGAGACTAGTTGTAGTTACATTGTTTGTGTGACGGTCCGGAAAATCACGCCTGGCGTGCTTAGAAGCGTAGGCCATAACTCCATCGATGCCGATGCAATGATGCTACTTACTGGGCTTTATAGATAGGCAAATGCACGTTCATTTTCCCTTGCAATCATGTTTGTGGAGCATGATGTAGCTAAATTAGCTTCCATACCGTTCCAACTTACCCTTGCCCGCAAAAAGGTATAAGGCCATAAGGCCGATGCCAATGCATCTTGCATGCATCATTGGCTCTACCTCAGTGTAGAGAATGCATCACTGATTTTGCCATCTAGTTGAGCGATCACCACACTACCGAGTCTCATCCAGGAATAAGAGATATGTGTTGGACTTCGGCATAGGACGCTCCGAGCCTGATGTCATTTCCGTACTATGCTTACCAACTCTTTGTAGCTTAATAAGAAGCATGAGAATCCACATGATGGCATGCAACTAAGCCTCATCAAGCTTGGCCACAATCATCTCTCGTATCGAGTTATTGAGCTTAGATGATATGTGGGGCTAGCGTGCTGGACCGGCAATGCTGCAACTCATTGCGGCTGCCTACGTACCCTTCCCTACTCTAAAGGGATCAAGCACAGACCGTAGTTCATCCTCGAAGGGACAAAAACTTAAACCAACTCTTTTTCAGGGACGTGGCCTAGAAATAATGGTAATGGCCTAGTCCGCGTAGGCCGTTCCTTCAAGATACATCCAAGTGATGCATTTACGAGTCCACAGAATGGCACAGTGATTCCTTAGCATAATATGCTCCATTCGTAAGGCTACGCAACCTATGTAGTCAATATCGGCCGATACGGCTGATATGTCGGGGATATTTCAGATATCGGTCTTGGATCGGTAGGATAAGCATTGTATCGGGGATACGATATCTTGGCGATAATATCGGCCAATATCGGCTATATCGGGGATATTTCGGGGATATTTCTAGTTTGAACTTTGAACTTGTTTAATTACCTTTTTAGGTAGTAAATTTTATAGTTGTTGAAGTTACTCTCCTTCTTCTTGTTTGAACTTGTTTATTTATCATTTTTGATAAAATTGATGGTAGCTATAAAATTATAGTCTCTAAATTTGGAACCGATATTATAACGATAATATCCCCGATATAAAGTCGTACCAGCGTATCCTTCTTGGCTGATACAAACTGATATTAACTACACTGTACGCAACTAAGAATGATGCCTAAACATCATTCATATCGTTATGGCTACGCTATGAAGCTTACTTGGTGCATGGTCTGCATATGCACCTTCAACCAAGTACCCCTCCCTATATATGTTTTAAAGACATTTTTACAACTCAAATTGGGGGAGAAAAAAATCATTCATCAACTCCCAAGGCCGTGATGACCGCACCTGACTCACCTGGAAAAGTGTTATGCACGACCGTGATGGATGTACATTCATTTTTGGCTCACATGCCAGTTCCAATGTCCGTCCATGATGGTTGAGCATTTCATGAGCCATGTCCAGTGAAGAGCCATGATGGATGTTGTTGACACCCCATTTCCGCACCTTCCATAGAAAATATCATTCTTGTACTTCGGAGCAGAATACAAGAGAAATTCTTTGTGGAGCAATTAAGGATTTTCATATCCTTTAAATCAAGCCCATAATCTCAACCAATCAAGCCCAAAATCTCTCAAGCCCACCATCTCTACCAATCAAGCCCACCAGCTCTACCAATCAAGCCCACAAGATCTACCCAATCAAGCCCACAAGCTCTACCCAATCAAGCCCACAAGCACGGCTCCTACCTATTTTATCATCCTTCCAAACCTGGGAATTCTTGCTTTCACGTTAAAGAGGGGAAAAAATGCAAAGCCAATGGTGAAAAAACGGAGTCATTCTGAATCCGTATGGAAAAGTTATGAGCAAAACAATAACTCAGAAGACGTTAAGGGACGACCACCTTTTCATCCTCCCCTTATCATCACCAAGGCTTTAATTAGTAGGACTAATTCTTCATATACGTGTCATATGGAAGAATTTGTCAAATTTGGTTAAAGAAAAATAATCAAGTGGGACCTACACATGTTGAAAAGAAAAATATTCCTTTTCAAAGGACAATTGATTTCTTCGCGCATCCATTTTTCATCCGGATTAGGCGCAGGAAAAGAAGGAATGATGTCGGGGATTTGCGTATATAAAAGGAGGTCGAATGAAGACTTCAAAACACACCAATTTTCTCACAGAAACCTCTTCAATAATTTTCTCTCATGGAAACCTCTTCCAACAGCATTTTTCTCGCTACTCTGTCTGAGAGAAAAAAAACACTCTTTATTTCTCCTCATATATTCTAAATTTCTATGCGTTTTGTGATTTAATCAAAGAGAAACCAAGTTTTCTTTCCTATATAATAGTTATTATTGTCCTATACATTTCTAGTTTATTTCCAGAAAACCCAAAAAAATATAAGTAGAAGTATCAAAATCAAGTATCGTCTTTAAGTTCTTAAAAGATTAGCATTAAATTGCTGGTACTTTAATTACTTTCTGCATACTTAACAGAAGCGAGAAATCATCGTAAGAATCTTTCCAAGTCTCTGTATCATATTTCGGGTATACTAATTGCTTATCTTTTCGGTAATTATGTAGTTATACGGGAACGGAATGGTTTTTCCATTTCGTAGTAACACCGCAGCTACTCTTTACATGCATTATATAAAAATAATTTGTTTTTTTTAGTAATCTTACAAGTGGGATAAATCAAAGTGTGGGTATAAAGCGGAATTCCCTCCCACATTAGATCCATTGCTAAGAAAGTAATAAATAAACACAGGTCACTATTCAAATCACTGTTCACTATTCGGTCACTATTCAAGTTACTATTCAGTCACTATTTAATCACTATTCGTCACTATGCATCACTATTTGTTTTTATTAATAATTAATTATAAACATTCCCCTTTAATCATGAAGTAGAGGCCAATCCTACGATTGGGCGGCTGATGGGTGCCTAACACCTTCCCATCCCGTACTAGAATCTCCTTACCCAGACTCTCTGATAGCAGAACATAAACATGAAAGTCATAATTAGGTTTTGTTTTCCTCAAAAGAATTCAAACTAGTCAAAAGGGTCCTGACTCCCCTTAGTCAGGTGGCGACTTCAAAACATCTCTTTTCCTCTCTGCAGAGTTGGCCCTCTTACTAACAAACTAGTAAGAAATTATCTCTGGCAGACCCTATGTGATAAACATCCACGAACGGATGAGAACATGGACCTCGCCCCATAACAATTATGGATAAAGGAATTAGACCGGCACCTCGACCCGTGCTACGAACCCAAGATTTCTACAGTGGCAACTTCACTGGGGATAAATAAGAGATTCGACTTGAAAAAAATGATTAAAGGGAAATTTTATAATCTTTTCTTTATTATATACTGATATCATAGTTCAGATTTTGTGGTTTCAGGTACTTATACAAGCGTAAGCAACCATAACGCGAGGGAGGTCTTACACCCGTAGTTGGCATCGGAAAAAGGGAGGAAGACTGGTCAAGATGGATGATTCACAACATGGGAAAGGGGAAGCCAACAATACTGACATCCTCACCTCAAAGATAGAACAAATCATTGAGGAGAAACTCGCCAATTTCTTTAAGAAGCTGCAAGATGAGGCTAGAAATGGCGGAAAAGGCTCAGATTCTCATCAACATACAAATGGCTCTGGATCCAAGGACGATCATCAACCAAAAGATCAAAACAAAAACGGGGAATCCGGAGGTACATGCGACGATGACGAAATTCCAACACCAAACAAAGAGAGCTTGGAATTCGAGCATTTCAAAGAACATGTAATGAAAAGGTTGTCAATAATTGAGGACAACACCAACGTGGATGGTGAAGTATGGTACACTCCGCCAAGTGGATACTTGCCTGAAGGTTTCAAATTTCCAAAAATAGAAAAATATAATGGCATGGGACCCCCGGGGTCTCACATTAAACTGTATCTCCAATACCTAAAGCCCCAAGGTTTAACTGACGACTGGCTGCTAAACTTGTTCCACCAAAGCTTGACTGGGTTAGCCCTTGATTGGTACCAACATGCAGAGAAATCAAAAATCTCTACATGGCCACTCATGATTAATTCATTCGTCGAACATTTTGCAAAAAATACAGATCACTCTATGGCCTTACGCCAGCTTGAGTCCCTTCGACAAGGGGCACATGAAGGTTTCGTCGACTGGATGAGTCGGTGGGAAAAGAAAGTGTTCGAAATGTTCGAACGACCATCAGAAGAGGCGCAACTAAAAATGCTAATGAAAAATCTCTCAATGTCTTACAGGGTATTCATCAGCATGTCTGCACCTGAAAATCTTTCCGATTTTCGAAGGAAAGGAGCAAGCATTGAGGATGCAATGAAGGACGGTGTATACTCCGGATTCAATATAGGGAAAATCTCGACGAATAAAAAGGAAATTAATTATGTCAACCCAACCATTGCAACACCTACTTACATCAGAGCTGCAGGGAAAGCACTTATCACCAATGCATTCCGCCAAGACAAAGGACAACAATATGTCGAGAAAAGGTGGAGCCGGAATCGAGTATTCTCTGAGATGGACGGAGAAATGAGTGACTACCTTCCTAGGCTAGTTAAGGAAAAATTAATTCAACTCCGAGATCCTAAGCCTGTACCTAATCCCAAACCTCGGGGTTACGATGAGTCAAAGACATGAGGCTACCATCAGAGTGCAGGACACGATACCAATTCATGTTTTGTCCTGAAACATATTATCCAAGATTTGCTGGATGACGGCAAGATAATCATCGAGGGAGCGTCAAAGCAACCTAATATACAACAAAATCCACTTCCAGTGCATCAAGGAAATCAGGGAATCAACTTCATTGAGGCGGATAACGCTGAAACTCGTCAACCATCTCTAATATCAGACCGTACAATAAAAGAGAAGGTCCAAACAAATGAAGCCTCCAGAGTCGTTGCTGAGAACAAAATGGAATCTGCAAAGAGTGCCCCAGACGCCAACATCCGTATGATGAATAAAAAACCATTGTTCACCATTGCAGGTAGCGGGAAAGTCGTATATTCTGAATGCCTATCAGAAAAATGCGAAGAGGTACAACATCAAACAAGGGGAGGAAGACAGTTCAAGCCTCTCAACTTACGAAACGAAAATCCAGGTGTCCTAGCAAGGGGAAATCCGATTCGGATCAGGCCAAACAATCAACATGAAGCTATAAAGGAAGACAACTTACTCATTGAGAAGTTGCGAAGAACAAAGGCGGATATCTCAATTTGGGGATTGTTAGAAGCATCGACCAGTCACCTCCAGGCTCTACAAGAGGCACTAAGTTTGATGCATGTTCCCACAGGAATCACTCCCAATGAACTGGTGCACCTAATCGACCGAGCTGCAAGACCAGGTGCGATTACTTTTACAGATGACGACCTGCCACCGGAGGGGAAGGACCACAACAAAGGTCTTTACATTACCATTGGTTGGGAAAATATGATCATACCTTCTGTCTTCATGGATAATGGTGCTGGCGTCAATATATGCACATTAAAAGCGGCTAAAAAGATGAGGGTCGACATGAACCGTATCACTAAAGCCGATGAATCATCCTTGACAGTCCGAGCATTTAACAATGGTAAGCAAACAGGAATCGGTGAACTGACCATCGAAATATGGGTTGGTCCATTAAAAACCTATGCTACCTTCCTGGTAATGGACATCTCTGCAAGCTTCAACCTCCTTCTAGGTCGTCCATGGATGCACAAGAATGGAATAGGTGCATCCTCTCTTCATCAGAAAGCCAGATTCTGGAAGGGAAATGAGCTAATTACCGTACATGGAGATGATGAGGAAAATGAAATAAGGTCCCACCAGATCTCAGTGAACATGATCCCAGAAATTCATAACTACACAGCAGAAATCCGACATGAGAACAAAGCTGGAGCATCAATTCATCACGCCTGTACGGGTCAATTTAAATATCGAAATCGAAATATTCCGAAAATGCTACAGAAAAGCAAGTTCTTTCCGGGAATGGGTCTGGGGCTCCGACAACAAGGGCCCACACAACCAATAAAAATACCTGGGAGAAAGGCGTTTGATACGGCAGGATTGGGATATCATTCGATCTATCAAGACTCTAAGATATTCGGGAAAAGGCAAGAAGATCAAGGAATCGATTGGAGCCGTCAACCGTCCTTCCAAAAGTGTTTCATCCGTAAGGGAGGAGAAAAGGTTCCAACACCAAACACACTAGCAAAGATCACACCGGTGATAACAAGAAGGAGTTCTGACCAAAGAAAAGAAACCGAAGAACCCGCCTATGAAGGGGTAAGTCATATTTTTTCCCCATCTCCCACTGACAGCGCAGGCGAACCCAGCGGATATAAAGGGGAGGATGGAAGAGAATTGGAAGTTCCAGAACAAGAGGAGAGTACAACGAGCTCAACCCAGGGAACTGAAAGGGAAATCCAAGAATGCATGGTCATTGCATGCTCAGAGCTTCAATTTCATAGAAGGAGGAAATTCCCTGTCTATAACGGTAAAGGCTCCCCCATAAAACACCTCAAATCATTCTTGTGGTACATGAAGCCATTGAAGATGAACGAAGAGGACTTGAAACAACACTTCGGCGAAAGCTTAACTGGGAGTGCGTCCATATGGCATTCAACTAATGACCGAGTTCTGCAAGCAGCATGGCCAGAAACGATCAATGCCTTCGTCGAATATTTTTCGAAGATTCGACCAGAGATGATCGATCAAAACCTGGAGCAGCACCTCGAAAAACAAAGAGAGAGATTTTGGAGGACCAGTGCCAGAAGGAAAAATAAACCGTCTGATAGAAGAGTCTGCATGATAATTCCCAACGAATGAGCTGCAGACCAACTCAAGAGGTACTATGCCTAATCAAAGGCAACATTTCAGCATGCCTAATCCATGCATCTCCTCAAAAGATCAACTGGTTTGTAAACACTCATGATTTTTATCATCGTTTTCTACTCCATCAATCTTGTTTTCAAAAAAAAAACAAAACCAAAAAAATAGTTTATTAAGTTTTAATTTCTTTTCAAAAAAGAAAAAAAAACACAGATTTCTAAGGTTTTTTTTTAAAAAAAATAAAAAAATCGGAGAGTTTATCAATGATGTAAAGCTTAGGATTTGGGTATGGTGTTATGAGCAACCAGATAGGCAGCTGAGACAAACTCTCCAAATCAAAATTTCAGTTTTGTAAATTTTTAAGTTTTTTATTTTGTTTTCAAAAAATAAAAATAAAAATAAAATAAATGCTGATGATGAAAGCCCTAGGATGATACTGTGCCTTGCACACGTACCAAATAGGCAACTGAGGCAAAAGTTTCTTGAGTTATTTTAAGCCTAATCATGTTCTAACCATGCTTTAAGCTTTCGTGAACGACGAGTTATCTGAATTAAGGCTTCTCCACCGGAGTCAACGATCTGCACAGTCAGTACAAGTCAAACCAAAGAACAAAAGCACCACCAGAAAGAAAATATTTCATTCACAAATGAAGGAATTACAGAATCTTCGTCTACAACAATGAAAAGCATGAACTCTTCCTTATCTGAAGGATACATGATTCAGATCGAGAAAAAAAGAAGAACAACAACAACAAGAAACAAAAAATGACCTGACGGCAAACCAAAGAAGAAGAAATGAAAAACAAATAAGGAAAGCTGGTGATTTTATCAGAGTCTAGACCAAGATCCAACTTCTTCACCATTTCCCATTGATCGAAACCAATGTGTAATAGCTGTAAAAGTGTCCATGTGACACACTAGATCTAGACATCTTCATCACGGGAAGATCATCCATACTTGTCAGAATACATCTAAATCTAAATCCGATTTCAACTTTGAAATCTGGGTTTATCTTTGTATGTATTTTGAAGCTGCATATGGAACGATCTTGCATCTTCCCCTAAATCATCAGATCTTCATCTTCGAGCCAAACATTAATCTGGATCTCAAGATGCACTACCATCAAGCACAGAAAAGAGAAGATTCATACAGATCTATACTGAGATTCCACCAAAATCTCACTTCAGTTATCATTACTTTCAGCCGCTCAAAGCGCATCTCGCATACTCCACCAGTAAATGATTACTATGGCGATAAACCAAACAAGCAGAAAGTAGAAGAACATGAAGACGGTGATCAAGAAAAGAAAGATCACAGTCCAGATCCGGCACATACAAGAAGGATCTGATGAAAAGATGGAGGAAAGAGGCAGATTTGCAGAGAAGAAGAAAAAAAATAAGAGGAAGAAAGAGAAACTGATGGTCGAGGAAGAAGAAGGCGAGGAATTTAAAGCAAAGGATTAGGGCTCCATCAAACTGCTATTCGGGCAAACCGAAACTAAACCCATGACCCGTTGGGCTTCTCCAACCCATTAGGGTCATTCATCCGATCCGCTAGATCCTTTTCCCTGTATCAAAAAAAAAAGTAAAAAAAAAAAAAAAAAAAATGCAGTCTACCTCATAAAGAAGTCGAAGTGTGGATAATTCTTCAGAGAGAGTATCAATACGCACCTGCCTCCCCAGGGATTCTCTACTGACTTCATCATATCTCAACATGATACCGTACATCTCATTCACCACCGATGTCAACTGGCTCCCACGGCTATCCACCAAACGGAGCAAGTATTCTTGAAGAGGTCTGGAAGCCTGAAGCGAGAAAGGAGTCAATAAAAAGTATTAAGTCATTAAGTCATTAAGTCAGGAAGAGCAGAGTAGCAGCGGTACCTCAGGAATATCATCCGGGAGAGGTAAACCAATAATATCTTCACGGTCAACAGGGCCACCTGCAATTGGAACCACATTTGAAGTCCCCAAGATAGGTATTTGAAAATCCCATGTTGGAAGAAGATGACCGAAGCCCGTTAATGGAACTTTTTGAGAAGAAGCATTGCTGGAAGATCCCATCAATAATGGACGAGGGGCAAAACCCGGATCACCCACTACAAGATTCTCTCGGCAAGATTGGATAGCAAGAGGTGGACCTAAAGAAACCGATCTCCAATATGATTCAAAATTCATTCCCCGATCAACGGAATCTTCATAGGAACGTTGCGGTTGACGTGAAATCTCGTCCATATCACTAAACGATGCATAAGGAAAACATGTAACGTTGGGAGGAGGAAAACGGGGTGTAGCGTCTGGTTGACTAATTTGTCTCCCAAATCTGTCACCAAGATACCAAGCACAGTAATCCGGGCCACGTAACAAGTACCGAAGCATGCTAGACGACATGGCATGAATGGCCCTTTGATCACACCGAATCAGATAATCCTTCCAAGGATCCCAACAAATCTGCGATCAAAATGGAGGTATATACAAAATAAAAAACAAAAAAAAAGACCAAAAAAAAATGCAGTTTCTTACAGATTCAATTGTCCAAACAAAGGCGTGTATATGCAGTCGAGTGCCTTCGAAGTGCACCCTTCCATCTAGCCATTCGAGGAAATGTTTGACTATTGGAGAAGCTTGTATCAAAAGGAGGGCGACTAAGAGGAAAATATTCGTAACACCAATACTGTTACAAAGAAAAATATGGATGTTTAAAAAGGAAGTCTAAGATCGTTCAACCTGAAGCAAGGAGAAATGTACTTACATTCAAGATGGGACAGAATCCACATAAGGCTTTTGTTTGAAGACGTGTTGCTCGAGTCAGATAGGTGTAAAGTCGCGCCATCGCACAACTTCCCCAATCGTAAAAATTCACCAAGTCCAGGTCAGAAAATGCTGCCAAGTAGCCTGATTTGATATAGCCACCAGAAGAGTCAAGGAAGGTATGACCCGCAATAAAGATCAGGAAAACTCTGGTAACTGTAATAACTTTAACATCATATTTTGAAGCGTCAGCAGTGAGATCCAGCTCAGGGACCGAGAAATTCATCTTCAAGCCTGCTAAGCTGACATACCAATTTTTAGGGAAGATATCCCCACAATGTGTTCCCAACAGGTTTCAGACATTCTCCTCTGTCATGCTTTCACCCACCGAGACGGGAGCTCCTACCCCCACACGGATGCCAGTAATCATGTAGAAATCCAGAGGAGTGATGGTAAACTCACAATGTGGCAGGTGAAATGAATTAGTATCACCCCACCATCTTTCTGCCACGATTAAAGCATTCTCACCATCATGGAACGGTTCCAAAGCTTCAATAAAGTCGTACCAACCGATCTCAACATCAGCCACCATTCTACTATGCCAGTGGTCCCTCCGCGAATACGCGCCCAAGCGTAATTCTATGAAAGAAAGCAGTGGTTGAGAAATAATGAAAGGAAACTTGGAAAACAAAGAAGAAAATTTCGATCAACAAGGAAACTTATAGGGTCTTCCCGGATTCTGGCAGAAACGTGATCATCCACATCGTTTAAAACCCCAACTCTTCGTCTTCTACGCAGCGTAGGCAAAGTTGGAGGATCAGGAATAATGATAGCCATCCGCCTAGACGACATATTGAAGAAAAGAAAATGAGTTTCTTACCTAAAGAAAGGTCTTTCTCCCCTATCTTAAATATTAAAAAAAGGGTAATTACTTCCTCAAGAAGTTTTTTTTTCTCATAATCGTCTCGTGAAAGAAAAGCAAGTCATGTCAGGACAAAGTGTGGAACGGAAGCCAAGAAGATGCACTTTCAGAATGTGAATGAAACCGACAATATCAACTGGGGCAGACCCATCCAACGTTAGTATATTTCTTCATCAACCTATTCAACTATTTCAATCGTCTCGAACAAAGGGCAATCCAACTGAATCAACGGCAAAGGTTCAAAAATCAAGAAAATGGAGCTGACAAGCTTAACTGGGGCAAACCCGGCCAACGTCAGAATTTCTTCATCAACTCATCAAAATCACCTCTTGGAAAAGATAAGGTGCGAAAGGGTGTTCAGGTCTTTGTTCGTTAACCGAAAACGGTTACTCTCAAAGAGGGGAAACTGTTGACACCCCATTTCCGCACCTTCCATAGAAAATATCATTCTTGTACTTCGGAGCAGAATACAAGAGAAATTCTTTGTGGAGAAATTAAGGATTTTCATATCCTTTAAATCAAGCTCATAAGCTCAACCATTCAAGCCCACCAGCTCTACCAATCAAGCCCACCAGCTCTACCAATCAAGCCCACAAGCTCTACCAATCAAGCCCACAAGCTCTACCCAATCAAGCCCACAAGCACGGCTCCTACCCATTTTATCATCCTTCCAAACCTGGGAATTCTTGCTTTCACGTTAAAGAGGGGAAAAAATGCAAAGCCAATGGTGAAAAAACGGAGTCATTCTGAATCCGTATGGAAAAGTTATGAGCAAAACAATAACTCATAAGACGTTAAGGGACGACCACCTTTTCATCCTCCCCTTACCATCACCAAGGCTTTAATTAGTAGGACCAACTCTTCATATACGTGTCATATGGAAGAATTTGTCAAATTTGGTTAAAGAAAAATAATCAAGTGGGACCTACACATGTTGAAAAGAAAAATATTCCTTTTCAAAGGACAATTGATTTCTTCGCGCAGGCATTTTTCATCCGGATTAGGCGCAGGAAAAGAAGGAATGATGTCGGGGATTTGCGTATATAAAAGGAGGTCGAATGAAGACTTCAAAACACACCAATTTTCTCACAGAAACCTCTTCAATAATTTTCTCTCACGGAAACCTCTTCCAACAACATTTTTCTCGCTACTCCGTCTGAGAGAAAAAAAACACTCTTTATTTCTCCTCATATATTCTAAATTTCTATGCGTTTTGTGATTTAATCAAAGAGAAACCAAGTTTTCTTTCCTATATAATAGTTATTATTGTCCTATACATTTCTAGTTTATTTCCAGAAAACCCAAAAAAATATAAGTAGAAGTATCAAAATCAAGTATCGTCTTTAAGTTCTTAAAATATTAGCATTAAATTGCTCGTACAATAATTACTTTCTGCATACTTAACAGAAGCGAGAAATCATCGTAAGAATCTTTCCAAGTCTCTGTATCATATTTCAGGTATAATAATTGCTTATATTTTCGGTAATTATGTAGTTATACGGGAACGGAATGGTTTTTCCATTTCGTAGTAACACCGCAGCTACTCTTTACATGCATTATATAAAAATAATTTGTTTTTTTTAGTAATCTTACAAGTGGGATAAATCAAAGTGTGGGTATAAAGCGGAATTCCCTCCCACATTAGATCTATTGCTAAGAAAGTAATAAATAAAGTAGGTCACTATTAAAATCACTTTTCACTATTCGGTCACTATTCAAGTTACTATTCAGTCACTATTTAATCACTATTCGTCACTATGCATCACTATTTGTTTTTATTAATAATTAATTATAAACATTCCTCTTTAATCATGAAGTAGAGGCCAATACTACGATTGGGCGGCTGATGGGTGCCTAACACCTTCCCATCCCGTACTAGAATCTCCTTACCCAGACTCTCTGATAGCAGACCATAAACATGAAAGTCATAATTAGGTTTTGTTTTCCTCAAAAGAATTCAAACTAATCAAAAGGGTCCTGACTCCCCTTAGTCAGGTGGCGACTTCAAAACATCTCTTTTCCTCTCTGTAGAGTTGGCCCTCTTACTAACAAACTAGTAAGAAATTATCTCTGGCAGACCCTATGTGATAAACATCCACGAACGGATGAGAACATGGACCTCGCCCCATAACAATTATGGATAAAGGAAATAGATCGGCACCTTGACCCGTGCTACGAACCCCCGATTTCTACAGTGGCGACTTCACTGGGGATAAATAAGAGATTCGACTTGAAAAAAATGATTAAAGGGAAATTTTATAATCTTTTCTTTATTATATACTGATATCATAGTTCAGATTTTGTGGTTTCAGGTACTTATACAAGCGTAAGCAACCATAACGCGAAGGAGGTCTTACACCCGTAGTTGGCATCGGAAAAAGGGAGGAAGACTGGTCAAGATGGATGATTCACAACATGGAAAAGGGGAAGCCAACAATACTGACATCCCCACCTCAAAAATAGAACAAATCATTGAGGAGAAACTCGCCAATTTCTTTAAGAAGCGGCAAGATGAGGCTAGAAATGGCCGAAAAGGCTCAGATTCTCATCAACATACAAATGGCTCTGGATCCAAGGACGATCATCAACCAAAATATCAAAACAAAAATGGGGAATCCGGAGGTACAGGCGACGATGACGAAATTCCAACACCAAACAAAGAGAGCTTGGAATTCGAGCATTTCAAAGAACATGTAATGAAAAGGTTGTCAATAATTGAGGACAACACCGGCGTGGATGGTGAAGTATGGTACACTCCGCCAAGTGGATACTTTCCTGAAGGTTTCTAATTTCCAAAAATAGAAAAATATAATGGCATGGGACCCCCGGGGTCTCACATTAAACTGTATCTCCAATACCTAAAGCCCCAAGGTTTAATGACGATCGCCGCTAAACTTGTTCCACCAAAGCTTGACTGGGTTAGCCCTTGATTGGTACCAACATGCAGAGAAATCAAAAATCTCTACATGGCCACTCATGATTAATTCATTCGTCGAACATTTTGCAAAAAATACAGATCACTCTATGGCCTTACGCGACTTGAGTCCCTTCGACAAGGGGCACATGAAGGTTTCGTCGACTGGATGAGTCGGTGGGAAAAGAAAGTGTTCGAAATGTTCGAACGACCATCAGAAGAGGCGCAACTAAAAATTCTAATGAAAAATCTCTCAATGTCTTACAGGGTATTCATCAGCATGTCTGCGCCCGAAAATCTTTCCGATTTTCGAAGGAAAGGAGCAAGCATTGAGGACGCAATGAAGGACGGTGTATACTCCGGATTCAATATAGGGCAAAGCTCGACGAAGAAAAAGGAAATTAATTATGTCAACCCAACCATTGCAATGCCTACTTACATCAGATCTACAAGGAAAGCACCTATCACCAATGCATTCCGCCAAGACAAAGGGCAACAATATGTCGAGAAAAGGTGGATCCGGAATCGAGTATTCTCTGAGCTGGACGGAGAAATGAGTGACTACCTTCCTAGGTTAGTTAAGGAAAAATTAATTCAACTTCGAGATCCTAAGCCTATACCTAATCCCAAACCTCGGGGTTAGGATGAGTCAAAGACATGCGGCTACCATCAGAGTGCATGACACAATACCAATTCATGTTTCGTCCTGAAACATCTTATCCAAGATTTGCTGGATGACGGCAAGATAATCATCGAGGGAGCATCAAAGCAACCTAATATACAACAAAATCCACTTCCAGTGCATCAAGGAAATCAGGGAATCAACTTCATTGAGGCGGATAACGCTGAAACTCGTCAACCATCTCTAATATCAGACCGTACAATAAAAGAGAAGGTCCAAACAAATGAAGCCTCCAGAGTCGTTGTTGAGAAAAAAATGTAATCTGCAAAGAGTTCCCCAGACGCCAACATCCGTATGATGAATAAAAAACCATTGTTCACCATTGCAGGTAGCGGGAAAGTCGTATATTCTGAATGCCTATCAGAAAAATGCGAAGAGGTACAACATCAAACAAGGGGAGGAAGACAGTTCAAGCCCCTTAACTTACGAAACGAAAATCCAGGTGTCCTAGCAAGGGGCAATCCAATTCGGATCAGGCCAAACAATCAACATGAAGCTATAAAGGAAGACAACTTACTCATTGAGCAGTTGCGAAGAACAAAGGTGGATATCTCAATTTGGGGATTGTTAGATGCATCGACCAGTCACCGCCAGGCTCTACAAGAAGCACTAAGTTTGATGCATGTTCCCACAGGAATCACTCCCAATGAACTGGTGCACCTAGTCGACCGAGCTACAAGACCAGGTGCGATTACTTTACAGATGACGACATGCCACCGGAGGGGAAGGACCACAACAAAGGTCTTTACATTACCATTGGTTGGGAAAATATGATCATACCTTCTGTCTTCATGGATAATGGTGCTGACGTCAATATATGCACATTAAAAGCGGCTAAAAAGATGAGGGTCGACATGAACCGTATCACTAAAGCCGATGAATCAGCCTTGAGAGTCCGAGCATTTAACAATGGTAAGCAAACAGGAATCGGTGAACTGACCATCGAAATATGGGTTGGTCGATTAAAAACCTATGCTACCTTCCTGGTAATGGACATCTCTGCAAGCTTCAACCTCCTTCTAGGTCGTCCATGGATGCACAAGAATGGAATAGGTGCATCCTCTCTTCATCGAAAGCCGATTCTGGAAGGGAAATGAGCTAATTACCGTACATGGAGATGATGAGGAAAATGAAATAAGGTCCCACCAGATCTCGGTGAACATGATCGTAAATTCATAACTACACAAAGATAAATCCGACATGAGAACAAAGATGGAGCATCAATTCATCACGCTGTACGGGTCAATTTAAATATCGAAATCGAAATATTCCGAAAATGCTACAGAAAAGCAAGTTCTTTCCGGGAATGGGTCTGGGGCTCCGAAAACAAGGGCCCACACAACCAATAACAATACCTAGGAGAAAGGCGTTTGATACGGTAGGATTGGGATATCAGTCGATCTATCAAGACTCTACGACATTCGGGAAAAGGCAAGAAGATCAAGGAATCGATTGGAGCCGTCAACCGTCCTTCCAAAAGTGTTTCATCCGTAAGGGAGGAGAAAAGGTTCCAACACCAAACACACTAGGAAAGATCACACCGGTGATAACAAGAATGAGTTCTGACCAAAGAAAAGAAACCGAAGAACCCGCCTATGAAGGGGTAAGTCATCTTTTTTCCCTATCTCCCACTGACAGCGCAGGTGAACCCAGCGGACATAAAGGGGAGGATGGAAGAGAATTGGAAGTTACAGAACAAGGGGAGAGTACAGCGATCTCAACCCCGGGAACTGAAAGGGAAATCCAAGAATGCATGGTCATTGCATGCTCATAGCTTCAATTTCGTAGAAGGAGGAAATTCCCTGTCTATAACGGTAAAGGCTCCCCCATAAAACACCTCAAGTCATTCTTGTGGTACATGAAGCCATTGAAGATGAACGAAGAGGACTTGAAACAACACTTCGGAGAAAGCTTAACTGGGAGTGCGTCCATATGGCATTCAACTAATGACCGAGTTCTGCAAGCAAGCATGGACAGAAACGATCAATGCCTCGAATAAAGATTCAACTCGTAGATGAGTTCGATCAAAACTTGGAGCATCAAACACTCGAAAAACAAAGAGAGAGATTTTGGAGGACCAATAAGGAAAATCGTCGATAGACTATATTAAGAGTCGGGGAGTGCAACAAGGTGCATGATAATTCCCAATCAATCTTGTTTTCAAGAGGTACTATGCCTAATCAAAGGCAACATTTCAAAGATGCCTAATCCATGCATCTCCTCAAAAGATCAACTTTTGTCAACACTCATGATTTTTATCATTTCAAAACTCCATCAATCTTGTTTTCAAAAAAAAAACGGTAAAGAAAAAAAAAAAGTTTATTAAGTTTTAATTTCTTTTCAAAAAAGAAAAAAAAAACAGATTTCTAAGGTTTTTTTTTTTTAAAAAAATAAAAATAAAATCGGAGAGTTTATCAATGATGTAAAGCTTAGGATTTGGGTATGGTTTTATGAGCAACCAGATGATAGGCAAAGTGTGGTAGTTGAGACAAACTCTCCAAATCAAAATTTCAGTTTTGTAAATTTTTAAGTTTTTTATTTTGTTTTCAAAAAATAAAAATAAAATAAATGCTGATGATGAAAGCCCTAGGATGATACTGTGCCTTGCACACGTACCAAATAGGCAACTGAGGCAAAAGTTTCTTGAGTTATTTTAAGCCTAATCATGTTCTAACCATGCTTTAAGCTTTCGTGAACGACGAGTTATCTCGAATTAAGGCTTCTCCACCTGAGTCAATGATCTGCATGATCGGTGCATGTCAAACCAAAGAACAAAAGCACCACCAGAAAGAAAATATTTCATTCACAAATGAAGGAATTACAGAATCTTCGTCTACAACAATGAAAAGCATGAACTCTTCCTTATCTGAAGGATACATGATTCAGATCGAGAAAAAAAAAAAAGAACAACAACAAGAAACAAAAAATGACCTGACGGCAAACCAAAGAAGAAGAAATGAAAAACAAATAAGGAAAGCTGGTGATTTTATCAGAGTCTAGACCAAGATCCAACTTCTTCACCATTTCCCATTGATCGAAACCAATGTGTAATAGCGGTAAAAGTGTCCATGTGACACACTAGATCTAGACATCTTCATCAAGGGAAGATCATCCATACTTGTCAGAATACATCTAAATCTAAATCCGATTTCAACTTTGAAATCTGGGTTTATCTTTGTATGTATTTTGAAGATGCATATGGAACGATCTTGCATCTTCCCCTAAATCATCAGATCTTCATCTTCGAGCCAAACATTAATCTGGATCTCAAGATGCACTACCATCAAGCACGAGAAAAAGAGAAGATTCATACGGATCTATCTTGAGATTCCACCAAAATCTCACTTAGATTATCATTACTTTCAGCCGCTCAAAGCGCATCTCGCATACTCCACCAGTAAATGATTACTATGGCGATAAACCAAACAAGCAGAAAGTAGAAGAACATGAAGACGGTGATCAAGAAAAGAAAGATCACAGTCCAGATCCGGCACATACAAGAAGGATCTGATGAAAAGATGGAGGAAAGAGGCATATTTGCAGAGAAGAAGAAAAAAAAAAGAGGAAGAAAGAGAAACTGATGGTCGAGGAAGAAGAATGCGAGGAATTTAAAGCAAAGGATTAGGGCTCCATCAAACTGCTATTCGGGCAAACCGAAACTAAACCCATGACCCGTTGGGCTTCTCCAACGCATTAGGGTCATTCATCCGATCCGCTAGATCCTTTTCCCTGTATCAAAAAAAAAAAAAAAAAAAAAAAAAATGCAGTCTACCTCATAAAGAAGTCGAAGCGTGGATAATTCTTTAGAGAGAGTATCAATACGCTTTGCCTCCCAGGGATTCTCTACTGACTTCATCATATCTCAACATGATATCGTACATCTCATTCACCACCGATGTCAACTGGCTCCCACGGCTATCCACCAAACGGAGCAAGTATTCTTGGAGAGGTATGGAAGCCTGAAGCGAGAAAGGAGTCAATAAAAAGTATTAAGTCATTAAGTTAAGAAGAGCAGAGTAGCAGCGGTACCTCAGGAATATCATCAGGAGAGGTAAACCAATAATATCTTCACGGTCAACAGGGCCACCTGCAATTGGAACCACATTTGAAGTCCCCAAGATAGGTATTTGAAAATCCCATGTTGGAAGAAGATGACCGAAGCCCGTTAATGGAACTTGTTGAGAAGAAGCATTCTTTGGAAGATCCCATCAATAATGGACGAGGGGTAAAACCCGGATCACCCACTACAAGATTCTCTCGGCAAGATTGGATAGCAAGAGGTGGACCTAAAGAAACCGATCTCCAATATGATTCAAAATTCATTCCCCGATCAACGGAATCTTCATAGGAACGTTGCGGTTGACGTGAAATCTCGTCCATATCACTGAACGATGCATAAGGAAAACATGTAACGTTGGGAGGAGGAAAATGGGGTGTAGCATCTGGTTGACTAATTTTTCTCCCAAATCTGTCACCAAGATACCAAGCACAGTAATCCGGGCCACGTAACAAGTACCGAAGCATGCTAGACGACATGGCATGAATGGCCCTTTGATCACACCGAATCAGATAATCCTTCCAAGGATCCCAACAAATCTGCGATCAAAATGGAGGTATATACAAAAAAAAAAAAAAAAAAAAAAAAAAAAAAAAAAAAAAAAAAAAAAAAATACGGTTTCTTACAGATTCAACTGTCTAAACAAAGGCGTGTATATGCAGTCAAGTGCCTTCGAAGTGCACCCTTCCATCTAGCCATTCGAGGAAATGTTTGACTATTGGAGAAGCTTGTATCAAAAGGAGGGCGACTAAGAGGAAAATATTCGTAACACCAATAATGTTACAAAGAAAAATATGGATGTTTAAAAAGGAAGTCTAAGATCGTTCAACCTGAAGCAAGGAGAAATATACTTACATTCAAGATGGGCCAGAATCCACATAAGGCTTTTGTTTGAAGACGTGTTGCTCGAGTCAGATAGGTGTAAAGTCGCGCCATCGCACAACTTCCCCAATCGTAAAAATTCACCAAGTCCAGGTCAGAAAATGCTTCCAAGTATCCTGATTTGATATAGCCACCAGAAGAGTCAAGGAAGGTATGACCCGCAACAAAGATCGGGAAAACTCGGTAACTGTAATAACTTTAGCATCATATTTTGAAGCGTCGATGATGAGATCCAGCTCAGGGACCGAGAAATTCGTCTTCAAGCCTGCTAAGCTGACATACCAATTTTTAGGGAAGATATCCCCACAATGTGGTCCCAACAGGTTTCGGACATTCTCCTCTGTCATGCTTTCACCCACCGGGACGGGAGCTCCTATCCCCACACGGATGCCAGTAATCATGTAGAAATCCAGAGGAGTGATGGTTAACTCACAATGTGGCAGGTGAAATGAATTAGTATCACCCCACCATATTTCTGCCACGATTAAAGCATTCTCACCATCATGGAACGGTTCCAAAGCTTCAATAAAGTCGTACCAACCGATCTGTTGTACAAGCTCACGTACACCTTTGCATCGTCTCAACATCAGCCACCATTCTACTATGCCGGTGGTCCCTCGCGAATACGCCCAAGCGTAATTCTATGAAAGAAAGCAATGGTTGAGAAATAATGAAAGGAAACTTGGAAAACAAAGAAGAAAATTTCGATCAACAAGGAAACTTACAGGGTCTTCCCGGATTCTTGCAGAAACGTGATCATCCACATCGTTTAAAACCCCAACTCTTCGTCTTCTACGCAGCGTAGGCAAAGTTGGAGGATCAGGAATAATGATAGCCATCCGCCTAGACGACATATTGAAGAAAAGAAAATGAGTTTCTTACCTAAAGAAAGGTCTTTCTCCCCTATCTTAAATATAAAAAAAGGGTAATTACTTCCTCAAGAAGTTTTTTTTTCTCATAATCGTCTCGTGAAAGAAAAGCAAGTCATGTCAGGACAAAGTGTGGAACGGAAGCCAAGAAGATGCACTTTCAGAATGTGAATGAAACCGACAAGCTCAACTGGGGCAGACCTAGCCAACGTTAGTATATTTCTTCATCAACCTATTCAACTATTTCAATCGGCTCGAACAAAGGGCAATCCAACTGAATCAACCGCAAAGGTTCAAAAATCAATAAAATGGAGCTGACAAGCTTAACTGGGGCAAACCCGGCCAACGTCAGAATTTCTTCATCAACTCATCAAAATCACCTCTTGGAAAAGATAAGGTGCGAAAGGGTGTTCAGGGCTTTGTTTGTAAACCGAAAACGGTTACTCTCAAAGAGGGGCAACTATTGACACCCCATTTCCCCACCTTCCATAGAAAATATCATTCTTGTACTTCGGAGCAGAATACAAGAGAAATTCTTTGTGGAGCAATTAAGGATTTTCATATCCTTTAAATCAAGCCCATAAGCTCAACCAATCAAGCCCACAAGCTCTCAAGCCCACCAGCTCTACCAATCAAGCCCACAAGCTCTACCCAATCAAGCCCACAAGCTATACCCAATCAAGCCCACAAGCACGGCTCCTACCCATTTTATCATCCTTCCAAACCTGGGAATTCTTGCTTTCACGTTAAAGAGGGGAAAAATGCAAAGCCAATGGTGAAAAAACGGAGTCATTCTGAATCTGTATGGAAAAGTTATGAGCAAAACAATAACTCAGAAGACGTTAAGGGACGACCACCTTTTCATCCTCCCCTTATCATCACCAAGGATTTAATTAGTAGGACTAACTCTTCATATACGTGTCATATGGAAGAATTTGTCAAATTTGGTTAAAGAAAAATAATCAAGTGGGACCTACACATGTTGAAAAGAAAAATATTCCTTTTCAAAGGACAATTGATTTCTTCGCGCAGGCATTTTTCATCCGGATTAGGCGCAGGAAAAGAAGGAATGATGTCGGGGATTTGCGTATATAAAAGGAGGTCGAATGAAGACTTCAAAACACCAATTTTATCACAGAAACCTCTTCAATAATTTTCTCTCACGGAAACCTCTTCCAACAGCATTTTTCTCGCTACTCCGTCTGAGAGAAAAAAAACACTCTTTATTTCTCCTCATATATTCTAAATTTCTATGCGTTTTGTGATTTAATCAAAGAGAAACCAAGTTTTCTTTCCTATATAATAGTTATTATTGTCCTATACATTTCTAGTTTATTTCCAGAAAACCCAAAAAAATATAAGTAGAAGTATCAAAATCAAGTATCGTCTTTAAGTTCTTAAAATATTAGCATTAAATTGTTTGGTACATTAATTACTTTACGCATACTTAATGTAAGCGAGAAATCATCGTAAGAATCTTTCCAAGTCTACGTATCATATTTGAGGTATACTAATTGCTTATATTTTCGGTAATTATGTAGTTATATGGGAACGGAATGGTTTTTCCATTTCGTAGTAACACATGACTACTCTTTACATGCATTATATAAAAATAATTTGTTTTTTTTAGTAATCTTACAAGTGGGATAAATCAAAGTGTGGGTATAAAGCGGAATTCCCTCCCACATTAGATATATTGGTAAGAAAGTAATAAATAAAGTAGGTCACTATTAAAATCACTGTTCACTATTCGGTCACTATTCAAGTTACTATTCAGTCACTATTTAAGCACTATGCATCACTATTTGTTTTTATTAATAATTAATTATAAACATTCCCCTTTAATCATGAAGTAGAGGCCAATCCTACGATTGGGCGGCTGATGGGTGCCTAACACATTCCCATCCCGTACTAGAATCTCCTTACCCAGACTCTCTGATAGCAGACCATAAACATGAAAGTCATAATTAGGTTTTGTTTTCCTCAAAAGAATTCAAACTAATCAAAAGGGTCCTGACTCCCCTTAGTCAGGTGGCGACTTCAAAACATCTCTTTTCCTCTCTGCAGAGTTGGCCCTCTTACTAACAAACTAGTAAGAAATTATCTCTGGCAGACCCTATGTGATAAACATCCACGAACGGATGAGAACATGGACCTCGCCCCATAACAATTATGGATAAAGGAAATAGACCGGCACCTCGACCCGTGCTACGAACCCCCGATTTCTACAGATGTATTTCCGGCTTTGGACCATATGCCACTCCAATGTTCGGCCGTGATGGATGTCCTCTTCCAACCTGATGTCCAGCTATGATGGATGTGCATTGTCAATGCATTAGCCAAGGGATAATAATATTTGGATGAAGCTTCATCTCGGGCCATGACGCACCTTTCAGCATGCGCCATGCTAAAAACAAGGGGTGCTACATTATTCACCCCCTTAAAGAATTTCGTCCCCGAAATTCAAAACAAAAACTATTATGGACAATCTCTTCGATTTGGATTCCTGAGCAAAAGTCCCATACCATATGCTCAGAAATCACGGGTTTCTTCAAATAGTTGTGAGCAACAATTTAGTCCTTTTGAGCAAACGTCACATACCGCCTACTCAGGAATCCAAAAGTGCCCAAAATAATTCCAAGAATCACAATTGGCCAGTGCCAAGAGGATATATCGACCAGGTATCCTAAATATGCATCCCATACTACACACTCAGAATCCATAAAGTTCACTTGGTTGAAAGTGTCATGGAACACTGTGAGGACCAATCTCTAATGCAACTGCAGTGGGATGCAAGCCACCGTCCCTGATGTATTTCCATTTTCCCATCGTAATGGGTTGCTATCTAACCTGACAACGTACACCGTCCCAGACAGGTGAGGGGAGATCAATCTTTATGCCAGTGGTAGTAGGATACCAGCCAACTGTCCCAGGCAGATTTTCTGGAAAACTCACAGCGTTTATACAAGCTCAACTTGATTCGCAAAGTAGTTGGACCTGCAGTTACAAACTCTTTCCGCGCCAAAGTTGGCATACTCTCTAAATTTATTTCCCTTTGGAGGAAAATTACTCGTTGACGAGTCGAATCCGCACAGTCCCTAGAGCTTTTCTCATAACTTGCTTTAATACCAACTGTGATAGACCGGAAAATCACGCCTAGCGCGCCTGGGCGTGCATGCCATAACTCCCCCGATGCGCCATAATGATGCTACTTACCGGGATATATATCTAGGAAAATGCACGTTCATTTTCCCTTGCAAGCATGCTCGTGGAGCATGATGCATCTAAATTATCTTTCACGCCGTTCCAACTTACCCTTGTCCGCAAAAGGGTATAAGGCTATAAGGTCGATGCCAATGCATCTTGTATGCATCACTAGATCTTCATCAGTGTAGGGAACATCACTAATTTTCCCATCTAGCTGAGCTATCATCACATTATCGAGTCTCGTCCAGGCATAAGGGATATGCGTTGGATTTAGGTATAGGATGCTCTGATCCTGATGCCATTTCCTTACTATGCTTACCAACTATTTGTATCCACTTGCTGGCATGCAACAAAGCCTCATCAAGCTTGTCCACAATAATCTCTCGCATCGAGCTATCGATATTAGATGATATAAGGGGCTAACGTGCTGGACCGGAAATGTTGTAACTCATTGCGGATGCCTACGTACTCTTCCATACTCTAAAGGGATCAAGCACAGATCACAGTTCATCCCCGAAGGGACAGAAACTTAAACCAACTCGTTTTTAGGGTCGTGGCCTAGCAATAATGGTAATGGCCTAGTCCGTGTAGGTCATTCCGTCAAGATACATCCAAGTGATGCATTTCCGAGTCAATGGCATGGCATAGTGATGCCTTAGCATCATATGCTCCATCTGTAAGGCTACGTAACTAAGAATGAGGCCTAAGCATCATTCATACCGTTCTGGCTAAGCTATGAAGCTTACTTGGTGCATGGTCCGCAGATGCACCTTCAACCAAGTACCCCTCCTTATATATGTTTTAAAGACATTTTTACAACTCAAATTGGGGGAGCAAAAATCATTCATCAACTCCCAAGGCTGTAATGTCCGCACCTGACTCCCTTGGCAAAATATTATGCACGGACGTGATGGTTGTACATTCAGTTCTGTCTCACAGGGAAGTTCCAATGTCCGGCCATGATGGCTGAACATTTCATGAGCCATTTATGATGAAGGGTCGTTATGGATGTATTTCTGGATTTGGCCCATAGGCCACTCCAATGTCCAGCCGTGATGGCTGTCCACTGCCAACCCGATGTCTAGCCGTGATGGTTGTCCATTATCAACGCATTGTCCAAGGGATAATGTTCCTTTTCTTATGCAACAAAAGCTTTTGATGAAGCTTCATCCCCGACCATGACGCACCTTTTAGCATGCGCCATGCTAAAAACACGGGGTGCTACAGTCTGGATGTTTGTTTTGTTTATCAGATGTTAGTTTTGGTTTTTGTTAACCTAAATTCCGATGTCATATTGTGATATCCCTTATGGTTTGTGCGACTTTTTAATTTAGCAAGATTAAGTTTTATCCTTTTTAGGTATGCTTTATCATAGGATCATAAGGATATATCATTAAAAATTATATGTGAAAGTCACAATGATGTTGATATCAATTTATGTTTACAAAAGTTGTTTTTAGCATAACATATGAGTTTTTGGTTTAAACTTTTGTTATTGGCACGTAATGGTTAAAACCGTTTGAACCTTTCTCTGGTAAAGGTTGTTTTTCTTGTTGTTCTTTTGTTCTTGCGGGAGGATGACAACAAACACGGGGATAGTTCTTATTGAACTGGTGCTTAAATGATATATCTTTCTGGGGAGAAGTGCCTGCGGAAACCAAGGAAATGATTTTTTTATTGTTAGTTAATCGATTTTCTTGTTTAAGAAAATCTTGATTTTATTGTATTTATTTTTCTTTTGCTTAACAAAATTTCGGTACAATTGATATTTTTCATTATGTTGTATGGATTGATTATTGTCATTCAATTGTTTCCGGTTAAGAAAAACTATGTTAATTCTATTTGACATATTTATTTGGTATCTTCTTTATTGTTTGGTATTAATTGCTTTTTCTTAACAAAATTTGGTGCAATTGTTATGCTTTGACTGGATTATCTTTAATTCAATTGCTTCAGGTTAAGAAAAACTATGAAAATTGAATGATTTGATTTGTGTGTACTGTTTTTGTTCTTAACAAAAATATGGGATCATTTATTTAGTCTATATTGATTCCAAATGAGAAAAACTAAGTTAATTCTGATCTTAGTTTAGGATTATCAAATGTCAGATTCGGTTATTCAAGTATAATCGAATTCCTTGATAATAAAAACTAGTTAACTAACCTAGTGTTTTCCTTATCTATGGTAAGGTCTAAGTTATTCTATGAATAATTAGAATATGATAAGAGAGATTGAGTTAATTCTGATCTCTATTTGTATCTTATTGAAATAAGTGATTGTACATACACAATTGGTTCGGTTAAGAACTAAGTTATCTTAGTTGATTTATCGGACTAAGGGAAAAAAAAATTGGGCAATTGTTTCCTTGATAACATACTAAAAATAAGATTACTTTTGTAGTTTCGGTTTTAGTATTAGTTATCCAAAATGGTATTGAAACCTCCGTGCTTAACTCTCAAAGGTTGTACAAGTCTTATGGATTTGTAAGATCCTTTCAGTTTGCTCTTTTGTTTTTTCGTTTCTTTTTCATTTTTATGACAAAAAGAGGGAGAAATATATGGAGTAAACAAGTAATTTATGATCACTAGGAAAGGATATGTGTGCTTAAATGTTTTATCTAATGAAAGAGTAAAGCATATACTAAGGGGGAGAAACATATAATCTTGTTGTGTAGTATTTCTTATTACAGAAGGGGAATAACAAAGATTTTATGATTGAATATTTACCTAGCTTTCCTTTAGAGGGAGTAAATATTTTTTGATTCAAATGTCAACAATGACATTTACTTTTTTTTAATATATACAGGGTATTGTGTTGTTGAAACTTGGAATCAAGCATATGAAGAATGAGTTATTTTGTAATTCGTTTATCTCCATATATGTGTTATTTGGTTTTTGGTACTCAAGTTTTGACCAAAACCTGGGTTTGGTCTAATATTTGTCAAGCCTTTGCGTTTGATCTGAAGACCAACGTTGACCCGTGTTGACCCAGTCAAGTCTATTTTTATTATTTTATGATATTAATAAATATTCATTTACTATTTTCCCCTTTACTTACTAAAGATTTACACCTAATATACTTTTAATCCGGACTTTGAGTCTCTGACCCAGAAATGAAATGGTTTTCTATGTGTACCGGAACTTAGTATGTCTGCAATACGATTGGTTTGCGAAGAGACTTTCTTCGTTGTCATTAGTACAAAACAAAGCTAGGATAAGTTAACATGTGTTAGTGGTGGTCAGGATTTGTCCAGACAAAGATAAATCAAGTGTTGTGGTTTTCCTGACCACCCCCTACAACTCGCACGCGTGGCATTAATTCCAATATTATGAAAAATTATAACGGGGAGGTTCGAATTCATGACCTATTGTGTCATATGAGTGGCCTCTAACCAGTGTTCCACCTTGGTTGGAATTAATAGAAAAGATAAATCAACGGTGGTGGTTTGTTCAACTTAAATATCATAATTGCTTTATTAAGTGTTTCACTAATTGCATATAATAAATAATCTATTCATTACAAAGTGTTTTATTAATATGTGTTTCACTAATTGATCACAATAAATGACTAATCATTTTTTTATTATAATTTTTTTCTTAATTAATTATAATATGTATTTCTATTAATAAGTAATTTTGATAAATAATATCAATAGACATTTTTGGCGACAATGAGTAGTAGAAGAGGTGGAGGTCGAAAGATTAGTGGTGGTTAAGGGCGGCACCAAGCACAATTATATTTATTTTTGTTCTTTTATCATAAAAGGTTTTACCTAAATACCACCTACGCTTTTCCTAATTACCACCCACGGTTTAAAATGATAAAAAATGTAGACCTAAAGTAAAGTGGGTGACTAAAACGCATTTTCTTTGACAATTACCTAACAGGCTAACACCATTAGGTCTACCAAAAATAGGCTACCACCCATGATAGCCGGGCCGCCGCCACCACACCACCACCCAAAATTAATTTTAAATTTTAATTATGATTTTAGTTTCAGAGATTAGATAGATTGATTCCAGTTTATTATAGAGACATATTAGGTTTTAAATTTAATAGATTAGGGCTTAATTTCGGAAAACTATAATAAGAACATATGTGATTATAGGACTATATTATTAGGGTTTAAAGACACTTGCAAGTTCCACTAAAATCCATTATAGGAACAGATGTCAACCAATCCTTTGTAGGAGTAGATCGTAAGTGCCTTTATTATATGGAAGAACTATAACTAAGATTCATCCATGCAAATGTAATACGCAATGACGGGGGTGGGGAGAGGTGGTTGTTAATGGTAATTGAAAAAATAACGTTATTTTTGTATCATGGTGTAGCGGAGAAGAAGATGAGTAATTGTTACCTACTATTGATTAGGTTTACAACTACTAAGTTTTTAGACCGCGGGTGGTAATTAGGAAAAACATGGGTGGTATTTAGGTAAAACAATCATAAAATATGATACGAAGTCCATTTTTCACATGTATCCAACTTACCGAGAGTTTTTTCTCCCTATATCCTCAAAATCCTGGCTTCGTCCTTGGTTTGTGGTGGAATAAATAGTGATGGTGAGTGCTGGTGAGTAGTGATAGATAATATTAATTTTATGTTGTCGTTACAACATCGATAACATCGTAGTGTGGAAGATGTGCTTGGTTGTTTTTAACACTTTTGATAAAGGAAGGTACCATATATTTCCGGGATGATATCATACAAGATAATATTTTCATGATCGTAGTTGGATCACCCAAATGGTACCCCTGTTATCTTTGGTACCATATCGTATAAATCATGATTTTTTAATGTTAAGAAAAAATTGGTTGCAATACAAAAAAGAATATATACACGGAAAAATAATAATGAAACCAATCAATTAACGACATTTTGTTCAATCTAAACCTCATACATGGCATTTGTGATTGAAAATTAGAATTACGTCCAACAACCTACATGGGGTGGGCGGCAGTGATGGTGGCAGTGGTGGAGTCAAAATTTGACATTGAGGAGGCCTATTTTTTTTTTAAAGAAACATGTAAACTTTGGTGGACTAAACCATAAATATATATGGACAAACTATTATTTATAAAATAAACTAAAAAAATCATGTAGTTATTAAAAATTAAAGGGGTTAGAGCCAGGTTAGTCAACCCTTGGCTCTGCCACTAGGTGGTGGTGGATAAAATAAATGGATTCATATGGTTTTATGGTGGTGGTGGGTATTGGTGAACAAAAACATATTATGCTAATTTTGTAATGCCACAAAATATGTAACGTTATATTATAAAGTATAAAACGTGGTTGATCATTCTAATGTTAAAATAAACTCTATAAAACACATGTTCATTTTAAAAAATTGGTGCAATCAATTGCCACGTTATGTAATAACTAAACGAACGACACGAATCAAGATCAGAACATATGAAATTATTTATTATTGATTTGTCTATGTAAAGAAGATAAATTTATCGTTGGGGTTTGTTTAACTTAACCATTTTAAATACTTTATTAATTAGTATCTCATTGATTGTTCATAATGATTAATTAAATTTCTATTATAAATGTCCCTTTAATAATCTAACATGAATACATAATTTTATTAATAAATAATTGTACTAAAAGCTATATTAATTCTAATGGTGGTTGTGGAAGTAGGGTTAGTATAAATGGTGGCGGGTGTTTGTGAATGGTAGAGGCGGTAACATTACTATTGGTGGAAGAAATAGTGGCAGTGGATGGTTTTTATGGTGGTGGGTGTTGGTAATAGTAGTGGATAATAATAGCTTTTGCTTTTTAGTGAGTTTTATTGACCGAGTAAAAAAAAATCTTCACAAAACATGCAACATTGTATTGTGAAAGATGTAATTGGTTGTTTTTAGCACCATTGATAAGGACAAAAATCAAATATTTCGAGGATGATACCGGAACTATAAGACAATATGATCATGATTGTTGATCACCGAAACGGTATCCGTATTATATAAAGGCAATTGGTGTGCCCGCGTAAGAGAACATTATCGCTCTCTCAAGTACTATTACATTTGTTTTTCCAGAAAGACCATCAATGTCGAGTTGTTTCGCGACAACTACCTACAAAGACAACAACTGTTTGAAAATATTTGTTTGTTCATCAAAATCATCATAAAAAACTCTAAATCATAAATCTAAATTTCGCCTCCGATGTTTATAGAATATTTTTTATATTTTACATTATCAAATCATGCGACCTCTTGATTACAAATCAACAATATCAAATTACGGATCAATATGTATAGGTTTCATTCATTGGGTTAGAAGGTAGAGGAGATACAAATGGGTAGATCACACAAAGCAGAACATGACTGAGAATACTTCAATAATTTGGTCAAGAAATAAGGTCAAAAATTTAAGATTAACTTTCTATAGGACTAATTAGATCGGCTCCGATAGGAGCCGACTAAAATATAGATTAATGATAATTTCCACGTAAGACAATTTCAAAATATAGTTTGGCTAACTCTGCCTATGTAAAGAGTGGTCAAGATTTGTCCTTCCTCAATTGCTATGTTATGTGAGAAGAAGGTGATATCTAAGATTGAGGTACAATTAAAATCCATTATATTCATACCATTTACAACTGGACGCCTTGAAAAAAATTGACATGTTGTTATTATTATTACAGGCAAGGGATACTTTGACCACACTTGCGCAAATATCTCACTTCGCAAATGATTGGTGTTGCATGTACTTTCTAGAATACAACGATGAATTTGAGGAAACAAGGCACCATAAGAAGTGTCCGGAGTATTTTGGATATAATAACTTAGACCCGATGAAATACTTATGTTCTTTTTCTTTTTTTTAGTTTTTCCACAATCTATTTATTTAAGAAAATGAACATTGCAAATACATAACATCAACAAAAATTAGACAGATTGCGTTTAATAATAATGGCTACCGATGGTCTGGAAACGGAAAAAGAAAGGAATTGATGTAGAAGAATTGTTGGGATATACGATGGATTACTTGATACGAATGAAAGAGGTATAACTATTTCGATTTTGAAATCACATAAAGTTCACAGTAGAAGATGACATCAAGTTTAAAGTTAGTAACAAACATAATATGGTTAACTAAAATGTTAAAAACAAACTGGATATATAAACTTAGAAAGCCATGGGACTTGAAGAGACCAATTTTGAAAACTACAATTTTAGAAAGCAACGATCTATAATACCATTTTTTTAATATAAATATTCAATGTAGAAGATGTCAACTTTTGGTAAAGGATATATTGACAACCTATAAATTTGAAATAGGATCAAGGAGTACAATATGTGTTCCAGGTTCTTTATGAGGTAATGTGTCGCCAAATTGTATTCCAAGTGAAGGTCGGAACATATGGAAGTGACAAAATGTCCAAGACTTTTGAAGTTACCAAAGCCTTCATTAAGATGAAATGTTGGGCACAATAATTTGTTGAAGATTTAATGGCAGAGGTTTGCATATATACAATCCCTTCGAAAAGGTAATTGGTACACATTTTAAACATTGTCATCTGATGGGTGTTGAAAAATTACAGGAAAATCATGTCACATTGGAGAGTTTGTATCATCCGTTCGATGCAAAAAAATATTATTCTTTGCCTATTTGGAGGATCGGCAACATGACCATGATAAATGAGTTAGCTGGAGCGATATAGGAGCATGTGGAGACTTTTATGGACGATATTGATTTGTTGATTTCACTGAGATGAGCGTTGCTGACGACATATTTCCAAAAAATATTTAAACTTCCATGTTCATGTAGAGAATTATCTCATTATAATAAATGAACCTAAATAAAAAAAAATATGGAAGTTAAGATTATATTTCTTTCTTTTGAGCAAATCTCCGGAAGAAAAATATTAAAGGAAAAAATCAAGAAAAAAAGAGAGGAAAATCCCGATTATTTTTATGACAAACCCATATTAAAAATCATACGGAGTTGATAAGTATTCGGGACACAAATTATACGATATATTAAAAATGAACCAACATCATGGCCCGTGCCGCTACGGCACGGGTTAAGGGCTAGTTTTATTTACAAAAAAAAAGTCATTTGATTGTTCGATCAAAGATAAATGAAGGGAAGAACACCGAAGTTGTTGGGGAAGAACACCTTCAAAGTTATCTTACCCCAAATGTACAAGGTTAAAATTTCTTTACCAGCCTGCTACAACTGATCAACCACGATATGGAAAGAACATAACACTACCTTCCAAATACTGAAATGAATCACTAAGTTGGAACTCTTCACGTCTTTTGGGCATAAAAAGAAACACCTACTCCCTTCGTTCCTTTTTAATAGGCTGGTTTTGTTTTTAGAGAAAATTAAGGAAATTAAAAGAACTAATCATTGAAAGTGGTCCTCATGACACTTGTCAATAAACGAAGTGAAGTGAAATGGTCCCCATGACACTTGTCAGCAAAAGAAGTAAAGTGAAATGGTCCACATAACACTTGTAATCAAAAGAAGTTAAGAGAAAAGTGGTCCCAGAAAATTAAAGTAACATTTGACTTTCCCAATTAGGAAACCAACCTATTTTTTTGAAACATTTATTTATAGAAACCAGCCTATTAAAAAGGAACAGAGGGAGTAATACCGAACATGTTGTGTGCAAAACCTGGTGGTGGAGGAGATGACTATGCTGTGATATTTTTAGCCGCTTCCATGCTTCAATCTGCCTTGTAAATTGAATTTACAGACGACCCAAAAAATATTCAAGCATTCGAACACACTTCCATTGCAAATTCCAACCAATTTCACATGTTCAACTCATGTAAACACCCATCACTTCCATGGAAACCATTCAATATCTTCACTCCTTTCTAATGCCACAACTTTCCCTGAATCCACAAATTTCTCGCTGGTTTCACATTAAAATTCAGTTGAAACAAAATGAGATTGAATCCAAGCTAACAACATTACTATCTCGATTAAAATCAGAACAAACAAAATGAAATTGAAATTGAAGCTAGTACCCTTTTCTTCTCAATCTCACCTTTACTGTTTGATTTTTAATCAACCCATTACTCCTCTCTGTTTAAGAACCCTAATTTCACCATGTTAGAGATTATTATCACCATAAATTTCCTCAAATCACCAGCAGCAATCGATGTTCTTCCATGTAAATCTGACGACAACTTCACTTCTTCTTCGATTATTTCTAGTCTCTGCCGAAACACCATTTTCTTATTCTTAACAAACATTAAAACCCATCAATACTTCCTTGTTCTTAGGGATGGATTATGATGATGGGAATGTGACAGTGGTGGGGGATATGATGATGTTATGCAGGATGAAGACGATGGAGGTGGAGATTATGAGATCAGGATGGATTTGTATTGCTCAAAGTCTAACAGTGTAGAGGCGGGCGGAAAATAAGAGGGAAGAAGAGAATGCGTTAGGGTTAGGGTAATGGAAAATGAAGGGGTAAGATAGTAATAGTAAATTCCTTTAACAATTCCTTTTTTTTAAAAATTAATTTCTAAATGGAACTTAATATTTAACTAAGTCAATGCGAGTCAACGTTGGTCTTTAGAACAAACACAAAGGCTGGACAAATGTTAGACCAAACCCATGTTTTGGTCATAATCTGAGTACCAAAAACCAAATAGAGTTTTGTCACTAAAATTGACTAACGGGGAGATTGTTATAGCATAGATCGGTTGAACCCACCAAACAAAATTTGAAGTATTATCTAGGTACTAGGCATACCAGAAAGCAGTATCCAAGCATTTTAAGAAACTTTACATTAGAAAGCTTTTCAAAAAGCTTGATTGGGACTCTGTCACGACCATCTATAGCAATATCTGCCTCAAGTAGTGATGGAAAACTGTCGATTAGAAAGTCTCGTGGTTCCTTTAGTTTGCAACTGATGGTCGTCAGATTAGGTGCAAAAATCTTCACTATAAACTCCTCAAGATTACAATGCCAAATGAGCAAGTGCTTTAGTGCGGGATTTGCAATGCATAAACATTCATATTCGAAATCATTGCAGTTCATGATACTTAACTCTTCAAGGATGGGGCAGTTAGAAAGTAAATTGTTGAGCGAGGTCCCATTCACAAATTTAATAATGGTTAGACTAAGTAACTTGAGCCTTGGAAAATAAACTGCGCTTGGACCATTTAGTGTTAAACAGAATAAGTCCAGCACCGTCAATGAATTATGAGTAAACACTGATAGAGAAAATAAGAAGGGTGTTTCTGATCTTAGGAAAAGGTCTTTGACTTTACGCTTTATAACAGTACCAATCCATTTAATTACTCGAGTTTCATCAAAAAGGTGATTCCATGTGAAAATGAATTTCTTAATATTAGGCTTCTCATGAAGATATATTACCGTGTCCAAAAAATTCATGAATCTTCGGGTTTTCAGACGTTTTTCTTTTTCAGTATCAAAAGTACCATGTGGCAACTTACTAAAATCAAGAATAGGGATATAGTTGGATACATAGTTCCATCTTTTGGATAAAATGCAGGTAGACATAACACATTTGATTGGAAGAAAAGAAAGAATATGATAAATTAGCTCATCAGGTAATTTACTTATCTTAACATCTCCCACACCCACACTGGTGTTGTTTTCCAACACCATGATCCCCAAATGATTTTTCTCCTGAGAAAGCAATTAAGTGGGAGTCAGTATAAAAAAAAATCATTGCCAAGACAAGAAATTAATCTACTCATTTCACCAAACAGTTTGGATGCATTAAAATAAAAAACCAAAGAAAATACAAAACCTTAGGAAGAATCACAAATCCTTTATTTTCCAGGCATGTTACCAAATCATCAATTAAACAAACTTGAAATCAGCTACTAGTTGGATTTGTAGTCAGACATCCTAAAAACTTCAGTATCCAGACCAATTTTGACCTTCTTCTAACTAGTACTGAGTTTTTATTTGAAATCGAAATTAGGGTTCTGGATTCTGACTCGAAATAATTAATTGATTAGAAAGCTTTACCTAGAACAAGGTCAGAGAAGTAGGTTTCGTGAATGAGCAACAAACATCACAACTCTTGATTCTGAGAAATGAACAAGAGTCCTCGCAACTCTCAAGTAAGGATTTGTTCTAAGAAATTTTCGCGGGAGCTATTTTTTCTGGGGTTCTACCATTCCAAATGTTTTGCTTTATATATATATATATATATAAATTATTATTTTTTGCTTAACAAAGAATTATATTAATAGACAAAAAGGTTTACACACAAGACCACTCAAACTGTTCAAACAACATTACAAAAACAAAGTACTACAAAATAAAAAACAAAAGAATTGTTTCTTTATTTTTTGTCAGCAAAACCTATAATATGGTTTATTTGGATTCTCCAGACTCCCCAAGAAGCTAGGTCTTGAATTGAATATGGATATTTCTCCTCTTTCCAAGCCTGCACCTTTCTTTGCAAGATTATCTGCAAAGAAGTTAATTGTTCTGTAACTATGAATAAACTCCCAAGACTGTATCTTTGCACATATTTGATACCATATGTTTGATGCAAACCAAGGAATGTTATTGTTCTGGAAAGTTGCAATTGCTGCTGTGGAATCTGTCCTGAAGCATAGATCTTGGAAGTCTTGACTAACTGGACACTCCCCTGCATTCAGAATGGCTAGAATTTCTGCAAAAAAAATTGTAGACACCCCCGGACCACCTGATATTGCTATTAAGAATTTACCATTGCTTTTTCTTATAAGAAAGCCATAGCCTGAAGTTCTTGGATTACCTTTAGATGCTCCATCACAACATAATAATACATGATTTGCACAAGGAAGTTGAAAAAATATTTCCTGGAGTTTAGCAGCTTTTATCTTTCTGCTTTTGAAGCCAAATGATTTCAATATCTGTAGATCATAGGGGTCATTCCACATATGTGATTTCACTCTGACCTCACTTTCAGTTGTTAGCTTCAATATATCTTTCTTGATTCTTTCCACAGAAAGGGTTTCACCTTCATATATGCACTTATTCCTCATGAACCACAATTCTCTCATCCTTTATCACTGGGCTATTATTTTTTTACAATGATAGCATCTCCATAAATTATCTAGAATTAATGAAAGTGAATAAACCTCCCAACCATTTCCATATAATTTCACTGAACTCACAAAACCTAAGCATATGTTATTTGTTTTCTTCATCTTTTTTTTTTTTGCAAAAAATACATCTTAAAGCCATACTAATTTTTCTCTTTTTTAAATTTTCATCAATAGCACAAATGTCTCTTGCTAATTTCCAAACATTGCTTGATATATTTGGATGTACTGAACAATGCCATACCTTTTTAGTCCATTGTAGCCTTTGGAATTTCTCTCTTATTGCTTCAACAGCTGATGCCACTGTAAATTTACCTGAAATTGTACCAGTCCAGATTCTTCCATCTTCACTCCCATTTACTGATGGTAATTTATTTAAGTCAATCATCTCCAATATTTTACTTGGAATCACCCACTCACCTTCTAGCATAATGTCAGAGACTTTCAAATCTTGGAACTGAGCCATATAAGTATTTTCAGGGAATTGAGCTTGCAGTGTTATATCATGTATCCATTTTTCTCTCCATACTGATATTCTTGTACCATTTCCAACCATCCATATTGTACCTTCATTCACATCATCCATCACCCATTTAAGTCCAGGCCAAATGGATGATTTCTTGTAATAAGATATTCATTCACCCTTCTTATCTTGAAACTTTGCTTGAAAAAATTTGGACAATTCATCATTCCCATTTTGAATCTTCCAGAATAGCTTCATTAAAAGAGCTTTATTTATTACTTCTAATCTTCTTATTCCCAACCCTCCTTCATATATTGGTGAACAAACTTTATTCCATTTTAGAGTCACTGTCTTTTTATTTGATGGATCTCCTGTCCATAAAAAATTTCTTATTATTCTCTCACATTCCTTCAGTACTCTCTTATGCCACTTATATATTGACATATTGAATATAGGTAGGCTACTTATGATCGGTCGTCAGCCGACACAAATATAAATTACACTTTCTTACTACTCAAAATATAAATATAGCAAGGGAAAGAAAGGATCGATCCCACAGAGAGGTCTAGGTTGTCTTTTGTTTCGGTTTCCTATATAAAATACCGGGGTTTTTTCTAATTTTTATATACTAAAAGTAAAATAAAAGCAAATAAAGAAATAAGCAAACAAATCAAATAGAAGAGATATTGGTTAAGGATTTCGTTTTCATTCACTAACATGTTTTTCACAATAACTAGAATTGATATTTAATCTCAACTTTTATCAATAGCCCTAGGATACCTTGATCGCAAGAATATCCCGCAAATCTCTTTTTGTTATCAACAAACACATTAAAAGATGCGAGTATGAGTTATATCTAAGAGAACAACCTAAGTGTAAAAGCACTAATCAAGTTTAATTCCCTAGATGCATTAAGTTCTATGAAATCAGGACAATCAAAGCAATTGAACGTGGAAAGTGCACTAATTCAATTTAACAAAGGTTACGATTCACTTGTGATTACTAGGATATATCACTACAAGCAATATTCACAATTATGCTACTTGTATTCAAGGATTATCACTTTTACTTATAATAAACCCTAAACTAGCAATAGATATGATTACGAGTTCTACCAATTTGCAACTTGACAAAACTAACAATCACTCATACAATTATATTTTCAGAGAATCATAAACGATAAATATGAGACAAAACTAATATATTGAACCAAAGAATCATGCTTTGTGAAATCCAACTATTCCATAACCAATAATAAAATTAAGTACTCATGTTAATGGAGTTCATAACAAGAATAAAGAGAAACCCTATCATGTTTCTAAACCCTAGAACAAAAGTAGAAGATAAAAAGATATAATATATATATATGGTTTTGAGAAAAGTCTTCTCTTTTATAGCTCTTCTTGTTCCAAAATTAGGTCTAGCCTCCAAAGTCCATTAGATAGAAGTCCACCAAGCCCACAAGTGAGAGAAACCCGTGTAGAAATTCTTTCCAAAAAATGCTCGCCGGAAAACTGGGGATTTGGCCGGAAGTTGTCCGGAATCCGGCACCGGAAAGTTGTCGCCGACCACCTGAAAACGCACCTCCGTCGATGGAATATTTCGTCAAGATTCTGTTAAAACAAACGGTCAAGAAAGTCAAACGTTAGTCAGCGGGTCAATGGGTGAGTCAGTCACTAAGTCAACTCGGAGTCAACTACGTCAGTTGACCCGAGTCATTCCAGGCCAGAGTTGTTGCAACATCTTAGGTAAGTGCAACACAATCATTGCCAACAACACTTCTTCACAGCCAGCCGATGTGCCTCTCCTGCAATATCTTCTCAATCTTCAATTCTAACTGCACTTCTCCACAAGCCACTAATTCATGCAACCATACTAATCTTCCTAACCCTGTAAACATTTCAATCACTCTGCACTGCTACATGCCTCCATCCTCACCAGCTGCGACATCATGGCCTGTAACATAGCAATTCCATCTCACACTTGGTTGCGTCTCCAACTGCAGCTCTATTGTAGTTTACTCTGCATCTCAGTTCAATGCACTTCTCTTTCTCAGCTGTTTCAGTCAACCAATACCCCAACAACAACTCACTTCAGTTGCTCATTATCAATCAGTTTCACAACTCCTTGCACATTTTAACTGCAACCACCAAATTGCTCCTCCCCTAACATATTCAATTTGAGCATCAGATTCATTCAAACTCCACCTGACTTTATCCATTTCAGTCTAGCTTGAACCAACAACAACAACAGCTTCATAAAAAACCACTGGTTCCATTTTAAACCACCAAATTGCTTGTAACCCTTGCATTCACCAGCTGTGACTGTACCAATATCAATGCCTTGACATTCTTGGGCCAACACAGCAAACCCCTCAATCACAACTGTAACTTCAGAAGAATACCATTTCATACAATAATCACAATCACACTCAACATCCTTCCATCATTCCACAATCACCACAACCTTCTTCCATCCAACTCAGGCATAACAGGCTTCAGTTCAAGTGTCCCTTTGAATCTGTTACAGCCATTACAACCACCAAAACCCATTTTCTTGTCTACATTCCAAGCATGCACAGTATCAACACAAATTCACCCATAAATCGATCAAAACTCAAATCTGAGTTCAACCCATCTTCTCTTAATCGATAGAAACCCAAATTCTTCATTCTTCAAGCCTTAATTCTTCTCAACATAACCCTAATTCCTCTGCTTTGTCCACACAGCATCAACAAGACCCAATATTCACCATCTTCTTCTTCTATCAATCAGTTCAAACGAAACCCATTCAATTCTTCCAACCATCAACACTATTTCCTCCATCAATCTCAGACCCATTAGCTCACACTGTTCAATAAACCCATCTTTGATTCACATCAACACATTTAAGCCATCAATTGTCTTTAATTTCAGTACCACCTCACAGAACCCATTTCTACTATCTACAGAAAACCCCAATTCATTTTCTGCCATTAAATCTTTTTCCAATCTCTCCATGAATCTTGACTACAAACACCATTAAAAGTCACCATCTCTGCACTCAGACACGTCGCTTCCTACCCATGAAAATCATCAGCTCCCTCAATCTCCACTCTCGAATCTCGACTGCATCTCAGTTCGAATTACAGACGGCAACCTTTCTTTCTCTTCTCCTCAATTTCAGATGCAAATGATTGAGAAGAATTTAAGTTAGGGTTATAACTTGGGGCTGGTTATTGGTACTTTGTCACTTCTGATAAGGGTCACTCAATCTTGAAACCCCTTAACCTTAATTGGACTGTATTTAATACCCCTCTAAGAGAGTTGCCCCTTAACCTCGGGTCGGCTCCAGATAGTGTTCTCCCGTGAGATTACAATTTTGTCCTTTTCGCTCTGAATGGCTAATTTCTCCTTCTTTTGATCCATATGACTCCAAAGCAATTAATACACTCAAAAGTAAACATGAGATACATAATTCACACTAAAACTCGCAAAGAAAGCATAAATACTAGATATAAAATTAGGTGTTTATCACACCTATCAAATTCCCCACACTTAGACTTTGCTAGTCCTCGAGCAAATCAAACAAAACTAAAACAAATACATACAACTCCGTGTCTTCGAGGCTACAATCACTTTTAGCATAAATAACAAGCCTTTAAACCCCTTGGTGTCCCTAGTGGACGAGTTTTAGTCTCGTGAAGGTTTACAAGAGGTCTACCTACAGAATCTATATTTCCAACTCCGTCTATTTGTGACAAATCAATGAACGAATCCAAAATAACTACAGGAGGAGGTACCTTGCACAAATTCAATTCATATATTAGTAAATAAAGCTCTAATTAGATAGTCGAACAAGCCATAATACTTGGAAACTAACAAACCACAATCACAATGAAAAGATTAAGAAGACGGATATAAATGTAGATATTGGCGAATGTTCACAAGTGATCGATGTTTCCCATATCTGTCTGAAGGTCACTGCCAAGATGAACCTATGCATCCTATTGGATTGAGCTACTGGTATGAATTCTACATCAACTCACTGGCATATACAAGGGAACCAGAAGTGACTTTATTCAACCAATACAAAACTTTCTTTTCTTTTTCTTTTTCTTTTTCACACTTTTTTTTCACTTTTTTTTTCCTTTTTTTTTTTGTGACAGCATGATTAAATCTTTTGGATCCAAGCGCATGCTTCTTGTCAGCAAGTACATGATAGTTGCCTTGGATCCTGCATTCCACGCTTGTTTAGGCAACGGAGACAGGGACTACGTTTCACACATACTGCTATCCAAGTGTCATTTTTATTCCGTTTTGGTCTAATTGGTCGGTCTTTTTTTTTTTTCTTTTCTCTTTTTTTTATTTTTCTTTTTCTAGTAACTCAATCACTTTATTTCATCCTAGCAGTAATAACAACTCGATTTTTAGTGACCCACCAAAGCACTTAGAGAACAATAGATAAATATGGAAAAATAAAAAAAATAGAATGTGATATGGTGATATTCCGAGATATGGTAACAACTATCATGTTATTTGTGATTTCTGAGCTATGATCGTCCCTTTTAGTTAATTGGTTCCTCAACTCCTGCAATCAAAATGGTTCCATCCACTAATGGTGTCATCCTAAAGGCACATGTTTCTATATTTTGGAGTTTATAAAGAAATTTTTTTTTTTATGTGAACACAAGGGAAAAATAACAAGGCTAAAAAACTATATATGAGAACACTCCCCCACACTTAAACTTTATATTGTCCTCAATGTAAATTGAATCGTCCAAAGAAAGTCAAGGTGGGAAATCCATAACATGATATATATACATAATAGAAAATAAAATGCATGATAAAAACGGATACTCCAAATCATAGTTATTTTTGAACAATAGAGAATAAACATTAAACAAGCTATTTAGTTGGCATCTAATCCCTACTCAGCCAATATATACATCTCACCGCCAAGAAAAAATTCCATCTACTTAGAAAGGCTAGCGTTTATTCTAGATTGTTCACAAATCTCTAAAAGTTGGAGTTTTGATATGCAAATATCCAAAATAAGAAAATAAAGATAAAAGACTTAAAATAAATAAATAAATAAAAAGATAGAGATAGATACACAAAACCAGTGGGTTGCCTCCCATTTAGCGCTTGGTTTAAAGTCGTCAGCCCGACATGCAAGTTGAATTCCCCATACACCAATAATCGGAAAAGTTGGGGATCCACCCATAGCACCTATTTTGTAAACACTAGCTTCACACAAATATTAGTAATATAAAACAGAAACGAAGCTATTAACCGATAAAAGTTTCCCCCACACTTATTCTTATCCACACTTGGAAGTGCATAAAGAATATAGGAGTCGGGTACTTCCATGGTTTCTTGTTCACAAACCTGCATAGTATGAGAATCAAGTATCTCTAATGGCGGATATCGAGAAACAAAATCATTCAACAATGTTCTCGAAGCACATATATTCAAACAAATAAGAGGTAAAGGAGAAGAAACAATATGCAAAGGTCTATAAAAACCTTGCACAATCTCTTTTATTACGGAATCCTCTTCATCCTTGAAAAACTCAAGTGAATTATTCACCTCTTGTATATCATGGTCCTCTATCAAACCTTGCAACCATTCTTCATCCGTTTCTGCCGTAACCAAAGTCTCGACATAAACATCATCATTACAATCATATGCAAGCTCAATTGGGTCTTCCATCATACCGGTCACATTCTCAACATACTCCTCTTTGTTGTAAGGCACATATTCCACTGCAGATTCAAGTCTATCCATAAGGAAATTTTTTAGAACACTCATTGCATCATCCTCAAGCTCTACCTTTTGAATAGGTTCTTGATCGTTATAAAGATCAATGCTTGAGTAAGCTACACTAGTGTCATCATATTCCTTTCCAACTTCACCTTGATCGCCAAAAGACTCCATTGTACACTCTTCGGGGATGTCACCATGAATTGGTTCAAGCGATGTACTTTCATAATCATCATCACTATTATAAGTATCATAAGATAGGCTACCACTTCCCAAAGATTGGTCTTTCGCAGAATTTTGCATGTCCTCTTTACATTCTTCAATGCCTTGTCTTAAATTGGAAACATCTTTTTGAAGCTCTTGGAGTGATCCATTCAAATTTTGAAAATAGGTTTCCATTTGTTGGTAAAGCTCATTCGACAAAGACAAAGTAGAATCACTTACCTCAGTATTGCTAGGCCAATTATCTTCCATTTGAATGGGTGAATGATCATAACTACGATCAGAAATTGGGCTAAACATACTATGAGCACTTTCGGTCGATGAAACTGGTTCCATGCTTGGTTGTCTACAAACTGACTCCATGCTGGCCATAAATCGTTGTATTTCATCTACCAAACTAGAGGAAAAATTAAGAGAAGCACAACTATTCTCCCCTCTTTGTGGTTGCTCACTTACATAACCACCATAAGAAGGTTGATATGTATGAGAATAACTCAAAGGATATGTGGAATATTGACCATAACCAAAGGATTGGTTTTGATTGTACTCCCCAAAAGGGTGACAGTTGTCATATTGTTGTTGAGGTTGATAATCGTATCCATTGTTCCAATATGCTCCGTCCATAATAGGTACCTGAAACAAGAGTTCTCAAAACAAGGTTAAAAAACAGAAAATAAAACAAAAACAAAAATAAGAAACAAAACTAAAAACAAAAATAAGAAACCAAAAACAAGTGACAACCGTTGCCTCCCCGGCAACGGCGCCAAAATTTGATCGCTGTCGTATGCGTCAAAAATATAAATTACACTTTCTTACTACTCAAAATATAAATATAGCAAGGGCAAGAAAGGATCGATCCCACAGAGAGGTCTAGGTTGTCTTTTGTTTCGGTTTCCTATATAAAATACCGGGGGTTTTTCTGATTTTTATATACTAAAAGTAAAATAAAAGCAAATAAAGAAATAAGCAAACAAATCAAATAGAAGAGATATTGGTTAAGGATTTCGTTTTCATTCACTAACATGCTTTTCACAATAATTAGAATTGATATTTAATCTCAACTTTTATTAATAGCCCTAGGATACCTTGATCGCAAGAATATCCCGCAAATCTCCTTTTGTTATCAACAAACACATTAAAAGATGCGAGTATGAGTTCTATCTAAGAGAACAACCTAACGTGTAAAAGCACTAATCAAGTTTAATTCCCTAGATGCATTAAGTTCTATGAAATCATGTCAATCAAAGAAATTGAACGTGGAAAGCTCACTAATTCATTTAACAAAGGTTACGATTTACTTGTGATTACTTGGATGTATCACTACAAGCAATATTCACAATTATGCTACTTGTATTCAAGGATTATCACTTTTACGTATAATAAACCCTAAACTAGCAATATATATGATTACGAGTTCTACCAATTTGCAACTTGACAAAACTAACAATCACTCATACAATTATATTTTCAGAGAATCATAAACGATAAATATGAGACAAAACTAATATATTGAATCAAAGAATCATGCTTTGTGAAATCCAATTATTCCATAACCAATAATAAAATTAAGTACTCATGTTAATGGAGTTCATAACAAGAATAAAGAGAAACCCTATCATGTTTCTAAACCCTAGAACAAAAGTAGAAGATAAAAAGATATAAGATATATATATATATATATATATATGGTTTTGAGAAAAGTCTTCTCTTTTATAGCTCTTCTTGTTCCAAAATTAGGTCTAGCCTCCAAAGTCCATTAGATAGAAGTCCACCAAGCCCACAAGTGAGAGAAACCCGTGTATAAATTCTGTCCCAAAAATGCTCGCCGGAAAACTAGGGATTTGGCCGGAAGTTTTCCGGAAAGTTGTCGCCGACCACCTGAAAATGCACCTCCGTCGATGGAATATTCCGTCAAGATTCCGTTAAAATAAATGGTCAAGAAAGTCAAACGTTAGTCAGCGGGTCAAGGGGTGAGTCAGTCACTAAGTCAACTCGGAGTCAACTACGTCAGTTGACCCGAGTCATTCCAGGCCAGAGTTGTTGCAACAGCTTAGGTAAGTGCATCACAATCATTGCGCTCAGCCATGATGGCTGAGCCTTCCATGCAACACTTCTTCACAGCCATCCATGATGGTTGTGCCTCTCCTGCAATATCTTCTCAATCTTCAATTCTAACTGCACTTCTCCACAAGCCACTAATTCATGCAACCACACTAATCTTCCTAACCCTTTACACATTTCAATCACTCTGCACTGATACATGCCTCCATCCTCACCAGCTGCGACATCATGGCACATAGCAATTCCATCTCACACTTGGTTGCGTCTCCAACTGCAGCTCTATTGTAGTTCACTCTGCATCTCAACTCAATGCACTTCTCTTTCTCAGCTGTTTCAGTCAACCAATACCCCAACAACAACTCACTTCAGTTGCTCATTATCAATCAGTTTCACAACTCCTTGCACATTTCAACTCCAACCACAAAATTGCTCCTCCCCTAACATATTCAATTTGAGCATCAGCTTCATTCCAACTCCACCTGACTTTTTCCATTTCAGTCTAGCTTGAACCAACAGCAACAACAGCTTCATAAAAAACCACTGGTTCCATTTTGAACCACCAAATTGCTTGCACTAGTGGAGAAGGGGGTTTTAATGACCCACATCCTCGACCCTCAATAGCGGTCAACGGACCATGGACCGGTCAAAGCATTCCTATATAGAGTAAATTTCCGGAGCACAGATTAGAGCGTTAAAAACAGTCGTTGTATAAATTTTTTAATTACGATTATATCCCCGAGTAATCAACCCACATTGCGACTGCGTTACCTAGTTGAATCACTGCTACTTTTCTTAGGCGGGACCCTCCTTTCCTCCGCGACTGTGTTACCTATTGGAAATAAGTGCAATAAATATTATGGAGACTGTGAAAATGACCAGAATACCCTTATTGAAAAAAAAAATAAAGCAAATATTACGGGCTATGAAAATGACCATATTACCCTTATTGGAAATAAGAGTAATAAATATTATAGAGACTGTGAAAATGACCAGACTACCCTTATCGAAAATAAGTAAAGTAAATATTACACTCTTTGAAAATGACCATATTATTCTTACTGGAAATAAGTGCAATAAATATTAAGGAGACAGTGAAAATGACCAGACTACCCAATTAACTGTAATAAGTAAAGTAAATATTACAGACTGAGAAAATTATCATATTACCCTTATTGGAAATAACTGCAATAAATATTATGTAGACTGTGAAAATGACCAAACTACCCTTATTGAAAATAAATAAAGTAAATATTACATAATGTGAAAATGATCATATTACCCTTATTGGAAATAAGTGCAATAAATATTATGGAGACTGTGAAAATGACCAGACTACCCTTAACAAAAATAGGTAAAGTAAATGTAACCGATTGTGAAGATGACCATATTATTCTTATTGGAAATAAGTACAATAAATATGACGGAGACTGTGAAAATGACCAAACTACCCTTATCGAAAATAAATAAAGTAAATATTACATATTGTGAAAATGACCATACTACCCTTATTGGAAATAAGTGGAATAAATATTATGGAGAGTGTGAAAATGACCATACTACCCTTCACAGTCTGTAATATTTACTCTACCTATTTCCGATAAGGGTAGTCTGGTCATTTTCACAATCTCCATAATATTTATGGCACTTATTTCCAATAAGGGTAATATGGTCATTTTCACAATACGTAAAAATTACTTTATTTAATTTTAATAAGGGTAGCCTGGTCATTTTCAAAGTCTGCATAATATTTATTGCAATAATTTTCAGTAAGGGTAATATGGTCATTTTCACAGTTTGTAATATTTACTCTACCTATTTCCGATAAGGGTAGTCTGGTCATTTTTACAGTATCCATAATATTTATTCCACTTATTTCCAACAAGGGTAATATGGTCATTTTCACAATCGGTAATATTTACTTTACTTATTTCTGATAAGGGCAGTCTGGTCATTTTCACGATACCGCACAATATTTATTGCAATAAATTCCAGTAAGGGTAATATGGTTATTTTCACAGTCTGTAATATTTACTCTACCTATTTTCGATAAGGGTAGTCTGGTCATTTTCACAGTCTCCATAATATTTATGACACTTATTTCCAATAAGGGTAATATGGTCATTTTCAAAATACGTAATATTTACTCTATTTATTTTTAATAAGGGTAGTTTGGTCATTTTCACAGTATGTAATATTTATATTATTTATTTCCAATAAAGGTAGTTCGGTCATTTTCACAGTCTCCATAATATTTATTGCACTTTTTTCCAATAAGGGTAATATGGTCATTTTCACAATCGGTTACATTTACTTTACTTATTTCCGATAAGGGTAGTATGGTCATTTTTACTGCCTCCATAATATTTATTCCACTTTTTTCCAATAAGGGTAATATGTTCAACTCTGATATATTTCGTCTTCAGTTCATCCGAACGAGAAACTCAGGTCTAACTCTCGTAATATTTTAACCTGTGATGTTCATTTCTGATATATTTCGTCCTCAGTTCATCCGAACGAGAAACTCAGGTCTAACTGTAGTAATATTTGAACATGTGATGTTCAATTCTGATATATTTCGTCTTCAGTTCATCCGAACGAGAAACTCAGGTATAACTTTAGTAATATTTGAACCTGTGATGTTCAATTCTGATATATTTCGTCCTCATTTCATCCGAACAAGAAACTCAGGTCTAACTTTAATAATATTTGAACATGTGATGTTTATTTCTGATATATTTCGTCCTCAGTTCATCCGAACGAGAAACTTAGGTCTAACTCTAGTAATCTTTGAACCTGTGATGTTCAAATCTGATAAATTTCATCTCCAATTCATCCGAATGAGAAACCCAGGTCCAATTCTAGTAATCTGGGAACCTGAGTTCGTAAATGCTGATACATTATAACTTCAGTTCAACTTTCGATTTCTCGAGATTAATTACTCGTTATTCTGATTTGTTTTCATTATTCAGATTCATACACTTTCTTATATATTATTTAGATTTTGTGTGATATATGCGTCAAGATATACGTAAAAGTACTAGATTTTTCTTCCCAAAATTAGGGACCCTATGTTACGATGTCATATGGTTCGGTAAGTGATAAGTAATAAATTGCACCACCTAATTTAACACAAGGAGAGCCGTGCGATGAACTTGTTTGTGACACGTGGTAAGAAGTTAACCATTTGATCTTATGAAACCAATCAGATGGGTGTCGAAGACGCTAGTCGTCCAGCTATGCTGCACTATAACAATGGGTTTCTATTTGTTGTTAGAAGAGAGAGAGAAAATGTAAACTGAAATCAGAAACCTTATCCGCCTCCCTCGCCCCATCTCCTCCTCCTTCGATTGAAACCCTAACAGCTCACCCCATCTTCTTTTCTTTCTACTGAAACCCTAACACACTAAATCTAAGTAGAGTTATTACTCTCGATCTACTTCATAACCAAATCTTGAGTATCAAGAAGAAGGAGGCAATAACCCCATAGCTTCAACCTTACCAGAACGCTGCTCTTTTCTCCATCTCCTTCATCTCCATCCTCCAAATCAGAGAAACAAAACCGTAATCCATATACCGATAAATCAATACTCTAATTTCTTTGGAAATTTATTTTAATGGAACCCGGTAGATCTCAAGCTCTCTTAAGATTTGGATTAAAATTAGAGTTTTGATTTGGGGTTTTTGTTAGGGTTTCTTTTGATTTCATGGAAAATACGTTTGGTTTGATTTTCTACAAACTTTATCAGGTAAAGTTAGGGTTTGTAATGTATTTTCTCTATTTTCAATGTTTAAGGTAGGGTTTGATTTTGTGGATAGGGTCTAAGTATCATCTTTTTTTTTTTGTAGCAATCAGTAGAAGAAGATTCAACATATTCACTTGCATTTGTTGAAGCATCTCAGGTATAACTTCTCCCTAATCTTTCATTTTTTTGTTAACGAAGTTATAGAAGTCAATTTGTTTTACTCTTGTTCACAATCTATTTTTTGGTTAAATGCTCATGTGAATTTGTATGTTTACATTCATTTTATGTATAGAGGTAGTAATGAATCTCATTTATTATTGATTTTATAATCTGGATTGAAATTGGCTTAGTTTTTTTACTCGTGCATGGGTAGTGTTGGGAGTCTTTGAGTGCATGTGATTGTGTTTAGTATGTGGAAATGTTGGAGTTTGTGTTGGTGAACATAGGAAAGAGTTTTAGTGGTTTTTGATGTTGCTCTTGTATTTTGCAGTATTCTTAATTTGTATATCAGAAACAATTGCATACATAATTTGACAATCCTTTGAATATCTTCCACAGTTCACTTGACAGTAGTTAGACTTAATATGACTTTTGCAATTTAAAACACCAAATGTTAAGCTCAAATTTGTATTTTAATTAACAAGTAAATTTTATCGGATTTAACAATTTTTTGTGCTGCTAACTGTGTCGTGAAACATGGCCTAGTCAGCGGTGATGTAGTGCATATATAGTGATTGTAGAAGTGTCAGAATTATGGTTCGGTTGAAGTTGTGTATGCGAACCAGCTCTTGGTAACTTGATTATAGTGGAGTTATCAAGTGTCATGGAGCTAACAGCGGTATCGGTAATTTTGTTGTTGGCTAATTTGTGTTGGCTTGACATGAAAGGTAAATCTAGGATTAGGACTATTTATACCGTATGTTAATGCAAGTGTTGATATGGTTAATGATACTGAGATACTGTGTGAACGTTTTACATTGGCTGGTACATTAAATATGTCGATGCTAGTATCGGAAAATGAATGGGCTATGGTATGACGGGACCCTTTGTAATACCCTGTATTACATTTAGTTATTGTTTCGGGTCGGGTTATACCCAGATTAGTTAACCTTGTGTCTTAGTTTGTTGTCCCTTAACCATAGCCTAGGTGGGTGGATTGAACTAGAAAGTCTACAAGTTAGGGTGGAAATAAAATAATAAATAATAAATAAAATAAAAGGAAAATGAAAAGATACCTAAATAAAATAGTTTAGAAAAGAAAAGAAATTTTATAAGTTAGTATAGAAAAGTCTAGGAGAAGAAGATGAGATGGAGCTAGAGATTTTTAAAGAAGAAGGATAAATAAAATCATAGGAGGACCAATGGAATTGAGGTAGAATGTTTAACCCTTTTCTCTTTGCGTTTTTCTTTGATATACTTTGATTTCAATTTTGTTTATTTTTATATCATTAGGGTTCTGAAATTTGTATATTTAATTTGATGCACATTATTGATGATCAGACTTCTATTATTGGTTTATAACATGATTGGGTATCTATGGTTAAAGTTTGAGAACAATATGCCAAAAATTCACCGTTGAATGTGTGTTTGAAATTGGATGACAGTTTCTGAAATTTCTGGACAGTTACGAGTTTATGTGGTTTTGATGTTCTTAGAAAATTTTAGTGATGTTGAAACGATTTGAAGTCTTAACAAAAGTTGTAGATAAATGTATTATCTTTCAATATGCTTTGGATTTTCTCAATTTTAGACTAATATGAATTTATAGTGAATTCTTTGGTGATAACATGTAATCTGCCCAGTTTTTGGGATTCCATTGTAAATTCAATATATCTTGTTTGAACCGCTGGTTTAGTGTGAATTTTAGATATGTTATGTATGAATGTGTCAAGAATGTTCCTGTAAAATTTGAGGATGATCTGATAAAGGTAGCAGCATGAAACATATAATGTAATGTGGTTGCAGCTAGTGTGTTTGATTAAATGCTTGAATGAAATTCATGTTGTTAAGCCATGGTTGCTTGTGTTGTGTGTAAAAACGATTTATAAAAAGGAAATGAGTTCATGTTTTTCCGTTAGATGAAATATGCTTTCATGCTAACGGCGGGTAATGATCCCCGAGAGTTAAATGGGTAATGATCCCCATGGGAACTTGTGTTTCCCGATCATCGATGGCGGCTGTCTGTCTTGCAGTAAGCGATAGGTGGTGAACGAACCAAGGTTTTCGTACTGTTAATGAAACGGGTAATGATCCCCAAGAGCAAATGGGTATGATCCCCATAGGAACTTTTGTTCCTGACCATCGATGGAGGTTGTCCGTGCCGATAAACGATAGGTGGGTGTACGAACCAAGGTTTTCGTACCGTGAACTCAAGATTTGTTGGTGAGATGTGTTGAAATATAGATTAAATGATTTATTGGAAATATAATTGATTTTATAAACTCATGAGTTGAAACTTAAATGGATGAATTGTGAATTGATGTGTTAAATCCCAATTGGATGATTAGTGAACTCATGGTTTCTATGTGACGATATTAATACGTGAACAGATGTGTTGAATCATTGATGAATGACTTCTTGACAATTATTTTGGTGTTGTAAACTTATGGTTTGTTGTGACAATATAAATATTATTAGTGTTATGAACTCATGTCTTGAATCTGAATTTAGATGATTTGTTGGAAATATTATTGGTATTTGTGAATCTGATTGGAATCTAAATAAGATAATTTATTAGAAACATTATTGGTAACGTGATTGTCGAATATAACAATGATTCGCCGAAGTCGTGATGTGATTCTTGGTATATGTTTTTGCTTGATAAAATGATTATGTTTGCATATCTTTGGAGAATTGGGAATGCATTCTATTGAGCTGTCATCTCACCCCAATTGACATCCTTGCAGATTTATCAGTGTGGCGCGTAGCTTAAAGTTTAGAAATGAGTAGCTTAGTGATTGAATTGTTTTATTGTATTGTATTGCTTGAAATGTAAATCTTATTGCTTGAAATGAAATGTTGTTAAAGATGTTTAGTAAATTCATATGAATCCACTCATGTATATAAAGATTTAATTATGTTTAGTATAAAAATAAATTTTTAAGTCTCTTTCCGACCCGTATAACGCTTCGAGTTCGGATCTCCATATGGGTTTGACCCTAGTCCGGAACTCTGGGTGTTACACCCTTGGCTAATCATATCTCAAATTATATGTTTACAGAACTGAAGCTATCTATCACTTGGTATATATTAATGTATAATTCATTTGACCACTCTACTCTTACTACGTGGACGGCTGCGAGATGGTATGTAATTGTTCCATTCCGTCTTAGTTCACTTGCCGGGTAACAAAACTATTCTCATTTCCTTGCAATTTCGTATAATCATCTGGTCGTACACTTTTAGTATTTTTAGTCGGAAATATTGTTTGTGCCATGTGGACTTTCGTACCAAAGCTTGAAATATAATTGGTTTAGTATTGGTTGTTGGTTGCAGCTCAAGGGATATTGGGTTTGAATGTTGATGTTTCAAAGATGAAGAGATGGTGAGAATTGGGTCTTGTTAGCATTGATTTAGTTTCATCTTAGTCTGATAAGTATTTGAAGATTTACTTATGTGAATTTTAACATTTTTAATAAGATTTTTTCTGATTTAATGACGTTTTCAACAAGTTTTTTAGGGAGTTGTTCGTAGTACGTTTTCTTTCTCCTTTGTCTGTGTTTACTTGATAGATTATCTAGTTTTTTTGGGTGGTTTAGATTATCTGGGAATTATGCTTATTTTTTATTTTGATTTGCAGACATGGGTTTTATTTGATTCATGGACTACATGAAGGTGGAAGATGTTGAATGGTGGTAGAGATTCTTACAACAAGGAAGTCCTACTAAGAGACAGTAGTGCATGTGGTTAGAGTTGTTAGACCTCATTTTGAATCTAACCGTCTCCCTAAAGTCATGGTAATTACTGTACATGTTTACATTTCCTATTTTACTTTTGGTACTTATCCTACAAAGATTTTTTTTTCTCTATGGTTAAGAATTCGGATCCTGCGTAAATAATCTAGGCCACAGGCCAAGTGTATCTATTGTTATGTATGGTTTGATGAGAAACTAGAGATTCCAATTGCCAAGATGTTATTTGTTCCGTTTCTTAAATATCGAATCTTTGAGTTATGAAACATAATTGGTAAAAAACTTGACCATGATTTGTGTTCTTTGTTGTAATATGTTTCAGGAGCAAAGACGACCTTGAGATCCTCATTCTCTTGTCCAGTTCATTCACCCAAGCACAACAAGCGTGGATTTGCTGCATTCAGGCAGGAAAATGGTTATGAGCATTGAAGGATGCACTGGGTTCAGACAATGTTAGGTTTCAAAGGTAATTTGTTCTAACATTTGATTAATCTCAGGTGCATGTTGGTATCAACTTTGTGTTGGGAGACATCAGTGAGACATGCTATCTTGGTATCAACTTTGTGTTGAGAGAGACTAAATGAAAATTCTTTAACAAGTATCTCTGCTCTTAAATATCATTATCATGTTGCTTTATATATATGATGATGAAGATGTTTGATTATGAATCATATAAGCTCATTGTATATCGCTAATGGAATTTCTTTGCTTAGGGCCTGCTATGGTGTTTTGAGATTCGTCCTGGGAAGTGGTGCCAAGGGTTGCAAGGTACAATCTTCTCTCGTTCTTTCATGTATTCCAGTCTTTTACCCTCTGTCCGCTTGATATGGTAATCAAGAACTCACTGTAATAGCTTGAACCTTGGTTGCTTTTATTTTCATCTTTTCTATTATTTTATTTGTAAGCTAATGAAGAGTTTTTTACTTGCATCTGTGGAGATTTCCTCGGTGTTGGACAAAGTATCTATGGATTAGATGGCTGAGGTTAAGGGACTTTCAAATTTCAGTAAGTGTCCACAATCGAGAGTTCATTGTAACTTCTCAGGCTATATTCCGCTTCTATTATATTATTTGTAATCTGAAGGTAATGATGAATGAATGATTGGCTTGCAGGTGTAGAGTCTTTCGCAGTGATAAAGGATAAGGCTGAGGTTAAGGGAGCCTCAATTCCAACATGAGGCGATAGTCAAGATTTCTTTGTAACTGCTCGGACCATGCATATTGTTTATTCCTTCCATGTTATGTTAGCTTTGCAGGTGGTCGATGTATTATAATTCATTTTAGACGAAGCATTGTTAATTAGTTCTCTTGTTAAAAAGATTAGATTGCTGATGGTTTAAATTCTCATGACATATTGACTAATGATGTGGTTGTGTATATACATACGGCTTTACGTTTCGAACACATGATATGATAGACCACTTTAAATCCTTAATGGTTTATGTCTTGTAGTACCATCCCGGTGACCTCATATACTTGGCATGCTTGGTAGTTCTTATGCCATAGTTGGCTATTTGATTTGAGTTTACTAAAGAGAGGTTTATTAGTGATGCGTTTGTTACTAAATTTGAGCCTTTACTCTGATTATTTGGTACTTATCTACCGGGTTCATAGATCTAACCTTCCTTTCTTACATTTCTTGTTACATACCCTTGACCATCTCATTCTTTCATATGCAGTGCAATTATCTATTTGATACTGATTTCTAAGCATGAAGTTTCATAGTTCTCTTAAAATTATTGTCACTGTGATCTTGAACATTCTAGTCTAAGCATGAAGTTTTAGTTGTCTTAAAATTATTGCCACTGTGATCTTGAACATTATGGTCGTTGCAATCCATCACGAATAATGGCACTTGTTTGCTCTTATTCCCTGTAGTGCAGTTGGATTGCAGTTGTCATATTTGTTTCTTGATTTCTTAGTCTTCTTAAGTAAGATGGTTCATTAACTTTCTTGTTTGATAATTCAGGGAGAAGTTTGGCCCCATGATTCTGTAGGGAGCCAGTTGCTAAGGTTCTACATTGATGAGTTTGAAGTCCCCATCCAATGACTTGTTTTTTTCTCTCCTATTTTCTGGTCTTGTTTACTGTTGATTTTGCTTATTCTTAAACTTTTTGTTTAATTCTTGACTCCCTTGAGTAATGGGAGGTTCCCACCTTCTTTAAAATCTATAGTGGATGATGGATTGTTACAGGTTGGCAGGCATACAACTAATTCACCGGAAAGATGCATCTAGAAAAACTTGCTGATTTGTCTTAACCGACTCTTTACTAGGATTAATTATGGATACCATCCAAATTGAAATCTTCAAATTGTTTCGATGCACAGGTGGGTTTTGAGAAATTTCAATAATCTAATTGTGCTTTGATGGAGTTACAAGAAGTTGTCAGCTTGTCTTTGTTTGATTTTGAAAAATTAATTTTGCTGCAGGTACTCGATTGTTAAATGTGGTCTCAGTTCATCATTTGATAGGAAAGGCTGCTGGCACTGAAGGGGTATGAGTAACTATCCCATGAGATCTTGTGATCTTCGGTTAGTTCTAAGAAAAATTGCAGGTTAATTTCAATTACTCTCTATTTTTGGCTATTACATAGTTTTGTTTCTTAATGAAACTTACCTTTCTTTGGTATGTCATTGATAAAAGATGTGGATTGAGCTGAAAATGAGACTTTATTGTTGTTTGTTGTTTTACTTGTGTAGAGTATAACTTGATTGCTTAAGTTTGTGTGTAATGCTGAGAAAGCTTTGGAACTCATTTGTTAATTGGCGGGAGGAGGAAGGTGATGTTGCTGACCATGTTAGAACTACAGATGAAGTAGGAATAAGTTCATCATCATCATCGGAGTTTATAATTTTGTTGTTTAATCAATAGTTTTTTAGTTCATCGCTTTGTAATCGAATCCTAGAACATACAGGATTACACTGGTCAGAACTACAGATTTTAATCCTTTGTGTAATTTGAAACCAATGAATCAATGCATGTTAAATTGAATGATCATTTGTGTGCAAGTTTAATTTGATTCTCATTTTAATTTGATTTGAATTTGGTTTTCATTTGATTCTCATTTGAATTCTAATTTGAGTTTCAATTGAATTCTAATTTGAGTTTCATTTGATTCTCATTTGAATTTGGTTTTCATTTGAGTTTCATTTATGTTTGATTTCAGATTCAGTTAGGCCAGTCAGCCAATCTGAATCTATTTTTTATATATATTAAGATCTATATCTATGACTGATTGGAGACAGTCATAAAGTTTTGACCGTTAAAATCAGTCGTTGATATAAGATTTTCAACGACCCTCAAAGACACGTCATAGTTGAAAAAGACGCTCAAACATGGACCCTTTATTCGACCGACAAAGCAAGTCATAGATACGAGTTAAATGACTAGCTTTGTCGGTCGCGAAACTGCTGATTTCCACTAGTGTTGTAACCCTTGCATTCACCAGCTGTGACTGTACCAATATCAATGCCTTGCCATTCTTGGGCCAACACAGAAAACCCCTAAAGCACAACTGAAACTTCAGAAGAATACCATTTCCTACAATAATCACAATCACACTCAACATCCTGCCATCATTCCACAATCACCACAACCTTATGCCATCCAACTCAGGCATAACAGGCTTCAGTTCAAGTGTCCCTTTGCATCTGTTACAGCCATTACAACCACCAAAACCCATTTTCTTGTCTACATTCCAAGCCTGCACAGTATCAACACAAATTCACCCATAAATCGATCAAAACTCAAATCTGAGTTCAACCCATCTTCTCTTAATCGATAGAAACCCAAATTCTTCATTCTTTAAGCCTTAATTCTTCTCAACATAACCATAATTCCTCTGCTTTGTCCACCCAACATCAACAAGACCCAATCTTCACCATCTTCTTCTCCTATCAATCAGTTCAAACGAAACCCATTCAATTCTTCCAACCATCAACACTGTTTCCTCCATCAATCTCAGACCCATTAGCTCACACTGTTCAATAAACCCATCTCTGATTCACATCAACACATTTAAGCCATCAATTGTCTTTAATTTCAATACCACCTCACAGAACCCATTTCCACTATCTACAGAAAACCCCAATTCATTTTCTACCATTAAATCTTTTTCCAATCTCTCCATGAATCTTTACTACAAACACCATTAAAAGTCACCATCTCTGCACTCAGACACGGCGCCTCCTACCCATGAAAATCATCATCTCCCTTAATCTCCACTCTCGAATCTCGACTGCATCTCAGTTTGAATTACATACGACAACCTTTCTTTCTCTTCTCCTCAATTCCAGATGCAAATGATTGAGAAGAATTTAAGTTAGGGTTATAACTTGGGGCTAGTTATTGGTACTTGGTCACTTATGATAAGGGTCACTCAATCTGGCAACCCCTTAACCTTAATTGGACTATCTTTAATACCCCTCCAAGAGAGTTTCCCCTTAACCTCGGGTCGGCTCCAGATAGTGTTCGCCCATGAGATTACAATTTTTTCCTTTTCGCTCCGAATGGCTAATTTCTCCTTCTTTTGCTCCATATGACTCCAAAGCACCTAATACACTCAAAAGTAAACATGAGATACATAATTCACACTAAAACTCGCAAAGAAAGCATAAATACTAGATATAAAATTAGGTGTTTATTACACCTATCAACTTAGCAAAAATTTGACCAAGATAACTCTTTCATGGAAAGAAAGTAGTTTCCCCTTCCATCCTGCTAGTCTATATTGTAGCATCTCAACACAACTCCATACATGATAAGACTTCACTCTTCCTGGAAATAACAGAACCCCAAGGTACTTATCTGGAAATTCTGCCAAAGGTATGTTGCATTCTTCTGAAAGTTGTAATCTTATTTTTTCACTTGTCCCCCTTATAAAACATTTGATTTTGTCTAAACTCATTATCTATCCAGATGCATCTTGATATTCTTTAAGTACTGACATAAGAGTTTTTACATTTTTCTTGTCTCCACTGCAGAAAATAAACACATCATCTGCAAAAAGTATGTGTGAAGGTTGAACACCATTTCTATTTACCATTGCCCTTAGACTGCCATCTTGTATCTTCTTTGTGATGTTTCTACTCAAAGCATCTTCTGCTATTACAAAGAGGAGAGGAGAGAGAGGGTCTCCATGTCTCAAACCCCTTTTAATTTGAAAATAACCCTCTGGTCCCCCATTGACTAAAACATATATCTTTGCAGATTGTAAGAGAATTTGTAGCCAATGAAGTAATTTATTAGAAAATCCAAATTTACTCATGACTTGAAATAAAAATTTCCATCTAAGAGAATCATAAGCTTGGGTAATATCTATTTTTAAACCAAAGTTACCTCCCCTTCTCTTTGTATCAATTTCATTTATCATTTCTGATGCTAAAGTAATTTGTTCTTCTATAGTTCTTCCTTTGATGAATGCTCCCTGTTGAGGTGAAATTATCTTCTGAATTATGCTCCCCAATCTTGTAGCCAATATTTTGGTGAAAACTTTAACACTGAAGTTCATTATACCAATGGGTCTAAATTGCTTAGATTTTCTTGCATTATTAGTTTTTGGTAAGAGTTTCAGAAAATTTGCATTAAGCCCAGCAAGAATAAAATTTCTTCTCCAGCAATATTGTACTGCGCTTGTAGATCTGCACCCATTACATCCCAAGCAAACCTATAAAACCACCCTGCAAACCCATATGGACCTGGTGCACTTTCTGGATTTAGATCAAAAACTGCTGTCTTGATTTCAGAATCTGTAGGAATTGAATTCATCATCTTGTTATCATCTTCAATCACTACTCTGAGGATATTGTTTAGGCACTGCTGAGTTATTTCCACTTCTTGGAATTTAAATTTATCTTCAAAGTGTTTAACTAGAGTAGCTACAATTTCTTTTTGATGTGTTATAATATTTCCTTCCTCATTTTCCAGCTCAACTATAGTATTATGTGCTTGCCTGATCTTCAGATGTACATGATTTTTTTTTTTTGTATTTGATGCTCCATCCTTCAGCCAACTTACTCTTGACTTCTGTTGAATTATTTCTTTTTGCTGCTGAGTTAAGACTTCAAGTTTTCCTCTTGAAGTAACCAACTGATTCAATAGTTTTGTATCTGCAGGATTTTGATCTGATATAATAGAGGCATCTAAGACTTCTTCTTGTGCAATTTTTAAGTTTTTTGAGACATTACCAAACACTGACCAATTCCATTCTTTTAAATCTATTTTTAATCTTTTGAGCTTACTCATAAAATTATAAATTGGATTGCCCTGTATTGGTTTCCCCCAAGAATTTTCAATAAGCTGTATGAATCCTGGATGTTGTGTCCATACTTTCAATGCTCTAAATGGAGTATTTGGTGGTTTTGGGATATCAACATTTGCTCCTAATAAAACACTATGGTATGAGATTCCTCTGGAACTTGATTTGTATGCCCAACTTGGATAAAGATCAAGCCACTTGTCATTGTACATTGCTATATCTAGCTCACACATTATCCTTTTTTTCCCAGCTATTATTGCTCCAAGTAAATTTTAACCCTGTTTTTGGAGCTTGTGCCAATCCACTACTATGAAGGCAATTATTAAATTCAGTCATTTAAATTCTTAAAGGTCTTAATCCACCTTTATTTTCTTCCTCCTTTCAAACTGCATTAAAATCTCCAATTGTTAACCATGGTTTACTTAAATTATTAAGATATTTATTTCACTCCATAATTCTCTTCTATTGACTGTTAAAGATGCTGCATGTATACCTGCAACCAGTGCACCCCCCACTTCAACTGTAATTGATTGTTCTGTTATAGAAATGACATCTGGAGGTGTTATAGAAGTATTTCACAAAATCCAAATATTCCCCTTTCTTGTAGTTGTAGTATTATGAATAGCTTCATGATGCATACCTGTTAACCTCAATTTCTTACAGAAATTTGATGAATATTTCACTTTTGGCTCTGCAAGGATCACTAAAGTAGGATTAAATTTTTTTAATAAATTTCTGAGTTTATCTTTGGCCCTTGTTCTCCTCCTTAGGCCTCTGATATTCCAGAAAATAATCTTCATTTATGATGTTGAGGATTAGAAGGATTACTTCCTCCCAGAAGTCCATTTGTTCCACCCTCCAAAAGATAAGATTGATTTCTAGATTTTATAATGCTAACATGTTTAGGTGCCTTCTGTTTTTCTTTAGGTAAACCTTCAAGACCTACTTCTTTTTCCACATGAGGAATAACATGAACAACTTTATTAATTGAGGGAGCACCAGCTGCTGAACTAAGAATTTGGTTCACACTTAAAAATGGGAATTCCTGATTAGAACTAACACTACACCAAATCGACGGTTTTGAGACATATATAGGCGTTGTTTTTATTTTTTAAGACACATACAAGTGTCTCAATTTTGGCGTAGGGAACGGCTTGAGACATATGCAGAGACGCATATAAACGTCTCTTAATTAATTTAAGAGACGTTTATATGCGTCTCTTAAATTAATTAAAAAGACACTTATATGCGTCTCCTATTTAATTATTGAGACCTTTATATGTGTCTGTTAATTAATTAATGACGGTGGTTTAAGTGAACCACTTTTATTGTTCTGGTTATTTAAAGCGACGCGTAAAAAATTAACAGAGACAGCGTATATGCGTCATAAATAAAATTCATATTTCAAAAAAAAAAAAATACATTTAAAATTTGCTCCACCTGGCCATTTGAATTTACCAGAATACAATTTCCGGCCACATAATACAATTTGAGACACCGAATACGAGGTATATTTCCGGCACAGAATACGGTATATCTAGCAATCAATCAATTCCCAATCAAATAGCTAGCTCGGACCTAAAAAAAACTAACCTCATTGTGCTAGACAACACTATAAAGGCTGGAATAAACAAAAAAGAACACAAAAAGATAACAAACTAGGAAGTTAGTAGACTTTGCCGGCACCAACGCAACCTATCCTCAGACCAGATCAGAAAAGTAGGTAGTTCCAGATCCTTCAAAAAGTAAGAGTCGTCTCCTTGTGGACCATCCCATATTAATGCAGACTGATCATGAACTTCCTCGACATAGACCCTCTTCTCTGTTGGCTTCACCTTTCTACAATGAACATAATCACCAGCAACAATACATCCTGATGCAACAACCCTTCTTCTATTATCTAGAAGTTGAACTTGCAAGGAAGGAGATTCATCGATATATGTCGGCCACGATCCAATCCTTGATCATGTTGATGACCTAAGTGAGAATTTGACCCTTTCTCTGGGTGGGAGTGCCTACATGAGCTGATGATGTAGGTGCCTTGCGTTTCATGCGTTCAACATCTCCGAGACACAAGAATAGATAAAATCATTATCTATAAACTATAAATACTGCATACATTACAACAAGTCGAACTTAAAACTTACCTTCACTATGGCTGCCCAAGGACCCCAATTCACCTTCAATACCAATAAGTTTACCGCCCATAAACCCCACATCGGCTTCAATTTTGTTTAGTTTAAGCGCATTCTCATTATCTCTTTGTTGAAGGGCATAATGTGCAATTGCGGCCATTCCAACTTGCTTCTTCGACATATGGGATGAGTATCCACGAATCCCACCACTTCGCTTTCTTCCAAACACCTCCTCCAGTTCAGCCGAAACCATATTACTAGAACTTGGCTGTTGTCCTTTTCCTTTGTTCCTCTCTAGAGCCCCTGATACTTTGGCCTGCATTTAGAATGAAAATATGTAGTTGGAATGAAAATACTATTTACCAATGAGATCAGAAAGACCAAAAATAGTAGGTCTTTGGTAGACATATATACAAGTTACTTGTTACAAATAAAAGAACTTACATGCACTTCAAGAGCACTAGGATGGACAGTCTCGTCACGTCTTAAATGTCCATATATCCACTTCTCTGTGGTTAACGGTGGTACCACTTTTTCGCTCGTTTCGTCCTACAAATACAGATATAGCTGGCTGGTTATCTACAAATACAAGTAACGGAAGATAAAAAAAAAAGGAAAAAAAAATCAGGTACATGAATACTTACTAACTTATGCTTCTTGTTGTGGTATGTGCACCTCCCAAGTGTATGGTGGACAGTGTTTTTGGCCTTGCTTTCTGCATTCACCTTATTCCTTGCTATCTTTTCAGGATTTTTCTCCATATCAACAAATTCCTCCCATATATTTGGATTAATGCCATCAATCCCAGGTGGAACATCTGCTCTTACACTTTCCCATATTTCAGGAGTGAGTTCGGAAGTGGTTCATCTTCCTCCTCAGCCTCGGCTTCAGCCTCAAGGTATTTCAACTCCATCCCTAATTGCTTGTTCTACTCTAACAGCTGCTTTTTCGCTTCTCTAAGAGCTTTTACTATCCGTTTTAATGCCCGCCTTAACTCATATTTGAATCGCTTTGTAATATGGTGGAAATGACACTTCAATGATTCCACGGCAGATCATAGGTCAACAGTCAATCAATGAAAATTCACCCTAACATACACATTAAGATCAATAGTCAGGGATAAGATCCAATTTGACTTGCAAAGATTAATACAATAAAAGAAACATTTTTGTTATCATACCATCAAAGCGTTCCACACATCGTCTTTAAAATTGTAAGGGACCAACCTCCATTCCTTGTATGATATAGGAATATGACTCCTTATGAGCTCTCCTACCCTAGTAGCAAATCTCGCTGATGCATCTCCTTCGATCTTGCCAGCAATATTGACTTCAACAAGAAGCTTCGGTTTTGCGGATATATTTTGCCCAGATGATGTAGTAGTTGATGTAGACATACCAGATCTGCTTGGATTTGAGGCCATTCTACTGCAAAAGAAAAAACAACATCTTAGTCAAATGATAACACAATCAAGTAATACAGGAACCCGTTCAAAGACTAAACATATAAAAATACTCTACATTAAGCAATAGATCAATGCTAACATAACCATATATTCAGATAACGAAAACATAAGAGTAATGTTCATATAACAGTAGCACGAGCAAACTACAAAGAGTAATTTTCCTATCGAAAGCAAATCACACCCGTTGAACCAATAACTCAGCCAAGTTGGTCTCTTCAACAGTTACAGATTGAATTTCTTCGAAATCAGGCTTTATCAAATCGTCCACATGTCTTGTCATTCCCATTGGTGAGTGAATCACAACAGACCAATCAGGATTTTTCAAATCTTGAGAATAAAAAACTTGCTTGGCCTCAAAGTCCATTATAGCTGGTTCATCATTGTATTTTTCGATGCTCTTGAACCTATTCAAGTTTACCACCACCAGGTTTGAATCTGGGCAGAGTTTACACCCAAGACTCTTGCTTTCCACCTTCACCCAGTCACAATAAAAGGCCACCTCCATAAAATATGTGTAGTCAACCTCCAGAATTTGACGAATGACGCCATAATATTTGGTCTTCTGATCCTGGAGGTTTTTATCTTTACTACTAGCCCTGAATGTGGTAGTAGCTTCAAACCAGACCCCACTATCCTGTGTAACATGTTTACAATCAAAGAAATTCGGAGAGAACGTATAACCGTTCACCCTATACTTGTCAAACTGTTTTGCTCCTACTGGTCCCTTTACATAGCGCCACAATTTCCCATTCATCTTTCCCTCTTTCTCCAACTGCGAGCAGTAAGAACTTGTTAGTGAAAACACACAAATTACAGGTAATGACATAAATTGAGCAACACAGTTACATAACAAAATTAGACACACCTTAAAATACAACCACTTGATGAAATTTGTCTGTCGTTCTATCTCATTTGAATGATTTACCTTTCCCATTTGAATTAACATACACTTGGTCACAATATTCACTACAATCCAGTTAGTTGTCATAACCAATTAGTACCATAGTTGTCATAATAATTAGTACCAAAAACATACGAAAAATCGATACAAAATGGTAACAGAAACATAACTCACCGTAGTACTCTGCTACACCTTCTATTTCAAGACGAAAAAGAACCCATCGACTTAATTTGAATGAACTGAATAGTAGTCAAAGTCACAATTTCATCTCCATAAATAGGTCCTTCATCGCTAAACTCAGATTCAGGGTCTAAGAAGGCTTCTTGTGTAGCTCTGTGATTGCCATCCTTCGTATTTGACAAGTGTTCCATCGCATGCACCGCCGATTCAGAGGTAAGGTGCGCTTGTTCAATCGACCCTTCCACATAACGTTTGTTACTTGGCAAGTTTTTACAGCTCTTCATAGCTCTGCTTAACAAAAACAATGCAAGTTAATATGAAACAATTATCAAATAAAAAAGAACGCAAATAAAGACGGTAAATTTAAGGTGCATACCTTTCAAAGGGATACATCCATCGGTATCGAACTGGTCCACAAGTAAGCGCTTCATCCTCCAGATGCACCACAAGGTGGATGCTAATATCAAAAAAGGAAGGAGGGAAGTACTTTTCCATCACACATAATGCCTCAGAAACCATGAATTTGGCCTGTTGAAGTTCAGTTTTGATTAGAACTTTCGCGCACAAGATCCTAAAGAATAAGCTCATCTGGTGAAGCGCCTTACGAAGATCTGGGTACCTCGGGAAAGCATGTTGAAGCAAATACTGGAAGCAAGTATTCCATAATCACATGATAGTCATGTGACTTCAAACAACTCAGACCCGGAGGCTTAACTGTCACATTGTTTCCAAGATTGGATGAAAATCCAGAAGGAAACTTCATGTTCTTCAAAGTCTGTAAGAAATTATCTCGTTCTTCTTTGCTTAAACGGAAACCGGCAATCGGTACAATTTCCTTTCCAGGTCTCAATTTTATCACTAATAAACTTCTTTGTAGGTATTTTTGAAATAAATGTGATCCATTGCCCACTATGAATGTTCATCTTCCTCATATCTTCTCGTGCTATTTGACACTATCTTTGGACTTGCCCTTTATGTCGAGAAGTGTATCTATCAAATGCTCGGTCCAAAAAATTCTTCTCGACATGCATTACATCTGAAAACAGGGGAAGAACACTTTGGCGGGAAAGTTTGTGACGACAATAAGAATTATACTTCCATGCTTCATGGATGGATTTCAAACAGACCCGCCCTCTATAAAAAGCTTTACTTGGAGAATCAACAACATCACAACCAACTTCCTCATAACAATCCCTCTTTCTATTTTTTCCTTTTAATTTAAGCTTTGAAAGCTTCCAAATCATCGTTAAATCTCATCGTAGATGACGTAAATACTCAATGTTAGTTTGGAACAAAGACTAGAATATTGGAATGCCAAAAATTATTTAATGACCATTTATGATGAATCGAAGTGACAGTCTTTAACATTACATCTTCTCCATTAACTAATTTTTTATTTTATTTTTGCATCATATGAAATTATCTCGTTCTTCTTTGCATCTCTAGACCAAACGTACGTCTCTCCATGACTAGTGTAGCGGGTCAATTTTCTTGTTTTGGACAATCGGTACAATTTAAGTGATCCATTCTATGAATGAGGTGGCCCTCTTATAAAAAGCTTTACTTGGAGAATCAACAACATCACAACCAACTTCCTCATAACAATCCCTCTTTCTATTTTTTCCAGCTTTGGAAAGCTTCCCACTAAAAACATTGAAAAAAATCATAAATACTCAATGAATTATACTTCCATGCTCGCCTCTTATATAAAAGTCTTTAACATTACATCTTCTCCACTTAATCGAGGTGGTGGAAATCTTCTCTCTGCAGTCTTTAGTCCTAGATACTTCCCAGACCTGAAGGGATGTTGCGTCTTAAGAAACTTGCGGTAGTTTAAGTACACTATCTTCCTGCAGTGACCCAGCCATATACTTTATGTCTCATCAGCACACAAAGGACAAGCTTTATAGCCATGTGTCGTACACCCTGACACATTTCCGTAAGCCGGTAAATCATGTATGCTCCACATAAGAATAGCTCTGCAGATAAAAGTTTCTTTTCGATACATATCAAAAGCAGCGAAACCATCAATCCAAAGTTTAATCAATTCATCTATCAAAGGTTGAAGAAACACACAAATGTCTTGACCCGGCGCCTTCTGTCCCGGTATTAAGAGCGACATTATCTGAAATTCTTCTTTCATGCACAAAGAGGGTGGAAGATTATACATCACCAAGATTACCGGCCAACAACTGTAACTAGTGCACTGAATTCCCCGCGGATTGAAGCCATCAGTGGAAATACCTAGCCAAACATTTCGCGCCTCAGCTGAAAAATCAGGCCACCTTGTCTTCATATTCTTCCATTGGAGTGAGTCTACTGGATGACGCATATACTCGGGAGAAATCTGTGCTTCATCATGCCATGTCATATAGCGTGCTATCCATGATATGGTATAGAATCTCTTAAGTCTCGGAGCAAGCTTAAAATGTCTCAATACCTTGCAAGGAACTTTTGTAGTTATTGGTCCATCTTTACCCTGTTTCACTACATACCTAGATGCTCCACAGTTGGGACACACAGTTTTTTTCTCATTTTCTTTTCGGTACAAAACACAATGATTAGGACACGCATGAATGGACTCAGCCTTCATTCCTAGATCTATCAAGACCTGATTTCATTGTTGGGTATTTTGCAGGAAAAGTGTTTCCTTTTGGGAACCAATTTTTCAGTCGTCCCAAGAGATATGTAACACTATTTCCTGACCAACCAAACATCTTTTTCATATGATGTAGTTCTACAATTACACTAAGTGTTGTTTCATCACCTTCATAACCTGGATAAATCTTTTCCTTCGCTAACTCCTTATACTTGTTGTATTTATTACCTAAGTCTGGCTCCTCACCACCTTCGTTCACGTCCTTATTTAACCCTTCAAATACTCCATATGCCTTGTTGACAAAGTCCCCTAATCTACATTGTTCATCACTAATGTTCTTTTCTACATGTTCCTCAACAAAAATTTCTTCCTCTACATTGTCTACATCTACGTTTTCAACATCCACATTTTCTTCTACATGTTCCAGCACTACTTGTGATGATGTGGTGGACTTCTCCCCATGGAGACACCAAAGTACATATGACTTGTCTATTAAGTGTACTTCTAAATGATACTTGACTAGATCAAACGAAAGAGAATACTTATTTCTACAAATACGACAAGGACATGGACATAATGGTGAACTTTTAATCATGTTACTATATGCAAAATCGATAAAATCAGACACCCCTTTTCTGTAGACACCACTAAGCCTATCTTCTTCATTCATCCAACCTTTATCACCTACTTGCACCATTCTACAACACCATAACATAGTATGTTAATCAAGGACCAAACACAACAATCTTCACACAAGTATCAACACCAACAGAAAAATAATGCACATTATACATAAGCAAAAACACATCAAACAATCTATAAAACATCGTCGAATAACCTAATGTTGTCAACTGAAACATGTTATATTAACCAGCAAACCATGTAATAACAATTCATTTGAGATCTAATAGATTATAAGAAAAACATAAAAAACTGAAATCGTTACTTGTTTAACTTGTTTATCCGGTCTCTAGATCAACTACAAACAAAAATATTCAAAATTTATGATTGTAACTTATTAACCTTGAGAAACAATGATGAATCTGAATCTATTGTTCTACACACTTAAGTTGAAATTTGATAAAAACCCAAGTTTGAGAAAAGGTTGAATTTCTATGAGATTAAAAAACAAAATCAGATTAAGAATAGGCTATTCATCTACACTAACATGAATTAACAAACCACCACCAGATAACATGGCAAAGAAATGATGAAGTTGTGCACAAAAGCAGTATCTCTCATGTTAAAATACAGGAAGAAAAATAAGTGCACTCAACACTTCAACAACTGTAAGAACATGTTAAAGATCATACTCAGAACCTTACTAAGCTAAATATCAAACACGTTAACTATCAAAACTCACAGACCAACAGTGAAAACATAAATCAAAACATGAAAACATAAATCAAACACACAACTTGCATAATAGAGAGAGAAAAGAAAACAAACAGGGTTAGAGGTAATACCTGATTCTTCAAAAATTTACTTCAGTCTCCTTCTCCAAATTTCAAACACAAATCTTAGAAATCAAAATTTTAGGGTTCATCAGTAAAAATAATTTCGAATTAAATAGAGAGAATACAACAAACAAATAGGGTTAGAGGTAATACCTGAAGCTCCAAAGCAATCTTCTTCTGCAAATTTCAAACACAGAAATTAGAAATCAAAATTTTAGGGTTTGTCAATCAAAATAATTTCGATTTCTGTAGAAGGTATACTTCTTACCCGAGGAGAGAGATTTCTAGGGTTTCTAATTCTTCAATTGAATCTCTTCTCAAGGTTTCAAGGTAAGAGCATCAGTTGAAGTTTCAAGATAGAGATTTGTAAATTAGGGTTTTTTAGATGGGTTTTTAGGTCAGCAAATCATACATCAGTTGAAGTTTTTTGGTTTAGTTTCTGATTTCGATTTGATTTAGGTTACTCTTACACGATTTCTCTTACACGATTTCTCTTAATCGTTTCACTTAATTTCTCTGGGTTTTTTTTTTTTGAGCTGAGAAAAAAAAAATTGAGAAGAAGTCGAGTGAGGGAGAGAGAGAGAGGGGCGACTGGCTTAATTATTGTTCTAAGGACAGGATATTTATTAAACTAAATATTGTCTAAATTTCAAAAAATAACTCAAAATAAAGGTGGGAACTAAATTTAATGGGGGAATAAATGTTAATCATGAATTCAAATAATTTGGTGTGAGACAAAGATTTGGAGGGGAAATTTGAGGGGGGGGGGATTTTGGGGGGAAATTTAAGAGGGAAAATAATGTGAGAGATTTAGAAAATTGAAAAGGGATATGGAATTTGGGAGGGAAATGAATTTAGAATTATAATGAAAAAGAAATGATAAATAAATATATTAAAGTAATTAATTTTGTAAGAGACACATTTTAAGACACTTGTAAGTGTAGTTGAAAAATCAGAATTAAACCTACTCATATTTTTAATTTGAGACTCTTATATGAGTGGAATCACTAAAGACATATATATGTGTCTCTAACCAAAAAATCAATGTGTCTCAAATCGGGCCAAATGGTGTAGTGTAAACATTTCTTCATTCATATTTTGAAGTATTTGGAATTTACCTGAATTGATTGTAGGGGAAGAAACCTCTATTGATTGCTTTTGTTGTACATTGGATGTCTCCACTTCTTCATCTTTATCATTTAGAATTTCCTCAATGTTCTCCACCAATTTTTCTCTAACAGAAGGAGTATTACAGATATCAAATCCAACTTGAACTGGAGGTTGTGATCTTTTGCGTGTAACTCTTCTCCAAAATTTTCTTACTTCATTAGCATTTTGATCTACTTCCTTTGCAGTTGTTTCTCTTCTTTTAGTTCTACACTCTTCAACATAATGGCCAATTACTTGACAATGATTACAAAACTTTGGCAATTTAGGAATTTGTACTGCTTGCCCAAATCCACCATATTTAGATTCAACCCAAATTTTGCTTGGAATTGGCTTCACTAAATCAATTTCAACAAACATACTTGCATAATATCCTTCTTCTCTCTCTTTAAAGTTGTTTCATCAACTTTGATAGGTCTACCTAGGGCTTTACCCATATGAAGAATTATTTTCTCCTTCCAGTATTCTATACTTAGACCAGGAAAATTGACCCAAACAAAAGCAGATGTATTGAAATTTGGTTCCCATGGTTTTAGTTTGAGGTTTTGCGCTTCTACCACCTAATTTCCAGACCAAATATAGTTCTTATCTTCATCATTGTCCAATTTGATTATGAAAAAACCTTTTCCTAATGGTATAAGCTGAACAAAGCCTTTCAATTTCCCTTACCTCTTTAGAGCTTTTTCTGCAACCTTAAATTTCAGTTTAACAAAATCCAATCTCCCAATCAAACTAAACTTCCATTCATCCAAACTATCATCAATAATATCATCAGGAATGAATAAAGACGGTGAATCACCATGTGTACCACATTCCGGTAGATCTGAAATAATTTTTGCTGATGATCTAAAACTCGATTCACAATTTTGTTGAGATTCAAACTCAGGTCCAGTTTCTTGCTGAAACTGATTATTATCCATCATATTTAAGAAAAACTTACTATATTATGATCTTATTACCACCTATCATTGATATCGATCGAAAAATCACCTGAGTGTAATGAAGATCCGTCTCGAGAATGAAGAAAAAATTTGGCCGATTCACACCGAGTTAATCGCCTGATTCGTCACCGATTCGCATAGCTCTTTTTCTTTGTCTCTTGATGTTCATTTTTGCTTTATATTAACACACCTCTGAGAATATTGGTACCCGGCTATTAGCAGTTTTGGACATATGGACTTGAAATGTAATGGCCCAACCCATTAGAAATTTGTTTCAGAGAAGCCACATGGTACATAGAGCTTAGGCACTCTGCCGAATGCATTTTTTGATGTTATCATGTAATAGGCAGAACTCCTCTAGCTATAATGTGAAATTGCATTATCTTGATTCTTGTCTACTTGAAGAACGCTTGCAATGGTGTTCTCAAGAGACAAGATTCTAGAACGACCCTTGAGCAATAATGCATCTGTAGTCAAACACCAAATAAAATAAATTTAACTTTGTAAAGAAAAATGCTTTAGTTCAATGATAAAGCTTGTTGCTGTGTGTTAGGCGACGCGACGTGCCTATGATGTAGTACTACTTGTTAGAGATATTTTCAAAATTTGAGTTTGTTGGATGCCTGAACTAATCAAGTTTTTAGGCATCAGCAGACACATGCTTTCGTGGACAGACATGTAACTCTTCTTAATCGGCACTTCTGGCCTATAAATAGGAGATCGTTCAAGTCAGCAAAGAGAGAAAAACTCTCTGCAATATTAGTTACTCAATTAGGTTCATCTTTTAGGAATTATCAGAAACAAGAGTGCTCTTCGGTGTGATCAACATTTGACATCACACGGATTGTTAGACTCCATTGTATCCTGACAGCAGTTATTTCTGGGAATCCCTTGTGCATTCTATAGGGGAGAAATAATGTTAGAAAGACAGCGTTTACGTGCCTTGGAGTGTTGATTTTTCATTGCTTTCTCCATTAATTTCCCAACACTACTTGCTCACCAAGTACTTATTCTGGATAATTTTCCAAGTCTCAAGTCTCAACAAATTTGCAGATTCGTAATTAGAACACTGGTCTCAGCTTTTGAGACCAGTGTTGTCTAGTAGCAAGCTTAAAACCTCTGCATACATACTGTTTGTTTGTTTCGCTGTAATTATAAGTGGAAATTGTATAAATACCCCTCCTTTTCAGGGGTCTTCACAAATACCCTTAAGAAGTTTACAAATACCCTTAAAGGGTTTATTTTAAGTTTTTAGGGTTAGTTTTTTGGCACATCTAAAATTATATTAAGTCAATTCAACCTCCGGAGGAGGTTGGGTTGACGTTTTCACGCGTCAAGAACATACTAGTTCATTTTCATTATCAAAAAAAAAAAACTAGTTCATTTTCATTATCCACTTATAAAATATACTCCCTCCGTCCCATTATTAAGTGACATTGTTTAAGTTTGCACAATTTTTAAGGCAAACAAGGAAAATAATATTTTTAAGCATTTTTTACAATTATACCCTTATGGATAATAACTAGTGAAATTTAGAAATGATTTATCTCTCAAACTACTCCACGGATGTTCGCAAACTTCATACCATTGAAAAACATTTTAAAACACCTACGTAACGAATATAAACATGCCTATCAAATTATGCATATTTCTTATATTTTTTTATAATTAACTAAAAGGGAAATTTTAGAAATATCTCCTTATTTAGTGATATATGTCACTTATTAGTGGGACAAAATCTAAAATCAAATAAGTCACTTAATAGTGGGACGGAGGGAGTACCTCTTAGGGGTATTTAAATAAGATGGAAAGGTATTTATGAAGATCTTATATTCTAGGGGTATTTAATTAATGTTCCATAATTATAATCCCAATGTCATCATTTCAAATGTCCGACATATTAAAAGCGTACACTTACTGGAAAAAACATAATCCATTTGAAAAAGAAGAAGAAAAAACAACTGATAAAACATAGTCCGGTTGACAAATCCCATTATCACATTTCTCCGCCGCAAGGTTCACTTTACTTGCGTTGTCTACCATCTGGAATTGCGATGAGAACTACAGGCTTGGAGGGCGTGATAAAAGGAACATCGCATCTGAAATATCCCTTCCTCTCCAGTTGGATTATCTCGCCTTGCTTCAGATTACGAATGTTGGAATCCCCAATTGCCCGAATCTCCTTCTTTGTGCAAGGATTTAGTACTTTCAGAAAATCTTCATCTTCTCCCAGCTGCAATAACCATAATAAAGAGTGTACATTGATTAGCACCACATAGCAAAATATAGATTAACTAAATAAAAAACACATAATGTACATGCATATATGTGTATACCTTCTTCTTTGTGATGAGATAGTCCAGCTCGACTAAGGACAGATTCACAAGCTCGTCCGTTTCAGCTAGCCATGTTAGCTTCAGTTTGGTGGACTTAACCGAGCCGTCAAGGTTGAGAACTCCGGTCATGTGCGTCACAATCCCGTCTTGGTCCTTGACTATTTCTTTTACGATTGCATTCCCCCAATCCATCAGAGTGATCTCCTCACCTTCTGCGATAAGGGATGCATCAGCATTGTCCAGCCAAATTCTCCTTGCGTACGTAGTGGCTTTCGTTCCAGCGCCTTCAAATTTCTTATGCCGAGGTAGTACACGGACAAATGGTTTGTCAGGTCCATCAGTCAGGGTCAGCATCACGCGGCGCTCCTCAAGGACAGCAGTATGTCTTGCAGAAACAGGATCAATTACTTTCTTGTTAATAGTCCACAGTTTATCCCACTCCATGAGATTGAGATTTTTCGACGCTCCCTGCTCGAGAATGAATTGCGTCAGCGCCTCGATTGTCAAGCCTCGCCGTACTATTCCCTGCACGGTAGGGAGACGAGGATCGTCCCATCCGTCAACCTTGCCATTCTCAACAAACCAAAGAAGTTTACGCTTGCTTAGAAGCGTGTGTTGAATATTCAACACCAACTTAGTCAAGAGTTCACACCTATCTATACTAACCTAGAAATATCTAGGATGTCTAGAGTCGATATTAGACAATTAACATGTGTAAAATGAGTGTTCTAGGGTTAGACAAATCAAACAAGAATACTAGATTGTCTAGTAGTTGGTTTGGTAAGCCTCCATAGGCATAGTTGTTAGCCTCCAAAGGCATAGTTGTTAGCCTCCATAGGCATAGTTCTCTTCTTCTTTTGTAGCCTATAAATAGGCATGTTGTATTCATTTGTAAGTAAGTAAGAAAGGAAAAATCAAACAATCAAAAATATCAAATAGATTGTATTCCACCAAGATTAATATCAATGTAGTCTTTTACGCTTCCGCGTTTATGTTCTCCTCTCTCTTGTTCGATCTTTAAGATGGTATCAGAGCAAGGTTAGAGGGAGAGAGGAGAGGAAGAGAAGTTACATGTTGTTTTTCTTAAAGAGTTTGCAAAGTTGTGATAAGATATGGAGAAAAAAAATATTTAGGGCATGTTTTTTGATGCCGAGAAAACATGGCAGACGAGATATCGTTGCTGTGGGATAAGAAAAGAAAAGAAAAGAAAAAATGGTGACACTGTTGTAGTGAAGATGTTGGCAGCGATGATAAGGATGGAGCTGCTGAAAGTTACTCGTGATGAAACTGCAGAGAAGAAGCCGAAGAGATGGTTGCGGTTCGAGCTTAATTTGCTGCCAACTTTTATGGAACTCGAGCTTGGCACTTGGCAGTGATAACGAACTGGAAGGTACATGCATGGGTGATATGGAGCTCGAGCATGGCAGAGAAGGGTGATGATCATCACCAGCCCGGGAAGAACAAGAGAAATGCAGAGACGGTCTGCATGCATGGCGAGTGGTTGCTCGGGTTTGTTGAATGGTAGTTAACGGAGAAGATGGCTCGGTGATGGTGATCGAGCCAATGATGATGATGCTACCATTATCGGGTTGTGAACAAAAACGGGGAAGATGATGCTCGGGTTTCTTTGTGGAGAATGGGTTTTTGTCTTGGGTTAAAAATGAAGAAGTTCAACATGGATTCGAAGCTGTTGACAACCACAGGAGATGATGGCATGCATGGAGATGGTTTGAGTTTCCTTGGTGCTGGCATTTGCTGCTGTGATGGAGTGAGTCTCGATGATGCTCATGGCAGAGAAGAGTTGTTGCCATTATCGGAAGTTGTGATGAAAATGGACAGCAGTTCGAGTGATGATGAACTGAGGAAGAAGCGCATGAGCTCAAGCATGGCCATGACTGAGAGAAAATTATCGGCGATGAAGAGCATGGAAGAGATGCTCGAGCAAGTAAGTGAACTTGCTGTGGCTGAGCTCGAGCTAGAGATGGTATCAGAGCAAGGTGAGAGGGAGAGAGGAGAGGAAGAGAAGTTATATGTTTTCCTAAAGAGTTTCTAAAGTTGCAATAAGAAGGAGAAAGAAAACTAAAAAAAAAAAAAAAAATTGCGCAATAAGAAGGAGAAAGAAGTTATATGTTCTCCTCTCTCTTGTTCGATCTTTCGAAACAAAGAAGAAGTTGAAGGTGATTTAGATGGGATGAAAGCCTCAAAGAAAATAGAGAAGATGTAGACAAGATGTTTATTTAAATGCAAGGATGATCATGGAAACATAAGTGTGACAATAATTGTCACATGATTAGCGTTGCAAATCTGTTACGAATTCGAAATGTGGCAAATCTGGATAGCGTGACAAAATTGTAACAGCAATATAACAAGAATAAGAATAGTCGTCGAGCTTGTGGCGAAGCTTGACGAAATGAAAGATTGTGAGAGAATCTGGATAACCAAAGAAGTGTTACGGTTTTCGAACAAAAGCGTGGACTGGAACAAAGATGAATAGAAGAAGAAACAACAAAAATGTTGTGAAGAAACGGAAGCAATCACCAAGTGGTGATGAGATAGAGAACAACAAAAGTGGGTGAAAATCCTATGAGTTGTCTAAAGAGTACAAGAAGTATTTTATCGATCGAAGAGGACCGCAATGTCCCTAAACTACGATGGAACCCGTATGTTCTAAAACTACGAAGAGGACCGCAATGTCCCTAAACTACGATGGAACCCGTATGTTCTAAAACTACCGCAATGAATGGAAGTATGTTCTAAAACTACGAAGAGGAAATGTCCCTAAACTTCCGAAGAGGACCGAAATGTCCCTAAACTTCCGAAGAGGATCTTGAAACGTCCTTAAACTATGAAGAGGACCGAAACATCCTTAAACTATGAAGGGGACCGAAACGTCTAAGATAAAGAGAAGTTGGAAAGTAGGTGTTGAGGGGGAGTGTTGAATATTCAACACCAACTTAGTCAAGAGTTCACACCTATCTAGACTAACCTAGAAATATCTAGGATGTCTAGAGTCAATATTAGACAATTAACATGTGTAAAATGAGTGTTCTAGGGTTAGACAAATCAAACAAGAATACTAGATTGTCTAGTAGTTGGTTTGGTAAGCCTCCATAGGCATAGTTGTTAGCCTCCAAAGGCATAGTTGTTAGCCTCCATAGGCATAGTTCTCTTCTTCTTTTGTAGCCTATAAATAGACATGTTGTATTCATTTGTAAGTAAGTAAGAAAGCAAGAATCAATCAATACAAAGTTCAAGTTACAAAGTCCTTGCTTCCACCCTTCACTACTAGAGCTCTAGGAGCTCTATACGAGCAACACCACGATGCTCGTATATCTCCGAAAAATATTATCAAGGTTTCTAAGTTCTTGATAAGAGTATAAATTTTAACTGCGTGTACACCATATTCAACCTGCTAAACTCATAAATTTGAACCCTCCGTAGTCCCATGTCCTCAAGAACTCTCTCATACTGCGCATTGCGATCATGGTACTCGCTAGAGCGCAGCGCGTGCGTGATGCCCTCAGTGGAATCGACAAACGGACATGCGAAATCATAAGTTGGGTATACCATATACTCGTCGCCAACACGATGGTGAGGAACTGGATTGCAGCGGTAAATACATGACCCGAGTCCAAAACCGGATTTAGACCCGAATTTCGTACATTGACTTCTAAAACCTCTATAGTCAATACATCTTGACCTTTGACCTTTGAAAACCCTTTCCTGGCGGTGCCCTAGCAAAAATCTCTCAATATCATTCTCTTTCACTTCATCACTTTCTTTTATCTTTCCTCAAGCCGCGAACCCTAAACCAGAAAACAAAAATGGCGGAAACAAAACGGAAAAGGATTGATAATGGAGGAAAAAGAAAACCAGTTCAGTCATCTTCTAGTAATAATAAGAAGAGGAGGAAGAGTAAGAAAGATGAGAAACACAGCGGACCTCGTTTACCAAATCAGCTCAGAAAACAAATTGAATTCTTAAACCAGAATAACGAACCTACTCATTCAGATGAAGATGATGAGGAGATTGATTCGGATGAAGAGGTTGGAGGATTACACATCAATGATGATCTTTACGAGTATGAAGAAGTTATTCCTGAAGAGGAATCTAAAAAGAATCGGAGATTTGATCCTGTTGATAATCTCGAGTATGAACTTCCTGATGAGTATAAGGTATTTTTTGAGCAATTTTTTTTTAATTCGAGTATTTTAGAGTTTTTATCTTGAAAATTTGAATGTCAGGATGAATTTGATTTTGGTGATGTTATATTATTTGTTGTAGGATGAGAATATAGGATCAGATGACGATGAAGAGGATGATAATGATAATGGAAGTAGAGGAAATGAGGATTCTGAGCTATCTGGTGATGAGGAGGATGGAAAACATTCTAGGTTGTTGCAAAGAATCACTGGAATGCCATCCGAGGCCTTTGATGGTAATTAGACTAGACATTGTTGTTCTTCAGTGATTAAATTTGCATTTTGGTTAGTAATCTTACATGATGATGCTGTATCATTTTAGGTAAAGCTGTTAAAAAGGATATTACTGTACCTGAGGCATATCCTGAATCTGAATTTAATCCTAGTCGAGATACATTGGATGGTAGTGGTAAGATTAGTATTGCGGATCTAATGGATCCACTTCGTGGAACTGCTGGATATAATAAACTTAACAAGAGAATCAGTCAAGTGGAGAAAAAATCCATGGCGATTCTTACACCTCTTGCGAAAATGGATCAGGAGAAGATAGACAGAATGAATGCTTATAAAATTACAAGGAAGGAAGTTACTAAATGGGAACCCTTAGTAAAGAGGAACAGGGAGGCGCCTACTGTGTTCTTTGGGGAGCAAACTGATGTGGGGTTTGCCACTGTAGGAGCAATAGCATCTGAATTTACTCCTAGAACCGAGTTTGAAAAGAAAATGGCTTCAATTGTTCAGGATGATGAGGTTGTGGATGCACACATGAAGGATGGTGCGAGGCTTCTTGAACTCAACATGGTATGTAGCTCATACATCTTCTAACCAAGTGCTGCATACTGCAATTTGATTTACAACTGTCATCAGTATCTTATTGAATGACTTAATATCTTTTAGCTCTGATATATAAAAATAGTCTAACCAAAAGTATGTAATTGGACAGTCTTACTTAATATTTTGTTCAAAAATGTTGCATAAGAAAGATATTGGTTTACAGACACAGGACATGAGTTTATACACTCAGCCCTTTACTCTCTCAAGTCTCATCTCTCAACTCACACACAACCCACACACACGTCATCAGTATCTTATTGAACGACTTAATATTTAGCTCTGATATATAAAAATCAAGTCTAACCAAAAGTACGTAATTGGACGGTCTTACGGTCTTACTTAATATTTTGTTCAAAAATGTTGCATAAGAAAGATATTGGTTTACAGACACAGGACATGAGTTTATACACTCAGCCCTTTACTCTCTCAAGTCTCATCTCTCGACTCACACACAACCCACACACAAGTGTGTACACTCTCATAACTTGACACCACTCACACACTCTCCATACACCACTCATACATATGCTAAATCAACAGTACCTGAGCTATCTTTAATTGCTAATTTCAAGTCGTACTCGTACATATAGATTTAGTGTCTATCGTTACTATATATTTTCAAATGTTGCAGGAGTGCGGTCTCTTTGCTTTTCTTTGGTTCTCCAGTTTAACTCACTTTAGTCATTTGGCCGTGGCTGAACAATCATGTTTCGTCTTATTTTAAGTCACTGATCTCCTTTAATGTGTTGTTGTGGCCACATGGCAGATATCTGTTGAGGATGTGAAAGACCGCCAGAATCACCTTGCAAAAATGCGTAGCCTTCTGTTTCGGCATGAAATGAAGTCAAAACACATTAAAAAGATCAAGTCCAAAACTTATCATCGTCTCAAGAACAAGGACAAATTGAAGACAACATTTTCTGACGAGCTAATGGATCCTGATTCAGCTAAAGAACTTGCATTTAAGCAAGAGCTCAAACGAGCTGAGGTGATTAACCCCTCACTTTTTATTCATCACCTTGGTTCCTAAGAGTTGACTCCTGGTTAACCGGGCTTTCTTTTCTTAGTTAACAAACACCTCTTCTTGATTTTTATTTATATTCTCTCAATTCTTATTGTAGGAACGTATGACATTGAAACACAAAAATAACTCCAAGTGGGCAAAACGAGCCATACAGCGTGGTTTGGCTAACCAGGACGAAGGAACTAGAGCTGCTATCTCTAATCAGCTTAATCAACACGCAATTTTGACCAGAAAAATGAAGAGTATGAACGACAGTAGTAGTAGTGATGACAGTAGTGATTTTGATGACGATGATGATCTTGAAGCTGTCGCAGACCATGACGAGCCTGTGAAATTAGTAAACAAGGCAAAAGAGAAAACCCTCAAAATTATAGAAGATGAGGATGAAGCTCCAAAATCAGGAGTTCTTGCCTTACCTTTCATGGTATGCTTTTAATGTGTTAACGTGCTAATATATGAAGTTTCCTCATACATGCATCTTAGTTGTTTCTTTGTTTGCTTCCCACACTGTCTACATTAGCAAATCATGTGACTGGGATACTATCTGATACCTCAGTCATCGTCTGCGGGACTGAGTCTTACTTGAGAACTACCAGTGCATTTAAAATGTTTGCCAATCTTAACTTTGATCTTCTAGGTTCGGGGAAATGAAAGGAGAAAAAAGGCAGTTGATGAAGAAGCTAGGCTTGCACTTAAAGAGTATGACTCATCTTTGAGGGAGCTGGAAGAGAATTCAGATGAAGCAGAATGTTCGAAGAAAGCAACTTCAAGTGGTAGACGCGTTTTCGGTTCAGCAGCTAAAAATCAGTCTGACGAAATGAGTAGGAAGATTAAATCAAATAGGGTGGATAGGGATAGAAATAGTGACAGTGAAGATGAATTTGCTACTGAAGATTTTGGTGATGCTGTATCCAGCAGAAATATGGTGGTTTCACAGGGTGCACTTAGTGGAAAGTCCAATACTGGTCAGGAACCTGATTTTAAGGTATCAACATTTGACATAATCACTTTCTTTTATTCGGCTTACTATTTTTCTTTGAAACTGGAGTTCTTATTTTCTTGCTTATAACAGAGTTTTAATGATATTGTTGGAGAGCCTGGCCCGAAGACGACGTATGATGTTGCTATTTTTGCGTCGAACTCCTTCAAGAAGGTTAATTTTGCTCCATGACAGTTATTTTAACTGATGAACCGTTCAGTATTACTTAATCATTTGTAACTCATATGTGTAGATGAAAAGTGAAAATAAAAAATCCAGTACCAACAAAAAGAACTCGAAGGCAGTAGACCCTGCTTTGCCGCCTAAAGAGACCAAGGTTTGGCTTCCCCAGTTATTTAACTTGGATGTTTTTTTGTTCTGTTCTTTGCAGTCTAATTTATTTATTGTTATTTTCATTTAACCTTTTTTTTTTTTTTTTTTGAAATTTTAAAGGAGGAAGATGAGGATAGTGGTAGTGAGAGTGGAGAAGAGATGGTTGACGGAATTCTTACTTCTGGTACCAAGCAAGAATATAAACTTCCGTCTCAGGCAGATCTTATACGCAATGCTTTTGCTGGTGATGATGTGGAGGAAGAGTTTGAGAAGGAAAAATTAGAAACTCTGAATGAGGAAAATCCTGAACCTGAGAAGCCAACTCTAGTTCCAGGATGGGGTCAGTGGACTCATATCCAAAAGAAGAAAGGTTTACCTTCTTGGATGGTCAAAGAGCATGCAATTGCACAAAAGAAAAGGGAAGATGCCCTAAAAGAGAGAAAAGATTCGCATCTCAAGCACGTAATTATTTCTGAGAGGGTTGACAAGAAGGTGAGTAATATTACTTATTATTGACTTATATGTCTGGCATGTTTAGTTGTAAGTGATTCTGCATCTTAGTTGTAACTGATGCCTGATATTCTAATCTAAAAGTCGTAATGTGCCTGGACAGGCTGAGAAGCTACATACATCGACAGTGCCGTATCCATACACATCCCAAGAACAGTATGAAAGAACTCTCCGTGCACCTCTTGGACCCGATTTCAACCCAGCCACAAAAGTTGGAGCCCTTATCCGGCCTGATGTAAGTCTCGTGAATAATACTGTATACAATTATTGGTCATACAAAATTTTATGTACTGAATTCCGTGTGTTCTCACTTTTTCCTTCTGAATAAATGTTATTAAGATAAATAATCTTTTGAAACTTTAAAGTCCGTGCAGTATAGGAAAGAAATTTGGAATTTTGCATGTTCCTCTCTGTAGAAATTAGAGCCAGATGGTTGGATGGATTTGTGCTTTCACATCTCACATCTTGTCTTTTTCTTCTGATTGATTGGTTCAGGTGGTAAAGGAACCAGGTGTAATTATAAAGCCCATCGAGTATGAAGAAGTGGATCCTCACGGAAAATCAGATGAGCACAAGGGAAAAGAGAAGACACAACCGAAGAAGAATAAACCTGACAAAGGCAAAAGTGGTCGCAAGACTAAAAAATTGAAGACAAAAACCTTGCAGTAACTATGCCTTCCTTCTATTTCTGGTTCAATCATACTCGTTGGCATTGCTTGTTTTACTTGTTATGCATGCAACTAAATCTGTTTTCAGTTTTGTTCATCTTAGAGTAGCTTGATCTTTTTCTTTGCTTTTTAAATCATGAAAGTTATCACTTCTTTTTTATCCTAGTTTAATTTTGTTCATCTTAAACTAGGAACCATCTTAATGATATTACTATTTTTGAATAACTTGGTGTGCTGCTTTTGTCTTAAAGTAAATCAAAAAGCTCTTTGGTATCCTCTTTAAATTTCCACACACTGAAACTTTTTGATCTTGTTGGAATTGCTGGTTCTGCCGGTGGTTTGGATGTTGCATTAATCGACTGCTTTCATTTGATATAGTTCAGTCAAACTTGCATATATGATATATGTTTTGGTTAAATCTAGCTTTGAGCAAGAAGAATGGCGTTTAACTTGTTCTACTCATAATATCCAATAGAGGCTTGATAGAACTCAAACCTATTTATCGGTAGTGTATCTTTGATGGCTCGCTCCTCCTGTACCTAGAAGGGTGTATCGAAAGGTTTGGAGATTGTTAGGAAATATGCTTTGTTGGGATGTTGGTAGTGGAGAAAGTAGTCATCTGTCCACAGATTCCACACTACTGTAGGTAACCATTTTTTTTTTTTTTTTTTGCAAAAGTAGGTAACCATTTATTCTGTTCCAATATTCCACACTACTCTCTCAGCTGGTTGATACTAACACAAAAGTTTGGAATATGCAGGTCTAAATTCTTTATTTGAAATTAGGATTCCCTTTAATGGTCAGGATTATGACAGCCTAGTTCCCTTCTCAGTTATATCCACGTATAAAGCTATTTTGAATAACACAATTCATTTTTTGGAAATCTAGACTGCTCTATAGCTAGATTCTGCATAAACACTAATACCCGAGGGCAGATTGGATATGCTCTTTTACTCGTAGTGGTCAAAAGACTCGAAACAATGTGGCAGATTCTCTTTAGCATAGTGGTTGGATAATGTCAGTCTCTGGATATAAATGTGTAACTTTTATGCTTTTAATCATAGTAAAAAATATATAAATTATGACCGGAAATTGAGCCTCGGTTTTTGAGATATCTTTGTTATCCGTATGAAAGGATTGTACCCAAAAGCTGTTGTTTGGAAGCAATCTCGTGATAGTACGATAGCTCTTGACGGAGTCAAGCCTTTTCTTCCGTGGGTCTAACAAAGTTTCTTTGGTGGTTTACTTATCTAATCCTTTAGGTTACTCTGTGGGGGTGTCTCTGATACAGAACTGGGGTGTACTAATAATAATGAGTGAGTGGCTAACTTCTTAGCCTTTACCCTTTAGGATGCCGACAAGTGTCAATAATCGGCTTATCCTTGTAATTCTCTCCTGAGTGGATTAGGGTCTTAAATGTGTAAGAGGAGGGTTTGTGGCTGCTTAAGGAAGGAATGAAAACAGTTTAGTTTTAGCTTATTCTTCTTAATCTTCTCTCTTAAGGCCGATTCTTAGAATTAGATTTCTCTATTATCTTGATTATGTGTGTTAGTTTGTTGTGGAAACACAACAATTGGCATCAGAGTCGTACTTTCCTATCATGGGTGGGGAAAAGAATCCTACAGTCAAAGAAGTAAACGAAAATTTACATAAATTTGTTGATTCGTTCTCTGAACAGTTATCCAAAATCAATGGAAGGATAGATGAACTTGCAACGCAGAATACCGAGTTGAAATCATCCGTATTATCTAGGGAAGGCTTATTAAAGTATATGGAGACCTTTTCAGGCAAAAGGAATGAAGATCATCGAAACTCATGTGCTGAAGGTTCTCACTCAAATAATCCATATCAAGGAGGAGCGATGTTCAATCTACAACATGGGAATCGTGATTTCAACTCTAACCCACGGATTCCCAAGATATTTGATGGGGAAAATCCTAAAGAATGGATTCAAAAATGTGATCGATATTTCCTTCTCAACAACATTAGAGATGAAAACCAGAAGGTCACCATGGCGGCTATGCACCTAGAAGGAAAAGCAGATAAGTGGTTGACAAACTTACAAACTAGCAGATCTATTACTTCTTGGTATGAATTAGCTGAACTTGCTTGTTTTAGATTTGAAAATCTTGCAAATGAAAACATATTAGGGATATTCAATAAGTTGTCTCAAACTATCACAGTAGATGACTATTTTGAGCAATTTGAGAATCTTAAAGCTCTGTTGTATCGCCAATACCCCATGTTGAATGAACACTATTATGTGATGAGCTTCATTGGGGGTTGAGAGATGATATTAGGGAATTTTTTTTTTAAAATGACACACTTCCAATTCTCGGTTTAAGAAAGTGCCAGTGTTTTTTTCAGAATTAATAAAATGCCACAACCGTTATATATTCCGCCAGGGCCCACCAAACCGGTCTATAATCGTTGAACAAGTCAAGCAAATGTTCATCTTCACCCATTTACCCTTCATATTCGGCTTCTTCTCACATCGGCAGCCATGAATCCATGGTCTCATCTCCATCAGAACCACCACAATCACCACCCCTTTCTCCTCCTCCTCCTACTTCTTCTTCTTCTTCTTCTTCTTCTTCTTCTAATCTTAGGGGTTAGGGTATCAGTTCGTGAAGAACTTAGGGGAGAAATTGGGAAGATGAAGTCGTTCTAAGTAGAAATCGAGAGTTTATGAAGAATTACTCGATGGGTTTGCTTCTGAGTTAGGTTAGAGATTATTGTTGGTGGCTGGGTTTGCTTCTGAGTTAGGTTAGAGATTATTGTTGGTGGCTGAGAGCAGATCGAGAAGAAGTCTAGGGTGGATTCATTTTCTAGAATTAGGAAGATTGAGAAAGAAGGGGTTTGTCGATGCATGTTTGAAGCCAAGAATATGAGAAATCAGGGAAGATTTGATCTGTTTGTTGTGATGAGGATGGGTTGAAGAGATTCACAGTTCCTGAAGAAAAAACTCGTGGAAGATTTAATGGAAGAATTTAAAGGTAGAAATTCAATGGGGTTTGAGTTGATAATTCAAACAAGGAAGATGGGGGTTCTGAAATTAGGGTTTATGTGATATGATTGAGTTAGGGTTTGAACTGGTTTGAGGTGGGGGTGATGCAGAAGCTACCGAAGAGGTGGAAATGAATCTGAAATTGAAGGTAAAGGAAATCTGTTTAATTAATTGAAAAAAATGAAAGATACAGATGAATGGGGTTTATGTTAATGGAAAGGTACATATATCTAGTTCAGTATCGAATGGAAAATTTCAAGAATTTTGATTCAATTCTTCGGTAGTAATACCATTTGGTTCATGTATGTTCTTATTGTGAGCTTATGCCTGCTTATTTTGATTTTGTTTGAAATTGATTTAGAAACTGAACTATTTGTGAATCTGAGATGGAATTTGAGGTACATGAACTGCTGTAGTTGGCTTGTGTTGGTGATGTGATTTGAACTAAAGTTAAGATGCAAGTCGTATGTTGGTGGTGTTGCAACTGAATAATGCTATAGGTGTATGGAACTGTTTAGATGAATGTCTAGGGCAGGTACAAACTACAGGTGCATAGATTTTTAAATGTTGCTGGTTATTGCAGTGTATACTGATGTTGCTATGGGTTGTAATGATACTGCAATGAGAATGAAATGCTGGTAGCTAGGGGACAGCTGCAGGTGAATGTTGTTTTGAGCAGTGGGTGGTGCTGGATCAAATGATTTTACCTAGAGAAGAATGGAGCTTGAAGCTGATAAGATACAAGTATTGCAGGTGAAGTGCAGGCTATGGATTGGGGTGGTATTGAGATGAAGATATTGTTGTTGCAGTGAGAATGGTTGGAGTTGTGTTATGTTGTTGCAATGACTCGCTATGATGACTTGATTTAACTCAGCATAGTAAGATGATTCGAGGGCTTAGATGTCTTTTACTAAGATGGATAACTGCCACCTATGCACTAACAGATGGTAACTATTCTTTTGAAAAAAACGGGTTGGAAAAGGTCAAATGTGTGGCATTAGATAAATTCTGAAAAAACGGTGTCACTTTCTTAAACATGAAATTGAAAGTGTGGCACTTTATTAAAATCCCCATGATATTAAGCACTAAGTTAGTATGTTTCATCCCACCACCTTGTTGCAAGCTTTTTCTCTTGCCAGAATGTAAGAACATACCCTTGCCAACCAGCAGAAAAACAACAGACATAACAATAATTTTTTTTCTAATTCCTTCAATACTGCCATACAATCCACTTCACAAAATTTCCCACCCACAACTGTATCCCTCCCACCTTTACTTCCCCTGCCAACTACAATCCCCCAAAACCTATCTCTTCTCCAATCCCTATTAAGAGATTAACACCTGGACAAATTCAAAAGAGGAAGAAGGAAGGATTGTGCTATAACTGTGATGAGGTTTATCGACCATGTCATTTCTGCAAAAAACAACAATTATTCTTAATGATAGCTGAATATTCTAAGGCTGAGAGCAGTGAACATGGAAAAGAAATAGCTCAACCTGAAGATACTCTTTCTATAGAGAGTGACATGGAAATCTCTCTTCATGCCCTTTCTGGCCATGCTACTGGAGAAACAATAAGAATTCCAAGCTCTATTAAACACCAAGCCATCTCAATCCTGATTGATACATGCTGTACCCACAACTTTATTGATTGTGACTTGGAAAAATCCTTGGGGTGCCTTATTCAGCCCTATTACCAACTTGCTAGTCACTGTGGCAAATGGAGACAAGACAGTCAGCGCTGGCATTTGTGCTTCCTTACACTGGAAAATGCAAAATCATGACTGCATTGGGGACTTACGGCTACTTCCATTGGGAGGTTGTGATGTGGTTTTTGGAGTGAACGAATTTTAGATAGTGGTAAGTAAGGTTGTCGTTCACTCGGACTTGATGAGATTGATTTCAGATTTAATAAACGAAAATACTAGAAATAAATAAAATATATACAAAATGTGTCACAAGATGAAGAATTTACTGGGACTCGGGATTTCACTGTTTTTCATATTCAAGTGGTTGAGAAATTAATCCTAGGAAATTATAGCTCAAAATAAAAGAAATATTAACTCTATTCTTTTCCAAAGTAGATTTCATAAAACATAGTTGTAAGTTGTGAGCATGACGCATCAAAAGTAATTAAAACCAAGCATGCGACATCAGACAAAATAACAAATAATTAAAAGAAATCATAAAACAATTAAATTCTATGCAAATAAGTATAAAAGAATTAATTTAATTACCACATGGGTGAAAAACAGCTTCCTCCGTCGTCCCATTGATGGATTCTAGCTCCGCATGGTGAAAACACACTCAAAGTATTTATTCATTGCTCAAATGGTGTTCACAAATGATGAAAAGGAAGGAAAAATAATTAAAACGGGGTTTTGTAACACTTGTTATAACAACGATACAAAGGAAGTGTCGCAGATACTGTAGCATATACGACTGTTGCATGTGGGTCTTAAGTTCTTCGTGTTCTTCCCATGCAGCAGCAGAAATTTTTTCTCTGCAACTCGATTCTCGCCTCTGTTGATGCTCTGTACTTCTCCCAATTCTCTCCCAAACTCTCCATGACCCTCTAAAACATTCCATCAGCCTATATATACTCGGAAGCACCAAGAACAACTCTTAATAACTGCATATAATCCTCCATTACTCGTTATTATTCTCCTCTGCCCTGTTAAGGAAATAATCCTTTATTCTTATCTCTCATGCGTCTGTGGAAGTTGAATTACTGTCACGCCAAATATTGAGTTAAACTCTCTACGATCACACGCCATCCTCCAGTTAAACACGGGAAATAAGAAGGACAACCCGAGATATTCTCGTGCTCTGATTCACCCAAATCCACGTAACCAACTCTATTTTGTCGAATCAAATCACATTAACATCCCTGTTTGGATAAAACAGTCCCAAATCAAACAAAATCCGAGAGAAAGTCCAAAAAAAAAACTCTCTCGAAATCATGTCATAAATCCTCGCCGGTGAAAGCTAACTTTCCGTGTTTTCCATGTTTCACTTCAAACTGATCATCCAGCCAAATTTAATCGATTCTAAAGCCCATACAATGCCTGTTAATCTCAGTCAAGTCTTCTCATGCAATTTCAGCTATTGAGTCTCGCTAAAACATCACCAAAGTGCGAACCCTAATCTATGGCCGGTGGCTGCAACAGTTTCCCGCCAATTCTGAAATTTGAATAAAGAAGATGACCCCCCCTAACAGAGATGGGGGTGCGAATAGCAGCTGGCGCCCTGAGGGTGCCCTTATCCAAAGTGAGGGTGCCTTTAGTACTTTTCTCCGGGGGTCCAAATAGCACTTTTTGAACACCTTTTTCCACACAAGTGTATTCCTCCAAAAACACATATACAAACATAAAAACACCATAACAAGTACAAAGTCAAGCATTAACAATAGAGACACTGAGGACAATTCAGACATAAAAATGTGTCTATCATGGAGCTGGTTGGCTTAAGCAGTTAGGTGACATCCTTCTCAACTTTTCTATATTAAACATTTCTTTTAAACATCAAGGGAAAAAGATTATCTTAGTGGGTACCCATACAACTCCTTCTCTTCAGATGACTGATTTATCAGGGTTACAAGAGTTTCTTAAGAAGAACTCTCATGGTATCATTGGTTAGCTATTTTTTGTTATCCCTACTCCTACCCAAACCCCCACCACCACTAGTCATATCTGGAATTCTCCAACAATTTCAAGATGTTTTCTCCGAGCTTAATTCCCTTCCACCACAAAGGTCCTTGGATCACTCCATTCCCCTCATTCCTAACTCCACCCCAGTTAAGCAAAGACCCTATAAATGCCCTTATATTCAAAAGGAAGTAGTTGATAAATTGGTCCAAGAGATGTTACAAAGTGGAGTCATTCACCCAAGTCATAGCCCATTTGCCTCTCCTATTTCTAGTGAAGAAAAATGACAATAGATGGAGATTCTGTGTTGATTACAGGCAACTCTACAACATCACAATTAAAGATAAGTTCCATATACCTGTTATTGATGAGATTTTGGATGAATTATTTGGCTCATGTGTCTTTACTAGAATTGACTTGAGATCAGGATATCAACAGATTAGGGTCACACTGGCAGATATCTACAAAACAGCTTTTAGAACCCATCATGGCCATTATGAGTTCACAGTTATGCCCTTTGGTCTCACTAATACACCTGCAACCTTTCAAGCTTTGATGAATGACATTTTTAACCTTATTTGAGAAAATTCATCTTGGTTTTCTTTGATGACATTCTAGTATATTTCCCTGACATGGAAACTCATGCAAAACACCTACATATCACACTCTCCTTGTTGAGACAACATCAACTATATTCCAAATATCAAAATGTTGTTTTGCACAACCTGAACTGGAGTACTTGGGACACATCATTACTACATATGGTGTTGTAGCTGACCCTGCTAAGATTTATGCAATGACTAGCTGGACTACACCTTCCAATATCAAAGAACTCAGGTTTTTTTTTTAGGTCTAACTGGATACTACATGAAGTTTTTCAGGAATTATGGTGTGATTAGCAAGCCTCTTACTGAATTTCCAAAGAAGAATGATTTCACTTGGACCCCAACTGCTACTCAAGCTTTCAACTCCCTCAAGATAGCAATGACCACCACTCCAGTACTTGCTCTGCCAGACTTTTAAAACCCATTTGTTCTGGAAACTGATGCTTGTGCTACTGAATTGGAGAAGTTTTGATGCAATAGGGCAGACCAATTTCTTTCTTCAGCAAACCACTAGGGCCTAGAACAATTGGACTGTCTACTTATGAGAAGGAACTTATAGCAGTTGGGTCTGCTGTGACCAAATGGATGCACTATTTGTTGGGCCATCACTTCCCTATCAAGACTGACGAGGAGAGCATCAAGTATTTTTTAGAATAGAAAATCACTACTGGCATACAACAAAAATGGCTTATGAAGTTACTGGGCTATAACTATGATATTCAGTATAAAAAGGGAGTGGAGAACAAGGTGGCTTATTCTCTCTCCAGAAGATATCACAATGACAACTCATGTTGCAGCATTACACTTTCTTAGCTACTATGGAAACAAGAAGTAATTTCCAGTTATGCCCAAGATCAGAAGGCTCAACAGCTCATGCATCTCCCAGCTACTTTTGGTTCCAACCTCCAATCCACCTTATACTTATCAGGATGGGGTTTTGAGATACAAGAACAGACTTTATATTGGCACTAGCAACAATGTCAGACAATATATTCTCTTGGACACTCATGCTTCTGCAGTAGGTGGACATTCTGGCATCCAAGCTACTTATATGAGAGCTAAAAACCATTTCTTTTGGCATGCTATGAAAAATGAGGTTTTTTCTCTAGTATCTTCTTGTGATGTTTGTCAAAGACATATGGGAGAACACACATTTCCAGCTAGATTGCTTCAGCCCTTACCAGTTCCATATCATGCTTGGAAACACATCAGCATGTACTTTATTAAAGGCTTTCCAAAGAGTGACAAAAAGGATGTCATTCTAGTGATGGTAGATAGATTCACCAAATACAGTCACTTTATTCCTCTGCAACACCCATATACATCTTCCTCAGTAGCCAAATCATTTATGCATCATATCTTTAGATTACATGGGTTGCCCACTTCTATTGTGTCAGATAGGGACAAGATATTTACCAGCAAGTTCTGGCAAGACAAGAATCTAAGTATTGCTCTCAAACTGAGCACTGATTATCATCCTCAGACAGATGGGCAGATTGAAAGGGTCAATGCTTGTCTGGAAAATTACCTTAGGTGGATGACTAGTCATCATCCTAGGAATTGGATGCATTGGTTAGATTTGGTCGAATAGTGGTACAACACCAGTTTTCACACCAGCCTCAAGATGTCCCATTTTAAAGCACTTTATGGCTATGAAGCTCCACATTTGGCATTCCCATCTTTTGTTGCTACTTCAGTGTAATCAGTGGAAAAATATTTGAAATAAAGAGCGCATTTTACTAATTTTGAAAGATACACTTACCAAAGCTCAGGAGAGGATGCAACATTTTGTTGATACCAAAAGAACTAACAGAGTTTTTGAAGTTGGTGATCTGGTTTACCTAAAACTACAACCCTATAGGAAGGTCTCAGTTTCCCTAAGAAGCAACTTCAAACTCTCAGCCAAGCACTATGGTCCTTTCCATGTCATTCAGAAGATTGGTACTCTGGATTACAAGTTACAATTACCCCCTGAAGCCAGAATTCACCCAGTGCTTCATGTTTCATATTTAAAGAAGAAGATTGGTGTCTCTCACACTCTTTCCCCCACACTTCCAGTGGTTGATCATGAAGGACAGGTAATTTTCACCCCCATTGCAGTTTTGGACTCCATATTGTTAGTCGGAGGAAACCATTCTGTTCCACAACTCCTTATTCACTAGTACAACTCATCAGCAGAGGAGGCTACATGGGAAGACTCATCCAATATCTCATCTCACTTTCCAGCCTTTAATCCTTGAGGACAAGGATTGTTCCATGGGAGGGTATTATCATGTGTCTAAGTATTTACTAGGTTACTCTGTGGGGTGTCTCTGATACATAACTGGTGTGTATTAATAATAATAATTGAATGGCTAACTTCTTAGGCTTTAGGATGCCGACATGTGTCAATAATCATTTCATCCTTGTAATTCTCTCATGAGTGGATTAGGGTCTTAAATGTGTAAGAGGAGGGTTTGCGGTTGTTCAAGAAAAGAATAAAAACAGTTTAGTATTAGTTTATTCTTCTTAATATTCTCTCTTAAGGATGATTCTTACATCATATTTCTCTATTATCTTGATTATGTGTGTTAATTTATTGTGGAAACACAACACATATTAAAAGTTACGTACTACAGTCGTGCTTGATTCCTTCGAGCAACGGATATTGTACGTAGGCATCCAATATGCGGTTCGGAACAACCCCGTAAGGTTGTTTATATCGTTTAAAAAGGGTTGGTTACTTCTTTGGAGGTCATACCATCCATTCGAAGGTGATGGTAACCTTGGAAGTAAGAGGTATTTGCAGTCAATCCCTTAAATGTTCATACTACCTAATGAGATAAAAGATGACTATGCCATCCTAGGTAATTCATATCATTTTTCTGCTCAATACGTGTGTTAGAGATGATTGTTACCTTTCGAGGTAACTCATATCATCTAATTCCTTCCATGAATCTCTACATTAAACCGAGGCCTGATGGGTACACTTGACTAAGTTGTGGGAAAAAATTCTCAGTTAAGCATGCTCGGCCGAGATTAGTCACGAGATGGGTGACCTCTCGGGAAGTTCCTGCTGGATAACCGCAGTAGTTCTATTAAAAATACCACATTGTCGGATAACCACAGTGGATAAGCGATGTTAGTTGGGATGCTACTAGGGACGGGTCGCTTGTGCTCGGGTGAGAGAGTATTCTAGGTTCTTATGCCAGATATTGGTCTCATAAGAGGCAAGGAGCGTCTACTTTACACCCAGACCTTTTCAGCACAATTGGCTCCAGAGTTAGCAGAAAACTCTGTCGTTAATAGCGTGCTCGGGCGGGATCAATCTAGGGATGGGTTACCTCTGGGGAAGTTGTTTCTGGATGGCCGCAACGGCCAGTTGAAAACCCAATATTGCCGGATAACCGTAGTGGCTAAGTGGGACAATATCAGTGGAGGGTCGGGTCATTACAACAATGACTGAGTATCATTCTGCCCACGGATATTAAGCGTTTCATTTTCCATAATTTCCCTCTAAGTGCCGCAATCTAGAGTTTGTTGCCTTTGCGGGGAGGGTTTAAATGAAGAGTAGCATGTTTTTTTTACTTGCTTGACATTTTGGAGCCTAAAGAATAATAAAATACACAAGAAATCAATCAAAATATGTACATACAAAATACAAATTCATAAAAAGTGACAATGCATTGCAATTAGTCGTCAAGGACGATAATCAAACATAATGACGACTAACTATCTTATGGACTTAGGGACACATGAAATATTAGATTTCGGCATTTATCGGTCGTTAGGTCGATAATATATCAAAGTAACGACCATAATATAGTCGGCAAGTTAGGTTTTCAAAACCTTAACAACTAATTAAAAAATTAAACACATTAAAAACAAGTTTTTGACAGTCATTAGCCGGTATGATTAAGATTTTAAAAACCTGACAATTAAAAATCCCATCAACTAATCGTCAATATTTTGATGATATTCATCCCATGAAGATGACGACTAAAAGTAAACATAAAAAATCTTCAAGGTAGATAGGGAAATACCCTAATGGATTGAGTTTATGTAATCACTTATTTTCTCAATATCGTCACTTTTTTCGGTTTGTTCATTTTCAGAGATTTCTTCTTCACCCACTGATTTTTTTTACGTTCAAATTGTTGTATCAGTATGTTTCATACGCTTTTGCATCCTCGAAGATTATTCGACGATGAAATTTTCAACTAGACGATTAGGACAAATTAATCGACGATTTTTTCTTGAGACGAAATGATGGAGAAGGAGAAGAAAAAAGTGGAGAGGGAGAAGTAACGATCGTTAGGTTGGGAAGTATAATTATTATTTTGGAGTTTGATATTATCAACGGGTTAGTTTTAATTAGGATTTGACAAGGGTATATAGGTAACTTTACCCCATTTTTACACCCTTAGCGTTTCAACTAATTCCACTTAAATGTTTTTATACCCAATCCGGTGAGTTAATTATGGCCTGCATTTATTTATTTTTCTTTTCCCTTTGAAACTCTAACTTTCTATAAAAATGCTAAATGGCGTGAGGAGAAAAACTTCTCCAAAATTAACTGTGAGCGAGAAGTTTTTTTTGTCGTAGTGTTCATTTGGGACTCACCTTGCCCTAAAAAGGGTTTCCATTCCTTTATTGTGTATGGTTGTTGAAATCAGTTTTTAAGGTGTTTTTTTTATTGTCCATCTAAAATTGTTAAAATTTCATGTGCTCAACTACCAAAGCTATGTCCTTGTGGTTCCCAACATTATAGGTCATCAAATTCATTATATTTTTATATTTTTCTTATGAAGTGCCTACAACACCTGTAAGCTTTTTGAGGCTTTTATTAAAAGGAATCAAGTTGGTGTATTTTGTCAACATTATCTTCTCCTTGATCCTTAAATAAGAACCAATGATTTAGTTCCTTGTTTTCTTTAGTATGCTCAATAAAGGTTAGGTATTATGTGAAATGACGAGGGTACCAAGTACACCACAATCTTTTCGATATCAATTATAAGTCTGATACCTTGTGTCATCTATATAGAGAAATACTATCAAGAAGATGGCGACAACAAGGTATAAACTTGGTATATAATATAAGTTCGAAACCGAACCTAACTAAAGGGATAAACCGAAGTATTTGGATTAACGTACAGTGTATTTACTTTTCATTATAACTAAAAACAATAATTATAATTGCGAAAAGTAAAAGTAAATACAAAACGAGATTTTGTTACCAAGAAAACCGTAAATGCAGAAAACCTCGGGACCTAGTTAAGTTTTGAATGCTCTCAGAATTAAGCCGCTATACAAATACTATTACCAACTTCGTAGAGTTGAGACCAAGTAAACTATCCCTAGTTACCTAGTTTACTCAGTATCCCTGCGCATACAACCAATATCAGGCTAACACATGTGAATCCTAAGATAGAGTCCACTATCTTAAGTTGCTTTAACCGTTGTGAAGAATTCAAGCACTCAACTCTATTGGATCATATTCCAAAACAGTAAATGACTAAATTGTATTCAGTAACTACTATTTCAATCTTAGGATGTAAATCAGATATTATGTTGAGTCAAGCAAAGGTTATTGTTTAATCTAATAAATTCCTTTGTTGGGGTACGATCATCCAAGATCTAGATTACCGAAATAACTAGATCTAGGTCTACAAACTATCAGATTCAGATACTGTAGAATACCACCAAATGATAGCTTGCCGATATAATATGACTAGCAATAATATATCTATCTAAAAGATAAACAAATTTATAGTCAGATCCCATCCAATCAAGTATGTTCACGAAGTATATCATAAATATTAGAAACCAATAAGAAATCTTCTTGTCTTCAAAATCGATCTTCAATGTCTTCTTGTACCTGCACAAAGAAACTTGATTCCCTTGTGATCGATCACTCACAGAACAAAGTCTATTAATAACTGATTATCACAAGACCATCGTCAGATTTAAAGATAGATCAGAACTATGTTAATCCTTGATCTAGCTTGAGTGGATCTCAAGAATAATCAAAGTAAATGCAATCAAAGTTCAACCACCGTTAGTCAACCAAATAAATAATCATAAATTAAAACAACAATGCCAAAATCTAGTTTCCCATCAATGGTACCAATAGACGCTTCTTGATCCCACATAAGTCTTTAATAATAATATAACTTGCAGAGATGTGTTTTACTTGATGGAAAAATAAAACATATATATTCGAAAATCTCAATAGAAGATTCTCAAGCATTTCGGTTTATGATCTCACCTTGAGTATCAAGGAATATCTTTTAACAATAAAAGATAATATTTGTACACATGTTCAAATTACTCACAATTTCGACATTTTGAACTTTCCTATTTTTCAACCCAACTTCCAAAATCGCACAAACCCTAAAGTATACGTGATAATGGAAATCGGTTTTTCCTTGGGGATCAGTTATACAAGTGTTAGAGCATTGCTCTGTTGAACCCAAAAGTTTTGTTATCTCAAGCTTGTTGTCAATGTTAGGTGATCAAAATTATATCTTGATTTCTAGTCTACTATGTCAAGTTTCAGATATGTTAGAAATGTAGTTGAGTATCAAAGATCACCCTTGAAGATTGAAAATCGACGAAGACATTTGGAGAACTTTGCATCAGGTATGAAAATACTGAACTGTTTGTACCCAAAATTACTTTTGGGCACGAAACACAATGAATAGGTGATTTTGGTGTGTTCTTAGGGTTAAGGGACGATTTTAGGAACAAATGAAAAGACACAGATAGACGCAGGTTTTACGTGGTTCGGCATGGTAGCCTACGTCCACGGGTGAATCCCCTTGGGGAGCAGTTTTCCATTGATAATTTGTGTTACAGCATAAGTCCCCCTCTCATCTTGGCTACCTCTCCTATTTATACAATTTTACATCTAATTTTCAATATCAACTTAAATGGCATTAAACTGCCCATTTATGCTTCCGTCATAAAATCTGCATGAAACTGTCCCTTTATGCCTCTATGATAAATTCGCATGAAACTGTTGTTTTATGCCTCTGTGATAAATTCGCATGAAACTGCCCCCTTTATGCCTTTATGATAAATTCGCATGAAACTGCTGTTTTATGGCTCCATGTTAAATTCTGCATGAAAACCCCTTTGCATGCTTCCTTGGGTAATTTCTGCCTGAATAATGGCTGGAAGGATTGGTGGATGCTGGCTGGCAGCGTAATTGGCTTGCTGACTGGATTGACTGGCTGGCAACATAATTGGCTTGCTGGCGATATGAGTGGAGACTGGTTGGCAGGGCGGATGAGTTTTTGGTAGGGAATTGGTTAGCAGCATTGCTGGCTTCGAGACTGAAAATTGTCTAGGGGTACGACTGAGTTCGATAGTTGACTATTATAGTTGACCGACTTTGACCATTGACCGGTCATTGAATTTATATAACATTGGGCAGGCGGGTGGGATGCCTCTGTTGACTGGTTAGCGGGCTTGGATGAGGAACAAAGGATGACTCAAGTATCAATTGGGCCCATTAAGTGAAATTTTTACTTATGGTACAAACATGAACCACTCTATTTTACTTACTATACCGCCATTTCATCTATTGAGACTATGTCATATGACTTATAGTAGATTCACAAAGAAGATGTTTCGAGTCATGCTTGTCTTATGAAAAATCTCGAAATATGATTTAGCGATTAGATGTTCAAAGGTCCTTAACAATATTAGTTTTATAAATTAATTTGTGGATCAATTGAAAAAATTTCATGCAAATGATTATGTAATTTTGGAATGTATCAAACATCATAAGAGAGGAAAATGAACTTTTGGAATTTCTACTCAAGGTAGGTTGGAAAACTCAGTTTGCAAACCATATATATCTGAGATACAAAAATACAGGAAGGTTGGCGAACCAGTTCACATGCTACAAGTTCATTTAGGAACAGTTCATGAACTAATTTTATAAGTTGGATTAATTGGCTAGCAGTTGGTGAATACTGTTCATGAACCGAGGTTGACTGTGTTCGATAGTCTAGTAAGTTTGTTGGTTCACAACCGTAGCACCCTGACTCGTGAACAAGCCTTACGATTGGCTAACTGTTGTACCAGCTATCTGATAATGTTTAACAAATGTTCAAAGACATTTTACTATGTTTATCATTGCTAGAAATTTCTTAAACACTTCTAACACTTCATTGATTACTTAAACAGTTATGTGTTTAAATCATGATTAATTTCTTAGATGTTTAAATGAACATAAAGTAGCTTTTAGTCTTTGTTTAACTTGCCAAATCGAAGAGTCATTATACACGGTTCAGTAATTGAACCTATTATTATAGTCTTCTACTATAGTTTAAAGACCTATTTTGTTTGCTTGATTCCCAAGTTATCTTAACTTGAATTCTAAATTAACCCTGGTCTTTGAAAACTATAAATAAATCATCTTTGTCAACCGCGAAAATTAATCCCTGACACTTTGTATCCTAGTTGATTCTAAAGTCGCATCTATTAACCTTTTAGGTCTACGACTAAAAGGACTTCTCTTGGGGATTCATGAATCCAGGTCTGACTATCTTTACCTTGGTAGTTCGTGAATATTGATCTTGCTTTCTGTTATCGAGGTTTTCGTAATCTCTTTCAGTCAAGATAAATAGTAATCACAAAGTTCTCTTCATCTCAGACTTTGTGATTCCTCAAGATAGATATCTAAAGACTGATCTTAGTTGATATTTCTATAATTTTTCTTGATAGGTGGTTAAGAATCTAGGATGCTCTTCGGGAGTCGTAAATTCCGAATTTGTGAGGTTTGCTAGCTTGTCTATTGCAAAAATATTTTCACACATTGATCTATAAGGATACCAAATTGGATTATTTGTTAGAGGCAGGTTGGTTTCAAAAGTCTTCACTTCGCTGAAGTAACTCTTAGAATGTAAAGGACATCATCTAAGGGAATCAAGTGCGTAGAACCTTGTGAGGTTCAAGAGACGTAAGGAGCGCGACTGTAACTGAATCGCTAGGAGGGTGGATTCGGTCTCAACTACATTCCATCATGAAGTCTGATAGTAGGCTAGTGTCTGTAGCGGCTTAATACAATATGGTGCTCAATATGGACAAGGTCCCGGGGTTTTTATTCTATTGCAGTTTCCTCGTTAACAAAATTACTGGTGTCTTATGTTTTTCCTTTTCCGCATTACATTGTTTATCTTTATAATTGTATTTGAAAAGACAAGGGTACCCAAATATACCTCAAACTAAAACTTTTCCACCTATAAGTCATTTCTCCGAAAGTGATTGTCTATAGACTGAGTTGAGACAATACAACAAATCGGTTCACACTTCGTGTGATCGTCTATGGATACGAGATCGAGACAATACAACAACGAAGTATGTTTACTTGATAAAAGGTTCGGACTTAACCAAACACAATAGGATTACTATCAAGTAAATAGGAATTAATGTTTTTGTAATTTACTTTAAATTATAATAACAACAATTATAATTACGAAAAATAAAAGTAAATGACACAGCAAGATTTTGTTAACGAGGAAACTGCAAATGAAGAAAAACCCCGGGACCTTGTCTAGAATTGAATACTCTCAGGAGTAAGCCGCTATACCAAATCAAACCAACTTCGTATAGTTGAGACCAAGCAACTAAACCTATAGTTCACACAACACCAAATTCACGGAATAGTAACAGGAATTCGTAACGGCTTTGCGGCCATTACAAATTTCCCGTTACAAATATCCGTTACAAACAATTGGTAATAGGCTTTAGCCGTTACTAAATTTTGAAAAATTAGTAACAGGCAAGAGCCGTTACTAAATTTTTATAGGCGTGACACTCACACGCTTGGTCACACTTGGGCCGTCACACCTTGAGTATGTGCGTGTGCCACTCACATGAGTGGTACTTTATTTCATCTACACCGTATATGCCTAAGGTAATATCTCTACCCTTCATTGTATTCTCGAGATGCATCTCAATAACAAAACCCTAGATTTTATTCCTTTATTCCTACTCCATATTTTCTCATCTCTTTCTCTATCTGTTTATCTCCGCCTCTTCTTCTTTCTCGATCTCGATCTCTCTACACAGTAAGAAGATGCAGATACTCAAAATCCTGAAGAAAAAAAAAACAAGATCGAAGAGAATCTCATTTCTCTTATTCTTCTTTTTCCTTTTCTTCTTCTGTTCTTTGTTTTTATTCTTCTTACAATGAGAAATTTTTCATATTAGTTAAGAAGAAATCTAGGGTTTCGGTCGAAGAACGAGAAGATTCGGATGAGGTTTGGATGGATTTGAAATTGAAGATGGGTTTGATTCAGATGAGGTTTTCGGTTTTGTGGATTGTGAAATGAAGTCGAGGATCTGAAATTAGGGTTCTCTTGGTGCTGCTGGTGTGAACAGTGGAGAGAAATTAGAAGATTGAAATGTGTTGAACAGGTTGAAGGTTGCTGTTGAAGATGAATGACTAGATGAATGTTTAGGAAAAGTGCAGGAAGAAAGAATTGGAAAAAGGGTTGAAGTCGAATTCAATCGTGAGCTGGTATTGGTGGTGAATGGGTGAATGTTTTTGTACCCAGTTCCAACTCTAGTTTTCTCTTAAAACTCCTTTGGATCTTAAACGGGTAATCCTCTTGTCTTTCAGCTCCATTCATGTTTGACCTTTTTTGATTTTTTATTATTATTCTCGAGGTGAAGAAATCATGAGAAGATAATGAATCTGTTGATAACCCCAGTGACTAATGGTGGTGCTGTTAAATCAAGTGTTGATTCAACTCAGCAGAAATGGTAAGTTGATTTAGGGTTTCTTAAATTAACTCTTAATTATGTGTAATTTATTTATAAATTGAATAATTTGTGAGGGTTTTGTTCTTGATTGAAGTATGGATGGATGTTAATGTTAGGGTTTACTCTTAGTTTTTCCCCAATTTGGGAACTAGGTTTTTCTGTGTTCAAGATTTGCAGCTGAGTTAGGTGGTGAACTGAAATTGCAGGAAGGATGGAAGGACATAGCTGAAATTGGTGCTTGTTTATGGTGATGCAATTTGAGATCATATATATGTTAAAGAGTGGTGCTGTTATGTTACTGATGGTTGAGTTATGGCGGTTGTTAACCTTTTGCTATTTGCATTGAAGTGCTTTCCCCGCATGACCCAGACGTCGTTTGGTTCTTGTTCTACTTAGGCGTAATATCTAAAGTTTGAGTTAGCACATGATTCCAAATTCAAGTAAGTGTTGAAGGATTTTGACAAACTCATAACAGCCTTTTATTCAAGTTCTTTATTTTAATACTTTCAACTAATGATCAGCTTAATTTTGTTAAATCATAACAATGTTGCTTGAGTTCTTTCATTACTTAGATGCTTGAACTATGACCTGATGATAACTTAGTTTTAGTTTTCTCTTTGGTTTTTAATGTTTTTGAATTGCTGTATCTTTGTAGGAGTATATTGTGGTTCTTGTTTGTAATGAAAAACACCAGCATCAAGCCAGGGATGATTTGGAGGCGTTTCTCGGCGAAAATAGTAGTGTATTTGTGTCCTGGTATGATATGTGGGGCAGAGAAAGTTTGGCACTGACCTTCTCTGACCTTATTTATCTGAATTTATGTTTATTGTTGAGCAACTGGATACCATTGTTCAGATTGTCAAGAATAGCCATGGTGAGATGTTCCCTCTACATTGATCTTCAGTGGTTATGTTTAGCGTGATCATCATGCTTATAACTATTGTTGATAGTGCTTTTGAAGAAAAAATTAAGAACCCATTGATGAAACCAAGTTTAATAGTTAATATTTTGTGATGTGCATGTTATTTTTTTTTTGTCCATCTGCACCCAACTGAGACGCGAAAAGTAGTGGAACAATGTGTAAATTACATTATATACAAGGTAATCTTGTTAAGTTGATTAGTTTTGGGTTCTCAGGCAAGCCAGTGTGTTATGATTTATATTGTCTTTGTTTTTCTTGATCTTGTTATGGGGCATTGTTATTGGTAGTTCTTAGTAACATATGATATTCTCAATTCTGTTGTTGCTCAATCAACAATGATCTATATAACAAGTTATTATTTTATGGAAAACATTAGGAGTCACATGCTGTATGTAAAGGTGCAATCCTCGTTAAATGAATTAGGACTTGGGAAGAACTACTGAGCAGGGCAGCTCAGTACCTTGTCACAGGAGTAATTTAGATATACTATGTACTTAATAAGAGTGCCACCCTTTTCAAGGGAAGGAGGGCATCTCAGTACCTTGTCACATGAGTAATTTAGATATACTATGTACTCCATAAATAGTTATCCAGGGGTAAAGTTCTAGATTTTTTCAATTTTTTCCATATCTTGTTGTTTAACTAGATTTTCTTGCTTGGGTCAATGCAGGCAAAAGACTCCTAGTCAGCTTAACATTGGTCATATTGATGACACTGGTACCTATACTGGACATTTCTCCACTTTTTCCCTTAGTGGTTTCGTTCGTGCCCAGGTTATTGTTGTCATTGTCCTGTTAATTCTAATTAAGTTGCTATTTATTAGGCTTTGAGCTTGTGTAGGCAATGACAACCTCTACCATGCATAACAACGGGATGTTGAACTTTGGGAGAAATACATATCCTATGTTTTTACTTGGTTTTTTTGTTGTTGCTGCTATTAACTTGTTGGTTTGGCTAACAAGGTGTTTGTGGACTATTTTTCATTGACCTTTTTAACTGATATAATTTGCAATCCCTGGCACCAATAGGACATAACTTTGTTCTCTTTTTTGAATTGTCTTAGGTACCAACTCACTTCTTATAGGTGATGAGACGTATTGTTGGACAAGGCGAAGTGCTCCATATTTGCTAGAGAAACATTACGCAGGAGAAGGCAGAGACTGTTATGTGAGTTCTATTTTTTGCTAGTTTTATCTTATATGATCTTAAGTTGTAAACAAATGTTGTATGAACTTTAAGCATGGCAATCTTTTAAGTTTCTAAGAACATGTTGTATTCCATCAAAACTCAGGAATTCTCTCAAGTTGTTGAAAGAACAGAACAAGCTATTATTGTTTGTTAAATGTATAATAGAATTTGTATGGATTGAATGACAAACTTGTACAGGTAATTATTTTGGAATTCCGACATATTTCCGGCAGAAAATGAACTGCCGGTCATATTGTCCTGGTCATAATTAATCAGTATTGACCAATTTTGACCAGGTCAATGTTGACTGGCAGTATTTTTTTTGCTGTTACGAAAACATTCGTAACGGCTTTAAGCTGTTTCAACCTATCACGTAGTAACGGCTCTGATCTGTAACTAACCTGCCACGTAGTAACGGCTTTAAGATGTTACGACATTCTTGTTACGAAAACATTCGTAACGGCCATGAGCTGTTACCACGTGGCGGGTTAGTAACGACCGTCACCTGTTACTAAGAGCCGTTACAACCAAATTCGTAACGGCTACATTACCGTTACAACAAATGTAACGCCACGTTTTGTAACAGTCAAGAGCCGTTACAACCCGTTTTAGTAACGGCTCATGTATGTTACTAATCCAGGAATTTGGTGTAGTGTCACCTAGTTCCGTCTGTATTCCCACGACTCCGACCTGTATTAAGTCACATACTTGATGTGAATCAATAATGTTGTAGAAAGTGTTAGTAAGGTTGTCGTTCACTCGGACTTGATGAGATTGATTTTAAGAATTAATAAACTAAAATAATAGAAAAATATATACAAAAATTGTCACAGGATGAAGAGATGACCGGGACTTAGGATTCCACCAGACTTCAATTTTATGCAGTTCAAAAATCAATTCTAAACGATAATAGCTCGTAAGATAAAGTTTCATTGTCTCTAATTCATTGCCTAATGTAGATTTCGAAAGTAATGGATGTAAATCGAAAGCATGGGACATCAAACCATTTATGCTAAGCATGACCCATCAATTGAAATCACAACCATCCAATGATAATCATAATTCAATTAAATAACAGTGCAAATAGTCATAAAAAGAATTAATAGAGTTACCACATTCATGAAATTTGGCTTCCTCCGTCGTCCCGGTGATGGGGTTTAACACCTCATGTTGGAAACACGCTCAAAATAATTTTTCATTGCTCAATAGTGCTTACAAGAGGTGAAAATATAATGAAACAGAAAATTGCAACGGAAATAAATGTTGCTAATAAACTGTTACAGAGAACGATAATAATAAAGTGCTGCAAACACTGTTTGTCTGTCGCTGACAAAACTGTTACAAGGCTGAGTAATAACGACAGTTATTTAACGACTGTCTTGACGCGTCTGTTCTTGGTGTTCTTCAGCAGCAGAACTGTTTTCTCTGGGCCTTGGATTTTCTTGATTCTCTCGTCTCTGTTCTAGCCTCTATCACTCCATCCCCTTCTATGATACAGCATGACCCTATATATAGCCAACATCTCCTCCAAATCTCGCATTAAACTTCAAAATCTTCTTCATTACTTCGGTAATATTTTCTTTCTCTTTTTGTAGCAGCACGGGAATTCTTCTCTTCTCATGCGTCTGATAGTACACAACACGTTCTTACACGCCTCAGATGACGTCAAATACTCTCAATCCATAATCCAACCTTCCAAACATAGTGAAATCTCGAGAATATCTATACACGTCCCTGTTTTCTCAAAACTCTGTGATTCAGCCCAATTTCTTCGACTGTGATGGTCCTACCAATCCTATATAAGTGTAACAGGCCCAATACAATTCATTTGAGCGATTGAGTCTCATAGAAAATCTTCCAAATTAAAGAAAGCGAAACCAGCTGTTGAAAATATTCAAATGAAAACTTTCCCGCCATTTTCTGATTTTCTCGTGAAGAAGGAAGGTGCCCCATATCCGGACCAGGGGTGCCTTTAGCAGCTGCCTTGAGGGGTGCCTGTGGTAGCCCTTATCCAAAATGAGGGTGCCTTTAGTACTTTTCTCCAAGGGTCCAAATAGCACTTTTTGAGCAACTTTTTCCACACAAGCGTATTTCTCCAAAAACACCTACACAAACATAAAAACACCATAATAAGTGCAAAATCAAGCACTAACAAAAGAGACATTGAGGACAATTCAGACACAAAAATATGTCTATCGGTACTTGGAACAATTCCTTTGGTTCGTATTCCAAATAGTAAAGGAATAACAAATCTGTTTGGTATCAACTCTTTTCAACCAAGTGATGTGAGTTTGACAAAAGGCTCTTCTGTTTATCTCAATAAACTCCTTTGTCAGGTTCTTAGATCTATCTTATCAACAACTACCAAAGTAATTATTAAGATTTTGCAATCAATACTTTTAATCACAAAGAATTGTATCGATGCCGATCTACACAAATAATCAATCCAATCTACCGCAAGGATAAATCGATTATAGTTGGATCCTCTTTAACCAAAACAAGTATTGTGAACACCAAAGATTATGAACCCAAATCATAAATCTTCAAAGTCTTCTTTGTCTTCAAATCTTCTTAGATCTTCAATAAACACCTGCACACAATCAACTTGAATCTCTTGTGATCAATCAAGCATAAAACGGAGTCTTTGACAATGGATTATCACAAAAATCTTTAGATCTACAAACAGTCTAAAGATACCCGTCGAAATTTCGATCTAGTTTGAGTGAATCTTATATCAGAAGAGAAGATTCTCAAGCATAAACAAACTAGGTGCAATCAAAGTTCAACTACCGTTAGTCAATCAAATCAATCGAAAACAAAAAATAAACCGCAATTATCTAGTTTCCCACCAATGGTACTAATAGAGATTCTCAATCCCAAAGAAGTCTTCAAACTGAGCGGCCGTAAGAGATTTCGCCTAATTAGGTTACTTTCCTCTCCGAATAGGCGGCTCCACTAGTAACAACACAATTGAGGTAGTTTTGCTGGCTCTGAGGATTAGTTTGCTCGAAATGCAAATTTTAATATTTATAGACAAGGAAGTTTGGACACCAAGGAATTTCCAAAACTGAAAATATTCTCAAGATATGCAATATATTCCAAATTTGGTTTCCATAATTTCTGGAAATGCTTTGTCCAAATAATGACCGAAAATCTCTTAGAAAATCTCCAACTAGTAAATGCACATTGCTAATTTTCATTTCACAAAAATAAAATTAAAAACCTTAATTAAAAGATTCTCAACTTATTTTTCGATCTGGGATTTTTCCTTCAGCTATTAAGGAATATCTTTGAACAATAAACGATAAGCGTTACTGCACATGTTCAAAGTATGTCGACATCTTAACTTTGTAAGTCCTCTTTCATACTTACAATCTTGAAACCGATTTTCCACACTTCCAAACAAGTTTAGAATTGGTTCATCTGACTTTCAAGAACTACGTTATTGATCAAGAACACTCAATCACCAAACATGGGTTTCACTGTTCTACCAAAATAAGTTTCGGTTCTACCTCTATGTGGGTACTGGATTTAGTCACACTGGATTTCCAAAATTTCGATTGACTAGGTACTAGGATCGGTTCCCACATATATATGGTATCTAACTTGTACTTGTTGCATATGTCCATAGGATTGGTTCGACCCTTTGCCTAAAAACGTGTTGTACATGTCCATAGAATCGGTTCCCCTTTCTACTAAAAAATTGTTGCACCTCATACAAGGATCGATTCCCCTTTGTGATAGGTTGCACCTCTTACTAGGATCGGTTCCCCTTTACCCATAGTCGGTCATACTAATCACACTAAATCGATCATACCATCTCAGGTGATTACTTAAGATCGGTTTGACTAATAAAAGTCATACCAATACCTAAGTCAGGCCTTTGTGAATAGTTTTACGAAGAACATAAACAAGTCATGAGAGGTTATACTAATCACACATATTGGTAGTTCAAAAATATGCAATGAATAACAATACCCATAACGCCTAGTGATTTCCCTTTCGATTCAAAAAACAAGTTCATGAATTTACTTATTTTAAACAAATGTAAAACATTGTTTCCTAGGATGAAATCTTCACCTTATATCCATACATAATCACAATAGAATTCAAACAATTATATCTTATATACAAAGTTTAATGTATAAGCAATAAACCTCGTATTGTATTCATTAATACTATGTCTAACAGAGTGTAATCATTCATGCTTCACAGTTATATTTTCAATATGCACGACTTGAAAGATACGTTAGGGAATGAAATAGTTCAAGTCAAATATCACTAACCTCAAGTGAAAGGATGATGTTGTCGTTGTAGCTCCTTACTTCTTCACTTATTCAAGTCTTCTCAATACTTGTAATGTCTCATATCCTAATACTTTCAAGCTAACCTATACGAAGTTGACTCTAGTACATAATCAAGGGACTCTTTAAATGAGTTTTGGCTCATTAAAATATGACAACCAAACTTGACATGCCAACACTTGGTGGGTTCAACCGAGCTATGCTATAACAGTATTTACACATGTTTGTACATACTCAATATAAGTAGATAGGTCCGCTTAATTGTAATCGATTATGAGACTAGTGTCTTGTAGAATTCGTATCTTGAAAGACAATAACAAGTTTAATCACTTGGCATAATTCCGATTGAATTATTTTGATACGACTAGATTGATCTTGGATATTGATTTTTGAGATCGCCCAAGTACTCTGCTTAATAATCAGGTTTACGGACCTTATGTCTATATACATACTGATTGAGAAGAGGTTCATATATTAAGTCTATACATATTTTCAAGGATCATTAAGTTGGTCTACTTACAATTGTGTTAAGTTTTATCTATATAGGCAGCCGAACGAAAAAGTCAAGTGTATTTGGTATCCCGTGCATTTTCAACTAGAAATCCCCAATCGATAGAGATCCCCAACATAGAGATTGGTCCTTCTAGAAATCCCAAATAGGGATGGGTTCGACTATAGATCCCCAACATAGGGATCGGTCCTGCTAGACATCCCCAGATAGGGATAGGTCTCGCTATAGATCCCCAGTAGAAACTGAACCATCAATCCACTTGATTTCTTTCAACTAAAAAAACAAGTTTCATATGTTTACTTCCTTAAACTCATGTAATCATACATAATTTTCTCGGCATAAAATCAATCCTAAGTTCATTACACAATCTAGTGACAAGTTTCAAAGATTATGTCTATGTCGCGATTACGAGGTTCAAATCTATACTTCATAATTCAATATACCTAAGGTAAAATAACTTTCGTATTCTTCCTTGACACTTTGATCACAATAAGATGATCAAGTCTCTAATAATAGAAATTCATATATATAACTTTGCATGTTATGTTTTTAATCTAAACGACTTGAAAGTAACGTAAATAAAAATGGAAACAAGCCAAGTATTGTATTACTAACCTCAAGTAGAAGAATGATGTCTTCGTTTATGTTGATACGTCTTCAGAGTAATATATTTGGATGCCTCAACATTTCAAGACTTCCTAGTCTAACCTAATGAAGTTGAATCTAGTAATCTAATCAAGCGACTTTGAGTTTTGATACTAAAATATGACAACCAACCTTGACATACCAACATTTGGTGCATGGTCTAATAGTCATATGAATTAATATAGTGATATTGAAGAAAATAAACAAAATATTCATTATCAGAAACAACGTTATGTTTGCGTCTTCTTGAAGAAAAAAAAGTTACCACTCAATTAGATAAATATTTATTAGGTTTTCAAAAATCAAATCTAATTTACTTAGTTAATCATTTAATATTTAAGACTATTATTGCAAGTAAGCGACTTGACAATAAGAGTTTTTAGTTCCTAATCATTAATTGCTTCAGGATTTATATTTAGTTCCTTACTTTCATGATGATAGCATGTGATATTTCAAAGATTTAGTCTTAAAGATCCATTAAGAACTTGTTTCATCAATATCCTCATCTAATATAAATTAAATACTCAACATAATCTGATACCTAAAAAACCCGAATCGCAAGAAAATTGTAGGCACAAAAACCAAAAGATTCTTGAATTTACTCCCTCTGTCGGCAAACGAAGGTTTATGATTTTTTATAGGTCGCATAACAATAATTAAATATTTTCATATTTTCCACTAAATTTCTTGATTTATCTTTAGTTCAAATAAAAAAACTAAAACTAAAAATTAGGAAACTTAAATATACTGTATTAGGAGATTTATTGAGGGTATATATGGAATTTTTATAACTCTCATGTTTTATCATAAATGACGGAATAAATCCTAAACCTTCATACAAACAAGACCAGATTGAGTATCTTGATAACTTGGAGCAATAACAACACAATGAAATTGTATTAACTATGTGTGCATAACAACACGGGTTATGAAAAAATTTAGTAAATGGGACAATATCCTCCAACTTGAAATGTGAAAGAAGATGAATAAGGAAAGGGTGCAGTTACAATGTGCTCCAACTGCGGTTGGCATGCTCCCTCCCTCCCATTGCAGAGGTAGGGGTTTGAACCCTGTTATTGCTGAAATCCGCTCCAATTTAAGAAGTTTGGATGTAGTCTAGGGACCACTAGTCTGGGAAATAAAAAAAAAACCCAATGTGCTCCAACTTAACATACAATGTTTTATTTTCTTCGGTGACAAGCTTTATATACCATCATCTTCAATGTATATATACATTTTTGATATCCCTCTTCCTCGCCCTCACAACCTGATGTGATAAATTACCTTTTCTATCAAAAAATAATGCTACTAAATTTATTAAGATTAAACAACACTAATGGTGAAAATGATTAAACTTCAAATTTCATAAAAAAATCATGTCCAAAAGAGACTATAAAGCTATTAAATATCATTTATACTAAATAATACACAAATGATATTATTTGTGTATTTTGTTTTGAGCAACTTTTGCAGTGTGCTTATCAACATTATTATTTCGGTAACAAATATGGTTCTTTATGAGTTTTATAATTTAAAAGAAAATTATAAAGGACTAAACATTACTAACTCACATTAAGATTTAGCTATGGATTCTAACAACAACATACGCTTAAGGTTTGCATAATTATTATCAAATAATTAATTTCCTCTAAATTGCATTAGAAAAACCTTAGAAATTTACATTATGTTCAATTGATGAAATCATATCATATAAAAAAATAGACTTCGTTACTAATTCAAACCTAACAATTGAGAAAGGCACAATAATATCAACCAATTGTTTGTTAGGAATTAAACTAAATTCGTGGATAAATTTACTTTAAAAAGTTATTAACATGGGGAAGAGGTTACTTACCAAGACTATACAAAAAATCTAGTGATTCATGTTTTCTTTTGGATGTTATTTGTATAAATTTTTCCAATAGTTAGTATAGATAAAAGTTTATACCTAATATTCTCAAATAAATATGTGTACAAATAGTAAAACATATGTGATATGTATGATATTTGATATAGAAACAAAAATATATTTTTTTTGCTAGATAGTCTATAATAAATGTATAGATGATATATATAGAAGTTTTTGTAGCAAAGTAGCTTATCTTAACAAATTTTAATTATTTTTTTGCTAGATAGTCTATTCATACAAATTGTTTTGTTTGCGGTTTTACTGCGGATATCACGCTTCCTACAGAAAAAACGCTTTGATACTCCATACTGACTGAAGTGTATGTATGAAAACTTAAACAGGTATCGACGAATATTGTTTCATGGCCAAGGACATTGGTTTCTAGAATACTGCATGGCCAGTGAATGAGAAAGTTGTGGCTTTAAGGGTCTCCGCAGATGCAAAAGTATTTTACAAAGTTCAAATCGACGGTTACCAGGACATTCTATATGCTCACTCCAACCAATAATTTTACAGAGAGTGCACAATCAGCGGAACATTGGACTTTATCTTTAGTGGAGCGGTGGCGTTATTTCAAAAGTGCAGAATCATAGTGCGAAGACCAATGGATAACCAGGAAAATATGGTGCTAGCAAGTGGAAAGGAGATAGAGGAAATTCCAGGCGCACTCATACTCCTGAAATGCAACATAACCGCGGATCCGTCGTTGTACCCTGCCAGGTTCACATTAAAGTCCTACTTGGGTATGCCTTGGAATAAACTCACGACACATATAGTCATGGATTCTTAGATTGATGACCTGATAGATACAAAGGGTTGGCATCCATGGAAGGGGAATGGGTTTGCTCTCGATACTTGTTACTTTGCAGAGTTCAGTAACATCGGCCCAGGCGCAAATTTGACAAAACGAGTAAAGTGGCCATCTATCTATCTATATATATATATATATAAATATATATAAATACGGAACCATCCATAGGAGTGGGTTTTCTCAATGAAACAATTACCTCTTGTTTCCCAAGCTTCCACAAAAGAGCTTGTTATATCTAATTTTGTTTGGAAGCTGATAGAACCATATATTTAAAAATGCTTCATTTATACTCCGCTCAATCTAGTAGAAACCAATACTTATACAACATCGCTGAGAAGAAATTACTAGTTGGATTTCATTTCCAATATACTCAATCAAGGTTTTCTTCTTCAAGAACCAGTACTTACACAGCTTCACTGAGAAATTACCAGTAACAAATCTATATTGTTCTTTATGAGTTTAAAACTTTAAAAGAAAATTATAAAGGACTAAGCATTACTAACTCAATATTAATATTTAGCTATGGATTCCAACAAAAAAAACACGTATACGGTTTCCATAATTATTATCAAAAAATTAGTTTCCTCTAAATTGCATTAGAAAAACCTTAGAAATTTCCATTATGTTTAATTGATGAAAGCATACCATATAAAAAATAGACTTCGTTATTGATTCAGACCTAACATTTGAGAAAGGCACAGTAAGATCATCTAATTTTTTTGTTAGGAATTAAACTAAATTGGTGGGTAAATTTTTTTACAAAAGTTCTTAATGTGTGGAAGGGGTTAGTTACCAAGAAGATACAAAAACACTAGTGATTCATTTCTTCTTTTGGTTGTTATTCGTATAAATTTTCATAATAATTAATAATTAATATACCTAAAAGTTTATACCTAATATTCTCAAATAAATATGTGTATACAAGTAGTAAAACATATGTGATATGTATGATATTCAATGTAAAAACATGAATATATTTTTGTTGCTAGATAGTCTATAATAGCATGTATAGATGATATATATTAAAATATAGGGATATTTTGATTTTGGGTCCCAAAACTATGGCCAGTGTTGCATTTGGGTCCTAGAAAGTTTGAAATTAGAGTTTGGGTCCTAGGACCAAATTTGACCGTCTTGACTTTTAGGAAAATTTGATTCCGTTAACACGTGAATAGTGCATGGTGTTGAAAATCTAAAACACCTCTTCTTGTTTTTGAAGCATTCTTCATCCCGTTTCTTGTTCGTCGGAATCCATGGTGATTGATGAGCTAATTTGAAGAATGCAATGACTACAATAGTGAGTACAGTAAACTGATAAGAGCGAATTAAGAGAAGTTCAGAAAAGAACGAGTTGGAGACTTTGGATTATGTATGTTGCTGAGATAATACGGAAGAAGAGTGAGCTGATGTCGTACAAATCTATGATCAAAGGATAAGACCGAGTTCGTGACTTTGGGTATGTTCAGTTTTTGAATTTGCAGGGAAGAACAAGCTATAAAAGGGGCTAAACACACACCCAAAAATATCTTCATACAACAGAAGACGCATACAAGGTGCTCGAGAAAAAAAAACAAGAGAAAAACATCACAAGTTCTACCACTACCATGCCTGTAAAGTGTAATCCACTTGAATGGTTCTCAACTTGGCACTACATCAGTTGGTGACTAGGTGTTTGGATTAAAAATAGTCGATTCAAACAAGAAAATCATCAATTGAAAACTATCACTAGATTTCACCAACTATCACAAATTCAAACGTGTTGATTTCAACTATCCTTCATTCACTAAATTGTTAGTTGCATCACAGATTTCACCAAATTCAAACATTTCCAAGTGGGTCTTGAGATTATTTTGTACTTGAAATTTACAGACTTGGTTTCATTTTCATGAATAGAATGACCATAAAGAATGAGGTGTTTTAAACTTTTGATAGATTTTCATGAAGAATGACCATGTGCTAATCACGTGTTTAAGGAATCAAATTTTTTTAACAGTCAAGACGGTCAATTTTGGTCCTGGGACCCAAACTCTAATTTTAAACTTTCTAGGACCCAAACGCAACACTGGTCACATTTTTAGGACCCAAAATCAAAATATCCCTAAAATATATAAAAGTTTTTGTAACAAACTAGCTTACCTTAACAAATTTTAATTATTTTGTTGCTAGATACCAAGAGATCTCCTCACACTATCTCACACATTAGACGTCATTTTTGTAAATAAAAAAAATGGTTAAGAATTTGTAGCTAATATTTTGGGGATAAGATCCTTTTACAAATCTCTATGTTCTTACAAAAAATGAGTGTATTCCGAAATGTATAACATCACCATCTGCTACTTTGAAAATGAGCCGTTCAAAATCAACAAATTTTTAACCATCGAAATTAAGATCGGTAGATGATGGTGGTATACATTTCAGAATGCGCTCATTTTCGATAAGTATATAGAGATTTGTAATAGGAACATAACCCCAAAATATTAGCTTTGAACTCGTAACAGTTTGGATTTTATCCACAAAAATGACGTCCAAGGTGTGAGATAGTATGAGAAATAAAGTGTGAATGGATCCTTCCTTTTCATACAATCCGGGAATGCTTAAGTTCCACTTTCAAAATTTTATGTCACCTAAATATTCAAAAAAGAGAATGCAAAAATAAGTCTTATAAAAAGTGCTCCAAATCATCATGTATACATCGACACAGACAACAAAAAAACATCATGTGATTGAATGCTCAAACTGAACAGTCATATAAGTAACAACAACAAGAGAGATGTCATTATAGAGAGAAATCTCATTTGAGCACAAACCCTAAATTGGAGTTAACTTAGTATTATATTATTCCTCACTTATTGCTGTAACAAACTCGATCTACTGATCTTTATTACTTATCTGCATGTTATAATCTTGTTTCTATTTTTCTATTGATCCAATTTTTTATAGTGTTTTGATATCTTTTTATAATTTTTATCTCGGTTGATCACTTAGGATTTCAGAGTGGTTTAACATGCTTATTCCTTTGTTCATCCCTAAAATTTTATCACTTTCTTAAATGGATTTATCCTGGATGTTTGCTACAAGCGAGAAGATCCAAATTTTACTTTTATACAAAAAATCTACCTTTCAATTTTCTAAAGAGTTTATCCCTCTCTCCTACTTGTTCAGTTATTAAAGATAACTGACAACACCGTCGTTTTAACCCCAGGCCTATACCTATTCTAGACTGGTTTTACAAGTTAGTTTAAAAAAGGAATAATCTCTCTTGTCTCAGTCTTTATCTTTGTTCTTATCACGAGTGTTTACTCATAATCCCTTTTAGCAGTTACACTATTTTCACAGATACTAACATCAAAGAAGTTCAGGAAAAAAATGGAAATTACTTATATCACAGATAGACTCAAGGCTCTTAAATACCCATTTTAATTTGTCTTATGAAGCTTTAATTCAAGGAGCATCACAATGAAAATTCGATTTTCCCAGTAAAATATATGCAAACAAAATCTTCACAGTTGGAGAGCTTGACAAAAAATTGAAAAAACTTTGGGTAGAAAGCAAAGACATCCTCATCAAAAAAGAAGAAAATGATGTTTACATGATCAAGTTCTACACACAAGAATAATACGACCTTGCTTTAAGTTTCATCATTGGTTTATAGAAGTAGACTTGTTGGTTTTAGAACCCTGGAATCCCATAATTTCGAAAAGTAAGGTGGATCTTACCAAATAACTTTTTTAGCTAAACATCACGCAACCAAAGTTTGCTAACCCTACTATCATCATAGGAATAACTGCAACTACAGAGAAGTAAAAGAACTTAATCCTCCGAATTGCATTGTTTCTAAAGGAAAAGTTAAAAAAGATCTCGTACTAGTTGATATGAAATACCCATTTCGTAAAGGTTTCTGGATGAAAAATGCAGTTGGTGAAGAAGTTTGGATCATGCTATTTTATGAGAAACAACCATTTAATCTTAGTGGGTACTGCTATATAATAGATCATAAAGAGCATGAGTGTGGTACTATATCCGACTTTATTCTCAACAACATAAAGGTGTTCTCTCATACACCTTAATTATGGATCCACCTTCATGGAAGAATCCAGATACTAGATCGAGTAGCTAAATTTTCTAACACCAGCAATACTTGGATGATTACTGAGCCTCAAAATCCATATACAATTGTTATTAGTTGACACAATCATTCAGAAGAAGAAAATCAACATGCATGGCATGTAATAAATGATACTACAACTGCATTGAATGAGTCTCAACATATGGTGGTAAGTGTCAGGAATGATGATTTGACTCAGGTCTCTGCACTATTTATAGCATCAAGTAATCATTCAAGACCAATCGGTTAAGGACAAAAATAAAGAAACTATTTCGGCTATGCAACCTCAAGTAATTACTTCAGTTGGGTGTAATCAACAAGGTATGTTGAAAGTTAATATCAGTAGAGGACGAGTGGGGGAGGATAATATTTGTAGACGAGGTAAAAGAATCAGATTGGAAACATGTGGGGCTAGTAATGTCAGTGATTTGGGTCAACAAGACCAAAGTATGGATCTAGATAATCTTTTAGTTCATACTTTAATGGAGCAGGGAAATGGATATGGGTCAAATATGTTTAAATCCTATATATCCTTGGGGGAATTTGATGTCTCTTTCGATAATTACAATATCGAAAATTTAGATCCAGATACCTTTCATTCAACCAGAGCATAAAAAGATCAAATCCATTCACTCATTCGTCATTTTGAGGGAAACTCCTCAAGTCAAAATTAAATTAGTCACAACTATGAATATAATGAAAATGCTCGTGTTATTTTGGATGACAATAATCAAACCCCAAATTCTTCTCCAACCTATCATGGAACCGTTTCAGAGAAAAATGATCACATCGGGAACTCCAAAGGCAATGATCTTGGCGCTGAAGACCAGGTAATTTATCCATTTTTTAATTAATTTCATAAAATTAGTGAATTGCATTTCAATTTAATATCTCTTCGATATTTCAACTTCGTTATTCAGAGTCATTTTAATCCTGCATAAGTTCTTTCACCTGTTTTAACATCTTAGCTAAGAACTTTTTATCTAGGAATGTCCAAGGCCTTGCTACTAAGGACTTTAAGGATCATTTAAATGACATATTTAAAAAACATACTCCGGACATTATCGTTATGGCAAAAAAAAAAATATAAGTGAAGATAGAGATAAGTTCCTTACACAAGTTTATGGTTACCCCAATTCCCTTTGTGTTAGTTATGTAGGTTTGTCTAGGGAACTCTTTCTTCTTTGAAAAAATGTATTTCCATGTGATGTGGTTTGTGTCAAGGACAATATGATCCATCTCATGGCTACTTCTAATTCAGCTAAGCAGGAATGACTCTTATCTTGTGTTTATGGTTCTACTCACTATGACATGAAATTATTACAATGAGAAATCTTAAAAGATCTCAGTGATAATATTTTTCAGCCATGGGTGGTTCTGGGTGGGGTCAACCTTCAGATAGGTCCTCAATAGATAACTAGGTTTGTAATATTATTGATTCAGCTGGTCTTACATATATGAGTTTCATAGGAAGTAATTACGCTTGATCTAATAATTCCAAAAGGAAAGGATATAAGAGAGACAAAATGGATGTGGCTCTACATAATGCCCAATGGCAAATGAATTGGACTCAAAAGTTTATCAGCTTCCTTTCTTAGGTTCAGATCATTACCCTCTCTTTTTAGTTACAGAAGCCGATGTCTACAAACTGAGGAATTCACAGAAATTTTATAGATATTTTTTGAAAGGCCCAACATTTTCTTAACTTATTTATAATACTTGGGGTTCTTCTATAGACAACTACAATACAAATCAAAAACTCTCTCAAGGTAGGATTTTTTTCTTCCAAGCGGAACAGACAACATTTTGGCCAGATTGACTATATCTCAACTTTAGTCTCTTCCGTACAATGAAAACAATTGTTGCCAAATTCATCTTACTATTGTCAAACTTAACTACTGGAAAAGAAATGGAAGCTGAATTTTGGCAACAGAAATCCGGGGATCGTTTAGTTAGAGATGCAGATAGTAATATTGTACAACTTATTTTCATTCACTAACTAACAGAAGGAGATCCAGATTTAACATAACTGCTCTGAGAGACTCTAACGGCCAGTGGTATCACACTAGACATGAGTTGGATGATTTCTTTACAAGAAATTTCTCATCCATAACTACTACTACTGCACCCGTTTTTTAATATTCTATTTTTTTCTCGTATTTAGCCAATCATAACACAAGCCGATAATGATGCTTTAGTTAAAATTCCTTCAAAAAAGAAATATATAACATTGTTGAAAATTTAGCTAGTTGGAATAACCCAATTCCAGATGGTTATCCTGCATGCTTCTTTCAATCTCAATGGAACACATGATATCATAGCTATGGTTACATAATTTTTTCTCCTCAGAAAAACTATCAGCTCATATAAATCAAACTATCACATGTCTAATTCCAAACACTCATCATCCATCAACTTCTAATGATTACATACACATTGGCCTATGCAATAATAGATATGAAATTATTTCAAAATTGTTGGTCTCAAGAACGAAACCAGTCATGGAGAAAATAATTTCACGTACTCAAGCGACTTATGTTTCTCGAAGATATATTGATGATAATATTATCATAGCACGTGAATTAATCCACTCAATGAAGAAATCAAAGAAGAAAATAGTCTAGGTGGCCCTCATGCTCAAATGGTCTTTTCTGGATAAGATGCTTCAATCTCTGAGTTTATATGAAGAATGGAGAACTCTTATGGGAAAATTAAGAAAGTGAACAGCTTCTGAACCACTAATTAATAAACCGGCCAGTTTTTTTTAGCCCTTATATAAATTGGCCTTTCCGTTAATTTTTACACGCTATCCTACCAAAATGGTCAACAAAAGTTGATTAAGTCCATTATCCCACTGAAATTACTACCATATCCTTATGAAAAACCCTAAAAAAAAGAACTCATCTTCTCTTCATCTCTTTCGTTCTACCTCTTTTTCTTCTTTGACCACGAATTATATATCGATAGAAATGATTGCATAAATCAAAGAAATAGTGAAAAACTGCTGGAGTCATGGAATTATAATTACACACCCACCATTTTCATATCCAAATGCAAGCTTTCTTGAACAATTCAGTGACGTCAATGTCTAGGAAGATTAAGAGGGCTATCACAAAAAATTGGGGATTCTTCGGATTAATGTTTTTAATCATTTATTTGCGATAATTAAAGGTATGGGTGGGAAACAATCAAGTTCAATTGCATGAATCAATTAATTTTTTGGGGGATTAAAAAATTAGGGTTCTTGAAAAACTAGACCTAAATTGACAAATAAAGTAAAACTTGGTAAATTAAATTTGGTCTTCCATCTCATTGTCACTTGTTAGTGATGATTCGATCTCAGGTACTTTCCAATTACTTGAGAACTTAGGTATTTGGTATATTGAATCGTTGTAATTATAATAAATGAATCATTTCTTAGTTAAGCACGAATAAGAGTTGATTTATCGGTCATTAAAGGTGAAAATAAATTGATGTTTCCCCCATTGTTTAAGTTGATGAATGGCTATGATTGATGAGGTTTTAGAGTTTGAATAAGATTAGAATAGATAGGTTGTTATAAATTCAAAAATGCAAGAATTTGAGCTATAAAAGTGAAATAGCAATCAAGGTATTTCCCCTGATAATCATACAAACCCATTATGTTAAAAGATTTCTCAAGGGGTGCTCCTCATCGTGTTCTTCTTCGCCATGTTTAAATAAATAAATTAGGAAGAAGATAAAACATGACTCAGTCAACGGAAGAAGATGAAACATGACTCAATCAACCGATTTGAGGAGTTAAATGTCATTTTAATGAAACTACCAACTGACACGTAGGCAATAACTATCGCTATCCGTTTATTTTTGGAAAAAACGGGACATAATATGTCAAATTCGGCCACTTTATATAATGATTCGAAAAAACGATCATTTTCTTAATTATAATCCAAAAAGTTGGTCAATTTATTTAAAAGCCCAAACTCTTATTTAGGAATACATCACAACTACCACTGTATCTATTAGACTGAATGGTAGTTCTTGCGATTCTCACACTCTCTCAAGAGGATTAAGGTAGGGGGATCCTCTTCCCCCCTATTTTTTTTATCATTGCAATGGAATTCCTTACTATATCTTCAGAAAATGCAGAGGCTAACAAGTCTACAAAAGGTATTCAAGTAGTGAAAAACTCCTAATTTATCAATCATTTTCTATTTGCAGTTGATTGTCTTTTTTTTTTCAAGTAGATCATCAACACAATATTAATCATATTCTTAAAATCCTTGAAGAGTGTGGAGCTCTCTCTGGTCAAGTGATTAATTTTTCCAAAATCAGCCGCTCTCATTACTGGTGACTTGTCTAAAGAAGAGAAAATTAATATAATAAATTCTCCGGGAGCTAAGCAGCTTTGTTCATTAGATAAATATTGAATTGGGACTTCCAATTCTAGGATGATCCAAAACAGATTCTTTCACTTTTATTCAAGATTCTTTTGGTAATAGACTTCAAGGATGAAGTTCTAAAACACTAAATTAGGATGCAAGAACCACTCTGATTAAATAAGTGTTAAACTTCATTCCATCTCATTATATGAGTAACTTCAAGTTACCAAAAAAAACTGGCATATCTTTTTGACGTACCTATAAAAAAAAACCAAGCCTATCTTTTTGAAACAGAGGGAAAAATCGGTCCTTCCATACTTTCGCGGTGGAATAGCTGAAAAAAGGAAAAAACATAGCTGGAAAAAGGAAAAAATAAAATCAATGAATGAAGTGCAATTCTTCATGATTTATATGGGTTGATAGAAGCACTACCAGGGGTTGATACCCTTTAACCGATCTAACGGTTATGACCGCTTAAGACTTTTTTATCCTATATGAAATGATATCAACCCCTAATAATATTGTTATCAGCCCATATAGTGGGTTTTAATTAGATTTTGATTTAGAAAATATAAGTTCATGAAAAAAATGAGAAGTTACATCGAGTTGCAAACAGAGGAGGCAGCTAAAGTTGGCAGAGAATAATATTTACACTTTTTTGGATAAAACGAGGTGATTTTCAAAGTACCAAATCACCCTTAAGGGCTTTAATGGTGACCCAAGATTCAACATTTTTGGGTCATACATGTCATCAAAATTCAATGTCCAAGCGTAGTGGGAATTCAAGATTCAAAATAAAGACGCCATATGAAATGGCATCTGATGTATTAACCGTTAGAGCACCAATAGGACTATGAATCCAACGGTCTATATGATTCTGATATCTGAATTTCCATAAAGTATTTCCTAAATGCTATTTCTTTTGGCGTCTAGTGTTTTTTTTTTTTGGACGCCAACCCTAATGGCGTCTTGATGTTGATTCCATCTCATATTCAATGAAATAGAAGAAGCCTTGTTGAATTCAAGCAATTTGCGACACAAAAATGACACTTTGAGGGAGGAAGTTGAATCTTAGTCAATTTAAGTTAAAGTCCTCATATTATATCAAGTTCCTACCCTTGTAATTTACTTTAATTATATCCAGGTTCCCAGAAAAAACAAATTTCACAAAAACACTCAATTATAGGGGTGAGCATGGGCCGGTTTTCACCTTATCCGCATCCAATCCAATTCTCTACGGATTTTAGATTTGGCTTCCGCTTTAATCTAATGGGTATGGATGTCCAAAAGATTTTCAAGGTTGCATCCGGGTCCAATCCATAATTCATTGAATTTCAAAAATCTCATCCGCGTCCAACCCATTAGCGAACGGTCCGGACATCCATCCGCACAAGTACAGTTGGTCCCTGTTAAATCCGCGGATGATGGATAAAATGCTCTCCCCTACTCAATTTTATGTTGCCCCCCAAAGCTTGTTGCCCCAAAGTGGGGCTTTCCCTGCTTACCCATCAGGCTCGGGCCCGCTTAATGTAAGATGAAAACTTTTTTTCTTTCGAAAACTTGACACAAAGGACTACATCTTCTTTTTTCTTTGATTTTTGTTAGAGGGAGAGTAAAAATGAATTTGAGTAATGCAAAAATCAGTATCGACTCGCTAACCAGGCCGATTTGTGTATCGAGTCAATTTTTGTTTTTTTGTCGTACCATAATACCCCTCCTCCTCCTTCCCATCTTCTCTGTAAAAACCACACCAAAATCAAAAAATGGAAGATCAAAATCTCTTCAACACTGCACTCCAAATCCACTTGATCATATCCCCAATCACACTCCTAGCTCTCTTATTCATTCAACCTCCATATGGTAAACATTACCGCGGTGGTTGGGGTCCAACAATTTCTCCATCCTACGCTTGGTTTCTAATGGAAAGTCCAACACTGTGGCTAACTTCTCAAATCCAAAATCAATCGCTCTAATCTCAGTCTTCTTCTTCCACTACATCCATCGAACCCTGATTTACCCAATTCGACTTACCAAATCAAGAAGAAATTTGATGGCTTTTGTGTACAATTTGTTGAATGTTTATTTGCAATCGAGATGGGTTTCTCATTACGCTGATTTTAATGGAGGGGGGAATGATTGGTGGTTTTGGGGGCGGTTTTGTGTTGGGTTGGTGGTTTTTATGAGTGGATTTGCGGTGAATGTGAAGTCGGATCTGGTTTTTGTTTCGTTGAAGGGGGGACGACGGCGGGTATAAGGTGCCGAAGGGTGGGATGTTTGAGTTCGTGAGCTGTGCGAATTATTTTGGGGAGATTTTGGAATGGTTTGGATGGATGGTTATGATTTGGTGTGGCGTTTTTTTTTTTGTATACCTAGAGCTGGTGCGAATCATAGATGAGTATTTAGAGAAGTTTAGAGATGAGTATCCTAAACAGGATAATGCAGTCACCCTTGCTTCAACAGCAGTAGCAAAAAATGATAAATTCTCTAGGTAACTCAGAAAAAAAAATATATGAAAAAAAACTGGCAATGATCTCCAAAGTGTTGGATTTAGTTCTCACCAACCATAATAGCAGCCACTTTACCCCCTGCAACAGGTGCTATGAGCAGTCGGAATTTAGTATCCTAACCTGCGAAACCATTGTTGTCCACTCATTAAACTCAAGATGATGAACTAGATGATCAGCAAAAGTTAAAACCATGAATCCATACTGATGCTTTTTCGGTTTCTGAATTGCTTCGACCGCTCATGAGATGATGAGTCCTTCATATCCAGGTTTACTTGAATCCCATCCAAACTCCTATTCAAACCACGCTCAACTCTTTAACATATTCACAACCAAATTTATACATAACTCACCTTAACCATTTTGTTGCGTAACAAGACATCAAGAGGTCCAAGCTCGTAATTCGGTTTTGGATCCTTCAACTGTAAGAACAAACAAAAGCAAAACAAGAATAAGATGCTAAGAAGAAATGATAGTAATTAATAGAGAGATTGAGCCAAGTGAGGTTATGGTAACGAACCGAACAGCAACGCCATGGCGAACGATTGAAGTTATATCTAGAATTTTTAGTATGAGTTTTGTTTTGTGTTTCAGGGAATATAATGGCAAAGAAGAAGAAGACAAGGTTTGAAGAGAATCCATGATAGCTAGAGCCTCGTAAGTAGTAAGTGACAGCAATTCTCACTCTGTCATTACATAGTGCGTCTGATTAGAGAGCCTGATAAGGGGCCGTCATTCGTCAACTAGTACAAAAGAGTGGTTCGCACCCAAGAAAATTCCTAACAATGAAGGAAAATAGAGTGGTTTAAGAAAATTCCTAAGTTCCTTAATCTTGATTGTGAATGTCAAAAATCATTTGACCCCACATTTTCAAGTCTGTGATGATTATGATTCTTCTTCGGATTTCACCTGGTGTGAAGAATTAGTGTGGAAAAAAATATGAACTACTCAACTACCTTGTGGAAAAGAATTAGCGTGCCAGTACTCTCTTGTCTTGTGTACCAGATGAATCTGTCACGAAGCAGTAGTTTATTCGCGTAAGTTTCATCTGTTGGTGTATTCCCAAAAGGAAAAAGTCCTCTCCAAAACAGGTAAAAACTGAAGCACCAAATGCTGAAGTGACGATATAAATATAGTTAGCAAATAACCTGTTTATATTGCATCTTTTGTTCCTACATAAAGTTAATCAAACATGACAAATCAAGATTCGCCTCTAGATGTTTAGGTAAGTTAACAAACCAAATAGCACCACACTTCAGGCACTGAAGTAAAACAGAAGAACCAACATTTACATATATAAAAGCCAAAACTGTTGCCTGGTAACAAGAGGATTTTCTCCGACTGTTCAATCAAGTCTTCACCACATCCTTTTTTTTGCTTCTTCGTCTCTATGTAACTGAATCTAATCGACTTCCATATCTGTAATGGCTTCATTCAGAATTTTCTGGAGTTCCTTCACTCTATCCTTTGTAAGTGCAATGCAACCCTGCAATTGTTCACATAAACTTCTTCATTATGTTGCGGCAATAGAATACCTAATTGCTGGTTCGAAAATCATTTAAATATTGTTATCAGACCACTATTCCCTGGTATCGTGCCAATAAATACAAGAAGCAGATTATTCAAGAGCTTGATCTTCTATGAGGATAATCCTCTCATCAACTACTTGCTAAAATAAAATAAAAATAAGATTACATGCTAGCTTTTGACGTCGTGAAAATTTAAAGAAATGGTGCAACAGTTAATCGTTCAGGGGCTTTATTAGTAATCAACTTCTTATGGGGTTACAGATTTTAGATGATGCGATTCTTTTTCGAGGGTGGATGACCATAGTCGGATTCCCATGGGGAATATCTATGCGAGTAATACAAAAAAATGTTGGCTAAGTTCTAGAAAAAGTTGGGCCTGACAAGGAAAACAAAGAAGTAAAAGGACAAACAAATGTTGGCTAAGTTCTAGAAAAAGTTGGGCCTCACAAGGAAAACAAAGAAGTAAAAGGCTGTGGGTTTTTCCGCTTTAGCCAAATGAAGTAAATATCTCATTGCCGTCAAGTGATTAACTAGAGAGGAAAAAGAACAAACCTGAACTACCGATGTGGAGGCGAGAAAAGGTCCACCAGGTTTGAACAGAGAGATAAGCCTATTGGATGAATCCAACACCACAGTCACAAGAGTTTCCATGATAGATTCTTCCTCTGAATTAGGATCTGCCAAGATATATTTCTTGTGGAGAATGCATGTCAATGAAAATGGAATGCAACTCAGAGTGAGCTTCCGCTTTTCTTTATTAAGTGGCTCGTTCACTGTCTTTTTATCCTTGTTTCCAGCAGACAAAGCAATTACTCGTCCCTCATCATTGACAGACACCACAGGGATACACACTGCAAATGAAAAGAGGCTCATATGATACTTGTTATCATTTCAACTCAACTTAACCTATAGATAGACATCGTCAATCAGAAAACCTGAGAGTTTGACCCTACACTTCCACGTGTGAAGAAGATATATCTTTACACAATGAACTGTAACAACTAATTTGATATATGTGTCAGTGCGGATACTCATCAGTACTTTTGAGAAGCTAATATTTAACTCTTCCAATAAGAATGATGCAACATTTTACTAAATTAAAATTTATAGGAAAAATTTAAATCATTTATTCTGTTCTCACTGTTCACTGTCATAGCTAACCAATCAACACTAAAACTGTAACCATGTAACATGATACAGGAACTGGTTTTTCAGCCGTATCCTTGTTATGTGACTGATATATTCTAGCACTACTTCCCTCCAGCATTATTCAGAACCCCCCAACCATAGTAGAGTCACAGAAGTCTTTTACTTTGTTTTCCCTTCTATTGTCATCTTAATAGTTCATGTATTGCAGTCTCACCTAATAAGTCGACATTGGCCAAATGGCATGTGTCTTTACCAAAGACAAGAATCCATTCATTCAAAGATCACAAAATCCAAAAGAGAATGAAAAGTAGAACTTACAACATTGGCCAAATGGTACGTCTTTACCAGAAAGAAGAAACCATTTACTCAAAGATCACAAAATCCAAAAGTGAGAATGAGCGGTGGAACTTACAACTAGACAATGCAGCAACTGCTGAAAGTAGTGCAGCATCAAAAAGCGAACCATCTGCATCCAAACAGTATATGTCCTGCGCAGGAATAAACATACTTAGAATGTCATCAACAACAAAAAAGTGTCTGTAATGAAGTAAGCAAACCCCACTGGCTGTTTCTTAAGGAAGAAAATTTATCCCTTGTTAGTGGCAAAAAGTGCTCCTAGTAAATCACGGGACCTTGTTGACATACCGAACCTTTGGTAACAACGTAGAAGCCTCACAAAGCATTCTTGTCTGCTGTTTGCTATGGTAAAAGTAGGTAACGAATAGGAAAGGATATTTAAACCACTAAAATACAGTTGGTACTTGAATGTATATGCTAAGGAGATACAGCGCGTCAGACAAGGTTACTTGTACACGAAGAATACCATGGAAAGTCCTGAAGTAGTTATCAATCATTAACGATGGAGATTCCTCGAAAAAACACACCCTTGTAACTTCTAATTTTTTAGAAAGTTTAACCACAAAAAGTTCATATAGAATCAAGGAAGATTTTGTCGAACCAGTGCGTGAGCTAGTTTTCCATCAATTCTAAGACACAATCACTTGATTATTATTTAAGTAAGAGCAATTGCTCCAACAAATAAATTATTTATTATGAAACAACTATAATGAATGTTGAGTAAGAATGCTCAGACTGGGAGGCCATTACCAGGTAAGCCATCCATGCTGCTTTTCCACTGATTAAGGATAGTTCCTTCAAATTGATCATTCCAGAACTGCAATAATCAAAAAGACTCGCTTGTAAATAAAAGCTGGTGTTAAAGTGGTTACTATCAGACGCACTTAAGTTATCCCTGTATACTGTAACTATGACAACAACACCACAAAGTGGAATTTCATGTTCAAGGAAGTCAGGTAAGAAATTACCACTAGTCGAAGAAGAGGACAAGATATACTAAATGAACAGATTATTACAAAGAACTTTCTAACAATCAGTAAAACCTAGGAAGCAAGAAGTTAAATTAGAGATCAAAACAGTGCAATTAGCAGTTTTTCTTTCTGACAAACAAAACACCTTGAATACAAGGTTATAAAAATAAAAAATCAAATCAAATATACAACTAGAGTCTCACACTTTTAGCTTAGTTAACCAGATCCTCATAGCAATATGGGATTGAAGAACAACAAGAAGAAAAGGTAATTACGTATCACTCCGACCATTGGTTTTTAAAATGCAGGTGACGCGTACACCTCAAGGTGCTCCTTGTACTTTATAAGAGACATATCTTTCAAGGTGACAACAAGGCGTACATTCTAGCTTTGAGAATATTACCACTAAACTATCATTAGTCAATAATTTGTCATGGAACGACACTTTATTATGCTATTTTTCAGATATTCCAAGCTTTTTTAATGTGCTTGTTTTACGATTTGAGGCATAAACCTTGTGTCCGCCTTGAGGCAGTACATCACCTAATCAGGGAAAAGTGGACTGCACTTAAATCATGTCCCACTTTCCAAAGACGAAGAGACACTACTGGCCAAATTAATTTGTTTTCAAAGATGTCAAGCAAAAAGAATTCAAATCAGATGGTCTCTTTAAGTTTTAACAAAGATCACGAGTCCATACGTTTTCCTTCTTCCACATTAACACAGCATCTCACCTTCAAAATAAATTATTATGCAACCAAACTATCCATATTGATTGTCTCTCATCCATAAATTTAGTACCAAGGTTATCCACAATGATGGCATTTCTTAAGTGGTGCATCTCCAAGTTTAAATGTTTATGAGGTTAGGATTTGAGAGAGAATCACCCTGATCGAGAGTCATAGGGTTTTCTTGAATCCCACTTTCTATCCTAACTTGTCTACATTACAAACCATGCAAGCCCTAAGGAGCAGAGAACTATTATATACCTTAACACAACGTCAGAGAGTTGTTTGGATATAACAGGTGCCGGCTCAGCAGGTCGACCAGGCCTAACAAGTGGAGAACAAACCGGAGGCATGTGGAACTCAATAGCTGATTGAACAAAAAATGTAACAGAAAACAACATGCTCAGCTTTGTTTTTTCTTTTACTTTTATTATAAGAAAATAACAAACTTTATTTTCGTAAAGAAATAAACCAGAATCAAACCTAGGCAGCCCTCATCAGGCGAGTCAGATGATGGTGTCATGACTTCCATTTTGACAGCAGCCAACATGATCTGCGCATAACATATAAGTTTGTAACATCAAACAAATTCATCCTTTATATTACTTCTGAATAAATCCTATATCGAGCATTACGCAATTACTGTTTCTGAGACTATACATGTACATTTCATAAAATGAAAGGCGGACAAGGGAGAGAGAGAGAGAGAGCATACGGTGGATCCAATCTTAACTAAGGCTGAGCCATCAGCTGATGAAACTGCTCCTGTATTAGAAGCCGAGAAGAAGAAAAGAAAAATCAAAACATGAAGTGAGATCAAAATCCATAAAAATGAAAGAGGGTCAGAAAAAAGCAAACCAAGAGAGACAGATGTAGTCCTAGATGTTCCAAGAGGCCTGGCATCAGGACGTACGGACTCAAGGAGATGACGCTCATAGTATCGAAGAGGAAATAGTCTCCTGAAAGCATCGACTTCCATCTCTCCTGCCAAATCCCCATTTCCACCACTCCCATCTGTCTCCCCCATCTCTTTATCTGTTTCACTATCAGCTGTGATTGTAATTGAGAAAACTGCATATCAGTAACAAAGGAGTTTATACCAATATAGCCATGCTTTGAACAACTTTTACCTACTTACAAACCCTACACATGCATATTATTATATACTTCATATCGTTACAACAATTCAACAAAACTACAAATTCATGATCAAACAAAATTTTCAGAAAGAACAAAACTAAACTAAATATTGATAACAATTTATACCAGTCAAAATCCTGAACTACTATTACAATCCTGACTAAGCAACTTGAATATATTTGGAGCATACTAGTCTGAACAAACATACAAATAATAACGTTATAGCTCAAATGGTTGTTCATGTTGATATAAAGCATACAGCAAATTTATGATATTAAACGCCGCCTAAGCAGATATTAGAACACCCACAGTATCCCAGTGAAATGTTTCATACAGCTGCCAAATCTGTGCTTTCTTTACAAATAGCGGGTTCTGGGCAACGTTTAGTAATTTCAATTCCATATGAGCCGGAATGTTAAAACTAACTTCTTAAAGTGTTAGGGTACCGACCCTAAACTCGTCATAAGCCCATGGGTAGAACTCAACTAGAAAACCGGTTAACTAGATGAGGGACCCATTGACTTATAAACTACCAGTTAAGCCCCATCTAACCAATGTGGGACTAGGATCCCAACATCAAGTCTACAAACCTTTATCAGATCCATCAAACTTAGATCCAAACCCATGTCAGTGACAAAGTAACTATGTCATCCAACCCTAAACAATTTCTCATTTCACTCTATTGAGACGAGAATGTACTCTTAAGGTTCAACCAAAGATTTCACACTTTCCATACTAGATTGACACTGACAACAACAGCCAAACATGGCATACCACCCACCACCACCTCCAATCACCACAAATAGCTCATAAGCAAGTATTAAAAAAAAAGGACATGTAAGCTTTACTTTCACACGAACAATGACCAGACTCAGAAACCCAAGACAGACAAACCTGGAATAACTGCATCCGGCAAGATTGGGAATCCTCAGTCTTCTTCACACTTCTTCCTCCAATGGGTATAAAAATTAGCTGAACTCGGAGAATCCCAAAATCTTTTCTTGAAACACGCTGTATCCAAATTTTATCTTTTAGAATCAAAATTCACAAAACCCCGTCTTTGAAATAGGAAACCCTAGAAGTGAAATCACAGTATCCCACAAAGTAACTATGTCAATCGTATACGATTGCCTCGTGACCAAAAATAAATAAAATGGGCCGTCTTGGCGGTCACCCCCGGACATGATGTATTCTTACACTCCGCTAACACTACACCAGGGTTTAAGCCATTGTATAATAGCAATTCTGGAAACAGAACATCGGTCCCGATAAGAGAGATAAACCCTAAAACACAAAAGCATAGCTGTGCAGGGATCGATACTGTGATTTCACTTCTAGGGTTTCCTATTTCAAAGACGGGGTTTTGTGAATTTTGATTCTAAAAGATCAAATTTGGATACAGCGTGTTTCGAGAAAAGATTTTGGGATTCTCCGAGTTCAGCTAATTTTTATACCCATTGGAGGAAGAAGTGTGAAGAAGACTGAGGATTCCCAATCTTGCCGGATACAGTTATTCCAGGTTTGTCTGCCTTGGGTTTCTGAGTATGGTCATTGTTCGTGTGAAAGTAAAGCTTACATGTCCTTTTTTTTTAATACTTGCTTATGAGCTATTTGTGTAATTTGTGGTGATTGGAGGTGGTGGTGGGTGGTGGGTGGTGGGTGGTATGACATGTAAAGCTTACCCCAATAATATACAAGGGAATGAAAATATGATCCATGAATCCAGCCCATTCAATTGACACACACAAATGTAGAGCACTAGAGCACAAGAAGATAGTTCATACAAGTCCTCATACACATTGCACATCAGGATCATACATGGCTTCCGGAGGACTTAAAAAAAATAGAACACATAACATACAAGTCAAACTGTGAGACCCAACTGTGATCCAAGTGAGGCAAAAGCAAGCAAATATAAAACAATACTAGGCAGCAAATCCAAATCCAGAAAATATCAGAACGATCACAAAACCAGAACTGCACTTCCCAAGTAAACTTCTTCACCATGGAAAAGCTTAAAGCCTTAAACAACCAAATGCAACAATTTAAAGATGCTTAAGTTGCTTTATAGCAACAAGTCAACAACTAAATTAGATTGTGAGGGGGTTTAAGATTGGGACCTTTGGGTACCCAAGAAATTTCCCACTTCAATCTCCTACTTTTCAACATATGTTCACTGCCCAGTGCCCACCATTACTACTTTTCAAGCTTTTAAGTTGTGTTAGGCACAAAAAGGCCATCCTGATCAATACTGCGCACAACCAGAAACTTTGCTAGCATTTAAACGGTGACCCACTTCACCATCTTAAGTCTCAGAGGAGTTTAAATTTTGTTAGCAATATCGTGGCAAAATTTTGATCATTGTACAACTGTGGCAAATATTTAAACGGTGACTAAATCACACCTCCAAGAATCTTGCTGATTAGATGTAAGGGGATATTGAATTCAAAACAGAAGCAGCTATTATAGCAGGAGGATGATAAAACGGAAAGCTTCTTCTAAATTTCTTTTCTTATTGGTTTATTTATTTGTGAATTGTGATTCTATTTAAGAAAAAAAGAAATTGCTGATTAGATGTAAGGGGATATTGAATTCCACTTTAAGACATCAAGGTAATGCTACAGATCAGTTATAAACTCTACAGAAATTGCTTAATTTCACGAATCTCAACTGAACTCTACAGCTCAGTTATAAACCAAACCCTAACATGATAACATCACTAGAATAAAGATTGAAGGAGAGCAGAGAAGCGGAAGAAAGTACCTGTAAATCAAACAAGGTAATGCTACAGATCAGCTATAAACTCTACAGAAATTGCTTAATTTCACGAATCTCAACTGAACTCTACAGCTCAGTTATAAACCAAACCCTAACATGATAACATCACTAGAATAAAGATTGAAGGAGAGCAGAGAAGCGGAAGAAAGTACCTGTAAATCAAACAAGGTTCACCTTGCTGCTTGCACCGGCAGTATGAGAAAAAGGCAGGGAAAAATGGCGATGGCCGCTGCTAGATGAGAAAAAAAAAAAGCCAGAGAGAGAAGAGAAACGAAAGAAGATAAGACGAAGCTAGGATTTTATGATTTTATACCTAGGAGGGAAGGGACACGCGTCATATAACCACAAGTATCACGGGTTTACAGGTTGTACCCGCGGGTTTACGGTCCGGGGCGGGTTTACCCGTTTTCTCACGGGCCGGCATTTCTCCAACTCTAACCCGGCTTGTTAGACAACCAGCCAAGCCGGGTGCGGGTTTTCACGGTGCGGTCCGGGCTAACCCGCGGGTTTTTGGCTTGTTTTCCAGCTCTAGTTATAAATATCCTCCATTTTTGTTGCCCTTGCACAAATACCCCGGGGGTAAAAGATAATCTTTTTTGAGTCAACTTAAGAAAGTTGCGTCCACTTCTAAAAGTAACTTGTATAAAGTTGCGTCCACTTCTAGAATCAACTTGTGCTAGTTGCTTCCACTTTTCAAAAGGTAGGGGTATTTTTAAAAATTGAATAAATGTATATTTTAAGGGACGAATTTTGAGAGGTATTTGAATAATGTTCCCATGTGCTTACGTATTTGCTTTCAAAAAAGAAAGGAAAAAATGTAGTGCATATTTTTGATCACAAGGACTTTAAACACAGTTCAGAACACGTTTTTAGGCTTGGGGTGTCAATTTTGTGGGTGTTATCTTTTTCTTGGAAAGAAAAAAGTCGGATTTTGGGGTGCAGAGCTAGGTAAGAAGCACAATTTTCTGGTGATTTTTCTCTCTTCTATAAGAGATATGGTCAAGCGATAGTTAAACCCTTGATAAATCTTAGTCAACTTAAATTTCATCTCATTTATTCTGATGTAATAAGTATTTATTTCTTCAATTATTTGTTTTATGTGTTTGTTTTAATCCTTATGTGTATTTATTATTAGAGAAATGGTATCGAAAGAGTGAATCACATATGTTTATTACAATCTGATGAAAGCTTAAAGTGATGATCGAATCAATACATATAGAAAAGAGACAAGGCATCCGTACATATTACAGGCTATCATATGCTGGCATTCTGTTACAGACTTACAGTTGCAGTCTGTTAACTGACAAGACAGTTACTATTACTGATACAGACCCAGATTAGATTAGGGCCACCTGAACTATAGAGAGCACGTGGAAGAAAATTGAACATTCAACTTCTTACATAGGAAATCAAAACGGTGAGAGACCAAACCCTTAGTGAAAATGTCAGCAACTAAGTAGTCAGTGGAGATATAGATAATGTGAAGAGTCTTGGACTGAATCATCCCTCTAATGAAATGGAAGTCAATTGTTACATGATTCATTTTATTGTGAAGAACCGGATTAGATGCTAGAGCAATAGAAATTTTGTTATCACAACCCAGAGTAGGAGAAGAAGGAAGAAAGATGCATAAATCCTTTAAGATCTGACAAAACCAAATAACCTTTACTGCAGTATGTGTCAAAAACCTATATTGTGCTTCGGTAGAGCTCCTAGAAATTGTGGGCTATTTCTTGGAGGATCAAGAAATTGGGTTGGAACCGAAAAACACACAATAACCACAAGTGGACTTCTTGTCATCTAGATTGCCTGCACAATCAAAGTCTGAGAAAGATGATAAAGCGGTGAGACCTTTATGGAGAATGATACCACAATCTGTATAAACTTCAGATATCATAATATTTTTTTGGCAGCAATAAGATGAACAAATGTAGAAGCATCATATGTTGACAAACCTGATTGACTACATAATAGATTTCAGGTCGAGTCCAAGTAACATATTGTAAAGCACCAACGAGATATCTGTAATAATTTTTTTCAGCTTTAATAAAAGCAATACCATCATATTTACTCATTTTAGTATCAGCCACAGATGGAGTACTACAAGGTTTAGCATCTATCAAATTAAATTTCTTTAATAAATCAAGAACATACTTAGCTTGGGAAAGATGCATGACAGTAGAATGTCTCTTAACTTCAATACCAAGAAAGTAATGAAGAGCTCTTAGATCTTTGATGGGAAATTGCTTTCTGAGAGTAAAAATGACCTCATTGCAGAAGCTAGATGAAGACCCATTAATGGTAATGTAATCAACATAAATGAGAACAACTGTGATCTGAGACCCAAACTTATGAGCAATGAGGTATCTGCTTGAGAAGCTTAAAATCCTAGAGCAAGCAAAGAATCCATAAGTTTTGCATACCATGCTCTTGGAGACTGCTTAAGACCATAAATTGATTTTTGAAATTACATACATGATGAAGTTTAGACTTATCAATAAACCCAGGTGGTTGTGCATATGAACATCCTCTTGGATATCCCCATGAAGAAAGGCATTACTCATATCAAGTTGCTTAACCATCTGATCCTTATGAACTGCAGTAGATAGAAGTAATCTGATAGTGGTTGGGTTTGCAATATGACTGGAAGTATCTATGTAATCAATACCTTCATGTTGAATATATCCACTAGCCTGGATTTATATCTCTCAATAGTTCCATCAAGATTATGATTCAGCTTAAAAACCCATTTGCAGCCAACTATATTCATACCAGGAGAAGGAAGAACATAAGTCCATGTATCTACATCTTTAAGAGCCTTATTTTTATTTTCCATAGCTGTGAGCCATTTAGGATTCTTACAAGCTTGTGTATAAGATGTAGGAATAGATGGTGTAACATGAACCATAAGAGCAGAAGAGAGAGCATGTTTAGCAGTGAAAAAAGTTTTTGGCTTTCTGATAGGTGTCTAAAACACCTTAATATTTATCTATTGTTTATGCTTTCTCTGTTAGTTTTCTTGTAAATTATGTATCTTATGTTTTTTTTTTGAGTATTTAGGTACATTGGAGTCATTTGGAACAAAAGAAGAAGAAACAGCGCTTTTGGAGCGGATTATTTCTCATTATTTTCTTTTATTTCTTCATCTCTGTCTGAAACGTATGTCGGCTTTAGTGATGCAAATTTTGTCTGAAAAGCATGACAGCTTTAGTGATGAAGGGACATTGAAGGGAAGAAGTGAATCTGAGAAGTAAAAGACAAATATTGTTGGTGGAAGAATTCGAAAAGGGAGCAAAAGACGGAGGAATCATCCATTTGGAGCGAGAAAGACAAAAAGATCAATTTACAAGTGATGTTTGGAGCCAGCTGAGTGCGCAACAAAAGAGCGGAAGAATCCACTGTCAGTTCCCCACAACTAACAGTTGAGCAAGAGATCAAATAGGCAGTCAGTTCTACGAAACTGACAGGCCAAATGACAATTGCATAGCCCTTATCTGAGTCTGGGTGCTTGAAGTAATTTTTATCATTACCCCAAACCTAAATTCAAGAGAGTTGTCTTTCTCTTTTCATTAGAATACACTGAAGCTGAGAGATAAGGAAAACGAGAAACAACGGCTAATGTAAGATAGAAATTCAATCGAAGATTAAGATGATGGTGAAAATAACAGTGAGAGGATAATCTGTTGTTATAGATCAAGTTCAAAAGGGATTCATAGATGATGGAAATGAAGTTCAGGGTTTGATATTCTTATAATTTGAAGACAAGAAACACTCAGAGAAGAATGAAAAGATGCTGTTGTTGATGGAAGTTAAGTCGAAGGAATGATGTTTTTTTTGAACTAATGTAGGAATTAGAAGAATCTAAGATGGATTCAGGGTTTGGTCTGGTGTTGGCTGCACTGGAAGATGATGAAGAAATAAGGTCTTGAATCTGGTGATTACTGAAATTGAATTCAGATGGGTTTATGCATATGGTTTGATTCATGGTGTGTAGAAGGTGTACTGAGATTGAAGTTGTCAAGGTGATAGAAGATGTTGATTGCAGTGGGAGGACTGGAGTGATAAAGAGCAAGAAGTAGTTGTTAATGGTTCTGCAATGGAGTTAGGTGTTGACTTCTGGCAGGAATTGAAGAAAGGATTGATGGGTGTGGCCAAGTACAAGCTTGAGAATATATAGTCAGGTAAATGAGATGATGGAGATAGAGATGGGAATGAAGCAATTACTGGTGGTGGTTGATTTACTGATGTTGTATGTGTATTAATCTGTGTTAAAGAGAAGAGAAGGTTAACACACACAGCTCCAATAAAAAGAGTATTTGAATTTCTGGTGATGAGGTTGTAGGTTGAGTTCTGGTGTTAGCAGTTGGCATGAAGGTGAGGCTCAAATGGTCATATTACAGAAATTGCAGGTGCAGTTAGATGTAGAGTTGTAAAGAGTATTTTGTTGCAGCTCATGGCTACAATTGTTGCGTTTGACTGTTCTGTTGAGAAGATCAGATGAGATGCAGCAATTGAGATCAAATTTGTGGTTGAAATTGCAAGGATTGCAGCTGACTTTTACCTGGAGCTGCTGGTGGAATCAATGAGCTTGGGGTGTTGATCTTTAGATGGTTGCATAAGGAAGAAATGTTGTTGCAGTTGTGAGCCTGAGCAAGTGTTACATTGCAGGTGGAGTTGATAATGGTGACTGTTAGGGACTATAAATGATTTGTAGAAGGCAGTGATCATCAGATAATCATGAAGCTACAGGTGTTGCAGCCAAGTTCATAGGAGCTGAGTTGTTGTTGTGCTAAGTTTATGGATGCCACTGGATTTTGCACAATGGTTTAGATGAATGCTTAGGGAATGCAGTAAGAGCTCACAGAGGAGGTGGCCTGTGATGGAATGTTTGGAAATTGCAGGTGCAGCTTTGTTGATGCTGCAATGCAAATTTGAGATGTTGGTTTGAGACTGGTGAATTGGTGTTGTTCTGATGGTTGGATGTTGAGTTATTGGAGCTACTAATGAAGAAACTTGATAAGCATTGCAGCTACGCAAGGAGGATGTTACAGGGTGATTGTATGAAGCTGCAGGGGAGAATCTGGGGCATAATTGGAAAGAGCTGTGTTGTTCATTTCAGGATTTGAGACAGAGATGTTGGGGTGACTGAAATGGAAACCTGCAGGTGGAGTTATGGCCAAGTTCTGATGCTGAAGTGGGACATGGTGGTCTGGTACATCAGTTGAGATTGGTGGCTAGTCAGGGTCCAATGGCTTGAATACGAGCAAAGATGAGATGAACTGAATGGGTCTGAGATGAGATCGCAAGCGATGGATGTGTTGTTGTTGATTAAGGGAGTAATTGCAAATGGTGGTGACCTGGTTTGTGAGTTGCGGTTATGATGGAAGGCGATAAATAAACACGGAAGCTGAGATGGAAATGGAAGTAAATCTGGAGTTGATGTTTTTGAGATGAATGATTAAATGATGTGTGGTTAAGCTGGATGGTGCATCAACTGGTCATTGAGGTGCTGCTATGTAGTTGCATCTATGCAGTGTGTTGGCTGCAATGAAATGCATAGCCATTATGGTTGGAGAGCAGTTCTGAAGCACAATAATTGTGCAACAGAACTTAGGCATGTCAAGTCAGATAAGTCAGTCTAGTTCTTGACTCAGCTGACTCTGTGCTTGACTGAGTTGACCCGATTTAACTCGTTTGACAGTTGACCTGGTGGACTTAGCCGGTCAACTGATATTTATTCCGGCTCCGGATTCCGGCCAAAAACACAGTTTTCCGGCGACTATTTTTTGGGTCATATTTTCACATGGGTATTTCACACATGAGCTCGGTGGACTTCTAGTTATTGGACTTTGGGCTTTGAAGACCTAATTTGGGAAGTTGAAAAGCTATAAAAAGAAAAAGTTTATATTCTTTTGGAATCAATCTTTTTTCTACTGGAGTTTTGGAGGAGAGCAGCGACTAGGGTTTTCTTTCGTTTATTTTTTATCTTCTTTATTTCATTTTTATTATTGATTATGAATATGAATATGATGAATCCAAAAATTATGAGTAGCTAAACATTTATTATTGGTTATGGGATATAAAGTGGATTTCACAAATAAGATTTGATTCAATGTATTAGTTTTGTCTCAATAAATTACTGTTTATGATTCATGGTTCATATTGTTTATGATTTGATTGTTTGTTTGGTTGAGTCTGGAATCAATCCGATTGCACTCATATCTAGAGCTATACTAGGGTTTTCAATACGAAAATGTTGTTTATCCCTGATTCTAAGTAGCATAATTGTGGGTAGTGCTTGTAGTGATATACCCTACTAGTCACATATGAATCATAATTTGGGTTAAATCGAATTAGTGCTTTTACACATTTTGATTGCCTTGATTAGTATTATTCCATATAACTCATTGCTTTTAGGGAGTTAAATCTAATTGTGCTTTTACACCTTAGGTTGCTTTCTAGGAAGAATTCACATATGCATCTTTTAATGTGGTTGTGATGAAATCAAGACTTTTAGTAAATGAGAGATTAAAATTCCAATTCTAGTCATTGTTGAAAATTCAAGTTTGTGAATGAAACTATCTCGTGACCAATATATTCTTCTTATTGATTACTTTTAATACTTTATTGCTTTCAATTTATTTTTATTGCTTTGAAATATCAACACCCCCCATTGGTTACCAAGAAACTGAAATTTGCATAACAACAAAAAGCCTCTCTGTGGATACGAACTCTTTCTTATTGCATACTACTGTTATTTTAGTTAAGTAAGAAAGTGAAATTACTTTTGCTCGGCTGACAACCGATCAAATTTTGGCGCCGCTGCCGGGGAGGCATAGGCTTGTTATTAAGTTTTTAGTTTCTTTTTACAATTTCTGCTTGCATATTTGCTTTTCGTTTTTTGTCTTGTTTCTCACTTGTTTGCGAGAATTTTTTTCAGGTACCGAATCCCTGGATTCTAAAGATTGGAATTATCAAAGGTATGGGATATCTACTCGAAGAGGCACAATACTCCAACCAAGTCAAGACATAACGGAAGCACAAGAGTTAGAAGTGGAAGAAGAACTACATCTAGAAGAATAACAAGAGGTTCCGTTCGTAGAAGAACCACTAGTTGAAGAAGAAGAAGCAATGGATGATGCAAATTGTACACTCAAGGATTTGGCTTCTCATAGGCTTGATGCACAACGATGGTGTATTCAAACCAACTCAACCTTCGAGATCAAGCGGGGGCTGCTTAGAGAGTTACCAAAGTTCCATGGCATGGTGAATGAAGACCCAAACAAGCATCTTATGGAGTTCCATACCATTGTCAAGGCCATGCTTCCAGCGGAGACTGATGCCGATGGTGCAATGTTGAAAGTTTTTCCATTTTCTATGATGGACAGTGCTAAGGATTGGTTGTATTGTTTGCCTGCCGGAAGTGTCACTACATGAAACAGATTGAAGAAAATCTTTCTAGAAAGGTATTTTCCTGCGTCAAAGGCTACTCAAATTCGCAAAGAGATTTGTGGAATAAAGCAACATGTGGGAGAATCTTTGTATGAATGTTGGGAGAGATACAAGAGGTTGGTGGCAAGCTGTCCTCACCATCAAATCAGTGACGCTATGATAATCCAGTACTTCTACGAAGGCCTCCAATCAAGTGATATATATCTTTTTGACGCTGCGGGTGGTGGTGCACTAGTGAACAAGACGGTGGCCCAAGCTGCCGAGTTGATTGAAAGCATGGATGCAAACTCGCAACAATTCTACACAAGAGGTGAACCAATAGTTAGGGGAGTGCATGAAGTTAGTGATTCATCATCATCACACCGTGATCAAAGGATGGATAACATGGATCAAATGATGCAAAATATGGCTGCGGTTATATTACCTTCACATGGTGAAGAGTTGGAGCAAGCTAGTGCGGTCTTTCCAAATCAACAAAGACGGTATGATCCCTACTCCAACACCTACAATCCGGGATGGAGAGATCATCCAAATTTCATCTATGCCAACAATCAAGGTGCGGTTCAACAACCCAAATTCAGTCGTTCGAGTGGATTTCAACCACAACAACAACAATTTCAATCACAACAGCAGCAATTCCAACCGCAACAACAACAATTTCAGCAACCACAACAATCGATGCAAAATCAAGGTTCCGATATTGATGCAAAGCTTCAAACAATGATACAAGGCATTTCTACCATGTTCAAAGAAAGCCAACAAGAAACTAAGAGTGCTCAAGGATTTGCAGACTCAAGTGGGCTCCATGGCAATTGATATCAACAAATTGAAGGCACAAAATAGTGGGAGACTTCCTTCTCAACCTATCAACCCAAAGGAGGGTGTTAATGCAATTACGTTGAGAATTGGTACACAACTTGTACAACCCAAAGTTGCTGATTTGGGTGAAGAAGAAGCTCTTAAGGATCCGGTTTTGGAGGAAAAGAGGGATGAAATTCCCCAAACACCCGAGGTACCTATTCCTAACTCTAAAACTCCTATTCCTACTTATGTTCCTCCTATACCTTTTCCTCGCAGATTTGCAAGTTCTAGGAAGGCGGAACTAGAAAATGAGATTTTAGATGTTCTTAAGAAGATTCATGTGAATATACCACTCATTGATGCTATCAAGCAAGTTCCCAAGTATGCAAAGGTGTTGAAGCACTTGTGTACCAATAAGCAAAGGCTTAAAGGAAATGAAGTGCTAAGTGTGGGGGAGAATGCTTCGGAAATCTTACAACACAAACTCCCACTGAAATGCAAGGATCCCGGTAGTTTTGACATCCCGTCACAATTGGTAACACTAATTTTAATAAAGCAATGTTGGATTTAGGTGCATTCGTTAATGTTATGCCTGCATCTATGTATAATTCACTTAATCTTGGTCCTCTTAAAAAGGCTGGAATTGTGTTGCAATTAGCCGATCGCTCTAATATTTACCCAATGGGTATTGTTGAGGATGTTCTTGTGCAGGTTAATCAACTTGTATTTCCAGATGACTTTTGTGTGTTAGAGATGGACAAAGGTTCATCGGATTCATCTCTTCCATTGGTACTTGGGCATCCCTTCATGAAAACGACTAAAACCATTATTGATGTGGACAAGGGAACGTTGACTATGGAGTTTGATGGAGAAATAATACGTTTCAACATTTTTGAGACGATGATATATCCTAGTGATGTCAACTCTTGTTTCTCCATTGATGTTATGGATACATTGGCACAACAAGTGTTTGAATTGAATTGAATGGTGATGATGCTTTGGAAACTGTTTTAACTACATCCATGGATAATGGTGTAGAATGTGGTAACGAAGTCAAGGAAGCCCTTGGTGATCTTAACTCACTACAAGGATGCCCGGAAACTCATAATATCTCTTTTATTTCTTTACCATGCATTGATGAAAAGCTTCTACATTCTATTGTTAAATCTCCAAAGTTGGAATTGAAAGTACTGGTACTTAGGTGACAATGAAGAGTTACCTGTGATTTTTTCTAACGAGCTTAGTGAATTACAGGAGAAAAAACTTCTAAGGGTGCTAAGGAAATACAAGACGGCCATAGGATAGACAATTGCCGATTATTAAGGGTATAAGCCCTCCCGTTTGTATGCACAAGATTCATTTGGAGAACGATGCAAAGCCTACAAGGGAAGCGCAACGTCGTTTGAACCCTCCCATGATGGAAGTTGTGAAAAAGGAGATAGTCAAGCTTTTGGAAGTGGGTGTTATCTACCCCATATCCGATAGCAAGTGGGTGAGCCCGGTACAAGTTGTACCAAAGAAATCAGGTGTGACGGTGGTGGAGAATGATGAGAATGAATTTGTCCCAACTCGTGTGCAAACCGGTTGGAGGGTTTGTATTGATTATAGGAAATTAAATGCCACCACTTGAAAAGATCACTTTCCATTGCCTTTTATTGATCAAATGCTTGAACGTTTAGCTGGACACTCTTATTATTGCTTTCTTGATGGTTATTTAGGTTATAATCAGATTGTGATAGCACCAGAGGATCAAGAGAAAACCACTTTCACTTGTCCTTTCGGCACTTTTGCTTATAGAAGGATTCCTTTTGGCTTGTGCAATGCTCCAGCTACCTTTCAAAGGTGTATGGTAAGTATCTTTTCCGAGTATGTTGAAAACATCATTGAAGTGTTTATGGATGACTTTAGTGTCTTTGGTGATTCATTTGACCTTTGTTTGAACAACTTGTCATTAATCCTTGAACGATGTGTTAAAACAAACCTTGTGCTGAATTGGGAGAAGTGCCATTTCATGGTAACTCATGGCATAGTTTTAGGCCATATAATATCTTTTAAAGGCTTGGAAGTTGATAAATCTAAGATAGACCTTATTCATGCTCTAACCCCTCCCACTATGGTGAGGGAGATACGTTCTTTTCTTGGTCATGCAGGTTTCTATCGTAGATTTATCAAGGATTTTTCCAAGATAGCATCACCACTTTGCAATTTATTGCAAAAAGATGTGGTTTTTAACTTTGATGAAAAGTGTATGGCGGCATTCAATCGTTTGAAAGAACTTTTGATTTCAGCCCCTATCATTAAACTACCGGATTGGAGCAAGCCTTTTGAGCTCATGTGTGATGCAAGTGACTATACGGTTGGTGCGGTGCTTGGGCAACGTATGGGGAAGATACCTCATGCTATTTATTATGCTTCTAGAACATTAAATGAACCCAACAAAACTACACAACACTGAAAAAGAGTTGTTAGCAATTGTTTTTGCTTTGGAAAAGTTTCGCTCTTATCTAATTGGTACAAAAGTTATTGTCTTTTCTGACCATGCAGCACTTAGGTACTTGCTAATGAAGAAAGAAGCGAATTTAAGGCTCATACGATGGATTTTACTCTTGCAAGAGTTTAATATTGAAATCAAGGACAAGAAAGGAATTGAGAACACCATTGCGGATCACTTAAGCCGTCTTTCTGTAGACAAGGAAGCTATCCCATTGCGTGAAAGTTTCCCGGATGAGCAACTATTCTCAATTGCATTTGGAGAACCATGGTATGCTGATATTGTGAATTACTTGGTAACTAAACAAATCCCAAAGAACTTGTCTCGTGCTGAGAGGTACAAACTTAAGCGGTTAGGAAACCGATACATTTGGGATGATCTATAATTATGGAAACATGGAAGCGACCAAGTAATAAGAAGGTGCGTTCCCGAATTTGAATTTAATTCTATCTTGTCATTTTGTCACTCCTATGCTTGCGGAGGACATTTTGGAAGTAAGAGAACCGCTCACAAGGTACTTGAAAGCTGTTTTTATTGGCCAACCTTGTTTAAGGATGCATACACATTTTGTACAACTTGTGATAGGTGCCAAAGAACAAGCAATTTAGGTGCCCGAAATCAAATGCCACAAACTTTTATTCAATTTATTGAAGTTTTTGATGTATGGGGTATTGATTTTATGGGTCCTTTTGTCAACTCTCATGGGAATTTTTACATCTTACTTGTTGTTGATTATGTCTCTAAATGGGTGGAAGCTAAGGCCACCCCTACTAATGATTCCAAGGTTGTTTCAGATTTTGTGCAAGCTAACATTTTTGCAAGGTTTGGAATTCCAAGAGACATAATTAGCGATGGGGGTTCTCACTTCAAAAACATGATTTTACAAACCTTGTTGAAGAAGTACAATGTGTCGCACAAGATTGCAACACCTTATCATCCTCAAACAAATGGACAAGCCGAGGTTTCCAACCGGGAGGTGAAATCCATTCTAGAAAAGACGGTGAACACAACAAGGAAGGATTCGAGCATGCGACTTAATGATGCTTTGTGGGCATATAGAACCGCATACAAAACACCTATTGGGATGTCTCCCTTTAGGCTTGTGTATGGTAAACCTTGTCACTTACCCGTGGAGATTGAGCATAAGGTGTTTTGGGCGATAAAGCAATGCAATATGGAGTTGGATGGTGCTGGAAAGAAAAGGAAGATACAACTCCAAGAGCTAGAAGAGCTTCGCAATGATGCACTTGAAATTTCACGCATTTACAAGGAGAAAACGTAGGCCTTTCATGATACTATGATTTATAGAAAACAATTTTGTGTTGGGCAGAAAGTGCTTTTGTTTAATTCTCGCTTGCATTTATTTCCGGGTAAATTAAGGTCACGTTGGATCGGACCTTTTATTGTTACTAATGTGTTTTCTCATGGTGCAGTAGAAATTCATAGCATAGCTATAGGAAAGGAACTTAAAGTTAATGGGCACCGGTTGAAACCATATTATGAGAATTTCACTTACGAAGTGGTGGAAGGAGCTAATTTTGTGGATGCACTCCCTCTGGAGGAGTCTTAGAAAACAAGGAGCAAGTCGGCCTGACGACTTTAAACCAAGCGCTAAGTGGGAGGCAACCCACCGGTTTTGTATCTTTATCTTTATCTTTTTATTCTTTAAGCATTTTATCTTTATTTTCTTGTTTTTTCATATCATTTGCGGATTTCCCACCTTGAACTTTCTTTGGACGATTCAATTTTACATTGAGGACAATGTAAAGTTTAAGTGTGGGGGAGCATTTATATGTTTATATAGTTTGTTTTATGCCTTTAGTTAAAAGAAGAAAAAAAATCAGATTTTTTTTTTAATGTTTTTTGAACTCCGAAATCTAGAAACTTGTGCCTTTAGGATGACACCATTAGTGGATGGAACCATTTTGATTGTAGGAGTTGAGGAACCGATTAACTAAAAGGGACAAACATAGCTCAGAAATCACAAATAATATGATAGTTGTTACCATATCTCGGAATATCACCATATCATGTTCTATTTTTATTTTTCCATATTTATCTATTATTCTCTAAGTGCTTTGGTGGGTCACTAAACATCGACTTGTTATTACTGCTAGGATGAAATAGAGTGATTGAGTTGCTAAAAAAAAAAAAAACCGACCAATTAGACCAAACAGAATAAAAATGACACTTGGATAGCAGTATGTGTGAAACGTTGTCCCTGTCTCCGTCGCCTAAACAAGCGTGGAATGCAGGATCCAAGGCAACTATCACATACTTGCTGACAAGAAGCATGCACTTTGATCCAAAAGATCTAATCATGCTGTCCAAAAAAAAAAAGTGAAATAGAAAAGAAAAGAAAAATATTATTATTGTTGAATAAAGTCACTCCTGGTTCCCTTGTATATGCCGGTTCAGTTGATGTAGAATTAAGATTGTTGACCGCTGGTTCCCTTGTATATGCCAGTGTGTTGACACTAGAATTCAGACCAGTATCTCAATCCAATAGGATGAATAGGTTCATCTTGGCGGTGACCTTCAGACAGATATGGGAAACACCGATCACTTGTAAACATTCGCAACATCTACCTCTATATTCATCTTCTTAATCTTTTCATTGTGATTGTGGTTAGTCATATTCCGAGTATTGTGGTTTGTTCGACTTTCTAAGAAAAACTTTATGTACTTATATATGAATTGAATTTGCACAAGGTACCTCCTCCTATAATCATTTTGGATTTGTTCATAGACTTTTCACAGGTAGCTAGAATTTGGAGTAAAAGGTTTTGTAGGTAGACCTCTTGTAAACCTTCACGAGACTAAAACTCGTCCACTAGGGACACCTAGTGGTTAAAAGGCTTGTTATTTATGCTAAGAGTAACCGTAGCCTCGACGATACGGAGTTGTATGCATGTTTTGTAATTATTTTGTTTGATTTTCTCGAGGACTAGCAAAGTCTAAGTGTGGGGGAATTTGATAGGTGTCTAAAACACCTTAATATTTATCTATTGTTTATGCTTTCTCTGCTAGTTTTCTTGTAAATTATGTATCTTATGTTTTGTTTTTGAGTATTTAGGTACTTTGGAGTCATTTGGAACAAAAGAAGAAGAAACAGCGCAAAAGCCTCATCTCATGTGCAACTGCTTTTGGAGCGGATTATTTCTCATTATTTGCTTTAATTTTTCATCTATGTCTGAAAAGTATATCGGCTTTAGTGATGCGAATTTTGTCTGAAAAGCATGATAGTTTTAGTGATGAAGGGACATTTAAGGGAAGAAGTGAATCTGAGAAGTAAGAGACAAATATTGTTGCTGGAAGAATTCGAAAAGGGAGCAAAATACGGAGGAATCATCCATTTGGAGCGAGAATGACAAAAAAGATCAATTTGCAAGTGATGTTTGGAGCCAGCTGAGTGCGCAACAAAAGAGCGGAAGAATCCACTGTCAGTTCCCTACAACTGACAGTTGAGCAAGAGATCGAATAGGCAGTCAGTTCTACGAAACTGACATGCCAAATGACAATTGCATAGCCCTTATCTGAGTCTGGGTGCTTGAAGTAATTTTTATCATTACCCCAAACCTAAATTCAAGAGAGTTGTTTTTCTCTTGTCATTAGAATACACTGAAGCTGAGAGATAAGGAAAGCGAGAAACAACGGCTGATGTAAGCTAGAAATTCAATCGAAGAAGAAGATGATGGTGAAAATAACAGTGAGAGGATAATCTGTTGTTATAGATCAAGTTCAAAAGGGATTCAGAGATGATGGCAAGGAAGTTCAGGGTTTGATATTTTTATAATTTGAAGACAAGAAACACTTAGAGAATAATGAAGAGATGATGTTTTTGAGGGAAGTTAGGTCGAAGGAATGATGTTGTTTTTGAAATAATGTAGGAATTAGAAGAATCTAAGATGGATTTAGGGTTTGCTCTGGTGTTGGCTGCACTGGAAGATGATGAAGAAATAAGGTCTTGAATCTGGTGATTAATGAAATTGAATTCAGATAGGTTTATGCATATGGTTTGATTCATCGTGTGTAGAAGGTGTACTCATATTGAAGTTGTCAAGGTGATAGAAGTTGTTGATTGCAGTGGTAGGACTGGAGTGATAAAGAGCAAGAAGTGGTTGTTAATGGTTCTGCAATGGAGTTAGGTGTTGACTTCTGGCAGGAATTGAAGAAAAGATTGATGGGTGTGGCCAAGTACAATCTTGAGAAGATACAGTCAGGTAAATGAGATGATGGAGATAGAGATGGGAATGAAGCAATTTCTGGTGGTGGTTGATTTACTGATGTTGTGTGTGTGTTAATATGTGTTAAAGAGAAGAGCAGGTTAACACACACAGCTCCAATAAAAAGAGTATTTGAATTTCTGGTGATGAGGTTGTAGGTTGAGTTTTGATTATGCAGTTGGCATGAAGGAGAGGCTCAAATGGTCATATTACAGAAATTGCAGGTGCATTTGGATGTAGAGTTGTAAAGAGTATGTTGTTGCAGCTCATGGCTACAATTGTTGTGTTTGACTGTTCTGTTGAGAAGATCAGATGAGATGCAGCAATTGAGATCAAATTTGTGGTTGAAATTGCAAGGATTGTATCTGACTTTTACCTGGAGATGCTGGTGGAAGCAATGAGCTTGGGGTATTGATCTTTAGCTGGTTGCAGAAGGAAGAAATGTTGTTGCAGTTGTGAGCCTGAGCAAGTGTTACATTGCAGGTGGAGTTGATAATGGTGACTACCAAGGACTATGAATGATTTGTAGAAGGCAGTGAGCATCATATAATCATGAAGCTACAGGTGTTGCAGACAAGTGGAGAGGAGCTGAGTTGTTGTTGTGCTAAGTTGATGGATGCCACTGGATTTTGCACAATGGTTTAGATGAATGCTTAGGGAATGCAGTAAGAGCTCACAGAGGAGGTGGCATGTGATGGAATGTTTGGAAATTGCAGGTGCAGCTTTGTTGATGTTTCAATGCAAATTTGAGTTGTTGGTTTGAGACTGGTGAATTGGTGTTGTTCTGACGGTTGGATGTTGAGATATTGGAGCTACTAATGAAGCAACTTGATAAGAATTGCAGCTACGCAAGAAGGATGTTACAGGGTGATTGTATGAAGCTTCAGGGGAGAATCTGGGGCATAATTGGAAAGAGCTGTGTTGTTCGTTTTAGGATTTGAGACAGAGATGTTGGGGTGACTGAAATGGAAACCTGCAGGTGGAGTTATGGCCAAGTTCTGATGCTGAAGTGGGACATGGTGGTCTGGTACATCAGTTGAGATTGGTGGCTAGTCAGGGTGCAATGGCTTGAATACGAGCAAAGATGAGATGGACTGAATGGGTCTGAGCTGAGATCGCAAGCGGTGGATGTGTTGCTGTTGAGTAAGGGAGTAAGTGCAAATGGTGGTGACCTGGTTTGTGAGTTGCAGTTATGATGGAAGGCGATAAATAAACACGGAAGCTGAGATGGAAATGGAAGTAAATTTGGAGTTGATGTTTCTGAGATGAATGATTAAATGATGTGTGGTTAAGCTAGATGGTGCATCAACTGGTCATTAAGGTGCTGCTATGTAGTTGCAGCTATGCAGTGTGTTGGATGCAATGAAATGCACATCCATTATGGCTGGAGAGCAGTTCTGAAGCACAATGATTGTGCAACAGAACTTAGGCATGGCAAGTCAGATAAGTCAGTCTAATTCTTGACTCAGCTGACTCTGTGCTTGACTGAGTTGACCCGATTTAACTCGTTTGGTGGATGTGTTGCTGTTGAGTAAGGGAGTAAGTGCAAATGGTGGTGACCTGGTTTGTGAGTTGCGGTTATGATGGAAGGCGATAAATAAACACGGAAGCTGAGATGGAAATGGAAGTAAATTTGGAGTTGATGTTTCTGAGATGAATGATTAAATGATGTGTGGTTAAGCTAGATGGTGCATCAACTGGTCATTAAGGTGTTGCTATGTAGTTGCATCTATGCAGTGTGTTGGCTGCAATGAAATGCACATCCATTATGGCTGGAGAGCAGTTCTGAAGCACAATGATTGTGCAACAGAACTTAGGCATGGCAAGTTAGATAAGTCTTCCGTAGGGTTTAAAAATAAAAAATAAAAATAGAATGTCTAATTCTTGACTCAGCTACTGACTCTCAAAAGAGGTAGTTGCGAAGTTTTGAAAAAAAAAAAAAAAAAAAAGTGTAAAAGTGACTGTGAATAGAGTTGACCCGATTTAACTCGTTTGACAGTTGACCTGGTGGACTTTGCCGGTCAACTGATATTTATTCCGGCCAAAACACAGTTTTCCGGCGACTATTTTTTGGGTCATATTTTCACATGGGTATTTCACACATAAGCTCGGTGGACTTCTAGTTATTGGACTTTGGGCTTTGAAGACCTAATTTGGGAAGTTGAAAAGCTATAAAAAGAAAAAGTTTCTATTCTTTTGGAATCAATCTTTTTTCTACTGGAGTTTTGGAGGAGAGCAGCGACTAGGGTTTGCTTTCGTTTATTCTTCATCTTCTTCATTTCATTTTTATTATTGATTATGAATATGAATATGATGAATCCAAAAACTATGAGTAGCTAAACATTTATTATTGGTTATGGGATATAAAGTGGATTTCACAAATAAGATTTGATTCATTTATTATTGGTTATGGGATATAAAGTGGATTTCACAAATAAGATTTGATTCAATGTATTAGTTTTGTCTCAATAAATTACTATTTATGATTCATGGTTCATATTGTTTATGATTTGATTGTTTGTTTGGTTGAGTCCGGAATCAATCCGATTGCATTCATATCTAGAGCTATACTAGGGTTTTCAATACGAAAACGTTGTTTATCCTTGATTCTAAGTAGCATAATTGTGGGTAGTGCTTGTAGTGATATATCATACTAGTCACATATGAATCATAACTTGGGTTAAATCTAATTAGTGCTTTTACACATTTTGATTGCCTTGATTAGTCTTATTCCATAGAACTCATTGCTTTTAGGGAGTTAAATCTAATTGTGCTTTTACACCTTAGGTTGCTTTTTAGGAAGAATTCACATATGCATCTTTTAATGTGGTTGTGATGAAATCAGGGAATTAGCGGAATATTCTTGCGATCAAGATATTCTAGGACTTTTAGTAAATGAGATTAAAATTCCAATTCTAGTCATTGTTGAAAATTCAAGTTTGTGAATGAAACTATCCCGTGACCAATATATTCTTCTTATTGATTACTTTTAATACTTTATTGCTTTCAATTTATTTTTATTGCTTTGAAATATCAACACCCCCCATTGGTTACCAAGAAACTGAAATTTGCATAACAACAAAAAGCCTCTCTATGGATACGAACTCTTTCTTATTGCATACTACTGTTATTTTAGTTAAGTAAGAAAGTGAAATTATTTTTGCTTGGCTGACAACCGATCACTTTCTAATACCCCTGGTAACCATCTGATGAGAATTTGCAGAATTATCAGTTGTAGAAGGAACTGGAGGTTCTAGAACATCGGCACAAAATGAAGTAGATGATGAAGAAACTGGTAAATCAATAACTGAGACATAAGCAGGGTCTGAAGTTGGTAGAGCATCATATGATACAGAAGTAGTATCTAAAGTAACAATGTCTGACACATGAGCTAAGAGATCTACTGTTGGAATTGAAGAAACAACATCTGAGTGAAACAAATGAGAAGTAGTGCTAGTATTTGAGATCTTGAACAACATACAAGCAAGATATGGAAAGTGGGACTCATCAAAAGCAACATGTCTGGATATGTATACCTTTATATAATATGGTTCAAAACACATGTAACCTTTTTGAGAGGAGGACTATCCTAGAAAAATACAAAATGTACTCCTAGGTTGTAGTTTGTGATGTGTATATGGTGTTAACCATGGATAGCAAGCAAAACCAAATACCTTAAGGCTGTTGTAGTTAGGAGTAATACCATAAAACTTCATATATGGAAATAATAAAGAAATAGAAGTTGTGGGCAATCTGTTGATTAAGTAATTAGTTGTCTGAAAAGCATCAACCCATAAGGAATCTTCTAAATTTGACTGAATCAGTAAGGTTCTACCAAGACCAATTAAGTGTTTATGTTTTGATTCTGCAACACCATTTTGGTCAGGTGTGTAAGGACAAGTGTACAGATGTAAGATGCCCCTAGTAGTTAACAAAGAATCAAGTTATGTATTGATGAATTCACCTCCTCCATCTAAACTATTGGTTTTAATTTTGATATGAAAAGCATTTTCAATTTCTAACTTGAAATCATGAAAAACAACTGCAAAATCTGACTTTCTTATTAAAGGAAAGGTCCAACAATATTTGTTGTAGTCATCAATGATATTACATAATAGTAGATAAAACCACTATTATATATTATAGGACAAGGTCCCCATAAATCCATATATAGAAGTTGAAGTGGTTTGTCAGACACTAAAGTAGACGTAGCAAAAGGTAATTTGTGAGACCTTGCTAGAATACAATGAACACAAAAACATGACTCTTATGGATTCAACATTAAGACTGTGACTTATTCTTTATATTGACCGAAATGAAGGATGTCCAAGGCGCATATGAAGCAAGCTAGGTGAAATCAAAACAACAGAATAAGCATAAAATCTTGTAGAAACATCACACTCAGATAAGGAAGAAACATTTGACACTTAAGGCATTGAATAGAGACCATGATTACTTTACCCTTGGAAAATTCTCTTTCCAGAGTTGAGATCCTTCACGTATAAATGATCACCCTAAAAAGTTATACTACACTGATTGTCAGTAGTAAACTTATGAACAAAAAGTAACTTATAAGAAGCAGAAGGAACATGTAGAATGCCAGGTAATAAAATAGAGTTATGTAATAAAAATTTAGAGGCATTACAAATATTAGATATTTTCATACCTTCACCACTAGCAGTTGAAATGTGTTCGTTACCATTATAAGACTGATAATCTATAAAATCTGAAGCATCGGTTGTAATATAATTTGTAGCACCATAATTAGCATACTATGGATTCTCCCCTAAGATATCAGTTGTAGCCATCATAGCATGGAGATTCTGAGGTATATGTCTTCCTTGATACGAGAAATTCATCCTTTGATTACATTAAATAACTGAATGACTAGCTTTGAAGCAAATATGACACAAAATCGTCTTATAATATCTAGATGAATTGGAAGGTGAAGGTCAAAAAGGATTACTAGATGCATTCTTCATGGGAAAAAAAGAAGCCGAAGAAGTTGGTGGTGTTGAAAAAATTGGAGTTTGAGATCTATATGAAGATGAAGATCTTGGATGATAATAAGAAATTGAAGGAGGATGACGATAAGATTGAAACAAAGGTTTGTTAGGTCTAAAAGCAGCAAAAGCTTTAGACTCATATGGATGAAAAAAATTATTTAGATCTTTCTTGTAGGATAATTTCTTCACTAATCAACAGATTGTGTAACTCTCCTATGGTAACTGGTAGATTACGAACTCTAATTGAGGTGAAAAAAGAATTGAAGTTCGAATTTAAACCATTAAGAATGCAAACAAGAATTTCAATATCATTAACAGCAGATCCAGCAGCAGCAAGTGAATCTGAAATTTTCTTGATTTCACTCAAGAAAGAGATGATAGGAGTATTACCTTGCTTGAGATTCGAGAGTTTAGTTCGCAATTGAATGATGCGTGTAACAAAAGTAGTATCAAACCTTTCTTTAAGGTCTCTCCATAATTCATAGGAAGTTGTTGGACTAGTTACATATAGAAGAATATTATCTGAGATTGTAGACTGGATCCAAAGAAGAAGAGTTTGATCTTCATTATTCCAGTGAATGTAATATGGATTTATTGTATCTTCAGGATTACCAGTTTACCACCAACTCTAGCATATTTTTTGGACAAGGAAGAGATCTATCTATGAAACCTATAACTTTGTATTTCTTGAATAAAGGAAGTAGTAAATATTTCCAAGTAATGAAATTATGATCTTGAAGTTTGTAATGAACAATATTTGTGATTATGTTTAAATTAAAGGAAATTTAGAAATGTTTGATTCCATGATGAATCAAATGAAGAACAAAAAGAAAAATACTGAGTTTTAATGACGAAAACATGATAGAAAAAAGAAAAGGTTATCAGACCCTCATCGTCTCTGATACCATAGAGAAATGGTATTGAAAGAGTAAATCACAGACGTTTATTACAATCTGATCAAAGCTTAAAGCGATGATCGAATCACTATATATACAAAAGAGATAAGGTATCCGTATAGATTACAGGCAGTCATATACTAGCAGTCTGTTAAATTTGTTGTATGTTAACTGACAAGACATTTAATATTATTGATACATACCCATATTAGATTAGGTCCACCTGAACTATAGAGAGTACATAATATTGACTCACTTCTTCATTCTACTAATTATGTACTAATATTTTTCTTTCTCTATATTTTTTTAACTTAATTTTATTTTCTTACTCTGTCTCTATTGTGTCAATTTTTGGTTTTAATTTCCTATTTTTATCCTTTCATGGCAGCTTATTTTCTTCTCTTCTTGTTGCAATATTATCCTATCACATCATGGGTTATCATCATAGTTGGAAGTTTCAAGGTTGGCATCTTCAAAGTTGGCTTTTTATTGCAGTGGTGCATAGATTTTTCTTTATCTCTTCAATTTGGTCTTATCTGAAATGAGTTTTTTTATATTCGATATTATATTTATTCTGTATGTAAATTTGTTCTGAATGTTATCCATAATGATTCAGTAGATTTGATTAATACAAATTTTTGTCGACTATTTCAATTTCTTAACCTTTTCACTCATATTTATCTCACTATCAAATATGACACATGTTATAATATTTCGTTATAAAACCATTTGCATCTATTTATTTTTCAATCATACCCTTTTCTATTCTTTCAATCTTTTCATATTGTTGATCCTCATGGCTAGACCAATTATCAATAATATTACTCAACAAACGGAGGATGTTTCAATCATTGAAGAACCTGTAAGGAGAAGGGTGATTATGCACTCAATTACTGCTATTTTAGCTTGAATTAGAGACTGGAGCTATAGTCTTGCTAGTAGACTATATGTTCATGATATTATGTATTTGCAGGATGCAGAACATGCTGCTAAATTTATTTGGCCTCATTTAAGAAGACATAATCAATGGGTAGTTCAGGTACGTAGTTTGGAACCTAATATTTTTGTTATCAAATTTCAAGTTAACGAGGATAAAGAAGCAATTTTTTTTGGAGGTGCTTGGAATCTTGATGGACACTTCATATCACTAAAGGAATGGAATTTAACCATGGATTATCATCTTTTAGATTTCTATGTTTCACCCTACTGGTTAAAATATAAATATCTTTTGCTTGAATTTACTTATGCTGATATCCTGAGAATTATTGGTAATATTGTTAGCGAGGTTGGAGTTGTTGTACTTGATAGTGTGAACCCTCCTACTTCTTCAAAATATAGGGCTCTAGTTCTTATTAATATCAACACTCCACTTATTACTGGTATTACTGCTGCTGGTATAACTAGATGGATTGTTTTTATTTATTTATGAGAAAAAGCCTCATCGTCTCTGTCCGGATTGTAAAGTCCCTAATCATGAAGAAAATGATTATGCTAATATGACTAACAGAAAAATTGAGATGGGAGAAGCTGTTAGGGGATTTAGATTTTCGGAACCAGTCCTGCCCCCTCAAAGAAATCCTCAGCAAAAAGCTCCTCCTTTGCAACTTAGTTCTCAAAGGCTAACAGGTTGAGACAACCAGTTGATCAAGAGAAGGCTCGACCTTTTAATGGTATGAGAATCTCAATATTCTCGGCTACTGATTCTGATTCTATTGCATCTTCTTCTTACAACAATCATCATCAACCTTCTACAATAATTCGACCTTCTTCTACTCTGACAAGCGATGAAGCTAGTACTAGTGGAACTAAAAAGAGATATCGTCGTGAACCAACTTTGGTTATTACTTCTGGTCCACAAGTTGATGATGTTGTTTTGGAAAACAAAATTGTCACTACCCTTGAAAAGGATATTCCTTATGCTCAAGATGAAATCATTTATGCTAATTATAATGATGTGTGGGACATTGATGCAACTAATGCTTATAATGCTCAGAATCATACTGATGCATGGCAACGAATGTATTTTTCAAACTTTCTCTTTTTGATCAACTCAGTATTTGTTTTCACTCTCTTTTATTTTTATTTTCATCTTTTTGATTATTTATCTGTCTTACATTCAATGAAAAATCTTTCTTGGAACTTTCAGGGTAGAGGAAATCCCCATACTAAAGATTATCTTCGTTTTTGCCTAACCATAAATGACCTAAATATTTTTTTCTTATTGGAAACCAAAGCTCAAGATGATAATATGACATTATATCTTTTCCATACTATATCCTCATTACTGGTTTGATCTTTCTTTAGGCTTATTTAGTGGTATTGTTGTTGCATGAAAACAAGGAATTGATTTAGAGATAATGCATACCACGTCTGACACAATTCATGCCATTTTTCATACTGATGATAACAACCAAGATTTCTTAACTACCTTTATGTATGGAGCTCATGATATTTTAGATAATCAAATTCAGTGGATATGCATAATTTTGTTGATCTTCCTTGGGTGTTATTGGGTGTAGTAGGGTAAAAACTGATTTTGGATAAAAGAGTAAAAGTGGGTAGGTTGATGAGAAACGAGTCTAGACCCTAAACAAATGTACTACACAAGAGTACTTTATATTCGAGATATCAATTTGTACAACTCTTGACTAAACTAAGAAATGGTTGTTCCAGTCTTGCTTCAGTCACAAAATGAAGGAGAATGGTTGATCTTATGGAGGAAAGCAGAGAAGGTGTTGAGATCAAAGAGACATTCTCTATAAGGTGTGGTTTTTTTATGACTTGTATCAGAATGTGGAACTTGATTATAAAATATAAGTGGTGTGTTCTCTATGTTTTTCTGGATACTTGTGTTAATTGTTCGATTCAATAGATGGAAAATATATTTTTATAGTAAGTCATAATGAGCAGATTCAAACACTCTGATAATTTTATGTTGATTCCATGATTAACATTTTTATTTATTTTGCTCGACCCAGCAGTCAGTAAATTAAATAAATATTTTATTCGGTCCTGCTACCAATAAATTCATCAAATGAGCAATATTTGCTCGAAGTGGCAATATTTGCTCAAATTAGCAATATTCGCTCAGACTAGCAATATTTGCTCAGATCAAAGAATATTGGTTCAACTATCAATATTCGACAATTCAGCAACACAGTTTGCTCGTTTTAGGTTATAATGGTACCTCGTCTCAGCAGACATACATTTCATTCATGAGTTTCAGAACATTTGCTAAAAACATGTTCAACTCAGCACTACATGGACTCATTGTCCCAAAAAGTCAGCAACTGACTCTACAATCACGAGATTTCAATCGTGTCACATGGGGGGATATTAACTAGGGTTTTGGTCTGGCGGTCCATGGCACGTGTGTTCACCCACGATGAGAATGTGAGCAAGTTGTGCAATCAGTTGAAAGAATCAGCAAAGTAATGGGTGGAAAATTAACCAAGTCTCCGCACGATGAGTAATTGGTTTAAAACGATTTCCCACTTCCCCACTCTCTGATTCTAGCAACTGTCACACTTCATGGGATCATGGTGTTTTCAACTCTGGCATTATAAAATGTCTCTGAATCCTGATTGAAACAACAACATTGGAAGATTCAAACAAGTTTTTTGAACATTTGTCTAGCAATTTCTCATCAAAGTTCATACAAACAATCTTTCGTCTACACAAACTAAGATAAATCACTCTCAATTGAGCAAAATTCAATCATTCAGAGCATTTTCACGCTGAACTCACAACACACCTACATTCTCAGATCACCATTGATCTCACGCATTTCTCAGCTTCCCTCCTACAGATCAACCCATCCTCTCTTGTGACCAAATTGACTCTGGAACGACCATTGTTCTTAGTTTAGGCCGGAGTCTTACAGATTGATCTCTCGAACTTAAAGCACTCCCTTCTTGCAGTGCATCTGTGTGAGGTTCAACATTTCGCTCGGTTCAAGGAGTCTCCATACGGTCGACTTTTCAATTCCGTGAAAACCAGCAAATCGTTTTTCCCCATCAACACATCCACATATGAATCAGGAGCTACACCATTAACGCGAAGCCGGGCTTCATATTCAGCCAATAGTCTCACTTGCTGAAGTTGGCGGTACTTCTGCTAATGAGATATGAATATTTCATCTTCAGCTCTTTTCTTCTATGATATTTCATCACGTCCCTGCTTTCCCTCCGCATCTACTAATACCAAGAAAGCATATATCTTAGCACATACGACTCCCAGATGATCGAGAGACATGCAATGTGTCAGCCTTCTAGTATCTCTGAAAGGTTAATTCACCCCGACATGAGCATCTGTAGAAGTATTCATCTTTGACTTCATAGAGCGTTCCCCGGAAGATCCAGAAGAGTGGTTGTAACTACAAGTCACCACTATCTGATGCGAAAGACATGGAGTCATGGATATACCAATAACAAACTCGTAACAAAAATGGTAACAATCCAACTCTTACCTATTTACAATTTCACTAGTTGTAGTAATTATAACGTCGGAATTTCGAAAACTTGCTCGTTCCTTCAAACCTGCAAAGACGAGCAAAATTCATTATTCAAAATCATGACTTGATTTTCATAAAACCGTGAACAACCCGAGTGAATTTTAACATCCACTGGTTTTTCAAAAATTGGACAGATGTCCATTATACTAACAGACACACATCTATTAAAAAAAAAAAAAAAATTTCTCTCGTACAAGCATCCACCTTTTAAACGAGAGTTTATTAAAATCTCACATATTTAAAAAAAAAAAAAACTTTCCTACATTAGGGATTATTGCTAGTTTCTTAAACTAAAGATCGAACGAACGTTTGTTCCTAAAACAAGGGTTTTTACAAAACTCATGTCTATACATGCATATGTATACATAAATCAACTTTTAAAGAAAAAAAAGCGGTGCTACACCAATTTACGCTCATTAGACGATGATCTTTCATGCTACTGGGATCTTCGTTCAAGCCATGGTTCGCTCATACAATAAAAAATCAGGTAAAATTCTATCTTATGACTAAGTTCAATTACTTATTTCGTCTGTAATTAGAAAATCACCATCCAGTGTTAACTGAGGAACATGATTGTCCCTCACTAAGCAGGGGACTTAATGTAGATGGTGGATTTTCGACAATGGCTAAAATCGTAAAACCATAATTGTACATACTCCTGATCCAGCAATCGGATGAGTATTGAGGCTCATGTCTCTCATTGAAGCATGAAACCTCTTACTAAGAATACTATCTCTCAGAGAATATGTAGATATGCAGTCTCTCAACTGAGGCAACGGCATATCTCATGAATACTGAGAAATTTCAGTAATCACTTTTATATAGAATCGGACGATTGGACGGCTCCTAGATAGCTTGCCTTGTAGTATAGAGCGATAACGTCTTTAGGATGTAACAATGTTTTCCCTGACTATATAAAAGACATGTGTATAGAATCTTAATGATTGGATAGCTCCAAGACATCTTGCCTGCTAGTATAAAGCGATAACGTCTTCAGGATGGATCAACGTTTTCCATGACTATACCTAATAAATATGACGCTTCAGCTAGCTCATATCACTCAATCCTTAAATAATTAATGCTCTTAGATAGCATGCCTTCTAGTATAGATCCATCAATTAATTATTTCTAATCATTAAATTCATTAACTGAATCCTTAGAAAATACTCTACGTTCTTCATAATATTTCATTACTTCAATTCATGGCTCTTCCCAGCAGAATTCCATGGGTTAGTAATAAATATTCAGTGTATGGGTGTCTGAGCCGCTATCGAGTAAGCCCTGACCAAAATGGTGCAAGCGTACTTAGAAATAATGCACGAACGAGCATCTGAATGCACGAACGAGCATCTGAATGCACGAACGAGCATCTGAATGCACGAACGAGCATTCCAAAACACGAAGGAACGATGAACCTATGCAAAATATGAAGAAAATGATAAATAATAAAATATTAGTCAAAGCGCTAGGGGACTGGACCTACCGGCCATCCAGTCACGTCGTGGCCAGTCCCACGTCCAATTCTATATTTTATCATATTTTCATTATTTTCCTTGATCTCATGAAAATCCCTTCATTTGAACAAATATCCTTCGTTCTAAGGAAACTCTCCAGTTTCATGGTGTTTCCTTCGCATCAAGAAAATAATATAAAATTGGGAAAGGTGTCGTGTGACCGTGTCTATTAGCCGTCCGGCTATGCCCTAGTCGTAGCCGGTCCCATACCTCATGATTCCACATTATTTTATTATTATTTCCCAAATCTCATGAAAAACTCATTAATCTCATGATATTTCCTTCAAGTCATGAAAATAATATAAAATTAGGGAAACTCGTGGGACCGGGCCCTAGCCGGCCGGTCATGCCCTAGCCGGTCCCACATGCCCCTTATTTTATTATATTATTTTTTTAATGTTTCCTTGATCCCATGAAATTCCTTGATTTCATGATGTTTCCTTCAAATAATGAAAATAATATATAAAATTAGGGAAAGCTCACGGGACAAGGCCCTAGCCGGCCGACCATGCCCAAGCCGATCCCACACGTCCTAATTTTATTTTATTATTATTAATATTTTTGTTTCCTTCATTTCATGGAAACTCCTTCACCTCAAGGAAACTCCTTGATTTCAACAAAATTCCTTAGTTTCAACAAGCACCTTGATTTTATGATATTTCTGTAAAATCATGAAAAAATATAATAAAGTTAGGAGATGCTATAGGACCAGACTCATTGGCCGTACGGCCATGCCTTGGTCATATCCGGTCCTACACTTCATGATTCCTTCATTTTATTATTATTTTTCCTTCATCTCATGAAGTTTCCTCAGTTTCAGCAAAAATCCTTGATTTCTTAATATTTTCCCAAATGATTGCTCAAACGCACATCAGAAAATATTAAAATTTTCAGGAATGAGACACGAACACTTTGGTAATGTGATCATACTACCTTGACCGACCAAGGTTGGCTCTTTGGATTGCAAGAGGCCGGTCCCGCATATTTTTCATCATTTGACCTAATTTGTTCACATTAGGTTCTAACTCTTCCAAACAATTTGGTACTTCATGAAACGATCGTTATTCGATCCCGTGACTACCCAGGTCTAGTTTCATGAACCCTTGGTCGGTCCCTCATATATTCATAATTAATTAGGTTTTATCACCTAAGATTAAGATGAGCATTATTTTAATAATGATTAAACCAGCATTTAATCATCCTTTCACCAACTGGTATTCAAGAGACTTTGGTATATTTTTGCTCACTTGAGTATCTGGGCGCTACATGGTCGTCCATCATCTCTTGTAGTCGGTCCCTCCTTCACTCTGTGGTTTATTTTCAATAAACCATCAATTGATCAAATTAGGGTTTTGAGTCCAAGGTTCATAATTCCATATTCAAACGCTAATAATTTTACGTTGATCTCATGATCAACATTTTATTAATTATACTCGATTTAATTTCAAGTATTCTGATTTAATACTTTATTTGGTCATACTACCAATAATTCATCAAACCAAGGAATATTGGTACAACTATCAATATTCAACAATTCATCGAATGAGCAATATTTGCTCACCTTAACTATCAACATTTACTTGAGAATTATATCTTTGTCTCAACAGACATGTTCAGTTCATGAGTCTCAGAACATTTTTAAATCACATTCGAATCAACAATACAAGGACTCATTGTCCCATGAAGTCAGCAACTGACTAACTAAATACACGTCTGCCTTGCAGACTCCACAATCACTCGAGACATCAATCTGTTACATGGGGGGATATTAACTAGGGTTTTGGTTTGGCGGTCTACGGCACGTGTATTCATACACACGACAAGAATGTGAGAAATTCGTGCAATTAGTTGAAGGATTTATCAAAGTAGTGGATGGAAAATCAACCAAGTCTCTGCACGATGAGCAACTGGTTTTAACACGATTTCCACTTCCCCACTCTTTGTCTCCAGCAACTGTCACACTTCATGGGATCAAGGTGTTTACAATTCTAGCAATATAAATAAGTCTTTGAATCATGATTTAAACACAATATTTTCTCGACAAGAACGTTCATACAAACAATCTTTCGTCTACATGAACTCATCGTCTGAGCAATCACTCTCAATTGAGTAAATTCAATCATTCAGAACTTTCTTACGCGGAATACACAACACACCTACAATCTCGATCACCATTGATCTCACACATTTTTCAGCTTTCCTCATACAGATTGACCCATCCTCTCTTGTGACCGAATTTACTCTGGAACGACCATTATCTTGGTTTAGGCCGGAGTACTAAAGATTGATCTCTCGAAGTCAAAGCACTCCCTTCTTGCAGTGCATCTGTGTGAGGTTAGACAGTTTGCTCGGTTCAAGGAGTTTCATCCGCACGGTCATGTCCTCAATTTCTTAAAAACTAGCAACTCATTTTTCCCCATCTACAGGGTCTAAATTGGTGGCGAGACTGAAAAGTTCACAAGGCAGCAAGTTGGTAGTACATTTTAAGTATCCTTGACATTCAATTTCTCTTCGATTTTGTCGACCATCTCGGTCTGTATAAAGCTGGTGCTGTAGTCAGTTTGGCATTGAATCTTATAGGTTTGATGAGTAGAATGGAACAGATTTGGCTTAAGATATTTGAACGGACATAATAGAAAGTGATGCTCTGGCTAGATAGATAGGAGTTGGGTTAGGTGTTGGTCGGATTTTGGAAAGAACTTGGACGTGGGCTGAATTTGGAAGCCAATGGTGGACTGGGCCTTGCAGATGTTGCTAGGTCATATATTGGACTCACAGCAGAACCTATATAACTGAACAATGACAAACTAAAAGGAGACTTCGCAGACTGGGGGAGGTCGTAAAAAGGGAGAAAAGAAGGATATGGAGGCAACAAAGCCTATTGGGTTTGAAAGTTTTATTTCTCCCATTTTTCGTTTTTAATTAGCAAGTTTTCTTTCGATTTTTTTATGGCTTTTGAGAAAGCCATACTTTGCTAGTTTTATTGTAGCTAGGGTTTTATGTTTGAAACCACTTGGAGTATGAGGCTGCTATGAATTAATTAATCGAGCAAAAGACTATTATGATTTGAATAAATTAATTTCATGATTTTATATATTGATTTTAACGATGATATGAGTTGTTGCTTCACCGGTTATAACAACCTTTGTGCGTAATTGTTAGGTTCATAATATCTTTTTGTCTCATTATTTGATAATTCCATGCTTGGGTTAATATCTTTGATGGGTTATGCTTATAAGAGCCATATAATAGTTGTGAATAAATATTTTAGTTTCGTATAACTTTATCTCTAATGCAATTTGATGGTGCATGTTTCGGTTTAATCTTTTGATGTGCCATATAATAGGTGTTGTCGATAGAATGAACAATAAATAATTCATGGATCATGTTTCATCTCAGTAATTGAATAGAAATAGTGGTGGATACGATAAAACCCTGGTTACTGTCTTTACCATTAATTTTATTTTATTAGTTTAATTTTATTATTTCGTTTTCAATTATAAAAATCCAAAAACATCATTTATGGTTAGTCGATTAGAGATATTGATTACAGTGTTTCCACCGCTCCTTGTGGGTTTGACCTGTACTTGCCTCTGTCTACTAGTTAGACACCATGCGATTGGGGTTATTATAATATAGGCAATCTCGAAAGCCTATCACATAGTAGATAGGTGATTGTTGCGACTGGTAATTGGAGAAAGTATAGGTCCGATTAAATCATCCTTGATATGAATTAACCCAGTTAATAACCTGGATTGATTGGGGTATACCCAGATTAATTGGGGTATACCCAATTTTATATGGACATAGTGCCCTTACTAAGGGGAGGTCAAAAATGGGTGCATTTACTTTATTAAACCTGCACTAATAACCCTATTACTTAATCAGATAACCCTAAAATTAAAAACCTAAAGACCGGTGAAAAGAAGACTGTAAGTGATTTCTAAACTCAAACCCATTATTTTTTTGTATGTTTTGATTGTTATATTAGGTTAGAAATCGAGAACTATGATTTTCAGGGTTTATAGACGGCATGTTTTTTTTTTAATAGGATGACGGCCTTTCGATTTTAGTTATAGTCGGCATGGTCATAACATGAAGATCATGTCGACTTTTCATAACAGCTATGGCGACTGTGAAACATTAACTAGGCCCAGCATGGTATTCAATAACCAACCCTGCCAACTTTATTATAGTCGGCATATTCTCAGACTTGTACCTTTCCGAGGTTATGTCATAGAAACCTTAATTTCATGAGTTAACAGTCGGCATATTTCTTGAATAGTACCCTGCCGACTTTATTATAGTCGCATATTCTCATACTTGTACCTTTCCGATGTTATGTCACAGAAACCTTAATTTCCCGAGTTAACAATCGACATCTTTGTTAAATAGGACCCTACCGAATGCATGTTAGTCGGCTTGTTATATGATTACAACCTTGCCGAATAAGTATTAGTCGAAAATGTTTAGATTCTCAACCTTGCCGACTTGGTGACCGAACCATGTTTCAATGTGTAGAATTTTCATATTTATTTTTTTGTATTGTTTAGGTTCCCATAGGAAAAAATATAAGATATACCTTGTCTTGTTAACAATGCAGAAGAGCTATTGGAATATATTGACAAGATTTATCCCAATTTAGAAGATCCTAAAGATGAAACTGAAGAGAATTACCCTGTAAGAAAGTTATTTCTGATGGGTAAGAAAGATCCTGAAGAATTCCTAAGGTTTATGAATAGTCCTAGCAATCCCCTCAATTATGAAGAATTCAAATCGTCAGAGGAGGAAGAAGAGGAGCTTGATCCAAGAACTTTTTTCAAGGCATCTAACTATCTGGAGTGAACCCCTATTACAATGAGGCTGGTGATTACATAGGTCCAGTGAAGGGAAAAGAAAAAGCTGATGCTGGTGAAAAAGCTAGTGATGGTGAAAAATCCAATGATGTGGAGGAAGATAACAAAAATGACAAGGATCCATGAAATTCTTATTTATTATGTTTCACTTGGTTTAGAAACACTGTGAGCTTGTGGTTTAAACTCTTCATTATGTTATGTTAAACTTATGTTAATTTTCAGTTTCAGTTGCTTTAGAACTTATTCTTTTTTATAGAGTTTTAGACAATATTAGAGTTTTACTAAGTCGGAATGATTTTAAATCTCGACTTTGCCGACTTAAATGTTGGTAGTATAAAAATATTCCCTTATAGGTACAAAGTACAAGCCATTGAATGCTCAACGGCTAGAAAGTTCAAAGTCAAGAAATTAAGTGTGTTGTTATTATAAAAGCATTCTCAACTTCATCTTCAACCTTGCATAAAGAATGGAAGTTTCAAGTGCAACACAACCAAATATTTGTAGTCTTTGCACACTAAGTGGTCATTTTGCAAATGATTGTCCCTTTGAAGGAAGCAAATGCACTATTGATGGTTGTAAGGGATTTTTGTTTCTCATGAAAGTTGCAATAGGAGGTGTATATTAGCCGTATGCTTCAAAATGCACCTGCTGTGGGTTTTTCTATTGGATAGATGAGCGCCAAGCTCTGTATGAAGATGAAGTTGCTAAAGTCAACCTTCTACCTTACACAAATCCATGTTTTGACGGTAAGATGAAGCTAATTACCTCTCCTAAAAAATTATGTATCGGAAAAAGATACTATCCTCACGGCGTTCATTATTGCTTGCTCATTCTCAGTCACTACAACCCCGGGAGTCTCGTCTTCATGGTAGAGAAGCTTAAAAGTTTCCAATGCCCAAATATAACTCTCATCCTTTTCCCGATCCATAAAAAACCATGCCACCGTGAACGATTTCTTATCTGAGATTTGTCCTACAATGTTCAACAAAGGCATGTTGTACCTATTCGTCTTATAAGTACAATCCATGAACAAAACTTGGTAAAATCACCACTCCAATTGAATCATATCGGGATGAGCAAAAAAAATATGATCCACCTTCCCCTCCGATGACTCATGGTGTCTCACCGTGTAGTTGTATTTTTATGCCAACCATTGTGATTCTTCCATTACCTTTCTTTCATCCCATTCAATTCTTTTGATAGTTGATGAAAAAGCAGGGGTCTAACAACCTCACCCAATATTTCGATTAGCAATCTGTATGGGAAACTCTGAGTTGTTTTCTATAGAATCAACTAGACTCAATCAATAGAAAATACTCAAGGATTTATTATCTCGATCTCTCAATTTGATTTACTCAAGAAAATGTGATTCGCGAGTCCAATCAAAGAGAGATAACTTGGATAGTACCAAAGACCAATATCCAAGTGTCAATCAATTTAAATCAACAACCAATAAGGTCGGATATTCTAATTAATTGAAAAACGCACAACCTATATTATTTCAATTATATAACAAAATATAATACGGAAAAGAAATAACACATACGCCAGAATTTTGTTAATGGGGAAACCGCAAATGCAGAAAAACCCTGGGACCTAGTCCAGATTAAACATACACTGTATTAAGCCGCTACATACACTAGCCTACTCCAAATTAACTTCGGTCTGGACTGTAGTTGAACCCCAATCAATCTCACACTAATCCAAGGTACAATTATGCTCCTACACCTCTGATCCCATTAGGATACTGCGCACTTGATTCCCTTAGATGATCTCACCCACAACCAAGAGTTGCTACGACCCAAAGTCGAAGACTTTAACAAACAAATCGGTCTCACACAGAAAAGTCTACAAGATAGATAAATCTGTCTCCCACGAATAAACCTACGAGTTTTGTTCCATATTTTGATAAATCAAGGTGAACATGAACCAATCAATAAAACTAGACTTATATTTCCGAAGAACAACCCAGTTTTATCAATCACCTTACAATAGTCTTAATCTACGCAGCGAAAAAAAGATATTGTGGAATCACAAATGTTGAGACGAAGATGTTTGTGATTACTTTTATGTCTTGCCTATCGGAGATAGAAATCTCAAGCCAATTATCACAATTGTACTCGTACGATAAAAACAGCAAGATCCGATCACACAATTACAATAAAAGTAATATCGGTCTGGCTTTACAATCCCAATAAAGTATTTAAGTCGTTAACCTGATTTTAGAAGAAGAAAACCAAAGGTTAAAGGAGAATCAACTCTAGCTTAGCAAACTAGTATCACACAGAATATGTGGGGATTAGGTTTCCCATTTGCTAGAGTTCTCCCTTATATAGTCTTTCAAATCAGGGTTTGCAATCAATGTTAGCTTAGTAACAAAGCATTCAATATTCACCGTTAGATAAAAACCTGATTAGATACAAGCTAATATCTCTCAACCGTTAGATCGAAAACTTAGCTTTCCATACACACATGTACTTGACGATTTTGGGCTTATGTAACCATACACAAACGTGTACAATAGTTGGTTCAATATTAGTCAACCAAATGGTTAGCCAAATGATAAATTTCATATCAACCTTCTTCTTTACCATAACTAGTCCAAATGACTCAAATGAACTAGTTAGAGAGTTTTTCAATTGCTATGAGATCTTATGTACTACACAAGACACAATTGAAGAAAAAACAATATGATTCACTCGAATCAACTCATGAACTATAAAGTCACGGTTTTCAATAGCATTCCTTAGATAATTTAGATAAGTTCATGAACATCGTTTTTTGACATAAACACTCAAGTTCGCGGAATGGGTTCGCGGACTCAAGTTAACCGGTTGGAGTTCACAAACTCCAGCGGAAATTCTCAGGTTCGAGAACTTCCGTCAATTTGCGGAATGAGTTCGCGGACTGAAACCGAGCTACAACTCCAGCAGAAATTCTCGGGTTCGAGAACTACGTACGTTCGCGGACTGGGTTGACTGCTCAAGTTGCGGTTTTCACTTGATCAACAAAGTTCGCAAACTTCGGTTCAAGTGCTAAGGACTTATACATATATGTGTTACCACAACAATGTTTATATCCCCCAGTGGTTATATTGCCTAAACTCTCATTTCAACCATTGAAACATTCTCAGAGGACGTCATATAGTTGTTATTCACAAACTAGTTTTCGTCAGAGCAATTTCCAAAGTGATTGAAACATAACATGACTTTCGTCACTAGGTAAAGATAAACTTGGATAAAGCGAAAGATTTACCAACACATATTTCGAGAAATAGATAAGCGATTATACTCAGCTCGAAATGTCACATATGTATATTCTTAGTCTATATAGTAATACGACTTTTGTCTCAACATATGAGATAAAGTAGATAGACTTTTGAGTGATAGATAAGTTCAAGTCTCCACATACCTTTTAGTCGATGGAGATCCACTGGTTCCTTGAGTAGTCCTTCGTCTTGTATGATGATTGCCATGGAGTTCTTAAGCTCAACTACACTTTCTATCCTAGTCTGAGACCTTAGCTATAGTAGACTAGAAATCAAGACTTTATAGTTTTGATCACTAACATTGACAAACATGCTTGATATAGAAATGCATGCGATTTCGACCGAGCAATGCTCTAACAGTTTCCATGGACGCATAAATTGTAGACAATGAAGAAAGGTTATGCGGGTCGTTCCTCCTGAACTTACTAAGGAGCTTGCTTGGTTTAATTCCCAACTTGTTCTTACTTGTTCGAACTCGTGCGGTTTCAACTTGGCAGTGCCCAATAAGACTTTTCGGATCTTTATGGTTATGCCAACCAACATCAACTCTACTCATTCTCCACATGTTATCGGTTTCTTTGTTCCTCCAAAAAATAATCTTGAATGGGCATCCACACTTCTTTGACTTCGTCTTGTACACCGTAGTCGTCTTCTTATCATACACATAACCCTTTCTCTTGTGACTTGCGTCCGGCGACCCACTACACTCACATACCATTTCAAACCGCGAATCTTTTTGTTGGGTGTTTTTGTAATACCAGTCCCAATTTCAAGGGTATTTATGTCATTTTACTAGAAAGGGTGAAATAGTCTTTTACCTTAGAATGGTGTTTTGGTAATTAAGTGATTTTATTTGTTAATTGGTGAAAATGAACTTCTATTAATATCTTTCTTATACTATAATAAAGAAAAGGCTCCTTTTTGGGTGGTTTTGGTGTAGCACGGCGGAATGTCTAAACTGACCCTCAAATAATCAATGTTTGTATATTTACAGGAATACCATTATTTTAAAAATAGATCAAAAAAATTAAAACTTAGATATCTTTAAAAATACATATCGGATTTTTGTAAAATTAATATATTTGGAAAGCTCTTTGAATTATCTATATAATGAGTACAAACAAGAATATTAAATTTTTATTTTAAGTTTTTTTTTTTAAATTTGGTGTTGTTAAAAAAATCCAATTCAAGCATGGGCATCGCACATGGGGTATTACTAGTTACTATAAAAAAAAAACAGAACGAGTGAGTGTGATTTTCTTTGTAGCAGCTTTTGCTTTTAAAAGTGATGTGATTTTGGTTTTTTTATTCAAAGGACTGTCCGGTTTAGTGTACAAAAAGAGTGAAAGACAGATAAAGAATGGAGGAAGGGACTAGGGAGGAGGATATATTGCATTAGTGGTTAAGGAACTAATAAAGCAAGATTAGAAATTTGTAATTAAATTTAAGACTAGTAAAATCTACACACACTAATCTCAATCTCACACCCATTCTCTCGAGAACTAAATGGTTTGTCTGCCATTGATAATAAAGCATTATCATTACAGAGGAATGTGAATTGGACCCAATAATAAAACATTATCATTTTCCACCAAGTACTCATTATGATAATTTTTTTAAAGAAACATTTGCGGGAGGTTCCACTGATAGGATAACTATTAAGGTGAAATGGGTTTTGAGAATTTCTTTAGTAGTCTTTTGTTGTGTCATCTGGTCATCTTGTAATTTTATGATTGGTTACTGCTCTTTTGCTTCATTGCGTGTCGAGTAGCTATTGGATTATTGAATTTTTACTTGTATATAGAACAGATTTCGATTGAGATAAAAACAAAATTTTTCCATAATATCTCGGGCAGGGATTTGTTTAACTCCATCCATCGCATGCTGACTGATTAGAATGATTAAGGTTGACTAGAAAAGAGGAATTTATTTCCCTAGGATACCCGACCATGAGATGAAGAAAATTGTATGGGGGACCGTCCGTTTACAGCTAAGGTGTGTGTCGACCAAAGATTAGTCTTAAAAAATAATAATTAAATATTAATATTTGTTCATTAATATGCCTTCCAACGGTTGTGGCCTTGATTGCTTTTTGATTACTTTTAATTAATTAATGTATTGATAATTGATTACTTTTAATATTAGTCTTAACAACGGTTGTCGACCAAAGTTGTTGCTTTGATTGTTTTTTGTTCATTATGAGCTTCTATTTTTGGCGATAATTGTGTTGACTAGACTAGGTCATCGATTAGGATTGAGGTATAAAGACCTGTTAGTTTCCCATAGTTGAGAAGGAGAAATAAACGTTATAGGGAGCAAAATACTTCAATATTATTCAGCTTTGGATTTTGGTTCCAGCAAAAAGGGAACTGCTAGTTCGTTTGGTGTTGTTCTTCCTTATGATTAATTGATTGCAATCGAGGTAGGCGCAATACAATCCAAAACTCTTTTTATTTATGGTTTTGTTAATTAAATTCGTATTTACAAGTTTTTATGGATGATAATCGATGTTGTGAGCATGATTATGAATGTTGGGCTGCGGTCCATAGATTGTGATTCTTAAAAATTATTTATGACGGGATACGAGATATCCTTGGGAACGGTTTTGTTTCCCTAAACCCACAAGGGGCTCCCTAGGGCGAGCGGATTGATTGAATTTATTGTTGTTTATGTATGTGGTGTTTCCATGGGTTTACGGTGTTGTTAATCATGCTAGATGTTTTTAAAAGGGATCGAAAAATATTGCATAAAATGTTTTGTTGCTTCATTGTCTACTGAGTGTAAAAACTCACGTCGTATTATGACAAAAATTCCAGATTTGACGCATGACAAGGAGTTGATCAACGTGGAGCCTAGGGAAAAAATTTAGATCATTAATATTGTTGCTTTAGCGTAAAATTCTAGTTCAAAGATGTAATCATTTGAATTCAAATTTGATTTTCATTTGAATTCTAATTTGAGTTTCATTTGAATTACTGACCTTGTTCTTACCCATCTAAATGATTAGAATATCGTTTCAAAAAAAAAAAATGATTAGAATATTAACTAATAAATTACAAAGTTAAAAATTACATACTAGGCAAGCGAGCGACAAGATGTAATTAGTTTTATATTTAAAGATGTAAAATATTGTTTGGTATTGAGTTGACTGTTTATCATTTTAAATTCCCAATAGATTTTGATATGATTATTTTTGTAACAAATGTAAAACATTGTAAGGGACATTTTGTGAAAATTATAGATTTTTCTATTTAATATACATATTTTTAATATAATTCTTTGTACCATTGTTAAATCCAGAAAATATACGACTGGTTTAAATATCTCATAAATATCCTATTTTAGAACTAGGATACACTGGTTTTTAGATCTTGGTGTCTTCTGTAAATGTATCTTTTATCTTTCTAAAATGACAAACCGCATCCAATTTGGAGTTGTGAGTGATTTTATACGATTTTTATAAAATGGACTATCTCTGTTTTTCTTTTCTGCAGTTCTGGTCAACTAAACGTTTGACTGTGGTCAAAAGGTCCTTAAGATAATCTAAAAATTATATAAAAGTTATGAATGGAACTATACTCAGTTAGGATTCATAATTTATAATCAGAATAATTTTTGGATTTGAATTATGTTCAGTAAAATTCTAGTAATCCACCTTGGTCTGTTTTCAGTTTTACAATTTGGGTTGAAATCGTTTCTTATTAATTAATCTTAAGACTTGAACGGTGTTAGTATTTTTATTAGAGAACCAAAATGTGTTTTTCTTCCGGTGGCTTTCAAATTAGGTTAAATCTACGGTCAAACTTTCCAGAATAATTTTCTGAGTATTCCGCTGCGACAAAAATGTTAAAACGGACATAATTAAATTAAGCCCAAATGAATTAGTTTAGGAGCTTGGGCTTAGTAGCCGGGAAAACCGGGGAGTCACAGTTTTTCACTAGAATGCACATCTTCTCTTTTGCTTTCTCAATAACCCACTTGACAGCGTCGTCTTTTTCCTTCCATTCCAAATCATTAGCATAATGTGCGGAAGTATGAGGACCCCTAACATTGTGAGCTTGAGGCTGATCCGTCATCGGTACCAATGCAATCTACAAAAATCATAAATTACAGTAAAACTTCAATAAATTAATCCGCGATAAATTAATAACTTCGCTAAAATAATATTTTTTGCCAGTCCCGACTTGGGACAGTGTATTAAATTAATAACCTTGCTAAATTTATAAGATAATAAAAAAATTGAGTATCCAATAGGGCCCAACTGAAATATAAATTAATAATCATTATAATAGCATTACATTACTGGTGCGTTACTAAAATAAGATTCCAAAGTTGTTTTTTTCTTGTTCACATTTAGGCAACACCGGATTTCATCTCTGATTTTTTTTTTTGTAGTCTCTTGAGGAGTTCAGGAATTCCTTTTTCAAATTGTAGGAAGAAATCATTTAGCTTACTATCGATAAGATTGCTTATTTACGAGAAACTGGGTTCACTTGAGATGTATTCCGATGCTTGCTTAATTGGATTTGATATCGTTCCTTGACACACTTGTATGTTAAATTTTTCAAGAAGCCATTTTTTGTGTTTCTCTTTGAGTCGAATTTGGATTGGAATGACTATACTCACACAATGGTTTTCGAATCTTTTGTCATCGTGGATTTTTTGACACCTTTGAGATGAGAAGTATGAGCTATTGTTACACTCTTCTTTTGTATTGTTGTTTTTTGTTTCTTTTAACATCAAAAGATATATAAATTTATACACATAATATGCAATATACTATGTTATATTATATTATGCCAAAAATTTATTACACATCAATTTGAATTGAAAATTATATCTCAAGATATTTTTTATTATGGGAAACCATTAAGTTTAACTTAAATATTTTATTTTATTTTTGAAACTTCAATTTAGAGTGTTTCGATAATTTAATAACTTATTAATTTATCGATAAATTAATACTTCGCTAAATTGATAGAATTTGTCAGTCCCAACATTATTAATTTATTGAAGTTTTACTGTAGTTGATATGTACTACAATAGTCGACATGGTCAATATATAAAATCACACCGACCAAATAACCGCTGACAATGTATAAAAATACAACAGTGCCGACCAAACTACAGTCGGCAGGGTCGACGTATTCATTACAATGCCGGCTTAAGCATGTTTCAAATCACGTCTCATGTGTTGCAAAAATTCTTGTAGCTGACATGGTTCATACCATACCCATCTTGAGTTTGAGGAAAATAAAAGTGAGGATCATGCATATAATCCATTCGATCATGATTTGCTAGATCATTATACAAGTACTCATCTTTGGAGGAAAAATTAGAAGACTCCCCCACTTCAAAATCAGGATTACAATCACTCATATCACAAATTTCTCAAAAACCCTAACCCCCCCCCCCCCCCCCAAATAATAATTCCTCTACTGCTTCATACTCTTTCTTACTCCCTTTTATTTCCAAATCCTCTCATATAAATCAACTAACTAATTTAACTTATTTAACTAATCTAATTATTTAAATTAAATTAGTGTTAATCATTATGGGGGCAATTTAGCCATTTTGAAAATATATGGTTAAGGGGTGACCTCTTTTACTTTAAAATGACCTTATTTTGTCTTATTGGGTATACCCCAATCAAGCCAGGATTAATAAGGTGAGAACCACTGCAGAAATTTGACACCACCATCTGTAAAGTCTTCGATAAAAGAGCGCCAACGCCATAACACCACCTGCTTAACAACAAAATGATTATTCCAAAGTAACTGCCAACATTCAATATAGGAAAATGATCTAAAGAACTGAATCGGATAAGGATGAAGGAACTTTGAACCTACCTAGGGAACAGTCAAAATCAATTTAAGTAAACATAAATCAAGGATAAAACTTGAATATAAATATATTAGACATTAAAAAGTTTAGATACTTCAAGAAACAAAACATCAAACAAGAAGAGAAAAGGACAAATAGTAGAAATCTATTTACCACATGTAACTCCTCACTCTCCAAAAAAGTTTTCTCTCTCTCCAAAACCCAGCTATCAGAGAAACTTCTTCCGCCGGATGATTCTCTTCTGCTCAGATCTGCTCCTTTGAAGCGGATCTGAGCAGGTAACCTCCTCTAAATCCTTTCAATCTTTACCTTATTGCTCTGATCTTTCTTTTTGACTATTTTAAGTACTTAGATATTAGGTATTAGTTAGGGTTTACTTCTATTTTTATAATAGATCAAATCTTATCTAATTGTTTTCCTTTCTTTGATCAAGACTTCTTTAGATACCAGTCTTTGTTTTTATTTTGGGTTTTCTTATTAGGTATTTTCAGTTGGGTTTCTTATGAAGTTAATCAAGAACAACAACATCAATCGACCTCCAAAATCAGCAGAAAGATCATCACCAAAGTCAACAGCAACAACAAAGTTACCAAAGAATCTAGAAACAACAAAGACTCCAACAAAAAATGGATACAGAAGAGCGATTATTAAGAAGCTTCAGACCGATTCAGCCCATTTTCTCCCCAAAAAAGCCTTTTTTGGGTATCTCTGCTACTTGTATCACCTTATGTTTGCTGAAAACCGTGATTGTTGGTGGAATCTATGGTTCCTTATACCACTGTCATATGTGTTACTGTATTTATGAAAAAAAAACCTTGAGAAATGGTTGGATCAATTGATCCTAACATCTCTGTTATATGCAGATTTGTTAAAAGGTTTGGATGGCTTAACTTCAGCCCAAACCATGCCATTTAAACTTGTCCCGAATAGGCATGAAATGGTTAGATGTCTTATTCAAGTTAGGAATTGTATCTATGTTGATGTGTGGTCCGAAATTGTATGTTGTCTGGTTGATGATTGTTGTTGTCTGTTTGATCTTACTGAGTTTGATGAGAATATTTGGGTCAATCCTGTAACTTCTATAACTCGTCCGATTCTAAATCGGATTATTATCGATATTAAAGTTTGATGCTAGCTTCTTTTTTGGGGAAAAAATAAAAATAAAATCTAAATAGTAACATGGAACGGGCCCTAGCTCAGCTGGTCATCCCCGTTCCCCAAAGTTTCATGTGTTCCAAGAGGTCCCAGGTTCAATCCCCCAATGACGTAATATTGCAGGAATTAACATGGAAGGTAGTGTTAGTTTTCCCCCCTTGTGACATAATCTCAGCCTCCCATCCGCTTCGGCTCCCTTGGCTAGGTTACACATGATGCTCATTGGTAAGTTAGCACAACAACCTGTTCAATCGATGTACTAGTATGTTGTTGGAGCTTAGCTTGTTAGGCTTCCAACTAGTTAATGTAATACTCTTTATCCAATAATAATTAATATTAAGCTAAACTCCAACAACATACTACTACATTAATTTAACATGTTGCTGGATAAAAAAATCTATAATGTATCCATTCTGTGTACTGAATTTTATGCTCCCCATACAATCTATAATACAAAACAGCATAGGTTTTTGAGCACCAACGGCTAGATAACATTTTTAGAGACAAACAGACGATCCAACCATCCCAATCTCATCCTAACAATAGACATCCGACGATCGTGGTATTTGTAACCCCTTTCATTATGAACCTTAATTTATTGACCTTTAATTAATGGATCACATAACTCAAGATATTAATTAATGAATAACAAAACTCATGATATTAATTAAAATATTAATGTTGAAGCAAACAGAAAACGTATATATATATATATATATATATATATATTACGGGTTCAAACACGATAATAAGATAATTTTGGACGGATTAAACGTAAACCGGCGATTAGGATACCTAACCGTACATTTATTCATTTTGTGTAAGATATTTCACTGAAAACATACATGCATTAACTAGATTTAGTGCTTCAAAAAAAAAACTAGAGTGGTTGCAAGGTGAATTTGAAGGAAAATGATATACATATGTAAACTATATATTAATTAAATAATTTGGTTGTCATAATTTGATGATATATATGGCTATGTTTATAATGTATGTATGAACATTATTTTATATTAAAGAAAATATAGATTTTTCTCGGAATTGAACAATCAAAACGGTGGAAGAAAAAAAATACATCAGTCGGATTAAGAAAGTGTCGTTACGGCACGGGTTATCTCTAGTATAATAGTATAATATTTCAGCATGTTGGAGCATGCGGTGAATATGTTGCCACGTTACACTCTAAATACGTATGATGATCATTTTCCAAAAACAAGAGTTACTTTTCAGTTGTACACGAAGTAGTTATCAGAATCCACCCAAAACACCCTGACCGACTTACTTTTGCTGGTGGGACGACTTGAACCTTTAGAGGATGTTGGCGGGAGAGAGAGATAGAGGAGTTTCGGAAGAAACCCTAAGCAAATTTCTGTACTAATGGAAACTCTGCCGCCAAAACAAGAAACAGAAGAAGAGAATTTGTTGTTATTGAAGAGACTACAAGAACTAAAAGCTGAAAATGTACATCTTCAACAAGGATTCTCCAATTTGGTTCATCATAATCCAGCATCCCAGGCAGTTTCTCCTCACCAGTGGAAATTAGCTGACCCTGTTAGGGTTCTATACTTTTAGTGAATGAAAACTTACGTGAGACAAAAATCAGAACTAGATAAACCCTTTGATTGGGGGTCAGCCACTAGCTCTGATAGGTAAACCCTAGTTTAATGAAACTTGTTTATATTGATTGATAGCTAAAACAACTTACGGCCAGGCTATTTATAGCTTCAAAGCCTTGGTAAACAAGAAAAGAATTTAGGGTTTAATAATTATCTAAACTAAGAAAGAGTTTAACTAATTACGGAAATCTAGGAAACTAAATATATGAAATATCTAACCGTGTGGTGTTGGCACCACAACATCCCACCTCCCTTGAAAACAGACTTGTCCTCAAGTCTTATATTCGATAAATACATCACGATAATGCGCGCGGCTTGTAGTCTCCATATAATTCTTGTAAACAGCTGGTACGGCTTACCACGATCGAACACAAAACTCATATCATTAGTGATTGTATTTGAATCCATTCTGCGAGCAACAGTCACAAACATAGATAATGGTTCTCCAAAATTCCGAGCTACACCTTTGAATGTGCATTCAAATGAGTCGTTCCTCTGCTTGACCACGAGATAGGGTAGATCAACATTTTTTTAATGAAATAAAATTCTCCAACCAAGTCTTCTAATTTCGACGTAACGTCTAGCATCGATGATGTTAACAGTAATTTTAGAAACTCTACGACCCATCCGTTGTTCCCCAAAAATTATCATTCTCTCCTCAAGTAGTAACCGGTCTGTATACTGGGAAAGACGAATTGGTTTTTCCATTGAGATTTCTTTGCCTCTCTCGTACGAATTATCACCTAAGTTATCCAGAAAAATGAAACCGGGTAGAACTGCTTGAGATGTTCGATTCCTTTCAAATTTCAAAAACAAAAAACTGCTAAACTGTGGCCTCTCCTTACAGTTCTCCGAACCAAAATCATTGACTTTGAAAGGTAAAAATCTAGCATATTTCTGAAGCTGGTATTCTGAGAATCTTGCAAGTTTTTTATCTGGACCTTGCTCATTCTGAAAGTGACTCGTGGCACCAAAATTTCTATGATCCCACTTATGAGCATCCATAATATAAAATGACATAGTAGTGGACGACATGCATATTTTCCCAATACAGCTGTCATAAAAGCTTATATAAGCTTTCTTCGTACCACTATATTCCTCATTAGGATTTATCATCGGAGAAGTCCTTGTAAATATCACCGTGACACAAGATTGGCTAGAAGTTTCAAACACTGGTAGAGGTAATATATTATGGAAGTTATAATTCAAAGTAAGAATAAGACGGAAAAACTTACATTTCGTCCAACTACTTTTCCTCAGTGTAGGATAGCTCCCATAGTAGAAATTCGAAAACTCATTCATATCAATCCAACGACCATTAACGAGTAAAAACAGTCGTAAACGTGTGATATCATATGTCCATTGCATGCCGACTGCGACCAACATCTCAAAGATGGAACTCTTTTTAACACTGTGTTTAAAATGATTTCGACCAGGTAAGAGGTAAACAATAATCAAGTCCAAAATAGTATCAAAGTGCTGAAGCAATATCCGCAAGCTTATGGTAGGAAGTTCCCCGCTGCAAAACAAAGTATTACGTTTCAACCTTGCAAAAGTTATAGGTAGGTCACTGGCTAGGCT